>CM070790.1:13311722-14769222 GCA_036346955.1 Dipus sagitta
TTCACTCATTTCTTCCAAGTTATCCAATCTTGTGGAGTAGGGGTTTTGGAAATATGTCCTAGTGATTCTTCGAATTTCACTTACCCCTGTTGTGACCTCTTCCTTTTCATTTCTAACTTTGTGGACCCTGAATGTTACAATACTCACCTGCCAGACAAGATAAGTCCAATAGTGCGATAGTGGAATGACTGCTTTGAGGGCAACCAACTGCCTTTTGATTGGATTTGAAGCCCCCTCCATGGGAGGGAGTATATGCCTTGCACTATAAACCTGGTTAAAGTCTATTGCTAGGGAGGTCACAGGCCCTAGGGAGGAATTTACTCATGGTGTGTTCCTATATGAATATTTATCAAACTGCTTCTAAATATTCATGTTTTACACATACAGCAGGGCTCTCAGCCTTGGTCAGAGAACTTTATTTTTACAGTGGGCAACAGTTAATGAGGAGACTCATGGCTGATCAGAGAACTGAGAATTAAGTGAGTGTTAAGTGTGCAACGTTAAATGGGACATCTATAGCTCTCCTTCTAAGGCCCAGGGAATATTGTGTAAGATGGAGTGGAAAGACTGTAAGAACAGGGAAAAGGGTGTTATGAAATGCTCTGTGCTGCATATGACAGGGCCATTGCAATAATGAAAACACAGCAGCTATGGCTGCCTGCCCAAGACTTGAACACAAAATAAAAAAGAGCTGGGCATGGTAGCACATTCCTTTAATCCCAGCACTCAGGAGGCAGAGGTAGGAGGCTCACTATGAGTTCTAGGCCACCCTGAAACTACACAGTAAATTCCAGGTCAGCCTAGGCTAGAGTGAGACCCTACCTTGAAAAACAAACAAAGAAAACAAAACTAAAAAGCAAAAATAAAAAGGCCTCAAAGTAGGAGGGGACTAATTACAAAGAAGAAGAGGTTGGTCAAGAGAAGCAGGAAGGGATTAAGAAATGGTAATGAGGGGCTGGAGAGATGGCTTAGCAGTTAAGTACTTGCCTGTGAAGCCTAAGGACCTGGGTTCAAGGCTCAATTTCCCAGGACCCATGTAAGTCACGTGGCACATGCATCTGGAGTTCATTTGCAATGGCTGGAGGCCCTGGTGCACCCATTCTCTCTATATATATCTGCCTCTTTCTCTCTCTGTGTTTGTCTGTTGCACTCAAATAAATACATTTTAAAAATTTTTTAAAAAGAAATGGTAATAAGGGGTTGAATATAATCACAATACATTGAATATAGTATCAAAATAAAAAATAATTCACTTGCATAAAAGAAATCACAAAGTAAAAGTGAGATCAATAATCATTCAAAAAACATTAGGACATAAATATACTGAAAATATACCAGAAAAAATACCGTGAACAGCTAACATGGGAGGGATTGTAGGTGATTTGTATTTGGATTTTTAAATTTCTACAATACTCACTAATATTTGTAAAAGTGGAAAACAATAATAAAAAGAGCTGCCAATATATTCTTCTATGCTAACTGCTAGAAACATTTGGTATGGGGCAAGATAAACAATTTGACCTTTCACTTTGAAGCATGAATTCTCCAATAATGAACATGGAGATAAGTAAGCTGCAAGGAGAATATTGGAGTCATCGAAAGCCAGAGATTTAAGAGACCTTAGAGATCACTGAATTCAGCCTCTTCATTTTGCAGATGAGGAAACAGAGAAGAGGAGTAGAGGAAAGGAAGTCAGCCTTCCTGAGCCAATAAATCAT
This sequence comes from Dipus sagitta, assembly GCA_036346955.1. Taxonomy (NCBI): domain Eukaryota; kingdom Metazoa; phylum Chordata; class Mammalia; order Rodentia; family Dipodidae; genus Dipus; species Dipus sagitta. Next base: position 13,313,441 of record CM070790.1, read on the forward strand.
GGTCCTCTTAACAGAATTGAGAATGGACATTAATTCCTTAAAAGGTTTTCTATCTCTTGCCCTTCAAAAAAAAAATCAATACCTTATAAAAATGTGATCTTTAGCCTCTACCTTGAGTGCAGAATTTAACTAGTTTAGAAAAAGGGAACATTTTGAAGCATCAAATTTCCCTTTTATAAGCTATAGAGATTAGAAAATACTCTCACATCTTTCCTTCAATGTGTTCCTGTTTCTTTCTCCTGAGAAGGGAAAGTCTTGTCCCCTCCTTCCTTTCCCCTCCCCTCCTCCCTCCCTCGCTTTCTTTGATTCATTCATTTGTGCTTGCACGCATTATTTCTGATTGCCAAAACATCAGATACGATGGAAGAAAAATGTGGGGATTGCTGAAAATGACATGAGAAATCCTGACCATGTATAAATATTGTCACTCCAAGAAAGTAGCAGTTAACATGTAACAGATAGCTCCATACTCCTCCCAAGTCTCTTTCATTTCATCCTGTCTTTCAACACTTTCTGTGATCTATTCTTTGTCAGTTGAATGAAAAGGAAGTGATTATAGAGCACAGCTACCCACCTCTGACACCCCTGATGATCCTACCAAATGTCCAGGCAAAAATACTGTGGGGACAGAGATGGTTTGACTGCTATTCAGGAGGGATCACTGCCTAACCCCAGCCACAACCTCCATGGGCCTAGGAACTACAGCCTATATCAGGTTCAGCCCATGCTTTCCTTAATCAAAGTGATGCAAAGGACAGCTGGAGAGACTCTGTCAGGGACAACTTGGGTCTCTTTGGCCTGCATTATGTCCCTTGAAGAGATTTCACTTAGCATCCGCTGCCTATCCCACCTGGGCTCTGAACGCAGCACAGGAGCCTACACATGGAGACAGGAAGTAGGTCCAACTGCAGCAGACCCCTGAGAAAAACTGAATCACTGTTGCTTTAAACCACTGTGCACTGGAAATAGGAACCACCCGTGAGAAAGTTCCTGGAGCTAAAGGACATGGATGCTGAGCAGTGCCCCTAACGGAGGGCCTCTCCATGTCAAGAAGGGAATCTTCTTAACATCCTTTGGCTTTTTTTTAATTAATTAATTAATTTATTTATTTATTTTGTTATTTATTTGAGAGCGACAGACCCAGAGAGAAGGAGGCAGAGAGAGAGAGAGAGAGAATGGGCACGCCAGGGCCTCCAGCCACTGCAAACGAACTCCAGACGCGTGTGCCCCCTTGTGCATCTGGCTTATGTGGGTCCTGGGGAATCGAGCCTCGAACCAGGGTCCTTAAGCTTCATAGGCAAGCGCTTAAGTGCTAAGCCATCCCTGCAGCCCCTGACTTTGTTTTTAATAAGTGGTTCTTATCTCAATAGATATTTATGTGCCTATGACCAGAATGAACCACTTAAGGAGCATACCATCCACCAATCATATTCCTCTATTTTCTCTGGGATACTTTGGTGTTCCAATAACAATTTAATTCTAACCAGGCAAGGTGGTATATGCCTGTAATAACAATATTTGGGGGAATGTAATATAAAGACCAGAGAGTTCAAGGCTAGCCTGGGCAACCTAGCAATATCCTATTTACAGATGCATACATATATACCATATGTACATATGTATGGAAGAGTGTGCCTGAACTATAGTACCTCAATGTCACAGTCTGAGTCTGCATAAAACAGAATGAGCATAGAGACTTAAGATGTTTGCAGAGGATTAGAAAGCAAGTGTGGTACCCATAAGAAGGGGGAGAAACTCAGATTACAGACTAAGAGTTCTGCATCTGTATTGCCTAGCTATTTGTTCCTGTGACCAAAATGTCTGACATAACCAACTTAAGGGAGGAAATACTGATTTCGGTCCATGCTGTCAGAAGGTTTGAGCCTTTGTGGTGGGAGTGCATAGTGGAACAGGCAGAGAAAGGGTGTGGTAGTGTGAATGTGATAGTGTAAATGTATGGCCCAGCAACTAACCCTCTTTGGAAGTATTCATGCATCCATGCACACACACACACACACACACACACACACAGAGAGAGAGAGAGAGAGAGAGAGAGAGAGAGAGAGAGAGAGAGCTATGCCTCCCCATCCCCTACTGTTTTTAAATATGGTTAACAATGACAATTGGCCATCACAATTTCATATCAGATGCTTTCTTGAACCCCTGCATGGACACCTTCAATGTTTATAGACTAGTTACACCTTCTTTTGGTTAGTGCACTATGACTCCATTCGAGGGTTGCACCCCGCGTCCCCAATGTGTACAACTGTGGCAGGGCTAAACCAACAATGGCAGCTACCTCCAGACAAGTAGTGAATATTTGACCCAAACATGACCAGGTGGCTCTGTCACTTGAAATGAGTCTTGCCCACAGTGATTCCCCAGGAGGAGAATAATCAGTGCAGATTCATCTGGAAGTACTGACTCCATTATCTTCATTTTCTAAATCTTTGGGGCTATTTAGGCTACTATCGTTCCAAAAGATGACAGCAATAATTCTTCTTTAATTCGTGATATTTCAATTTATCCTCTGGAAATTAATCTTCTAATGTCTGGTGTTTTGTCCAAGAAAATTCAATATAGAATAGTTTTGTAAAAGGCTGTGTTGGTGCTAAATCTGGTATTGCTCTTGTGACATTTTGTCTTTATTTGTTTTTTAATTTCTACTATAAAAAGTTTTATCCTATGTTATTTGATCCTTTAATATGTTTTCATGGTACACGTTTTGACTAATTAATAAAAAGTAAAAACTGAAATGTCATAAAATCACAATCACCACACTATTGTTTTGGCCCTCCCTTCCTCTGTTTTTTCCATGACTCTGGGTGATTTCATGCCAATGAGACTCTATCACATTGCTGTTTCTATGGTGAATAATGTCTACTATCATGTGGTTCCTTTTTGTTTCTTTTTACTTTTTTTGCCTTTTCTTTTCATCTACTACTGGCAATATAACCCAGCTGATCTATTTTAATAGTTTTCATTTTGTAATTATAATTATAAAAACACATAAATGCATACAGATGTCTTCTGTAGTTTCAGAACCATGGGTCCATATAATTGCATTTTATCTTTCTCGCTTCCCCTTTCATAGTTGTAACTAATCCAAGTTAATTTATATCCACAGGTAGTTAAAATTCTATTCTTTTTACAAGTTGATATTTACCAACCATTTCTACAATAATAGGCATTTTTTTCAGTTATTGCTAGTTAGCCATGAAACTAGTGATGCAACAAGCATTGCTATGAATCTTAGGAGAAAATAATTCAATATTATTTTTACTATGCATATGTTTGCATGCCTATGAGAGTCTGGCCCTAAGCTAACAAAACAAGTAAATATATTTGATAAGGTGACTTGTATCTTATAAAATAGATAAATAGAAGGTAAGCATACAAAATTAAGAGTATCTATGCTAGACATTAATGGAGAAAGAATGCAGTCATATATTGTATAGCAATGTTTTGGGTAATGATGGACTCCATATGTGACAGTGGTCCTATAAAATTATAATGAGGAGAAATTTGATCACTCAGTGAGAGTATAGCTGTCACAACATGATAGAGAACTGCAAAAACTACCATGTGTTTAGGCTAGGGCTACTAAAAGAAAGCTACAGAGTTGGTAGTTTTATCTTTATAAAAGTTCATCAGTGTAGTTATGCAAAGTACACATACTTGACAAAAATATTGCACGACCATATTATGGTTGTACTATATTTATTATTATTATTTTACAAAGTGTTTATACTATTTATATTAAATGTTTAGAGTAAAAGAGTATGCTGTTTCACACCAGCAGTCTCAGACAATATTGTATAAGTATGATCTGATATTTGCACAATGATGCAATCACCAAATGACACAGTTCTAAGAATTCATCACCATCAAGAAATGGTGTGTGACTATAATTGATACATGATAAATGGCAAATGAATTAGATTACTTGGGAGTAAATTTAACAATGAAAGGTATTCAACCTAACATAAGAAAGCTATTAGATCCTAATGAACATAAAATGGAAATAACTAGAACATTGCTTATTTTGGGATATAAGTTACCATGAATTCTTCCATCATTAATATAGAATGCATATTTAACATAATTACAATTAAAATTATAATAGTGTGGCTTTTATTTCCAAATAAGACAAAGTGATCCTTCAGAAAATGCAAAATATTCTGATTGCATTCCAGAAAGAGATAAAGACTAATGAGAGGGCCCCTACTGAGCAGATGTTAAAACTCATTATAAAGTCACTATGCAGAAATCAGAGTGACATTGTCATACTTTTCCATAATCCCTCTTTTAAGTACAACTCAAAGTCCTGGACACTACATACAAGACAAACATGAGATTTCTGAAAGTTGGGAAACAGAAGGAAAAGGTTTAGTGATCTCCAGACTGGATAAATAACACAGTGGTGAGTTCTTTGGTCTTTGTTGTTGTTTGTTTGTTTCTAGACTTGGAGCTAACTATGACAAAAACCCAAGAGTACCACTGAACACAGACCAAAAAACAAACATATTTATATATATATATATATGCAAAAGTTCTCTCTCCATTCAATAGATGAGGAAAGGGAAGCTTAGCAAATGGTGAAACAGAAATGTACCAGACCGCAATTGCTCTACTTTCTCCAACACACAGATCAACCTCCAGCTTCATCTCAAGCCCTGCATGGAAGGCTGTACTGCCAGGCTGAGTGGAGGTGCCTTTCCCCTATCCCATGGTTATCAGAAGGGAACAAACAGACAGCCAGACCCTCATTCTTGCCAAACATCAATGATCCTCCTCCACCACCACACTGTGGGTGTCCTCGTGAGACTCCTGGGTTTCCATTCCCATATGATGGAGCATTGGCATCTCTCCCACTTCTCACTGGAAGCCCTTGACCACTCCCAAGTGGTATTGAATCCACCCTCTGTGGTCTATGGTGTCTGGAGGACCATGCAGAGAGCCTTGTGGAAGAAACATTCCTATCTTCCCCGGTCAAGGTGGCATGATCTGGTGGGCTCCCCTGTCTCAAAGAGCCACACAGAGCACCCTGGAACCCACAGGAGTGTGACGGGGAGCTTGTACTTCTGCCCCAACTTGGCAACAATGAAACCATAGACTCTCTCAGCCTTCAGAAAAACTCTGAGCTCATGGTATTTAGCAAACAGAAGGTTTAAACAAGATCTGGAATTCAGATTTCCAGTTTTCAATAAAAAAAAAAAAGTTGTTACGCCAAGGGCAAGGTAAATACCAACTTGTATGCAAATGGGCAGTCAGTAGGTGCTAACACGAAGATGGCAGAAATATTAAAGTTACCTCACACAGACTGAGGGAGACGCTTCAAAAATGCTTCAGGGAGAGATTATTAAAAAGTTTGTGAAAATAAAGAAATAAGTCTCAGCAAAGACAGAGAAGATATAAAGAATCACCAAGTAGAGATTGTAGAAGGGAAAATACGGCTGAGAAATGAAATTTTGAAAAGCTGTTTGGATGGACTTTGGACAGATTAAAGGAACAGAGGAAATAATAGATGAGCTGCACACAGTGATAGAAATCACCTGAGTTGGGGCTGAGGGTATGGCTCAAGTAGTACAGGGCTGAGCTGCCACATGGCCCTAGATTAAATCCTTAGTTCCACAAACAAACAAAACACCCCTACATTTTGTGCCTTCATAGTTCTCAAAAGAGAAAGAGACAAAGCACTAAAATGGAACTTTAAAAAAAAAAAACTAAAGCTAAAAATTTTCAAATTTTCATAAGACATAAACTTACATAACCAAAAGCTTAACAAATCCCAAATGGAATAAAATCAGAAAGTCTACATGAAGACAAATCATAGTCTAATTCCCTAATAGTGCTTGCAAAGAAAAATTCTAAGAATCAGCAAGAGGTATGATACCTTACGTACAGTGGAAAATAATTTGAATACAATTAACTAAATCATCAAAAATCACCCAGGATACCAGGAAGTGGAATACTAGTTTTCAAGTCTAGAAATAAAATAACATTCAACCCAGAATCCCATCCCCATGAAAATATTCATCTGGAAAACAAGAATCTTCAGATGGAGGAAAACTAAGGTATTTTTATAAACAGACTTACCCCCCCCCAAAAAAAGGCTCAAGGAAATTGTTTAACCAAAAAGGAGATGATTAAAAGAAGAGCATTATATGATCAGTAAAGAAGACAGAAAATGGTAAGCAAAAATATGTAGATAATGGGCCAGAGAGATGGTTCAGCACTGTGGGTAAGAGTGTTTACTGTAAGCATAGGGACCTGAGATCACCTGAGATTGATTCCCCAGGACCAATGAAAGTGGGTGGATGTGGACATGCACATCCATAACTCCAGTCCCGTGATGAGCAGAGACCAGAGAACTGCTGGAGTTCTGGAAACCATAGCTTTGTATTCAGATAGATAATCCATTCCAAGAAAATACATGGGTGGACTACAGAGGAGGAACACCTGACATTCTCCTCTGGCTTCTGTGTGTGCACAGGAGTACATCTGTGTATAGACAGCACACACACAGCACACCACACTGCACCACACATACTCCCATACGAAAATATTTCACAATAAGCCTTAAAGATGACATGTGTATAATATTCTTTCCTTTTATGATTGATAGATAGTGGTGGTTAGAGTTATGTCTACCCCACAAACTCATGTATTTTGAGTGACTGATCCCCAGCTGAGGGCAATTTGAGAGGTGAAGCATTGCCTGGAGGATGCGTGTTATTGAGTGTGGCGGGCTTATATGTGTTATACCCAGCTTCACCTTGCTAGAGTTCAGCTTACTCTCCTGCTGCTGTTGTCCACCTGATGTCGGCCAGGAGGTGATGCACTCTCTGCTCAGGCCATCCTTTCTTCTGCCATAATGGAGTTTCCCCCAAACAAACAAACTTTCCTCCCATCACCTGCTCTTGGTTTGGTACTTTTTCCCAGCAATACAAGGGTAACTACAACATAGATAAAGCAAAGATTATGACACTTTATGACATGATTATAAATGTAGATGAAATTCTAATATAATATATAGGGGGAAAGAAAGACATCTTTAAAGGCAGGTGAAGTTTTGAGACTTCATGCAAGCTGGCAAAAGGATGATATAGACAAGGGTGTTATTCATGGAAGATAATGAATACCTAGAGTAACCTATAAAAGGCTATAGTATTCAAAAATGTAAACTCAAAATAGGATAAAGGAAAGAGAATGTTAGCTGGGTGTGGTGGTGCACGCCTTTAATCCCAGCCCTCAGGAGGCAGAGGTAGGAGGATCGCCATGAGTTCAAGACCACCCTGAGACTACATAGTGAATTCCAAGTCAGCCTGAGCTAGAGCGAGACCCTACCTCAAAAAACCAAATAAACAAAAAAAGAAAAGAGAATGTTAAAGTCATTAATGCAGTCCCACAAAATTTCAAATTGTACATTAAAGATTCCCTAAATCATTACTTATCATGAAAATTCAAATTGAAATTAAATTTGCATAATATCATAATGTAAAAATAATGAACACTGGAGAAACTCTAGTGGGAATATAAAATGGTACACCTACTCTGGAATGCAGTTTGTCAGGTTAAAAATATTTATTTATTTGCACATGTGTGTGGATGGGTAGAGAGAGGCATGCTAGAGTCTCCCACCATTGCAAACAAACTCTTGATGCATGAACAACTTCTTGTGTCTGGCTTTACATGGGGAATTGAAACCAGACTGGTTGGCTTTGCAAGTAAGTGCCTTTAACCACTGAACTATCGCCCCTCAGGTTTAAAATAAATAAATAAATAAAGCAGAACCTAAACTCATCAATTACACTCCTTGGCATTAATCCCAGTGATGTAGAAATGTATGTTCATATAAAACATGTCCATAAAAGTTGATGGCAGATTTAGTAACTCAGTACTTCAAAGGGTGAGTTGTTTATTGTGGTACATCCAAACCATGGAGGGCTATCCTGACCAAAACAAAGAGGACTGTTGATACACAGAGAACTTACTGACTCTAAGAATTATTAAGTGATGAAAAGCTGTCCCGGAAAGTTACATAGTGCCTGATTCTGCTCTACAGCATTCCTTAAACAATATAGTAACAGTAATGGAGAGCAGATTGGAAGTGGCCAGCAGGAAGTGGGAGTAGGAAGCAGTTGCTTTGTGGACATAAGAGGACATGAGTAAAGGCCAGGCATGGTGGCACATGCCTTTAATCCCAGCACTTGGGAGGTAGAGGTAGGAGGATTGTCATGAGTTTGAGGCCACCCTGAGACTACATGGTGAATTCCAGGTCAGCCTGGGCTGCAGCAAGACCCTACCATGAAACACCAAAAAAAAAAAGGGGGGGGGACCTTTATGCCAAAGGAAATGTTTTGGATCCTGACTGTAGTGAGGTCAATTTACCTGGCTGTGATGCTATAATATGATGGGTTAAGATGTTATCATTGTAGGAAACTCAGTAAAAGGTACAGAAACTGTCTGAAGTATTACCTCAAAATAAGGCTTGTAATATACAGAAAAAGAACCTTCCTCCTTTGAAGGCACTGCTGTGTGTGTCTGTGGCAAGCAAGGCTCCATGACAACAAAGTAAAGAGAGCAGTTTTCCAATCCAAGTGGGTGCTGAGAAGACAATGATGTGTGATAAAATGGTGCCCTTTTGTCACGCCTCCTCCATCATTCATACAGGGCAAACCACTTTGGTTTTGTTTGTAACATTAGCCTTGTGATAGAGAATCTATGGACTGTGGTTTTGTTTGAACTTGAATTTCCCCTATCATTGCTGAAACTAATATATTTCTGCAAGCATCAGTTGCATTTATTTTGCTTGAATATCTTGTCACCTCTTACCTTTTACTCTGTGTTCACTTTGGACTGATTATAGGAACACATTGCACCTTAGGGATATTAATTCTACATTTAGTATTTGGATGACAAATACTTGTGTACTTATGACTTTTTTAAAAAAATGCTTAACTTGGAGCTCCTTACACAGACAGTGTGTGGGCAGGTGCTGCAGTCTGGAGTGAGGAGGCCAGACACGTGTTTCTGGGCTCCTTCCATCTCCCTGGTCTTGGTTCCCTGCACTGGTCTGTGTGCTGGAGGGCTTGGCATGAAGTAGGCCAGATCACTGTTCCCTTGCTCCACCCAGTCATCTGGTCCTGGTAGGTCCCATTGTGTCTTGCTTGGGGAGGTCTGGTCCCTGTGTGAGCTCTGTAATCAGGCCTTTTGCTCTGGTATCCTGACTAGCCATGGAGTACCAATATTCCTGTTCACCTGATTCAGAGGGTGAATGGGCCAAAGGACAAAAACTTGCTTTCTCTTCAATAAAATAAAGAGTTTTCCTAAAATTGATATATAACAATGCAAAAAAAAAAAAAAAAAAGCCAATGAAAGTCAGAAAACTGAGAGATCTCCACCAAGGATGCCTAGTCCTACAATGGAAACTGCCAATGAAATCATACAGAAATCAACAGAAGTTCATTCTCAAAATGAAAACACAATAAGCAATGAGATCCTGATCAATAAAATCACTGAGCTAGAAGCAAGCTATTAAAGAACCAATAATCGTATCAATGAAATTGAAGAGAATCATCTCCTAGAACATTTAGCTTTTAACAGTAGACTTAACTTGATGGGAGAAAATGTTAGAACCCTTCTAAGAGATATGAATAAATTTAAGGTAAGTCAAGAAATGTAAGATCTCTATAGCCAGTTGATTAAGCTTAATGAAGACTTGATCAAATACAAGGATAAACTATAGGAAGCATCAAGAAAATCAGAACTCAAACTGAAATCATACCTCAAAAAGAGATGGACATGATACAAAATAACACAGCAGAAAGCAACCAAACAGAAACTACTAAAACCTCTATAGAACCCCTCACCAACAGAGTTACTGTGTAGAAGACAGAACCTCTGACCTGGAAGAAAAGACAGAAGAAATTGATCAGGAGGCTAAAAATTTTGCTAAATTCAAAAAATCAAGTGAACAGAATATGAGGGAACTGTGGGACACTCTAAAATGACTAGGGCTGGAGAGATGGCTTAGCTGTTAAGCACTTTCCTGTGAAGACTAAGGACCCTGGTTCGAGGCTGGATTCCCCAGGACCCACGTCAGCCAGATGCACAAGGGGGCACACACATCTGGAGTTCGTTTGCAGTGGCTGGAGGCCCTGGTGCACCCATTGTCTCTCTCTCTCTCTCTCTCCCTCTCCCTCTCCCTCTCTCTCTCCCTCTGCCTCTTTCTCTCTGTCTGTCGCTCTCAAATAAATAAATAAAGATAAACAAAAAAATTAAAAAAAATAAATAAAAAATAAAATGACTAAATATCTGGATGATGGGTATACCAGAAGAAGAGGAAAACCATGTTAGAGGCATAGAGAACATATTCAACAACATTATTCAAGGAAATTTTCCAAATCTCACTAAAGAGAGGCCCAGCCAGTCAAATAAAAAACACTTTAGGAAGTCTCGCCAGTAGAATGGATGAAGGGGAGAACAGAATATCTAAACTAGAAGACCAGGTGGCAGATCTAATACAGTACAACATAGAGAAAGTCAAGCTAATAGGAAGGTGTGAATGGGAATTTCAAGATATCTTGGACATTATGAACAGATCAAACATAAGAATTCAAGGCATACCTGAAGGAGAAAAATTTCAATCCAGAGTCTTTGTAGGCATTTTCAACAAAATCATAGAAGAAAAATTTCCCCAAACTGGAAAAGAGATGCCAATGCAGATACAGGAAGCTTTTAGAACACCAAATAGACAAAGCCTGGAAAGAACCTCTCCTCGCCACGTTATACTTAATAAACACACAAACCAAAAAATATATATATTGAAAGCAGTTAGAGAGAAAAAGCAAGTCACTCACAAAGAGAAGCCCATCAGAAGAATAACAGCAGATTACTCAACACAAACTTTAAAAGCCAGAAGGACTTGGAAAGATGTACTCCACATTCTGAAAGATAACAACTGTCAACCAAGATGTCTTTATCCTGCAAAGCTATCTACACAAATTGATAGAGAAATAAGACATTCTACACCAAAAACAGGCTAAAGGAATTTATGACAACTGAGTCAGCTCTACAGAAAATACTTGAAGGAATCCTTCAAACTGAAGAGAAAGCAAAACACAAGCATGATGAAATAGGAAAAAATAAGCCATGCTCAACAGTTAAAACAAGCGAGTAAAGGGAAAACAGGAAGCACTACAAACCAAGAAGAATGGAGAGAATAAATACATACCTTTCAATAATAACTCTTAATATCAATGGCCTCAATGCCCCAACCAAAAGACAGGCTTGCAAACTGGATTAAAAGGCAGGACCCTGCCACTTTTTGCCTCCAGAAAACTCATCTACAAATAAAAGATAGACACTGTCTTAGGGTGAAAGGATGTAAAATGGAATTTCAAGGAAATGGGCCTAGGAAAGAATCAGGGGTTTCTATCTTAATATATGACAGGATAAACTTAAAACTAACATTAGTGAGGAAAGATAAAGAAGGTCAGTTTCTACTGATTAAAGGAACACTCCAATAGGAGGACATTACAATTCTAAACATATATGCACCTAACATAGGAACTCCCAATTTCATCAAACAAAAACTATTTGACTTAAGGTCACAGATAATACCAAACACAATTGTAGTGGATGACTTCAATACCCCACTCTCATCAATTGACAGGTCATCCAGGCTAAAAATAAACAGAGAGACATCTGGATTAAATGATGTCATGTAACCAAAGGACCTTATTGATATCTACAGAACATTCTATCCAAATGCTGTAGAATATATATTTTTCTCAGCAGCACATGGAACATTCTCTAAAATACACCATATGTTATAACACAAAGCAAATCTTAACAAATACAGGAAAATTGAAATAATCCCGTGTATTCTTTCTGACCACAATGGGATTAAACTATAAATCAGCAACAAGAAAAACTACAGAGCATACATAAATTCATGGAGACTAAACAGTACACTATTGAATGATGAAGGGGTTATTAAAGAAATCAAAAAGGAAATCAATAACTTCATAGAACCAAATGATGGTGAGAATACAATATACCAAAACTTTGGGGACACAATGAAGGTAGTCCTAAGAGGGAAATTTATAACTCTAAGTGCCTATATTAAGAAATTAGAGAGCTCACGAATAAACAATTTAATGCTTCACCTTAAGGCTTTGGGAAAAGAAGAACAAGGCAAACCGAAAATCAGTAGATGGGAAGGAATGATAAAGATTATGGCAGAAATTAATGTGCTAGAAACAAAAAAAAAAAATACAAAGAATCAATGAAACAAAGAGTTGGTTCTTTGAAAGGAGAAACAAGATTGATAAACCCTTAGCAAATCTGACCAAAAGAAAATGAGAAGAGACACAAATTAATAAAATTAGAGTGAAAAAGGCAACATCACAACAGATACCAGAGAAATTTTAAAAAATCATAGGGACATACTATAAAAACATATACTCCATTAAGTATGAAAATCTGAAAGAAATGGATGATTTCTTTGATTTATGTGACCTAACTAAATTAAATCAAGATGAGATTAATCACTTAAATAGGCTTATAACAAGTATGGAGATCCAAGCAGTTATCAAAAATCTCCCAACTAAAAAATGTCCAAATGGATTCACAGGTGAATTTTACTAGACCTTCATGAAAGAACTAACACCACCTCTTTTCAAACTTTTCCATAAAATAGAAAAGGAAGGAATTCTACCAAACTCTTTCTATGAAGCCAGCATCATCCTGATACCAAAACCAGACAAAGACAGAACAAAAAAAAAAAGAAAGAAAGAAATTACAGACAAATCTCCCTCATGAACATAGATGCAAAATTCTTAACAAAATATTGGCAAGCAGAATACAAGACTATATCAGAAAGATTATTCACCCTGACCAAGTAGGCTTTATCCAAGAGATGCAGACATGGTTCAACATACAGAAATCAAGAAATGTAATACACTATATAACTGAACTGAAGGACAAAAATCACATGATCATCTCATTAGATGCAGAATAGGCATTTGACAAAATCCAACATCCCATCATTGTAAAACTTCTACAGAAACTGGGAATAGAATAACCTCTCAACATAATAAAGGCTATTTATCACAAGCCTACAGACAACATAATACTAAACAGGGGAAAGCTTGATGCTTTTTCACTAAATTCTTGAACAAGACAAGGGTGTCCACTGTCCCCACTTTTATTTAATATACTACTGGAAGTCTTAGCTATAGCAATAAGGCAAAAGACACTAATAAAAGTCATACAAATTGGAAAGGAAGAGATCAAATTATCATTATTTACAGATAATATGATTCTATACATAAAGGACCCTAAAGACTTTACCAACAAACTGTTAGAGCTGATAAACACTTATAGCAATGTAGCAGGATACAAAATAATACACATAAATCAGTAGCTTTCCTATATACTAACAACAAACATGTGGAGGATGAAATCAGAAAATCTCTCCCCTCCACAATTGCCTCAAAATAAATTTAAATAAATAAATTACCTTGTAATAAACCTAACCAAGGAAGTTAAGGACCACTACAAAGAGAATTTTAAAATGCTGAAGTGAGAAATTGCAGAAGACACTAGGAAATGGAAAGACATTCCACATTCTTGGATTGGAAGAATCAATATTGTGAAAATGTCACTCTTAACCAAAAGCAATCTACACATTTAATGCAATCCCTATTAAAATTCCAATGTCATTCTTTCTTTCTTTCTTTATTTATTTTTTAATTTTTTTTGTTTTTATTTATTTATTTGAGAGTGAGAGACAGAGAGAGGAAGAGGCAGATAGAGACAGAGAGAGAGAATGGGCGCGCCAGGGCTTCCAGCCACTGCAAACGAACTCCAGACTCGTGCGCCCCCTTGTGCATCTGGCTAACGTGGGTCCTGGGGAATCGAGCCTCGAACCAGGGTCCTTAGGCTTCACAGGCAAGCGCTTAACCGCTAAGCCATCTCTCCAGCCCCCAATGTCATTCTTCACAGAAACAGAAAAAAAACAATTCTAAAATTCATTTGGAAGCACAAAAAACCTTGAATAATCAAAATAATTTTGAGCAACAAAAATAAGACTGGCAATATCACCATATCCAATTTTAAGCTATATTACAAAGCCATAGTAACAAAAACTGTATGGTACTGGTACAACAGACACATACATCAATGGAACAGAATAGAGGGCCCAGATGTTAATCCAGGCAGATACAGCCATTTGATTTTTCACAAAAAAAGGCCAAAAATATTCTTTGGGGCAAAGACAGCCTCTTCAACTTGTGGTGCTGGGAAAATTGGACAACTATATATAGAAAGATGAAAATAGATCCTTGTCCTTCTCCATGCAGAAGAATCAAGTCCAAATGGATCAGGGACCTTAATATCAGACCTGAAACTCTGAAATTGCTACAGGAAAAGGGTAGGGGAAACCCTTCAACATATTAGCATAGGTAATGACTCTCTGAGTATAACCCCAATTGCTCAGGAAATAAAACCACTAATCAACCACTGCGACCTCATGAGATTTAAAAGCTTGTGTAAAGCAAAGGACACTGAGTAGAGCAAAGAGACAACCTACAGAATGGGAGAAAATCTTTACCAGCTATACAACTGACAGAGGATTAATATCAGAATATACAAAGAACTCAAAACAAAACCACAAGAAATCAAACAACCCAATTAAAAAATGGGGTTTGGAACTAAATACAGATTTCTCATTGGAAGAAATAAAGATGGCATATAAACATCTAAAAAAGTGTTCTGCATCCTTAGCCATCAGGGAAATGCAAATTCAAACTACTTTGAGATTCCATCTCTCTCCTGTCAAAATGTCTACCATCAAGAAAACAAATGACAATAAATATTGGTGAGGATGTGGAAAAAGGGGAACGTTTTTACACTCTTGGTGGGAATGTAATCTGGTACAGCCATTATGGAAATCAGTGTGGAGGGGTTCTTGAGACAGCTAAAAATAGATTTACAAAATGATCCAGCTATAGCACTCCTAGACATATATCCTAATAATTTTTCTCACTACCTTAGAAATACTTGTGCAACCATGTTTATTGCTGCTCTATTCATAGTAGCTAGGAAATAGAACCTGCCTAGATGTCCTTCAACAGATGAATCGATAATAAAGATGTGGTACATCTACACAATGGAGTTCTATTCAGCAGTGAAGAAAAATGAAATTATGAAATTTGCCGGGAAATGGATGGATCTGGAAAACTAAGTGAGGTAACCCAGGCCCAGAAAGTCAAATGTCGCATGTTTTCTTTCATATGTGGATCCTACCTACAAATGTTTAGATTTGTGTGTAAGCTGGAACCGAAAAAAAAAAAAAATGGTAGCAGAGTTTACTAAGCTTGAAAAAAGCTATAAAAGAGGGAGGAGAAGGCAGGACTTCAGGACTTCAGAGGGTGGTATTGTATATATGTAAGTAGAAGAACAGATTACAGGGAGTGGAATAGCCTAAGTGAGGCCAGGGGAAGAGCCAACAGACCCAGTTACTCCCTTACTGGGCATTTACCCCAAAAGCTCCACTCCTCAGTTCAGAGATATTTGTTCAACCATGTTTATAGCTACTCAATTCATGATAGCTAAGAACTGGAATCAACCCAGGTGCCCATCACTGGATGAATGGATAGCCAAGATGTGGCATATCTACATGATGGAATTCTACTCAGCAGTAAGAAAAATGTGACACCTTGAAATTTGTAGAAAAATGGTCGAACTTGGAACAGATCACTCTAAAGTGAACTCACACAATAATAAAAACATCCACAAGTCAGAATCATCCAGATAATGATTCTGCTTTCCATTGTCAAGCTCCCACTAACCTTAGACTATAAGAGGGTCCACACCTTTGTAATTCTTTCTAAATTAATAATGGTTATCCCATTTAACTGGTGCTGACTTCACTCTCTCTTGGAGAATCTGTTTCTTTTTTCAGATGGGAGCTGGACCTGAGGAGATAAATGACCCAGTAAACTCCACCCCAGCCCCAGCTGATACCACAGGGGAATTGGAGAAATGAGCAAGAGAGCTGCTTTCTTGGTTAAGCTGATATCACCACAAGAGTGATGGAGAAAGATACTGAGGACACCAAACACCTACCAAACCAGAGATCCAGAGGCTCCTGAAGTGCCCATCACTGAAGTAGACATAAAATGCTCCCAGCATGGCTCAGGGAATTTTGCAGAAGACAGGGCAGAAAGATTGTTAGAGCCACAAGTTAAGACATTTTGCACAGAGACATTGCCTCTCCCACATAAGTGACTGCTACCTCCACAATGCACATGGGGTTGACAACCCACAATCCCATGGGGTTGACCTGCATCCCCAACAAGGAGGACCTCTTCAGAAAAGGGGCAGGGAGTAGGGAAAGGATGGTACCAACATGTGTTGCTTACATACAAAATATGTCCATACCTAATAAAAATGTTGTTAAAATAACTATATTTCTAACACTTTTGCTGCTCAGATGGTTCAAATTCTATATTGCCAAGTCAGCAGATTTTTAAAAAAAAAATTTCCTTCACAGCTAGCTTTTGAGTTTTGTGCTTGGAATACAAAGACCTTGCCTGCCACCAAACTGTTAAAGCATCTCCCTCATTTCTTATTTTACCTTATAGATTTTTCTTTTAGCCTTTTTTCATTATATATAATTAAATAACCTGTGAAGTGGAGACATAACTTTATTTTGGCTTTCCAAAGTTGTCTGAAGTCAGTTATTCTAGAATAATCAATCATATAACCAGTGATTTTTAAATGCTTTCCTTTTCCAAACTAATATCTCATATATCTAGGAGTCTCAGGACTTCTTTCCATTCCATTGATTTATCTTTCTGTTTCTGGCCCAGGATCAACGACCATCCATTCATTTCCAGCAGCCTCGAACTTATTTAGAATTTCTAGTCTGCAACAGCAGAGCACAATCAGCATTCCTCGGCACTGGGTTATTAGTTTCTTCTTTGCCTTTTCCCAGGAGTTTGAACCTGTATTTCTGGACACTCTCCATTCTTCAGCATGCAGTTTAGACCCTGCCTAGTTGAGGTACCTGTCCCAGAGCCCTAGGCTAATGTCAGTAACACTTAGGTTTGGACCCTCACTTGGGCATTCCTTTCCTATTGTGTTGAGCAAATTGCTTTACCTCTTGCTGTTTTCATAGCGACTTTGGTTACCTTCATGAAATGGAAAGCAAAATCACTTAAATCATCCACAGTAGTTATAAAAATTAAACGAGGGAATACATTTAAGTGCTTAACACCGTGTGGAGCCATGATAAGCACTCAGTACTTACTGAGTTCTCTTATGACTTGAATATAAAATGTCCCCAATGACTCACATGTTGAAGGTTTGATCCTCAGCTCATGGTGCTATCAGGAAGTGATTGAATCTTGAGGTTACCGGTCTCTCTTATTAATGGATTAATCCATGGATGAGTTCATAGCTGAATAGGCTATTGGGGAGGTAGGGCCAAGTTTGAGGAAGTAGATCACATAGCTGCAATTTTGGGAGATATATCTTGTCTTCATTCTTTCCCTCCCTCTCTGCTTCTTGGTCATCATGAAATGAACAGACTCCCTCCAACATGCCATGGGCCTAAAAGCAATAGAAGCCCAAAAACATGGACTGAAACTGTGAATCAAAATAAACCTTTGCTCCTTTAAGTTGCCTTCTGTTGGTATCTTTGTCATAGCAATGAAAAGCTCACACAGTTCCTGGCAATATTACTGTGGCTATTATTTGTAGCAGTATTTCCATATTTCCTTATTATTATATCTTTTTGCTACTATCCTCATAGTACTTAATACTCCCTCTCTCTCCCTCTCTCTCTCTCTCTCTCTCTTTCTCTCTCTCTGTGTGTGTGTGTGTGAGAGAGAGAGAGAGAGAGAGAGAGGATATGAATGAATGTGCCAGGACTCCTTGCCACTGCAAATGAACTCTAGATGTATGCACCACTTTGTGCATCTGGCTTTACATAAGCACTGGAGAATTGAACCCACAGCAGGAGGCTTGGCAAGAAAGTGCCTTTAACCACTGAGCCATCTTCACAACCCAGTACTATACATCTATTTGTGCAATAATATTATGACTTCAGGTAGGTTTCTTTTAAGCAAACTTTTTTTATACAAGATTTTAAGCCTTGTCTTTAACTTAGATATATATCTAGATAGATAGATAGATAATAGATAGATAGATATGCATATATATGCATATATATGTAGATATATATTAATTACATGCTATTGTCTTCACCACCAACACCAGTCTTAATCAGCATAGCTCAATAAATGATAAAGTAAATCAACAGTGTGATTATTTATTTCCTTACATGGTCAAGTTATAAGCAACAGAACAAGTAGTGTTTGCTATGTCTCACACAGCATACAATACTAAACTCAGAATACCTTATCTCTGGTCACCAGAATGTGTGTGGGATTCCCCCACACACCAAGCCACACTCCAGTTGGAAACCAGGTGGATGTTCCATAATTCAATTCAATTTTAACACTATGTACCTGGAGGTTGACATAGAATCAGTTCCCATATTTTAGGGAGGCTCCATCCCACAAGACTGCTCCACTTCAGATACCAACCGCAAGCTCAGGTCTCCAGAGCTTCTAACTGCCTTGCTGTAAGTTGGAGATGTCCATGTGTCTTCCCTCGGATTTGACTAATTTGCTGTAGCAGCTCATAGAACACATGCTTTAATATATCCATTTATTCTAAAAGTTACTGCAAAGGGTACAGATGGGCAGCCAGATTGAGAGCCAATAGGGCAAGGTGTGTGGGAAGAGGTGCACAGAACTCCCAATGACCTCCCCAGGTGGGTGCGCCTTTCCTGGGTGCCTCCATGTGTTCTGCAATCTGGAAGCTCTCCAAGCCCTCTTCTTTCAGTTTTGTGGAGCCTTCCTTGCATTGGTATGATGGATTGTACCACTAGCCACTGACCCATGTGTGGAGGTTTGAATAGAATAGATGGCCCCCAATATATTCAGTTGTTTATTTGTTTGTAGTTTGCATCTTTAGCCACCTGGCTGGAGGCAGTGTCACTGGGTGGATCTTAAGGTGTGGTGGTGGCTTTCAGATTTCAATCTAAAGATATGCAAAGTGTGCCTAGCTGGAGTTCCTGAAGTGTGCTGTGCTGTGTGGCTTTCAGCTTTTGGGCTTGTGCTTCTCTCTCTCTGCTTGGTCCTGTGAAGGCAGGCCAGCTTCTTCTGCCATTATGGAACTTCCCCTGGATCTGTGAGCTTCAATAAATATTCCTTCCTCCATAACTGTGCCTGGTCTGGAAGTTCATCTCAGCGAACCTGAAGCTGTCTGCTACAACCATCAACTCAACCTCCATTCATTCTCTTTTCCCTGAGTTCAGAAGACAGGGCTTAAAATACAATTCCTTGGGCTAGACACAGGGGTCAGTGGGTAAAGTGCTCACCACACAAGCGTGAGGACCCAAGTTCAGATCCCTGCATCCATGTAGAAGCTGGATACAAATGGATGTGTCTGTTATCCTAATACTGCTAGGTGGCAGAGACAGGAAAACCCTTAGAAGTTCAAGGTTAGCCTGATGTATTACAGTGGTGAGAATGGAGAGATTCTGCCTCAAACAAGGTGGAAGGAAAGAACAAACCCATGAGGTTGTTCTCTGACCTCCACACATGTGCCGTGGCATGTGTTTGCTTTTTGCTTGTGTATACCTATTCATACACACACACACACACACACACACACACACAAAGTACACACACAGAATTCCTTAAGTTAAAAAAAAAAGTGCTACCCTTAATCATTTTGTTGGTTCCCCTGGCAACTACACCCTACCCTGAGGTGTCCCAGGAGCCCAGGAAGAGTATTATGATTAGAATAAGAGGCTTCTATCACCCAGGAAATCCCTGGGGATATAAGAGCCTGGTGCCAGATGATCCTATTATTTGTGAAACTGCAAAGTTCTTACAAGCTCCACATAAGGAATTAAGCTTAAAAACCAAATGTTCAAACAAAAGATTTTCCTAACGTCCCTTATCTATAAGATTTTAGGAGCTCTATGTTAGAAACAGGAGGACAGAGACCAATGTGTATTATTTCTTAATTATTTCACACCAGGCAGTGGTTAATTTTATGTACCTTGGGGAAATCTACTTGATGATGATAACAGTTAAGCTCATTTCACCTCCAGATCACTGCCCTAAACACAGTTAAATCTTCCAGGTACCTGAGACCAAGGTCATGTTTGAATTGCATGTGTGTATCCTTGTGTCTATGAACTAAAATTCCCAGAACAGTGCTGCATCTGCTGATCCTTCTTTGAGCAAGATGGAGCAGTCTGAGAAAACTCCTCTGATCAGAGAAAGAGATCGAATGTTGCAAGGTCAGAGCCAAACTACCTTGGGCTACCCCTCACCCCTTAATGGTCATTCATTGCCCACCTCTGTGTCTGACCTAACATCCTGGTGACTATCAGTTGATCAGGTGTGACCCTTTTAGAATGTGCTAACAGAACAGCAGCTTCTACCAATTCAAATAGCATCTGAGGCCCATGGTGGAGATTTCTCCACTTTGCCTAACTGCTGGTCAGCCAGTGTATTTGAAAAATGCCTTGACTGATGACTTTCTTTTGTTCTGTAACTTGAAACCCTTCATGAAATTGTTAACACATTTGAACATGGTATTGAGGTAGCCTAAATCTGTGTTCCTGGGCCATGGTCACTCATATTTGGTTCCCAAATAAACTATGTCTTATCCCTTTGAGGTGAGAGCTGTGTCTTTTGTGTTGCATAGTTGGGAGTGACGAGAGCTGGTATTGGAGAAGTCATGTTCTCTGGGGTGTTGGGGGGAGCTCTGACTCTTCACAGGAGGCATGTCTACCTCAGAGGAGGTGCCTGTGAGTGCTGTCCAACCAACTCATTCTTGCCAAACCCATTTGTAGAAGGAGCCAGGGACTTTGTAAAACAAATCAAGACTTGAGCTTAATTGTGAGGACAATACCAAAATGACTCCTGAACCCAGCATTTACTTCAAGGCTCATGAAGAAAAGAAGAAATAAGAATAAGAACTCAGATAAAGAGGATGAACAAAGGAGAAAGGATGAAGTGAAATGAGAGGAAAAGAAGGGGAGTCATTCACTGGGGTCCTCTTAGCCTAGGGATTTCTCTCTAGCTCAAAACACTCACACACTTCTTTGCCAAGGTAGGCTCAGGGTCAAGTGAAACCTGACATGCTCTGAAGTCATGTCCACACTTCCTTTGACTCCAGCCGCCACCATAGCCAGGAGACCTAGCAACGAACAGTTGCTTCTGGGGTGCTATGTTGATGAAACTTTGAGTCACACCAAATCCTTTCTCATCTTTTACTTTCTTCATTTCCACTAATATTTTCTGTGTAGTTCCTTAAACTTGAGGTAAAACTGGAATTTGAGTTGGTAGGAAACAAAACAACAACAACAACAAAAAAATGCCCTTCAGAATGAGTAGAGCCTCTTTGGAAAGGGGCAGGGCTAAAAGAAAGGATGGTAACAACATGCTTTGTTTACATACTAAGTACGTCCGTAACTGATAAAAATAAATTAAAACAAAAATACCCTCCTAGGCTTCTAGACTGGTTTATGGCAAAGTATCCAGGAGAAATTAGGGACTCCTTTAAAGCAAAGATAAGAGCTCAACATTTTTAGTTTAGATTTAAAATTAAAAAAAAAAAAAAAGCTGGAGATATGGCTCAGTGGGTAAAGCGCTTACCACATAAGCAAGTGGACGAGGGTTCAGATCCATAGTAGCTATGTAAATGCCCAGCAGGGGTGGTGTCCTGCAGGTAATCCCGGCATTCAAAAGAAAGAACCAGGGGGCCCATGGGGAGAGCTGGCCTGCTAGACCCGCAGAATCAGTAGGCTCTAGGTTGAAGAGAAAGAAGTTCCTCTGTAAATAAAATGGAGAATGACCAGAGCCGGGCGTGGTGGCGCACACCTTTAATCCCAGCACTTGGGTGGCATAGGTAGGAGGATCACCTTGACTCTGTGGCCACCCTGAGACTACAGATTGAATTCCAGGTCACCCTCAGCTAGAGTGAAACCCTTCATCGAAAAAAAAAAAAGGGAGAATGAGAATGACAAGGGAGACACATATCAATCTCTGGCTACATGCATTACATGCATGTGCATACCATGTGCACTTGTACCCTCACACATATAAACATGAATATACACATGCATACATGTGCACAAAATAGATACAATCAATCACTACATAGTTCAATAGAGAATTGTATAATTAATAAATTATTAAATTAATTAATTAACAAATAGCCTTTGGGAAAAGCATTACAATGTAGATACATGATAAAGGGGTGATATCGGCTGGAGAGATGGCTTATCGGTTAAGTGCTTGCCTGCAAAGCCTAAGGACCCCGGTTCAAGGCTCGATTCCCCAGGACCCACGTTAACCAGATGCACAAGGGGGCGCACGCGTCTGGAGTTCGTTTGCAGTGGCTGGAGGCCCTGGCGCGCCCATTCTCTCTCTCTCCCTCTCTCTTTCTCTCTCTCCTTCTCTCTCTGTCTGTCACTCTCAAATAAATAAATAAATAAAAATTAAAAAAAAAATAAAGGGGTGATGTCTATAACACATCAAAAGCTCCTATGAATTTATAAGAGAAAGATAGGTACCTAATAGAAAAACAAAAGATAAAGTTCATAGGTGGTCTGTTTGCTCTCAGCCAATCCATGAGAGACCAGCCTCAGACAGAGACTGACAAGTGATGTCTTTGTGTAGAAATTGCTTGGGAAATTGACCTTCTTGTGTTAGAGCTGCTCCTTGCCCCCCCACTCCCACCCACTCCACCAGAGCTCTCAAGTTATACATCACACTGCATCTCAGCAAAATTTGAAGCATGAAAGCCTTAGAAGAGGAGGCAGAAGAGGCCACACAGAGCTCCCTGTTGCCTCAAAGCAGGGCTGCAGAGCATCTTTGATTGTGATGTCAGACAGAAAACGCAGAATCAGAACAGGCTGGAATAGACCCAGATGGGACAAGAGCAGGCAGTTGGGATCATCCTGTACACACATTCTGGCCTTGCCTGTAACACAGAGATCAGCTTTGCTAGCTTTGCAAGACTGCCAGTGTTTTCAAAGCCAGATGATTGGTCTCAAGACTTCCTGCTGGGAGAGCATCTCTTAGTTCTTCCTGCCTGAGGCCTCTACTTCTCCTCGGGCAAGATCCAAAGGAAACACATTGTTTTCTTTTAGAGCCTTGTGGAGCCCAGACTCCAAATTTTTCTCCCAATAAACCAACCAGTCCTTGCATAGTCCTGCTTCTGTGCAATCCTTTCTGCTCAAGAATATGAATTCTCCATTTGGCGCTCTCTCTCTCTCTCTCTCTTTGACACAGGGTTACACTCTAGCCCAGGCTGACCTGGAATTCAAAATGTAGTCACAGGGTGGCCTTGAACTCACGGCAATCCTACCTGTGTCTCTCAAGCGCAGGGATTAAAGGCGTGCACCACCACGCCCAGCAATATGGCTCTCTCTTAACCCAGAGGACACTGTGAAAAGACACTCTGATTTCTGAAGCTGAGTTATAAGAAGTCTTTCAGCTTGTACCTGAGCCTCTGGGAATGCTTGAGATCCACCCTCTTCAAACCCAACCTCTGTGATTTGGAAATCCCACATGAAGGCACTCATGTGGACACCCTCCACAGAGCTCCACAGAGCACAGAGAAAACAACTCACGGAACCATGAAAGGTCAGGATAAATATGTGTTTTAAGCCACTGGGTTTTTAGAGTGCTTTGTTCCATGTCATTAAACAGCTGGAGCTGGCCTTATTGAAGGCCACAAGAAGGAGTCCAGTACAATATCCTAACATTTTCCAAGATTCCTAAAGCTACAATCTGGAAAGATGAGTGGTCTGAAGCTCAAAAACCAACATGAGACACTTCAGCCAGGAGATGAGTTACACCGTAACAAAGCATGTGATCCCTCTGCTGGAAATAAGGTGTTTATTCTCATTGCCCCTCTCCTTTCCTCAGTTCAGGCAGCTCACATCAGTGCCTGAGGTGCTCAGCTCCTATTTCCTAATACAAACTCAACATTTTTTGCAATTTTGGAAAGGAGAAAATAGCCCATCTCAAAATACCTTTAGCAGCAAAAGAAATTTATTGAATCACATGACTTAAAGCAACAGGTAGACTTCATGGAGAACTTGATTCGGGACTAACAACTTAACCTCAGTTTCCCCTAGATCCATTTCTGCCTCTGTCCCTTACAGTAGGACTTCTTAGAACATGCTCCTCCATACACAAAATGACTTGGATATCCATGACCTGACAGTGCCTGACACTACCTATGCAAGACCATGATAATAGGAAGAAAAGATCAAGACATCAAAATAAAAGAGAGACTGATGGAGAGGATGAGGGAATATGATAGAGAGTGGAGTTTCGAAGGGGAAAGTGGGGGAGGGAGGTAATTACCATAGGATATTGTTTACAATTATGGAAGTTGTCAATAAAATTTTTTTAAAGAATAGGGAAAGGAAAAAGATTCCAGAAAACCAGTAGACATCATCCAATAAAGGAAACACAGTTTTCAGTCTTCACTGCCATAGTACTTGGCTCAGCTTGAAAACAATTCTTGTTTTTACCCAAAGGTTACTAAATACAAGACAAAAGTTTGGATGTTGTGGTTTGAATCACATGTCCCCCACACACTCATGTCCTGAATGCTTGGGTCACAACTGGTAGCGATTTGGGAAGTGGAGCCTTACTGGAGGAGGTGTGTTGTTGGCGGCAGGCTTACGTGTGTTATAGCCAGCTCCCTGGGGCCAGAGCTCAGCTCACTCCCTTTCTGCTATTTTCCACCTGCTGTGGCAGAGGTGATGTCCAGCCTCTGCCTATGCCATGCTTTCCCCTGCCATCATTAAGCTTCCCCTTGAGACAATAAGCTAACATAAATCCTTTCCTCTCCTCATCTGCTTTTGGTTCCGCATTTTTTTCCAGCAATGTGACGTTTTCCTATCCAGTCTTATCCAAGATCACTGCAGGCAGACCTAGTCCCTCCTCAGCAATAGCAACAGCCTCCTAGTTCTTCCCCAGTTTTGTGAGCTTAGTCTCTGTGAGCCAGACTTTCCTAAATCATTGATCCTTCTGGGCCTGCCAGCCAATCAGATTCACACCTGGAGATGAAGCTCATTCTAGTTAATTTCTGACTCATCTAAATGGACCTGAAGCACGTGTGTAAGCACCTTCTCCTTCCCTTTTTCCTTTTTTATGCTTCTGAGACTTCTGCTCCCTATGTGAGGGATGTTTTTCTCTGGTCCTTTCCTCTTCTTTTTCTTTTCCTCTCCACTTTCCTGTTTTTTTATGCTCTCTTGCTGTCACACTATCCTTAATTCTCATTTAAAATAAGAGATGTGGGATGGAGAGATGGCTTAGCAGCTAAGGCATTTGCCTGCTAAGCCTAAGGACCCAGGTTCTATTCTTCAGTACCCACATAAGCCAGATGCACAAAGGAGCTCATGCTTCTAGCATTTGTGTGTAGTGGCTGGAGGCCCTGGTGTGCCCATTCTCTGTCTGCCTCTTTCTCTGTCTCTCCTCTTCTCTCTAAAATGAATAAATAAGCATAAATAATATTTTTGAAAAGTAAGAGACATTCTCACACTCTCTGAGTTCCTCTTTTTATGCCCCTGTGCTCTTAGCAAAGATGAGGGATCTATATAGCAGCGTAGGGGGCCCCTATCACTCTGCCTTCCTCTCTATGACTTCTCCCACACCAGAACTTTCTCCCAAACTTGGCTGGCTATGGAGGGGGCATGGGTGATGAGGTCCCTCTTAAGGCTGCAGAAGTCACGGACATAGGACCTCTGTGCTGAGATGGGAAAGAAAGTGCCTAACTGTTAAGTTCCCTAAGAACTCCCTCTCTCCATGACCCCAGGCTGTCATTGTGATTGTGGATCCATCTGGATTTGTATTTTCAAGAGCAAAACTGGTTCATGCAATCTGTAGCCCATAAATCCTTTCCCTGTGGTGAGAGGGGACGACTCCACACTACAAATGATACATGTTGTTTCTTGGTCTCAATAAAACATTTGTCTCTCTTGTACATAATTAATTGTTAATTGAAAGCATGATGAATTATAGCTTCCTATAATTAATTTAGTAAAAAGACTTTGGTGAAATATGACTGCGAGTCTTTCTCCAGACTGCTCTTGTTTTAGAAAGCAGAGGTAGAGTTGGATATGTGCTAATTCTTTCATGGCCTGCTGTGTGTTAAGCATCACAAATTGCTAGGGTGTGGGGAAGGCGTGGATGGAAGCATAATGAAAGGATGGCCTGCATGAGGACGGCATCTGGAACTTGTGCCATCCATCTCTCCTGGTACAATGTAGGTGCCTCAAGCCTGATACCATTGTTGCAGTGCAGGCTCGGGGAGGGAGCCGAGAACTCCCTTCACGCTCCAAGTGAGGGTCTTCAACTAGGTCATTTTCAAGTTAAAGGAAGAGGTATTCTAGAGGCTAAGCACATCTGTTCTCTTCTGGATATGAGGATAGGATGGGAGAGAGGAAATGGCTGCAGATCATGAATTATCTGGAGGATCACCACCCCTTCAGCTGGGTGACACTGGAACGAACTCACCAGTGTGTGGGACTGTTCCCAAAGGTCCTGAAAACCATATTTATAACATATGTAGCATGTCACAAATGGCCCTCAGAGGGATAATAGACACACTTTTAGGACATCCTGGCCCAGATATCTAATCATCTCTGCCAGAACAGCCTCTAATGACCAAGGGCCAACTCCCTCCTCCTTCTTCATTCAGCTTCAGAACTTCCAAACTTGGGCTGATGCCAAGGAGTAGGAGAAAACTATTTCTCACCATATGTTATCAATAGTGTGTAATTAAAATGTCCTTTGATTTTTTTTTTGAGCTATCAATATAATTTTTTTCTCCCCTTGTTGCTTGCATGTTGATAATGTTCTTAATTTATAAGACTTCTTATATAGTCAGCTCCACTCATGGCATTTTTCTCCCCAGCTTGGCCTCTGCTCTCACATCACGCTACTCTCTGTCCTCACACCCATCCGTCACCAGTATAAGCTGCTCTTCACCCAGCCAGCACTCATTCTCACTGCCCAACCTCTTTCCCTTTCTCACAGCCTTTTCCCTATCTTCACTTCACCTCCTACAGTCCCTACTCCAACACTCTTTCCCAACCTCAGTCTCTCCCCACTGTCATGGTGGCCACTTACACCCTGATCCTCTCCCCATGTCCATTATCTCCTTCCTCCTGGCTTCAGAGTTCTGTAGAAGAATCAGTTTCCAATCAGGTACTCCACCATGTCACCTTATCTGCAAAAGTTTTTACTTCTCTGCTTAATAGAGACAGAATCTCTCCACTGCTACTAACCTGGAACTCTAAGTATTTAGAACTTGGGAATTGTTCATAAGCCTTCTCCCATGGGTCCATACGAATCCACACTAACCTCTCTACTTCTATGTAAGTGTTTTCTGGCATCTGAGTATTAGGAAGAAAGAGAGAGTGACTCCTCCTCTCTCGGATGCTATCTCTCCCAGGAACTCCTGGTACATAGGGGAGGCAGATAAAGATGTATGCTATCCCTCGTATCACTGCAGTTCTCAAAACACCTCTGGGTGATGGAGACCAAGCCAAATGATCCTTTTTAGTGAAGAATGACCATGAAGATCCTTGGTTTTGCTTTGTTGTTCATAGGAACACATTCTGCCTTTGTCACTTTCCTAAGTGGAGAGGCATTTCAGCCATCAGTAATCACAGCTCCCATAAGCCCTAACAGTTATGATACTTCTGCCATGCAAACCTCAGAAGCAGGGAGAAGAGTGTAAGCAAGAAGTGTTTGAGCCAGGTGGTTTGAAATAAGGAGAGATGATAAACAGCCTTGAGGACTTCTGGTTCAAATGATGGCTGGCAGCAGTTCCCAAGGCAGCCTCTCTCAATTTCACACTAAAATACAGATGAGAATCCAAGGAAAACATAAAAATACAGCACGGTAAATGAAGTCATACAGGCTCAGGCTAGGCTCTGAAAATAACAGAGTCTGGTTCTAATGTAGATAAAGCTACCTTGAGAAAATCCTACTAAGGTGTCCATCAAAGGGAGACTCCACTTGAATGTTAAGAAAGAAAGAGCACCTTCAAAACTGTAAGGGGAGAAAAGAATGCCTCCTCTACAGTTTGTTGCTTGATGCAGAGACCTGAACATAATCAGAAAACTGGGAAACAATCCAACTCTTTCCACAGAAAATGATCCTCTGTAAAATAAGCTGAACACTGATCCAATGTTCCTTCATCCAGACAGGCATTTTTAATGTGGAGTAAAAAATGCAAACTCCAAGAAAATATTGAAGCAAAGCTGTGAGAAAAAAAAAAAACTGATGTTGTTGATGAATTCCAGAAAGTACCTCTTAGGTAACTGCCATCAATAAGGGCTGGTATCTTAAGGATGGGGTTGACGTGATAGCCAATCACAATTTCTGGCATTGGCATTTTTATTAGTTCATGAGTAAGGTGAGATGAATCTATTTGTACCAAAAGTATCAATAAAATATTAACATGGTTATCATAATCTCATTCTATCCCTAGACCCAAGAAAGGGATTTGAGGGTCAAAACACCATCCAAGTGTAATCCATTAGGCTAGCCAGTACAATTGCTCTGTTCTCCAGAGTTTGCTATTATTAATGTCTCTCAGTATCTTAGTAAAGATACAAGAAGAGAATGAATTACAGCGGAATTTAATAATCCCCAGTATTCATTGCCATGCATCTCAGACTCTGCTCCTGAGAATACGATATTTATGTCATTTGATGTTCATGCATCCCAGCATGCACAAACGTTGGCATGATGCCTCCTTCCCCCAGAGATAGTGAAATTTGTGAACTTTGTCTCTGACCCGTGACAGCTATGGAACAGAAGTTGTTGGGCAAGGGGAGGGGAATGGTACTGTTACCGCCCAAAGATTATCTCTCTTACTTTGTGAAATGTACACATGATGATGATGATGTAATATGGGAACAAAAATGCATCCCCTTAGTCCAGCTATGGTGGGAGAAAGTAGAACCATTACGGATAGACTCACACATTGTCTTCTCTAGTGTCAACCTCAGGAGAAAGACAAGACAATTTGACTATTTTGTTTTTTGAGATAAGGTTTTACTGTAGCCCAGGCTGACTGGGCTTTCACTGGAATTCACTATGTTGTCTCAGGGTGGCCTCAAATTCAAGGTGATCCTCCTACTTCTGCCTCCTGAGTGCTGGGATTAAAGGCGTGCGCCACCACTTCAGGCTCAATTTGACTAATTTTTAAAGGGGGAGAACAAGGGGAGCTCTCTCTGCCTCATAGATCAGAGAGGAGTGGAATCTTCGTCTACAGTGCTTTTATTTTTAGACTTATGAATCATCACAAATAGTTTATATATATAACACAAATGATGACCTGGAAATAGTACAGACTCTCTTAAGAGAACTTTCTTGATTTGATGGCATGTCATTTAAGGTAGCTGTTTATATATACATACATATATATATATATATATATATATACATACATATATATATATATACAAGAAGGTATCTGACTATAGTAAACACAGCATGGGTGCCTGTGGTTGGTATTTAACTTATTTTATCTAAATTGAGGTAGGAGCACATGCACTCCTCAACTGGCCTCAACATACATGCTTATTTAAGTTTGCCACTGTGAACATCTCAAAGTACTGTCGGACATCAGTTATGCTGTCAGCAATGTTTAGGTGTGACAGTTTTGTCTCCAACATTACTGAGGTCCCTACAGAAGTCTGTACTCCTGTCTGTCAGTCGGGCTGGTCCTGGGTGAGACTGCAACATGAGTGATGGCACATCAGCAAGTCTTTAACAGACAGCAAATCCTCTCAAATCTAAGGGACAACTCTTACAACCAACCATCCCAGAAGCAATGGCGCCAGTGTGGGAGACATGGGCACAGCGGCAGGGACAAGAGAGCCTCAGGTCTTGGAGAAGCAGTGTGTCTCCAGAGGGGGAGAATGACTTCTGGTACCAGAGAAACTGTGTGGGATCCCTGAGAGGGAAGAAGTCAGGAGTATGTGTGACTCTCACTAATGTGCGTTCAGAGATAGCCTAGCCTTCACTTACTCCAACAGAGGGATGCCACTAAAGCCCCCATGGCAGTAAGATGGGGGATCTTTTCTCTGGAATCAGATGAGAGGCACCCCTGTACCCAGGCCCCTTGGAAGTAGAAGTCAGTTTTGATATCTTGACCAGAGCCATGAAACGCCATCTACTTCTCAACTGAATCTTTTTTAAAAATATTTTTATTTTTATTTATTTATTTGACAGTGGCAGGCAGAGAGAAAGAGGGAGAGAGAGAATGGGCAGCCCCAGGGCCTCCAGCCACTGCAAAGGAACTGCAGATGCGTGCGCCCCCTTGTGCATCTGGCTAATGTGGGTCCTGCAGAATGGAGCCTCGAACTTGGGTCCTTACACTTCACAGGCAAGAGCTTAACCGCTAAGCCATCTCTCCAGCCCTCACTGAATCTTTACAACTGGGAGGCTGCCCAGAGCACAGAAACGCACAATCTGGAGGTTGCTGCACCTGGAGGTCTGCCTAGCCTCAGTCATACTCTGCCATGTGATGGTGTCCTTGAGAACAGTCCGTGTTGACATCTGGTCACAAGGATGCTTATTGTGTTGGACAAGGACATCATTGTGTCTCAGGGGTTAATTTGATCCTAACAAAATGTTAGAATCACTTGCTGTGGGTGGAAGTGGAGACCTATTTAAAAAAAAAATTCCCAGGGCTGGAGAGATGGCTTAGCAGGTAAAGCATTTGCCTGCAAAGCCTGAGGTCCCAGGTTTGATTTCCCAGTACCCATGCAAGCCAGATACACATGGTAGTGCGTGCATCTGGTGTTCGTTTGCAGTAGCTAGAGGCCCTAGCATGCCCATTCTCTCCACCTCCTATAATAAATAAAATTAAAATAAAACAAAAAAAAATCCCCAAATCAATTAAACTGAAAGCTGTAAGGATGACATCTAAGCATCAGTCTTCTTTAAAGCCCCTGCGGTCCCTAGTTGGCAATATTACCAAACACTCTCTCAAGCTGCCTCTATCCCATGGCATTCCAACAGTTGCTATACCAGCTTGCATGCGAAAGAATGAATGCCCTAAAGAGTAAATTTTTGAAGTCTCAACTGGAAGAGCTACTTAACCCATTTTATGTTATTTTATCTTCCTCTTATTCCATGATATTCTCCCATGTTATCACTCCATGTTATTATTGTAGGTGAATACAATCCATTTAATCTTTCTCTGTCTTGATGAATTGAGCTGAAAATCACAGCCAGTATGGATGGAGTAAGAAAGAAAAAAAATCACTTGGTTTTTTGCTTCAGTTATCTTGGGAGAGCAAGAAAACTTAGAGCTACTAGAAACGTGAAAGGAGAGAAACTTGGGCAATCTGCGTGAACTGGAGATATGACAAAATTAATTAAGGCTGTGTGGGTTGTAATTTACCAATCTGTCAAAAATTCCTTAAAGAGTAATTTAAACTGTAGTTCGCAGGACTCATAACTAGGTATGAGAAAGTCTACTTTTTTTTTTTTTGCTTTCTGCTTTTTAGGTATTGTAATGTGTTTCCTACAACAGTTTATTGACTGTGTCCATCCCTTGTATTGAAGTCAGTCAGCCTCAGAGCCTTCCTTGGGTTTGGGTCCTTACATGTCCAGTCCTGTCTATGGGCAGAATCAGCAGAAAAATACCCTTGCCCCCAAGACAGCTACACCCTAATTCTGAAACCTTTCAATCAATTGCCCTAATGACAAATGGACCTTGCAGATGTAATTAAGATAGGGACAAAAAGAAAAAAGAAAAAAGAAAAAAGAAAGGAAGGAAGGAAGAAATGAAGAAAGGATAGGGACTTTCTGGGTGGGCCCAGGAATTCTTCAGAATGAAATGCAATGGAAGAGAGAGCAGAATCTGAAGGTCGCAGTGGGGAAGGGCATGCTGACTTGAAGTCAAGAGGAAATGCATGACAGCCTTTAGAAGTGGAGGACTGACAGCACCAAAGAGCCGGCAGGAAGATGGGAACGTGGGTCTTAAAATACCTAAGAACTGAAATTGCCACAACCACAGAATGAACTAAGAAACAAATCAGAAATGAACATGGTCCTTTATTTTGACCCAAGGAGACCCGTGTCAGACTTGTGACCTACAAAAGTGTATGCTAAGTTTAGGTTGAATAAACAGCTAAACCTGTTGCAATTTGTCACCACAACAGCTGAAAACCAATTCAGGAGGGCAAGCTAAGGTGGTTTGCAAATTCACAAAAGCCCTGACTGGAATGCCAACAAATGAAATGTCAGAGTTAATGTTCAGATCTGCGTTTTCCCCTCTGTGTCTTCCACGTGTGACCCTGAAGGATGGAGTGGTTTTCATTGATTAAATAACAATAAAGTAAAAACCTTGAGATTCTTATCAAAGCCTAGATAAAGGACTCCTTATCAGATACTAATACCATGGGATACTCACATACCCCTCTTTCCTCAAACATGCATTTAGAAGCATAGAGAAGACCCATGCAATGGTGCTGACCGCCCTGTAGATTTTCCTCAAACTTCAAAGCCAATTGTCAGTAAGATAAAAATCTAGCCACTGAAGGAAGAGAAAAGAGCCACTGTTTATTAATTGCCATTTTCCACAACGATCTGGGTACTACACAAGTGCCTTAGATACATCATTTACTTCTTACAGTAATACTGGCCGACCTGAATTCTTTTTTTTTTTTTTTTTTTTTCCTGGTGCTGGGGACCAAACCTGAGGCTTTGTATTTGTTAGGCAAATATTCTACCACAGCTGGAGATTTACCTCAACCCCCAAGTTTTGTTGGTTTGTTTTGAAGCTGAGGTCTCAGTTGCTTCAGGCTGGGCTAAACCTACCTATGTAGTCAAGGATGGCCTGATCCTCCTACCTCCACCTCACAAGTGCTGATCACAGGCACGTGTCACAACACCCTAACGCACCTGAATTCTCAAGTCCGTTCTCCTGTAAAGGAACAAAGGCTCATGGAAATTCAGGATGTTTCCAAGGATGACATAGGGAATAAAATCTGACTGACTTCAAAGTGGTCAGGGTGAAAGTTATGATGTCTGACAAATATACATATATATTTCTCCATAAAGGACTTCCAAAAATTTTCATTTGGAATTTATGGGCACAAATTACCTTTTGGAGCTGTCAGCTGGCATGCCTAAGCACACTGGTGTGCACGGGTTTATTACTTATGGGAGTGGAGAACAATATTTAGTGGCACATTGAGTCTTATATATTGTTGGTAATCCTCACAGTAATTATTTTAGGAAGTTAATCACTCCTTTTTCCAAGTGAGGAAACTAAACTTTAGAAAGGACAGGCCACTTTCCCAGAGTCAGCTAAGTAACAAAGCCAATGCTTTAATTCTTCCCAGTTGAATCCCAAAACACATATTGCCCCCAGTTTGTCCCAAAGACAGGCCCCAGTGAATGCCGCTTGCATGAACTTCTTCCCTGGATCTTTCAGATCTGGGAATTGGCAGTTTCAACAGCTGTCACTTCCATCTGCTGTGATCACACCAAGATTCAGCCATCACGTGACTTCTTACTTGGAAGAGGCGATTGGGGCTGGGGCAATGGCTTGGTCAGTAAAGTGCTTTCTGTGCAGACAAGGAGTACTTGAGCTCAGATCCTTAGCACTCAGGTGAAAACCAGGAGAGGTAGTGTGTGCCTGCAATCCCAGAGCTGGGGAAGTGGAGATAGAAGGAAGCTTGGAGCCTTCCTGGTCAATGAGATAACCTGAATCAAATAAAATAAAATGGAGAACAACTGAGGAAGATACCTGATCTTGACCTCTGGCCTCCACATGCATAGACATACGTGTGCATGAATACCTCCACACACAGGTGCATACGTGTGTGTGCCTGCACATACAGGCCCACTTACACACGCAATCAGGCAACCAAGATTCCTTATCATTTTACCTTCCAGGACACGTGCGTATATTGTACGGTTGCGCATTGAAATTTCCATAGAACTATGGAGAGAAAAACAAGTAGATTGATTGATCCATTTGGATTGTGTGAAGCAAACTAAACGGATGGAAACACCCAACTGAGTTGACTCAAACTTCAACAATGCCATCTGCACTTAACCAACACGTACTGCAAGGATTGTGTACCTTCTTTGGATACAAGGGAAATAATGTGATTGTATAAAACATACCACATCCTGTTTCCAGAACCAAGAGTTCTCCCTGCCAGCTACTAAGATCATGCTAATTGATACACTGTGGGTTTTGGCCAACAAATGCCTTATTTCCATAATGTCGCTTGGTGGTTTAGTACATTGTTTTTATGACTTGCTTGCACCATTCGCATGGGTACAGAGCCAATTCCTCCGCCAGAGTATTCAGCAGGCAATGGTGGATACTGAGAAATGGCATTTCAGCTTCTGGGTAGACTTCAGAGATGTCAGTAATTTCTCATTCATTTTGTTATGCTTGCCTGTAACTATTTAAAGACAAAGGGTGGGGTATGTAGCTTGGAGCTAGAGCATTTGTCTAGGATGTGAAAATCCCTGAGTTCAATCCCAAGCACCGCAAAATGAACACACAAGTAAGAGTAATCAGTACAGGAACAGGGGAACAAGCTCCTTTATAAAGAGAAAAAAGAAGCTCCTCAGAAAGCAAAGAAACACACTTATCAGAGAGGGTAATAAGTTGCCTGATTCCCAAAACTGGGAATTTCTCGGAATACATTGGTCTGTTCATGTAATAATGAGCTCAGCATTAACTTTAATCCCAGGAGTTGGTTGTCTATAGTCATCCTGGTGATGTTACAAGCACAAGCATTTCTCTTCAAGTTGCCTGAATGAAGCATCCAGATTATTAACCTCTGGATGTAGCAATAGACCTAGATGATCTGCGTTATTTGGAGGGAAAGCTGTACCCAAGGCCATGAATGATTTAGGTTGAATTAAATGTGAGTTCAAGTATTTTTGCTTGCTTATTTGTTTGTTCTTTGCTACACGACAACCTTGGCGTGCCCTAACAGTTCAGAAAATAAATCTTCATTATACCCACTGCAGATCAGACACCCATCTGTCAGTTACATGCAGCGGTTACAGAGAGAATATTGGGAAGGGATGGTTTAACAAAAGGTCATGCTTGGCTGGAAAACTGAAGAGAAACAGCATGGATCGCGTCTTGGAAAACATGGAAGTTGGAAAGAACTCAGAACACTGACAGCGAGGACACCAAAGAAGCTGGATAGAGTCAGGCGCACTTTGAGCAGATGCTGGAGAAAAGTAGGCGGCCGCCCAGTACACAGTGGTAACATCAGAGAGGCGGCCATGGCGTTCAGAGGTTCACTGACAGCCATCAAGAAGAATGTAGCCAGGGAAGAATGGACCATGCCAGGTGTCGGGAAGCAATGCCAGGATTGCAGGGAACATGTTGAAGGCCTGTCTTTTCAAAGATCACAAGTTGAGGATGATTTTCTCGTCTCCTATTCCCAGAATAAGAGGAAATTACTAGTATAGAAACATTACTCTCCCTGGCACCCAGTTGCCTCTTCTCAAGATAGCTCCGAGGACTTTTATTTCCCCCCCCTCTTGCAGAAACAACTGTTTTTCTCTTGTTTTTCATTGTTCTTTAGACTTGGCTGATCATACATGAGGTCCAAGGATGAGCATGTGGCACTAATGTATGCAATCATGACATCAAAGCTCTAGACAAAATTGGGACAATGCTCAGGTGATAAAGTCTATGCATGCAAAAATTCCGAACAGATAAAAAAAATAAGCATACTCAGATTCTGTCATAGGTGGAGGAAAGGGAAGGCTGGTTAATTGAGGGCTCATAAAAAAAGCAACATTTCAAAGCCCAGATACAATGCTTGGAGCACAGCCTGCTAAGTAAAATAATCGTTGACTTGGATCATGTATTTTTTTTTTTCCTGGATGCTGAAGTGATGGGATAAGGAAGCAAGGGAGTCTCTACCTAGTGACCATTGATAAAACTTCAGGCTTGCCTCTGAGAAAAGTAAGAAAGGCAACAGGGAACCTCATCTACACACTTAGTATACTTCATCTGATTCATGTTTTTATACTCTCTCTTCATAATTTGGAGCTAAAGCTCAGATGTACTGAGTCTGAGTTGAGACTACCAATACTTGACTCCAGGCTCTATTCAGTGGTTGAGCCTATCACAATCTGGAACATCACATTTCAGAACCAATCAGAGCTGACTCAGGGATGTCAGATGGAGTTACTTAGAGAGACAAGAGTCCTTATTTTGTTGTTTTAGTGGCTGTGATGTGCCAATCTATCGAAAAAATGTCTTGCTACCATATGAAGATATTCTAGCTAAGAAGAGATGAAATAAGACAGAAGATAAAGAGAGACCAACCTGGTTACATTATTGAATTCTAAACCTAAGCCTAGCAATGCTGGAATTCTTCAGTCACAAGAGCCCCAAATTTACTTTTACATAAATTACTCTGTGTTCAGGTTTGTTTGCATCCAACTTAAAAGGACCCATGTTGTAATTTGTGGATGGTATTTTGGAGGGTTAGAATGTCTAATTGTGATGATTATTCACGTCTTGTTTCTCAGATCTGAGGCCATCTCTCATGTACTCTGTCAGTCTGGAGGTGGGAGATAACAAACTAAATTTCCCAGAAGCCTTTGCAAACTACTTTCCTGTTAGCTGGGGTTAATAGGAGGTAATAGCAGTACGGTAAGAAGGTAGGCAAGGGGCTGGAGAGATGGCTTAGAGGTTAAGGTGTTTGCCTGCAAAGCCAAAGGATCCCAGTTTGACTTTCCAGGACCCATGTTAGCCAGATGCACAAGTGGGCGCATGCATCTGGAATTCGTTTGTAGTGGCTGGAAGCCCTGGCTTTCCCATTCCTTCTCTCTTCTCTCTCTCTCTCTGTCTGTCTGTCTTTCTGCTCTCTCTCTCTCAAAAAAAAAAATTTTAAAGAAGGTAAAAAGCAGAAAGTAGGCAAAGGGACCTCTATACCCCTAGTCCTTGTCTGCAGGCTGGAAATTGAGCTGACAACATGCATAAATTCTAACATTCGAGAGGTCCACACTGTCAGTGGTACTGTTAGAGCCTTCATTGTCTGCCTTTGTGATAGGAGCAGGGACACAAGGAGCAAGAGAAGATGCTGCAGGGACATCTCTCCCTAGCCACCACGGAAGATCTGGTGTCCTCACTGTTGTGTGTGTGTGTGCGTGTTTGCTTGTTTTGTGAAAATGGTGATTGAATTTAGCTCTTCAGGCATGCTAGGCAAACACTCTCACCTCTACCCCTAACCCTTCACTACTTCTCTTTTGTATCTCCACTTCTAGATTCATGAGAGAAATGGATTATTTTAACTAACTGACCAAATGTTGAGGGAATAAGAGGCGTGCTACCCAGCACTATTATGGCGCTAAAACATTGCTATGAACTGCATAACTAGTTTAAGCTCCCTTTATAGAAAGTTATCCTCTGCTTTTCCCTAGTGGATATCAATTCAAAAACCAACTATCCTTGCAAAAATGGAATGCAGAGGGAATGAGGCAGATCGATAATCTCAGGTCAGGAATGTTAATAGTACACGATTTCCCCGTAACCAACTGGCAAGTTAGGTCCAGGTGATGCCTGTCTAGCTGACAATTCCTCCACCTCCTAATTCCCTGTGACTATGCCCGCTAAGTGGCAGACAGTTGTTTCAAGTGCAGGCTTATTCCTCAGCGCTGGCTAGGTTGTTTTCTCTGCCCTCTTGCCAAGTGATAAGAGCTACCTTGTGTTGAGCAGAACTTGTATAGGGTATGACTGTTGCTACTCTACAAATTCCAGCCTCATTCACTGTTCTAAGTTTTTGTTTTTGTTTTTGTTTTTGCTCTGTGTGTGTATGTGTGTGTGTGTGTGTGTGTGTGTGTGTGGTGTTACGCTATATACACTCACCTATAGCGAGGGCTCTTGCCTACCAGACACTTGTCTGCTCAGGTGGCCAGCCTGGAGGCAGGGACTGGAAGCACAGGAACGCTGTCTTCCCCTTGCCTACCTTCTGATCGACTGCCATTACCTCCCACTGGCACAAGCAAAGCACCAGGTGTCTGCTCTGTCCCTCCTCTACTTGGTCTTGTTTTGATCCGGAGTCTCTTACTGATTTTGGTGTTTGTAGGACTACGTGTGTGTGTTCCCCTGAGGGACTGGGATTACAAGCATGCATAGCCATGTCCAGCTGTTTTTGGGTGGGATCATCTGTAAGTCCATACTCTGGTGGTCTAAGTCAGGTCCCTTCAGGCCCTCATGGTTGAACTTCCTGTGTGAACTTAACCACTGATCCCGCTTTCCGGTCCCACTCTACTCGTTACTCTATGGCAGGACACAACCCTAAAGTTCAGTGGAGAGGACAATTACTATTTTATTCTCCACTCGGGTCATAAATCTAGATCAGGCAGAGCGGGAAGAGCTTGTCTCTGTCCAAGATGTCCAGGGCACCAGCTGGGAAGGCTACAATGGATGGGAGTGACTTAAGAGGCAGGGCTGGACTCATATGGAAACGTCTTCACCCAAAGGTTTAGAAGATTAACTCAGAAATTACGTGTGACTACTCCATCACAGCAGTCTAGTGGTAGTCATTCTGTGAGAGGACTCAAGGTTGAGTATTCCACCAAAGCAAACAGAAACCATATGACCTTCATGCCTCACCTGGAGGAGGCACCCAGCATCCCTTCTGCCTTGCTGGTTGAATTAATGTAGCCACAATCTTATCCAGCTGCAAGAGCATGGGACACACACCCATCTCTAAGGGAAGATTATCACAGAATATTCAGCCCTGTTTTAAAACAACCATGTACTACCACTGTCTTAGAAAATGATGTACAGATACATTTAATCTTTCTTGCAAAATATGAAAATTTTATTTTGGGGACTGGTGATTTGCCTCTATAGTTTAAACCACTTGCTTGCAAAGCCTGTTGACCCAGGTTCAATTCCACAGTCACTCATGTAAAACCAGCTGGGCATTTGTTTGCAGTGGCAGGAGACCCTGTGTGTGAGTGAGTGTGTGTGTGTGTGTGTGTGTGTGTGTATGCGTGCGCGCACACACGTAAGTTTTTTTAAATTACATTTTTATTATATCATCAGTATTTTGAAGGCTCTGTGCTACTTGTGTCTCTAGGGATCACTGCATTAGCTAAGGAAGATAAAACATTACTTGTTTTCAATATTCTTTGGACATTTAATTGATCATTTATATGATACCCTCTGAAAATATAACTAGGCAGTGAGACATCTGAAACCTAGATATACAACCCTATCATCCCAAATGTTTATGACAGCTAAGCTGCTTCTCCACATTACAACAGGCTTCAAAATATCTTCTTAGCTTAGTACATCGCTCAGAATGATATCCAGCCCACATTATGGGGCTGGAACACCATAGGATAAGATGCACTGATTAAGCCAAAAGCAGTGACCCTCACCACTTACTGAGAGGTGTTCATCCTTGCTGGGACTGTCACATAATCATCACAGTAGGGCCTGCAAATCTCGTGTAAACAGCTGAAGACCTCCATGAGTTCCAGACAACAAATCCGCAGATGAGTTCCCGATGCATCTGGATATTTCTGCCAAGTACATGGCTTGGATCCCAATGTGCTCTTCAACACACCCAGCAGCCACACACTGAAAATTTAAATAAACATTAAACTTACACGAACTCCGCATATTGAGTCAAAGAATGAGAGAGAGAGGAGCCCGGTACAAAAAGAGAGCTCCTCACATCACAAGTGGAAAGTATCAGCGTGTTCTATGCTGAAGGAGGCTGGGGGTTCTCAGCAGGTGGCATTTTCAAAGGATAACAGAGTAGACACCGTTCCAGGGCAGTCCGCAAGGCGAAAAGGTTGAACATAAAGGCCGAAGCACTTTAGAATTTCTGCTGACTTCAGGCTTGTTTCTATTAACATATGCTCATAATGTGATTACTGATCCCAATTCTAATTTAGCATTCCCTTTGTAAGACCTTCTAGCGTGGTCATTAGGAAATTTGGATTGATTATGTTTTGATCTCATCTTTAGCTCTGAAATCCAGGTATTTTCAGGCTATAGTCATGACCATTGCCTAGATATTGGGATCAAACTTCAAACTTCCTCAAGGTTTCATAGTATGCATAGCATTATGAATTTTATCCCAAACTACCAGCATTTTCAAGAGGCAGCCAGACAGCAGCAACACTGGATAGAGAATAGCCAGAGTCCAACCGGTTTCAAATGGACACTGAGGTTTTATTTTATTTTATTTTTTAATGGAGACACTGCGAAGCTACTTGGAGGTGTATTTGCAGAGCCAGGAATGATGGAGAATGGAAAAATAGAAAAGCCAACACCACAGCTCTGATTTTCGATAATGGTTTGTTTATAATGTTTCTTTCTTCCTTCTAAGGCGTGCAAATACCTTGCCCAAAGAACACACACACACACACACACACACACACACACACACACACACACTGCTGTGTCTGATAAATTGCCACAAATGCTCCAGGCAATAACCAGAAAGCAAGGTCTCTATTTGTTTCTACGGAATCCTCAGCTTGACACAAGGCACTTCACACCATGGCAATCTGCAGACATAACAAGACCTGAAATAGGAGAGTGGGAACAAGAGAAAGGCATCTTGGAACTAAAAATGAATCAGAAATGTAACTTTTGCTTCACCTGGCACATGGTAAAGAAGATGGGTAGAACTCCTGTGAATGGAACCAATAATTGACCTACCTCCTCACAGTACTTACATACCTTTCTATACTAGAATCCTGGTAACATCCTAGAATCCTGGTAACATCCTAGAATCCTGGTAACATCCCTTCCTCCTTACATAGACATTCTGCATCGTGGCCCTATTTATGCCATTCCTCCCCAAAGAGAACTAACAAGATGCCAGAGACATCGTGAATGTCCTTTGGTATAACCATGTACAGAGTTACCTGAATTAAATCTGGCCCTACCTGTTCGTAGGTGCTGCAGTTGTCTTTGTAGATGCCCCCATCACTCAACTTCACAGCCAGTGCCCAAGCTTCCTGGGAAAGCCACCTCTTTCTAACCTCCTAGCTACCCTAAGGTCCTATTGTCAAGAATTGTCTTTACAAGGCTGCTGTATCCAGAGCTACTCCAGTCCGGGAGGTCCGAACCAACAGGACTAGTGATATCACTTGTCTCCACTCTAGGTACATCTGCCTGCTTTGGTGTCATCCCTATACAGGACCCAGAAGGTACATTCACTCCCCTGTCCCCAGGCAAAGGAAACTCTTACAAACCAATCTGATACATTTCCCTTCTCACCTCCTACTACTGTCTGCACTCAATCACTGCATCTTGCCTCCTAGATGAGTCTCCTGGTCTCCACACTCCATCTAGGAGCTGTCAATACAGTGAAGAGGCATCAGAGTTCAGCCTCCAAAGAGCACCATGCGTTTCTCAAAGAAACACAAAGCTGACGGAACACTGGAATATCAAGGGCAAAGGCTCCGTAGCGCAAACTCTTGAGAACTCAAAGAAGTTTCTGACCCTGGGTTTTGGCTCTTCTGGGTAAAAATCGCTGCTCAACAGGGAATTTGATGCAAACATTGAACGCCAGCTTCCCTCTTTATTACGAAGCCCCAAATACAGTGGAAAAAAAAAAAGAAAAGAAAGAGCTTCTTGCACATTTTAGATTGTGAGTCTCACATCTTAATATGGGTCTGAAGGACCTGAAGCAGTTGGGTCGGGTTCTACTCTCACAATTCTCTGATTCAATAATCTTGGGTGGGAACTGACAGCTTGCCATTCTGGAAACTGCTCATGAGATGCTGGAGCCCAGAGAACATACATGAACAAACAGCTGTACAAGATGCCCAGCATCTGACCAGGCAAAGTGTTGCTCTGTGGAGAAAGAAGAGTCTGCTGTTAGGAGAAAATGATATGGAATCCTCCAGGAAAGCTAGATAGGTTTTTCTCCCGTGTCTCTCAGTGAGAAACAAGCCCGGCAGAAGAAGCACATGTGTGCCTTCTAGTCACCATGGCAACGGTCCTTAATGCTCAGGGAAATGTTCCAGATAGTGCTTGGGGGGGGGGGGGTAGAAGGGGAGGGGAAGCTGGTGATTTTCCAAGAACAGAGAGAAAGTCAGTCCTTCTGACTTGGCTTGAGGGCTGGTGTTTCGAAATGCATAAAATATGCAGAATAACAGTGGCAGCGGAGGTTTAATGGAGTCAAAATTAATGGGTGAAAAATGCAGGCACTAAGCTATATTGTCATTTTCAAGATATCGGAGGTTCAAATTGCTGTTGTGTGTGTAGATGACTGGGCAGATGAGATGAGCCCAGTTGAGTTCAGGCAATTTCCACCCCTCCAGCACGGGCAGGGCTCTATGGGCAGGTGCTGCTAACACCTGTCTAGTTGCTTAGAAAGGAATGGTCCCATAGCTCCAGGACTCGGGGCGGAGAGTTCGGTGCCCCGGTGGAACCGCACCGGACTGTGGTTGTCAGAGACCAGGTGTAAACCCCGACTCTACAGCTCACCGACTCGGTGTGTTCTG
This sequence comes from Dipus sagitta, assembly GCA_036346955.1. Taxonomy (NCBI): domain Eukaryota; kingdom Metazoa; phylum Chordata; class Mammalia; order Rodentia; family Dipodidae; genus Dipus; species Dipus sagitta. The sequence goes on from CM070790.1 coordinate 13,356,082, forward strand.
ATTGATTGGATTACAATCCCCCCCTTTAAGACAGGGATAATCACTCCTCTCTAACGGGCTGTTAAAGAATCGATGAGGAAATGCTTGTGCAGAATGGAGCATGAGGGCTGACATTGAACCAACAAATCAGAGGCATTTTCCTCCCCTTGGCTTCTGGCCTCCAGGCTGCCTGCCCAAGACTGAAGTCTTACACAGAAAAGCTGACTGCTGCAGGCCTAGTCCCCACTTCACTGTACTAAAAAAAAAAAAAAAAAAAAAAAAACTAATTGAGCAACAGTATTTAAATGCTTAAAGTTTTCACTATTAAGTATGCATGGCTATTGCTATCAGTCTATTATTTTTAATGTTATTTGTATGTTTATTTATTTATTTGACAGAGAAGGAGAGAGAAAGACAGACAGAGAGAGAGAGAATGGGCGTGCCAGGTCCTCCAGCCACTGCAAATGAACTCCAGACACATGTGCCTCCTTGTGCATCTGAGTAACGTGGGTCCTGGGGAATCGAAACTGGGTCCTTTGGCTTTGCAGGCAAACACCTTAACTGCTAAGCCATCCCTCCAGCCCCTAACTATTATTTTGAGACATGTGCCCTGTTTCTCCCTTGTCCATCTGGATGATGTGCTTGTTTTTCTTTCCTCCTTATGTCTAAAATCCCATCTTAGTTTTTTACTTGATTGTCCATATCTTAAGGGATTTCTCCTGTGTCTTATTCCTTTTATTTTGCCTTCATCTTTAGATCAGTTCTGCTTCTGTGACCCCAGAAACGAGTCATGACTCATTCATTTTGTATGTGACTTTTCATCTGCCTCTTGATCTGATTGAACATAGCTCCAGACGCTGGGAACCACTTGTTCTTACCAGGCCTCAGAATAGAATATGACTGGAGAGTGTGCTTGGCTCTGGGTCAGGGAAGGAGAGAAATTCGGGTGACAGTGCATGCAGATGGGCTAAAAGTACACCAGAAACTTCTGGGCTAGAATTATGGGACTCTACTTGTGGTAGTTTGAATAGAAGGGACCTGATATATTATTAGTTTGTAGTTTGCATCTGCAGCCACCTGACTGGAGGTGGTGTCACTGGGCGGATCTTAAAGTGTGCTGGTGGGTTTGAGATTTCAACCTAAAGATATGCAAAGTGTGCCTAGCTGGACTTCCTGAAGTGTGCTGTGCTATGTGGCTTTTGGTTTTTAGGCTTGTGCTTCTCTCTCTCTCTGTGTTCGGCCCTGTGAAAGCAGGCCAGCTTCTTCTGCCATTATGGAACTTCCCCTGGATCTGTAGGCTTCAATAAATCCCTTCCTCCATAACTGTGCCTGGTCTGGAAATTCATCTCAGTGAACCTGAAGCTGTCTGCCACAATACCGTAGAAGGCTACATATCTTCAGCATGATCCTGCCTTTCTAGATGTGGTTGGTCTAGTCTCCAAAGGCTAGCTCAAAACATTTAGAGTGTGTATTTTAAAATTTGATGGTGGATATTGATAATGCCAGGTATTTGAACATCCCCAACATGCATATCATCTCTAGAAAGTGGCCAATACGCAGCAAAATTTAGGGGCTGCGGAGTTGGCTCAGGAAGTAAGAATGCTTACCAGTACAAGCAACAGAGACCTAGGAGTATTGAGTTCGATTGTCTAGCACCATGGAAGGTCAGGCAAGGCCTCACACTCCCATTGGCGACAGGAGAGTTGCTAGGGACGAGGAGTGACCAGCAGCTCCAGATTCCATGAGAGGCTCCACCTCACGGAAACAATGCAGAAGATCAGTAGAGTAGGACACCCAGTCTTCTCCTCTGGCCTCCACGTGTATGCAAATGGGGGCGCCCACATGTGCATACACTACCCATACAATACTGACAGAACCAGAATGACCCCCCCATCTTTGCACTCCTACTGACATTTCATTGTAACTCTATTTCCCAAGAGTGACCTAACCACCACTCTCAATGATGACATTCCTGGGACGATCCAGACCAGTCATCCCCCATGGTCACTTCTCTGTGGAGACCCAAGCCCTGAGGCAAGGTGGACTGCTCTGCAAACAAGGAATTCCGATGACCCCCACTGCTCTATAAGTATCCACTAGTCTGTAAGGGAAGTGGCTTCTGACCTTTGCCTGGTTAGAGCTCTTCCCTGGTTTCATTTGTTTGTTTTTAGTTTTTCGAGGTAGGGTTTCACTCTAGCCCAGGCTGGCCTGGAATTGACTATGGAGTCTCAGGGTGGCCTCAAACTCATGGTGATCTTCCTACCTCTGCCTCCTGAGTGCTGGGAATAAAGGCGTGCGCCACCACGCCTGGCTTCTTCCAGGTTTTTAACCTAATAAAGCCTGTCTCTCTTGTCAAGCCAAGTCTTCACTCTCATCGGGTTTTCCTTCTTTTCTGCTTTTCCCACATATGCCGTATCACACATACTGCACACATGCACACACGCAATAGCACACACACCCCAAAAATGTTTAAAGATAGAGAAAAGAAGCATTTGGTCTGGTTGAGATCAGTTTCCAGGAGGCATAGCAGGGATCAACCTATGTGGGTGTGACTACTTAGTACTGTCAGCCTCTCCCACATGCCCCTTGAAGGAGGACAAGACCCTCTCTGGAAAATACAAGTCTTGTAGAAACACAGATATTGAAAGCAGGATTTTTTTTTTTTTTTTTTAACAGTAGGTTCTGGAGAGACACCGATCAGCTGAGTGGAGATTTGAAAGTCAAGGACAAAGGTTTGCAAGTAGCGCGTCTATCAAATCATTGCCAAAGATAATGGAGATTGAATCCAAAGCATGCCTTAACAAAGGTGAGGAAATCTAGGAGAGATGCTGTCCCTCTGATGGCTTGGCTAAATGAACTTGATAAACTAAATATATTTGCACACAGATACTTTGTTGAGGAAGCCAAAGATTTTGGCTTGAGGACAATAAAAACTGAAATTTTGTTGAGGTGAGGGAATTTGGGAAAGAAACAACTATGGGAGAATTTAAAAATTTTTTTTTCTTTATTAGTTAGTTTTGTATTCAGCAAATACAGTCAGTTTGGTACCATTATTAGGCTCATCCATGACCTACCCCCTTCCCTTGGCCCCTCCTTGTTGAGGTATATGGGTCATGCATTGTGGAGTTAGCCCACAGTTATGGGTAAGATAAATGTTTCTGCATATCATGACCCAACATGTGGCTCTGACATTCTTTCCGCCCCCTCTTCCACAAAATTTCCCTGAGCCATGTTGGGTTCATTTTTGGTCTGCTTCAGTGATGAGGTGTTGGGGGCCTCTGAGGCTCTGGCTCTCTGATTTGGTAGGAGTTGATTTTTCTCTGTGCTGATCTCCTTCCCCCTTGTGCTGGTATCCGGTTCATCAGGAAAACACCACCCTTGCTTGTTTCGCCAATTTTTCTTAGTTTCAGCCGGGGCCCTTTTGAAGTATGATGGGGTGGCTCTCTCATTAGGATCTACATCTATCTGAAAAAGAGAAGCAGATTCTCCAACGGAGAGTAAGTTAGCATCAGGACAAATGAGATAACCCTTTTTTTTTTTTTTAATAGAGAATTTAATAGGTGTAGGCCCTCTTGTAGCCCACAATTGATGGTAGGTTGATATTGGCGAGTGGGCTTATGTTTGGATATGGTTCTGACTTGTTTCCCAGCTCCAGCTATGGGTCCCATACTACTGAGGGGATCAGTTAGCCGAATTGAGAGCAGTTGGTTCCCCACCATGGCTGTGTGCCACCACTGCACTTGTGTGGGCTTCACAACAAGTCACACTAATTTGGATGATGTGTTTCTACCCAAACAGGTTCGTAGCAGGCAGCTGGATCCCACATTCAAGCCTACAGTTCAGAAGAGAGTCAGAACTGGAGATAAGACGCCTGTGTTTTCTGATTGTAGATAGTGCTTAGAAGCATGAGATGGGAGGTGTGTTACATGAGTTCTGACGGAAGCAGCAGAAGGCGTCAATAGAACATTAGAGCACTCCAACATTTAGGAGCTACGTGGCGCTCTGATGTTCTAAAGTTCGTGCACCAGGCTGGGGCTCGAGAACAAAGCCACTAGCGGATTCCAGGAGTCGCAATGCACACATTTTCTGGATAATGAGGAAGTAGACAGTAGACTGTAGACAGAGAGGGCCAGTTGGCAGCTAAGAGTGTTCAGAGCTGTCCAGCACTATCATTGATAGCAATAATGAGCATAAAGAATCATGAAATGCAAAGGCAGTTGTCTTGATTTCTAAACCTCAGTGCACTCTTGGAAAATATTAAAGTTGTCATTATATGTAAAATCATGCAACATCCAATACATTAAAACATATTGGAAATTAAACATTTTTTTAAGTGAAAGGCAAGAATAAACATCTATTTAATGAGCTATCAGAAAAGAAAATAGTGCTGTCACTTAATGATGCAGCCTCTGGATAAGTCCACTGTACATATAAATGTGAAAAAGAAAATGAGATCTTAACTGGACATGTTGGCCCACATACCTATAATTACAAAACTGAAGAGGCAGAGGTAAAGGGTCTTGAGTTCAAGGCCAACCTCGGATACATAGCAAGACTCTGTCTTTTTGGCTTTATTTGTTACTTATTTATTTACTTTTTTAGGTAGGGTCCCTCTCTAGCCCAGATTGACCTGGAACTCACCCTGTAGCCCCAGGCTGGCCTCCAACTCATAGTGATCCTCCTACTTCAGCCTCCTAAGTGCTGGGACTAAAGGCATGTGCCACTACACCCAGCTAAGACCACGTCATTTAAAAAGAATAAGAAAATGACATGTTAGTTTATTGTATAAAAAATTTAAATGTCTTTGGCCCTATGACCCTAATAAAATGGTCTAGTATGCCTAGATTACATGTAACATACAACTCACCTAGACAATGGTGATACTGAAATCAAAAAGAAGAGTATTTAAGAAATAGGGCTGGAGAAATGGCTTCGCCGTTAAGTCTGTGAAGCCTAAGGACCCATGTTTGACTCCCTAGTGACCATGTAAGCCAGATGCACATGGTGGTGCATACCTCTGGATTTCATTTGCAGTGGCTAGAGACCCTGGTAGGCCCATTCTCTTAATATATCTGCTCTTCTCTTCTCCCCCTGTAACTCTTTCTGAAATAAATGAATAAAAGTATTTGGGAGGGGGAGAGATGACTTAGAGATTAAGCGCTTACCTGTAAAGCCTAAGGACTCCGGTTCAAGGCTCGATTCCCCAGGACCCACGTTAGCCAGATGCACAAGGGGGTGCAAGCTTCTGGAGTTCGTTTGCAGTGGCTGAAAACCCTGGCGCACCCATTCTCTCTCTCTCTCCTTTTTTCTCTCTCTGTCTGTCGCTCTTAAATAGATAAAAAATTAAATTTTTTTTTACAAAGAAAGAGGGAAGGTCTGGAGAGATGGCTCAGCAGTTAAGGTGCATGCCTGCAAAGCCTAAGGACCTGGTACCATTCTCCAGCATCTATGTAAAGCCAGATGCACAAACTGGCATATATTTCTGGAGTTTGTTTGCACTGACTAGAGTCCCAGGAACATCCATTCATTCTTTCCTTCTCTCCTTGAAACTAAATTTAAAAAAAAAAATTAAAAAAAATGAAGGCAAAACTAATGAGATGGTAAGGGTGACAAAACTATTTCAAATGATCCCAGATTTGGACCTAGACACTGGCTGCAGAGTGCTGTCTTCTGATGTGACCCAGAAGCAGTACACATAGTGAAATCTGTAATCTGTTACAGGCTGGATGGTTCAATTAAATGTGTGAAAATTACTATTTTTAAATACCTTGATTTTTTTAACATGTGCATATGTGTGTAAGATATAGATAGATAGATAGATAGACAGATAGATAGATAGATATTGATCTTACACTGAGAGAAATTGTAAAATATAGCTTGTGTATGCATCAAGCTTAAAAAGAATTAAATAAATTCTGAGATAGGAAATATTGAAAGAAACCACCTTCCTTTGAGTCCTGTCCTCCATTCCAGAATGTTACTCTAAGCATGACAATCCTTTATTGAAAGTCCTCCTCCTCCTCTTCCTTCTTCTCCTCCCCTCCCCCTCCTCATGAATACAGGAGAAAACCCAAACTCCTTATTAGCTCCTCACAGACCTCTGCCTCGCACTCAAGTGTCAACTCTTGATCTTCACCACTCTCTCAAGTCACAGAGAACACTTCCAAATCTCTGTATATGCCTTGGCTTGTCTTGGGTCTGTATCCAATCATGTCCTGTGACATCATTTTCCTTGCCTAGAATTCTCAAAATTTAAACCAACTCATGTCCCAAGGAGCTAGATCTCCCACATGTGCAGGTCCAAATCTTTACCAAGCCTTCCTCTTGCCTGAGAGCCAAACGTGTCTGATTTTGATGGTCAACTTGACTGGACAGAATATTAGTAAAGCACACCTCTGCCTGAGCATGGGAGAGGATTTCCAGAGATGAGTAGAGCATGAATTCAAATTTAGAAAATGTATTGGGAGGTGATGGGACATCTTGCCTGTTTCGAGTCACTGGGAACACTTACTTCCTGTATTTGTCTTCCCTTTCTGCTCTATACTTCCTGTCTGCCATAGTGTTTGCTTCTCTACTCCACACCCTGTCTACAATGACATGACAGACTGAACTTTCTAAAACCATAAGCAAAGTAAACAGGCAGGGCTTTCTTGTACCCCTTCTTATCTAGGCAGGGTTTATAACCAGAGGAATCAGCTAGAATGTGATATATGCCATTTCTAAGCAAAGTCTGTAAATATTCCTGCCGGTTTCCATTCCCCCCCTCTTCTTTCTTCAAACCACCAGATGGAGGATATCTCCATGAACCCTCTCTCAACCCCTCCACTTTGCATGAATCTCAAATAAACTTTATTGCTTGAAAGTATTAATATTTAACCAGTACGGGTTTTTTGTTTTGTTTTGGCTGAGAATTGGAGCAACAGGGCCTCAGCCATTGCAGTTGAACTCCAGATGCTTGCGCCACCTAGTGGGCATGTACGACCTTGCGCTTGCTTCACCTCTGTGCATCTGGCTTATGTGGGATCTGGAGAGTCGAATATGGGCCCTTAGGCTTCGCAAGCAAGTGCCTTAACCGCTAAGCCATCTCTCCAGCCCACCAATGTGCTTTATTCTGACTGACACAGTAGTAGGTTTTAACCTTGACATTCATATTTTCTCATTGCTTTCTGGGAAGGAGATTATGAGAAAGGAATCCTGAGTTTTAAACTTGAATTTTAGCCTCCGCTGTTCAGGTCATTCAAGATTAACAGTAAGTAGTAGTAAATGCAGAAGTAGGAGTGGAAGAAGCAGAGGCTTTTGTTCTCTCAGGTTCAGGGTGACAATGGGAGAAATACTAATTCCTGCATCACACAAGACACTTATCCCTCCCTATTCACAAACACAAGAAACAAAGACATTCAGGATTTCCAGCACTAGAAGAGCACTGTATGACTCAGAATTCTGAAGGTATACCCGGGAGTGAAATGGGATGTTAGGGTTTCAGGAAAGTCCTTGAACCCTAAACCCTAGGTTTGTGTCTACTTTTAACTAATGAATTGAATAAAATAAGACTGAAAAGGATAATAGTGAAATTACTATTTTTATTTAGGGAAGTACAACACCAATAGAAGGGAAATAGATATACCCACATGGTCTGAGAGCCCAAGAGGTGGGCCTGGAAAAACTGTAAAAAAAAAAAAAAAAAAAAAAAGGAGAGAGAGAGATAAGAGGGCTGGAGAGATAGCTTAGCACTTAAGGTGCTTACCTGCAAAGTCAAAGGACCCAGGTTCTATTCTCCAGGAGCCACATAAGCCAGATGCACAAGGTGGTGCATGTGTGTAGAGTTCATTTGCAGCAGCTGAAGGCCCTGGCATGACCAATCTCTCTAGCTATCTGCCTCTCTGCCTCTCTCTCTCTAAAATAAATAAATAATTTTTTTTAAAATAAAGAGAGGAAAGAAAAGAAAGTACTAAGAGCTCCTGCCTTGTGGAGGGCAGGAAGGGGTAAAGAGCCCATGCAGGAGTAGGGAGAGGGGGTTTTCCCCTCATATCAGCCAGGCTAGGCTGAAGTGAGGGGAAACTCACCAGAACCTGGAAGTTCAGGAGTGGTGGTCAGACAGCCCAGAGAGTGGTGTCTTGCTTCACACGCATCTATTTATAACCTTATTGTGGTGGGTTTCACTTTCTGGCTCAGGTGAGCCAGAGAGACAGTTGATTGGTCTGGGCTACAGGTGGTTCAGGAAGAGGCCAGCCATGATGCCAAATTCTGGAGTCCGAGCTTGACCAACCACAATGTCAGTTTTGTGTTCTGGGAAAGGAGACCTCCCTCCCAGGGAGGGGCTCAGAAATGGGAAAACATGCCTAGGGGACTAGGCAAGAGATAAGAAGTCAGATCATCCTTTGCTCTCTAGAAAGCACAGATTGTGAGGGCAGACCTTCTGGGCTTTTTACTTTCAGGCGACCACTCCACCTGCCTAACAAAGCTACCTGACTCCCTCTTAGATGCTGTATTGAGAATAGACTGCATGTGATAGATGGGTGGAAGGGTGGCTTGGACGATGAGGGTTTTAAACAGGAATATTAGTGTATAGGCATTGCGCAACTCAGACTGAGATGTTTTACTAAGACAGTTGGCAGCAGAGATGGCAAGAAGGGTCTGGATTGAAGTCTATATATATTTGGACAACACAGCTGTAACAGACGGCTTCAGGTTCGCTGAGACGAACTTCCTGACCAGACACAGTTGTGGAGGAAGGGATATTTATTGAAGTTTACAGATCCAGGGGAAGTTCCAGAATGGCAGAAGAAGCTGGTCTTGCTTTCATAGGTCCACGCAGAGAGAGAGAGAAGCCACAAGCCCAAAAGCCAAAAGCCACACAGCACACTTCAGGGACACTTTGCAAATATTTAGATTGGAATTTCAAACCTGCCACCACACCTTAAGACCTGCCCGAGGACACCGCCTCCAGCCAGGTGGCTGCAGATGCAAACTACAAACTAATAAATCTCAAAATATATGGGAGACCATCTATTCAAACTTCCACATTTACAGCTAACATTATTTCCTACATATCATATTCATTTAGATGAATATCTCATTACTTGGCCTAATTTAGCCCTCTTCCCAAATATAAGCCTTTGAGAGATTGCCAAACTTACACACACACACCATATATATATGTGTTTGTATGTATTCTCCTTATTATATATGTGTATATATCCTAATTATATATATATATATATATATATATATATATATATATATATATGATAGATAGATAGATAGATAGATAGATAGATAGATAGATAGATAATCTCCTCATGAGGAGAGAATTCTACTTGAATAGACATATATTTTCATTCTAGCCCCAGAGCCTAGAATCACCCCTAACCCACAGTGGAAGCTCAAACATCTGTTAAATGAGTGAAAAACTGATCTAATCAATCTTGCTAGAGCAGTAATGCTTGTTCTAATATGTCAAGCAATAAACACAAGGGCTGCCACTGTAGTGCACTTGCTGCAATGTGAGTTTGTATCAGTGGGAAAGAAATGAAGGGGCTTAGCCTGAAGCTTAGCCTCAATTTGACCATTGTCCCTGGAAGCCTATATCTCACTGGAAGATTCTTCTTCCACACACTTATATATTTTCTTTCCCCCTTCCAACCTGTATTAGCTAGGTTTCCAATTTTAGTGTATGACCTAGGGACTCTGCAATTGGAAACTACATGGTGATCTTTGCACAATGCTCTGTTAATTGTCAGCCAAGCATCACTAAAATATCTACCGCTGTCATCAATGCTACTGAAAAGTGATAAAATAAAATTAAAATTAATAAAAGCCACCCAAGCCTGGCCAAAGACCATTCTAGAATTCTGGAATCTACAGCTGTCATGGAAGAGACATTGATTGTGAAACATGCATTCTCATTGGCTACAGCTTCATCTGGCATTGGACACAAAGACCCCAGGCAAACCCACAGCAGAGTCATCCTCACCTGTCAGCGTTGTCCATTGTGCACCACAGGGGACAATATCTTGCATTTGTCTGAGAGTAGTGACCCTGAGTACACTGATGATCCAAGGGCCACAAATGCCCCTTGTAAGGGAGGAACGTGGAAGAAATAACGGCTTTAAACTAGCTCACTGTGCATGTTGATTCATTAAGACCTTTGAGCAATCTAGCTCACTGTATACTTTACCCTCATCAGCGACCTGATTGTCCCCAACCCCTGCTTTCTGCCTGGCTCAAGTATACCTAATCTCGTTACAAACTATATCAGGAGCAGGAAATTCATTAAGAATGAACAACATTCCGGGTAATGCCCTTATTTCCTTTATGGTTTGGGTCTTACAAAACCCATAGTGTAAGGCAACTTCACTGCCTCAGGTCCACGGAGAAGAAAGTAAGTGGCACAGGAGCACAGCATGGGAACATACCAGAGCCAGGCCGTTTCTATCTAAACAAGTAGCATGTCACCAAGGACTCCACACTGCCTTCACTTTATTTCTTCTTACCAACTAGACCTCAAGTAGCAGTCATAAACCTGGAGCATGCCTGCCTCTCCAAGGGCAAGGTTTCTAGAAAGAGAGAAATAAAAGAAAGGAAGAAGGAAGGAAGGAAGGAAAGGAAGGAAGGAAGGAGAAAAAAGAAAAAAGGGAGACAAAGAGAAAGGGAGGGAGAGAAGGAGGGAGGGAGGGAGAGAAAGGAGGAGGGAGAGAAAAGGGGAGGGAGGGAGGGAGGGAGGGTATGGGGCCAGGGCAAGGAGCTCTACAACAGTGAGTGCAGCCATGCCCCAGCACAAGCGAGCACAGGGCATGCAGTGCCCTTGTTTCCAGCACACAGCTCAATGTCCACAGCTTCTAAGATTTCTCAAATGTCCTCATTGCAGTTGTACCTGATCTTGTACACCACAGCACTCAAAGCCCAAGGCAGTATTAAAAAGAAGTAGTTTCATTATGGTTTTGCTTTTTTTTTTTTTTTTTAATTAAACAGGTGACTTAAGATGAAAGAAAATGTTCTGTAAACTACATCATCCTAATCATTTCTTGGTCCCTCCTTGCATAGTTTGTATGTCTGTGATCAATGTGACTTGACAGTTTTTAGTTCTTTGTATAAACATTCTACCACAAACTTGGTTTTCTGTTTTAGAGTCCTCAAAATACCATATTAATTTTTTTTAAGGGACAATATGTCAGGACCATATAACCTTTACTCTCCTAATGCTGAGTAGTAAAGTTGACTTTCTTTTAAAAAATGGTGGCTACATACATACTTACATACACCAGCCATTCTTCAAGCACTCAACATTTGTTATCTCGTTTGATCCTAAACCCACAATTTGGATTCCATCATTAATACCCACATAAAGAAACAAACAGAGAGAAGTCACTTTACTTGTCAAGGCCACCAGGTAGCTGAGAGAGAAACTTGTCACTGAATTCCAGGGCAGCAACTCCTCAGTGTGTGTGGTAGGATACCATATCCCTCTCTGTGCTACAGCAAACTTATCTGGGAAAACATGATGTTTTTTGTCTTGGAAAACATTACTTCAGAGGAAAACTGTGGTGGTTTGAATAGAATAGATGGCCCCCAATATATTCAGTTGTCTATTTGTTTGTAGTTTGCATCTCTAGCCACCTGGCTGGAGGCAAGGTCACTGGGTGTATCTTAAGGTGTGGTGGTAGATTTGAGATTTCAATCTAAAGATATGCAAAGTGTTCCTAGCTGGAGTTCCTGAAGTGTGCTCTGGCTTTTGACCTTTAGGCTTGTGCTTCTCTCTCTCTCTGCTTGGGCCTGTGAAGGCAGGCCAGCTTCTTCTGCTTTTATGGAACTTCCCCTGGATCTGTAAGCTCCAATAAATCCCTTCCTCCATAACTGCGCCTGGTCTGGAAGTTCATCTCAGCGAACCTGAAGCTGACTGATACAAAAACCATAGGCAAGCCAAGAAATGTGAGTACTGTTCTCTTTTATGCTCAGTATTTCCACAGCACTTTCCCAAAAGATTTCCATCCCCTCCTGACTTCATCAGCAAAGCACAGTCCATGGGGTCATAGACATTTTTGTTTTGGTTTTTCGAGGTTGGGTCTCACTCTAGCTCAAGTTGACTTGGAATTCACTATGTAGTCTCAGGGTGGCCTCGAACTCACTGTGATCCTCCTACCTCTGACTCTCACGTGCTGGGATTAAAGGCGTGCACCACCACACCCTGCTCTTTTTGGTCATTTTGCTTTTGCTTTTTTAATACCTACAAAATGACTACTACAGGTACTTTACATGAGCAATTCTTTGAATACCAAAAAGATGATCATGTTCCAATCACCTCTCTGCTAATCGTATAAGCACTTTTATTTGTTGCTATTCTTAACACACATAAAAAACTATTGTATTCTTCTAAGTGCCTGTACATTCCAATAAGCTTTTCATATAGTCCTTTATCTTTTATCCCTTAACCTGTCAGATTTGATATAAATGTTTTCTAAGTAGGCATTCCATTTTCTCTCAATAGTATTATCCTCCATTATGTAAAAGTTCTCAAAGAATCAACTTGTCTCTACTGGATTGTTACTCTGTTGATGCCAATATGAGGAATGTATCAGTTACTTTCCGCAATGCTGGGGCAAAATACCTGACCAGAAGCATCTAGAAGAAGGAAATGTTTTACTTTGCCTTATGTTTTAAAGGGATATGGTCTTTTATGACATGGGCGGCTTGGCAGGACCCGGCTTGTCATACTTCAGCCAGAGGCAGGAAGCAGTAGGTGAACAGGAAGTGGGGCTGAATTACAAAACCTCCGGGTTCACCCCGAGTTACCCACTTCCTCTAATGCTTCACCTCCTAAAGGACCCACAACCTTCCCAAATATTGCCACCAATATTGTCACCGAGTGAGCCTAACACACAAGCTTACGGGAGGGAGACATTTTACATTCAAACCACAACAGAGCAGCATCGCAAAGTAATAGCAAGGAAGCATCATTTTGGTGTGTATGTATGTCCAGTATGTGCGTTATGTGTTTGTGCATGTGTGTGTGTATATGTGTGTGTGTGTGTGTGTGTGTGTGTGTGTGTGGTGACTGCACATGTATGTGCAGATGTTCATAGCATGTGTCCAGGTGTGGAGGTCTGAAGAAGATATCAGGTGTCCGCCTTTATTCCTCTTTCTGACTTATTTCCCCGAAACAAAACCTGGAGATCCTGTTTTCTGTTTAAACTGGTTGAGTAGGTGTAAGGTTCAGGAGTGCCCGAGACCACGGAGACTACTCTGAGGCAAAGATAGAAGCTTTTATTCGGGGGTGGGGGGAGCATGAGCTTCCAGGACTGACTCTCAAGGGCCCAGCACAGTTAACTTGGGATTGCAGACAGTGGGCTTTATAGAGCTCTTCCGTTGGGGGAAGGTGAGGAAGGGAAAAGTTAAAAGGAAGGTTTCTTTAGGGGAGAGCTAAGATAGCCGGGGGTGACACCAGAACAGTGACCAGGTGACTTAGAAGATAAAAGGCAGGAAATCATGACCTGGGGGGACATTGTCAGGCAAGGAAGAGATAATGGCTGGGCGGTTTCTTGAAGAATGTGGATGACCCACTTCCATGTGTCTGTCACTATCCTGCTGTCCTCGGTGACACCATTTTGGGAAGCCCATCTTGACCTAACATTCCAGCCTTTTGTTAATGACAAGGGATTGTGGTTTTTCTTCTGTAGTGTCTCCATGCTGACCATAGGGGACAACAAGCTCTTCTGGGGGAGGCTGGATAATGTGGTCGATGGGTGTCCCTTCAGGGCAGGTGTTCAGGAGACAGTTCCTCTGTGGCTAAAGGCTGGCAGGAGATAGAAGATGGACAGGTTGAGTAAAAGTTAGTTGAATTTTTGGTGGGTGAGTTGGTCCACCAGATTTTGGATGCATCTCAGAAGGCAGGTGGCCAGAGCAAGTAGCAAGAATAGTCCACATATAGTCCCTAAAAGTGGCAAAAGCTAGGGCCAGACCATGCCAAAGATGTCCCATGACTCAAAGGGAATGGGTGTTCATACCTGAAGCTGGGTGGCCAGTCTTTAGTGACTCCATTTTAGTTAGCCCCAGAAATCCCCCTGTCTCCACCCTCCTTAGCATAGGTATGACAAGCATGTATGACTGCGCCCAGCATTTTACGTGGGTGCTGGGGAACAAACATGGGTCCTCACGCTTATGCACTAAGCTCTCTCACTCACTGAGCCATCTCCCCAGCCTGCAAAGTGGCCTTTGATATACAAGGCACACATTTTTAATTTCAACACGCAGGAAGCCGAGGCAAGAGTATCAAGAACTTGAGGGAGGCCATCCTGGGCTACACAGTGATACTCTGGCTCAACACACACACACACACACACACACACACACACACATGCGCACGCCTTTAGTAAAATAAGGATAATATTGTGTATGTAATGTGATAAATGACAAGAAAAAGTAAAGTCACAAAAACCACCAGAGTGCATCCATCCTTTTATTTACCACAGTGAATAGCATTAATGGTGTGCTTGGGGAGGGGGCTAGAAAGATGACTCAGCAGTTAAGGTGCTTGCCTGAAAAGCTTAAGGACCCAGGTTCGTCTCTCCAGTACCCATGTAAAACCAGATGCACAAAGTGGCACATGCATCTTGTAGTTTGTTTGTTTGCAGCAGCTGGAGGTGCTGGTGCACCCATTTGCTCTGTCTATTTCTCTCCTCCTCATCTCTCTCTCTGCTTGCAAATAAATATTTTAAAATAATTAATGCTGTTTGGGAGAGGGTTGTGTTTTGTGAGAGTGTTTTTTTTTTTTTTTCTGTATATTGTATCTCTGATTGATGGAGATTTGAGTGGAAAAAGTCCACTGAGATTTAAAAAAAAAAAAAGCTCTGTAAATGGTTTTACTATTAATATGGTATTTTGAAGACTCCAAACCAGAAATACAAGTTTAGGGTACAATATTCAGCAAAATAAAGGACTAAACATTCCAAGGTCACTGGGATCACAATCATGCAAAACACCTTTCATAAATATATGCAGATGGGTGTCTTTTATTATACTACTCTTCTACATTTTGAAGTATAACAGTAGTAGTCCTTGAACTGATTGCTTTAGATTTTGTAGCCACTTGTGTCACCAGCAAATCATTAGTTCAGATTGCTTTATTTCAATATTTATGTCTCATTTCTTTTTCATGTCTTATAACAAGTATTTCTAAAACACTGTTGGCAACTATTAGGGTTTGTGGGCATCCAAGCCCCTAGGACGTCACTCCCTAGTGAGTGTTGTGGGATGGTATTTTGAGATATCTTTTCTTTTACTCACTTTCTGTCAACTAGTCAATAGGAGCATTACTTCATTAAAAAAAAAAAAAATCCCATGTGACATAAAGGCATTCACAGGGATTCTGGATGATAAAAATCTGTGTTCTAAAATGTCAGGCTCTAATATGTATGCCATTAACAAAAGGACTTGGGGCTGGAGAGATTGCTTAGTGGTTAAGGCGCTTGCCTACAAAGCCTAAGGACCCAGGTTCGATTCCCTAGCATCCATGTAAGCCAGATGCATAAGGTGGTGCATGTGTCTGGAGTTCATTTGCAGTGACTAGATGCCATGGCAAGCCCATTCTCTTTCCCTCTATCTGCTTCTTTTCATTTCTCTATCTCTCGCTTAAATAAATAAATTAATAAATAGATATACAATAAAATAAATTTTAAAAAATGACTTGCACCTTTGAGAGAAAGACCATCTCCCTCATCCTAGATTAAGAATCTCCAGTCAGGTGGAACAGATAGAAAGAAGTCTGGCCCTAAGAAGAGGAAGGACTGGCTTTTGAAGAGAGGGAAGACAGAGAGGATGGTGAAAGACACACGTGCATTAACAAGAGTGGCCAGAGCTGAGGTATTAACAGCACTGGTAGATGCTGCTCCGAGCGGGGCCTGTTTCCAGACTCTGCACAACTAGGCTCCTACTTGAAGCCGTGTATGCGCAGTCTCAGGTACCATGCAGAGAGACCCCTTCTCAATGCAAAGAGCTCAGTCGGTCGACATGGACCAAGTTTTAGGAGGAAAATAATAACAGACACAAGTGTTAAAGCCTTCAGTACTTAGCATGAGAAGGCTGAGGAGCCAGGCTCTGTTAACAGAGGGTGATGTGGTTTGAATATAAAATGCCTCCAAGGGGGCTGGAGAGATGGCTTAGCGGTTAAGCACTTGCCTGTGGAGCCTAAGGACCCCGGTTCAAGGTTCAATTCCCCAGGACCCACGTTAGCCAGATGCACAAGGGGGCGCACGTATCTGGAGTTCGTTTACAGAGGCTGGAAGCTCTGGTGCGCCCATTCGCTCTCTCTCTCTGCCTCCTTCTCTCTGTCGCTCTCAAATAAATAAATATACAAACAAAAAAAATAAAAATAAATAAATAATTTAAAAAAATTTAAAAAATGCCTCCAAGGATTCACTTGTTTGCGCACTTGATTCTCTGCTGGTTGTGTTGTTTGAGACAGTTGTGGAACCTTTAAAAGGTGGAGGCTTGCTGGAGGAAGTGGGTCACTGGGTATGGGCCCCACATGCGGTTTGTCCTCCGCCTCCTGATTATGTTACAGTGTGATGCTGGCTTCCAGCTCCTGCTAGCAGGCTTTCCCTGTGATAAAGGACTTTAATGTCTAGGATTATAACTCAAAATAAACGTGTTCCTTCCTTAAGTTGGTCTGGTCTGGTATTTGTTAATAGCAGCAAGAAAGTAACTGATACAGAGGGTTTGTGGTAGAAATTATTGACCTATGGAGCTGGGGAGATGACCTAGCGGGTAGAACATTTGCTGTGTATGAATGAGGACTGCAGTTCAGATCTTTGGCACCCATGTAAACTCTGAATGGGTGTGGGGGTCCAACAGTTATCTGAGCACTTGACAGATAGAGGCAAGGGGTCCTGGAGCAAGCTAACTAGCTGGACCAACCAAGCCTGTAGGCCGTGCGTTCAAGAGACCCTGCCTCAATAAATAAGAAATAAGTGACTGAGGGAGAAGTCTGATGTTCTCGGGCTTCTACATGCATGCACACACAGCCACACGCATGAGCATTTACACATGTGAACACGCATGCACGTGTACCACAAATACATGCATATGCAAAAACAGAAGAAGTTCTCATTGAGAAAAGTAGGTCACCTCCAGCTTTGTGCTCCTTCTCTTGTGTCTTTCACCTACCACCAGCATCTGAAAAACAAACAAACAAACAAAAAATGTACAAAAGCTACCAAAATGAGAAATTCTAGAGTATTTGAGATCCTTTGTCATTTGGAAGGTTTTTTTTTTAATTTTTGTTTTAACAGTGCTTTACGTATGATTCACTGGAATGAGAAAGCCTTTGGTATTTGTTTTAAGTTGCTGCGTATCTCCTGATTGGATAAGACTGAGCTTTAGGAAAGAGTGAAGAAGAGACTCCCTTAGTAGCTGTCACACCCAGACAGCATCTGGCTGTGACTTGCCATATGAACAGGCAAACCGTTAGGTCCACACACACCACTGTCATGGGCACACAGAGACCGCGATGGTGTGGGGGCAGGGAGGCCTCCCTGTGCAAATCCGGACACACTGCTTAGTCAGAATTTCTCCCACACCAGTCCCCAAACAAGCTGGCCTTTATTGCCTAAGGCTTTCAAAGGGTGCAGGTGGTGAAGGATTAAGAGTGACTTTATTATTCCTAGCCTGTGGCCCTCTTGCAAAGCTGGGATGGGGGCTCTCTGGCAGCTCGGGGGCCTTAGAGACGATTATGAGTCTAGGCTGTGGGTAGGCCTGTGGTTTGGGGTTTGTTCCGCTTTCGTTGTGAGCTGAACCTCCAACAATCCCTCCGCCCCAGGGTGGCTACTATTGATTTATGCTGGCTGCGGAACAACAGACGGAGGCAGCGGAGCGAATGCGAAGGCAGCGGCATACTAATGCTAGACCCGGAATATTTCTGTCACAAGGAATAGAGCTCAGAGTGCAGATTTGGCTAACCTCCAACGAAGTAGTTGAAGATTATTAGTTAACTCATTTGTGAGATTTTTGAAGGTGCACATGCAGTTTCTCCGCGCTGCTCCACTGGCCTTTGTCCTGGGGAGTGGTAATAACGGAGCTGTGTTAAGATGTCTCAAAGGGCCGGGCGTGGTGGCGCACGCCTTTAATCCCAGCACTCGGGAGGCAGAGGTAGGAGGATCGCCATGAGTTCGAGGCCACCCTGAGACTCCATAGTGAATTCCAGGTCAGCCTGGGCTAGAGTGAGACCCTACCTCGAAAAACCAAAAAAAAAAAAAAAAAAAAGATGTCTCAAAGGGCAGCCCCTCCTCCAGCCCACCCTCTCTTCTTGCTCCCAGACATTCACCACCACCCTCAGAATTGTACACAGTCTCCGCTCCTGCTTAGTGTTCTCCCAACACGTGCACCAGGGATGACATGGAAAATCCCGAGTCCTCTTCCTTTGCCGGTGACACTCTCTCGCTGTCACAGTTCTGGGCTTCTGCTGTGCTCTTTCCTCATTCCGGAGGCATCTCACCTGTGCACTCCTTGATGGCCGTCATCACTAAGGACATGTCTCTCACCTGTTGGGTTGGGTAACTTACCTTTCTCGTACCGGGCAGAAGTGACTGAAAAGAAGGAATTATTTACATCGCCTCACGGTTTCATTGGGCTCAATCCACGTATTCTTGGACCTGAGAATCTGCGTGAAACACCATGGCAGTGGGAGTGAGCAGCTAAAGTTACTCTCCACTTCTTGGTAGAGAGTAGAGACAGGAAGAGACCAAGGACAAGGTCCCCGCCCCCAAATCTGCCTCCGATGACCCATTCTCCCAGTGAGGCTCCCTCCTAACGTTTCTGTAGCCACCCTGACAGGAATGAAGTTATTCTAAAGACTTCTGCCCTTCCCTTTGGCTATATCAGACTTAAAACAATGGACTCTGGAATTTTCCAGAAAAAAAAAAAAAGGAAATGGACTGAGGAACTGGAATTTTCCACAGGAATCTCATGCTGAGAGAAGAAAAAGGCTGAAGCCAGCCAGAGTGGGAGCTTGTCTCCCAGAAAGAGATTTCTCACAGTGAGGAGAGCTTGTCACACCAGCTCTCAGAAGAGCCTGGAGCCAAGATAAGGATGCACCTTGACTTTGACTAACCATACTGATGCAGGATTTTGGGGTGCATGAAGGGTCTCCCAAGTTTCTGAACCCCAATTTTGAGTCTTGCTCTATTTTTAACAAAGAATTGATAAAAAAACGAAGTCAAGAAGGATACTATGAATTATTAAGTTTATTTGGGGCAAAGTAATAACCTGTGGAATTTACTTAAGGGAAATTGGAGTCTAGGAAGAAGGCAGAGCCATAAGCATGTGGCAGACAAGAAACACACACTCATGTGGAAAACACAGCATAGTCCAGGAGATTCATTTAATAGAAATTGAGGGTTTTAGGGAATAAATCTGTGGAAGAGAGAATTTAGGTGTTTATGTAGGGAGACTTGGAAGGAACACCCATAGTATACATGCCGAGTTTCCCCATGGATGAAAGTTAAAGGGGCAAATGGTGGTGACTTAGGGAAGACTAGGACAGAGGAGAAAATATTCAGATGAGAAATGAGTAGGAAAGAGTGTTGTACCCATAGTTACCCTGAGTTTAGAGTAATTACACAGGTAGCAGGCCTAAAGTTAGATAAAGAACCCACATGATAGATCTAGAGTGTAAGGAAAAGACACATGGTAGATTCAGAGGAGCAGAGGAAAATCACACATGTAATTAAAATGAGAAGTTTTCCCCAGCTATAAAGCAGACAGACCAAGAGGCTGTATTCTGTCCACCACCTCACACCCAGCCAGGCTGGTTGAGAGCAGAAGTCGCTCACGTGTATCCAGCAGTGATGAGAGAGAATCCAGACAGAGCAACAGGAAGAAGGGCACAGCCTTTATAGTATAGAAAAGGTATTCTTTCATCAGATTCAGGTACTTAAGGGGAAGTCCTGATTGGTTTATAGATTTGGAGTGCAGACCCCAGGGCCGGCACACCTCTGCCTTCTATGTAGGCATCTTGCTAGACTTCGGGCAGCAGAGGGCACTGTAGAGCAGTCTCAATCAGACAGGCATTCCATTCCTGTGGAGAGTTCCATTCTTTTGCCAGGGTGAGGTAGCATGTGGGGGGCATCTCCTGGCTCTCTCTGGGCCTCAATTTGTAACTGAAACCATCTAAAAGAAGCTAGATTTCTCCTATTCTCCTTCACTACTTAGCTCTGCAAACACCTGTCCTTCTGCTTAAACCTGAACACCGTGTCAGGACCCTGAAGATGGACTGTGTAGGTGGGCTGGGTCATTCATTGTCTTTCTTTTTCCCTCTTCCCAATGTTGAATAAATCTCCTTTTGCTGCATTGCACTATCAGTTTGGTTGTTTTAATTGGCTTATTGGGGATGGCTAGCCAAGCCTGGTTTTGTAAGGGTTCCCGGCCACAGACTTTGATCCTAATTCTTGGGAACATTTTCACAACTTCCCAGGATAGGGCCACTAGCTGGGTGCCAACCATACAACACATGGTCCTGAAAGAGATATTTTTTATTCAAACCATAACAAGAAGCCACTTTGGGTTCTGTCTAGATGGCTGGCACTACACTTGACCTGTGGAACTCAGACAAGCACTCCTTTATAACCAGCATAAACAGCACACGTGTACCATGATTTTATAATTAAAAACACCCTCTCTACTGGGAGCCATTAGCACAAATTAAAGACTATTTATTCTTTTAGTCTTCATATACTATAAGCCAAAGAGGTATTTTTCCAATAAAAAAGCTTATTAAGTGCCAAAATATGAATTTCAAAATCACAAAGGCATGCCTAATATTGGCTGATTACCTAACTCTCTCTATCCAAATTGTCTCAAAAAATCTTCCAATTCTGAAATGAGTGCATTATGAAATAACTATCCTAATTGCCCAGTGTGAAAAATATTTGGAACTTAAAATATTGTCATGCTTTAAAAATTGACGTCTAAATAGCTTACTTGGTGGAACATGCGATCTGTTGCAGACATATGGCTAGAATGTCATTACTGTCTTCCTATGGGTTAATGGCTTTTAGACAACAAAAAAAAATGTTTATTTTTGAATATTTTCAAAACAGCAAAGATACAAGTATCATCATTCTAAGTCTATTCATACGCTATAAAAATATTTCAATTAGTGAAAGGGTCTAACATACATAATTTAAACTTTCATGTAGCTAGTCAGACATTAGGCTTGAAGGTCCTTAAGGAGAAACCTCTCTCATCACCAGCTTTTCACCCTGCTTTCTGTATCCCTGGCATCACAATAATTTAAGGAAAGGGAAGTTTTCATGACTAGTCCTCCTTAGAATTTGAGAAGTCATATGAAAGGCAAGAGGAAGTAGCACAATTGTTCCTCCTTAATATTTACAATGCCCTGTGAAAGCAGGAAGGTGGATATGGCAGGGCTTTGTTGGATCCCACTAAGGGAAGGCTACTTCCCCATGGTGAAGCATGGCTATTTTAATAAATTTATTATTTTTTCTTTCTTTTTTAAAAAAATAGTTTATTATCTATTTATTTTGTTTGAGAGAGAGAGAGAGGGAGGGAGAGAGAGAAAGAGGCAGATAGAGAATGGGTGTGTCAGGGCCTACATCCAATGCAAATGAACTCCAGATCCACCTTGTGGATCTGGCTTACATGGGTCCTGGTGAGTTGAACCTGGGTTCTTTGGCTTTACAGGCAAGTGCCTTAACCGCTAAGCCATCTCTCCAGCCCATTTTCTTTTTCTTTAACTCTTTTTGGTCTATGCTGTTACATGAGTTTTGGTCAAAAGAATGGGATTTGTGTTATACCTCTGTCCCTGGGTAGAGACATCGTTACTGCTTTTGAAGACTATGCTTTCTCAGTGCTGGACGTGTGTAGCTCAGGGGTTAGAACACTCAACAGCCACCCAGACAGGCTCTCTTGAGTTTGTTGTCCTGTGACTCATAAGAAAGTTGACATGTTCAGACATGGCAGAAGGGCAAGATATCTACATTTTATTTTAGGAAGGAAAACAGAACAGGTGGCTCTCTAGCTGGGAGGGGTCCAAGTGAGCAACTGCTTGGTGACTTGGATTTTTTTATTTTATTTTTTTTAAGGCAAACCCAACAGACTGCCCTTTCGTTTTTTTATGTGAGAGTGAGTGAGTGAGTGAGAGAGAAAGAATTGGCACACCAGAGCCTCCAGCCACTGCAATCAAACTCCAGACCCATGTGCCCCCTTGTGCACATGTGCAACCTTGTGCACTCGCATCACTTTGCGCATCTGGCTTAACTTGGGACCTGGAAATTCGAACATGTGTCCTTAGGCTTCACAGACAAGTGCCTTTACTGTTAAGCCATCTCTCCAGCCTTGAATGGGGTTTTTCTTATAACTTGGGATATAAATTAGGCATCAAATGGGGGTGAAATCCACTGGTTAGTTTGAATGTGTGGGAGATGGGCTACCGATAGGGTGATGAGTTAAAGAAAGAAATGGGGATTCCCACCACTGGAAATATGATTCACTGAAAGCTTCCAAGAAGGAGGAGGAAGCAGGAAGTGAAGAAGAGAACTGCCCTTGATTGCCTTGTTCTTGAGTCTGGGATTTCCTTGCTAGTCTCACCAGGGCAGATTGATGGGTATGTTCTTTTGGGCTGGTGTCCCTTGGCAACTACCTGCAAAGAACACTGCTTTGCTCCTAATCTCATTCTACATGGCATTATAAACTGAATAATCTGCTTATAGCAGATCTTATAGATTATAAAGGCATACTATTGTTTCCTTCCTGAGGAATCAATCCAAATGGGTTTATTAATCCCATGGGCAGGACAATGTCTCCTCAGGAAGCCATCCAGAGAAGCTCAAGGAACATGATACGCCTGAAGACGGAAGCAATGGCTGTCCCCTTAGTGAGATATGCACTTAGGCCCCCTAGCATATCCTCCCTTGATGTAATTTCTTTTTTTAATAGTTTTTATTGACAACTTCCATAATTGTGAACAACATCCCATAGTAATTTCCTCCCTCCCCCCATTTTCCCCTTTGAAACTCCACTCTCCATCATATGCCCTCACCCTCTCAATCATTCTCTCTTTTATTTTGATGTCATGATCTTTTCTTCCTATTATGATGGTCTTGTGTAGGTAGTGTCAGGCACTGTGAGGTCATGGATATCCAGGCCATTTTGTGTCGGAGGAGCATGTTGTAAGGAGTCCTACCCTTCCTTTGGCCCTTCCATTCTTTCTGCCACCTCTTCTGCAATGGACCCTAAGGATGGAAGGTGTGATTGACATATTTCAGTGCTAAGCACTCCTGTCACTTCTTCCCAGCACTATGGCGCCTTCTGAGTCATCCCAGAGGTCACCACCACCTGAAAAGATGTAATTTCTTATATATCCCCACTGCTAAGTGTGCTTGATTTCTAAGTTCTGATTTAGCACAACTCTTTTCTTTTCCTAGTTTTTATCTTTCTTGTTTGAACACAAGCCAAAATCCTAAGCCTGTTTGACCTGACTCTGGGGACATTTTCATTCTCCCTGCCTCTGTCTCTGTCTCTCTCTCTTGACATGTCCACCCAATACAGCTGCTCCCAGATTTTCATTGCTGACCTTGTCAGCATTCTTGACCTCAATCCGGAAAATCATGAATAGACTCTTCTTTATTCCACTGTTTTTCCAAAGGCTCTGCCTCCCTCCCGGAGCTGCTTGCTGATCCATTGTTAAACTCTCCTGACCCTAACTCAAATGGCATGACTTTCTCTCTTCCTGTTATTCACCTCCTTCCTCCCAGAAGCCTCTCTGGTTTACAACTTGCCTACCCTGTTGTTTTCTCTGAAACATTAAAACTGTCCTCAAACTTTCTTCTGATTCCATTTCTAAGGGTTTTTTTTTTTTAATGATACTAAGAATCTTTGAGCAAAACCCCCAGCTCTCTGTTCCCTTAATGGCCATATCTTGAGACCAGGATGTGTCCTGCTGTAAGTTAATTCATACTGTAGAAAATGGCAGTTTTTCATAATGTACCTCGCCCTGAGAGACTCTACTTTGTAGCAGAATTTGACTCCTTTCTGCAGGTGGAGAATGGCTCTGCACCGTGACGTGTAAGCAGCTTCATCTGCCTAGCACTACCCACAAGTCACAGACAGACGTAAAAGTATTCCTCAAACGGACAACCATACACATTGATCAAAGTAAGACAATACGTCCCATGGGCAAATTAAGATGTTATCTAGAGAACCAGGTTCAAGAACTTATCAGACACAAGACTGAGGAGAGGATGCTACAATCTCCCTTAAAGTGGAAGAAATCTAAAAACTAAGATGGTAATATCCCACCAACTTGTCGAGGAAGAGAACTCCTTACTGTCCGGGGACTTATGCCCAGCTTGGTCCCCTGCTATCGTTGTGGTCTTGCCACCTGCCCATCTATCTACCTGTCTGTCTGGATCTAACATCTGTCTGCCTGTTCAGACCTTACACAGCCCTTCACTTCTCTAGCATTCATGATCTCACACCTCATTTGTGCCCCTCCATTCAAACCTGTGGCCAGCTGTGTTCCGAATAACAGCAGTAGGAGCTCCTCCAGCAGATCTCCCATCTGGGTTCAGTATCTGATGCCTGTGGAAGAGATTTCTTGTGGGTCCCCATCAGTTTCTCAGCTTTGAGTTCTCAGGACTCTTTGAGGCTCTTTTCAGCTCTGCTAGGACCTCTTTAGTTCTTTACAACCGTCTATACTTCTCTCTCTCTCTCTCTCTCTCTCTCTCTCTCGTGACGTGTGCTTTGAGAGTTAAGATTAGTAATTAAAATTGGAATAAAAGAGTCTCTCTTTGCTTTTGACCTGGCTGTCAAGTAAAGCAGGACCACATGGCAAATTACTGCCAAAAAAAAAAAAAAAAAAACATGGTGAAATGGTTGTTATTCAATAGATTCTGACACTGTGGAAATTCATAAACATGTCCATCTTCGTTTGTGACGTAGCGCACTCAGGAATATTTTAAATTGCAAATTACTACAAGAAATTACAAAGGAAATACATAGATATGTATTAACAAAACCATAGAGCTGGGGAGATGGCTAACCAGTTAAAGGTGCTTGTTTGCAAAGCCTGCCAGTCAGGGCTCAGTTCTTCAGTATCAACACAAAGCCAGACACAAAAGGTGATGCATGTGTCCGCCTGGTGTTTGTTTGCAGTAGCGAGAGGCCCTGTCACTCCCACCCACATTCCAACCCCTCACCCCCACACACACACAATACATACATGTGCAAACTAATTAAAATATCCATAATTATAGTTAATTTATAATAATGTATATAACAAATCTGCATATTTCTAACAAAAATCAATCATACAATAAATAAATTGGGGAAAAAAACTACTAAAACTCCAATAGAAAAATATGGGAAACCCCAGTGACAGAGAACCTGCAAGCGTCTACCACACTGCAAGTAAGATGTATGATCCACAGACACAGCTCAGCTTCTACAGTCTACAAAATCCATACCATTTAGAAATATATAAACTGCAATAAGGAAGTTTAAGTCTTCAGGCTGTGTTCCACTCTCCCGCTAGTCATTTTCATCATCTCCTGACATTTGGCCACAATCCATTGTTCTCCCTAAATCTTCACTCCCCTGTTTTCTCTCTGGCTGAATTCCTAATTGCCTCATTCTTATGACTGCACAAGGATTGCCTACTTCCTGAACACCACAGCTGTCCACTTCCTCGATCCACTTTCCTTCTTCAGAGAGTCCCCCATGAATCAACTTCCATCCACAAACTCCCACAAATGCCACTTCTCTTGACATCACCATCACAGCACTTCGTCCAAGGCCTCTGAGGAAAATGCCCATAGTTTCCTCCCTCCTGCCCCACAGGCCCTGTGCTTGGTCTCCAGCATGGAATCCAGTGGAGCATGGACGCTGCACCCTCTCCTGGTCTCCTCCCTCCAACCTCCTCCACACCTAAGTTGGATTCCACAGCCGTGGTCATCACGTAGCCTCTCCACTCCCATGTTCCTACTAGCTTCCATCAGGTCACTTGGGAAAAACAGCAACTGTAGATGAACCTCAGAATGGTATCTCCTTTATCGAAGTACAAGTCTTAAAACAAAATATACCCAGGCGTCTCAGCATACCCTAAACACATGAAACTACAGCTGCCTGGCCACTGGTGTTTTCTTCAACAGCTTTTGGGGGTATTTTCCTAGTACTTCTCAGACACCCAGTTAGTCTGTTCCCACTCAATTCATCATCTTACTTTAATCTTAA
The DNA here is from genome assembly GCA_036346955.1 of Dipus sagitta. NCBI lineage: Eukaryota > Metazoa > Chordata > Mammalia > Rodentia > Dipodidae > Dipus > Dipus sagitta. The sequence continues at coordinate 13,382,299 of CM070790.1, forward strand.
GGAATTACGCAAGTAATTCCTCAAGCTCCTACCTTCAATATTGTAAACCTGTCTACAAGGGCATCTGTTCCCTCCTACCTATATACAACAGGAGGAGGCGTCTACTCTACTGTTGTGGCCACTGTCCTGCAGGTACCTAGACCATGTTCATTTTTTACACCTTGCTTTATCAGTATCCCCTCCCGTCCTCTATTCCCCAACCACTAATTCCCTGGATTCTTCCCATTGCTACTCACATGTCTTGTCTTTCCCACCTACAAAACCACCCCCAGGGGTTTCTATAACTCCGCTGGCCTTTCATTTCTCTACAGAAACCATTCTCCTCCTAATGGGTCCGCCCGGACTAGTCCTCGCTCCCTTTTCCTACCTCTCAGGGCCCACATCACTGGCTATCTCCTCAGCCTCACCAGCAAATCGTGCTTCTGGTCTCCCCCACACATTCTCACCGCGCATCCTCTCTGCCTGGAATCCCCGCCCTTTCGCCTCTGTGACCCACCCACCCTTTATGGAGCACGTGAGGCATGGGGGCCTGAAGGAAGCTCCTGAGAGCCCTCAAGGTTAAATTTTCTTGCCTCATTCATCTCCCTCCATAGCATTTATTTCTCCTTTATCATATTCACCACTCAGCGATTGAGCTGTGCTCATTTCCTCCTTATACCTGACCCACACTAGCAATTCTATAAGAACATAAGCTGTTCTTTTTTCTTTCTTTTTTTTTTCCTTTTTCTTAGTGCCTGGGCATAGTGTTTACCACATAGTAGGCTCAGCTAAATATGCCATATGACAACACACCATCGCCTACAAGACTCCAAATGGATCTTAATATTGTCAAGAGTTCAGTGAAATGTGTCCAGTTATGTAATCCTCCTGGGAATATGATTTGTCACAACCCTTTTAAAAAATAATTTTACATGATGCATTCCAAGTATTGCTTTTGAACTAGTAATTTCACTCTGAAGAAATTAGATCTAACACCCACAAGAAGCTTACACGCAGATGTTTCTTGTCTCATTATTTGTAATGCTGAAAAATTATGAGCAACTTAAATACTCCACAAGAGTTGGCTAAATTAAGGTTTGCCATCAAAGTAGAGTATCACTTCATGATTTTAATTACGTGCACAAAGGGTTTGCAGTAACTTTGTGTGGTGTTTATCTTTTAATGCTTGTGAGTTAACAATGTACAAGATTATGTAGACTGCAAGAACTCAAGTATGTCAGAAGATCATATAGAAGAAAAGGTTAGTACCCTAAGAAAATAACAAGAACCATTATATTGATCACCATAGTGATAGTAGTGTTGACAATGGGCACGTACCAAGTGCTTACTATGCTCAGACATGGTTCTGTGTTTTTTTTTATTTTTATTTTTTTGCTTATTCTTATTTATTTGAGAGTGGCAGAGAGAGACAGAGAGAGAGAGAGAGAGAGAGAGAGAGAGAGAGAGAATGGATGCTCCAGGGCCTTCAGCCACTGTAAACAAACTCCAGACGCGTGCGCCCCCTTGTGCATCTGGCTAACGTGGATCCTGGAGAACTGAGCCTTGAACCAGGGTCATTAGGCTTCACAGGCAAGTGCTTAACCACTAAGCCATCTCTCCAGCCCCACTGTTCTGTTTTCACATGCATTCATTCCCTCAATGCACATAGCAATGTTGTCAGTTTACTCTTAGCCACATTTTTCTTCTGCTCATATTTTATTGATCATTTTCTTCTGCTAACACCAGGGCTATTTTTATATTCTGCCTTTGAACTTTTGTTGAGTATGATTTAAGTTTATTAATTTGAGACGTTTCTTTTCTAAATAATTCACCATATAAAATAAACTGAAGGACATAAATCACATGATCATCTCTATAGATGCAGAGAAGTCATTTGACCATGTTCAACATGCATTCATGATGAAAGTTATAGAGAAATTAGGAATAAATGAATCGTACTTCAAATTAACAAAGGCTAAGTATGAGAACCTATATCCAACATTATTCCTAATGAGGAAAAACTGAAAATATGTCCTGTAAGATCTGGAACAGGACAACAGAGCTCACTGTCTCCACTCTTACTCAATATAGTTCTCAAAGTTTTAGCTAAGGAGTAAGAAAAGAGAAGACATAAAAGGGATAAAATTCTGGGCTGGAGAGAGATGGCTTAGCAGTTAATGAACTTGCCTACAAACACTAAACACATAGGTTCAGTTCCCCAGGACCCACATAAGCCAGATGCACAAGGTGGTACATGAGTATGGAGTTTGTTCACAGTGGCTAAAGGCTCTGGCACACCCATTCCTTCTCTCTCACTCTCTCATAAATAAATAAATAAATAAATACAAATAAGAAAGGGATAAATGAAGCCATTCCTATTTGTAGATGACATAATTCTATATTTAAATGAGACTGAAGACTCTACCCCAAAATTCTTAGACTTAATAAACACATTTAGCAAAGTTACAGGATGAAGAAAAAGCAATACACAAAAATCAGTAGCATTCATATATTCCAACAATGACCTTGCTAAGAAAAAAATAAGGAAGAATATTCCAGTCACAATAGCTGTCCCCCACCCAAGTAAAATATTAGCCACATTTAAAAAAATATTTATTTATTTGAGAGGGAGAAAGAAAGAGAGAGAGAGAGAGAAAGAGAATGGGCATGGCAGGGTCTCCAGCCACTGGAAACTCCAGATGCATGTGCCCCTTGTGCATCTGGCTTATGTGGGTCCTGGGGAATCGAACCTGGGTCCTTTGGCTTTACAGGCAAGTGCCTTAACTACTAAGCAGTCTCTCCACCCCATTAACCACATTTTTAACATGAGGAAATAAGCCTCAGAAAGGTTAACTATATAAAGACCAGCAAATATGTTCAAAGACAGAGTCAGAACTATTTCAAATACTGAAAACATTTCCAAGTAATAGTGGAGCCATTTCCTGATGACAAGATTATAGAGTATTCTTTCTTTTTGTGTTATAATGAGCATGTATAACTTTGATAATAAGAAAGAAAAAAATCATCTGAGACCCTAATTGGATATAATTTAATTTAACTAATCTTATATTCACTATAGTATTAATAAATGATTCTTGTTTGGGACAATATTTCTTCCAGAACAATCCTGGAAGCCAGAAATGCGAATTGTGAAAGTATAAATATCACAGAATCCTATTGTTCTGCCTCAGAGTGACAATTACCAGAGCTGTTAAGAGAAACTGGCCAATTGTAAAAATAAACATGAGCCTCATGCTGGAAGATTCCTGTAAGTGCAGCACTGCGTCCTACTGTGCTGCCGTGTTTTCCAGTGTATAGTCTCTGGAAAGGGAGAGACCGATCACTTCCCACCAAGTCATTTTCAGGGAAGTCAAGGACAACACAGGATCTGAAACAAAGGTGTTGTTACATCCTGTCAGACAGTTTCAAATACATGTATGTGTGCATTATGTATGTACATACATATCTCTATCTCTGTATCTGTTTCATTTATATATCCCAAACTTCTGGATCTCCACCATGTTGCCTGAACAGAAAGGGAAATCAAGACTCATTCGGAAGACTTTAGCGAGCTACTGAACATCAACGTGAGGACACAAGTCTATCTTTGCTCAAGGACAGACTATGCTTACTGCTGGACTCTTTCTAGTAAGCTTCAGGAGGAGTTTTGTAATACCCTGATGATAAAAGTCATCATTTTAAAATATTGATTGATTGATTGATTGATTGATTGATTGGAGAGCAAGAGAGAAAGAGAGAGACAGAGAGAGAGAGAGAGGAAAGTAGAGAGAAAGAATGGGCATGCCAGGGCCTCCAGCCACTGCAAGTGATCCCCCAGATGCATGCGCCACCTTGTGCATCTTGCTTCTGTGGGTGCTGGGGAATCAAACCTGGGTCCTTGGGCTTTGCAGGCAAGTGACTTAATTGCTAAGCTATCTCTCCAACCCCAAAGTCATCATTTTTTAAGTTACATGAAGACAATAGAAATATATAATTTCCTGTGTGTGAGGGGGATTTTCCTAAAAGTAATTACGGCAGACCCTCTCTTGGAGCCTCCTAGATAATGCTTGCTTTAGAATAGACAGCTTGAAAAATGTACCAATGACAAGGCCTTGGGCCATGTGGAAGTGGAGGTAGGATCCACAGTTTCATGAAAACACTGTTCTTTGTCTCTCTGTGAGTTAGTCTGTCTAGAGTCATGCCTGAGGCCTCTAGTGACAAGAGGTTGAAATTAAAAAAAACGAATGTCACCCATACAAATGAATGCCTGGAATCTCTTTATGATGTTGGGCAAGGAGTCACTGTGCTTCTTGCTTGTTCCTCACAAAGGTGGTTTGCAGTCTCCCTTCCTAAAGCACATGATGGTAGAGAATGAATTCAGGTTTGAGTGGTGGCGTCTCTGCATGGGAGCACACAAGGCTATCACCTAATAAACGCCCCCAGGAGGAAGGAGCCATGGATCAAAGACAAGTGGAGGGAAGAGGTGCAGTGTTATCTACAGCCAAGAAAAGCAAGGACACAAACATGCATGCGCCACCTGCTAGATAGCTACTGCTCTACTGGGGTAGATTTTGGAGGTAGGGTTGGGGTGTAAGTTCTAAGATGAAGGGTGAAATAGTAAACAAAAACATCTTGCTAATCATGATCTTATTATCTGTGCAAGTTACTAAAAATTAAAATATGTGGATCTCATAAGGCCAGTGACAGTAATTACCTAATAAGATATGGCATCAATATTAACATAAAATGGTAACAAAGGAGAAATAACAGAATGCCAGTTACACACTCATAAACAAGGTATACGTGATGGATTAAAATTATGTCCAATTTGGTTAAGCATTTTAGAACAAGGAAGAAAATGATCTAAAGCATGTCATAGTGATTTAGGGGAAATAAATATCTTCAGGACAGTATTAAATAGTACGCATTTGCTGTCCCATGCTGCAAGATAGTTTGAAAGAAGGCGAACAGAGAAGCAATGCAGTTCTTACCCATCTGCCGGTCAATTCTGCTTTTCTGCAACTGGCTGACAGGTTCTCTGGGAAAGATGCCCCAGATGTTCTTATTAATCCACTGAGTCTCTTACTTTAAATATCAAGCATTAGCCTCACAGGCTCTCTGTCTATGGAGATGGTGGCAATACCAATGACTCATAAAATGCCTATGATGTTACTCAGTGTTGTCTCTGTTAAGCTTGAGTAGATCTCTAATCGTTTTGGAATGACTTCACATTGCTGGGTTGTCTCAGTTGAGAACTGTACGCATTGATCATATCTTCCTAGATAAAAAAAAAAAAAGGTCTTCCTCAGTTTTGCCTTTTCAAGGATGTCACACAAGTGGAGTGTGGAGTCATAGTATAAAGACTTCTTATGTTGGCTCCTTTCACTTATCAATAAGCATTTGATATCCAACTGGTTTATTGGCATAATTTGGCAGATCATTCATTTTCCTATTGAATAGTATTCAACATATGGGTACTCCATTCTGTTTTCATTGCTGAACTACTAATGCTACTAACTACTAATGCTATCTTCCGTCTCTGCGTTTGCTGACACTATTGAATGTACTCGGACATTTTGTTTACTTTACTCCAGGAGATCCTGGTGTTACAGAAACCCAACTGGGTCACAACTGCTGGGCACAGATGTGGCTGTGGAAGGAGTGTTCTTGAATATCTAATGAGCCAGTCAACAGAGCTGTGTACTCCCAACTCTGTCTCTAGGTTTGAGACCCTTTCTCTTACTTTAGAGGAAAATGTAGGTTAAAGTTGCTTTATGCCGGAAGTGACTTCTGACTTTGAACTATCATAAGCTCCTGTCATAAGCTCCTTTTCCAATCTTGGCATAATTCAGAATTCCCAAGAAGGAATTCAGAGAGCAGAATCCAACTTTGCAAGGGACTTCTCACTCAATTCAGTTGGGAGATCTTAGAGATCCGCTCTAGTAAGTAGGACTCAGCTTCTAACAAGTTCTTAGAAGCCAATGGTTATCTTCTAGTTTCTTGTTGCATGACCAGCTCTGCTTCTCTGTGGGACATCTTGTATGTCTATCTAACTGAACAGCTATGACTTTGTCTCTGACCCCAGATGCGTTCCCATGGTTCCTATTGCTATCTGGATTTTTTTTTTAGCTCTCATCTTCATTCCTAATACCTAGACATATGTAGTAGATAGCACCTGGAGTGCAGTTTCCAGAGTATGAGTAGTCCTTAGATAGATAAACACAGACAAGTGAAGCCATGAGTGGAATCCAAGCACCACTGATTAGAGTGAGAAGAGGCCCAGACTCAGGCTTCATGTTCTTTGTCTTGAGACTTTTGTGGGATGAACTGAGAGCAATGGCTCTCACCTAAGAGAAGTTTTAAAATTGTAGCAAAACAACCCAGTTAGTACATCCTTAAAACTAATCAGCACCTGATGATCAGCGCTTTGGAGAAAATTAAACAAAATAATACAAATTGTGTAAGAGTGTACCATAGTGTGCACATGAAAAACAAATTTTCTTCCGAGAAGTCTGTTTTTTTTGTGTATTTTTGTGTTCTGGGACAAATATGACATTTTCGGGTTTTTTGTTTGTTTGTTTGTTTGTTTTTTACTACGGATCATGGCCAGAGAAAGTAGAAAGACCCTGTTCTAGAGAATGCCTAAAAAAAATCTTGTCTATTTCTTGACCAAATCCTGACTATATAAGTTGTTTTGTGTGGGGCTTCAAGGGGCCAGTTACTATCAATTTGTAATGGTCCTTTACTGAAGAAGAGGCCATTTGGAGCAACTCCAGGTCAGGACCTACTTCTGATCCCAGCATGTGGGTACAATGAACGGTGGACAGCCCTCCCCCTTCCTTGCCATGAGTAGAGCAAGTTCCCAAAAGTGCATGAATGGACTGCAGGAAATGATGGAGAGACCAGGAGACTCACTCATACAAAAAAGGAGAATGATCTCATGACTTGAACAACGACCAAAAGTTAGAAGAAAAGAACGAAAATATGCAAGCCTTTGGAAAAACCGCACAGGGTTTTCCTAACTCTCTCTCTCTCTCTCTCTCTCTCTTGCTCGCTCGCTCGCTAAAATCCTGGACTTCTATTTTTTAATGGGATTTTCTGGGCACTCAATAGAAGATGAAAATAATTTGTAAAAGTCTAGAGTTGGCACCATTTGGAATTATCACTTAGTTAAAATAAAACCTGTCATTTCTAGAAATGGCTGATAAGCTTAGAGATGCAAGCCCTGTGTTTATGCATATGAACCAGATGACCCAGACTCTTTGGTCGTATTTAATAGGTTTTCCTCAAATTTTTCAAGCTGGAGCTGGAAGGATGGCTTATCAGTGAAGGTGTTTGCCTACAAAGCCAAAGGACCCTGGTTTGATCCCCCAGGACCCACAAAAGCCAGATGCACACAGTGGTGTGCGCATCTGGAGTTCATTTACAGTGGCTGGAGGCCCTGGCACACCCATTCTCTCCCTCCTTCCCTCTCTCTCTCTCTCTCTTTCTCTTTCTCTCCCTGACTCTTTCAAATAAATAAAACTTAAAAAAATATAAAAATGTTAAAAAAATATTCAAACTTTAGCTAACAAATAAAAGTCAGCCAGGCAATGAGAATTGGGTAATTCTAAACCACTGAATTTCTCATAATCTGGAAAAGGACAGTTTGCAGTGGGAAGTAATAGAGGGTTGGATTATGGAACAAAGACAGGATCATAGCAACATTCCATTCTGGTCTCTGTTTCTCACTGGTGGAGACTGTTTGCACCCCCCTTATTCCCACAACGATATTAACAAGGCGCCAGAGTCCCTCCGTAAATGCCACTGCATCTCTAAGTCCAAGTAGTCATCTCCTGCCACTTCTCACACACAACACTGTCACCGCTGCGTTGTCAGGTACCCTCCAAATTGCTTTAAGGTCTTCAAGATTCAGTTACTTGAAAGAACAAACTCTAACCAAAGAAAGAAATTTTATTACAAAATAGCATTTTCTTGGAAGCTGCTAGGCTATCCAAAAAAGATTTTCCTGGGGACGCTTAATAAGACACCTCATTCAAATTGGGTCTCTGCTACTTCAAATGAAAAAAAAAGCACATAACTTCTATTATATTATGGGGGTCTGTCTAATGCTTTTCTAAAAATAAACTTGCTTGCAAGCTCAAAGAGTAATAACAGTACAAGATATCAAAGGAATGGCGAAGAATTGGCAATACCAAGGGTCATGTAGTCTACTGGGTTGCAAGAGAACCACTTTCTAAACAAGAAGCCTGGGGCCCTAAAGGAGATAAGTGCCATCTTTGAGGCCATTCAGATGCCAGATAAGTTAGGAAGAAGAAAAGACAAGTCTTTGAAACCAAGCACAGGATTTTTCACTAAAAACTCCCACACGTCTGTCCTCTACAAGAACAATTCCTGGATAGGTTCTCTGTGCACAGCTCAGTGTCACTTAAACAAAAAAAAAAAAAGAAAAAAAAAAGATAATGCTAGCTTATTCATAATCTCCTTGGGGAAGACAATTTTTACCACTAATGGTCATGACTGGGCCCCAGGCTGCTGGAGGTGTTTGTAATGACTCCCACTTAGAACCATTAGTGAGCGATGAGCTGTTTAACTTATATTGTGAGCCGGGGAGCAAACTGAATAAACCAAGAAATACTTACGAGGTTCTTCCCAAGCCTGCAGCACCTACTGACCCGTCTAATGCCCCTCTCCCATCCTTCCATGTTTCCATGGAAACAGATGCCTGATGCTCTGGAAAGGCAATCTTATTTCTGACTGTATCTGCAGAAGGAAGTCCCAAGCACATAGAGAGGCAGCAGGAGAAATGTTGGGGTTTGGCAAGTAGATGAAGCTGGCATTGTGGTGCAGAGGAGGCAAGATCAGGAAACGTACATTAAGGAGCAGATGAATCTGATGTTTCCCCGTGGCCCGTGCTCTCACTGGGGCTTCTTGCTGAGTCTGTGGTTTCTGCAGTAGATACCCACCCATCCATCACAGGGTTGGCTCACGTGCATCGTTCTCCACACTGTCCCTCTCACACCTGCGCTTTACTGCCAAGAGAAGAAAATCCCTGCTCCACAAAGAGATATGAGTTTTGACCTCAGATAAACCCAGGTTCAAATTATAGGGTTTTTAAAATAGCATAATTGGAAGGGAAACTTCCCATAATGAAAAAAGTACACCAGAGTAGGGCTAAGGGACTGAAAGGGGGTGGCTGTAATTGAATCAGAGTGGACCAATTGAGTTGCTATAACTGTCCAGTGTCCTCCTTCTAACCACCTAATGGATCCACATCCAAGCTGTAATTCTTAGAACTGCTGTATCATCAATTCTATCAGCAAATCAGTGTGTGTTATACTTGCTCTTTGGTCTTACCAGTAGCCAGCCTTACCTAAAGAAGCACCTTTCTCCCTGGCCCCACCCAGCTCTATTCTGATACGTTCAAATATTGCTGTCGTAAAAGCCTTCAGCTCTTAGCAACCAATGACTGGAGTCACTTAGGAGTTTGTCTGACTCTCTAGTCTATGAATCATGAGTCTATGAGTCATGACTCATTCTAGATCCTCCTGAGAATGGAGCCAGTCTGAGAACAGTTTGAGGGAAGGAACGGATGCCAGCCAGCTTACTGGTGTCTGTGCATGCAAGTGGGGAGGGGCGCCAACACCAAAGAAGACCTCCCAATGCAGATCCCAAGTCTTCTCACTATTGCATTTCCCTGCCTCTCTGTCTTCACTTTCACTGCCCTTCTCCTTCCTCTCTTTCCCGCCATTTCTTCCTTTCTCCCTGTTTCCCACGTGGATGCTCTTCCCCTCACTCCCCCTTACCTTGGATGACTATCTTTTGACTTTGTCTCCATCCTTTCTTCATCTCCCAGAGATATGAGACTGGAAGAAGCCTGAAGAGCCCCACCTCTCCTACCTGTCATTCTACATCTGAGAAGAAACAGGATCACCCCCAGGGCTTATTTTGGGCTCCAGGGAAGTGCGGGCACCCCATGCAGAGGGAAGCCAGGGGGCTCAGGCTCACAGCACACTGTACTGGGCTAGTGATTCTGAGGTTGCTGAGAAGGCCTTATGTGATTAGATTACACCTGCCTACAGGAGGAATCTGAGGACAATCAATAGTAGCTTCCTTGCCCCAATTCATTCCACCACTTGTCATTTGATACCATTTGTTACAGGTGCTATTATAGTGCCTCTCTCCGCTCCTGTGCTTTTTCTGTAACCAGTCCTCCAGTAAAAAATGACTGGTTGCCTTCTTGAAAGCAAGGTTAGAACTGTTTACAGCCTCATTCCTCAAGGGCTACAAGGATACTTAGGATCATGGAAGTGGTATATATAATTTTCTACATGTGGCCACCCACACAGTAACCCTTGAGCAGGGTTTTTTTGGCCTTTGCCTGTAAGATGCAATTTTGTCAGTTTTTTTTTTTTTCCTTCTCTCTACTGAGTTGAAGTTGAAGCAGATGACTTTGGGTGCACGTGAACCACAAGGAGCCCTGGAGGTAAGGGCCGCTACATCTCTGGTTTAGGGTATTGCTGATGACTTTCCTTCAGCACCAGGGTTAGCGACTCGGGACTGGGGACTCGGGTCAGTATTGCTCCTGCTTCACCTGACTTCTCAACTTGGCCTTTCCTGTCAGTGGCAAGGAGAGAATCTTTATTACTGATGCGAACACCGAGCAGGTGATAACATGGTCAAATGCCCAATGAAGAGTGCCCCTTCCAATATCCAATCCAGAAATCATTCTACTGCAAGGATATCGTGATGTTCCCAAGTGGCATCTCTTTAGAACCATTGAGAGAACTGTGGGCCCATACGCTGTGTGTTTACGTACATGCATCTGTTGGTGACAGTGTTTGGGGAGGATTTCTAGAATTCAACTAGACTAGAGCTTGTTACAGTACACAACCCAAGTCTTGGGACTTGAAGTGGTGCCTTGCTTCCCTTCTTCCTTTGTTCCCTTTGAGCTCCTCCATGGAAGTTAGAAAAGGGAAATTTTATAAAACCTTTCCCCGTCTTATAATTATTGCCATTACTTAAATTACCAGAATGTTATGAAATAAACTTATTTTACTTTCTTGTTTCCCAACACTGGATACTAGCAGAACTAAAATAATTGGAGAGTAGAAGAAAATTATTTTTTTTTTCATTCAGTAAGATAGCTGTATCCACTCAATCTTCTTTTTCTTTTTTTTAAGTTGCTGTGCCAAAAAAAAAAAAATGTTTTATATATTTTACAAAGAGGGAAAATAATAGGGAAAATTTTCTATAGAAATCATTGACAAGCTTATGTTATTTGTTCCAAAAGGCAGACAGTTTTCTCTTCAGATGCCAGAGAATGGCGACATTGAATGTTTTCCTTGGATACAGTGAGCGATTTTCAAGAGCAATTATTCAGAACATTTATGAAACATTTGCCAAACCTTGTCCTGAGAAATATGTTTAGGCATCAACATGCTTGCCTTTAGAAGGTGGCTGGATGATTAACCCTTCAAAACTCATAAATGATGAGTCACATTAAGGCCATGGTACAAGTCCATGTATAAATTGTTCCAAGAGCAGGTGAGTGTGGAGGGAAAGAGAAGAGCAAGAGAAATAGATGAAGGAAAAACGAGGGAGATAATTATAGAGAGGAGGACGGAAGGAAGAAGAGAAAAAAGAAAGAGACAGGGCGAGACAGAGAGGCAAGTTTGGCTACACAAGGAGACAGAGACCGACAGTCAGTGTGATGGTTAGTATTGGCCATCAACTTTGATTGACTGAGGGACGCCAAGGGGATTAGTCAAGTGTACTTCTAGGTTTCTCCGAGACAGCATTTCCGGAGAAGATTAACATATAAGAGAACAACTGAGTTGGAAAGACTTGACTTTGAATGGGACAGTGCCATCCAATAAGCTGTAGTACTCAGTGGAACAAAAGTGGAAAGAGTGAAAGCCTGCTAGAATGTGCGAGTCACATTCCTCCTCCGTGAGTGTGTCTGTTGATGGTTCCATCATCTGTGAGCATCGGGCTCCATCTGCTTCACCTGTTCGGTGCAGGACTCACACCAGTGACTGACTATCCAGAGAGCTTCCAGAACTTCAACCATAGACTGCATCCTTGGTCCCTCTTCTTTGGAAGCTACCAGAAGCTTCTTGGACTAAGTTCCTACCACATTCTTTGGTTCTCCAGCCTACAGCCAGCCATTGTTGACTCACAAAGCCTCCAGTGGTAGAGACCAATGTAACAAATTTCCTCTTATTACGGACTTGGCTCGGTTCCTCTGGGGGACTGCAGTATGGCCACAGTGAACCAAAGGCAGGAACCACACAGAGAAAGAGCTACAGAGTCACTGGCCGTTCTTTTAATACAAGAACCTCAGAGCCTTTCAGCTTCTGACAAGGAGTGTGAATGCTGAGAGGCTTTTGAATGATAATAGGTTGAAAGCAAATTGAGCAATTTTAGTTTACTAGCAAGCACATGACTTTTTCTTGAGAGATGTAAAGAAATATGTATTTACACCAGATAAGAGACTGTGCTGACAGACCAAAAAAAAAAAATCTGTCCAAGTCTAGTTTAGTCAATCAATGAGTTTTTTTAGGGTTACTTACAAGAAAATGAAGGACTCAAGAGTAGTGGCACCACCAGGAAGTGCCCGGGGCAGTTTACAAGTAGTTCCGTTGGCCATCACCACCTGCAACATAATGAAGGACAGGAAGCTACACCGCAGACTGAAAGGTCCCCTGGAAACTTACAGGCAGATGCAGAACCAAAGAGTGCCCACCTCAGTCAAGTGATTACCTGTTACATAAGCTCAGGGAGGAGGGCCTTATGAGGACTTAGTAAAGGACTCTAAGCCTGCTTAATCTGCTGGGTGACTACAGTTGCTGTTATCTGAGAAATGAATAGTCATGCCCCACCGCAAGGAAGCAGTTGCCCCATGCTAATCCCTCACTCGCTTTGCAGGGACAAGCTTGCAGTCATGCAAACTCACGTTCTTCACGCTTTCCCAGAGACCCTAAGCCTAACCGTGGAAATCTTCCAATAGGAAAAGGCCACTGATGATAAGGATGCATTCCACGTAATAATATCTACTTCACATGCACAGTCAGCCAAGGGGATTGGGAAGCCTTGAACCACCAGCCACAGGGAACTACACTGCCTTCCTGAAGACGGTACTGCTTCAGTCGGTGCTCTCGAGAGGGCACAGAACCAATAGAATAAGAAATGTAAAAAGTGGAGCTTTATGACATCATCTCACAGGGTCCAGGCTGGGCAGAGTGGAGAGTTGACGGGCACAGCAGCCGCTCAGTCCATGAGGCTAGAAATAGGCTGAAGGGTCATAGGACCTGGTGACTCCTCAGTCCATAAGGCTACACAAATGGCAGAGGCGAAAACATGTGAGCCCCAAGGAGAGCCAGGCAAAGAGCATGCGCCAGTGAGTAGCACAGCCAGCCAGCCAACGCACAGAAAGCTCTGGCATTCTCCTGGGGCTTCCTTATACACAGTCCCCCAGTGTAAGGGACGGCCATTCAGGAGGAAGGGCTGCCTCCTGCAGTTAGTTGTGCCGGTAAACACTCTCACACACCTGTCGGACACGGGCAGGGCCCTGGGTTCAAGCAAACCTAAGCTGTCTGACACGAAGGCCTCAGGCTATGGAGGGGTCACAGCAGCCTGAACCACCACTGGTCATATCTGGGTCATACCTTGAGGACCAGACAGGTAGGGGAGCTCCTCCCCACATTCTTAGGGGTTGCAGTGAGCCTGGACCCCCAAACGAAATCTCGGACCCTGAGATCGGCAGAGACTAAGGCCACTCCCTCTCCAAGCACGGGATACCTGGACATTCAGATAAGACTTAGGCTTTGCCCTTAACCCTGTGGCCTTTGGCCAGTTGCCTAGGAAACTCCTTATATGGTAACAGCCAGCACCTTTGCACAGCCCCTCCCCCTGCCGTTGCCTGTGTGCTGGAATGAATGTCCCCATATGCTAATTAGGCATCAGCAAGCAACCTTGTACATCCAATCCCCTTAGGACCCTCTCCCCACCCTCAAATGCTTATAAACCCATTTCCCTGACAATAAACTGAGAGCTGTTCACCCAAACTGTCTCCCAAGAGTGATTCTTGTGCGCTCACCACCACTGTTGCCTGGGACGCCTTGGGGAACCTCGGCTGGCACAAGGACCCAGGAATCCACACAGACCCATCCAAGAGATGCATCTCTCCCTCCATTTCTAATAAGGTTGACAACAAACCTAATCATCACAAGTGCCATTGCCTCTGGCATCACCATCAGGCCAGCTACTCTTCGTGGGGTGCTCACTTTGTGCCGGGCACAGGGATGAGGAGACGACGTACACCTGTGGTAATTTAAATGGATGCTCCCCAATAGATGCAGGAGTTTTATACAGGCTTGTAACTTTGTGTTACTATAGGCGGATCCTAGGGTCAGGTCTAAGGTGTGGGAGGTGGATCTGGAATTCCAGTCTAAAGATATGCAGAGTGCTTGAGCTCTGCCTGGGGGTCCTGGGGTATGCTGGCTTATGGGGCTAATTGTGGCTGCTTTTCTCTCCACAGTGGACTTGTGAAAGGGGGCCATCTTCTCCTGCCGTTATGGAACTTTCCCCCGGATCTGTAAGCTTCGAGTGAATTCCCTTCCTCCCACAACTGTGTCTGATCTGGCGGTTCATGCCAGCAATGTGAAGCTGACTGTGACATACACGAAATCTCATCTGCACGTTGCATGTAAAACTCAGGCCCAAGAAGGTCAAGTAACTATCAGAGAGCAAACAGCAGCCACCTTGCCGGAGAGAAGCGAACACCGTGCGCATAGCATTTCTATCCAGCAGCTCCCAGAATAAGCTGAAGAAAAGCATTGATCGATCTCAGCCTGTCCACAAACCCCCACCCCCACCACAGTACCGGACCCATTTCAGATAAGGGACATTTCCAAATATCCATAGGAGCGCTTAGCCTGTAAGACTGGTGTAGCTTTAGAAACGTCTGAACGGATCCCATGCTGTACACATGCTCTCTGCGGTGAGCTCCCAAGTGCTTTCTCATCCTTTGTGTTAGTCAGCTTTCCATGACAATAACAAATCCCTGAGGTCACTGCTTACAAGGAGATAAGGCACATTTGGGGCTCACAGTTTTGGAGATTCCAGTCCATGGTTAGATGGTATCTACTGCTTTGGGGGCTTTTGGTGAGGCAGAACATTGTGGTGACACAAAACTGTTCACCTGGTAGCCAGGACATAAAAGAAAGAACACAGGAAGAAGGAGCTAGGATCTCACTGCCCCTTTCAAGGACAATCTCCCAATAATCTGAATGAAGACTTCCCACCAGGCCCTACCTCTTGAGTTTTCCACAACCTCTCAGTAGCATCACTCTGAGGACCAGGAATTTCATACATTCAGAACCCAAAATGTAGCATGCCCTAATTTACTTATACATTTTTTGAATTATTTTATTTATTAGTGACAGAGAGAGGGAGAGAGAGAACGGGCATGTCAGGACCTCTAGCCACTCCAAACAAACTCCAGACACATTCACCACCTTGTGCATCTGGCTTACGTAGGACCTGGAGAATCGAACCTGGGTCCTTAGGCTTCACACTTAAGGCCTTAACCACTAAGCCATCTCTCCAGCCCTACTTACAACTTTCATTCATTCCACAAATACTTATGACTGAGGCTCAGCAGTTAACCGCACTTCATTGCAAAGCTTCTGGTCTTGGGTTCAGTTCCCAAGCACGAACATAAAGCCAGATGCAAAGTGGAGCATGCCTATATGATCCCAACATGCCTAGGACAATGAAAGACAAAGCCCAGAGAATTCTAAGCTTGTAGGCCAGCTAGTCTGACATTCTTTTGTAGCCTGCCCGTTTATTTGCACTGGCAAAAGACTCTGTCGCATAGAAAGTGGATCGTAAACATGTTAGAATGGTCCTCTGACCTCCACATGCACATTGTGGTATGCACTCCTATATATTAAAATAAATAAATAAATACTTAAGAGTGTCTACTTCTATCTGACATTAGTCCAACTCTTGGGAATATTGGCTGGGAACAAAACATTCAAAGCTTATCTAGCAAAGATAGACCAGCAGGCAATGCAAACACAGATAGGAATAATTGCTGTGAAGAACATAAACATTTAGGAGGCTTGAAAGCAACAACAGGTGCTATTTCAGACACTGAGGTTACTGGCCACTCTGATAGGGGGATAGCTTAGCAGCAGCCCCCGTGAAGTCAGGACTATGAAATAGCTGGGAGAGGATCAAGCCTGGAAGAAAGAAGAAGAATGACTCCAAAGGCCCCAGGCTGGTCAGACAATCCTTGGTGTGTTCAGACAGGAAGAACTGACATTGCTGGAGAGCAGATAAGGTTAGAGCAGGCAATGGATAATTTAGGCCCTTACACAGCCTGGTGTGCCTTGGGAATTTTGAGCCATACCATGTTTTCGGGTAGGAGAGCTATGTTCACATGTTCAAATTACAACATTGCTCTGGCTACGGTACAGTGCTGTGTGAAGAACTTCCCGAAAGAGCAAGTCATATATGAAGGGCAAAAGGCAGACTAGGACTCTGGCCAGTGACTAGAGTAGATGACAGGAATGGTCTGGTGAGCAGTGGTCACAGTCTGGAAATCTGACCTATTGAATATACAATGTGAGAAAAGAGGAAGCAGAGATTGTTTCAACATGGGAACCCGAGCAAAAGACTGAATTGAGAAACCACTTCTTTTTTTAACTTTATATTTATTTATTTGAGAGAGAGAATGGGTGTGCCAGGGCCTCCAGCCACTGCAAACAAACTCCAGATGCATGTGCCACCTTGTGTATCTGGCTTATGTGGGTCCTGGGGAATCAAACCGTGGTCCTTTGACTTTGCAGGCAAATGCCTTAACCGCTAAGCCATCTCTCCAGCCCTGAGAAAACATTCCTAATTTAGAGGACATTTAAGAATGGGGTTTATATGCAAGGGAGACCAAGTACACAGCTATAATAAACATGTATAGTTATAACTGACTATTTAGCAACTCCGTGGAAATATGAAGTACAGAGTTGAACACCTCCAAGATTCCAAGAGTAGAAGCCATGCTATGAGAGTTACCAGTACACCCACAATGCTTTGAAACTATGTGTGATGGCTTGGATGCAACATGTCCCCCATGGCCTCAGGCCTTCTCCTTGGTCTCCAGCTGGTGGGACCTTTGAGAGCTGGAGCCTTCCTAGTGGAGATCTGCTGCTGGAGATCAACCTTGTGGTAATTAGCCCAGCTTACTGTATGTTCAGGGATAGATCCCTCTTGTGTCTTTCTCTCTCTTCTCTCTCTCTCTCTCTCTCTCTCTCTCTCTATCTCCTGCTGCTGCTGCTACTGGTGAAGATGTGAACCAGCTGCCATGCTTTCTGCATACGAAGCTTTCTCTCAAAGCTGTAATCCTGGAAAGAAATCCTTTCTTCCCATATGCTACTCCCGGCAATGAGAACAAAACAGCAACTGCTGTATAAGGTCAACAAGGGTGGATTAAGGCAGGAAATGGAAAAGGGTTGGAGTTAGGCTCCGTGCAATGGAACGCTTAGGGATAAACAGGGTAAGGAAGCCTCACAAGAGAATTAGGAGTGGGCGTCATTGGGGGCATTAGGCAGCCACGGAATATAATATCCTCGCATCCCAGGGAGGAAAGACTCCCAGTAGGAAATGTGCAACAGCGTCTCCCGTGCTTGTCAAAGCTCAGCTTCTCATCTCGGGTGGGCTGCGGAGGGCCAAGCAGAGGAGGTGGGCTGTGACAGAGCCTAAGTGAGAAATGGTGGAGTTTCTGTGATCAAGCTGTCCTGAAATCATAACGTTAGCTCAATTGAAGAAAAAAAAAATCCAGACTATTACTAACCCAGAAAAAACTTCTCAAGATCTCTGGGAAGTGTGAGGTCATGGACACCTCCCAGAGAAAGGAACTTAGCAATGTGCCACTTCGTTGAACATCCCCACCGATCCTGTGGCCAGTGTGGGCCCCTGAGCCTATCTCCACACAAAGCACCAGAATTCAAGAAACTCCTGTGCTCTTTAAGAAGGCTGTGGCTTATTCAAAGACCCGCATGCAGTCGGAAAACGAGACCAAGTCTAGATTCTGGAGTACACCACCTTCTAACAGGCTTTCTGTTTTGTCCTACGGGTTGTGGCCCTGTGCATGTCACCTAGACTCTGTGAGTGCCAAGACAGAGAGGACCAATGTCTGCATGCAGAGCTAGAACCCATGACTAACCGTCCTATAGTATAGATAAGTAGCTCTTCCTCACATAACGTTCCCTGGTACATAACATGACAGTCAGTGACAATGTTTCAGAATATAAATTCTACCACAGATTATCTAATTCCAAAATAATACCACTGCTTACGGAGAGTGGATGGGGTGGGAGGCCCCTCGTTTACTGAGAACGGCACTTTGACCAGCCTCCTACCTCTTGGAATAGAGCAAGCGCCCTTCATCACTCAAGGTCAGCAATGAGCGATCAGCCTCATAAGACAAAGATATGTTTCTTTCTGCCTCACAGAGGCCAACAGCCCTTGTTTATTGTGTCCTCTGACTTCTCACAAAACTATTTCTGTTTTCATCTCCAACACCCCACTGGTGGAACTCAAGGACTTTTGAGTTCTGCTAAAAAAAAAAAAAAAAAAAAATCCTCCATTGCAAAAGAATTTGCACACTAAGCGGAGGTGCCTGAGGCGGTCCTGCAGGAGGCGAGGTTCTGACGTCACATACTCTACAGCACAGAGCTTGCAAAGCGCTCCCTGGAGAATTCTGTGGTCCCCGGAGATTTCTAAGTTCCCTTCACCTTGGGCCTACAACTCTGCTGCACCCACTCCTCCCCGGTCACCTGTCCCACGACCTCAGGTGCCTGTCTCTTCCTAAGTCTTGCTCATCACCCAGCATTCTGACAGCTGTCTTTCTTATTTAACTCAAATGTGTCCTTGCGGAGCTGAATCCAATCCCCAAACCATGAGATGCCCTCCTTTGCCATCGTAACCAAAGACCATTTATGTTGCATTTCCTTCTGTTCCTGGATCTCCACTCACCAAGAACTATCCTAAAGACAACATCATCTTCATCTCCTCACACAATCCTGGGCCAAGCTTTCTCAGGCAATATATCTGACAACTGATAATGGCAATTGAAATGGAACCTTTTCCTAACAACAATAATAATAATACTACTAAACATTGATCCCCTATGATGTGCAAGGCACTCTACCATCCCTTTCAATCTATATGGTTTTACAGCATTCATAATGGGTGTAAGATAGAGCTATCATCACTCCCACTTTACAATTAAGAAGCTCACACCAAATCACTGACAGATGGCGCCTATCTTCGTTCTAAACATACTCTGTCTGGAAGTGTCACATCTCCTGCTCCTCTGAGCCCTTCTGTGGTCCAAAAGAGCCCTGCTCACTCCATCCAGAGGCCAGGGTCCATTACACCAGGTCCTCCTGACACTCGTAGAGATGAGCCCCTTCACACAAGAAGGGGGCTTTTGTTGTTTCAGAACTCTGGGTTTTATACCATGAAGCAAATTTCTTACAATTATTTTCTGAGCCAGAGTTTTTTCTTCTTTTTTTAATTATAGACTAGAGGCATGGTGTGTTCCATGAACAATCATCTTACTGACACGTTATTCAGAAACTTGACTTCACTCACCTTGACACATGCTGGTTATGAAACACTCAACCAGATAGAGTTGTAATGAAGTGAGGCCGCAGAAAGATTAAATTGGCAGCTGAACTAATGCCAGCCTAGAGACCCTACCTCCATTTTATTATTATTATTATGTTTAATAAACAACCATTCACGCTCTGAGGAAAGGGAAACAATCAGAGGCACTGCGGGGGAGCCATAAAAGGAATGCTTTAAACCTTGAATAAAATCATGTTTGTTCAAACCCAAAGCTGGTCTTTTTTTTTTTTTTTTTTCATTCAAAATGCAAGGCAGTGAATTCTTGAACACCTAGAGGTGCTGAGAGACATAATAGCGGCACTGGAGTTCTCCAGGAGGAGGCCTAAGCTACATCTCTCCCTTCCTGCTAGCTTCACTGACTGCAGAGGAGAAACTTGCAAGGCCCCAAGGGGAGAGTTAGGGCTTCGGCATAACAGGATTACCATCCCATGGATCCAACTGATAGGGGGCTCCGCTTTGTCTCTAAAGGACTTGGGAATTGTCTGAACTAAAGAGATTAGTTACATGTATGAGTAACTCAAGGAACAGACAGATGTCACCCCAACTACAGGAGGCAGAAATAGGCTTAAACATCAAAGCACCGGCATAGCCGAAGGTTAAGCTATTATTGTTAAGTTATTAATATATCTGGGAGAAATTGTGTGTATGAGAAGACATGCACTTGCATAGAGCATAGATAAAAGGACACTGAATAATAACGTATTGATATGTCTCAGTGTAACCCGAAGACAATGCTCTCTCAGAGAGATGGAGCCCGATTACCCCATGCTGAACTGCACTTTTTAATTCTTTTGGGGCAGTGCTGGGGATTGCACACAGGGCTTTCTGTATGTCAGGTAAACACTGTGTCCATGCCCATACACTACCTCTGCAGCCTCAGACTCTGAAACCTTCTGTGCACCTCTGAGAGACACCGATGCCCATCAGGGAGGGCCCCAGCACGATGGAGCACACTCAAGCCAAGATGATCTGACGGGATTTACAAAGTGATAATCCACAAAAGTTTGGAGAGCATGCGAGGAAGACACCATTTGCTAATAACATTGCCTCGGGACTGAAAGGGGCCAGCAAGGAGAGAACTCATAGAACTGTGACAAGAAGAGACAGACGTGAGAAAGGACACATCCTTGTGGTGCCATCCTCCATCTGGAGCAGAGCCATTTCCAGGTAACCTGTCAGGCAGGGAACCAGAATGACACCTGGGTCATATCCTTCTCGCTCTCCCTGATCACTGTATAGTGCTTCCTTGTGTGACCACCCCCCTCCCAACCGGAAGTCAGTGGAGGAGGGAGGAGCACCTGGGTGACATCCCTGGGCACCCCCTTCCTGCAGCAGGGAGGGCTGGACAGGGAATCTAGAGGGACAGATGGATGCTCTTGATCCCAGCACTATAGCGCGGACGTCTAGTCCATGTTGTAATGTTAACCGAGCCTGGGTTTAAATTCTGGCCATGCCACTTAGAGCTCAATGACCACAAGTGAGCTAGGTCCCTTCTTCAAGCTTTAGCTGCTCCGGGTCAATGAATTACACTATAATTGTGCGAACTCACGTGTGAAAAGTCCTCCACAGGCTCTTGTGTGTGAGTGCTTACTTCCAGCAGGGGGCACTATTCCAGAAGTTACTGAACCTTTAGGGGGTTCCAAACTAGAAGAGGTATGTTATTAGGGACTCAGTCTTGAGGTTATAGCAGGTCCCCAGGTTTGTCCTCTCTCTCTCTCTCTCTCCTTTCTGTGCTACATCGTGATTCTTGCTCCTAACATGCTGTCCCTATCATGATACGTTCTGGAGCTATAAGCCAAACTCTTTCCTTCCACAAGCTGTTTCTTGTTGGATATTTTGTCCCAGAAATAAGAAAGCAATAGATACAACTATCTCTTTTGTAGGATTGTCACAGAAGACAAGCCTGAACTATCTTATAGGCACTTGTCTCATAAGCTTTCCGATCACATTTCTTGGGCCAGACATTGTTATGGTCTCTATGTGCACGGAGGGGTGACCTCCAGGGACCTCAGCTGATCTCCAACCTTTACCACTCTCCAGAATTCTACCCTAGCGCTCAGTACCTCTCACCGTGGGATGCCTATGGTGTGTTTCATACAACAAGGCACCTGCACAAACCTAGAAGATGGAAAGAGGCTATATACTAGGCGATACTAGCTGGGGCAATGTCTAACCAGTGATGGACAGAAACCAGGGAATGAACACATCTGTGTTTGCAGCAATCAGTTCCGAAACACATTTTGTCTGGATCTTTCCCAGCGGTATTGAGACTCAGCTGCCTACTACTATAACCAGCTACTAAACACACCCTTGGATCATCTCCCCTTGTTCCCTATTAAGTTCTATCCAGCCTCTGCAATCTTATTCTTTTTTAAATAGTTCATTTATTTGTAATCAGAGAAAGAGAGAGAGAGAGAATAGGTGCACGAGGGCCTCTAGCCACTGCAAATGAACACATGCATCAGTTTGTGCATCTGGCTTTATGTGGGTACTGGGGAGTTGAACTGGTGTCATTAGGCTTTGCAGGCAAGTACCTTATCTGCTGAGCCATCTCTCCAGCCCTCTGCACTCTATTCTAAGATACACTAAGCACATGCAAACTGTGGTCCCAGGCCTGGCTTTGGAGGAAAAAATAAACAAAACACTGAGACTAAGATAATGTTTATTTTCAGCAACGAGGGGCACATTATAAATAGTGATGCTAGCATAATCACAGCTCATAATTTCTCACAGGACTCCTTGATGTTTGGAAGGGAAGGGTTTAGGTGAAAAGAATTTATGTCAACATAACTTGACATTTAATTCCCAAGGTGGTCTTGGATGAGCTTGGTCAGCGTGATGGAGTCCCAAGGGTAACGAGTCACCTATGGGAGTCCTGACGCTGCTTCTGAGGGGTTCTGTAACCCAGAAGCACAGTGGGCACTCCTGCTGATCCAGTTCTAGGAAACGAAACGCCTGTCTCTGGAAGTGGTAAACTCCACTTCCCCGGGGAGGCGAGCCCTGGGAGTGAGCGTGCCAAGGTAAGCCAGAAGGTGAACTCTCTATGTGGCAGTTGTGAGGGGGCTTGAGATGAAGAGCCAGAGATGCAAGGCATTCTGGGAGTAAACCATGACTTCCCCAGAGCTTCCGCTTGCTTCCTGGCTGTCCACGGGGCAGTCTAGTCTTCACCTTACAGTAGCCTGTACCTAGCATCTGACTGCAAGGAATTAGAGGACGGTCCGCCACACACCAAGCACTGAAAAACCTACTTTATAGGACTGATTCAATTAAGCCCTACAAAAGTCCTGTATAGTCGGAAGCACCATCCCTGTTTTACAGACTTTCGAGGCTGTGTGTATTTACAAACCACTTTATGAAATTTGCTCAAATAAGCAAGAGGCAGGTGTGAGATTTCAAAGCAGGTCCACCTGACTGCAAAAGCATCATTTCTTGCCTGTTCAGAGCTAGGATGGCGAAGCTGACAACTGAGACGTGGGGAGAGATGCAAATACATAATGAGCTTTTATTCCTCCTGACTTAGGTCTATTCAGTCTTATTCTTGGTTTGTACTTCTCTGAGGAAAAGAAGGTTGAGCCTAAATCTTAGAAAGGATGAGAGAAAATCACCCCCAGGCTCCCAGACCATGTGCCACATGGTTCTGGAGAAGCCAGATGTTGGGGGGTATTGTGGGAACCTAACTGTCCACCGAGGAATGACTGGTGAGCCCACGGAAATGCAGCTCTGCGCCCTGGACCTCAGCAAGCAAAAGTCGGCGAGCTGCGTTGATGACAGGTGCCGTTTCAACCCTTTTCTGCTCATGAATGGGAGGCTCAGTGTGGCAGTGTTAAAGAATCAAAATTGTGTTTTTTTTTTTCCATTGTGACATGCACTGTAGCCCGTATTTTTTCATCCCCATTTCACTATATATATATTACTTATTTGAGAGACAGAGAGAGAGAGAGAGAGAGAGAGAGAGAGAGAGAGAAATGGGCACGCCTGGGCCTCCAGCCACTGCAGACGAACTCCAGACGCGTGCGCCCCTTTGTGCAGCTGGCTAACATGGGTCCTCGTTAATCAAACCTGGGTCCTTTGGCTTTGCAAGCAGAGGCCTTAGCCACTAAGCCATCCCTCCAGCTCCCATATTTCATCTTATAAAGCACAGCAAGTAGTATGATTTGGAGGTGGCACGGAGCATCAGGTGAATGCTTCTGTGCCATCACTTTACTCATAAAAGCTTCACTAGTTACTAACGAAGCCAATAAATTTGAGATCTGGATGCTTTGTGCAAATTACAGTTTTTTTTTTTTCATTCCCCAATACATGAAAAAAAAAAAATGAAGTTGGTTACTATGGTTCTCTTTTAAACATAGGTACTAGGAATCCAAGAAACAAATATTCAACTCATCAGTAGTAAACATCCAAGATGGTCTGGTTTATTTCTGGATTCTAACACTCCCCATTCTACCTCCAGCCTGGGTTTCTTGATATCGTGCCTTGATTTAAATTTTCTGTGGCCTGAGTGTTTATCTCCTTACATTAAGCCAATTTTACTTTACATTGTTCTGAATCTAGTTGCTAGGCTTTGCGACATAAAGTAAATAAATATTATCTAATGGATCCTTCTATTGTTTTTCCCTTGTCACTGCAGCTGATTGAATTAGTTTCCAACTAGCCTGTGTGCTCATTTCAGCATTTCAAATAACATCAAGCACTTGGAATTAGACTCTGCTTTATGTTGGAAAACAAAAGCACTCTTGGGTGAGTTAAAGAACTGATTGAATAAAATCAATAAACCTTAGGATTGTTCTGCTATTAAGGTCCCATTTAAAGTTCCTATGTAGCCACAGGGAGCAAAGGAGAGGCAGAGATGTTTAGGCCCTTCTGATTCACAGCAAAGGTGTCTCTCTGCTCTCTTTCTTTTTCTGTGCTACTGTTACTTTTAGAGAATTACCTAAAATTTTAGAAAGAGTGATGGATGTCTCATTTTGAGATAGTTTGTGCAAGCTCAGCCTTTCTGGGTTTTGTTTTCTTAAACATGATTGACAGCTCAAAGTGGAGTTCTACCAACTGATGCTCCCCCCAGGAGTCACCCAAATCTCCAACCATTTCTCACGACTGACGGGCATGTACCTGCTGCACACAGTGAAGGATTAGACCAAAGAGGCTGCATCTTCCCACCCACTGCTGCAGAGTTGCAGCAGTAGCATCCCGAACTACAGGATGAAGTGATGTGCATGTGACTACTGAAGGTGCACTCTAGCGCGTGACCAGTTTTGCAAACAACTCATGGAGATTAGTAGGTACGTATGTTGTTGGATTTTTCCATTCACAGGAGGGAATGGTCAAGTACCATAGAGTTGAAGACTTACTTCCTCTAAACATATTCATGCTTAACAATGAGAAAGACATACCATGTTCCTTGATACATAAAAACTTTCTAAAAATATGTAGAAAAAACTCATAGAAAAATAAATGAACAAGACACTAAGATCCAATTCTGGTAAAATAAATATTCCTTAATCATCTGAAACAATGCTCAGGTCCACTAACACTGAGACATGAAAATAATCAGTGCACATAACATTCTCAGTCCATCTGGCCAAATCCCAATCTCTTGACAACATACTCTTTTTTTTAATTCAAAAATTATATTTAATAGTAGATTTGAAGCCAGACAAAAGTTGGTGTGACTGAAAGCTAAAAGTGGGTCAGGAGACCATAATCAGTCTGAAATAGAGAACAAACCCTATCATAGAAGACATTGTGAAACCGTCTAGAAAAATCTAACATACATTTAATTGTAGTCATATAAAAGGAGAAATAAAATGCAGAATAAAATAATAGTTGAAGGTATACTATCAAAGATTTTACAAAATTGAAAGAGATCAATCTGATTTAAAAAGCCATAAGAAACATCTGATAAAAATGAATAATATCATAATTTGTTACATCACAAATGACAACATACTTTTAAGAAGCTTATGAGGAAATAGCTATTCTTTCAAATTGTTAAAAAAAGAAAAAGAAAAAAACCAATGTGGAAGGTGATTTGGCAATCACTATAAAAATTACAATCATTTTTATGATTTTTGCATTTTCAAATGGCAATCCCACATCTATGAATCTATCTAGTTGATGATGCGTTGGCAAAAACATGACAAGACAATTGTATTAGTTATCTACAAATACATTAGAGAAGAAACAGGATAGGGAGATTGCTGAATAAACTTCAAGGTCATTCTACATTTAAGTGAAAGTACCAATATAAGCCCACAGCATTTTAACTTAAAAAGCACTACAAATAGAGGACAATCAAGTAGTAGTGGATGCCTTACTACACACAGAGTGATATTGAGTTAAAATTTCCCACTACATAGGATTGGGACTCCTTAATTCCAAGTCTAGAGCAAGAATATAAAGATGAATTTTACTGCTTCACATCTGAAAGTTAAGACCAGCCTAAAGGGCTGGGGAGATTGTTCAGTGGTTAAAGGGACTTGATCACTATGCCTGCCAGGCTAGGTTTGATTCCACAGTACCCATGTAAAGCTAAATGCACGGAGTAGCACATGTATCATCTGGAGATCATTTGCAGCAGCAAATAGCCCTGGTGTTCTCATTCTCTCTCTCTCTCTCTCTCTCTCTCTCTCTCTCTCTCTCTCTCTCTCTCTCTTCTCCTGCAAATGATTAAATATATAAGTTTAAAAAGGCTATCCTAAAGCTCTCTGGGAGACTACCTAAGACTAGAGGAGTCATCTTAAAGAAGTTCTCATGAGCCATAAGTAGCAGGGAAAGTCGATGTATTATAACTTAAAATTGTCTTAAATCTGTGAGTCAAAGTTATACTAAAGAAAGCAAATTTGGGAGTCAATCTTGAAGCATATTAGGTATTACTCATCTTAAATACGCGTGAACAGAAGAAAATAATGAACCAAATATTTACCCATACAAAATGTATCTTGAGATAAGAAAATGTGAGGAGGGGCTGGAGTGATGGCTTTGAGGTTAAGATGCTTGCCTGCAAAGCCTAATGACTAAGGTTCCACTCTCTAGAACCCATGTAATCCATATGCACAAGGTCACACATGGTCACAAGGTGGCCCATGAATCTGGAGTTCAATTGCAGGGGCTAGAGGCCCTGGCATCCCTATTCTCTCTCTCTCTCTCTCTCTCTCTCTCTCTCTCTCTCTCTCTCCCCCCTCTCTGTCTGTCTCTCTCATAAAATAAATAAAAAGAAAATATGAGGAGGGTAAAGTTCTTTTTATGGACATGGTCCAGCCAGTAAGTGAATGATGAAGGTCTGACGGCATCATAAAAGCACTGTTTTTCACAACCCTGATGAAATAAAGGCTCTGGGGATGGTCATCAATAGCTGCCAATATCATAAAAGGAAATGCTCACACCACCTTTGAATTGTTCTGGTCATCAACATCAAAACTAAGTCTGACTATGTTCCTAGACGTTTACATTTACAAAATTATAAATTTTGTGAAAATTTAAATGTAAGAAAAATTACAAAGGATAGAAGACTACACAGCCAGCCAAATCTAGACCAGAGGAAATACTGCAGAACAAATAATATCATTTCTTCAATACATAAAGTGCAGAGGGGAATCAGGAGAAAGAAGAATTATTTATTCTAATATGACAGGAAGTTTGGCCACACATTGCTTTTTTGTAAAAAGTATCACTGGTATATAATGATGTGCATTCATGTATATTTTTTTAAAAAATATTTTTATTTATTTGAGAGAGAGAGAAAGAGAGAGAAAATGGGTGCACCAGGGCCTCCAGCCACTGCAAACAAACTCCAGACGTGTGCATTATCATGTGTATCAGGGTTACATGAGGCCTGGGGAATCAAACCTGGGCCTTTAGGCTTTGCAGGCAAACACCTTAACTGCTGAGTCATCTCTCCAACCCGATTCATGTATGTTTTATCTCTGGCTCTTTTGTGGTACAATGTCAGATTTGAGTAGCTAGAACAGAGGTCACACGATCCTTTAGAAAAAAAGCTTTACAACTCATTGATTAAAAGAGACGTAAAGACATAACACAAGGTCATAACGTGAACCTTATTTTGAAACCGATTCAAACAAGAATCAAAAGTAGAAATAAAACATTGGAAGAAAATGGGATGAGAAAAGAGCTGGTGGAAGGCTACGTAACAGAGCTTCAGTGGTAGACAAAGCGAGAACGTACTGAGCAGTGAAATGAAGAGATCAATCAGGGATGACATGG
This sequence comes from Dipus sagitta, assembly GCA_036346955.1. Taxonomy (NCBI): domain Eukaryota; kingdom Metazoa; phylum Chordata; class Mammalia; order Rodentia; family Dipodidae; genus Dipus; species Dipus sagitta. The sequence continues at coordinate 13,410,196 of CM070790.1, forward strand.
TCACAGTATGAATGCTGGGGACAGTCAGGAAGAGGAACCTAAACCCTTCCAGTGGTTTCAGTGACCCTGAATCACCATGGTGAGGACACTGAACATCAAAAAAATGCACCCCAAGCCCTTTCCAGTAAGGCAAATAATTACTTCAGTGGGAGGGAGAAATAGAGGCTGCCCTCATCAGACTTTCAGCAGCTCAGCAGAAGCAGGGGATTCTGGCAGCTCGGCAGTGAACGGAACCTAAGAACACAACAAGAGACTGGGAGCAAACTGGTCAGTGTCACAGTCCTGAAGCAAAAGGAGAACGTTGTTTGTTTCATGTGGTTGTTAATTAATCACCAATTTAAAACACACATGCATGTGCATACATGCTCACACTTCAGATTCCAGGCTTCTTTTGCTTTTCAATATTTTTGTTTAGTCATTTTTGAGGAGACAGAGAGAGAGAGAGCACGCCAGAGTCTCTTTTCATTGCAAACAAACTCCAGGCGTGTGCCACCTTGAGCATCTGGCTTTACGTGGGTACTTGGGAATTGAATGTGAGCCAACAAGCTTCACAAGAAAGTGCCCTTAACTGCCAAGCCACCTCCCCCCACCCCTAGATTTCAGTCTTTTCAGTTGGTTTTGTTTTCAAATACTGACTTTGTCAAGTATTGGAGGTAGACAAAGGCAGTGGGTAGCTAGCAGAAAACCACACACATAGCATAGAACTGAAGTTGCATTGGAAGCCCAAGAATCAAATGACTTCTGTTCCATCAAACAACAAGCATTCTTTGGGACACTAATTAGACAAAGACTTCATACAATGAGTGGCTTCTCGGTTAATCATTATGGACATTAAAACTTTAAGTTCTTTCTCTCTAGAGGCATTTAGTCTTCTTGTCAGACATCCTTGCCAAGTCCTGTGTACATCTCCCAGCCTCCTACCTGGACTTCCTAGGCAGAAATTCATCCCAGCAAGTTCCCAGAACACCTTGTGCCCTAAAAAGCTGAAATAGAAAGCAATTTGCAAGAGAATGGCTGTGCTTTGATGATTCGGGATCCCCCTTAACATAGCCTTTGATGGGCTTCTTTCTGTCAGCTACAATATCACTTTCTCTAATTAACTCTGATGTTTCCTTTGAGCTTCTTTTCTTAAGAAGGAAAATCGTGTTTAATTCAGAAGGGCTATCATTACCTTGATGAATGGAGAACAGCACTAAACCACAAGCATGAAGAGTAGTAATAAAATCAAAATGATTGCAGCTACTCAGCATGGCCCAGCTCCAGAGTCCTTCTTACAAAGAATTCCTTGGGTAAGGGGTGGAGGTATTGGGGTAGGAAGCATGAAATAAGGGGAAGGTTAATGAAGGCAGCCATTTGTACAAGATTTAGCCTGGCACCGCATGGCTCGGCTAATAACACTGTTGGATTCCCTTTGTAATGCAGCATTTCCAATGCAAAGTTGGGTTCAAACCACACTGTAGCCGCAGAAGTGCTCACAAGGTTTGGATCTAATATTTCTTTGTCTTGATGAATTATTTTGAGAATTTATTGATAAATGATAGTATTTATTTATTTATTTACTTATTTATTTGTGAGAGAGAATGAATGGGTGCATCAGGGCCTCTAGCCACTGCAAATGAACTCCAGATGCATGTGCCTCCATTTGCATCTGGTTTATATGGTTACTGGGAAATCAAAGTTGGGCTTTGCAGGCAAGTGCCTTAACTGCTAAGCCATCTCTTCAACCCAAAGTGTCTAATTTTTGTCAAGCATTTAGTACCTCCTAGAAACACATGGAATAATATCTCACCAGTCCCTGGATGAGTACCTCTTTTCAAACAAAATCTCCTGGAAGCCTTGTTAGTACACATATGGTATGTCAATTCATTCCACAGTATGATCAACATGAAATACTTCACTCACAGATATTCCTAACATCAACGATGCATGGAGAAGTAAAGGGTTTAGTAAGTTCAGTAACTTAACAAAATAGCATCAGTATTTGTCTTAAAGAGCTGGAGGGAAAGCCCTTTTCTTTCCCCAAAATTTCTTGACTTGTCTTTTAGATAAAGAACTTTATATACTGGAATATCTGAACATGCCAACAACTACTCCACAGAGACAGGCCATACCTCCAAAGGAACATCCACATGTATTTTTGTTTGTTTTTTTGTTTTTCAAGGTAGGGTCTCACTCTAGCCCAGGCTGACCTGGAATTCACTATGGAGTTTCAGGGTGGCCTCGAACTCATGGCGATCCTCCTACCTCTGCCTCCCGAGTGCTGGGATTAAAGGCATGCGCCACCACGCCCAGCTCATCCACATGTATTTAACCAGCATACTTTTAAGTTAAAAATGGTAAAGTAACCTTTGTTACTGTTCAAGGCTGATGTGTCAAAATCAAATTTTGTTCTTTCTTCACCAAGCCAAAAAAAAAGTGTCAAAAAATAAAATAGTTATGACTGTCCAGGAGGCATGAGTAGCTTTTCCAGATCAAATTTTTGCCAGGCTTTTCTTGGGCCTGAGACAGACTTGAACCCCAGAACAATTTGCAGAGTTTGACACAACAGGGGTTGAGAGCATGTTCAATTCCCTGGAGGGGTTGCACCTTTGCTTTGCAGAAGACATATCTGTCGTTGGAAATGTCCAGTGATATGAAAGTTTCGACAGCCCTTCCTCCATTACAAGCTTTCAATGAAACCCACACGTCTACTTCCTGTTGTGGTCCACGTTTTGCCCAATTGCTGCATCTTTCCATTTTACAAATTAAAAATTATTGTTCACACCCCTTCAGCAGATTTGGCCACATGGCAGATGATCAGACCCCACTGACTGCACGACCTCTGGCTTGCGGAAGGGGAGCAGTCTCACTCGACGGCTGTTGCAGTAACCTTCTCATCCCTGAGACAAAACACCAGACCAAAAGCGGCACGCAGAAGGAGAGTCAATATCAACTTTCAGATTTGAGAGGAAGTTTCATCACAGTGGTAAAAGCATGGCAGAGTGGGAAACCGGATCACATGTTATTACAGAAGCTGGAAGGGAGCATCGAGACAGAGCTAGCTTTGAACACCCAATGAGGCTGGACAAATAAATCTCAAGGGGGTCCCCAGTGACATACCTCTTCCAGCAAGGCTCCACCTCCCAAAAGGCTCCACAGGTAAGAGTGAGCGTGAAGCTTAATGACAAATACATGAAGGTACGGGGGACATTCCATATTCAAACCACCACCTGGTCCTCCTCTGCTCCTGGTGCTGTTGGCCTCACAGCCCAGGATTCAGATGTGATTTCACCAGCGCACAGTAAAAGCAGACTATCGCCTCTGTTTCTATTTGCTTTATTTCTATTTTGTTCCTCGGGATCATAGCCGTTCCTAAGCAGTGTCTGCAAATTTTAACCTATAATGGGCTGTGGTCAGCCTCAGGTTATTTCCCAGGAAGAGCTGACAAGTCACTTCTCTCAGTGTGCGCTTGAGCAACAGCCTGTGCTGGTGTTTTGCTACACAAATGTTTGATTTCTTTTTCAATTCAATTAACATTATGCCTCATTTAGCGCATTGTGTGAGAGATATTCAAGTAGGTACTCTTCACATTATATGTGTGTACTATTTTTTTTCTTAGGCAACCTGAGTAAGGAGTAGCCTTCAGTGCTGATAGGCTCAATTCTATTCTCATCTGCATATCACATTTGGGTTTAATTCCCGGTCTTATAAACATGAACCCAAGTTTATGAAATGCATAGTTTGCTGAGAAGCTCATCCTTTGAAGAAGTCTATGAGGTCAACATAAGACACTGAGCCTCAGCCTATTTCCCTCCATATCCTCTGGACGTGCGATGAATCCCATTACTAGCCAACTAGAGTATAAGTCAGATATTACTCCAACACCTTCACTCTATGGTTTATCACCCCCATTTTAGAGTTGCTGCTTTTGCATTTTCTATAAATTCACTAGAGCATGCCATCAAGTTTTTTTTCCATGAAGCTACATATATATCTACATACAGTAAGTTTTTATAGTTACATATGGTATATATGTATAAAATTTGTAATTTGTAGACATAGATGTTGACAGGTAGATACATATGGACATATATGCATAGACAGAAATACGTGCATAGGTGGGTGGATGTTTTTGTGAAACCTTTCGTATTTAAAAGGTACTATGCTCCCAGTTGGTGGAGAGCTTAGTTTGTTTTTACAGTTCTTAGATAATGTGTTTCCCATTGTCAACACATCATAAACATTGCTCTACTGTACCTTGCATTTTACTGATGAAGGGTAGAACCGTGTAGTCTGGGTCCCCTTTTGTTGTGATAGCCCAGTGCTGTTTTCTGTCTAACTACAAGTAGAACTGTGATAATTCCTTTAAAGATGTGCCTATGATTTTTTTTTAACCAGAGGCTGTCTATTTATAGGAGCTAGGCTTTTTTTATTCAAGGTGATATTGATGAACTTTTTAATATTTTAATTTAATTTTTCATACATAAATATTGCATTTAGATCATAAGTACACCACATTACACTCACTTATCCCTCTCAGCTCCACTATAATGTTTCTTTTTTCATCTCTGAAGCTCATGAGAGAGGGAAGTAGCCTCCCAGGCCCTATCCCCATCCATCACAGACTGATATGGCCCCATCATGTGTAGGTCTTGTGCAGGTAAACACAGCTGCTGTGAGCTCATGAATTCAATGGTCTTATTATGTCAGCATGATACAGTTCCATAGTGCTCCTCCCCACCCTCCATCTTTTACATTTATTTTGTCCTATCCTCCATGATTTTCCTTGAGCCCTAGATGGGGTGAAGTATATGATCCCATGAAGAGTCAGACACAAATGATTCCTTTAAATGTACTTTGTTTTGTTTTTGTTCCCATCAGGAAGTTTTTCATTCATTATGCCTCTAATTATACCCCTATTATTTTTTTCTACTTTGGGAAATTAATTATTGGACAAATTGCGTTCAATTTTCTGACCTCCACATTTAGGGTTGTTGTTATGCCAACAGACAAGGTGTGTGGATAGACTTTGATCTATTTTCTACTCATTTGAGAGATGGCAAATTGGTCTCTCTGAACTATAACTTACAGTGCATACTGATGGACACAGCACTTGTTCACTTCTCTCCTAAGAGTATCTGTCATAAATGTGCTTATCACATAGATGTTTTCTCTTCTTCAGATAATCTTTAAATAACAAAATTCAGGGCTCTTCCTCTTCCAGGAAACAAACTACCTCTTTTTACAGAACTGTTTTCTAGAATTTGACTTCCCTGAATTACTAATGAATAGAAGTCATATCTATCACAGATGGGTTTTGTTTGGCTTTCTCAACACTTCAAAAAAATTGATTTTTAAGGTGTGAATACTACCAAAACATTCCATAGATCCAATTAAACCCCTATCAAAATTGCTAAGGTTATGTTTGGCAGAAATTGAAACATTCATGTAAAATCTCAAGGAACCAAATAGACAAAATAATCTTGAAAAGGAACAATGTTGAAAGTCTCATACTTCATGATTTCAAAATGTACTGAGAAGTTATATGTACTAACCTATCTTGTCACTATGACAAGATATCTGAAATATTCTAGCTTTGTAAAGATGTTTGTTTAGCTTGTAGTTCTGAAGGTTTGGAGGACATAACACCAGCACTGGATGGGCTCTATAGGATGCCCGGTGAGTGAGGTCAAATGTTGGTCATGCAAGAGGAATACCATCACAATACCAGACAGGAAGCAGGAAGGATTGAAGATTCAGCCATAGAACAACTTAATCAAATAGGAACCAACTCAAACCTCCCAAGAGCTACTTTAATCACGTGCAAGTGCAGGGCCTCCAGTGGAGTAAGAACCTCCTTGTAATCTCCATCCCCACTTCCCAATGCCACAACACTGGGGACCAAACTTCCAATATCTGAACCCTCAGGTGACAGACTACACCCCATCTAGACCATTACAACGTAACCAATACAGTGCAGTATGAGCACAGAGCCAGATTACTAGAATTAAAACATAATTTTGCAGAAGAGAGGGCAGAAAGGTTGTAAGAGCCACAGGTTGAGACATCATGCCTAGAGGCATTCCGTCCCTCCCAAAATAACTGACTACTGCTCCCACAACACATAACCCACAACCCCATAGGGAATGAGGAGGGTCCCCAGCAGAATGGGGTCAGGGAGGTGGGAAAACAGCATACCAACACATGATGTATCCATACCAAATATGTTGATGATAATAATAAAATAAAAAGAGACGTCCCGGGACTGGGGCTCCATGAGCAATGTGGTTGTAATATAAGTGTAAAGACCTGGGCTTGGATCCCCACTATCCACACAAAAGTCAGTGTCAGGAAGGTAGAGAAAGGGGGCACTGGGGAAAGCTGATTAGCTAAACTAGTGGAGTTGGTAGGCTCTGGGTTCAATGACAGACCCTGCCCCAGTAAATAAAGCAGAGAATGATCCAGGAATATGCTAGTGTTGATCTCTGATCTCCACACACACACATACAGGCACACACATGAGAACACACATATACATTCATATGCATGCACACGCATGCATACAGACATGCAAAAATGCACGTACACACACACATACATGTCCGTACACATGCAAACATGCATCTATGCGCGCGCACACACACACACACACACACACACACAGATAGACTCTCTGATCATACCGTGCTTATATTCAAAGATGGTGTGAGGTTGACATGAATGGCAGCTGTCAGACGGAGACGTGGCTCATGAACCATTCATCTTCTTCAGCTGACAAAATTCCCGCCTCTCCTACCCAACACTTCACTCGATTATTGTCTGCCAAGGCTCTGAAGCCTTAGAGTCTAAGGCTCCCGATGTACTGAGTGAATTGGAAGGAGAAGGCCATCATTTGTGACTTTTGACCACATACAGTCAACCTCCTTGCAGAGATTTGACAGTCACTGCAATGACTCTGCTTAAATGCACAGTAAGAGTGAGGTAGCAGATAGTGCAGGCAACAGGAAGGGTCTTCTTAACTTCTGTTTAGTAATCATATCCTGTGGCCAAACTCAGGTAGGAATCATTCTCAAAATACTTCCTCTGGGGCTGGAGAGATGGCTTAGTGATTGAGGCGCTTGCCTACAAAGCCAAAGGACCTTGGTTCGATTCCCCAGGACCCACATAAGCCAGATGCACAAGGTGGTGCATGCATCTGGAGTTCTTTTGCAGTGGCTGGAAGCCCTGGCACACACGTTCTCTCTCTCTCTCTCTCTCTCTCTCTCTCTCGTTTTCTCCCTCTGCCTCTTTCCCTCTCTCAAATAAATAAAAAAAATAAAAAAAATATTTCCCAGCAGAGTTGGCTTTGCCATCAAAAGTTATTGTCTTTTGTGTGCAGATGGCCATGGGTTTGTGTGTCTGCAGTTGACATTTTGGGTGTTTTTCTTTCAAGTTTTAGTCGACTTTTACATATCAGTTGAGGATGCCAGGATCTTGTTTTTATTGACCAAATATTTTCTCAATTTCTTAGCTTTGTGTCATAGACAATATTTTAAAATAGTTTTTTAGAACTTGATTCAACTTTGCAACAAAAATTTATGCATTCCAGGAGAGGTGGGAGCCAAACAGCCAGTACTTGCTCATAGACTTCCCTGAGCAGCCTTTGGGTGGCCCTTGGTCACCAGTTACCAGACAGTGCACCATAAATTGAGCCCATTCTTATCTCTCTAAGTGTTCCATAAGGGCCACATCAAATAGCCCCACTTGTGCACTGTATTCTTTTATTTTTACTGCATAGAATTTGTGTCAAAGTCAGACTTCAAAAACAAAACAGTAATAACTTCCAGTGCTCCTCCGGTGCCTACGTCATGGTGGGTAGATGTGAAAAGGAGAGGTGGTTGTTTGTGGCTTTGGCTAATGGAGTTTGGGGAAAGTGTATAAAATTTAGACCAAGAGTTAAGAAAAGGTACATGGAGAAGGTCAAGCCAGAGAAGATAGATTTTACTCTTGTACCCTGTATTGTAGAGGCTAGAAATATGTCTTAGTTATAATAAAGACAATCTTTTAAAAGCCTCTCTTTTCTTACATGCTGAAGTAATCAGCAATTTCAGTCTGTGTGAGTGCTTTTTAACCAAAGCACTAAAGCTATGTCTGGGTGAGTTTGTAATTTATTTTTTTCTTACCACCAAACACCTGGCATTGCTGTGTACGGCGGCCTATGCAGGAGAGCCAGACCTCTGACCGACGCTTTGCCTCTCACTCTGCTGCCACGCTGTCCCCATAGCTCTCCAGACCCAGCAACTATGCAGGCAGCCAGGAAGTAAGCAATCTCTTATCGCTTTCCTTGCAGAGGTGGAGCCTAGAAAAGTGTGCGGGTGCCCTGCCAGGGCCACATACTGAAATCTGGGTCCTCTGTGTGGTGATGGAGCCTTTAGGAGGAGGAGCCTATCGGGAGTTGGTTCGGTCATCCTAGGTGCTGCTGTTAGAAGGAATTAAAGGTGTTCCCTCGAGGTGCGCTGCTCTAAGAAAATGAGCCAGATCCTTCTCCACTCTCTCTTCCTGTCTCAACACACAATCACACACAAACATACTCCCACCATGTTGCTGTCCATCCTGAGGTCCTTGCCAGAGACCTAGTCAGTAGGACTGCTCCTTCGACTTTCTACCTCCAAAACAATGACCTAAGCAAATATCTGAATAATAATAAATAATAATAATAAGTTGCCTAATCTTGAGTATTTTGTTGCAATAACAGAAGAAAGACTAAGATAGGCAGTATATCAGCTGAGACAGCATGTGACTATCTTTCCACAATCACTAGACACCCGCAGCTTTGGTTCTCTGTCCAGCCTGGGGAAGCTGAGAGTGCCTGTTCAGAAGAGGATCTAGCTCTGATGCGAACCAGAAATGCACTGGACAGCGGTCACAGCTGTGTGTGAGAGGCTCGACCAGCAGAATTCCACCTGGGCTGCAGTTTGCTTAGCTGATGACTTTAGTAGGCCAAGTAGAGTTATCTATAGGATGGGTAGGTAAAGGACTCAGTGGTCTTTGGTCTCCTGAAAGACGAAAAGCAGGAATGCGAGCAGTGGGTATATGACTCTGTGTGCTGTACGCACATGCACATTCAGGCAATATTAAGTGTAGACTTATATCTGAGACCACTCTGTTTGTTCCAGTTTTACTCTGGAAAATACAAATAGCATGTCCAAAATCAAAATAAACCAAAGAGTGTCTCATAGAGGGAATGCTGATAAGGGTGTCGGTAGGCTGGAGGGAAAACAGAGGAAATGTAACTGAATGAAATGTCTTTCTGCCGAAAATGCAGGGATGTGGCGAAGGGACCATTCCATCCAGCCCCGGAGAAGCTGAGAAGATGCTCTATAGAGAGTCTTATCAGAGTGGAGAGCTGTGTAAAGGAGGCATCCCCTACCCTGCAGCCTTACAGGGATGTTTGGGGCAGGCATGCCCTCCTTTAGCCCCAACAAAGGACAATAGCCCCTATCAGAGAATAAGAGTCCAGTGATATGACACATACAGACTTTGTGATCAAGAACATGGTGAGCAGGGGTACAAAGAGGCTACTGAGAAGGAAGGATAAGATAGTACAGAGAGAACTTTGCCCATTCAGTGAATACAGGGGAAGCTAAGAAAGGAGGCTAGTATTGACACTTACGACTGGTTCCAAACAGTGTGAAGTTAGCTTTACATTCCTATTTATTTTATTTAATGTTTTATAAAAATATTTTACTTATATTTGAGAAAAATTGCTAGAGACAGAGGCAGAGACACAGACAGATGCTGGGCATGCAAGGCCCTCTAGCCACTACAAATGAACTCCAGATGATATGCACTGTCTTGTGCATCTGGCTTACATGAGTCCTGGGGAATCGAACCTGGGTCCTTTGGGCTTGGCAAACAAGCACCTTAACCACCAAGCCATCTCTCCAGCCCTAATTCCTGTTTTTTTTTTTTTGCCACATACATTTAGACACACTCTACACATCTTATTTCTTTGAATCTTCACAAACATGACGTAAATATTACATTTGGCATATTACAAATGAAGAAACGAAACCCAAAGATGACAAGAAAGTTGGTAGCGAAGACTGGATATAAACCTGAATCTTTTGGGCTGCAATGTTGGTCATTTGAACCATGTCCTAGGCCACTGTGGTGGTTTGAGTCAGGTGTCCTCCATAAACAGGTGTTCTGAATGCTAGGTTCCCAGCTGATGGCAATTGGAAATTAAGGCCTCCTGGAGGTGGTGTATTGTTGGGGGTGGGCTTAAGGGTACTACAGCCAGTTTCCCCTTGCCAGTGTTTGGCACACTCTCCTGTTGCTATTGTCTACCTGATGTTGGTCAGGGGGAGATGTCCACCCTCTGCTCATGCCGTCATTTTCTCCTGCCATCTTGGAGCGTCCCCTCAAGTATGTAACCCAAAATAAACCTCTTTTTTTTTCCCACAAGCTGCTCTTGGTTGGGTGATTTCTACCAGCAATGCGAACCTGACTGCAACAGCCACCATTAGGCGATAGAATAAATCAGGAGGTGGTCTTTGAGGGCAGGATCGGTGTGGCTTGTTTCAATCAGATGGAGACCATGGGCTCTGTCCAGCTGCATGGAGGTAACCTGTCTCCAATGGACTGGTTCTCATTAGCAGTTCTCATTGAAGCGAGGTCAGGAAAAGGCAAAAGTTATAAATAGATGTGTATCTGGGAGAGCGGGTGGTGTTTCTGGGTGTGCCATTTGCGGAATGTAAATCACTTTCTAGGTTTAAGAGAACTACTACACCACGTGAATCTTCAGAAAATTGCACACTGCTGTGCAGTTCCCTTCACATGTTAGTCTAAATTTCACTGCATTCATCCTTAAGGAGAAGCAAGGAAATGATTGAAACCGACACTCTCACAGCTCTTGCTAATTCATCAAACATTTATTGGACAATACCATGTGCTGGACGCTTTTATGGCTTCTGGAGACACCACAGTTTAAAGACAAGGTCTGCAAATACAAGTTTTACAGCCCAGTTACTAACCAGTAAAAAGATCAAATGAACATATTAATATGAAGACAATAAATAGTGTGAAATGATAGTCTGCAATTGGGAGGAAGGTGACTCCTTCACCCAGATGATAAGACTTCCTTGAAGAAATTGTGTTTAAGCTCAGATATGAAAAACGAGGCATGGTAACCAGGCAGAGAACCCTGGTCCAGTGTGGACAGACTGCAGTGAGCTGGAAGGAGGGCAGTGCCAATGTAGGCAGGACCCAGGTCATAGGGGCCCTCAGAGGCCTTTTTATATTGTAATGGCATTGAAAATATTTGAAGGATTCTAGTTGGAGAAATCACATGCTATAATATATATTTTTAAAAGATCACCTGAGTTGTCATGTAAGGAGTGAGTTTAAGGGATAAGGAACAAGAGGGAGAGTTGCTGAGGGCTATTTTTTTAATATTTTATTTTTATATATTTATTTGAGAGAGAGATACAGAAATAAGCAGGTAGACAGAGAGAATGGGTGCGCCAGGGCTCTCCAGCCATTGCAAATGAACTCCAGACGCATGCGCCCCCTAGTGCATCTGGCTACCATGGGTCCTGGGGAATGGAGCCTCGAACCGGGGTCCTTAGGCTTCACAGGCAAGCACTTAACCACTAAGCCATCTCTCCAGCCCCTTGAGGGCTATTTTATGGTCTATGTGAAGAGCAACTTGTGTCACAGTGATGGTCACGCACACTGAGTGAAGGTGAGACATATATTTTAGGGGTTAAATGTCATGAATTTGAGCCCATGGGCATAGGGCGATAGAAGGAAGAGTGCCAGACTTACCTTTGGGTTCTTTGCCTGAACAACTGAGTGAATGGTGCTGATACTGAGAAGAGGAACTGCAAGAATTCCATTTGTAAAATGCTGAGTTTGCAATTGTGGGTTTTTTTGTGGGGGGGGCATTTAGTTGCTGTTCTCGAGTTATGGTGATGGTTATAGAAATGTGGAGGAAATCAAGTGAATGCTGGGGAAGCACATTTTGGAGTGGTCTGGCTTTACATAAGACACAAAGCATAGCTCTGAGAGTCCATAAAGAGATAGTATAGGCAAAGGAAAGGAATGTATCCAGGACTTGGCCCCGAGTTAGGACAGTAACCTGAAGCCCAAAAGCGATGGTGCTCTCTCAGCTTCAAATCTACCCTCTGGGAAGCTGGGGAGGTGGTACACTCAGTTCGGTGCTTGCTGCACAAGCAGAACAACTAAGTTCAGATCCCAAACACCTGTATTGAAGCTGGGCACCGTGGTGTGCTCCTGGAATCTCAATAGCAGACAGACAGAGTCAGGGGCATTCCTGTAGCTTGCTGGCTAGCTAGTCTAGCCGAATTGGTGGACTCCAACTTCAGTGATATAACTGTCTCAAAAATAAAGAAAGGAAAAAAGGAAGGAAGGAAGGAAGGAAGGAAGGAAGGAAGGAAGGAAGGAAGGAAGGAAGAAAGAAAGAAAATAGAGGGCTTGGAAGATAGCCAAGTGGTTAAAGGTGCTTGCTACCAAAGCCTACCACCCCAGGTTTGATTCCCCAGTGCCTAAATAAAGCCAGATGCTCAAAGTGGCACATGTGTCGAGAGTTCACTTGCAGCTATAAGACGCTCTGGTGTACCCATTCTCTCTCTCTCTTTCTCTTTCTCTCTCTCTGTTTGCAAATAAATAAAATATTTTTAAAAATTAAGTGAAAAGAAGGCATTGGGCCTCAACCTCTGACCTCCACACCCGCTTGTACCCATACATTTATGAAAGCACATTCACATATGTATAAATGCCACACAGACATGCACATACAAAAATAACAATTTAATATTTCCATGGCAGGCGGGGATGCAATGATCAGAAAGAGTAATCTGCCCCCCCCCCCGACATGCTGCTTGTAATGCTGTGATTAAGCGAAACCCTTAACACAAGGTTTCTTGCTTCTCAACTGTTTCTTCTTAGATTTCTGCCAATAGGGGACACTAAAAGGAAAACCAGAAACCCGAACGAGGACTCTGTGGTAGATTGAATGTGAATGCATGCCCCCCAGAGCCCAGGGATTTCTTTTTGAGTAAGCTTTCAATGTGAGCCTCCAGCAGGGCTCCAGGAGGTGTCACCGGATGCAGATCCGGTCCTGAGGTGTGTTCAGAGCCGGTTTGGAGCTCTGGCTGTAGGTGCTTGTTGGTGTCTCTCTACTTCGATCTATGGAAGTGAGGCAGCTTCTTCTGCCACTGATGGCGTTTCTCCTGGAATTCTGTAAGCCTGAAATAAACCCTTTCTTCCCACTTCTTCTCTTGCTTCTGGTCCGACATTTGTCCCAGTAACGCTAAGCTGACTGCAACAGCCTCTTCCTGTTTCCTGTCCCCTGACTTTACCCTGGTGGTAGCCCTTTCTCCAAACAGCAACAGGTAGATCCAGTGCATTCTCTGATAACCAAGGGCATGGCCTGCTTAGAGACTGAGCCCAGCTCTGTCTGAGACCGCCTCAGTTTCTAGAGCAGCAGCAGCCACTGGCTGGCATCCACTCTTCAGAGGGCTGAGCCCTAACCCAGCAGAGATCCCCTCTGACGTCCTAGTTTGAGAACACAACATCTGCCTGGTGCTTTCCACTGTGAGCAGACCTTCTGCTGGGTCTATTTCCAGGTTCCCATAGTGCCTTTTCAAAACTTGGTGCTGCAGTCCTCTCTACTGAAGCTCTCCACTGAAGTAGCTGGTCCTCTGTTTTCTGTGACTGATAAGGGGAGCTACAGTGTTCTGAAATGGCAAGGAAACACAAAAACTAGGTGTGTCTTAGAAACCAAAATTATCTGTGCTGGTTGTTAATTTGGTTCACATAGTTATCATTTTCTCATCTGTATGTATTTCATAACATCATGTCATGTATACCATAAATATAAAATTTATCCTAAAAAAGAATCTGTCTGAAGAAATCAAAGTGATTAGGAGGGTGAATTTTGGTTCATAGATCAGAAAAGATGAGAAAAGAAAGCCATCTACTGGCTTTAGCTATACATAGATTGTTAGACGATTTGACTATAGGTCAAGGATTTATTTTCTGAGTGAACGCAAGCACATTACCCTGTGACTTGAGATTGCAAAGTCTGAAGCTAGCTTTGAAGCGGATTTTTTTTTCCTCACCTAGAAACCTGCTTTAGCTGTTCCATTTATTTTAAATATGCCATTTTCAATTTTTTTGATAAATTGAAATAGTTTAACATATTTAAAATGTGAAACATAGCAAATGCCCGTGAACTTATCACCCACTGTAAGAAATAGAACTGTCCCCATATTACTGACATTTTCTATATGAAAACATGCAATTGTATTCTTCTCTGTTCCCCATACAGGAGACCAGGTCCTCAACTTCCTGATTCTTTACTCACACCTTTGCCTATTAATACAGCTTTATAAATATGTATATGCATTATCCCAGTATTTCGTTCACTTTTATTGTTAGTAACTCCTTATTTCTTATTTTTATTAATTTATTAATATTCATGTTTTTATTTATGTTCATATATGTGTCATTGTTTATTTTATTCTAGCTCATCCTCCTTTTCCATTGCCCTCCTCCACACCCCCTGGTTCCCATCTGGCTGGTTCCCTTCCTCCACCCCATGGAACGAATAGTACTTCCTTCAGCTTTCATTTCATGTATATGCCACTGTACTATCTTTGTTCGCTTCTCTTTAGATCTCTTCCTTCCATTTCATGGTCTCCTTTATAATGTCATCTCTCTCTCACACACACACACATACACACAAAACAAAAATTAAATCTAGATTCTACATATGAGAGAAACATGATATTTGTATAAATATTGTATAAATGTGGCCTATTTTGCATAATATAAGTATTTCCAACTGCATCCATTTTTCTACGAATATCATGATTTCGTTTTTCTTCATAGCTCAGTAAAATTCCATGGTGTATATGTACCACATTTTCTTTATTCACTCATCTTTTAATGGATATCTAGGTTGATTCCATTTCCTTGCTATTGTGAATAATGCAACAATAAACATGGGTCTTCAAGTATCTCCTTCAGGTATATACCTGGAGTGATATAACTGGGTATATGGTACATATATATGGTAGTTCTATTTTTATATGTATGGTATATGGTATATATATATATGGTAGTTCTATTTTAGTTCTCTGAGAAACCTCCATACTAATCTCAACAGTGGCTGCATAAGCGCACAGACCCTCCAGCAGTTTATTGGTGTTCCTCTTTCTCCACAACATCACAGCATTTGCTGATTTCCTGGTGATAATTATTCTGATTGGGGTGAGATGGAACCTCAAAGTAATTCTAATTTATATTTCTCTGATGGTCAAGTATATTAAAGGCTTTTTCAAGTATTTATTGGTCATTTGTATTTCTTCTTTTGGGAAACATCTATTTGATCACTAATATGTTTATTGATGTGTGATTTGGGGGCTTGGGAGCATTTAGATTTTTCAGTTCTGTATATACTCTATATATCAATCCCCTGTCGGATAAGTAATTGGTAAAGATTTATTCCTATTCTATAGCAGTCTCTTTACTCTGGTGTTTGCTTCCTTCATGGGACAGAAGCATTTCATTACTTGCAATTACATTTGTACATTTCTGGGATTATTGCCTGTGATATTCAAGTACCTTTTAGAAAGTCCTTACTCATGCTTATGTCTTAAACTATTATCCCCCCCCTCCCTAAAAGATCAAGGTCTTTGATGTGTTTTTGTTATTTTTTTTTTCTTAATTTGAAGTCTTTAATGCATTTTAATCACTTTTTCTACAGTGTAAGGGAGATGGATCTAATCTCACTCTTCTACTTGTGGATATCTAGTTTTCCCAGCAACGTTTGTTGAAATTATTGCATTTCTCCAATATATTTGTCCAAAGTTATGTGACATCAAAGGGGTGGGAAACACAAATCTAGACCCAAATGGCAATGGTACCATAATTTTATACTTACTAAAAGACAGACCAAATGGCTGATCCTTCACCAGGCCCTTACAGGGAACACTTGAACCACAAGACACTGGAGAGGGTAGGATCAAGACTAACCTTAATCTTCTACATCTTCCCTCCCTCCCTCTCCCTCCCCCCCTCTTCTCTTCTCTCTAACTCTTGTATATTAGTTATCTTTTTCCTCATTTTCTTAGTGGGCACTGACCTGTAACTCCCAGAACCAGCATGGGGCTATCATCCACAATGAGCTTTTGATCAGAGAGACCTACAATGTTCCCTAAAAAACAGACAGATTTCTGTCAGAGTACTTGATGACCCACCAAAGGTTAGTGGTAAGACCCTACTCCTGAAGACACCTTATGTGGTTGACATGCAAAATAGAATGGCATGGCTGGAAGTTGGAAGAGAGTCAGTCCCCAGACAGTCAGCGCCTCTAGTGCCAGAAGGCTACATGGGCGACTGGGGGAAAATGACCAATATCTATCCAAGCAATGCATGGTCTAACCTACTTAGCAGCAAATAACTTGTTGTGATGCCCACACAAGTGCAGTGGTGGCACACAGCCATGGTGGGGAACCAACTGCTCTCAATTTGGCTAACTGATCCCCTCAGTGGTATGGGACCCATAGCTGGAGCTGGGAAACAAGTCAGAACCATATCCAAACATAAGCCCACTCTCCATTATCAAGCTACCATCAATCATGGGCTACAAGAGGGCCTACACCTATTAAATTCTCTATTAAAAAAAAAGTAAGGGTAATCTCATTTGTCCTGGTGCTATCTTACTCTCTGTTGGAGAATCTGCTTCTCTTTTTCAGATAGATGTAGATCCTAAGGAGAGAGCCACCCCATCATACCTCAAAAGGGCCCAGGCTGAAACTAAGAAAAATTGGCGAAACAAGCAAGGGGACTGTTTTCCTGATGAACCGGATACTAGCACAAGAGGGAAGGAGATCAACACAGAGAAAAATCAACTCCTACCAAATCAGAGAGCCAGAGCCTCAGAGGCCCCCAACACCTCATCACTGAAGCAGACCAAAAATGAACCCAACATGGCTCAGGGAAATTTTGCGGAAGAGGGGGCGTAAAGAATGTCAGAGCCACATGTTGGGTCATGATATGCAGAGACATTTATCTTACCCATAACTGTGGGCTAACTCCACAATGCATGACCCATATACCTCAACAAGGAGGGGCCAAGGGGAGGGGGTAGGTCACGGATGAGCCTAATAATGGTACCAAACTGACTGTATTTGCTGAATACAAAAGTAACTAATAAAGAAAAAAAAAGGAAAAAAAAAAAAAAACAAAGTTATGTGACCACAGCTATGTAGGTTTGTTTATTGAACTCAATTGATTTCCACACCGGTTTCTGCACCAGGACCATGCTGTTTTGGTTACTATGACACCATAATATCATTTAAAATCAGGTATTATACCATCCCCAGCACTGTTGTTTCTAATTTGATTGATTTGACCATTTGGTGTCTTTCATGTTTCTATATGAATGTCAGGACTGCTTGTTATAGTACTGTGAAAAATGTCATTTGGGATTTTGATGGGGATGGCCTTGAGTCAACAGATAACTTCTGGTGAACAGTCCTCATAGTATTAAAATTTCTAATTTATTAAGATGGGCAGTCTTTCCATCTCCTTGCTGTCTGCTTGAATGCTTTCCTCCAGTGTCTTAAAGTTTCCACTATAGAAATCTTCTGCCTCCTTGCTTAAGTTTATTCCAAGGTATTTAAAAGCTATTGTGAAATGGGAGTTTTTCCACCTGATTTCTTGGCAGTTCTTCATTGGCATATAGGAAAGCTGATTTTTTTTGTATATTTATTTCATATCCTACTGAAAAAGTCTCCTGGTGGAACTTTTTGTATCTTTAAAGTATGAAGTCATGTAGTCTGCAAGCTTGGATAATTCAACTTCTCCCTTTCCTAAGAGTATCCTTTTAACGTTTTCATTTGTCTTATAATTCTAGAAAAGGATTTGAGCAACTATGTTGAATGAGGGCAGGGAGAGTGCATTCATTTGCCTCCTTCCAGATTCAAGAGGAAATGCTGTTAACTTTATTTCCTCTCTTACTATAATGTTGGTATAGGTGGTTGCATGTGCGTCTGGAGTTTGTTTGTAGTGGCTGGAGGCCCTGGTGTGCCCATTCTCTCTCTTTCTCTCTTTCTCTCTCTCTCTCTCATGAGTAAATAAAATAAAAACTAAAAAAAGAAATTTTTACAGAATTTTCTGCATCCATTGAAATGAACATGTGATATTTCTCTCCTTAAGTCTAGTCACACTCATCTAATTTCATATGTTGAGTCAACCTTGCATCTCAATAATGAAACCACTTTGATCATGATAAATGATCTTCTTAATGGACTTTTTCATGTTTTTATAGGAATTTTATTAAGAATTATTGCCTCTATGTTTATCAGGAAAACGAGTCATGTCTTATAATGCTGGCTTCATAAAATAAGCCTGGTAGTGTTCTTTCCCTTCTTCTTTGCAGAAGGGTTGAGGAGCTGTTTGTTAAAGGTTTTGGTATAGAGCTGGAGAGATGGCTTAGTGCTTAAGGCTCTTGTCGACAAAGCTAAAGGACCCATATTGATTCTGCAATACCCAAGTAAAGCCAGATGCACAAGAGGGCACATGTATCTGGAGTTCATCCGCAGTGGTTAGAGGCCCTGGTGTGCCCATTCTCTTTCTCTCTATCTCAAATAAATAAATAAAATATTTTAAAAAAGGTTTGGTAGAAATTAGTAGAAAATCCACCCAGTCATGACTTTACTTTCTTGAAAGACATTTTATTGCTATTTCACCTCAGTAATTGTTATGAATCAGTTTAACTTGTTTATATTCTTTTCTTTTAAAGTTTTGGAGGCAGAGGTAGGAAGATCACCATGATTTCCAGGCTACCCTGAGACTACATAGTGAATTCCAGGTCAGCCTTGACTAGAGTTGAACCTTACCTCGAAAAACACAAACAAAACAAAACAAAACAAAAAAAGAGACTGCTTTTGAAAGAAAAATAAATAAAGTTTGGTAGGTCATATGTGTTTAGACATTTATCCATATCTTCTAGACTTTGCAGGTTAGTTTTTTGGAATGTAATCTTTCCAAGTATTCCATAATGATACCCTGGATTTCACTGGAATCTACAATGATCTCTGGTTTTCATCTCTAATTTTATTAATTTGGGTCTTCTTTTTCTTTTGATTAGTTTATCTAGGGATTTGTCAGTCTTGCTTACTTTTTTCTAAGTGCCAGCTTTTTTCTGAACGATAAAATTTACTGTTCTATTCTCCATTTCTTTAATGTTTTCCTGGTCTTTGTTATTTCTTGCCATCTACTTCTTTGAGGTTTCACTTGTTCTTATTACTGTAGGACTGTCAGGTGAATCACTGTGTTTTTACCTTGAGATAATTCTAATTTTTACTGTAAGCATTCATTGCTATAAACTTCCAACTACGACTGTCTTAGGTATGTCCCAAAGTTTCTGTTAAGCTGAATTTTCATTTTCATTTGATTCTAGAAATTTTTAAACCCTATGCCTGTTTTCTTCAAAGACTCAATTATCATTAAAGTGTGTACTATTGGGTCTCCATGTATTTGAGTAGTTTTTATAATTTCTCTTGCTGTTGATTTCTAGTTTTATTCAAGTATGATCTGATAATATATAAGGAATTATTTCAGTTCTTTTTTAAAGCTTGATTTGTGGCCTAGAATGTGATATATTATAGAGATGATTCCATGTGTTCCTGAGAAAAATGTGTATTCTATACTTGTTGGATGGAATATTCTGCATATATTTAAGTCTATATGAACATGGTATAATTTTGCCCTGAAGTTTCTTTATTGATTTTTAATTTTGATGACCTATGTTAAGATGATGTGGGGTATTGAAATCACCCATTATTATGATTTCAAGACCTATGTTTGTTTTGTAAAATTAGAAGCCCCAGTGGTGGTACAAATATACTTATAATTATAACATCTTAAGTATGAATTGTTCACTTTAAGAATATGCGGTGGCCTTTTAAAATCTCATCTCTATAAGTATTAGTTTTAAGTTTACATTATTAGACATCAGAAGAGCTATGCCAGCTTGTTTCAGCTTCTGAATTTTTATAGATTTTCCTTCCCATTATTGACTCTCAGTCTGTGTTATTTGTGATGGTTTGTCTTAATTATAAACTTATCTGGATTGAGAATCAACTAGAAAATGTTCTCTGTGCATGTCTATAAAGGCATGTCCAGAGAGGGTTAACTGAGGTGAGAGGACACATCTTCAATGTAGGTGCTATCATTCCTTGAGCTAGGGTCCTGGACTGAATAAAAAGTACAATTTCGTCGCTCATCCTGGCTCTTTTCTGACCATAGATACAATGTGAGCAGCTCTCGCATGCTATAGCCACCATATCTCCCCGTCCATATTGGACTGTACCACCAAACATGAGCCAAAATAAAACCTCCACTCCTTAAGTTGCTCTTGTCCAGGATATTTGTTGTAACCATGAGAAAAGCTACTGAAACAGAAAATTGCCACTTAAAAGTAGGGTCATTGCTATGATTAACCTGACCATGTGCTCCATGTGGGAGGAATGTGGAAGAGTGTGTAGCTGTGGGCTAGAGAGCACGTGATGGTAGTTCAGAAGACCAAACACCTAGATAGACCCAGAATGGAAGCTTGGGTCCTGAAGTTTCAGAGGGGAAAAAGTGCTATATTGGAAACTAGACTAGAGTGTATTTGTGTTATAGTCAAAGTATCTGGTTTCATCCTGCCTGTGTCCTGAGGACTTGAGGCTGAATTCAAAAGTAATAGGTGCATTTGTTTGGCAAAGGCAATTTTAAGACACAGTAAGATTCAGGCTGTGACATGGTTAGTGCTCAGTGCTCTTTTCCAGGTGTACATTGAGAAGGAAGCAGCAAGTGAAGCATAAATACGTGAAAAATGTGAAATTCACAGAGGGAAAACAGAAGCATGGATGCAGTTTAAATAGCAGAAAAGGCAACTGCAGAGAAAGAAGCTACAGTTATTAAAGAAATCATTACCACTGAAGAGAAATGACTGCTCTGCACTGGAAAGAGGTCATATGCCCTGGGGCAGGACCCTAGAGGTCAAAGTTCCAGCTTATAAAAAAAAAAAAAAAGCAAGTTGACTTGAAAGTATAGATTCTGAACTGAGAATGCCAGTGGAGTTCCGAGTTTGTATTAGTTACTTTTTCCTTGTTGCTGTGAAACAATACCTGACAAGAAGAAAGTTAAGGGAGGGTTTATTTTGACACTCAGATCAAGGAAACAGTCCACTCTATCTGGAAAAGCATGGCAGCAGAAGCATGAAGCAGAGCCAAATCACAGTGCATTCATAACCGAAGAGAACAGTGAATGCTGATGCTCAGCCTACTCTCTCCTTTGTACTCAGTGTAGGAACCCCGCCCATCTCCTGATGCCACAATTAGGATAGGTCCTCCCTCTTCAAATGATCTAGTCTAACATTTCTAGTGGTTTATCTTCAGGGTAAATACCAGATTCAATCAGGTTGACAATTAGGATGAATCATTACCACCTCAAAAACAACAGGCTAGCAAAGTATTTTCTCATGTTCAGCCTTTGAGGTTCACAAAGACCACTACAGGGATGACAGAAGGGGGCCAGGATCCATCTCAAGGCAGCAGCAGGACTTGGAAACATCACCCACAATGTATTGGTTTTGAAAAGCACAAAATGCAGGAGTTACAGTGTCATCAAGGTTTGCATCAAGGTTCCAGAAAGATACTGTGGCCAGGCAATGTGTGGGGACATCAGATCCCCTTCAAAGAGACCTTATGAGGCCATTTCATGAAGAAGTGAAGGTCAGACTGAGTTGTCATGGAGACTCTAGGATGTGGGAAATGATATGATGGCAGAATGTGCACTGAGAAAAACTGGAAATACAGAGGGCAGTAGGCATAAGGGTGAGGCTACATGTACTACAGCTAGCAGAACTGGAGCGGAAGGGCTGTCTACACCTGTTGAAACTCAGATCGTGCCACTACAAGCCTACAATGATGGACATCAAACTACATGTTTTGGTATTTGCCATACTGGGTTTAAGTTTTGCTTTGGTCCGATTTTCCCTTGATATGATTCCCTTTATAACCCCTTTGGAATAGGAATGGTTAATCTGTATCATATATTAGAAGCAAGTAGTTTGATTTTTAAAAAAAAATATTTTACATGGGTTTGCAGTTCAGAGATTGCCGTGAGGCCCAGAAGATACTTTGGATTCTGTTAAAATGTATTTGAGAGAGAGAGAATGGGCACACTAGGGCCTTCAGACGCAGCAAATGAGCTCCAGATGGATGTGCCACCTTGTGCATCTGGCCTATGTGGTTCCCAAGGAATTGAGGCTTAACTGCAGTAGGAAGACCCGGACTGAGTGATGATGGAACTAACCCATGGGCTCGGGTACTGGACTACATAAAAAAGGCAAAAACGCTGAGTGGAGGACAAGCATTCGTGTCTCTTCTTCTGACTATGACACGATGTGGTCAGTAACTTCACGCTCTTGTTGCCATGTGTTGTCCTCCTATGGGCCGTATCTTAAACTACAAGTCCAAATATACCCTTCCTTCCATAAGGTGCCTTTATCTAACAACATAAGAGGTAATTAACACTGTGCCATTATCAATGAAGAGTGTTTCTTGGATAAAATAGACAATTGAATATATAATTTTGTTGTTGTTGTTGTTTTGTTTGGTTGGTTGGTTTTTGAGATATATTCTCACTGTAGCCCAAGCAGAACTACAACTCACTCTACAGCCCCGGCTATCCTTTGAACCCCGGTCATTCTCCTCCCCCAGCCTCCTGAGGGCTGGGGTTAAAAACGTCAGCTACCATGCCCATCTTGGATCTATTTTTTGAATCCAATCATTTAGTTAAGTATTTCCTGATTGGTGAGTTGAGACCATTTATGGTTAAGGTTACTACCCTTCTACTTCTATGGTTCTGTTTTTCTGGTTAGTTGGATTATTGTTTATTCTTTTTTTTCTTCCTCCCGTATTAGTGTAAGACGGTCTCCTCATGTACTATGTTGGATGTGATACATTCCTTCCTAGATTTCCTTTCATGAAATTAAATCTTTCCTGTGCTCCCATGATTAAAACTGCCTTTCTTCTCCTTAGTGTATAGTATTCCTTTAATATCTCTGCAGTGCTGGCTTGATGGTCATGAACTACCTTTCTGACTGTCTTCAAATATCTTCATTTTACCATCAGCTTTAAAAGATAGCTGCTGGCCAGGTGTGGTGGTGCACATCTTTAATCCCAGCACTTGAGAAGCAGAGGTAGGAGGATTGTGGTGAGTTCAAGGCCAGCCTGAGACTACATAGTGAATTCCAGGTCAGCCTGGGCTAGAGCAAAACCCTACCTCAAAAACAAACAAACAAACAAACAAAAAAGATAGTTGCTGGATGTAGCAATCTAGTTGGCAGTTATTTACTTTCAGGACTTCAAATAAAATGCTTCTTTTTTTCCTGTAATTTGGGGTTGCTGATAAGACATCTGAGGTTACTTGATGCATATGCCTTTGTAAATGATTTGGCGTCTTTCTTTCCAGTTTTAGTATTGTTTCATTGCTTTATATTGATACACTAACTATAAAATCATAGTATAGAAATATGTGAATGAGAGAAAGGAGGTAGGAGGCAAGAAATAGAGAAGAATCAAGGTTAAGTAAAAGAAAGTAAATAGAACAAAAGGAGTATAGAAGACAGTACAGAGGAAAAAACAAAAGATGAAGAGATTAGAAAAAAAGAGAAAAAACCAGAAAATTATTTTTTAGCAATGAAAAATTCAAAAACTAAATAAATGTAGTAAGGCAAATGAAAAATTAAAATATAAAAATATGTTTCAAAACTTAATAATATAGGGCTGGAGAGATAGCTTGGTGGTTTAAAGGAACTGGCTTGCAAAGCCTACCAGTCCCTGTTCCATTCCCAATGACCTACATAAAGCCAAATGCCAGATGCATAACATGGCACATGAATCTGAAGTTCATTCACAGTGGCAAGTGGTGCTGGTATGCCCATCTACTCTCTCTCTCACTCTCTCTCACATTCACTCTTTCTCTCTTTGCAAATAAATATATTTTTTGTTTATTTATTTGAGAGCGACAGAGAGAAGGAGGCAGAGAGAGAGAGAGAGAGAGAGAGAGAGAGAGAATGGGTACGCCAGAGCTTCCAGCCTCTGTAAACGAACTCCAGATGTGTGCGCCCCCTTGTACATCTGGCTAACATGGGTCCTGGGGAATCCAGCCTCGAACCGGGGTCCTTAGGCTTCACAGACAAGCGCTTAACCGCTAAGCCATCTCTCCAGCCCCAATAAATATAAATTTTTAAATAATTAAAAATATATATATAAAGTCAAAATACTACTAAAAATTAGGGAAACAAAAGGAAGAAAACATATGGACAAGACTAAGGAAATGAAAAATTATTGCTCAATAATGAATAATGAAAAAATTATAAGCATTGTATGAATGTATAAGGGGAATATTAAAAAATAAAGTAAAATATTAATAAAACATAAAAAGGCAATTAAAAGTGTCAAAGATTTTTTTTTCAAGAGGTGAAAATCTGGGAGTGGTGACTCATACCTTTGATAACAGCATTTGGGAGACTGAGGTAGTAGACTTGCTGTGTGTTCAATGTCAGCCTAGGATTCAGAATGAGTTCCAGGTCATCCTGGACTAGAGTGAGATTCTACACACACACACAAAGAAAAGAATAATGGAGTGTTGAAGCAGTTTTATCTGGATGCTAGAAAGTTGAAGACTCTGTTATATCCACAGAGGGCAGGAGGGTTGGTTGGATTGGTGGACTCTCGTCTGTCCTGTGATTTATACTGTTGCTGCGTTTGTATTGGTCATGTGTCCAATGCCCACCACAACTGACTTCACTTTGGTAGTTTGCCTTATTTGCATACCAGGGGCCTCTGTTGGCCACACTTAGCTTTTTAGTCTGTTGGCCGGGTAGGTGTACTCATCCATCTGAGAGTCTCTAGATAATAATCCCTGAGATGGATAATGGTCTAGGTGAGGGGTTTCTATCAAGTACATTGGGAGTGTGGGAGGAAACCACAACTTTGAAATCTGTGAAGCAAAGAACCTGTTTTCATATAAAGCCAGATGTACCAAGTGGTGAATGCATCTGGAGCTCATTTGCAGCAGCTAGAGGACTTAGTGCACCATTTGCTTGATCTCACTCTCTCTCTTCTTGAACATATATATATATATATATATATATATATATATATATATATATATGTATATATATGCCAGGGATGAGATACCTCCCAATGTTGTTGTTGGCCAGGGAGCATACAGGGAGCCCTAAAACAATATAATCTATTGGCAGTGCTCTTGGTTTAACACCATAGCAGAAGTTCCTAATATTGAAGACACTGCATGCTTCAGTTGCAGAATATAGAGAAGTCAACTAGAATTAAGCTGGGAGCTTCGCCCTTGCTGGCTAGCTATCATCGTGCCTGGACAGTGCTAAGCAAGTGGCTCTGCAAGGGAAGTCACCAATAGTCCTTCCCAGCTGTAGATTCCGTGTGCTGCACAAACAACCTTCCAGGCAAGATGTGTCTACTGGTATAATATCAACATGATATTATGGGAATAACCAAGTGCTTTTTGATTAAATTTAAGGGCCACTAACAGGAAAGAATCAATGCCTGGCACTTTAAGTCTGGCAAATAACTATTGTGTTAAATAACTATTGTGTACTCACCCCTAAAAAGGACATCTAAACCCCCCTCTCCATGGTTTGTGGAACCTCATGGAAGAGGGATAGAAACAATGTAAGATCTGTGGAGTGCTGTGGAATTCTGTCTTCTGGATAAAATATGAGTTGACAACAGCTGTTGTTTCTAGCACAAGGCTGAGCCTGTCAGCATTTAATCATAGATGGGGAAAGGGAATCACAAGACCACACTCCCCACCATAGAAGCTATTGGCAATTAACAGTTGGTGGATGAGGGGGAGTCATGTTCTTCAGTGGTGTAACCAGTGATAATTTGCTCATGTTCCAGTAAACGACCTCCTACTCATGCTCATGCCAGCAGCACTAATTTAACTCAGTGGGTCTCAAAAAATTCACAAAGTAGAAAAGGGATTCACTGGGAAGAAAAGTTTTAGTGGGAGGGGGGTAAGGGAGGGTAATGGGGTAATAAGATCAAAGTATGCTATATACTTTATGAAATTGTTAAAAATAAAAATAAACTAGAATATGTTATTCTTAAAAGAAAATGAACACAAAACTTATTAGAATTTTGTGGTATAGCAAAGGCAATTCTAAGAGGAAAGTATATAGCTATGAATTTTTACATTTTTTATTCAAAAAATATTTTTAAAAAACATTTCAAATAATTTAATAGTATACCTCAAGGTCTTAGAGAAAGAAAAATAAGCCACACCCAAATGCTGTAGATGGAAATAAAAACTAAAGATAAGTAATGGAGGAATGGAGAGATGGCTTAGCAGTTAAGGTGCTTGCCTACAAAGCCTAAGGACCCATGTTTGACTCCCCAGATCTCATGTATGCCAGATGCACAAGATGACACATGCACGAGGTCATGCATGCACACAAGGTGGCATACACATCTGGAGTTTTATTGCAGTGACTGGAGGCCCTGACATGCCAACTCTTGCTCTCTCTCTCATGAGAAAAAAAGAAAATAAAAGATTAGGGTATAAATTAATGAAATAGCACATAAAAG
Organism: Dipus sagitta; assembly: GCA_036346955.1. Classification (NCBI taxonomy): domain Eukaryota; kingdom Metazoa; phylum Chordata; class Mammalia; order Rodentia; family Dipodidae; genus Dipus; species Dipus sagitta. The sequence continues at coordinate 13,436,880 of CM070790.1, forward strand.
AATAACAAAAAGAACCAATGAATCAAAGAGTTGGTCATTCACAAAGCAAATAAGAATAATAAACTCCCTTAAACAACCTAACCAAAAGATAGTGAATAACACGATTTAAAGTAGAAATGAAAAAGGGGCCACCACAACATATACCAATGAAATCAAGAGAATAGAAACAACTGAAACAGACCTACAATGAACAGCAAAATTCAAGCAGTAATAAAAATGTTTGCTAACAAATGAATTCTATCGTATCTCTAAAGCAGACCTATACTCCAACTCTAATTATTCCCTAAAATAGAAAGGAAAGGACCACTCTTGGAATCATACTATGAAACCAGAAGTACCCCACTACTAAAGCTAAGAATAATATATGCTGTCTTCTGGACAGAAAGTGTCCATTGAATTCATGACCTCACCAGCAGCTGCACAATATTGGCTCTGTCAACATGTCATCATGGATTATGGAGGAAGGCAAAAATAAAATTAAATGGTACATCAAACTAGAAGAAGGATTGCTTAGAAAGAAGGGACCATGTAGAAGTATGGGGGAATGGGGACAAAGGAAATAATTGGAGGGAATTATGATCAAAATGAATAAATAATATACATGCATAAAATTGTCAATAAAAATTGTACTATAAAAAGTTGTTGAGCCAGGAGGCAGAGGTAGGAGGATCACCATGAGTTCAAGGCCACCCTGAGACTACATAGTGAATTCCAGGACTGGACTAGAATGAGACCCTACCTTGAAAAAACAAAAAACAAAAAAATGTTGAAATCTTGAAATAAACCTAAGTATGTGAAAGAGCTCTATGATGAAAACTTGATACACTAAAGAAAGAAATCAGAGAAAACAGTAGAAGATTACCAGAGTCATGGATTGGCAAAATTACTATTGCTAAATGGCTGTATTTACCAAAAGCAATCTATAGATTTAAGGTAATTTCCTGAAAAAAATTCTCATGACAGCTTTCACGGAACTGGAACAAAGCAATCCTAAAATTCATACAGAAACACAAAGGATCCTGATTGCTAATAAAATCCTAAACTGAACGAAAAATGCTAGTAATATCACAATAGAGGATTTCAAATTACACTACAGAGTCATAGCAGCAAAAACAGAATGGTGTTGGCACAAAAATAGATCTACAAATGAGTAGAATGAATCAAGGGCCCATAAATAAATCTGCATAGTTATAACTGCCTAGTTTTGGACATAGGTGTCAAAAACACATTGGAGGAAGAAAAAAAATCAGCCTCAAGCAAACGGTGCTGGGAAACTGGCTATTCAGATGTCGAACAAAATGAGAACCCCCACCTCTCACCCTGTACAAAAATCATTTTGAAATGAATTAAGAGCAGACACTCCAAAATTGCTGGAGGACAACATATTCAAAGCACTTCAAGATAGAGGCATATGCAAGGAATTTCTGAAAATTATTCCAATAGCTCGGGAAGTAATTATGGGAATTGGCAAATGGGGTTTTCAGGAAGTTAAAACGCTTCTGTACAGCAAAGGAACCAGTCACCACAGCGGCGAGGCAGCCAAGAGTACAGGAGAATAGTGTTGCCAACTACATATCAGACAGAAGGGCAATCCCTAAAATGCACGAAGACTGAAGAAATTACATACTAAAATAATAAAGCTCATTGGTATAGTCCCAAATAAGTTGAATAGAAAGTTCTTAAAAGAGACAACACAGCCGGGCGTGGTGGCGCACGCTTTTAATCCCAGCACTCGGGAGGCAGAGGTAGGAGGATCGCTGTGAGTTCGAGGCCACCCTGAGACTCCGTAGTGAATTCCAGGTCAGCCTGGGCTAGAGTGAGACCCCACCTCAAAAAAACAAAACAAACAAACAAAAAAAACCAAACAAACAAAAAAAGAGACAACACAAATGACCAAATATATATAGAAAGAGATAGATAGATAGATTAGATATAGATATAGATGATTATTAGCCAGCAGGGGAATGCAAATGAAAACACTGTGTTTCTATTTTACCTCAGTCAGCATGGCTATAATCAAGAAAACAAAAAATAGCAAATGCTATTGAGGGTGTTGGGAAAGAGAAGCCTTTAGTCACTGCTGGTAGGAGTATAAACAGTTCATCCACTGTGGTAAGCAGTATGGATATGCCTCCAGAAACAGATGAAAAAAAATTTATCATATACTCCAGCTTTACCACGCCTGGGTATATATCCAAAGGAATGCAAGTCTGCAGACAGGAGAGATGCCTGTGCATCCATGTTGAATGCTGCACTGTGCACAATAGTGATGAGATGACGGGACCTGCCTAGACCCCGGTCAATATATGAATGGATTAAAAAATGCAGTGTGTGTAAGTAAAGGAATTGTACTCAGTCATAAAGAAAAATAAATTATTTCATTTTCAGGAAAACAAATGGACTTGGACAGCATCACGTTGATCAAAGAAGCCATATTCAGAAAGACAGTATTGAGTGTTTTCTTGAACATGCAGAATCTAGATGAGACACGCACACTTACACTTGTGTGTGTGTGTGTGTGTGTGTGTGTGTGTAATTAAAAAAGAAAACTGTGAGGGGACAGGAAGTAAAGAAAAGCAAATAACGTACTTTCATATGTATATATGGCATAGGCAAGGAATTTAATTTTGTCTATCATATATCCACTTGTCTATATATGAATATCCATTTGTCTATATATGAAGCAGAAGGTATAGTATTTGGACCAAAAAAAAGCGGACCAATAGAAGGATAAAATGGATGAATATTAACAAAGTACAATTATATATGTGTGTGTGTGTGTGTGTGTGTGTGTGTGTGTGTGTTTGTGTAGAAATGTTATAAAAATTCTATATATAAATAAAATAAAAATACACAAAGCTTTTCTTCTAAAAAGAAAACTACAATGAACTCAACAATAAATCAGACAGCCAATAGGCCTGCCATGGCTAAGGAAACATTGTGGAAGAGGTAACAAAAAGATTATAAGAGCCACACAGTGGGTAGGAATACGCTAAGGCACAATCCCTCAGTACCCCATAGGGACTGACTGACATTTTCATGACACCACAGTGAATACTATAACCCTACTGAGGAGGACCCCCAAAGTAACAGCAGTTAGGACAAGGGGATAAACGAGTATAACCTGGCACACACACACACACACACACATATATATATATACTGTAAAGGAAGAATAAACAAACTTTTTCTACTAAAAAAGAAAGAATTCCACTATTTTGCATACCTACCTAAAAGAATAGTTTAAAATGTGAGAATTTATTAAAGCACTTGGACAAGCTGGATACAGTGGCTCACATCTGTCATCCCACAACTCAGAAGGCTATTTAGCAAGAGTATTACCATGAGTTTTGCCCAGCCTGGGCTAATTAGGGAGTTCCAAGTACAGTGTGATACTATCTGAAAAACAAAGCCAATCGAGTAAGCAAATACAAACTGCACAAGCACACTCGCAAACAAAACAGAAGTATGTGGTCACTTGGAGGTGACTTGAGGGTTCTTTGGTAAGTGGTAAGGCTCCAAGAGGTAAAACTGAAAATGCATTTGAAAGACTTTCATTTAAAAAAAAAAAAAAAGAGTGTTGGGGGGACATCAAGGTGATGCAGAAGTGGGGATGACTTTCCTGGATAAACCCAGGCCAGGGAAGTGGTTTTCCTAATTCAGCTGCCTAAACACTCAAAAGATGTGGTTGCTCTGGTCCCAGAGGGGACTGCATACAGCTTGATCTGACTATAGAACTTGAGGTCATCCACATATTATTGGTTTTACGCACATACAGAATAGAAGACTTACAGGGTCATGAGAACATGCACTGAGATTTTTGAGACATGGAAGCCAGTGTCCAGCAGGTTGAAATTCCCTGCAGAGCTATGCATGAAGCCATCAGGGTGAACCCCACTGCTGACATTGGAGACCCCAAGATGTTGAAGATGCCAGGAAAATAGAATATCTACTGAGGAGGTCTCCAGGCACTGAGTGGAGCTGGTCCAGAGAGGCTGTATGCGCTACAGAGTGATAGACGTGAGGCTACGCAAGCCTTAGAGCTCAGATGGCACTGTTTGGATGCCAGTCTTAGAGCTATGGAATTTAATGATTTCCTGCCTGTCTGGGCTTTGTTCTTCCTTTCATCCTGTCTCTCCAGTTTGTTGCTATATTCCAATTTCTCCCTTTTGGAATAGGAATATGTTCCCTTTTATATTGGTGATATATAGCTTGCTTTTGTGTATATATATACATATATATATATATATATATATATATATATATATATATATATATATATATATGTTTATAAATACATACACACACACACACACACACACACACACACACATATATATATATATAGTATATATTTATTTGAGATGAGGGGGAACAATAGGTATACCTGGGACTCTTGCTTCTACACAAATGCCAGATGCATGCCACTTTGTGCATCTGGCTTTATGTATAAGTACTGGGGAATCAAGTGCCAGGCTGAAAGGCTTTGCAAGCAAGCATTTTCAACTGCTGAGCCATCACCCCAACCCCAACGACCTATCTTGGATCCATGCAGTGAATAAGATACTGATAAAAACTTTAAGACAGCTATAGACAACTGATTCATGATCCTTTTGTAACTCCCTCAAACTACTGGACACAGAAAACCTAGCCAAGAATAAACACAACAGACAATACCCAGTCCTGGTTCCTCAGAAGATTAGCAAAAGATTCTGTTCACTGACGATGTCTTAATGCACTTGTTATACATGTTCAGAGAAGCATGGCACACAAGTTTTCATAGGTATATGAGAAAGGGTTTTTCAACGAGTACTAGGAAAGAAGGACCTTGTGTAAAACGTGAGCAGCAGCACTGGGAGTCGCTCAGAACGTGTTAGGAATGCAGGGTCTCAGGTACCATCTCTCTGAACCAAAACCTGCCTTTGTAACAAGATCCCCAGATGACGTGTATGTGTACACAAATTTGGGGTGCACTTTACAAACACAGGTAGATTCACATTCCTAACAAGGTCCCCAATGATGCCAGCCAATACTGCTGATGCAAGAACACCTCTGTACTTAGGATTTATATCGCTGACGATATAAACCGAGGAAGGAAATCTTTAAAATCCTGCAGAGGTGCCCATTCTCTAAGATCTACCAACTGACATATGGTGCCATGTGAGCTTAGGGTGTTCATGAAATTCAAAAAAAACCCCACAAAATATAACCAGAGACTTAATACATAAGGGCGCAGAACACTAAAAGTGATTTACATTCCTAAGAGAAGGCTGTGGAGACAATCCAGACTTCTCTCCCCTTTGTCTTTTGGATTTGGTTCGGTTTTTGCCTTGAGCAAGAATGCCTGTTCCATTCTATAAGATTCAAATTCCTAGACTGTCCTCTGAAAACGTTCTTGGGTAGGCTGCAGCTTGTTGTCGTGTTCTGACTTCCTTATGATCACTGGCTTAACTATTATCTTTGAGCAGACACGGCTAGGGAAGGAATTCATGGAGAACATATTTTCCTACTGAAACAGATAGCATATTCCCAACTTACTTTTGAAGACTGAGCAACTCACACAGAGCCATCATTTATTTACAATATACCTTTGCCTGCTCGGGCCTTGGGCTGCCCATGTGGGCTGCATCTCTGAAAGTTAAGTTAAGATGCGGACCGGGCTAAGTAGATCCCAGGGTTCTGGGAATCATCAGTCATCTTGTTTGCATAAGAGTGTTAAATCCCTCACCTGCTTTCTTCTGAATTTGTCACCTACCTACACAGAAGTGCTGCTATTTCAGGTCACCTCTGCTTCCCAGGACTTCCTCTCTGGTTATGCATGTTTTAATAACCAGTGCTATAACTTAGGAGAATTCTGACCTGTTTATGTATTTTTTTTCTCACTTTATGGTGAAACAATCTTTCTAGAGAAGTTTTATCAATGTCTACCATTACCAGGACTCACAACACTTTATTCTTCCTCATTCTAAGCTGACAGAGGCACAACAAACACTATGGTGTTTACTTCCCTGCTTAAACTTTTCTGTGAATTCATCTTTTAAGTAATTCATGAACCAAAGGAAAAATCAAAATTGAAAGAAAGCATATTAAATTGAATGATGATGGAAATACAACATATCAAAAATAACATGGAGTTGTCTATAGAAATTCAAAGTAGAAACATATATATGATCCAGCTATCCCTCCATTTGGCCTATACCTCCCGAAAATGAAATCATAACTTTTAAAGATATACATGAGGCTGAAGAGAAGCCTAATGACCTGCGTTCAATTCCCTACTACCCACATGTGGAAGTTTCAATGGATGTTCCCAGATAGAGTCAGGAGTTCTATTAAAGCTTTCTTGGCTTTCCAGCCAGGCTCTGACCCTATGGGGTTTGTTTCTGGGGACAGATCTGAATCCGAGCCAAACATAGGGATGTTTGAGCTCTGCATGGTGTTCCTGGTTCCTTGTGGCACTGGTGGTTGCTTTTCTCTCTGTGTGGACCTGTGAAAGAGAGCCACCTTTTCCCACCATTATGGAACTTCCCCTGGATCTGTAAGCATCAATAAATTCCCTCCCTCCCATAACCGTGTCTGGTCTGGAAGTTTATCCCAGCAATGTGAAGGAGTGGGGTAGAGTGGCTGAGATGCATCTGACCATGTGGATTTTTTTTTTAATTTGAGAGAGAGAGAGAGAGAGAGAGAGAGAGAGAACTGGCATGCCAGGGCCTCATCCACTGCATTCAAACTTCAGATGCATGCAACACCTAGTGAGCATGTATGACCTTGTGCTTGCCTCACCTTTTGCATCTGGCTTACATGGGATCTGGAGAGAGATCAAACGTGGGTCGCTAGGCTTCACAGGCAAGCACCTTAAACTGCTAAGCCATCTCTCCAGCATCCCCCTCCCCATGTGGATTTTGGTATTTTGGAACTTGTTTTGAAGGAATGGCATGGACTTGGTGCTTGCAACTGAAGATGCCTTCCAAGTGGTAAGCCAGGTTTTATGGACTACTCTGGTTAGACTTTGAAAATGCTAAGCACGGAGAAAATTGTATTTGGAGGCTTTACTGATGAACATTTCTAAGGTGAAGGAAAGACTGCAGTGAACTTTGTTAGAACTGGTCTACTGGCATAAGGCCTGTCTGCATTCTTCTGCCCAGGCCCAGAGAGTTTGACCAATGTTGAATTTTTAATGGACTGATGTGCTTGGCTGAAGATATGGAACTGCGAAATTTGAAACTAAAAGTTGGAAAAACCCAGGCAGGTTTAAAATTAGGGGCACTGAGACTGGTTGCTGAAGCTGCTATTATAAAATACACTAGCATTTGGAAGGAAGATGCCCCAAATACTTCACATGGAAACAATGGAAAGTATGTCTGAGGGAAGACTCAACAGTAGAAATTCAAACTCTTGTGAAAGGAGTTGGCTGAAAGAAAGGCACAATTTATTTCATCCCTGAATTAAGAATATGGCTGTGTCCAGCACACCTGATATTGGTTTGTAAACATTAAAAAAAGTGCATGGAAAGGGTCATGAAGTACACAATGTTCCAGGAGCCACTGCTGAGATGTAGCATGGAGCAGGGCATGATGACCCTGATGAAGAGGCAGTGAAACCACTGGAAGAGGGACCGTGGTTGGAATGGAGACCCAAGGACGTTTTGTGGATGTGTTAGAACTGTGCAAGAGCTACCATAGAGCACTGTTGGCTTGGAAGGAAGTTCCCTCCGGCTATTCAGCCCAGCTTGGGGGACGGAATTGGGAATTCTGGAGTCTGTCAGTCACTGGTTATCATATCAGACCTGAACTGCAGATGTTTGATGTTTGCTTGATGGTTGTTGAGTTTGCATTTGTCCAGTCTCTTCTTGTTATGCCTTTTAGAAGGTGGAAATGTTTACTCGGTGCCTTTCTATGTTCAAACTATAAAATTTGTTTTGATTTTACAGAACTCACAGATGAGACTTGGGACTTTGGAACTATTTTAAGTTGGTAATGACTATGAGATCTTTGAGTTTGGACTGAAAACAATATACAATTTACAATGTGAGATGGTTATGAATTTATTGTGTGGCCAGGGGTGGAATGTGGTAATTTAAATGGATGTCCCCCAATAGATTCAGGAGTTTTATTAAAGCTTCTAGGATTTCTAACTATCTGGCTGGAGGAAATATCACTGGGAAGATCTGAAATTCTAGCCCTAAGGTATTTGTTACTGGGAACAGATCTGAATTACAGCCAAAGTTATGCAAATTCCCTGAGCTCTGCCTGGGGTCCTGGAGTGCTCTCACTCATGGTGCTTGTGGTTGTTGGTTCCTCTCTGTGTGGACCTGTGACAAGGGGCCAGTTCCTTCCACCACTATGGAACTTCCCCTGGATCTTTAAGCTTAAATAAATCCCTTCCTCCCATAACTGTGTCTGGTCTGGAGGTTCATCTCAGCAATGTGAAGCTGACAGCTACAGCACATAAAGTCAGATGTACAAAGTGCCACATGCATCTGGAGTTTATTTGCAATTTCTGGAGGTCCTGAGCAACACCCATTCTCTCTGTCTGTATCTCTCCTCCATCTCTGCTTTCAAGCACACTGACATGTTTATTTAGGCATTACTAGCAATAGAAAATATATGGAAAAAAATTGTGCCCATTGACAGACAAATAAACAATAAAACCGTGATGTGATATACGTGCATATATGCACATATTGTATATCCAATAAAATATTATCCAGCCTTAAAGCAATAGGATGCAACTATTTGCCTTGAGGATATGATATTCTGAGATAAATCTGACAGAGAAAGAAAGATATTACATGATCTCACTTACATGTAGCATTAATAAACATTTCAGATATCCAGAGATAGAAAACAAGACAGTACTTACCATGAGTGAAAGTCATAGGAACTAGATAGCTGATGATCAAAAGATACCAATTAGGAGTGATCTACAATGGACAAGTCTACTGATCTAATGTACTACACAGGTGTAGGTGATAAAGTTGCATTAATTTTGGGGTTCATGATGAAGAGCTGCTCTGGTCACAAAAATATGGTAATTTTGAGATGGTGAATATTTTTATTTGCTTCACTATAGCAACCTTTCAACAACCCATATGGTTCCCATGACATCATAGCATGTCTTAAATATACCTAATAAAATTTACTTTTATAAAAAGCTGTTCAGTTATGATACTATTGAAGGGACATATGGAAGGACAGTACATCATGGCACATTGATATTTTTTTAAGAAAGTTCTCAACTTGATGGGCACAAATTTTATCTTATAAACCACAAGCAAAACAAATATAAGGCAAAGGAAACAAAAATTGGAAGCAATAAAGTTAGGATGAAACTAATGAAATAATTAAACATATTTTTGAAAAAGTTAAAGCTTCCTTGAAAACGTCAATAAAATTTATAATTGTCTAGTTAGAAGGGCTTTGGGGAAGAAGGGGAATATAGGACAAATCACCAGTTTCAGAAAAGCAAAAGATGTTATCACTCACCTTGTATGATAAAGGAATATTGACAAGTTGATGCTAATGAATCGAGTATCAGAGATGAAAGAGAGAGATTTACTGAAAGACACAAATTATCAAAGCTCATGAAAAACAAATAGACCATTTGAATGTCTCCAGGTTTATTAAGGAAATTGAACTTGTATGAAAAAAAAATTAATTCCTTAACATAAAGACAATTCTGAGCATGGGTGACTTCATATAAATTATCAAATCTTAATGAAATAAATGATAACATTTCTACACAAGCTTTTATAGTAAGCTGAAGGAAAGGAAACAATTACTAGCACTATTCTTTGTGGTCACCAAAAGTGGAGACATCACAAAAATAAAAGCTGGCCCATGTAAGCCAGATGCACAAGGGGGCGCACAAATCTGGAGTTCATTTGCAGTGGCTGGAGGCCCTGGCACACCCATTCTCTCTCTCTCTCTCTCTCTCTCTCTCTCTCTCTCTCCTTCTTTCTCTGTCAAATAAATAAATAATAATAAAGCTGTATACAAATATTTTTACCAAATATATTTACATAATTATTAATAAAAAAATGAGCAAAGAAAATACAGTAGTACATAAAAAGAGAGATTTTACTGTTGCAGTGAGTTTTACACTACTAGGACAAACAACCTACTAGCTTATGGGAGGGAACAGTTTATTTCAGGCTTACAAATTCCAAGGGAATACTATGAATGGCAGAAGAAGGTCGTGCTTTTTCATAGATCCAAGCAGAGAGACATCACCAACAGCCAGTAAACATCAGAAAGCACAAACTACAATAATTAAATTGCTCTCCCTGCACCTAATAAGGCTAGACTCAGATCTACCCCCAAACTTAGCTTGTGACTTGGGCTCCAAGACCCACCCCCTAGGGACACCTTCCCCAGCAAGACTGCTAGAGACCCAAGTTATAAGCTCAATTCTGAATCAAAAACACTTGAGACTATGTGGTCAACATTCAAACTACCACAACTAATATATTGATATAGTTATTAATAAAAACGCATAAGAACATAATAGTACATAAAAAGAAAGGCTTGTTATAACCAGGTGAGATTTATTCCAGGAATATGATGACTATTCATATTTAATTTGAATCAGTGTAATTCAGTATCATATTGGGATTCTAAAACTCATGTTGATAAATGCAAATAAAGGCATTTGGCAAGCATGGCATTTTCCTAAATAAATAAATAACACAAGAAGGCAAAGCAGTATAGAAATGAATAAAGAAAAACTTTAATCTGCTGGTTGTATACTTACGTTTATGTCTGCAGAACCCTTTCTAAAGCCAGAAACAAGACAAGGATGTGCACTTTCCTTATATATGACTATCCAGTGTAGTGCTAGAATGTTTAGCCAATGCAGTAAAGCAAGTGAAAATAAACAAATAAATATAAGGTATGCAAATTAGTAAGAAATGAAACTCTATTTGTAGATCTCCTCTATTGCATGCTGTATAGGAGACTTCTGTAGAGCAATAGGAAAGGTAGATTAAAGTCATTTTATTGAAAAACAAAAGATATAATGGTCTTTATTTACCAGCAACATTGTGATTCATTTAGAAAATTCCATTAAATCTACACAAAAGCTCCTAGAACGAGTAAGTGAGTTAAAACAACATTACAGTATTGTAGTGATTTGATTCAGGTCTCCCCCATAAACTTAGGTATTCTGAATGCTAGATTCCAGCTGATAGAGATTTGGGAATGAACACCTCCTGGAGGCAGTGTATTGCTGGGGGTGGGCTTGTGGGCATTATGACCAGCTCCCCCTTGCTAGTGTTTGGAACACCCTCCTGTTGCTATTGTCCACTTTATGTTGGCCAGGGGTGATGTCTACCCTCTATTCATGCCATCATTTTCCCTTCCCATTATGGAGCTTCCCCTCAAGTCTGTAAGCCAAAATAAACTTTTTTTTTTTCCCCCACAAGCTGCTCTTGATTGGGTGATTTCTGCCAGCAATGCAAACCTGACTGCAACAAGCATTTTTAGTATAGCATCAAAATATGGAAAATTCTATATATTACAAACAATTGTAAGTTAAAATATGACATCATTTATGATAAAATAAGCTTGAAATTGTCAGGGACAATTATTACACAAACCTATTAAATACATGTACTAGAAATTAGAAAACATAGCTGAATAAAAATAAAAACCTAAGTAATTGAGACATACACTGTGTCTCAGAATATTCAATGTTCTTAAGATATCAATTTGTTCTAAATGAGTCTATTGATTGCATGTGTTCCCAAGCAAAATGCTAGCAAGCTATTTAAGAATATAATTGATGAAATGTTTTTGAAATTCATATTGGAAATGAAGTGGACATAAAATAGCTGAAATAAAACTACATGAAAGAGAAAAATAAAATTAGATAAACATGCCAAATGAATGTAGAAATTAAACTGAAAATATACCCAACATTAGTGTGGTATCATATGCCTGTAATCCAGTACTTGGGAGGTTGAAGCAGGAGGATTGCTGTGAGTTTGAGACCAACCTGAGCTGTATAACAAGCCCGTGAATCAAAAGTAAAACAAGGGCTGGAGACATGGCTTAGCAGTTAAGGCACTTGCCTGCAAAGCCTAAGGAACCACGTTTGACTCTCCGGAACCCGCATAAGCCAGACACACAAAGGTGAGGCAAGAGTAAGGGTCACATATGCCCAGTAGGTGACACAACTGTCTGAGGTCAATTGCAGTGGCCCTGTTGGGCCAATTCTCTCTCCCACTCTTTCTCTGTCTGAAATAAAAAAAGTAAAGCAAGCAAAATAAAGGGTAGAAACAGATCCATATATGTTATAGTATATATGTGTATGTGTGTTTGTGGGTGTGTGTGTGTGTGTAAGAGTGTAATTTTTCACAATGACTTTTGACAAAGAAGAATAGGAACAATTAGAATGTACAGATGATCACCACATACAGAGAAAAGAGAACTTAAATACATGCCTTCTACCTTCTGACAAAATAATTCAATTTTTCTCACAAATATATGTTAAACTTAAAACTATATAAAACTATAAAGGAAAACAGAGGGGAAATTTTTCTTAACTTGGATCAGACAATGATTTGTTTAGATTAAACATAATCTAAAACTGTAAAAAGGTGAATTAGACTGTTTCAAAATGAAGAATTTCTTCTCATCAAAAGTGACTGCTAATATAATAGAAAGGCAAACTATAGACTGGAAGAAAATATTTGTACAATATGCCTGCTTCAAAACAACCTTGTAATCGGTTTAGTGCAGAACATCTTTGGAATTTTGTTGGTGTTTGCATTGAATCTGTAGATTACTTTTGGAGAAATAATCCAGAAATTCATAGGTAACAACAAAAATTTAAAAAAAAAAAACACCACAGCCAAAGGAATCATGAAGAGAAAGAATGCAGCTGGAGATATCACAGTACGTAATCTGAAATTACACTACACATCAATCGTGATAAAGACAACATAGTCCTGGCATAAAAGCAGACCTACAGACCAATGGAACAGAATGGAGGACTAAAAAAAAATGAATCCACATTGATTTGGCTTCCTGTGGTGGTTTGATTCAGGTGTCCCCCATAAACTTAGATGTTCTGAATGCTAGGTTCCCAGCTAATGGAGATTTGGGAATTAACACCTCCAGGAGGCAGTGTATTGTTGGGGGTGGTCTTATGGGTGTTATAGCCAGTTTCCCCATGCAGTGTTTGGCACACTCTCCTGTTGCTATGGTCCACCTTATGTTGGCCAGGGGGTGATGTCCACCCTCTGCTCATGCCATCATTTTCCCCTGCCATCATGGAGCTACCCCTCGAGCCTGTAAGCCAAAATAAACCTCTTTTCCCCACAAACTGCTCTGGGTGGGGTGATTTCTACCAGCAATGCGAACCTGACTGCAACAGTAAAGTGATACCGAGGAGTGGGATTGCTCCTGTGTGGCTTTGGCCTTTTGGAGCTGATTTTCAAGTGGAATGTGGATGGATTTTAAACCTTGGCCTAAGAGATGACTTGCAGAACTGTAAGTACAGCTTGGTGGACTATTCTGGTCAGAGTTGAAAGACCTGAATACAGTAAGAGCTATGGACTGTGAGGTTTGGCTTATAAGGGTGAGAAAGAGCTGTGCTTGGACTGGGCTAACAGTTTATGTGAGCCTTGCTGTTATGCCCATGTCCTAAGAAGTTGTGCAGGGCTGCTTTGCATAGAAATGAGCTGGTGAGAGCAGAGGGATGTGGCACAGAAAAAAATGAAGCCTTTGGGTGAACTGCTGCCCATTCAGCTGCAGTTGAGAGATTACAACTTTTGAGACTGGGCCAGCTGACCTGCACTGGGGCAACAGGAAGAATGTAGACTCTTTTGAAGGGGCCTGAGTGCTCAAGGAGTGTCCTGTTCTTCAAAGTCTGCTTTATTCCCCCCTGGATTTAACAAATAGGCAATCTACCTGATATTATGGAGAACTGCAGGAAAGAGAGGTTCATTGAGTTTGCAATGTGGCCTTGTGTTTCGGAAAAGGCCATGGGCAGTATGAGGCAGGTTTGCTGGATGCCTGCATGGAGACCCGATGGAGCCATGAGGATGAACCGTGGATTACAGTGGAGACCCAGTGGAGATGCCGGGACCACGAGATGGCTGCTAAGGAAAGCTGTGGGCCCAGATGAAGTTTTCCAGGACTGTGAGTAGCCTAGCTGGAGGGGCAGAATTGGAACTCCAGAGACTTGTTGCTGGCTAGAATTATCGGACTTGGAGACTTGTTACTGACTAGAGTTGTTGGACTTGGAGTTACAAAATTTGATACTTGTCATGTTTTAAATCTTGTATTGGTTGAATGCTTATTGTATTTCCCAATGTAATCTTTTGTAGTGTGAATGTTTATTTTGTGCCATTATGGGTTTGGGGGGGGGAGTTTTTGGTGTTATAGCTCAGTTAAAAGAACTTGGGAGCCAGGCGTGGTGGTGCATGCCTTTAATCCCAGCACTCAGGAGGCAGAGATAGGAGGATTGCTGTGAGTTCAAGGCCACCCTGAGACTGCATAGTGAATTCCAGGTCAGCCTGGGCTAGAATGAGACCCTGTCCCCCCACCAAAAAAAAAGACCTTGGATTATGGAGATGTTTGAACATCATTAGGATTGATAAAAACTATGGGAACTTTTAAAGATGTACTGAATACATTGCATTTTACATCATGTATATTTATCAGTTTATGGGAGCAAGGGAGGAATGTAGTAGTTTGATTCAGGTGTCCCCCAACTTAGGTGTTCTGAATGCTAGGTTCCCAGCTGATGGAGATTTGGGAACTAACACCTCCAGGAGGTGGTGTATTGTTGGAGGCTGGCTTATGAGGTTATGTTATAACCAGATCCCCCTTGCCAGTGTTTGGCATACTCTCCTGTTCCTGTTGTCCACCTTATGTGGACCAGGGAGTGATGTCTACCCTCTGCTCATGCTATCGTTTTCCCCTGCCATCGTGGAGCTTCCCCTTGAGCCTGTAAGCCAAAACAAACCTCTTTTTCCCACAAGCTTCTCTTGGTTGAGTGATTTCTACCAGCAATGCAAACCTGACTGCAACACTTCCTAATGTTTGACAAATGAGCCAAAAACGTTCAGTGGGAAAAAGAAAGCTTATTCAACCAATGGTGCTGATAAAACTGTATATCCACATGTATAAAAATGAAATTGGATCTATATTTTCACTCTGTACAAATATCAATTCTAAGTGGATCAAATACCTTACAAACTAAAGCCTGAAACAGACAATGTTAGAGGAAAAAAAAAACAGAGAAGATGCTTCAAGATATAGGCATAGGTAAGTACTTTCTGAACAAGACTCAAGGCACAAGAAATAGCTCCAAGAATCAACAAATGGGACAGCATGAAATAAAACGTTTCTGTACAGCAAAAGAAAACATCGGTGAAGGGAACAGAGAGACTGCAGAATGTAAGATAATGTTTGACAGCTATACTTCAGACAGGGGGTTAATAACCAAAACTTACAAGGAATGGCGAAATTTAAACATCAAAGACATAAATATGCTGATCACCAAATGGGCCTGAAATGAACAGATAGGTTACACAAGATGCACAGATTGTCAATACGTCCCTCAAAAAGTGTTCAAAATGCCTAGCCATGAAGGAAATGCAACCAACTTTGAGGATGCCATCTTACCCTAATCAAAATGGCTACCATCAATAAAACTGACAATAAATACTAGCCATGGTACACGGAAGAGGAACCCTCAAACCCTCAATCACTATTAGTGGGTGTGTAAACTAGTGCACCCATTATGGAAATCAGTATGGTTGTATCTCTGAAATTTAGAAATAGAACTCCCATATGACCTATCTATACTACTTCTGGGCATATATCCTAAGGACTCCATCCTCTACTACAGAGATACTTGTACATCCGTGCTCATTATGGCTCTATTTACAATAGCTATGAATTGGAATAAGCCTACATGTCCATCAACAGAAGAACAGATAATGAAAAAATGCTAAATATACACAATGGAATGCTATTAACAGTACAGCAAGATGAAGTTATGACATTATGGATAGACTTGGAAGGGATCGTATGAAGTGAATTAACTCAAACCAAGCTGAGAAGATAAACATGTCATAGTGTCCCTGATATGTGGGTCTTATCTTGTAATATCTTTAAGCATGTACCTATAGAGGGGGAAATGTGGATAAATCTGTAAAGAGAGGAGCTGGAAGAGAGCTCAGGGAAGCGCCAAAGGACAAGTGACATGAAACAGAAGGTGGGAGGACACTGGAATAAGAAGAATTGGGTGCAGAGTGGGGTGGGGACGGAAAGAGGACATTGAAATGAATAAAACAGATTGTATTTGAATATGCCAGAATGAGTAATACCTAAATGCCTGTATGCCAACAAAAATTTAAAAATAAATTTTAAAAATAGTTTGATACCAAAACATATAAAACGACAACAACAACTATTTGGGGCTGGCTCAACAGTTAGGCACTTGCTTGTAAAGCTTATTTGCCTGGGTTCAGTTCTCTGGTGTTCACATAAAGCCAGATGCAGAAACTAGCGGATGCATTGGGCATTTGTTGTAAATGTTTACCCTGCCTTTAGACTGAAATTCTTTTTCTATGCTCACAATTCTTAGGTTTGATGTTTTCATAGTGTCCTGAATGTCTTGAAAGTCACAGCTATAACTTTTTTTAGATTATCTTCATCTTTGTTAGAACGTTCCAGTTTTTCTACCTTGTCTTCAGGTTCTGACATTCTGTCCTCTAGTTGACTCCTTCTATTGGTGAGTCTTTCCACAGAGTATTTCATTGAATATTGTCTTTTTCTTTTCATTTTTCACTATTAAAATTTTGTTTTTCTTTGCTATTTGTATCTCTTTAGTGAATCCTTCCTTCCTGTCTGTATCAACCTACTTATTTCATTTGCCTAATTTATGCTTTCTTATGACTCATACAGAAGTTTGTTTTCTCTAATTCCGAACATAGCTATAATCATACAGTTCAGTTCTTCTAGGATTTCATTAATTCACTTTCACTGGAGGCAATTACTGTGAGATTAGGAAATTTTAGAGGAGTTATATTGCTTTGGATTTTCATGTTAATTATATTGCTGCATTGGTATTTTACTTCTGGGTTTATTTTATTGCTTATATTTTTGCATGTGTGTTTGTGTGGCATGCATACATGTTCATATGTTTGTGGGCACATGTGTTTTCATGTGCATCTGGAGGCAGGAGGTTGATGTCTGGCATCTTCCTTAACCATTCTCCACCTTATTCTTGAGATATGGTCTCTCTCCCTGAAGCTGGAGCGCAGAATTCTGTTAGACTATCTAACCAGCTGATCAAACAAAATTCTCTTGTCTCCCCTTCCTAGCACTGATACTACAGGCATATGTTGCTACACTCAGCCTTTACATGGGCGCTGGAGATTTGAACTCAGGTCCTCATGCTTACATAGCAAACACTTTACCAGTTACTCAGCCTGGATTACTTTTTATAAGCATGACTCATAGGTATATAGTTCAGAAGTTACATCCTTAATCCAGGAGCTCAAGGTCCCTAGTGTGACCTCTATATTACTCTGAGAATAGAATATTAAATGCAGGAGAGCCCACAGCTACTGAATATGGCTGTTATATAAGTTTGGTAGTAGCCAATTAACCACAATGGACTCCTTGATTTCAACAATGGTTACAGGATAAATGAACACGGACGTGTGGAGTACACTAGGATCTTAGTTACTAAGATTAGAATCGGAACACAAATAAGTAGGTGAGTATATGGGCTAGTGCTAGGCCAACCTAGGACAAAGATAGAAGTGAGAGAAATATGAAAGGTGGTAGGAAACATTGGGATATTGGCAGGTTCCACACCTTCTAGAGGTTGTTAAAACTATAGCAGGTTGTACTTATGAGGTATAAAGAGGAGGGAATAAAGAACATAAAATAGAAAAAGGTTGGAATGAGAGGGAACCTATATGAGTTATGTACAGGAAGAGTAGTAGAAAGTGACCTCTTTTAGACTAAGTGGAGAAACGTGCTGAACAGTCATAAAATCTAACTGAGAAATATGCAAACAAAAGTGAAATCCTAATGGGATACACATGCTAGAGTAGTGACTTAAAAGTCAGGCACTAAAAGATTAAAAATTACTAAACTTGACAAAAATTAACCAGAACATACAAATAAACCACCAAACCAGGCAAAATATACTGACCATACATTAAATTTACAGAGCTATGATGTCATTTAGCATTTCTTCCTTGGTGGAGTGGATTTTGAATTCTTTCCTTCCCTGTTTCATTTTACAAAGTGCGCTGATAAGAACGTACAATTTGCACTTCGAGTTCAAACCTATAGAACCACATTTGGGATGTGTATTGCCCCAGTGGAGTACAGAGGAGTTGAGTTTTGTATGTTTGGTTGGTTGGTTTTGTGTGTGTGGGGGGGGTTGTTTTTTGTTTGTTTGAGTTTTTGAGGTAGGGTCTTGCTCTAGCTCAGGGTGACCTGGAATTCACTATGTAGTGTCAGGCTGGCCTCAAACTCACAGCGATCCTCCTACCTCTGCCTCCCGAGTACTAGGATTAAAAGCATGCACCACCGCACCCAGTGGCCAGATGACTTTTGAAGTGGGTTTTTAGCCCGCCTGTGCTGGGTTGAGGAGTCTGCACCCTCTCCAGGGCATTACTGTGCTTGGTGCAGCACATTGATGCAGGGTTGGGAGATAGTGGGAGCCCTTGGCTTTACCTACTGTCTGTGTTCCCAGTAGTGGCTTACCAGGGAAGAGAGGGTGTGAGACACTGTCTAGTGGTTCCACCATGTCTCAGCTGGTTCCTATTCCCATCTTCAGTTTCTTCTGATCCTGTAAGGCCAGTGTGCGTAGGGAAAAGAAGACCTTTCTGGAAGCTGGGGCCGATTGGTTTGGCTGGGCATGCAGATTCTTGCCAATTCATAACAGCTACCACCTAATTCCCTTTGGAGATCTCATCTGGCTTGATACGTTCATTTACAGATCATGGCCTCTTGCAGGAAAAGAGCATATTGTTACTATTGACTTGTTTTGACTGTTTTCCTTCCCAGGGCTTCATTGGCAAGGCTTCTAAACCACCATCTTACCCTGAAGTTTGCCTTTGACTTAGACGAATATGCCTGTCTTTTGGTAAATGGTCTCTTCATGGTTTTGTGGGCATAAACCTGTATGTGACTTACCAGAGTATTACTTTATATAAGTACAGTATAAATCAAGAACACCTCCATAAAGCAGCTTAAAGGTTTGAAAATGCTATACTCTCGTCATGCGGTTAGTATAAACAAAAGGGATCTTAGTGGGAATATACCTGATGTGCTAGACCAAGCGAATTTCCACCTGCAATAATTCAGCACAAGCCCCCGAAAACTAAAATGAGACTAGAAAGACAATAATGAATACCTGGGTCTTAGATTGGTTGAATCCAGCACTCCATTAACTCCTAATAATGCATGTTATTCCAGATCTGGAAATGGATGTTAGATTTATAGGAAGACAGCATACACGATACGCAATCATTAAGTTTGGACGTTTCTCCACAGAGGTTCCAGGTTCTTGTGTCCCTGAACAAGCAATTGAGCATACTTTTGTGACACACTGTCACAAAAGAAGCAAAATCAGATGATTAGGAAAAGGTACACTTCCTGGGAGGAAGCTGGCCAGAGCAAAATTAGTAAGTTTAGTAGCTCAAAGTAATACAGATATTGGTGTTCCTCTGTCAATGCACCAATATATGCCAATACAGCAGTAATTTTGGGGTGTCCCCAGGTTCTTGTCTTGTGAATTTGACAAGTGAAACTCACAGAGCAGAGAGTAACTTGGGGCTTTAGGAGGGAGAGCTTTAAGAGATAGGAGCTGCCCGGAGTGGTGGCGCACACCTTTAACCCCAGCACTTGGGAGGCAGAGGTAGGAGGATCACCATGAGTTCGAGGCCACCCTGAGACTACAGAGTGAATTCCAGGTCAGCCTGGGCTAGCGTGAGACTCTGCCTCAAAAAAACAAATCAGAAAAAGAGAGGGCTGGAGAGATGGCTGAGCGGTTAGGCGCTTGCCTGTGAAGCCTAAGGACCCCGGTTCGAGGCTTCACAGGCAGATACACAAGGGGGTGCACGTGTCTGGAGTTCGTTTGCAGTGGCTGAAAGCCCTGACGAGCCCATTCTCTCTCTATCTGCCTCTTTCTCTCTCTGTCTGTCGCTTTCAAATAAATAAATAAATAAAATAAACAAAAAAAATTTAAATAAAAAAAAAGAGAGATGGAGCTGAAGAGAAGGAAGACAGAGCTCTTGTGCAAGGAGGCAAGAGGCAGTCTGAGAAGCCCACCTCAGAACTTAGGTTGGGGTTTTTAATGAGCCTCATAGACAGGTGGCTGGTTTAGCCAATCTAGTTTTGACATTAGGTATCTGGGGTCAGAATTTCTGGAAAAGGGCAATCTTCCCAGAAATCTTAATTTTCTAGGAAGAGCCTTCTGTGTCCTAAGGGGGCAGAGATTAAAAAAAAAAAAAGGCCAGACCCTTGTGGTATTTCTGACCTGTAGTAAAGTGTAATGAGCTAGATTTTCCCCTACAGGCTCAAGGACAATTCCTGCACTTAGCCAAGAGAAACCTATTCACTTTGGGGTCCTATGACCCCTAAGCCGCCTCAAAAGACAGAGTGAGTAAACCCACATAACATGGGCTTTTTAGGTCTCTGCACAGCACAGACTTTCTCATACATGCTCTATCTGTTACATATAATTCTACATACAACTACATGCATGACGTGTCTCATTAGCATCTTCAATCTCTACCCAGGAGTGAGTATTTTAGTATCAAAATGAGTCAGAAGTCATCTTCAGACACTCTGGACCATCTCTGCACCTGCTCCAGTGACTGGATTTAGCCAGTTACAGGGGCTTCCAGCTTTCTTCTTTGCCAACTTGTTCTTTCCATATGCTAATTTCATAGCCCTGTGTCAGACCTTCAGAACCTCACCCTCCATCTTATTCTCCTTCCTCCTTGGTCCTAAGGGAAATCCTAGCTTTTTGACATAGTCTGTAGACCTAGACATAAACAGACACTGCTGATCACGACAGGCTCCTCTCTGCTCCTGAGACTAACCTTCCATCACAGTCAGAAGGACAAGGAGGCCAGTTCTTGCTGTGCTTCATGTATTTATTTATGTGGGTCTACATTACCAGTCTAGAGAAGTAGACGATGAGAGCAGTTTCCTTCGGTGTAGAAAACAATTTTCCAAATCTGTTGCTCTGCCTTTTTGAACCCAATTATGCAGGACTTGTGATTAGTCTTTTCCTTATCAGTGGATGGGAGAAGAGTCCTTGTCAGTCACCCTCAAGACTCAACTTCCTCCAACTGCTCAGGGACCAAAATCAATCAACCAATCAATCAATCAATCAATCAATCAATCAAATAAGCAACAGCAAAAGATTTTATGTGGGGACTGGAGAGATAACTAAGTGGTTAAGCATTTGCCTGTGAAGCCTAAGGACCCCGGTTCAAGGCTCGATTCCTCAGGACTCACATAAGCCAGATGCACAAGGCGGCACATGCATCTGGATTTCATTTGCAGTGGCTGGAGACCCTGGCGCACCTCTCTCTCTCTGCCTCTCTCTTCCTCTCCCTGTCTGTCACTCTCAAGTAAATAAATAAAAATAAACAAAGAAAAAAATTTTAATTCCATATGCACATGAAAGAAGACATCCACTAGTTGCACAAAGTAATTAGTGTTTTGGATTCATTTTCAGAAAAGATGCAAAGTCTTCTCAAATAAAATAAGAATAAAGCATAGTGTCTTCAAATTCATTTCATGTAAGAGACAAAAAAACAGGTATTTTTCAAAGTTCTGTTCTATGTAAAGCAAAAAAAAAAAAAGAGTATAGCCTATGCTATTTATTGATATGACTCTTGAAATTAACATAGAAATATGCTCAGAAAAAATCAGAACACACTTTTGGTAAATTTTCTAATGGCAAATACCACCCAACAGTATCAAGTCCCTGTGTGCACACCGTGAAAACAGTTCTGAGGCTGGAAGTGGAAAGTGCTGACTTGCAAGGGATGAATTGGTCCTGGTGTTCTTGTAACATTTGTAATGGAGAAACGCTTGATAGATAGTTGTGTTTTTCTTAAAAGGCCTGGTTGTTTTAGAAAATGATCTTTTTATGAGACACAGTAGAGATAGAAAAGGTGCTTTGGCTTAGCATTATGAAATTGAAGTGTGCAAGTCTCTTTTCCTTAAGAAAATTAAGAAATAAAATAATAAAACTGCCTCTCTTTGATCAAGAAATACAAGTGGAAAAAGGGCAATTTGCCCTGGTAAGTGAAGATTTAGCCTCTGCAATAGGAAAACTGCACACAGTCTGAAGTACTTTGTTTGTTAAGATCCTGTGTTGTAAATTGCTTTTCTTTGCTGATAAGAAAAACTAAGAATTCAGAATATTCATGATCCAGGAAGCAAACCAAAAACCTGCCCACAAACTAATCAGGTTGAGACAAATATATACGACTAGAATGCAATTCTGTTCAATCGTAAGTGACAAATTCCCTAAGTCGTCTTTTCCTGTCACTCAATATGAAGAGATAAGTATTTTCTTGTCAATTTTTCTAATTAAGGCTGCTACATATACAGTGCAATTGTTATCTTCCAGTCTTGGGAGAATTGCTAGGAATCACAAAACGATTTTCACAGGAAAACAAGTGTGAGTTCAGGAAGGGCCGGCTCTTGGTTTCCTCTTCTTTCATTAATATTGCAAAGCCCTCACAGGTGCACTTTGCTGTGTCTGTCCTCCTAGTAGGTACAAAGAACCAGAACAAATTCTCAAAAAAAGGACAGATATCACACTGAAGCATCTTCTTGTCCCTCCCCAAATTTAAAAAATAATAAAACATATCTCTGACAATGTCAAAAGCTAAAGCTATTTGATAATCATTGTTTAATGATTAAGTTTCTCCATGAAGCTCCTACTCTATGCCATACAAGAACTTTCACTTACTTTCTTAATATTATTTCCTCCTCCTCATTATTATCAAAATATGGATTGGATCTGATCAGGCCAACTTCTGAGTACATGCCTTAGTGGGGTTCTAGCTAGATATGGACAAGTCTGTGTTCCGAGGAGAAGGGTGCTCACACGTTTTCAGTGAAGAATGTGATTATGGCATTCTTTTATGACACTGGCACTTCTTTATGACACTGGTAAGTCTTTCATGGCACTGATAACTCCTACAGAGGTGATTGCTTGTGTCTTTGGTTGGTCTGCTCAACTGGCACATTTTACTGACAGCCACTTACCTTAGACTGAACTGAGCATATGTGGAGGCAGAAATAACTTATGGTTAATGCGGGGGATGAAATAGCCAGCAGCTCCTTAAGGAACCAAAGTGTGACGCAAGTCTATCACCAGGAGTTTGGCTTTCCCCAAAACATATCTGAGTATCTCTGTTCCTCTGGGGTTTGGGGAGGAATGGAACTAGCAGTGTCATTTCTAAAATCGCATTTAAATTATGCACTCTAATATCACAAAGCACATTTCATAGCTGAGTAAGATCGAGTGGGTTAAGGATACACTGGCTGCTCCCATCCACACAGAAACTCTGAATCTTCTAGTACTTGAATGTGTGTGTATGTATGTATACATATATGTATATGTGTGTGTGTGTGTGTGTGTACCTATGCATTTGTGTATGTATGTATGTGTGTATATGTGTAAATATGTATATGTGTGTATGTATGTGTATACATATATGTATATATATGTGTGTATATATATAGGTATATATGTACCTTCAGTTAGTTATGCCCCATGTATAATTCCTATACTTTTCCAGAACCTTCTCAATATGCTTGTGATGCAATAGAAGATAAAACTAGTAAAAATTCCCACATTGACCTGTCACTCTAATAGGATAAGAGGGTTGCAGGGAAGATAAACGAAAGGATACATTAAAAAAATAGTAATTGTAAGGAGACTATCTCTATGGCTGCAAAGAGAAGGTTGAACAGGGCACGAAAGATCATGAATGCCTGCTGAGGAAATTGAAGATGGTGAATGAAGATTGCAATTCAAAATAGAATGTTTTAAGCGAGGCACATTAGAAATGTGACCACTGGGCTGGAGAGATGGCTTAGTGGTTAAGCGCCTGTCTGTGAAGCCTAAGGACCCCCGTTTGAGGCTCGATTCCCCAGGATCCACATTAGCCAGATGCACAAGGGGGCGCACGCGTCTGGAGTTCATTTGCAGTGGCTGGAGGCCCTGGCGCGCCCGTTCTCTCTCTATCTGCCTCTGCCTCTTTTTCTCTCTGTCTGTCGTTCTCAAATAAATAAATAAAAATAAACAAAAATATGTTTAAAATGTAATAATTTCAGAGACCAGAAGGAGGTAAGGAAGATGAGTGTGCAGATAGCTGGAGGAGAGCATAGTAAGTAGGAGACAATCTACAGGCTGGAGGGGAGCCACTGGTCATAAAGATTTCAGGTCTCAAGGGATCACTGGGTTTGGGCTGTGTACTCTATCATAAAGACAACTGCTTTTAGCATGAATGAAAGGACATCATCACAGGGCTTTGAAAGAGTGTGATTATCTGGCTTAGGTGTTCTTAGTCATTTTGTCTATAGTATTGAAACCTGCAGAGAAGGAGGTAGTGCAAGAAGCAGTTAGGAGGTGATGGCTGTAATCCAGGTAGGAGATGTTGACTCGCCAGTGATAAGAAGTGGGAAGAAGTGTTGAGCTCATGCAGTGTTTTGGAAAGAAGAGCCCATAGCATCTCCTGACAGAACAGATAGAATACTGTGTGTGAGTGAAAGACAAGATCTAAGATGACTCCAATATTTCCTTCCCTGAGCAACTGGAAGACCAGATTTGCCATCCATGAGAGGCATACCTGACAGAAGGAGCAGATGGAAAGAGGGTTTGGTTTGGGACCCTGCTGGATATATAGATGTTCGGCATATTGCTGGATGAATTACTGTGATTCAGGAAAGAGGTCCCAGGTAGAAATGAACACTGGAGTATTTTCAGGCTATAGACACCAGTTAATGCTAAGAGACTTAATAAAGAATTGAGTGTTGATAGAAAGGAGAGAGTTAAGCCCAGAGCCATGGGGCATTCCAGCCTTCAGAGTTCAAGAGAAGATAAAGAATCTAGAAAGAGTAACCATTGAAGTAGAGTTTAAAAAAAAAAAAAAAGCTAAGTCTTTAAGTATATCTAAAGTCAAGTGAAATAAACATATAAAAGTGGTTGGGGTTACCAGTATAATGAAACCATACCCCACCCTTACTCATCTAGACAGAATGCTGATTATATGTATAGCCTACACTGGCCTTTGCTTCTGGAAGCAAGACCCTGGCTGGGTTCTCCTAACATGTAGCAGGGGCCAAGTCTGCATGGACAAATCACGCAGCTCAAAGCAATCCTCCCTGTAGCACTTTAAGGCCCAGCGTGGTCCTGAGTTACATTCCTAGATGCACCTTCTATGCAGCACATGGCAATGCTGGTAACCTACTGAAAGAGGAAAAATGCTTCCTCAGGTCCATCCTTCGGCCCCGCTTTTTCCTTTCTCTCCAGGTCTCTCAGTCCCAGCATGTTCCAGAAAGAAAAGAAAAGAAAAGAAAAGAAAAGAAAAGAAAAGAAAAGAAAAGAAAAGAAAAGAAAAGAAAAGAAAAGAAAAGAAAAGAAATAAATCCATGCAAGTGATGTCACTGCATGCACAGGCATTGTCTCATCCCTTATCCATCTCACCAGTCCCAGGACAGTGAACCCTCAGAGACTGCTGTGTCAAAATGAAAGATCGGTATTTTATCACATTTATCACTCTACTGCTATGGAAGAGAGGGAGAAGTTGTGCAGGAGAAATTTCCCTTTCTTATATGACCTAAATGAATAAAATAAATGTTGTACTCCTATCCTACCTTGTGCTCCATGAGGTTTCCAAAGCAGTGGAAAAGAGTCCCTAAGAAATGGGATGTTCCTGGAGTAGGAAGCACCTCAAGTCAGCTTGAGCTCACTGAGCCCACATGACTCCTTAATAACAGCAAGCGTCGGCTTCATGTGGAGAGGTGGAACAGCTACACCTACAAGATCAATGCCCTTCACACATTCAGAACTGCCCTTGATGTGAGTCATCACATATGGCCCCTCATGGGCCAGTGTCCCTTAGTGCTTGGAAGCTTCACTCACTCTCAATCCAAACTCCCACTTGCACACTTGTGGATACAGCACAGAGACCGAATTTCAGAGAGACCAGTGTCTACGATTTAGGAGAAGCATATCTGGCTTCTGACTTAGGGACAGGTTACAAAAAAAAAAAAGAAGAAGAAAAAGAAAAAGAAAAAAATAGATGCTTCTGCTCATTCTCTGGGGTGATTCAATAAAGAAATCAAGGTATGGAAATTGTTGCTCACAGAATGGATGAATTCTTATTTAGCAAAAGGTATACAATCTCAGAGTTCTAGCAAAGGCAATGAGGAGACAAGGCCATAGTAAAGAAAAATATCGCTTGGGTTTCTCTTAACTAATAGGATCATATAAAAATGAAATGGAAAATAAAAACACTGTGATGTTGATGGATTATGATGAGAAGTGAGTTGAAGGAAAATAGGAGCTTGAAGCCATTCACTTCCCTAAATAACATCGGAGACCAGGGAATCAGATGGGCCTGCGCTTATTTGAACCAAATCTGGAAAATGTGGCAAGATTACTAACTTTAATTTCATGATGGCAAGATGGGGCCCCACAAGCAATTTTGAAGGCAGCAGGTCTCCTTGTAGAGATAACAGACATAACCCAAGTTCCTTTAAAGGGTCAATTCAGGGGTTACTGGCAAGATCAAGTTCGTAATTATAATTTTTTTTTTCCTCTGGCGACGGCGAGCAGCAAAACAGTCGAGGCATTACCAGAGAAGAGTAATTTTTTCTGTAAAATTATTGTCATTAAATAGAGCTTTCAGGGAAGGTGATCCAGCATTTGTTCTTTACAAATTTCTAACTTTAAGCTGCCATATCAAGTATTAGATCATAAAACTTAAGAGATGTTCTAAGATGTTCTATTTCCCGGTCTTACAACTGTATAGTCATAAATACCAACCGGAAGACCCATTTGGGGAAATGTATCTCTTTTCCTATGTGATAATACTTAGGGGCCGGCGGTAGAGTGTGCTTCCGGTGTAACCTGCCCTTGGTTTCAGAGAGAATGGTGCTTAGACTTAAGGAGGCTGTGTATTCTCACCCTCAGACATCCCCGGGCTTAGGCTGAGAAGTGCAGCACAAATCTTAACCTACACAAGGCTGGGGTCTTCTTCCCAACCACGAAGAAGCTCGTTCGAGGCCACATGACAAGCTTCAAACTTGGAGAACAAAAGAAAAAAAAAAAAAAGAAATCTGTGCTCAATTAGTTCAACCCTCTAATAGTAGAGTTTGATGAAACCAAATGTCAGACAGCACAATTGATTCTGCCGAACTCTCCTGAGATTAAACAGTCAACTAGTGGCAGTACCATGTTACATGGGCATGTTCTGATCATGGTCCAGCCCTTCCTCTGATAATTCCCATGCCGAATGAACGGAGCAGCAGAAAGCAGTCTGACGGGGGCTTTTACACTTCCTGTGTCCATTATGCTAATCACCATCAAGTATACAAAGAAGGGGTTTCTTAGAATAATCTTTACCCCAGACCACATTATATACCCACGTTGGGAATCTGCACCACAATTGCTGTCCCTCCAGTTCAGTCAGTGAGAGCAAGCAGTCTCTGTGCATGCCCATGTCAACATCGTCAGCTTTTCTGCCCCCAAGCAGAGATAATAATTAGCAGATGCAGTCAAATCCAAAGCTCAAAATGAAGTTTTTAAATATTGCTGAAAACCGAATGGAATAAAAGTTGCTACCTTCTTGTGAACTAAAACTTAACTGGAGCGCTCACAACTCTTAATTTCTGTTGACCTACTTAGTATTTGACATTTAAAGGGAAACTCGAAAGAGCGGGATGACCCGCTCTCAGACATCAAGGAGTCGCCAGTCTTGGATTCTCAGTGCAGGGTACTGGATTTCCAGCTGTCATTTGCTTGAGTCGCCGGTGAAGCAAAGAGGGTCTTGATTAAGTAGGGTGCATTCAGCTGTTTGAACGTGCCTGACGTTATCAGTGCTCAGCCCCATTTGAAAAGTGTTCCCATCTTGTGGATCATCATGCCCAAGATAAGAGGTGTGTTTCTTCTGCAAATTGCAATTCAAAAATGGTATAGCTGGGTAAAAATAAATGCCCCCCCCCTGACACATATACACACACACTTGTGCATGTTCAACTGAAACCAAACAGTAACAGCCCATCTTGGAAGGAGTGCCTGCTCCAGTTGAAGTTTTTATGCTGACTGTTGGTTTGAGCTCTCAGTGAAAGTCACACCCCATCAGCCCACCCCATGCGGACAGTCAGTCCAAGCAAAAGATTGCGATTCCTGGCATTCCAGTGTCTGGCATTTAATGGCAGTGATATCTAATAAAGGGTTCTTTTCTGAGATGCCCCCGTGAAAAGAAAGTGCCTGTCATCCAGTGTGTGCACACCTTTCCAAAGAGCTGTAAACAGCGATTCACTTTGAGGGGTGCGACTACCAAAGGAGCCCGGTCCTGCTGAGGGCCCCACCTTACATGGACTCTCCTGAACCACCTTAGGCGATTCTCCTAACCACAGCTCTGCTCCACGCGGGAGGCCTTACTCTTCCCCTTTCATGTGAAAGGACAAGGGGGACAGATCTGCCCTGTCAAAGCCACCCAAGGGAGTTCTCTTAAAGTAAACAGCTAAACCTAACCGCAGGGTTTTCCTCCCACGGACATGTTTTAAACATCTAGAATGTTGGGAGGCTGTTAGAAAAATGACAAGTGTCTGTTTTCATTAACCCTCCCCCCCCCCAAGTGCATGGATCTAATTGACAGCCTTTCGGAGGCTTGGAGGAACTTCCAGCTTCAGGTTTCCATAGCAACACGTCCCAGCAGCTGCTGGAGCACTCCTGCTCACAACCATCCTTCACAGGAAGCCACATTTCAGACACCTCAAGTTATCCAGGAATTTCACCACCCCAAAGGACACCAAATGCCATTGTCCATGATTTGAGTGCTCCACTTCAATTGCAGATCTCCAAGAATTCTTCTTTCATCATGTTATGAATTTTTTGTCCTTCAGTCAAATTCTGTGGCATCCTTCACCATCCATGAGAGACTGTAAACCTTGAATCGTCCTAATTGCCTCTCTCTCAACTCCTTCTGGAGGAAGGACATGGCACCCAAACCTGTCCTTCTCTGGGAGCTGTCGCTAACCATGGTTACTCATGGGAGTCATGCACAAACCCCAGACCCATAAGATGTGAGGAGGGGTGGGTGGAGCATCCGGGCAAGTTTTCAATAACCACTTGCCCTCGCCACCTCTTGGGGGCTGGGGCCCAGCCCACTCTGCACTCACTGTGTCGGTAGGAAGGGCTGTTTCACCCCGAGCAGTGCCCTTTCTTCATGCCAAGAGGCGTGGCCAACCTCACAATACCTAGCGCACTTAGCCTATGTTATTTCATTTACTCCTCAGAGCCTGGTGACAAAGTTCTTATTCATCCCAAGTTATAATGAACAAAAGCCAAGGTTAACTGCCAAGCTCTGGGCCACAGAGCTTGCAAGGTGCCAGCACAGGATTTCAAACTTCCATTCTCCCCTCTGTACTGGACAGTGGAAAGAAATAGGCAGGTTGGGGGATGTCCTGACCTTGCTAAAAGTAAGGCACCAAAAAAAAAAAAAAAAAAAAAAGTTGGGATCTGCTGCAAAAGCCATCCACCTAGAGGGTTTTCTCACAAATTGGCTACCTGCCTAAAGCCCACTGGCACTTAAAAATGAATTGTCCCTTTAATGTGTAGGTCGCCACCTTCTGGACTGTGGCACACACAGGGGCCTCATCCTCCTCAGATAAGGACCCTCACCCTGGCCACTCCGGGGCTGCCTGCTTGCGCATGATGCTCTGTGTTCAAACAAGACTGCTCGGATCTGTGCCCGTCGGTTTCTATCAGTTAATTGAATCAGCCACTGCTCATTTACCTGGGCTCCTCTGATGGGGTGTACAAACAGTCCTTCGTAATCATGATCGTCCAGATATTAGAGTCGCCCACAGTAGGAAAGAATGCTCAGGTCTCATGTGGGGAACTCAACAAACAAACAGAACGGGAGCTTGTCAAGCACAAAGCATGTACATATTCATTCTCGTTGCTCTTAATTGAAAGACTGTGCCACGAGGTTCCTGTTCACTTTTCCCATCAAGCAAGGTTTCAGAACACTAAAAGCATGTATAGTAAGTATCAACTTGGGAACCGAGAAAATCAGAGAGACTCGCCAGCAGCTAACTGGTCTTGTGAGTGAGGATGTCTAATGCCAAGCTGGGGTTGCTGACAACACACACCAAGCAGCAGCTGGGCACCTCCCCGTGTAATTCACACACAGCGGGCAGTGATGTAGTCAGAGCCCGAGGAAATACAGGCAGAGACCAGCCTCCGATAATGTGAAATAGAGCAGCTCAACTATGGCAAAGAAAAGTAATTTTAAAAAAAAATTAGAAAAGGAAAGAAAAGAAAGGATCCAAGAAATAATTCCTTTTTTTCTCTTGGGAAAATGGACAATGTCCAGGCGTTCCTTCAGCACTCCTATCCACCACTATGCCCAGAGAAGTCAGCTAGTCAAGAATACACCACAGCGCTGGAGAGATGGCTTAGTGGTCAAGGCACTTGAAGCCTAAGGAAACAGGATCAACTCTCCAGGTCCCACGTAAGTCAGACGCACAAGGTGATGCAAGTGCACAAGGTCACACATCTGGAGTTCACACACGTCTAGAGTTCCATTGCAGTGGCTGGGTGCCCTGGTGTGCCAATTCTCTCTCTCTCATTTGTTCTCAATTTCTCCTGCTCTCTCTCTCTCATAAAAAAATTACAAAAAGAAAAAAAAAGGAATATACCACAAGATGTGCTATCTCTTCTTGGAGACCTCTGCCATCTCACTTGCACCCACGGAGAAGGAGATACAGAAAGAAAATGCCCTTGCAGACTTAAAGCAAGAAAACAAATTGAATCCACTCACTAGTCATTGTTTCTATGAACATTTACTCCGGTTTTCCCCTGTGCCAGATGCCAAGGAGAGAGTCATAAGCAAAGTCTTCCCATAGAGTATATGCCCTGTGAGAGGAAGACGTAGTAACTAAAACATACTTGTGTCAGATGATCACAAGAGGTAGTGGGGAATATATTCAGGTAATGAGCAAAGGCTTTTCATTCTAATAGAGAGGCTCTGAAGACCTTCTTGATGAGGACTTTTGAACAGATAGTTGAAGTGAGGCCATCATGACATGTGGAGGGAAGAGCAAAAGGCCAAAAGAAAAGAAGCCATGCATGCACACCTTTACCGCCAGCACTGGGGAGGCAGAGGTAGGAGGATCGCCATGAGTTCTAGGCCAACTTGAGACTACATAGTGAATTCCAGGTCAGCCTGGGCTAGAGCAAGACTCTACCTTGCAAAACAAAAATAAATAAATAAGTATGCCTACTTTAGATTGGCCATGGCTTGACAACTTCCAGGTTGATCTTTTATGAGACCTTTTCTATTTGTGCAGGGGACAGTATAGCTGGAGAATGGGCGCAGAGTTATAGTTAAAGAGGAGGAATAGCTCTGGCCTACTGTACAACAAGGTGGCTACAGTCAGTAATAACATGTATATATATACATATATATATGTATATATATATATACATATATATATGTATATATATATATATATATAGAGAGAGAGAGAGAGAGAGAGAGAGAGAGAAGAAAGAGACACCAATTTATTTTTGTTTTTTTGAGGGTCTCCCTGTAGCGCAGGGTGACCTAAAATTTACTATGTCGTCTCAAGCTGGCCTCGAACTCACAGAAATCCCCCTACCTCTGCCTCCCAAGTGCTGAGATTAAAGGTGTGCGCCACCATGCCTGGCATGCTATATGTTTTAAACTAGCTAAAAGATTTGAAGTGTCTCACCAGAAAGAAATGAGTAATGTTTGAGGACAGAAGTGTTCAATAGCCTGGTTTGATCATTTCACAATGTATACATAACATGTAGCAAGAAACATCACATTGTACCCCATAAACATACGCAATGCATCTTGTTGTATTATATATTGTTTGTCAATTAAAAATGGCCTACCTTCAAAAGAAGAGAAAAGAAGCCATGCAAAAGCTTGAGAAAGCGACCAAGTGGCACACACTGGGTCCCTAGGAAGCAGTCTGGACATGAAACGATTATGCAGGAAATTTTGCTTAAGGGATATTCTTAGGCCTCAGTATTTATAAAAGGAACAGCAAAGAAACAAGGTTGAGCAGGAGAAGGTGGAACACGAGAGGGGTCATCGAAGCCTCCTGGGAGCGGTCAAGCTGGGACAAGCCCTTCAGCATTGGCCTGCACTATGACAAAGTAGCCAGGCTCTGACTGCCCATCTACCAGTTGTGGGATGCCAGATGTGCCTGGAAAGGACTAGCTGGCCTTGGGAGAAGTAGCCTTTTCCATCGGTGGGCAGTGCCCACAGAGCTGGCAGCTGCAGGCAACAGTTCTTCCAGTGTCCGAGGAAAATCTAAGCATCACATCATGGCATCCACTCTACTATGGGGGTGAGTTTTGAGGGATAAGGATGGAAGGAAGCTGGGAGCCAGATGCTTTCAAAGTCGTGGCTAGAATTTGGGCTTGTCATGAACAACCATTGCTAGGCTTTAGAAGACAAAGGGTTCATTCTTCCTGGCTCATCATTTTCCACAGTTTAAAAATATTCAGGAGGGAAATAATGCGTCCTTACTGAATAGGAACAGACATTTTTTTTCCTTGTCATACATTACCACAATCATTTATGCAGCATTTGCCTTTGTTGGAAATTCTAGTAATCTAGGGATTATTTAAAGCATGTGGGAGGATAGGTTATATTCATATACTATGCCTTTTATATAAGGAACTTGAGCATCATAGATTTCGGGATCTCTGAAAGTTCTGGAACTGAGGCCCTGTGGATACCTAGGGTCAGCTGTATTTTCAAAGGGTCACTCTAGCTGTTGGTTTCAGAAGAGCCTGCTGAGGTGGGGAGCATGGGTAGAAGGTTAAAGATGACATAATTGGTACAGAACTGAAAGGAAGTCAAAATTGCAAAGGGAAAAGAAAATACGGCTTCAATAAGGGCAGCAAAGTCACCACAGAATGCCCAGATGTTTTGAGGAGCCCCTGCCTGCAGTGCACGTGCGCACGCGTGCACACACACACACACACACAATGGAGAGAGAGAGAGAGGAAGCACATCTGTCTAGACTACGAGGGCACAAGGGTAATGTTCAGCCACTCACATCTTGAGAAAAACATAAAAACAAGGAAGTTCCTTTGTGCAGATGAACTAAAGATCCAAACAAACTTCTTAGTGTGTTGGAGGTAAGAAATATGTGGAGCATCCGTGTGTCTTTGATGACTCTTGGGAGAGCATAGATGGTAGATATGGGGGTGTTCAGCAAAGGTGGGGTGCATCAAGGGAGCTGAGGGAAAGACCCAATGATCCCAAACTAAGCAATTACATAAGACTGCTCAGGGGGATGGGCAGATAAAAGCATTTGCTGTACAAGCATGATGACCTGAGTTTCATTCCAGAACTCACATAAAAAGCTGGACATAGGGCTGGAGAGATGGCTTAGTCTCCAGAACTCACATAAAAAGCTGGACATAGCCTGTAACCCCAGCACTGAGGGAGGTGGAGACACGAGGATTTCAGGGGCTCCCTGGTTAGCCAGTCTAACCACAAAAACAAATGAGCTCCAGAATGAAAGCGAGACTCTGTCTCAAGGAAATAATGCAGAAGAGAGTTAGAGGAGGCCACACGTCTTCCTTCTTCTTCCTGACACAGGCAGATGTGACGCAGCCAAGAACAGGGAACGTCTCACTCACCAGGGACACCGCTTGGCTTGAGCAGTAAACACTCCCTTCTTCTACACAATGCACCTAGCAACCTGTTGAGACCCTGGGACACCCTCTCCCCCACCTGTCCCCGAAGCTACATGTACACCTCACTCTACACAATAAACTAGTCTTCTCCGTCCCTTAGCAACCATTTTTCATGATCAGTATCTATTCAAACATGTTCTTCTTAAGATAAAGGTTGGGTCACAGCAGCACGGGGCCACCCAGCCTGAATTAGTTTCAGGTGCATGCTCAATAAGGCAAATGCATCCTCTAAGTGAACTCTTACGGTAAAACTCCTATTTACCATCTTAATGCCAATATACAACTGATCGGATCGTGTGTATGATTTAAATCGGATGTGTCATGGAAAGAAACATATCTGGTAAAACAAAAAAAAAATGTTACCCCGAACTGTCAATCAAATTGAAAGGACTACCCAAAGTACATACAGTGATATATCCTTCCACCTCTAAAAATCCTATGTAAGGAAGTCCCAGACCATGTCCTGAGGCCCTGAGTACTCTCCACATGAGTGGCTAGATGCCCCTTCAGCAGGGTATTCAGACCTTCAGTATTGCTTTGCCCTTAATAAAGTTTCTTGCTGATTCACTACTCATGTTCATCTTTCTTCAGTAAGACTTCAAAGACTTGGAACAACAGAAAGAGAGAGAGAGAGAAAGAGATCATGAGTAATATGTGCATACACCACATGCACACATCACATATCGACACATACTACACACACAAAAAAAATTTTCAGTAGTTATTTATATTCCATCCTTTATTAAGAAACATTTCAAAATCATAGTCCATACAACAAAAATCAGGCTAGAAGAAGGAACACGTTAAGAAGATGTGGTGCGGTTGATGGGATGGGATGGGTGATTGATAGAAGAATGTGTAGAAAGGCAAAATTGTACAGGTGGGGAAAATCATGCCGTGTAAAGGAAGACATCAGATCAAATACAAAACACGAAAGTAAACCCCAACAACCGCAGCGGGGATGCAGGACCGTAGCTCACTGCGCCAAGCTACGGCTGCTATACCCCTGTTGAAGCTCCTGTACTTCAGGCAGTACCATACCACCCCACATATTTAGAGAAACTTTACTATAAATTCGTACAGAGTTATCTAAGCAGAATCCTTCCCATGGCTTCTCTACCCAGTCTTTACCACGCATCCTTAAATGCCACATGTCGGTTTGCCCAGAAGTTTGGACTCTGACTCAGACCATCTTATGGCAAAGCTTCACTCTTAGTTTCCATGCAGTACGGCAGAGTGGAGGTGAGAATCAGAATGCAGGAAATAGCGCTGGGGCTGTAGAAAAATTCCCCTAATTCCTACGTTATCAATATTTAAAAGCAAGACTTTTAAGAGCTAACTCAGATGAGATGAGGAGCTCATGAAGGTGGGGGCCCCGTGTTGGCATTTGTGGCTGTGTAAGAAGATTGGGCTGCAGAGAAAACTCTGTGGAAGGTACTTGCACGTAAAGTCCAATGATCTGAGTCTGACTCCCCAGTCCCCATGTACAGCCAGATGCACAAAGTGGCACTTGCATCTGGAGTTTGTTCGCAGTGGCAACAGACCCTGGTGTATCCATTCTCTCTCTCTTTCTTTCTCTGTGTGTGTGTGTGTCTTTCTCTCTCTCTTTCTCTCTTCTTTCCTTCTCCCTCCCCTCCCCTCTCTCCCTACAAATAAATAAATAAATAATATTTTTATTTTATTTTTATAGTTCTGTTTTTGTTTTTTCAATGTAGGGTCTCTCTCTCTCTCTAACCCAGGCTGACCTGGAACTCACTATGTAGTCTCAGACTGGCTTTGAACTCACAGTGATCCTCCTACCTCTGCCTCCCAAATGCTGGGGTTGAAGGCGTGCGTCACGACGCCCGGCTAATAAAAATGTTTTTAAGGAAGGAGAGGTAGATGGAGCTGAGCTAACACATGTGCTCAGTCTCACCAGGAGGTGTCCTCTACCACTTGATGATGCAACAGAAACCTCTCATTAGATGGGGGCAGGGTATGCTTCTGAACCTCCTAATCGGTGCACTAAATAAACGTACACTCCCTATAAACGACATGGTGTGTGATGTTTGGCTATGGCAACACAATAAAATGGGCCAAATGGTAACTGTAAAGTTATAACTTAATTAACATAATAAAACTTATAGGATACTAACATAACAGACTTCGTATGTTAAATCAGAACATTAGATGACTTAACATTATAAAAATATAAATGGAGAAATATGGTAATAAACATTCCACTTAAAAATCTCAAGGAGGGGCTGGAGAAATCGCTTAGCAGTTAAGGCACTTGCCTGCAAAGCCACAGGGCCCAGGTTCAATTCCCCAGAATCCACGTAAGCCAGATGCACAAGGGGGTGCATGCATCTGGAGTTCATTTGCAGTGGCTGGAGGACCTGACATGCCCATTCTCTCTCT
This sequence comes from Dipus sagitta, assembly GCA_036346955.1. Classification (NCBI taxonomy): domain Eukaryota; kingdom Metazoa; phylum Chordata; class Mammalia; order Rodentia; family Dipodidae; genus Dipus; species Dipus sagitta. The sequence continues at coordinate 13,473,279 of CM070790.1, forward strand.
ATTTCTCTCTTTCTCTCTGCTTTTCTCTCTCTCTCTCTCTCTCTCTCTCTCTCTCTCTTTCTCTCAAATAAATAAATAAATAAAAATAGTTTTTAAAAAACATCTCAAGGAGTACCAGGATAAATAACAAAGTTACAGCAAATAAGAGAGGCTGCAGGAGGTAGTTCAGTGGGTAAAGTTCTTGCCTTGCAAACATGAGGACTTGAGTTTGGTCCTCAGTACTCATGTAAAAAAAAGAAGAAAGAAGAAGGAGGAGGAGGATAAGAAGAAGAAAGAAAGAAAGAAAGAAAGAAAGAAAGAAAGAAAGAAAGAAAGAAAGAAAGAAGAGGGGGAGGAGAAGGGGAAGGAGGAGGAGGAAGCTAGATGTGGTAGTGCATGCACGTAATCCCAGACCAGGGGAGGTGGAGACAGGAGGATCCCCAGAGCTTACTGGCCAGCCATTCTAGCCTACTTGGTAAGAGCCAGGCCAATGAGAGACTGTCTGAAAAAGAAGTGGACCGCATTCCTGAGAAGGACATTCAAGGACGCCCTCTGGTCTCAGCACGCATGTGTACGTACACACAGTGCAATACGCCCCACAGGAATATTGTTGATGACTCTCTGAGCCAGAGTGAAAACTAAACAAATGTTTGCAGAAACAATGAATAATGAGGTGGATTCAATTTGCTTTCTTGCTTTAACTCTGCAAGGGCATTCTCTTTCGGTGTCTCCTTGCTGGGTGCAGTGGGCTGGCGGATGTCTCCAAGCAGAGGTGGAACATTCTGTGTTATGTTCTTGATGAGCTGATTTATCTGGGGATAGTGGTGGTGGTAAATAGGATTCCTAAAGGAATGCCTGGACGTTGCCCATTTTCCCAAGAGAGAGAAAATTCTCTTCTGGATTCTTTCCTTTTCTATTTTTTAAGACCTTTTCGCCGTTATATTTAAGCTGTTATATTTCATATTCTTGGAAGCCAGTTTTTCCTTCAGGTTTTTTGCATTTAGGTCCATCACTTCCTGCTGTGTATAAATTACAAGTGGAGGTTCTCAGCGTGAACACACCATATACACACATGTAATATTTAAAATGGATGTAAACCCATAGAAAATGACAAAATTAATCTTAAACCCGGTTCACTAGAAATAATAATACAAGAAAAAAAAGTCATGCTGGAAATCAAGACAAAAGATAAAAAGGCATAAATCAACTAAATTAGGAGAAAAGAGACCTCATCAGCTGTAACATGATATTGTTTTAAATTATAGGTGAATACCCAGAACGTTTGTAAAACAGCGTCTCTGAAAAAATTCAATGAAAATGATAATTTCCCAGAAGACCATAAAATACAAAAAAAAGATGCAATATGTAGAAATCTGAACAAGCTAAAAATGATAAATAAATTGGAAAAGTTTTGAAGAGATTATTCAAAGAAGGCTTAGTTTCCCCTGCTTTGCATGCTGATTTGGTTTCAGTTCCATCACTGTCCAGGGACATGAAATGTGGGCAGTGACTTCAGAAAGGGGAATATCAGGATGTCAACTTACACTAACTGAAAGGTGGGCTTTCTTCTATTAACAAGAGAGATACCAAAATCAGCTCAAGAGACATCAGCAGCCAGACGCTGGAAAGCTCGGGCACCCAAAGAAGTCAGTGAAGACTAACTCAGGACATGGCTGCAAAGGTTTCTCCTTGGCTCGCAGCCCTACTTGACTCTAGAGCAGGTGATGAGGTTTCCAGTGAATTATAAGAGGACCAGTGGTAGATCATACCGTATCACCAGTTTCAGTTACCTGAGATCAACTATAGTCCCAAGTAATAAATGAAAAATTCCAGAAAGACTTCTCTCTCTCTTTTGCATAAAAAAAGGCAATCTGTTGGGCTTGCCTAAAAAAAAAAAATTAAAAAGAAAGAACTCATATGTTTTAACCTTTAAGCAATATTATGATGAAAGCTTGTCCTGAATGACCATTTCACCCAACATCTCCACACTGTATATGCTGTCCACCTTAGCTATTTCGTATATACCAAGTGTAGTTCTACCTATGGTTTCAGGCTTCTACCAGGAACCTTGGAATGTACCCCCGGTAACAGAGGGGACTACCACATCTCTTACAACCTTGTAGAAAATGATCGTGGCAGTTGATGTGACTGAGTGCTCCCAACATCACCATGCGACACAATCTGCTACAGTGCTCAGCCTTGGAATCCTAACTCCTATCTCCATAAAGTTTCATAAATACATGTACCTACATGTCCAGAAAAAGGCAGATAAGAGGAGCTCCCTGGGATTCTTGGCACAAAGCTTTGATATTCACTGACCATGGAGTTCAACTCACACAAGACAGCTAGATTCTGTCCAACCCGAGTGTGCAAGAATGCCATGGAGAGCAGCAGGGGGTCTTCTCAGCTGCTCTGAACACTAGAGAAATCAAAACCAACACCCAAACCAGCTGGAAGGTATTAGAAAGTTCGTGTACTCATTGGGAAGGTAGGAGCAAGAGGTCTTGGGCAGTCCATCCATGATCACATTAATTCTGCTGAGGAAGGTCCTGCTGCTTCTAGAACCTACAAACCACATCATCTCTCCTATCATTCTTACCACAAAGTGGGGACCCTAGATCTGGCTGGTTACCCTTGTTCAATGGCTTCTATCGATCTGTAGAACAGAAGTTAGATGCCTGCGCTCTGGCAGCAAGGATCTATTGGGATGAGGGATGAGATTTTTGTTGTTGTTTGAAAAGAAGGATTCACAAAACCCATAATTGTTGTACTGTAAACGGAATAAAAACACCAATGGCAATTACTATAGATGCGAGCCAGTCACCTAAGTCTCTCTATTGTAGAAGCGATATATAGTCATAACTTCTTTTAGGTGATGTGAGAGTTAAGTAAGAAAATTACACGCACTGCAGAGATGGGCACATAATTCTCCCGAAATGTCAATTTGCGAAGACATCTGCCTAAATATATAGGTAAGACCATTACTGGTTCATCCTCAGTCTGTTCCCAACATAAAGACACTAAACTAGAAAATGCAGCTTCATATTCTAGTAGAGGACAAAAAAAATGACCCCGAAATATTCACAACACATCTGGTTAGAAAGTTAAGACAAACAAACAAAAAATCTAACCAATGGCCCAAGAAAGCTTTCAGAGCGGAGTGAGAACTCACATCTCTTTCCCCTTCCAAGCTCAAGAACATTTTATAACAATAAAAAGCTCCATTGTTCACAAGTATCTAGCCAGGCCATCTGAACAGGCTTTAAAGCAATGAGTCAAATGCCAAGGCAGTTAAACTATACCTACGTGCCAAGCACTGGGAGGTTACTTGTTCTTTTCAACATTATTATGCTTGCTTGGCTATCATGGGAAGTGGGTGTCACTGTCTCCCCATGGGGCCTGAACTAGACAGGTTCTAGGACCCTTGTAGATGTTCAAATTCATAGGTGCTAAAGACCCTTGCACGAAGTGACACTGTATTTCACATAGCATGTGCACAACCTTTCATAGACTTTAAAGCATATATGACTTAGAATAACAAATACAATGCAAAGGAAAAAATAGATTCTATAATGTATTGCTTAGGTCATAAGCCCCCCCCCACCAAAAAAATCCATGCAGATTCAGTATAAAAGCAATTTTTCTGAATATTTTATATTTGAATGGGATTTACTACCTGAATGTGGAATATGGATATTAATGGCCAGCTGTATTGGGGCTCCTTGCAAATTAAAAACTGAAGCAACAAACATTCTAGTATTACCAGAAATGAATTAAGAGTTTAAGTCAAACTCCTGTCTGACCACAAGGCCTATTATTTCTCTAACATAAACAGGTTCCTGGTCCTGGACTGCTTGCCAATCCCATGCCTTTCGTGATGTAATGGTCCCTATATTTCCCTCCCACCCTTGTCCATATTGCACAGTGGTTTGACAGCCCCCTGGGCCAGACCATTCCCTTGGCTTCCCTGTCAAAACTTCCACATGTCAGGCTATGTGGTAGTTTGGATAGATGGCCCCCAATACATTCAGTGTTTTATTCCTCTTGTAGTTTGGATCTGCAGCCACCTGGCTGGAGGTGGTGTCACTGGGTGGATCTTAGGGTCCAGCCCTCAGGTGTGGTGATGGGTTTGAGACTCCAATCTAAAGATATGCAGCGTGCCTAGCTGGAGTTCGTGAAGTGTGCTGTGCTGTGTGGCTTTCAGCTTATGGCTTCTCTTTCTCTACTAGGACCTGTGAGGGCAGGCCAGCTTCTTGTGCCATTATGGAACTTCCCCTGGATCTGTAAGCTTCAATAAATATCCCTTCCTCCGTGACTGTGCCTGGCCTGGAAGTTCATCTCAGCGAACCTGAAGCTGCCTGCCACAGGCTGGAGAGATTGCTCAGGGGTTAAGAGTGCCATCACTTAAGTGTACGGGCCTGGGAGGGCCTGAGACCGTCCCAGTGTGACTCTTCAGAACCCACTGAAAACTCTGGGCACGGCCACACATGCATGTCTATAACCCCTAGTCCACGGTAGGGTGAGGACTAGAGAATTTCTGGGGTTTGTTGACCAAAAAGAACAACTGTAGGTTGAGGGAGAGACACTGTCTAAAGGGAGTATATGGATGAAGAACAGAAAAGGGCATCTGAAATTCTCCTCTGGCCTCCACTTGTAGGCACATGGTATGCCTGTATCCACACACACATGCTTATACCACACACAACATGGCAACCAAACATACTCTCTACACCTCCACACACACACACACAAATAAGCATGTGCATAAAAAAAAAAAACCTTTGGCATCTCTGTCCTCCCTGGCATCTAGTGTCATACAATGGCCAATCTCTTCCTTGCCATTGACCCCACAATTCTTTCCTGAATTCTATAGGGTAGACTGACCACCTCCAGCCTGAATCCAGGGAAGTCTACTCTAAAAGTGTAGCAATTAAAAATAAAAATACTGGTTACTCGACAACCCAAGGGAGGCAGAGTCTCATGTGCTATCCTGATTCCAAGTGTCTCCGTGTGCAACAGTTGTGGACACTGAGTGGAACCTGTTGGCGCATTTCCAGGTTCAATCACTCTCCCACCAGGAAAATGCTCCGTGCTTATTCTCCTTGTGAGTCCCAGCTCATTACGGCTGCTGTGAAAGCAGTCTGTGCTTCAGGCCATTAGCTACTTGCTCCTTAAATGGAATCCGTTAGCTAAATATAACAGGAGCCTTTGGTAGTTTGCACTAATTGTGAGGAGTTGCTTTGTTAAGGTAAATAACAGAAGAAGCTCCCAGTATAGGCACATGAAGGCCATAATTTTCCCATTTTCCCAGACAGTAAGCTCATGAGCATTGTTTACTAGGTTGATTCAGCTGTCAGCTAATTAGGATGTCTGGTCGGGGGGTCCTGTGCCAATGAGAAGCTCGTGCTAAGAATTGAGGAGCTGAAGTTCCTTGTTACATGAACTTCAACTTGGGAATCCAACTACAAGATAATCTTGGGTTGAGGCTATGCAATAAAAGGCAGATCTGAGTGTCATGGCTTTACTAGGTGAGGAGACAGTCCTGATCCCCAGAGAAAGAAAAGGGCGTATGTGCTCAGTCCTCAGCTGTTCTCTGAAGAAAAGCAACAGAGCGCTTCCTGGGACAGCTTTATCTTTCCCAACGTCTGCCAAATTCCAACCACGCTAGTGGTTTTATTTCGTTTTTATTTGTTTATTTCTTTGACAGAGAAAGAAGGGGTGAGAGAGAGAGAAAGAGAGAATGAATGGGCACACCAGGGTCTCCAGCCACTGCAAACAAACTCCAGACATGTGTGCCCCCTTGTGTATATGGCTAACGTGGGTCCTGGGGAATCAAACCTGTGTCCTTTGGCTTTGCAGGCAAACACCTTAACCGTTAGACCACCCCTCCAGCCCCACGCTAGTGGTCTTACAACCTCTTTTGAGCAAAGGAGCAAAATGCCCACCAACAAACCACACAGACTGAAATGCGGGTGGCCAGTCACCCTTAGTGCTGTCCTTCCTCTTTGTCCCTGAATAAACTTTACAAAGTTTAAAACTACCATATTTGGAAATCTAGCGGCATTAGCTCAGGGGTGGAGTGCTCACCTCATAAGCACAAGTCTTTGGTTCAATTTCCAGCACTGAAAATAATAATAATTATCATAATAACTATTATGATGATGATGATAATGATGATGATGATGACTACTCAGCAAACAAAACAAACTTGGTCTAATAATTTGAGGGCAAAGTCAAAAGAGGAGCATCTACTTCTTCAGATTTTTCTAACTTTACACAGAGGCCAATAACTGGTGACACTATGTGGGCCAGCAAATACTTAGTTTGCCATTTCGTTTGGCTGGCCTTCTATGTGGAATGCAGGTGATGTTGTAGACAGCAGCACTAGTTGGGTTATGTCAATTCGAGTGCATTAAGCTTGATCTTCTGTTACTGAATTGTACTGTTCCCATTCAGCTCAATTGTACTTTTGTTTTGCCCCGGAAGAACAACAGAATCCTATGGGAATAATAATGGTATCTATGTCTTCCCCAGAGCCCACTGCTCATCCTACTTATATAAATACCTCTTGCTTTCTGGAACCTCTTTCTTGCAGGCTCAGAATATACTTGTCCACACTGCCCTCCTTTGGCCCACGAGTGTGGAAGGGACCAGCAGAATTTGAAGTGATTATCAATGCACAGAAGGTAAGTCACCCTGCATACCCCAAACTGCACTGCATTCTGAAACACAGATTCTTGGGTCTTCCAAGGATTCCATTCTTCCCAGAGAACACCAGGTAATCACTGTTGATTACACAAGGCAGTGGTGTCTATGATTCATTTGAAAATATTTTAGCCAAAATAGAAAGAAAAATTACAAAGAGAAAGAAATCATATGCAGGTTAAAAAAAAAAGTCAGTGACTGATAAATCTTGGTGATGGATGTTCAAGGGTTCACATTTAAGTTTTACTTATTTTTTTAAATACATTTTATTTATTTATTTGACAGAGGAAGAGGGAGAGGGAGAGAGAGAATGGGTGCGCCAGAGCCTCCAGGCACTGCAAACGAACTCCAGACACTTGAACCCCCTTGTGCATCTGGCTAACGTGGGTCCTGGGGAATAGAACCTGGGTCCCTTGGCTTTTCAGGCAAATGCCTTAATCTCTAAGCCATCCCTCCAGCCCCCTAATTTCTATTTTAGATTTTAAAATAAAAATCTGTTTTCAGTGACCCTTTGCACATGTTTATGCTTCCACAGTCCTTGGGAGGGTTCATCTGTCCTTCAGAGGCAAATGGATCTGCAATGTCCGTGGGCAAAGAACCCTTGTGAAGTGCTTGTGAAAATCTGAACAAGCTGATAACTGAGATGGTTCTAAGGTATATTTCGTCTCAGGCCATCTCATGAGACCAATGTGTTAATGCGACATTCCCCTAATGCTCCTCCATATCTCAGCAGTCTGAAGACAAGTGCCAAGCAAGAAATGCATTTACGGGCTGGAGAGATGGCTTAGCGCTTAAGCGCTTGCCAGTGAAGCCTAAGGACCCCGGTTTGGGGCTCAATTCCCCAGGACCCACGTTAGCCAGATGCACAAGGGGGCGCACGCGTCTGGAGTTCGTTTGCAGTGGCTGGAAGCTCTGGCGAGTCCATTCTCAATCTCTCTCTCTCTCTCTCTCTCTCTCTCTGCCTCTTTCTCTCTCTGTCTGTTGCTCTCAAATAAATAAATAAAAATAAACAAAAAAATTTAAGGAATGCTTCTACTGTCATGTCTACTTAGGAAAGATCCCGCACACAGGGGGTTCCTGCTCAGCTCATGTTGTGTACATTAGCACTTGAAAGGCTGATTCCTGCAGGAACAAAGGAAAATCACCTGGTTGTTATCTGACCCTGTTAGCTTGAAAGATTAGAGAGAGATGCAGGCAAGGCAACTTAAAGAGGTCACACAAGCATCCACCTGCCCTCCAGGGTACATATCCACTAAGCATTGTGGTAAGTGACATTCCTGATGTCTGCAATAGATCCTCATATTATACATTCCTCTAGCAGTCTGTGCTTCCCCCACTGTGACATGCAGAATGCTTCATTCAATAATTCGTCTCTCCTGTCAGACTGTAATCTCTGCACGGACCAAGTCTCTATCATCATTTGTTCATCACCGAGAGCCACCACCAGTGTCCCTTTCACTTAACATGACACCTATCAACTTGTGGCGCTAATGAATACTTGCAGGATAGATAGCTGTGCTATCTTATTTAATCCTCAGGGCAGTGAGAAAAGACATCACTCTCCCAATTTTATAGATGAAGGACAGCAAAATATGGAGATAATTCTTTCAACTTTTTTAAAACAAGAAAATGTGACACATCTGGCATTCGCAGTCGGCTTTGTTGACTTGTAAAGTTTTTTTTTTACATGCCATAACTACTCAAGATTGTGGACCAAAGATATGCAGTGATTTTTTAAGAAACACAGTGTGGAAATGGGACAATAGTCCAGCACTGTATATAACATGAAGAGATAAGATTAACCAGAGTTAGCATCACCAACCCATCAGTCACATTAATCAGTGTCACACGGTGCCTCGCACCATCACCTCAGGAGTATTTCTCCCCCAGGTACATACTTCTAGTCATGAGAAAATATCAGACAAACCTATTTTGATATATAGGTTATAAAATGATTGACCAGTTCTTTCCAAAGTGTCCTAACAACAAAAAAAAAATTAGCTCCCCCCCCCAACTAGAAAAACAACAGTTTTGTGCAGTGCAGTGTCCCAGACTGGATCATGGAGCAGAGAATGGACATTCATGCAAAAATTGAAGACATCAACATGAACCTGAAGTTTATTTAAGAGTATTGTACCAATGTACCGTTTGTTAGCTTAAATAACTCTACTGTATTTAAGAGGTTTTGAAGTTAGGGAAAGCAGAATGATGGTATTATATAGTCTCTTATTGACACTGTAATCAATTTTGACAACTCTGTGACCAATGTTATATTTATCTTATAGTTTTGGAGGTAAGAACTATATCATTGGGATAAAACCAAAACATGGGAAGAACTTCCTTCATTCTGGAAGCTCCAAGAGAAGTATGTTCCTTTACTATTTTTTAAACTAATTCATGTGTGTGTGTGTGTGTGTGTGAGCGTGTGCGCTATGGCACACGTGTAGGAATCAGAGGACAATTTCAAGGTGTCTGTGCTCCAGCTTCTCTGACACCGAGCGTCTTGTTGCTGCCAATGAGCTGCCAGACCGAAAGCCGATATCAGACCAGCTGGCCTGTTACATTTGGATTCGTCTGGCTCTGCCTCCTATTGTTCTAGGCTCCTTGGGATCACAGATGCATACACCACTTTGCAAGGTGCTTTGTATGAGTCCTGGGGAATTGTGTTTGGGCAAGCAATCAACTTTAGCCCACTTTTTTTTATTTTGTTTAAATTATGGTAAAATAAAGATAAAATTTTATCATTGTAGGCATTCTTGGGCCCACAGCGCCGTAGCTGTAGTACATTGACGTTATTGTGAAGCCATCCCCACTATCTACCTACAGTCCTTTCCCATGTTCCCACTCTGGAAACCTGTACCCACTGAACAGTACGATTCTTTGCTTTGTTCAGCTGCCCTAGGCTACCCACATTCTTGGCTCAGGATCCACTACCTCTTCAAATGTAGCAGCATGACATCAAATTTCTCTTTTTTCTATTCAACCTCTCTCTTTCTTCCCTAAGCCCCCTTCTGCCTATGCTGAGCCCATCAGAAAACCCCAGAATAATTTCCTCTCCTCAAGAAACTTAATCCAATTATGGGTGCAAAATCCTCTTATCTATGTAAAGTGACACAGTCACAGGTCCTAGGAATTGAAACATGAACATATTGGACAAGGAGAATTATTCTTCTTCCATGGTTACATAGAATTCCCTAGTTTTATCTTTGAAACTTTTCTGCAAGCCGACGATTTTTTTCAAAGTAAAGTATGGTAAAGATCAATCGATAACTATATGATAACCTATATGTGTCCCATGTTGCATTAAAATCATAAATTCACAGACTCTCAAGGTTGAATGTGAGCTATATATTCTTGTGATTCCTCAAATTTCAGAGGCCTGTACGAATTCTCATTGGTAGAGAAATAGGTAGAGCTGTCTGAAAAGTGATTCTTGGAGATCTTTCTGGGAAATGCTTGGCAATGAGATGACAGAGACAGAGTTATTCCAACAGTCCAGTGGTAAGTCTTTGGCCTGAACCCAAATTGTTCATTGGGACCTGAGACCTCTTCTTCCTAGGAATACTGATGGTTTCCCATAGGCTCGAGATGCATATTTCACAACTGCACTAAACAGATAGGACTTGGTCTCGTATTTCGCAGCGCTGGAATCCAAACACTCCTCCACTGCCAGGCTCCTAATGAGATGCAGTGAAAAGGTCAGAAGTGAGGAGCGGTGTTGACTTTGCTGAAGCACCTCACCCAAAGCACAGCCAACATGTGTTCCGAAGGGTCTGATGCAAGCAAGCCTGTCTCCTGACTGGATGCCTAGAGGCCAAGGAGAAAGGGTTATATGTTTGTCCTTTGCCTTGTAACATTCCTTAACATATATTTTTCTGAGTGAATAGCATATGACCTTATAGAATTTGCCTTCACATCCCATGAAAATTATGAGAAAGAGTTGTTTTGGGAGGAAAAAAAAATACTTTGTTGCTTAAACTATTGGCTTATTTGTCAACAGTGGAGGGAAAAGTGACTCTGTAGCTATAGTTCTATTTCTTCTCGGCTCCTCTGGCATCATGTGAAGACCACCCCTCGTCGGAAACCCTGAAAGGGCACTGGGGAGTATATCTTGTGGTTCAGGATGAATAAAACTCCAATGAAACTGACAGATTCAGAAAATTTATGTGCAACCTTTCTCACCAGGGGCTGTACTTTTCATGACCTGTACCTGGTCAAACATGAATTGAATGTTTTCTTGGAAAAAATTCTCTCACCAGATGAATGGCTTTGCACTGAAGAGCCAGCAAATAAATAAATAAATAAATAAATAAATAAAAATAAAAATAAAAAAGAGCCAGAGCAAGGTGAGGTGATGAAGGGGGCCCAGGGACCTAAACAGATGCTGAGTCATGAGAGAACTAGAGGAAAGGCAGTTCTCTAAAACTGACGGTCTATGCAAACCAGACAACCGCTCTGAAATGAACTCTTTTGTATTCTCGGTAGGATCCAAAAATATGGTTTGGATAACAACAAGGGTTCATACGGAGAAACCTAAATATCTACTTACTTCCCAAGGCATCCATTGGTACCGTGAAATATTTTGGAAACAAAATAAGAGCCCTTAACTGGGTTAAAAAATATTTTCAAATTCTCAAGAATATGAAAACTAGAACAAATTGGTTTGATAGAGAAAACAGTTCTAGTACAAACAGCAGTCAACTACCCAAAACAACAGGAAAAAATAATTGTACTTAGATAACCCAAGAAAATGTCTAAGCTAAAGATTAAATAACACAGAGTGAGAGAGAGAGAGAGAGAGAGAGAGAGAGAGAGAATGCCAGGGTACCATTAAAGAAATTGATTTAAAACCTGCATCTTGCCTATCTGTAAAGATAATCCTTTCCCATCCTGCCCTCCCACAAAAGACAGAACTTCTATAAGCAAAGGAATTTAACTTCATGCCAAAGGCGGTGAAGTACTCTGAAGAAGGCAGTTAACCTGCAGGGGGTTACTGCCTAACACAAGTGTGGTGAACTCTGAAAAACACAGCGAACAGCTAAAGAAGAAACAGCACCTTCAAGAAGCCCCTGGTATTCTTTTGGCAATGAGGGCTGCTCCTGCCAGCCTGTTTCTTTGCCACAAGCCCAACCATGTATCCAGCCTCTACAGAAACTTTTTCCCACTCCCACCGAATCTCTCCAAGGAGAAAAGATGCTTTTGGGAAACCAGACCTACATTCACACAACAAGGCATAACTATTTGGGTGTCTTGTAATACAGTCTGTGGAGATAAGGAAGACAAGGAGAATATTCATTTGAGGGGGAAAAAATGGTGTAGACTGAGAGAAATGGGTGGAAGAAAGCCAGAATTTCATTTCAGACATTTATTGTGGATATGAAAAGACCAAACATCGGCTCTGTCAAAAAATACAACTGTTTTAAACTCTCCTCTCAAAATCAAAACCATCTCTCAGAGTGGGTTGCAAACAAAATAGAAATATATGCTGCTTTTATAAGACATCATCTGAACCAAATGGATAAGAAACATTAACATTAAAAGGTTACGCTGGCTGTACACAAATAACTGTAACTCAGAGTAGCCATTTCACTATCAAGGTACAATCCAAGGCAAGATACATTAAATGGAGAAAAGGCTTCTTCTGAGAGAGAGAGAGAGAGGGTGGGGGGAGGACACAGGGTGTAATGAAGACCTAGCAATCACACACCTTTGGAAACGAATTACACCAGTAAAGTGTAGAGCAGCCATCATTGGGAATGCAAGAGATAACTGACAGCAGCAACCATGGCAGAGAAGATTGTCAGTGCTGGGGGATGTCAGGTAGATTAAGTAGGCCAGCAAAACAAACACATAAGGAAAGAAGTAAATAAGCCAACAAATAAATATGGAGGCGGAAGTTTTACACACGACAGTGAACATAAGCAGAGGGTTTTGATGGCATGCGCTTTAGATATTGGTCGTAACTCAACCCCGCTTTTCTCCTGTCTTGCTTACTCACCTCCCCCTCACTTCCCCTTGCATTTCGCCATTTCCTTGCTTCTTTTTAAGCAGCACAAATGTGCATATGTGCGAATTACTTCAAACCCCTTTAGAACGACGGAGAAGATAAATGAAAATAATCGAATAAGAGGAATGCTCTAAGGCTGCCAGGAGTTCACTCTCCCCTGAGGAGGAATGAGAGAGATGCAGCCTGAAAGGGAGCCCTTGTTGGAGGCAGCAAGCCCCAATGGCTAAATGATAGTTTTAGAATTTGCTGTGACCCCTGTTGTTTTGTTTTTTAATTTTTCTGTTTATTTATTTGAGAAAGACAGAGAGAGAGAGAGGCAGAGAGAGAGAAAGAATGGGTGCACCAGGGCCTCCAGCCACTGCAAATGAACTCCAGACGCATGCGCCCCCTTGTGTATCTGGCTCACATAGGTATTGGAGAATTGAGCCTCAAACTGGGGTCCTTACGCTTCTCAGGAAAGCACTTAACCACTAAGCCATCTCTTCAGCCCCCCACCACTGTTATTGTTGTTGCCCAGACACAATCTGCCTTGGCCATGCAGACCATAGGTCTTTGACTTCAGTATGAGGGTATGGTGCTGTTATTTTCCACTTGTTTCTCTTTTCCTTCCCATTTGTGGACTTTGCCCATGCCTTTTGCACATTACGAACAGTCCTTCTCAGCCTAGCATTTTCCCAAGTACAATCCCAGAAGGTTTGTCTGGGGAAAGGGACATGGGAGGAAGAGAACTATGACATGTTGTGGAGCAGTCTACAGGACAGTTCTCCCTCGTGACACCAATCCAAGTTGGAAGGTGTTGTGGTTTGACTGTGAAATGTCCCTCACAGGCTCATGTATTATGAAGCGGTAGGATCTTTAAGAAGTGAGCCTTAACTGGTAGAATTAGCTCACTGAGGTTGGGTGATGAGTTATTGTCTAACCCTGGTCCTGTCTGAGTCTACTTCCCATCTACTGCCATGAACACCAGCTACAAGCTGGTACAGCAAGACCAGACTTCCAGCTACCATGCTTTTCCTGCTATGAAACTGTAAGCCAAAACAAAAAAAAAAAAACAAAAACAAAAAAAAAAAAACAAAGAAAAAACTTCTTACTCAGGCGTGGTGGCGCACACCTTTAATCCAAGCACTCAGGAGGATCGCCATGAGTTCAAGGCCACTCTGAGACTACACAGTAAATTCCAGCTAGAGTGAGACCCTACCTCAAAATAGCCAATAAATAAACAAATAAATGAATCCTTCCTGTACCTTGCTGGTTGTCGGGTAATTGATCTCAGTGATGAGGAAAGTAACTAATACAAAAGAATTCCCCAAAACATTCTTAGGTCGGGATTTGCCAGGACTGAGACAACTCCAGCAAGCCTTTTATGCCATTTATCTTAGGTAAACGACATAGATTAAGGCTGCCAGGAGATGACGTGCATAGGGCAGAGTCCAGGACACATGCCAGGCACAGAGCTCCCAGCTGCCTCTCCCTGAGGAGCCAGAACTCGGTCACTCTCCCAACAATTACACGTGACAATATATATGGGATCTTGTCTACCAGGGAAGCCCACCTGAGCTCCAGTCTCCAGGGTTTTCACAGAGGAATCCTCATGTGGATACCGATGGCCTCACGGTGTATGTGGGTGATCTGAGCCTCCAGTGCCTTTGCAGGTTGGTGAGCACCATGCAACCCGACGTCCCTGGCCCATGTTGCACAGTTGATATTTCCCAACTCTATGACTCTGAAGGATGGCTAGATTCCACCCTGAGTCATAGCATTAGATCCCCAGGCATGTCCCAAGGTCCCCAAGTAAACAGATAGTCCTACTGGGCATGAAGTTCCAAGGGTTAAATAACCAAGAACAAAGGACAGACTTCTTTTTTGGATAACATGAAATTCTTCTTCCCACAGAGGAGCTAGGACTTCAGCTCAGGATGTATATGAATGGAGAGGTGAAGGAGATCAGGACCTAAGGGTAGTGAAGTGAATATTCACATCCATCACCGTGTGGCATTTACGAAGCTTTTCTATGTATCAGGAACTGCGCTGTCCCCTTTCATGGATCATTGCTTGAGATGTCAGCCCCAGGGGAACAGGTACAGCTGGGGGCCGAGGAGCCACGTGGTCACGAGGGTATGAGGAAAATTGACTCTTCTGTTACAACCAACATTTCCTTTGTGGGCTGGGGACCAAATCCAGGGCCTTGCACTTGAGATAAATCCCCAAAACCCTGCCTCTAATTTGTGATGGAGGGAGATTGAAAGTGATTAAAAGCCTAGGCCAATCTCAAAAATTCTGCTCCGGGGCTGGAGAGATGGCTTAGCCGGTTAAGCGCTTGCCTGTGAAGCCTAAGGACCCGGGTTGGAGGCTCGATTCCCCAGGACCCACATTAGCCAGATGCACAAGGGGGCGCACATGTCTGGAGTTCACTTGCAGTGGCTGGAGGCCCTGGCGTGCCCATTCTCTCTCTCTCTCTCTCTCTCTATCTCTCTCTCTCTCTCTCTGTATCTCTTTCTCTCTCTCTCTCTGTCATGCTCAAATAAATAAGTAAATAAAAATGAACAACAAAAAAAGATTCTGCTCCAGGTAAGTTTAGGTATCTTCTGTTAGTGCAAAAATCCATGAAGATGGGGATTTTAACCTGTTTACTCAGTAAGTCTTTTCAGCATTGAGAAATTGGTTGAGCACAAAGTATGCGCTTAAAAATATGTCAAGTAAATTAAACTTAACTAATCCCTCTTGTCTTGTATTGATAGGCATTAGGAATAAGGTAGCCTCTGTTTAATAGGCAGCTAGTCAGGGTTACAAGACCCCAAAAGAACAAGTAGATATTTAGATGGCCTGGCAGAGCCAATGGGCACAGAGTTTTTATAAGTCCAGAGAGCAAAGTCCAGGAACTAACATCCAAAAACTCTGACTCATGCTGGCTCACCAGAAAACAACAAAAGCAAGCGTTGACTCATCAGCCGATCAGGAGCCTCCCACATACATTCAAAGTAACCAATCCAGATAATCCATCCCTACACATTATTTAATTTTCATCCCCAAGGGTGTAGATTTCCCCACCACCACCACCTCTGCTCTGGAGTCCTCCCAGCTCAAGAGCTTTTCTGCCTTACTTTCACCTTCCTTTCTGAGAAATCTTCCTGTAACTTGCCCTTCTGCCATGTCTATACATGCCATCCTTCAAAGGTTGTTGTCTATGTGGGCAACAAACTCGAGAGCTACTAGCTTGGGTAGTTTCAGTGGCCATTTCGTGTCTGGTGCTCTAACCCTTAAATCAAGCCAGTCCAGAGCCAAGAAAGTTGCCGTTTCCCCCAAAATCTGCAACAGCATTAAAGATGGAAAATATATCTATGTTATAGAGAGATGTTGTAGGGATTGATAAATTAATGCAGCCAGGTTGCTGACACCTCGCAAGTGGACAATGAATGCAGCCATTATGAGCAGCACTGCTGTGATCATGATCAGACTCAACGGAGCAACAGGCCCAGCATTCGTGGGAGCTGAAGATGGGGCAGTGTGTACACCAGACAGATTTATTTGCCTCAACCGTTCTGAATGCTCTTGCATCCAAGATGGAGAGGAGGAACCACAAATGGCAAGTGCCTGCTTTGTGTCACCGCATGCTGGAAGCAGAAGCACTTACGAGACAGAGAAAGAATTCAGCCAAACTCATCCATTTTGTCAGAAAACTGCTCTTAAGACAACTAACCTAATTCTATGAGAGCCACATCAGTCTATGGTCTTCCCTCATAACATAATCAATTGTGTGTGTGTGTGTGTGTGTGTGTGTGTGTGTGTGTGTGTGCTTGCCTCTGTGTGTATTTGTATGTGAATGTGTGTGTATGGTGTATAAGTATGTATGGGCATGAGTGTACCACAGTTTGCATGTGGAGATCAGAAGATAACCTCAAGGTTTTGGCCCCCACCTTCCACCTTGTTTCAGATAGGGTCTCTCTTGTTTTGCTGCTGCAAACACCAAACTAGCTGGCTTGTGAGCTTTGGGATTCACCTAACTCTACATCCCATGGCCGTAGGCACACTGGGATTATAGATACACACGCTACTTAAAGTCAACAGACTTATACAAAAAGCAGTTTTAGCCACTAAACCATCTCCCCAGCCCCTTAGTCACCTAACGGGTAAACACTCTTACCGTTGTCATGATAGCAACTACATTTTAACTTAAATTTTGAAAGGAACCCGTTCAGAAACAGCATGTGTATCTAATTGGTGTGAGTCCTTTATACCCTTCAAGGCAGAACCCAGATGGAGGACTCACAGTGCTGAGAAGAAAACCCTCAATACAACACAGACTTCATTCCTCCTCTGCAAACCGCTTCAAGCAATGTCTCCCAATTTCCTATTCCATTCATTTCTTCATGCCACAATTTTGTTTCTTCAGTTCTGGATCTCAAACCCTGGGCCTTGCACATGATAGGCAAATGTTCTACCACTGAGCTACACCTCCAGCTCTCATTGATTAACATCTTACTTAAAGCTTCTTCCTATTTTATCTTGATTTATCTGGTTTTTCTTTGAAGTTTTAAGATGCATAATACTTTTATTCTTAGCTTCACTTTTTAAAAAACATGTAGGTGCTTGAGGCTATAAAACTTCCTTATAAGCACCTACTGTAGATTTTGCCATGATATGTTATGATTGCTTTCTGGCTTGTAACTGAATATCTTATCTGATTTTTTTTCCTTGATTGACTGTTGATTAATTCTTGAGCTCAGAATCTCCTTGACAGAAACTTCCAAGTATATGTGAAATATTGGTTGCGTTGGATTCCTGGCATAAAGTGTTTTATGAACTCTAACAGATCAACATTAAGTTTACAGACAATGGATGTGGTGGTTCAAATTAGGTGTCCTCCATAAACTCATGTGTACTAAATGATTGATCCCCAGCTGATGGCAATTTGTGAGGTGAAGACTTGCTGGACGAGGTGTGTTTCTGGAAGGGGGGGTATGGACCTTGAGATTTATTAACCCAGGGTTCTTTGGGCCTCCTCTATGGCTGCTGTTTCCACCAGCCATGGCAGAGGTGATGTCCAGCCTCTGATCATTCCCCCTGCCATTATGGAGTTTCCCCTTGAATGTATAAGCCAAAATCAACCCTTTCCTCCCACAAGCTGCTTTTGATCGGGAGCTTTGAGCCAGCAAGGTGAAGGGAACTACAACAACGCTGCGTGTGATGCTCGGAGCACAGCCCCTGGATCTGCTCCTTGAAATGCCACATAAGGAGGCTGTGACAGGGTTTCCATGGGCCCTCCCCTGAAGCTCAGACTATCTTTATATATATATATACTTATTTATTTAAGAGAGACTGAGACAAACAGAGAGAGAGTGAGAGAGAGAATTGCCTCCAGCCACTGCATATCAACTCCAGACACATGTTCCTCCTTATGCATCTGGCTTACGTGGGTGCTGGGGAATCAAACTGGGGTCCTTTGGCTTTGCAGGCAAGTGCCTTAACTGCTAAACCATCCTCTCCAGCCTCAGACTATCATTACCAGCACGGACAGCGGACTCAGCACCACTTTTAGAATATCCCCTCTCTGAGTGGGAGCCCCACATTGGTGCTTAGGGATCTCCCGGCTCACCGTGATGCCACTGTTACTGTCACTGAACATGAGAGCCAAAGAGCTACCAGAGACCTTCTCCCCATTCCTAAGGAGCATGCATACTGTAGGAGGTTACCACTATGAATGTTCACTGAGACTTAACAAAGTTAAGCCTCTATCATTACCTAAATAAAAGAGAAGTTTTGAGGAGTTGTTCCATGGATCCACATACTCCACAACAGGTCATTTCTGGGTTGACTGTGAGATGGTTAATTCCAACTTTCAAGCTTCAGCCACAGCCCACACCAACCTTAGTGGGCACTGACTAAGCCTACTAAATAAATGGCCAGCACTGCAAGTGCCAGGCCTAGTGACATGCAAGAATCAGTCCCATTCAATTACTAAAGCTCTTCCTAGCAAGCCCTTTGAATTTCCAAAGCAGAGGTCCCAGGAATGATAGAACCATACAGTCATTACACCTTTGACTCACACTGAGAGCACTGCTCCCTCCATGAGGACACCGTATACCCACCACATGGCTTATGTGATCTTTTAATCTCAAAATAACTGTCACTTTGGCCATAAAATGGGAATGACACCAATCCTGCTGAATGGGATCAAATGGGAGAATGCATGTAAACACTCAGCTTAGCATCTGGCATACACTACACAATGAATGTTGGTTTTTATATTCTCATTATGGTGGTGGTGGTTAAATTCAGATGAGGCTCCTAAGAGCTCTTTGATGCATTTTCAGCCACTGAATATCTACAGTAGCATAATTTAATAGAAAAAGTAACTTTTAAGCATGTTTTGGAGAAAAGAAAGACAAGCTCGCCACTGTCTCTGTTCTTTCTCTCTCTCTCTCTCTCTCTCTCTCTCTCTCTCTATATATATATATATATATATATATATATATATGCTTGTAATACAATTGAGTGTTTATTAATATATAATTTACAAAAGGTATCTGATATCTATATGTGCATGTATTTGCAATTATGTCACTGCTAATATGCATGAATATAACATCAATTAATTATATATAGATACTACATGAACAAATATGTCATTTATCTTTTTTGTAGCAGGATATCCTTAGAGTCCCAGAACTTAAAGGCATCAAAGCTTTTCTTCTGGGAGCTGGAGAGATGGCTTAGCGGTTAAGGCATTTTCCTACAAAGCCAAAGGATCCCAGTTGGATTCTCCAGGACCCAAGTAAGCCAGATGCACAAGGTGGAGCACGCATCTGCAGTTTGTTGCAGTGGCTGGAGGCCCTGCAGCACCCATTCTCTCCCCCCCCCCCCACTCTTTGCCTCTTTCTCTCTCTCAAATAAATAAATAAACAAATAAGATATATTTTCTTTTTTTTATTTTTATTTTTTTCAAATGGTATACTCATTTATTAATTTAAACAGATAACAAATCACCTTACATTAAGTTCTAACAATGTTAACTGCTAACAACACAATATTAGATTATTTGTTTCTCATAATTTTGTTAGTACAGTTTGTTATGGAAATTTTGAAAGGAATAAAAATAATATGTTGTTGCAATTTTAATTTATATTTCTCTTGTTACAAGTAAAGCTAAATATCTTTCACTTATTTGTTACTTTATTTACCTATTATTTATGTAGTTTATCTTTTTTTTTTTCACTGAAGCAGACCAAAAATGTACCCAACATGGCTCAGGGAAATTTTGTGGAAGAGGGGGCGGAAAGAATGTCAGAGCCACATGTTGGGTCATGATATGCAGAGACATTTATCTTACCCATAACTGTGGGCTAACTCCACAATGCATGACCCATATACCTCAACAAGGAGGGGCCAAGGGGAGGGGGTAGGTCACGGATGAGCCTAATAATGGTACCAAACTGACTGTATTTGCTGAATACAAAACTAACTAATAAAGAAAAAAAAAGTAGAGGAAAGAAAAAAAATAAGATATATTTTCAAAAAAAGATGTTCTTCTGGTTTCTAAGTTTTATGCTTGATATTTGTGTGATTACCTGAGTATAGAAACAAGAGTCATTTCTGTATTTTTTGCACTGTTTTGCATGCAAGGCTCTGCCAAGTGGAGCATGACCATGGACTGGAATGTTTTACCTCTGTGTCCCATCTTAAGGGCACCGGGCTCTATCTCAAGTCTTGTACTTCTGCTTGTGTCTCCTTTACAGCACTGTTTTCCCACCAGACAGGGCTGTTCCTGCAAGCAGCTGACTCACAGGCACTCACCTGCCAGGTGTATTTGTCCTGTACTCAAGAATGTACTCGAAAAGTAATCATTTGTTTGGCAACATGAGAAACCAGATGATTTCATATAATACATAAAGCTTGCTGTGGTTGTAGTGATAATCATTTAATGTGGTATACAATATTTAGAAAAATGAATTTGTGTTTGTGAATTTGCAGAATGCTTTCAGAAAACACTTTGGTTTACAGACACACATGTACAAGTATATACACACACAATCCCTGTTGTTACATCAAAACTGTTCAAGGAAATTATACAAAATTGCAGTTATGTAGGACAAATGAGTCCAGGGGCATAAGCTACACTCTAATGACTACAGTGACACTGTTTTAGATACTGGTGATGTGTCATGGCGTGCACATTCTAAAAGCTGAAGGTAAGTATAGATTGACTGCTGTGGTCATACATCATGTTGAACATCTTCTGTGTAACTCTGAGAGAGAACAGGAAAGAAAGGAGAAGGGAAGAGCCAACAGACCCAGTTATTCCCTTACTGGGCATTTACCCCAAAAGCTTCACTCCTCAGTTCAGAGATATTTGCTCAACCATGTTTATAGCTGCTCAATTCATAATAGCTAAGAACTGGAACTCAACCCAGGTGCCCATCATTGAAAGAATGGATAACCAAGATGTGACATATCTACACAATGAAATTCTATTCAGTGGTAGGAAAAAGTGACAAAATGAAATTTGTAGAAAAAAATGGTTGACCTTGCAACAGATCATTTTAAGTGAACTCACACAATCACAGAAAGACAATCGTCGCATGGTCTCATTCACCTGCGGTTCCTAACCTGGATCATCTAGAGTTGCTGACATACCTGATAGGCACCTGGAGGCCTGGACAATAGGCAGGGTAGGGCTTGGGGAAAGAGAAAGGGTCAGGGGGTGGGACATAAGACTGAACCCAAATTGCACTGGCACCATAGAATCCTATATCCTGGAAGATAGACTAAAAGGTTGAACCTTCAACAGGACCTTAGGGGGAGCTCCTGAATTGAAGGACCCTGGAGAGCCTAACCTTAAATTTCTCCTCTTTCTCTCTTTGTTTCTTTCTTTGTTTCTTTCTTTGTTTCTTTCTTTGTTTCTTTCTTTGTTTCTTTCTTTGTTTCTTTCTTTGTTTCTTTCTTTGTTTCTTTCTTTCTTTCCTTCCTTCTTTCTTTTTCTTCTCCCTTGGCGCTGGCCTGTAACTCCCTGTACGAGGATGTGGTTAAAACCACAGTGAGCTGTTAATCAGAGAGACCTACAAGGTCTCCCAAAACAAGACAGACTTCTGTCAGAGCACTTGCTTACCCACCAGAGGTTAATG
The DNA here is from genome assembly GCA_036346955.1 of Dipus sagitta. NCBI lineage: Eukaryota > Metazoa > Chordata > Mammalia > Rodentia > Dipodidae > Dipus > Dipus sagitta. The sequence goes on from CM070790.1 coordinate 13,495,089, forward strand.
ATGAGTGCTGAAGACACCATATGCTGTCAGCACGGAGCATGGAGAGATCTGGAAGAGAGCCAGTTCCCAGACAGCCTGTCTAGTGCTAGAAGGTGCTACATGAGCTAGTGGGGGGAAAGTGGCCAACATCTGTCTGAGGTCTAAGCAACTCAGAAGCAAACAACCTGACATGATGCTCACGTAAGTGCAATAGTGGCACACAGCCATGGTGGGTAACCAACTCTTGATTGGCTAACAGATCCACTCGGTGGAAAGGAAACCATATCTGGAACTGTGAAAGAACTCAGAATCATATCCAAATAATGATTTTGCTATCCAATGTCAAGCTCCTACTAATTTTGGGCTATAAGATGGTCTACACCCATTAAATTCTCTCTAAATTAATAGTGGTTATCCCATTTAAGCTGTGCTGACTTCACTCTCCATTGGAAAATCTGCTTCTTTTTTTCAGATGGAAGCTGGACCTGAGGAGATAAATGACCCAGTGCACTTCATCCCGGCCCCAGCTGAAACCACAGAGGAATTGGGGAAAGGAGCAAGAGTGCTGCTTTCTTGGTGAAGCCGATATCAGCACAAGGGTGAAGGAGATAGACACTGAGGACACTCAACACCTACCAAACCAGAGACCCTGAGGCTCCTAAGAGCCCATCACTGAAGTAGATTTAAGCACACCCAACATGGCTCAGGGAATTTTGTGGAGGAGAGGCGGAAAGATTGTCAGAGCCACAAGTGGGGACATTATGGACAGAGACATTGCCTCGACCCCAAAACTTACTGCTACCTTCACATTGTAAGACCCACAATCCCCATGGGGATAACCTGCATCTCCAAAGAGGAGAGCCCTTCTGGAAAAAAAATGCAGGGATGTGGGAAAGGATGGTACCAACATGTATTGTTTATATTCTATGTCCACAACTAGTAAAATAAATATTTTAAAAAAAGAACATTTATACACTCTTGTACTTTTTAAAATATTTCTTTTTAAATATTTTTATTTATTTATTTGACAGAGAGAAAGAGACAGATAGAGAGAGAAAGAATGGCATGCCAGTGCCTCTAGCCACTGCAAACTCCAGAAGCACGCATTACCTTGTGCATCTGGCTTGTGTAGGTACTGGGGAATCAAACCTAGGTCCTTAGGCGTTGCAGGCAAGTGCCTTTCCAGCTCCTTTGTACTTTACTTTTTGAAACTATTTCATTCTCAGGAAGTATTTCTATATGCAGAAAAATATTTATGTGCAGGTATATTTATTGTATCCTTACTATTTATGAAAGTGAATATTAAAAAGCTAAATGTTCAACAATTGCTAACTAATTTATATTATTCCTATCTCCTGCAATATTGTGTAGCTATTAAAGTTGTTTATAAAAAGACAGTAATAACACATAATGTAAAATCAAATATGAGGGAAATCATTAGGAAAAAGTAAGTAGGTAGAGTAAAAAAGCTGAAGGAAAATTGGTCCAAACGTTATTATTGTTTGTCCTTGGATAGTAAAATTATGGGTAATATTTCTCCCTCTATTTTTTGTTTTCTAAGGTTTTGGATGTTGTTTCTTTGTTTGTTTGTTTGTTTTTGAGGTAGGGACTCGCTCTGTCCCTATCCGGCAAATTCAGGCTGGCCTCGAATTCACAGCAATCCTCCTACCTCTGCCTCCTGAGTGCTGAGATTAAAGGCATGGGCCACCACACCCTGTTTCTTTCTAAGTTTTATAAAATACATTTTAGTGAAACAATTTCCAGTCTTAAAGAATGAAATGAAAGCATATGAACTAAAGGAGAAATGTGAGCAAATGGTTAAAAGGCAGTATTTCTCCCTTTCTTCCTTTTGACTTCTAGATGATCTCTGCTAGCGAGGCTGAGCTCCAGACACGATACTGCATTGTTGGCCAGTGAGGAAGAGAGTTCCCCACAGTTAGCTTACTAAATTCCCAACATCCAGACAATTCATGGCATCTACTGTTTTCCAGCCCCAAGGCTCACAACAGGATCTTCACAGTCAATGAACTAAACATGAGGCAAAATGGTACTGGCCAGATTCCACGGTATTTCTTTTTCTGACAATAATCTTTACTTTTAGTCCCCTCTTTACATTCCTGATATAAGACAGAATAAAAAAACAATCTCCCATTGCTTCTGATCCCTTCTGTATTACTTGTCGCAGAACTCAAATCCCTACTCTCTCAAAGGGCTGAGTATCCAAAGGTTGTTCTCACTGTTGAATATATTGTAAGAACCCATATGGATTAGGGCTGGATGAAGACCTGCTCAGGAAAACACAAAGAATGAAGCAATTTGCTGTCTTTCAGAGTTGACTTCACTGCAGCCCCACAAAATTACCCCAGTGTCTTCCCTACCAAGCTGCTATCCATCACACATTCTTCTCTGCTCCCCAAGCTGAAGGCATCCTTTAAACAGCTCAAATTTCTGCAAATTGGTGTCTATTTGTAGCTATTTGGTTTATCATCATTGGTCCAGGGACAATTTAGAGCAGACTTTGGCAGGCTCTTATGATAGCAATCTGCCCCGTGGTGCTCCTTATGGAAGACACCTGCTTTGCCAGGAAGATCTATTAGCTGTGGGTAACTGAGTCAGAGCACGATTAAGTTGTTGTCAAAGTGTCTGCTGGACCTTGCCATATCTGAAAATCTCAGGGAGTGTGTGTGTGTGTGTGTGTGTGTGTGTGTGTGTGTGTGTGTGTGTGCTTGTGTGTGTGTTTGCCACAGTGCCTGCCCAGTCACAAGGTCTTAATTCCTTTCCTCATACACTTGGTGTCAGAAAATGCCAGTAAAAAAAAAAACCCAGGTTTCCTTGGAAGGAGACCAAGGCTTCAGTATGCGCTGATGGTGTCTGGCTGACTGTTGCATGCCCATTTTTCTGGAATCACTCTATCCAACAGAATGTGGGAGCAAGCCCACGGTCAAAGTAACTCCTAGAAGTCTCAGCCATGCCAGAGAGGGTACCATGGGGGGACCAGCCTTGTTCCAACTTGGGCCTCCCCCTAGAATTGCTGTGATAATAGTCATAAAGGTGTCATTTATTTCATCAGTACATGACTGTCTCTCATGTAGAGTCAATCAGTGATCTTTCTCTCCCAACCTTTCTCATCAAGAGCCAGTGTGGTTATAATTAGAGAGCTTCAGATTGTTTGTAAATGGGAGAGAATGTTGCTGTTGATTTTATTCTCTCTCAATGGCATCCAAAACCGAAGCCACTAGCTTATAGCCTCCTTGTTATGCATAATGTGGTTTGAGGAAAGGCAGGAGGTTTGGGTTTATGACCCGCTTGGCTGAAAATTTGGCTCTGGACTTTTTATAAGCCACAAAGCCATGATCGGATAATCACCCTATACTTGAAGAATGGGCCGAATAAAATTATATTTGTAAAGTACTTGTTCCTCCTTCTCCATTCATGTAATCATTTTCAAGGTCATTCAGGTCTTACCTCAAGGATGATCTCTTTAAAAGAGCTGTCTCTAAGTGGCGAGAGAAACGGCTCAGTGGGCCAGAGCACTTGACACACCAGCATAAAGGCCTGAAAGACCATCTAAATTCAATCCTCAGTTTCCATGAAAGCTGGAAAGGTCCTGAGATGGCCCATGTGTGATCCTCAGCACTCAAGTGAAATGCTGGGTGTGGCCATGCTGACCTGCAACCGCAGTCCGATGGGGCTGGAGGCCAGAGCCTGGCTGGAGCCCCCTATCCAGAGTGGCAGCTCAGGTTCAGACAGCGATTTCATCTTGAAGAAATCAAGGAGAGAGGAACAGGGGGGACACCCAGCTTTTCCCCTCTGGCCATGTGTGTGTGAGGTGGGCAAACACTCTACCTGTATAACACCACACATACCAAAACTAGAGCTTTCCCTGGCCTCTCATACCTGCCATCTTCCTCACTTATGAGCACATCACCTTTTCAGTTTAACTCACACACCCTTCTCTTCGATCACTTGTTCATTATTTGCCTTACTGGTTCCCATGAGTTCCACATGTTCAAAGAATTTATCTCTGTTGACTGCTCTCTGTGGTACACAGGACAGCTCCTGAGATACCACAACAAGAATACATGCAGATATGTTAGATGAATACATTGTAAACATCTCTACCTAAGAAGAGCACACAGAGTGGGCAGGAAACATTGACCTGTCTTTGTGGTGGTGGGAACATCTCTTGAGGGTGGCCGGAAACATAGATTTTTTTGTGTGGTTTTGCGAGGGTTGTTCGGTGCTGATCTTGGAGAAATCCAGCCCATCAGGGCCTTCTGTCTTAGCAAGTGGCTTGGCTCTAGGGACATGAGCTTTCCAAGCACAGAATTGACTTCAGTGTTCTGCCACAATCTTCCTGGCCTTGGTGTGGTGCAGGATTACAACTCAGATCTCGATGGGCACCTCCACTTCAGATCCCTAGGGCCGCCCTGCATAGCAAGACGTGAAGCAAGGGAACAAGAACAACCTGTTTTGAAAGGAAAGGTTGGAAGCACAATGAGCCGACTGCACATGTTCCCACTCACAGGGGCTGAAAGCGCCAGTCATGTGTGCCACCAAACACCTTCTGTCTATCTGGACCTCAGTCATCAACTTCTGCTTTAATAGTTCTTTGTTGTAAAAGAAGAAAGATCTGTCTGCAGTAAGATAGAACTTTTTGTTGTTGTTTCTTACAGAAGCAAATAAAGTAGCAATTTAAAACCCCATTAGTAATCAAAGGAAATAAAAATAGATAAATAAAGCAGCATCTACCTCATAAATCAGACTTCTAAAGAAATTATTCATACTGACTCAAGTGAGTAATGTAACTCGCACATTACTTTTCAGACAACAGAATGCTGTGCAAAGTTTTGGAAAGGAATTTGGAACCTCAAAAATATTTGCATCAGATCTCCCCCTCCAGAGACATCATCCATCCTTCAGGAAATGCAGGTGATAAACCTCCTGTAGGTGGCAGTAGAGCGTCTGGTAGAAAAGATTTTTTTTTTTAAATTTTGCATCAAGTGCCTGCAGAGCTACCAGCAAGGGCGATTTACATACATGAGCAAAACAGCTCTATTTCCTTGAAATCTACACTAAGTAAAAAAAAAAAACCATAAGGGAAATGTTTTATTTACAAAGATGTTCATCACAGCATCATTCAAATATTGCAAACAACCTGAATGTCCAATAGTAAGGAAATGATTCAATCAACCGTGACACTCTCAATTGATATTTATGAACTATAATAACATGGGAGAAAGCTTCCGTGATGTTATCATTATAATTTTATACTTTGGGATGCAAAATTGTGTATACAGCATGATTACTACTATGTAAAGCAAACAAAAAAATTTAAAAGCCATTCATAATGAAATTGTAGGATGGTGATACATTGAACTATGTATCAGCAGCAGTTGTTTGTGGGATAGGATTACCGATGCTATTTTCACCTCTTTAACTCCATATATTTTCCAAATATTTTAATGAGTATGTATTAATTTTATACTGAAGTGTCTATCAATACATTTTTAGAAGCACAAATAGTTAGACATCAAAGGCAGAATTAAAACCCTTTCAGAATTCCACTGCTAAGGCACAAAGACCTGGTGGCAGCTGATGGTGCGTTTCAGCATTTGAAGGAGATGTTGTGGTGCCTTGACCATGGGAATTCTTTTACATCATTTGCCTCAGGAACTCTCATGGAAAGCAGGACTCAGGGGCATGGGAAGCCCTGGAGAACAGAGAAGTATCAAACTTTAAGAATACATACTATATCACTATGGACTACAGAAATGCCTGATTATTTGTCCTCAGACCCGCAAACATCTTGAAGAATAATCTTGAAAATAATTGTCTCCCAATCAGCGTGGAATGGTTGTATTAGTGACATTCCTCAATATGTCCCTGCTTTATGTCCATCAGAGCTAGCAATCATGAGTTTATCACAAGCTTGTTTGAAATCATTGGCTTTCAAGTACCTTATATTTCTACATTTGTAACTCACAACAAAATAAGATACTAGCTATTTGTGGCTAATATTATTCACTTTGTTTTCCTAAGATGTTATTCCCCAGGGGGGAAAAACATATAGGTAACTTTGGGAAAGCTGAAAGATTCAGAGAGTGAGCTCTCGTATGGGTCAGCACTGACTACTACTCATGGAAGGATCTGCCTACTCACTCCTTAATTGGTCCCTGTGCTGCCAAATAGACTAGGTAGGTGCAGCGTAGACCACTCATGGGCACAAGGTAATCTTACCCAAATCAACGGGACACCATGTCATGGATAAGCCTGGTTTGTTTTGCTAAAAGTCTCTGTTGTATTTCTTCAATCTGGCCCCTGACTTGGTTCAGTTCTACTTTGGAACCTACATACATACTCCGTTATTCTAAGTGATGCTGTTCTGAGGCTTGACTTTAAATTATGCTAAGCATTTCGATCTGAGCATGGGCCAGTGTAAATCTTTAGCTTGATACCAGAAGGCTGATGCCATGTTCGCACCATTCAATTCCTGGTACAGTCTTTGGCAGATACTGAGGAGTCATTATAGGATTTCAGACATCTGTGGACTCTCCTCGCAAAGTCAAAGCCCTCATAGAATTTCTACCCTAATTAGATAAGTTGGCAGTTAACATGTTAGAAAATGACTAAACAAATAAAGCATAAACACTAGGATGGAGATAATAAAGTTAATTAAATACAGTAGAAAATATTCTAACCTAAAGGATGGGAGTGGACCGATCACATCAATTGCTGACTACTTTAGAGCTCTTCCAGAGAAGCCAGACTTCCCCATGCTCCAGAGGCACAAGTTGGAACTTCACAGTCCAGCTGCTTCTCCTAACCTTAGCCATACGGGCCTTGGATTTCACCATATGCCTTGTGAGTGGGTTAGCCCATAAAAGTGATGTCTTCTATGAGAATTGTCATGAGAAAGACCTAAGGGTTGAAGACAACCATGAAGATAAGGCATCCACTTATTTCCTGAAAAACTGATCTTCATATTTAAGTAGGAATCACACAACAAACAAATCAACCTCATATTCTTTCTCCAGAGACTCTGGTTCAATATCTCTGGATGAAGCTCAGGTATCTGAATGTTTTACAACCAAGTCTAAGAAATTCCAGATAGGTGGCACTGGGACCATATGATGAGAAACAGAGCTCTAGAAATAGGGAAAATAATGCCAGTGTCTAATAGTTGGTGAGTTTTTAATGTTGACATGCTTTTGGGGAATGTAGTAGAGCAGAGTAGTTTAATGTGTTAGATTTGGAGTCAGGAAAATCCAACCTGAATCAACTTGCAGCGACCTCAGCCTCTTGTTACGTGAAGATATAAATATGATAATAGTATGTTGGGAAGATGCAATGAAAAAATTTTTACAGCACTTTTCTGGAATCTACCGCATGTTATGTCTGTAGGAAGTGGGTGTTTGATGATGATTATCATGATGATGGTAATGGTGGTGAGTATGGTCTTGAAGGCAGGTAATGATGAAGGGGATGATGGTGGTGGTGTCTGCATTTGGTTTTGAAGGCTACATTTGGTTTCAAGCTAAAATCATTCCTTCCAAATGCATGACATTTTCCTGAGAGGAAGCACAATGCTTCTGAAGTCCTGTTTGGGGACAACGAAAACCTAAGAAATAAAACAAACAAAAAGAACAGAAAGAAAAAAATATTTGAGCAGTAAGCCCGAAGTCCAAGTGAAACCAAATGATAAGGAAGGTCAATGAGTGGAAGCTGGGTAGAACCATTAGACTTGCTGTGTGTGCCTCTGTCCACCGTCACTTCCCTTTACTTTCAGTGCAGGGTTCTGATTCTCTTCCAAGGACTCTCCCCCTCCCCCTCATGTCTTGCTGACCAAGCACACACACATGTACTCCACTCAGTTCTGACTGACCCGAAGCACAGGTCACAGCAAGCCTGGTAAGCGAGCCACACATTTTCTAGGTCAACTCAGAACGTTTTTCTGGAAATTTTGTGAGAAAAAGAGACTTTCTACTGCCTGTGGAGTTGAATAAGTCAGTTAGAAGCCTAATGGTGCTGCAAATCACCTTTACATCAGTGCGGGGAAAAAAAAAAAAAAAAAAAGCTTCTTTTCTAAGAAGAACCCAGAGATGTGAAGAAAAGAAAAAAAAAAAAAAAAAAAAAAACAAATGTGTAATATCCCAAGATCTCACAGCACACACAGGAAAGCTTAATATCCTCATGAAGGTTTTTATATTTTGTTGTGGTGGTGGTTGTTTTGTTTTCAATTTTTCTCCTGATGATTTTTGAGTCTGTTTCTACTTGAGTCAACTCTAGCCCTTGACATTCATTCTCTTTTTTTTTTTCAAATTTTTATTCACAATCTTCATGATTGTAAAAAATATCCCATGGTAACACCCTTCCCCCCCACTTTCCCCTTTGAAATTCCATTCTCCATCATATCCCTTCCCCATCTCAATCTGTCTCTCTTTTATTTTGATGTCATGATCTTTTCCTCCTCTTATGATGGTCTTGTGTAGGTAGTGTCAGGCACTGTGAGGTCATGGATATCCAGGCCATTTTATGCCTGGGAGGCACACATTTTAAGGAGTCCTACCCTTCCTTTGTCTCTTACATTCTTTCTGCCACCTCTTCCGCAATAGACTCTGAGCCTTGGAAGGTGTGATAGAGATATTACAGTACTGAGCACTCCGGTCACTTCTTTCCAGCACCATTATACCTTCTGAGTCATCCCAAGGTCACTGCCATCTGAAAAGAGAAGATTCTCTACCAAAAGTGAGAGTAGCATTAATATAAGGGTATGAACATTAAGAGAAGTGCTTACTGGGCAGTTGGATAAGCATAGTATATACATTTAGCCAGACAGCAGCAAACGTTACACCCCTAGGGCTCATGACCACCCCTGTTTTAAGTTTTCAGTATCAGGGATGTATTCCCTCCCATGGAGCAGGCCTCCAGTCCAATTAGAGGGCAGTTGGTTTCCACCATGATAGATGTGCCACTATTGCACCTGTTGGCTCATTTGGCCTGGCTGGCCAAATATAAGGCTTGCAGTGTCCACTGTTGAGTATCTTCACTAGTGGACATTCACTTTCTGAAACTACTAATTCCCACATTCATCTGTGTTCCACTTAAAGAGGCTTAGATACTCTCTATTGCTTACAAATAACATATTCCTGGCTACCATGGAAATGATAAAGGAAAATAAAGTAAGTGAACAAGGCAGTCCATGTTTGTTAACCTGCGTATTAGAGAGCAGATACATGTACATGTGCATATGCACATGTATGTAGGTGTGCATGTATGTGTGTGGATGAGAATGTGAACTGTAATTACATAAATTTCCAGTTCAGGTCCTCAGCTAACTGGAAACAGCAATCATTATCTACATTTTTCATGTCCTAAAAAGTGGCACTCATAGACGAGAAGAGGTTGGCTAGTGATTGTAAATGGTGGGCTTCAAAGGGGCTTCAATCTCTGACACAAGGCCAGAAAACTCCACTGTTGAGGGAATTGGAGGGGTTTGCTCAATGCAGCACTCATGATCAGGAATCTGCACCATTTGCAGGTGTGTGACAAATAGGTATGGCTTGAGAGGAATATAAACAGCAAGGTGACAACATGAACGAAGCCTCACAGTTAGGTACAGAAAGCAGGACTTCTCCTTTAGAGTGAACTGTGGCTGGGACAGAGATGTAGTTAGAAGAAACAGCCTCAGTCTGTACTTTTCTCCAACACACATTTGAAAGAATTTGAAGACCTTTCTAGGCCTATGTCTCTAGGAGTTAAAAAGTGTCTCTAACAATCACATAACCTATCAGGAACTTGTTGTGTTCTAGAGAATATGAATAGTTACATTTTGAATAGGCATAAAAGTGTGTGTGTGTGTTTTTTTTTTTTTTAGCTTTTATGGTTTTCATTTATTGACTTGCAAGGAGAGAGAGAGAGAATAGACACACCAGGGTCTATAGCCACTGCAAATGAACTCCACATGCATGTGCCACTTTGTGCATCTGGCTTTACATGGGTACTGGGGAGTTGAACCCAGGCTGTTGGGCTTTGCAGGCAAGTGCCTTAACGGCTGAGACATCTCTCCAGCCCAAAGGTGGCATACTTTTTCATTCAACAAAACTGACTGAAACTCTATAGACAACAATAATTTACTGTACATTTCTGAAGCCTATAAGAAAGGTTCTAAAACTGTTCCCTTACAAAGTAATGAGAAACGTTCGAAGAGATAATATGCTTAACCCTATTTAAACATGCATTCTATACATGTATCAAAGAGTGATATGATACCCCATTAATATGAATAATTTATGTTTTATGTACCAGTTATAAACTTTAAGTCTGGGTTGGAGAGATGGCTTAGCAGTTAAGGCACTTGCCTGTGACCCAGGTTCAATTCTCCAGGTCCCATTTAAGCCAGATGCACATGGTGGCACATGCATCTGGAATTCTTTTGCAGTGGCTAGAGGCCCTGGTGTGCCCGTGCTCTCTCTCTCTCTCTCTCTCTCTCTCTCTGTCTGCAATAAATAAAGAAAAAGAAAAAGAAATATTTTTTTAAAACTTTAAGTCTACTGAATTAAACTATTGATTGTCCTAATAAAAGAAAATTTAAAGTTAACAAAATGGATTGCAGCTTAAAAGAAAAGTTTGTGTTTGGGTTTAATGAGAATTAAATATTTGATTCTCTCTCTCTCTAATAAATATTTTTTTAAAAAATTAAATATTCACTGATGTAAGGGGAACTTCTCTTCAGTCCTCATGCCTGACGATTGCAAAGGATGAGACAGGGTAGAGGCTACTGCAAGCTTCAGAAGGAGTTTGGAGGGCGATGTGAAAACTAAGAAGGGCCCCAAGTCCTTGCTTTGATCACTCAGGTAGACAGTGATGACAGATAAATAAGGAACCAAAATACTGCCACTTCAGCAAGTACCTCAGCACTTTGGTTACGCCCGTGATCAGCAACATTACCTCACTTCAGCCCCTGCCCACCTGGCCAAGTCACATCACTAAAGAAAATTCCATAAAGAGAGATGAGCCAGCACTCTCACGTGTCCGTTCTAACGCCGCCTCAACCAAAGAGGTGAGTCATTTTCCCTGTGTATCCCTGCAGTCCTGCTATTTGCTTGTATGGTGTAGCTCTTCTGACCCTGGGCTTCTGGACTCAATCGAAAACTGAAAATAAAATCTAAAAAAAAAAAGAAAAAAGAAAAAGAAAAAGAAAATGAATAACTTCGCCTCACCACAAGGGCCACATACCCCACTGCGGCTGCAGCATAACATTGCTGAAAATGGACACACCAGCCATTCGTGTGAACGTCTGCCAAAGGTGGGAGGTGGGTCCCTAATATGGGGCGCAGACCTTGCAAGAACAATGAAGACCACCTTTCCGAGTGAACTAACTGGAGGATCTTGCCCAGGCCAAGCTGTTACTGCCAGAGATAAGGTGTAAAGGACAGAGTGTTCTACTGGCTTCTAAACCAAGGCCAGAGGCATGCAAGAGCCCCGTGGACCTTCTATGGGATCCCTGCTCTGCCTGCTATGAAACTACAAACCAGTAATGGTCTCAGTCTGGAGAGAACGGAAATTGTTTATGCCCAATTCTGAACTGGGATGCCATTCCGAGACTTGCACAGCCAAGCGCGAGGAAGAGGGGACAAAGAGAACACTGTATTTCGCTTGACTATGAAAGTGTATGGGGCAGGTCAGAGGAGGTGAGAGCCATGTGCTAGGGACCGCAAACTGTGATAATGGCTCATTGATTGGGCCCTCTCCTTGGTCTTCCTTCTGCGAGTCACCAACTAAGACCACACTGACCGCTTTGCTTTGTCATGAGAAGAAAGAAGAAGCAGACAAATCCACTTTTACAAAACTCTGCAAATTGCCTGTCATTCAAGCTATTAATATGCCTGTTTCAAGAGGCATTGCTCCTCTGTCATTTCAGAATAAGGACATGTGAGGCATGCCTTTCCAGGATAGGGAGAAGGAAAGGTGTATAAATTAACGAGAACTGAAATATTTGTTAATTACATTCTCTGTTCCAGACATCTGCCAGATGCTCTGTATTAATTACTATATATAATCCTCCCAGAGATGTCTGTGAAAGATGATTAATGGTTTCCATCTGCAGATGACAGGACTATGGCTGAAACCTAATGTTGTTTGCTTGAGATCACAGAGATTATTAATAAGGGGAGTCCCCAGCCCCTAAATTCAGATCTCTGATTTCTCAATGCTACACCAAGAGTTCTTTTACTCACACATATACATTTGCACACCTAGACATATACTGGCCCCACATTCCTGTGTATAGGGCACAAACATAAATATCCTTGTGTGTGTGTGTGTGTGTGTGTGTGTGCGTGCATGTGTTCGCACACACCCATTTCCCGCCCTTGGTGAGGGGACACTTGACCTTCTAAGTGTGGATGCGAGTGAAGGTGAATGGTGAGGATAAACGTAGCTCTCTAACCCAGGCACAGTGTGGGAAGTCAGCAGCTGATTGTTGACTGAAGGACTGGCTGACCAGCAGTGAACATCAGCAGCTGCAATAGCTAATTTTTTAGCAAGAGAGAGAGAAAGAGAGAGAGAGAGAGAGAGAGAGAGAGAGAAAATGGGCATGGTGCCAGGGCCTCCAGCTGCTGCAATCAAACTCCAGATGCGAGTGCCACCATGTGCGCATGGGTGACCTTGTGTGCTTGCGTCACCTTGTGCATCTGGCTTACGTGGGTTCTGGAGAGTCGAACATGGAACACGGGTCCTCCGGCTTCCCAGGCAAGCATCTTAACCACTAAGCCATCTCTCCAGCCCTCCAATAGGTTTCGTGGTGAAGATATTTTATATATTGCTGCTCAAACAGGTAACAAAACACAACCAAATTATCCTTAAACACATCTTTCACTCTAAGGATGAAGCAGGAAGCCTCGACCCAGGATCCTTGTGTGTCTCTCATCTTCCAGATGGGATTGGTACTTTGAGCTAGACCTCCCCGGTCAGCCCACGTGGACCCTATGCCCCAGCAGCAGGCTGTGAGCTAGAACATCTCCTGAAGCAAGGTGCTGTCCTGATCACCTGGGCCATTCTGCTCGCCCTTCTCCCGTCATTTCCTGGTCTTTCTGTTCAGCCATGTTCTAATCTCCATTGGGCTCCATAGTGTGGCTTCCTGCTTACATCGGATTCATTAGCATCTGCTAAAAAAGAAAGCCTCTTAATTCTCACCTAACACCTCAGAGTCTCATTGAAAATAGCTCTGTCTGATACCCAAGCAGAACCTCACTTCTTCTCACCACAGAGACAGAGAAAAAGAGAGAGAGAGAGAAACTCTGAGGGAGGTGAGGGAAGGGAAGGGACCAGAGTCTTTCCTGCATCCCAGTTGCAAGGGAGACACACACTGATTCCTCAGCAGCTGAACTCTGGTGTGCTGCCTCCAATTTAAATGTCAGTATAATTTGCCCTTATAAAGATGCAGCTCCCTCTCCTTTCTCCACCAAGGACTACATCTGTAACCACGGTAACAAACTCCAGGTGCAGCAGCACAACCAAGGCAAAGCTGTTTCTAAGAGGACCAGGAGCACAGAGAGGGCAAAGGGAGAGCGCTGGCCCTGGGACGCCACTTGAACCTGGGTCTACTGGGGATCCGCATCCAGGCTCCTTTGACCCTGCAGAGGAGAGGTTAGAAATATTCACGTCTGTTTTACAAGTGAAATGAACATCTGCCAGCAGGAATGTTCCTCTAACTAACATGAAAGTCTCCATTCTATCTACCGGGGTTAGCTTTAGAAATGGACAGTTTCAGGAACAAAACCTATAAAGCCATTGGCTGACTTGCTTAAAGCCAGATGTCCCTGTGTACTTGAACTAGCTCTTCCAATTAAGTGAGATAAAGCTCTCTCTCTCTCTCTCTCTCTCTCTCTCTCTCTCTCTCTCTCACACACACACACACACACACACACACACATACTACTTCATGGAGAAGGAATAGGAAAGTGGAAGAAGATATTGTTGAACTCTCATTCTTGGTCACCAGACACAGTGCTAATGCTGCACATATCACATAGTTAATAAATGTATCCTGCATACTCTGGTGTGTATGTGCCAGTATAGTGGTTTGATTCATGTGTCCCCCATAAACTTAGGAGCTCTGAATGCTAGGTTCCCAGCTGATGGAGATTTGGGAATTGACGCCTCTGAATGTGGTGTATTGTTGGGGGCGGGCTTATGGGTATTATGGTTAATTTCCCATTGCCAGTGTTTGGCACCCTCTCCTGCTGATGTTGTCCTGTCTAATGTTGGCCAGGAGGTGATGTCCACTCTCTGCTCATGCCATCATTTTCCCCTGCCATCATGGAGCTTCCCCTTGAGTTTGTAAGCCAAAACAAACTCTTTTTCCCTACAAGCTGCTCTTGGTCAGGTGTTTTCTGCCAGCAATGCGAACCTGACTACAGCAGCCAGGAATATGCATCTATAGGTAGGTGCATACACCACACCAAGGTTAAACAACTTCCTTGACTATAGTAACTGTCAAAGGGAGGCAAGCTCAAGGTTTATGGCTCCATTTTTTATTATGCTATGTTATTCCCAGAGCAGAATCTCAAGCACTGAACAGAGGCAATAAATAAATAATAAATTTTAATGCAATTCGAGTAGCATTCCAGACACACCAAGACCTGCAGGAAACAAACAAACTGGGAAGAACGGACATGCTAGGAAGGACAATCAGGAAGTCACGTCTGCTGAGACTCTGAGACACCTTTCTGAGTCGAAGGCCATACCAAATCCTCTCCATAGAACCAGGAGGTCACTGCCAGATATCTGTGACTAAATGCAGGTGACTTCTTCTGACAGAAACACAAGGAATTCACTGACTGTTGGGAGTCCTGGGAATAGTTAAGGATGCGTTCTTGAAGGCAGAATGTGAATGAAAGCAGCCAGTGCAAAATAAGGTACTGAGGGTTCTCAAACACCGCAGACACCCAGAGAGAATCCTTTGCTTTGCCACAGTGGCATCTCCTGACCCCTCCCCCCCCCACGTTGACACCTGTCCTCTTTATCTCTGCCACAGCGACATCCATTCATTGTTCACCCCTCTTAAATTCTGACTTTCAGTTTTGCCCTGGGCTACACAGACCACTCTGACCTCAACCAGTTCAGTATAGAGCTCTGTTACTGACCTGTAATTGAAACTCGGCTTGGTAGAAACCGAGACCTAATCACTCCTGCATTTGGACAATTCCTCCCAGATCAACTCAGTCATGTCCAGGGCTCAGCCCCTAGTATCTACGGTGACCTGCTGCATTCTGATTCATCATGACACTTCAATAGGAGGGTTTTAAATGGGACTTTTCTTTTGATTCAGCAGTTCCACGAAGTCTCTCAAGTTGAGAGGCATGAAGTAGGGAGTGATCCCCAACAACCAGAGCCAAGCAAAAGCCCAGCAAAGGAGCTCCTTTGGGGTTTGAAGTCTGTATACCTTTGAAGTATATGCAATTTTTAGATGCGGTTTTCACCATGAGGTTAAAGAAATAATACAGATGGACAATAATAGAGACATCAGTACCCTTACCTTGCACAATGAATAGAATAACTAGACAGAGGATAGAAGTCTTGAACAATCCTGTAAACCTAGCAGACATCCATAGAGGCCTCCATCCAGCAACAGCAGAACCCACTCTCTTCCCAAGTGCACCTGGAATGATTTCACGGATATTAGGTGATAAAACAAGTTTAGGGCTGGAGGATTGGCTCAGCAGTTAAAGGTGCTTGCTTAAAAGTCTGATGGCCCAGGTTAGATCCCGCAGTAGTGACAAAAAGCCAGATATCCTTCTGGAGCTTACTTACAGTGGCAAGAGGGCCTAAAGTGTCCATTCTCTCTCTCTCTCTCTCTCTCTCTCTCTCTCCCTTCCTCCCTCCCTCCCTCTTTCTCTGTCAAATAAATAAGTAAATAATATTTTTTTAAAAATCTCCCACAAAAAAAATTTTTAAAAAGAGTAATCTTCCCTATTGCATTTCTGTTCATTTATTTTAACAGATTGAGTTTATTCTCAGAGTTTAGCTTCTGGCTAAATGCATGCTTGATGGCCTGGACTTGATTCCCCAGTACCCACATAAAGCCAGATGCACAACATGGCAAATGTATCTGGAGTGCACTTGCAGTGGAAAAGGCCCATATTCACTCTCTCTCTCTCTCTCTCTCTGTCTCTCTATTTCTCTTTCACTGCCTCTCTCTCTGTAAAATAAATAAATAAGATATTTTTAAAAGACTAGGAGAGGTTATGTGGAAAAGGTAAGGTGCAAAAGAAAATAATGGGAGGAAATTATGATACAAATACACTATGAACATGTATGAAAATTATCAAAAATTATATATCAGAAGTGCAAATAATCCAAAACAAACATAAGAAACAAAAATTAAAGTCATAGAAGAGATAAAATGGAATTGAAAGACATTGGAAAGACATGAAAAACATGAAGCCAAAAGTTCATTCCCTGAAAAGAACTGCAAAATTGTAAACAAAATCTACCTGTAATGAACAAGGAACAAGTAGAGAACAAACTCAAACTGCTAAAAGAAGTGAACAGACATGAAATCAGGAAGATCACTATCAACCTTACTGAATAAAAAAGGCCTATAATAGAATGTTATGGAAAAATATGCCAAAAATTAGATAACACAATGTAAGAAAAGATAAAGAAACAAAAACCATGTGGGGTCAGAGGAGGGGATGGAGGAGAGGAAAAAGTAGGGTGAGGGTTAATCAAAATTTGAGAGTTCTCTTTGATACATGCATATATATATATATATATATATATATATATATATATATATATATACATATATATATATATATATATATAAAGAGAGAGAGAGAGCAGAAGTATCCAGTGGAGGTAAATAATGTTGTGTCCAGAAGCCATAGATTCATAGATTTTTTTGTAGAAAATTTTCACTGTCAGTTGTGGGATGCCTTCCAGTGAGTTGTTGACTGGGAAAGCCCTTGATGCCCCTAAAACATCACAGGCTTTTGCCAAGGCTCTTAGTTGCCCACTGGAACTTAAATGGTAAGACCTTCTTGCTGAAGACTCCATATTCTTGTGCTGCAGTTCGCTGAGAAATCAAGCTAGAGTTAAGCTGGAAATCTCCTCCCTGTTGACTGTCAGAACGCAGCACACAGCCTTTTAGGGATGAGAAGCCAGCAATGGTCTTAACCAGACAGGCCGAATGTGCCAACTGGTGCAATGGTAGCATGTCTGTTAGGGAGAGAACCAACTGTTCTCTGATTGGACTGAAGGACCGCTCCACAGGAGGGAATACATGCCTGGTACTGAAAACCTAGTCAGAAGTCTATGGCTGGGAGAGGTCATAAGCCCTAGGGGAGTAACAAATGCTGTTGTCTGGCTAAATGAATACATTATACCACCAAATTGGCCTCTAAACATTTGTGTTTATACCAATATACTAATGCTACTTTCATTTTGCATTAAAGAAGCTTGTTTTTTTTCAGACTGTGATGGCCACTGGGATGACTCAAAACTCACCATAGTCCTGAGAAGTGACAGTAAAGTGTTCAGCACTAAGTGACACATCTCTATCACACCCTGTCCAGGCTCAGGGCCTATTGTAAAAGGTGCAGGTGATGGAATGAATGTAAGGGCCAAAGGAAGGGGAGGAGTGCTTATAATACCGTCATCCAGACACAAAGTTTCCTTGCTATTCATGACCTCATAGTGGCTAACACTACCTACACAAGACCTGCATAATAGGAGGAAAAGATGAAGACATCAAAATAGAAGAGAGACTAATTGGAAAGAGGAAGGGATTTGGTGGAGGGTGCCTATGGGAGGCATAAAAGAGTGGTAGTGGGAAGGGATTATGGTCATGGCATATTGCCTATATTTATGAAAGTTGTCAATAAAAGTTTAAAAAAAGAAATAAGGACTGGAGGGATGGCTCAGCGGTTAAGGCATTTGCCTGCAAAGCCAAAGTACCCAAGTTTAACTCCCGAGAACCCACATTAGCCAGATGCACAAGGGGATGCAAGCATCTGGAGTTCGTTTGCAGTGGCTGGAGGCCCTGGTGTACCCATTCTTTCTTTCTCTCCCTCTTTCTCTGTCAACTAAATAAAAATAAAATAAATTAAATAAAATAAAAAAATAAATGAAAATGAGCTGTATGTCTCCATGCAATAGATATAATAAGCCTAAAATAAAATTTAAAAATTCTACTTGTAAATAGATTATCAAAATAAATAAAATGCATTAAAGATAAGTTTACCAAAAATAAGTGGAAAGGGCTGGAGAGATGGCTTAGCAGTTAAGGTGCTTTCCTGAGAAGCCTAAGGACCCATGTTCGACTCTCTAGGTCCCACATAAGCCAGCACACAAAGGTGAGGCCAGTGCAAGGTCGCACATGCCCACTAGGTGCACAAGCATCTGGAGTTTGATTGCAGTGGCTGAGGCCCTGGTGCACCAATATCTCTGTCTGTCTGTCTGTCTGTCTCTCTCTCTCTCTCTCTCTCTCTCTCTGCCCATATCTTACTTTCTCTAAAAAAGAAAAAAGAAAAATTTTAAAAAGAAAAAAACAAGTTAAAAACAAAATTCATATTGAAATTCTTGTTTTCCTTTATTCAGAGGTTGATGTACTAATCCAAAAATTCACATGGATGCTTAAAGGACCAAATTGCAAAATAATCTTTTTCAAAACTATTTATTTATTAGAGAGAGAGGCATGTGTAGAGAGAGAATGGGTGTGCTAGGGTCACTAGCCACTGCAAACAAACTGCAGATGCATGTGCCACTTTGTGCGTCTGGCTTGATGTAGGTACTGAGGAATCAAATCTGGGTCCTTCGGCTTTGCTGGCAAGTGCCTTAACTACTGAGCTATCTTTCCAGCCCAAAGCAATCTTAAGAAGGAGAGACTGAAGTGGGAGACTCAACATTTCCTAATCTCCAAACCTGCTAGAGAGCTCGAGTGAAACAGAACAGAATCTGTACTAAATACAGTGCATTGATGGCCAACAAGTTTCATCAGCTGGGCAAGGCAATTCAACAGGGGCAATGGTCTTTCTAAGAACGTGATGCTGTTGCCACACATGCAAAACAGCTCCTCCTGCCATACGTGAAAGTTACAGTCAGCTTCACGTTGCTGGACACATACTAGACCAAAAGCATCTTAGGGGAGGAAAGGGACGTATTTTCAGGCTCAAAAATTCTAGGGGAAACAGCCACAATGGTGGAAGAAGCTCACCTTCATAGATCCAACCACAGGCACCATCAAACAGCCAAACAGCAGGAACAGCCAGAGCTAGAACTGTTCTCCACACACCTTAGGGCTGGACTCAGATCGACCACCAAACATACTTTAGGGCTGGATCCAAGATCTGCCCCCAGGGACACCTCCTCCTCCAGCCGGGCTTCTGGAGACCCAAATTATAAGCCCACTCCTTAATCACAAAGACCTGAGACTATGGGGCCACTCATTCACACTACCACAACTAAGAACTCAAAATGGATGAAAGATCTAAATATATAAGTTAAAACTACAAAACACACACACACACACATACACATACACACACACACACACACACACAAAACAGGATATACCTCTGTAGTATTGGATTTAGCGATGGCTTCTTAGCCATGACAGCAAAGCTAACCAAAGGGGGGGCTGTCAAAATCACTGGATTTCATCAAAATCAATATTTTCTTACACATCAAGAGTGCTATCAATAAGGTTATAAAATGATACACAGAATGAGAGAAACCATATGAAAATATATCTCGTAAGAACCTACTACACTGAATATGCAAAGAACACTTACATTGCAAAAATAAAAATTAAATAATTTTTAAATGGTCCAAAAATGCAACAAGTGTTTATTTCTCCAAGAAAAAAATTCAGTAGCCAGTAAGCACATGAAAATATGCTGGAGATTATACCATTAGAAAAACTTGATTCAGATCCACAATGAGATAGATGAATTTAATCAAAATGGGGAAAAAAAAAAACATTATTAAGTGTTGGTGAGGATGTAGGGAAATCAGGACCCTTATCCAACTACAGGTAGGAATGCAGAGCAGTGTGTCTGTTTTAGAACACAATTTAGAAGTATACAAAAGCATGTATCATTACTCATAACAGCCAAATGGTGGAAGCAAATATCCATCAACCAATAAACAACGTTGTATTTGCCTACCATTGCAATGTCCTTCACCCATAATGTACTAATAAACAATGTTGTATTTCCCTACCATTGCATGTCCTTCACCCATAATGTACTAATACCTACAACAAGGTGAAACACTGGGATACATCAAAGAAGTCATACACAAAAGACCATATGGTACATCATATTATTTATGATAAATGCTCAAAATAGGCAAATTATAGAGAGAAATATCAATGAATTCCAAGGAGTAGATGGAGTGGGAGTTACTGCTGATAAGCAAATGGTTCCTTTTTGGAAAGATAAGCATATTTCAAGTTCATGGAGTGGCAATGGTGCACAGCCTTGTGGATATACTAAGGACTACTGGATTGTACCTATTAAAATTGTTTTAATAAGTGAAACTAACCTGACTCCAGCAAGAGAAAATGTTAAATACAAAGTGAGAAGTGTTTCATTTTTAAAAAGGAGACAAAGATTTTTTTTTCAAAAACACCAGTGTCATCAAATTATGTAGAAATGCTTTAATTGGAAAATAGTAAATAGACATAACAAGTCAATGTAATTCCTGATCTAGATTGGATCCTGTACTTAGGATAAAAAAAAAAAAAAAACTTTAAAGGGCACTATTAGATCAAGCCCTACATTGATATGGCATGATAGACCAGACAAAGTCATGTCCTCGATGCAAATTTCTGAAGGTAATTGCTATATATTGTAGTTAGGCAAAAAAAAAAAAAAAAATCTGCTTAACCTTGAGACATGCACATTACTGTGTTTAGGTTTTCAGCTGTCTGTACATCCAGGGCATGCAAATGAATAAGCACATTGGGTGAAAAGCTAACAAGAGGTGAATCTAAAAAGATTCTAGCAATATTTCAATAACTTTGAAAGTATTCTGCCAATAAAGTTTTTTCTTTTAAAGTAAGAAAGAATTCAGACAGATCTGAGGCTATACTTTTGAGAAAAACAAAGATTCCCATGGGGCGAGTGAATCCTGTTAAATAGAAATAAAGCAAAGAAAGAAAAAGTCAAGTGTTTCAAAAGAATCTAATCAACGGGTAGTCAGCCTAGGAGCATGGGACCCACACGTGTGCGTCCTAAGAGAAGCTGACCGAAATCACAAAGGAAGTGAGTAGTGCCAGATGTCAAAATTATTTGGAAAATATGGCCACCAACCTCTGGGAGCTCATAGGACAGCTGGAATCCTGCGATTTTCCTTCATCCTTCTACTCCCAGCTCCCCAAACTTTCAACACCATGTCCATCAGAAAGCCTGAGCAGTCTTTGTAGTGAAGTGGCCCCACATTCTACCCAGATTCTCTCATTCCTTTGTATTGGATATTCTTAAATCACTTATAGAGGGACAACTTCCAAATTTAGACCTGCAGGCTACATCCTTCCACTCTAGCTCTTAGATTTGAGAGTTCCCAAATCAAACACTGATTTCCCCCCAGCCCCAGATAACTGTTTTACTGTTTTCTGTAGCCTTTCACATTCCAGTAAGTAGCACATCCATCAGAGCAGCTGCTGGTGAAATGCACTGAAGAACTATCTTTATTTTTCATCTACAATACAACCCATCCATAAACCCTGTTGGGTTTATGTTTTAAAAGTCTTGACTCTGACTATTCCTCATCTGCCTTCATACTTTAAGACACCATCATCTACCACGATTATTCCAATGACCCTGAATGGGCCTTCTCACTTCATTTCTTCCTCTTCCTTCCTCCTTTCTTTCTTTCTTTCTTTCTTTCTTTCTTTCTTTCTTTCTTTCTTTCTTCTTCTTCCTTTCTTTCCTTCCTTCCTCCCTCCCTCCCCTCCCTCACTCTCTGTCTCTTCTATTCCTTTCCCCTTCCTTCCTTCCTTCCTTCCTTCCTTCCTTCCTTCCTTCCTTCTTTCCTTCCTTCTTTCTTTCTTTCTTCCCTTCCTTCCTTCCTTCTTCTCTCTCTTCCCTCCCCTACTCTCTGTCTCTTCTATTCCTTCCTTCCTGCCCTCTTCCTTCCTTCCTTCCTTCTTTCCTCCATACCCTCCTTCACTCTGTCTCTTCCCTTCCCTTTCCCTTCCCTTTCCCTTCCTTCCTTCTTTCCTTCCTTTCTTCTGTGGTTGCCCTACTTCTGCTTTTGCCACCTACAATCTCTTCCCCTAATGAGCCCACTCACCCCATCTTCTCCTCACTACCCCCTCTGCCTGAGTGCCCACCATGTTCCATGTCACCTCTTCTACCAGCCACAGAAGTTCCTCAGCCATGAGGGTCACTTCATCTCTGCTTGGATTTTCCTCCTTGTGTTTCTTCATGACTACCCTCAGGCCTCTTTGCAAATGCCAATCCATCAGAAAACACCCCTTGAACTTTCTGTGTAAATTAGCAAGCCAACTTTCCAGCAGTTCCCATTTCCCTTTTTTGCTTTCGATGCCCCCTAGAGTCCCTGTTACTTACAGATATGTATGTATCAATGTACTTTGCATCACCTTGTTTAAAGATAAGTCCCATGCAGGCAGGCTCATTGTCACACAGGAGCAGACTTGGAACAAGTGCCTGGCACAAATCAAGAACCCACTGAGTGTTTGTTGAAGAGTGATTGACATCTTCCTCCAGTGCCAAATACAGGCTACACAGGCAGCTGGAATGTATACAGTAATGCTGAGAAGAAGTTTTGTTTGTTTTTTTAATGTTCTCACGTATATGGGTCTTGTTTATTTGTTGTTTTTGTTTCTCGATTTTATTCAAGGCAAGGTCTCACTCTCACCCAAGTTGACTTGGTGTTCACTATGTAGCCTCAAGCTGGCCTTAAACTCCTTATGATCCTCCTACCTCAGCTTCTGAGTGATGGGATTAAAGCCCGGGGGATGCCGCCACACCTAGTCCCTACGTGGATCTTTTTTTTTTTTTTGGCCCCCTCCCCCAATCTGGGCCTTTGTAAACAGTTTTGCAAAGAATATTAAGGTTTGATATTTCTCTTTATCTCCTTTTGCTAAATACAACTGAAGTGCCTACCGCCCAAGGTCAGTACAGTGTACTCGGTTTTTGAGAGTTCCTTATCCATGGCTCTCGGGTACTTTATACTGTGTTTAAAGACATCTTAAAATTCTACACAAACAAATATGAGAGTAGAACTGAGAGAAACTGCAGCCTCAGCCCTGTGGCTGGACTCCTGAGGTCCCTTGAGGAAAGGGGGCTATGGAACAAATCCCTGAGACTTTTAGGTTTCAGGCCCCAGTAAGACAGCCCGTCAGGTAACTGTGATTGCAAGGATACTTGCATGTTCTTACTGGGTATACAGTGTTTCCCATTTGACAAAGCTCATACCTTGTCACTGTCCGGACAGTTTATGATCATGTCCGTCCATCATCTGACCACATGCTGGCCTCCACACAGGCCAGGTCCTGAGAATGCCATTTCCAAAGCCTGAACGGCTGACGTTGCAGGCTTTAGTTGCTGCCTCGTGAATAACTTCCTACTGAAGCCAAAAAAGAAGAGCTTACACGTTCACTGTACAGCTAGAGCCTGGTGAAAATTAAGGAAGACTGAAATGGTCCACAAGAGTATAAGCAAAGCATATTAAAACAATAAAAAAGCACAAAGTCTGACATGGTGAGAGGAGAGGGCATGTGGTAGCCCCCAAGCCACTTCTAGAACAGCCGTCATCAGCACTTGGCAAGTGAGCAGACCAGCCTCCTTTGAGGGCTCAAGCAGGGGCCACTAGACACAGTCCCTGAGACCTCAGGCATCCTCTGTCCACCCTCTTGTCAGCCAGAACAGAATGTCCAGTAAGGGTCATGCTGGAGGCCTCCTTTTACAGATAATGGACATTGAGGACATAGATTGTGGGCATGTTTTTCATGTGTTTACATCTCTCCAAACTCATCAATTTGTGTGCATTAAGTATGCAGGGTTCTTGTACAGTCAGTTCAAACCACTCAATCAAGTGGTTTAAAAATATTCAATAATATATGGGCTAGGGAGATATTTCAGCAGTTAAAGGCACTTTCTTACAAAGCCTGCCAGCTGGGGTTCAGTTCTCCAGTACCCACATCAAGCCAGATCCACAAGGTGGAATATGTGCCTTGATTTCGTATGCAGTGGCAGGAGGCCCTGATGTACCCATGTATTCTCTCTTTCTCTTTCTCCCTCCTCTCTCTCTCTCTCTCATAAACAAATAAAAATATTATTTTCTTTTTAAATTCTAAACAATTAAGTTCACTTGATTCATTATGTAAAAGGTCTGGGACGGGCTCCAATGTGAGCCTTCAGGCAAGCCAGCATTCTGCCTCTGACACACCAACAAATGCGGGGTGAAAAGGAAACAAGTTGCCTCCCCAGATCAGAAACACCAAGAGCTACTGGGCCTGGTGGTACAGGTCTGTAATTCCAACTAAGTCAGCAGGATCTCAAGTTCAAAGCCAGCCTAGACATCTTAGTGGAACACTGTCCCAACATAAAAAGTTAGAAGAAGGAACTGGGAAAAATGTTCAGCAGTTAAAAGCACTTGCCAGGTTCAATTCCCAAGCCACTCCATCTGGAGTTCATTTGCAGGGGCAAGAGTCCTTGACGTGTCCATTCATTCTCTCTCTCTCCCTCCCTCTTTGGAAATAAATAATAAATAAATATTTTTTAAATGTTAGAAGAGGGCTGGGGTTATAGTTTAGTGGTAAGGAGTGCTTGCCTAGCGCATGAGTCCTTAGGTTTAGTCCCCAGTACTGCAAGAGAAGGAGGAGGAGGAAGAGGAGGAGGCCCACTTCTGCTTACTTCACATGTTTCACTGGGTCAGATTGAAATACACCTGAAGGAAAAGTCATGATGGTACCTATTGTTTTCCTTATAATGCTGCAAGGAACAAAAATGACAATCCCAAGTGTGATCATTGAAATGCAGAGGGGAGAGGAAGTATAGGGGGAGGAGGAGGGAGGGTGTAGAGGAGGAAAAGGAGGAGGAAGAAGAAGAGGAGGAGGAAGGGAAAGAGAAAGGAAGGGAAAAGGAGGAGGGGGAAAAGAAGAAATAGAAGAAAAAAAAAGGAAAGGAAAAGAAAAGGAAACCAAGGGCTTCTGTATCTAACCCATGGAAGAAATCTCTGACATGCTCAACACTGTCCAAGGTAAGAATTTCCCCCTTTGTATTCCCTATACTCAGCCCCTGAGCATGTTTCTCTCTTCTGACCTGAGGACTCTCCTCTGCTTTCTTTGGGGCTAAGTGTATCCAGCTTGGGCCATCTGCCCTGGAAAAACTTTTGATGGCTTTCTAGCCTGACACACAAAGAGCTGAGAAGTTGTCACTTCTATGCTTCAAGGAAAGGCTGAGCAAACTGAAAACTAACAGCCTCCTTAGATCAATAAGAGAACAGAGGGCCCAGGGCAAATAAGTTGCCAAAAAAAAAAAAAAAAAAAAAAAAAAAACCGAAGAGACAGTGACATCAGAGAAGTAGAGTTCACCAGTGCAGAAGCCACAGGGGATCAAGGTAGGAACACTCAGTTGAGGGGTAGTTGACCAAGGCCTGGGAGCTCTGCCTAATTTGAAAGAAAAATTCTTGGAAACTACTTTGTGGGAGGCTAGAAGAGAAACACTTTAATGAATTTTAACTCTGACAATCCCTACAAATGATCTCAGAGGAGAGCACAGAATAATTCCCTCACGGTTTAGACAAAGGAAGAAGAAAAGGGGTCATTTTGAAGCAAGTCCGGAGCTTGCTTTTCTCATTAGCAAAGGCCTGCTCTCAAGAGAAATGCTTTTAACAGAGCTGAACCAACATAAGTTTTCCCCAAGTCTAGTAAACAGGGGAGAATCATCAAAGTTGGAAATTTTAAGGAACTGTGACTGAAATGCTGGGAAACCTAGTAAAAGGCAGTGAACAAGCTAGGCAGAAGAGTCCTGTAAGCAGAGAGAGAGAGGAAAAGGGAAAAGGTCCAGGGGAAGAGTTAGAAATCCAAAAGGCCTTGACATCAGCAAAGAATGTCTTCCATGAGCCCACCATTACACTGAACATGACCCCAGAAAGACTCAGCGGCCCTGAATATATGTCGAGGGGAACATCTAAAACCGGTGGTAACTTCACAGAAGGTGTCACATGCAGACAGGAGGGGACCACCATAGGAAGGAAGAAAGAGAAATGAATATGAGGACTGCTTGAAGATATAATGACCGAGAACACTTCAAAATGAGAGGCTGACATCAAGTCATGGATCCTGGAAGCTTAGAGAATATTAAGCAAATAATTACACAAACTACCCTACGTGTATCATACTCAAGACCGTAGGAAATCAAAGTCAAGGTTCCATCCCAAGCACCATAAATAAGGGAGGAGAAAGGAAGTCAGTTAAAGAGAAAAATAAATAAACACTGCAAAAAGGGAACATCTTGCTTATAGAGCAGTGAGGATAACAAGAGCACGGAGGTTCGTATGGCTCTGCTCTTAGCAGCCAGGAGAGCAATAGCAGAGCTGGATGAACCACAGAATTCTGTATCCTAAAGTGAAATTATCCTTCCTAAAGCGGGAGAGAAATTAAGTCTTTCTCAAACAAACCAAAACTGATAGACTGCCACCAGTAGACTTGTGGTTTTTTTTTTTTTTTTTTTTTTTTTTTTAGCAAGAAAAGTTAAAAGCTCTTCAGGTGTAAAGAAAACGATGCAGGTCAGGAACTCTGGTCTTCACAGAAAAAGGAAAAGCATTGGAAAAGAAATTAAGATAAAATGAAATCATTTATTTTCTTCAGATCAAATAACAAATGCTTGTTCAAAATTATCAGCTTGGTTAAAATGAATGACAGTGATGTTACAGCAGAGAAGGGGAAAGAATTTAAACATCTCAGTAACTATGTCCCCACACTACCTGTGAGGCAGTATTGTATCACTTAAAGTGGACTCAGGCTGGTTACAACTACACTCAGTCATCCCCTCTTGTCTGCAGCTTGGAGCTTCCGTTATGCATGGTTGATTGGGAGGCAAAAAGAAAATCATCAATGGAAAACTACAGAAATATGCAATTCACAGTTTTAAAATTACACATAATTCTCAGTAATGTGATGAAGTCATGAGCCATCCCATTCAGTCCAATCTGGGAGAAGAACCTTCACTTTGTCCAGCAAATCCATTCAGCACATTCTTCCCACCCACTAGTCTTTCAGTACTGCCTCTGTGATCACGTGGTGATGGTGGAATTACGCATGCCTGCCTATAAGGGTTCATATTATGGCTTTAGACATCCATGGAGAGCTCAGAACATAACCTCCCCTGGCTGAATGGAAACTAAAATATTACAAATACCAATATAACCCTAATTTTAAAAAATCCTGGGCGTGGTGGCACAAGTCTTTAATCCCAGCACTTGGGAGGCAGCAGTAGGAGGATCTCCATGAGTTCAAGACCACCCTGAGAATACAGAGAGAATTCCAGGTCAGGCTGAGCTGGAGTAAGACCTTACCTCGAAAAACAAAACAAAAAAAGAAAAAGAAAAAGAAAAAATGAGGGCCTGGAGGGATGGCTTATCAGTTAAGGAGCTTGCCTGGAAAGCCAAAGGACCCAGGTTCGATTCCCCAGAACCCACATAAACCAGATGCACAAGGTGGTCCATGTATCTAGAGCTCATTTGCAGCAGCTAGAGGCCCTGGCACACCCATTCTCTCTGTCTCTCTGTCAAATAAAAATAAAATAATTTTTTAAAAAGCTTAAAATCCAAATACAAGCACTTTTGAGATTCATAACTCTCTTCTCCATCACCCCAAGATCCACTTTTGCTTAATACTTCAGAACATTGGAATATGTCAATCAGGAACAATGGCAAGATAGGTACTTAGAAAATAAAACCACATTGATGATTGGATCCTGGGGGTGGCAGGGAGACAGAAGGCATTGGGCACAGGAGTCTTCATACTAGAGCACCGTCCCCTTCCATATACTACCTTTGAAGTTAACCTAGCATCTCAGATCAGACCTAGTTTAACCTCAAGCCCATTAGTAGAGAATTTAGCTTAGTCCATGTATGTGCACGTTTCTCCTACACTTCCTCATAAGCCATCAGAAGGCACCTTGGATTAACTACAGTATCACCATGCTGCCCTCATCGCCAGAGCTTCAAGACTGAGTCTTTTCTTCATCTATCACGAAATGGCTACTGTATCCCCTAGCTAGAGGTCACTGCCTGTCTTGTGCACCACACCTGTCTTTCTACTCATATGTGGAGCTGGTTCTCTTCCATATTGTCACTCTCTCCTTCTCAACTGGATAATTCATACACATGATGTCCTTTCTTCCATATTATATATATATATATATATATATATATATATATATATATATATATATGGCTAGAGAGCTGGCTGAGTGGTTAAGGCACTTGCCTGTGAAGCCTGAGGACTCATGTTTGGCTCTCCAGGCCCCACATAAGCCAGACGCACAGTGATGCAAGCATGCAAGGTAGCACATGTGCACAAGGGGGCACACGCATCTGGAGTTCGATTGCAGCTGCTGAGACCCTGGTATGCTATTTCTCTCTCTCTCTCTCTCTCTCTCTCTCACACACACACACACACACACACACACACACATACTCTTTCACACATAAAAAAAAATATGTAATTCACACTCAGGTGCACTGGCTCATACCTATATCCCCAGCACTTGGGAAGCTGTGGTAAGAGAATCAGCATGAGTTCAAGGCCAGCTTTGGGCTACTGAATGAGTTCCAGGTCAACCTAGGCTAGACTGAAACCCTGACTAAGAAAAAAGAAGTAGTCTTGAATGGCCGGGCTTGGTGGCACACTTCTTTAATTCCAGCACTCAGGAGGCAGAAGTAGGAGGATTGCTGTGAGTTCGAGGCCACCCTGAGACTACATAGTGAATTCCAGGTCAGCCTGATCTAGAGCAAGACCCTACCTCAAAAAACCAATAAAAAATAAAAAATAAAAGGAAGAAACACTCTTGACTCCACTTCAACTACTAATATTGTTTCTCTGCTTTCCCCTTTCAAGAAAATTAAATTTTACTTACTTGCTGTTCCAAGATTCATTATTTTTCACACTCTGCAAGCATGGGGGTTTTCTTTTGTTGTTGTTGTTGTTTTACCTGCACCACTCTTTAGTAACCCTCTGGGCTATTGCAAACAATGGTAATTCCCAGCCTTCTCTATGCACATGACTGTGAGGGCTTGTCTCATGTGCAGGAATGCCATGGTAATGACACATCCCCTTCGCAGTTCCAGTCACATCTGTGCAGTGGCCACCATGCCTCTTGGATAAAAGAAGCAGCCTAAGTATAATAAAGAAGAAATCCTTCTTCCGAATCCTCGCACCCACCTCCGAACTCTCCTCTTTGCCAGCGAATAGTGAAATTAATAGCCAAGTCGCCCTTCCTGTCATTCAGGCCCCAACGCTGAGCCAATCCTTAAACTTATTCTCCTCACTTCCCGCTCTCAATCCGATGACAAATCTCATACCTCTCCTTGACAATGTACCCAGCATCTGAGCCTGTCCCACCTTCATCGGTACCACGGGAGTCACGGAGACTAATCACTTTTCACCAACACTGTTTCAATAGCCGCTTAGCAGGTCTTCTTACTTGAGCCCCTGCTGGCCAAGAGTCTGGTCTCATCTCGATATTTTGTCATGAGGAGCTAGTAAAACAAGTCAGTGGAAAGGCTCCTCCTGAATGACAGAACATTCGACCGTGGCGGTGCGTGTTCGCTGCTCCCAGACTTCATTCTGACCCCATTCTTGACTTCTGTCCTCTGACATCCCGACCACAGTGACTCCATGGCGACCTGAGGATGTGCAGGATGGGCCACAGCGTCCGCAACTCCCGTTCCCTCTGCTGGGACTGTCCAGTCTCACGTCCCACTCACCTCCTCCCATCCTGAAACGGCCACGGAAATACTCTTTTTCCTTAATGCCTTACTTATTCATCACGGGGAAAACCAAAACTCTCCACTTCGGCATTCATCTGCCATAATTCCAGCATTATTTTATCCCTGATTTTTTGTCTCTTCTGTGGTTTATTTTTGTAATAATGTGGGTGGGGCCTTGCGCATGGTAAGGCAAGCGCTGTGCGGCTAAGCCCTCTCGTCTTTATTCTCAGCATGTGCACTTCTTCTCTCCATCATGCAAGCTTCATGTCTACATGCTCCCGGCACCCGTAACAAATGCCCAGCCCATGGAAAAGAATAGGTAGAAATTAATAAGAAATGGTGCATGTTTGTGGAATGACTCCATACGGTAGTGTTTTCTCTACTTACTTGGACACACCTAATCTTTTCTTATTCTTGTACACATCCCATAACATTCTCTAAACAGTTTTTTTTTTTTTTGTTCATGAGATTTAAGGCATCTTTTGATTTTTTTTTTATCCTTTGAATTTTAAACATTAAGAGCTGACAATTTCTTACAATCCATGCATTGGTCCTTTCCTTTAGTAGAAAAATGATCACAGATGTCAGTTACAATTTTAAATAAAAATTGTTTCCCTTCCAGGAAGATGGTGCTGTTGACATAGCATTCCACAAGGGTGTTGGAACAGCCTGCTTACCTCTGCAGTTCTAGAAGCTTCCCCACATTCCATTGCTCTCAGGCAATCCTCCAAATTATTTAAATTGGTTCCCAGGCATGTTTGGCACAACTCTGGAATCTTTTCCAAATGTAGCAAACACACACATATACACAGAGAGAGAAAATTGCAGAATCAAAATGACTTAGTAGTTCCCAGGAAATTCTACCAGAGTTTAGTAGCAGGTGTTTGAGCAGAGCCTGCGGCTTTGCATGCGGTTTTAAGTTCCACTGTGCCTTCATCCGCAGGCCACCAAAGAGTACATAAAATATCGCAGTAATTGCTCATGAAAATTTTTCCCACCTAAACAAGGAGCAAATAAGGCAATCTCCCAAACTAAGAATGCAATTGCACAATTAAATTTTTATTAATATGTCCTAATTTCCATTCCCCATTTGTTCCATATCATTTTATCATATTGGTATTATTCTTTCTTCTTTTCCTTTTGGTTAGCAGAGGAAATGCCCAGTTACGATACATCCATTCACAGGGCCACAAAAGCCAGTTCTCACTTCTCACAATGTCCTCAGCTGTCGCTGAGCAGTTTGCTCTTCACGGTGTCTTACTCTCCTGGGCTTATGAGAAATTTCTTCTGCCAGGGGAAGAATAAATAACCTCAGGTGGCCAGGTTCTAACACACCCTCCTCCCCTTAATGAAAGACATTTCCAACATGTGCTCTAGTATATAGATACAGAATTCCCCCAGAAAAATCTGAAGAGCCTTGGGCATAGGCAACTGTGCCTCATTTTTCTCACCTTGGTCAGATTTTACTGCCACCATCCCTGCATGTTGGAAATCCTTCAAGCCCCTTCAAGGAGTGCTGTGTGAAAAAGAGATGGAAGGGAGGCAGAGGGAAGGAAGAGAGGAAGAAAGAGAAAATGAAGTCTTAAAATTGCTTTCGTTGCCTTATCCTTCTTATTGTCACATGCACACAACCAGCTTCTGCCTTGAAAAGAGAGGAGAAGGGGCATCTCCAGTGTGTCTAGCTATTATTGTACCATGGATGGCCACGGCCTCTCCAGCTTAGAAAGAACCCCCAGCCACTCCGTCGGAGAAAGGACAGCCTCTGTGGTCACGGGAACTCATACACCGCCATCGCAAATTCCTCTAGGGCTCTCTCGCTAAACTTCCTGTTACTTGATGTAATGGGACATCCAGATGGCTCACTGTGCACACTGGACTCTTTACAGCCATCGACGTCGGTGGTGATGCCTTTGGGAGCAGAACTCCTTGACCCTGCCTCCTCTTCCCGCCGGCACTGCAGTGCTGCCTTCCTTTTCCTCCTTGCCCAACCGTGAGCCTATGGCAAAACAAATTTGCCTAAATATTTTCTAAATACCCTTCATCCCTTGGCACCTTTCTTCTTTCATTTTAGTTTTTTTTTTAATTATTTTTATGAGAGAGTGAGAGTAAAAGAGAGAGAGAGAGAATTAATGTGCCACAGCCTCCAGCCACTGCAATCAAACTCCAGATGTGTGTGCCATCTTGTGCACATATGCAGCCTTGCACACCTGTGTCACCTTGTGTGTCTGGCTTACATGGGATCTAGGGAGTCAAACATGGGAACTTAGGCTTTGCAAGCAACTGCCTTAACTGCTAAGATATCTCTCCAGCCCTCATTTCAGCTTTTGGAAAAACTCACTACCAATCTCTTGTTGTCAAATGCTCATCCAAGCAGTTAAACCTGGTGTCAGAAAACTATCATCTTAGATCAAATGCAGACCAATGCCACTTTTATAAGTGAAACAAATTTTATTGGAATATAGTGACATTAATTCATTCTGTATTGTCAATGGCTCTTTTCACACAACAATGGCCACGTTGAATAGTGGAAGAGAAACTATGGCCCACAAAAGCTAAAACTATTTCCCTTGTCCATTGACACATCAAATTTGTGAGACTCTGAACTAAGTCATTCTCTAAACTAACCCACAGCCATGGCAGCTTGAATAACTTCAGGTTTATGTCCTCGAAACTCAGAATATCACCAGCTTTTCCCACTGTGATGAGCACACTCTGAGGTAAGTGATGTTTCTGCTCTCCACTGTCTTCTGGACATGACACGACCATCACATTCATGACCCCATAATGCCTGATATTACCTGCACATGACCCATACAATATTAGGTCCACCAACACCCTGTCATGGAAGCTGGAGGAGAAAAGGGAGCCCACACACCACCCTGAGGAGTTATTGACAATTAGTGGGTGCTGTGCAGGGGCAGGAGATATTTTCTTCAGCACTGTAACCACTGGTAAGGTGCGCGTGCTCTGGTAAATAACCCCCCTCCCACGATCACCCAGGCAATCCTAATTAAACTCAGTGGGTCACACACAAAAATGAAACGTTAAAGTATGAGAGATATGTTCCTACTCTCACTTAATGTCCTCACCTGAAAACAAAGAAAGAAAATATACGTAATCAAGTAAAAATGATTTCAGGTCCGGGGAGACGGCTCAGTGGCTGAAGATGTTTGCTTGCAAAGCCTACCCACTTGAGTTCAACTCCTCAGCCACCCATGTCAAGTCTGGCAGGCACTTGTTTGCAATGGCAAGATACCATGGTGGGCATACCCATGCAATCACTCACACACACACACACACACACACATTAACTAAATGACTAAAACAATTTTAAAGAAGAAAACAATCTCATCTGAGTATCCTCTAATCATCCCCCCTAACCTACATATTCATCTCAGTTCTTGCCCTTAGCATGCATGAGCATTGCCCACCTTGGAAAGAACTTCATTTAGTCATATATCTCCTCCTAAGTCCTTCCCATAGCTCTGCTGACTTTCAAAGACAACTTCAATACTGACTGTATTTCGCTTTCTGTCTTCCTCTCTCTCCCCACCTCTCTGCTGAGGTAGCTTTTTTCATTGAGGTCACACCCCTACTTCCTAACCTGAGAGTTCACGGTCACTTCCCATATGACAAAGCTTCTTGGCTGCGGTTGGCAACGAGTGCTTCCTGATGCATTTCCTTCTGCTCCTGGGCCTTGAGCTTGCCTGTGCCATCTCCTCACCCACTGGGACGCCTCTAAATGTGAGGAGCTTTGGGCTTCACCTCATTTTCTTTCCCCAGCTCTCTTTTCTTTGTGCATGATCTCACCAGGTCTCATTGGCTTAGCTCCTGCCTGTTTTCACTTCCATCTAGGCATCCAACTACAAAACCAACACCTTCCCTTAGATGTTAAATAACAACCCTGAGTTGAAGCTAATCAAACATTAACTTCCATATCCACTGCTTATAGCTGCTCCATTTCATGGTCTCCTTTTTCGGAAACCATCTGTCCACTTTATTCCTCGGGCCAAAAGCCTGCCAGTTGCTGTCCTTATTTCCTTTCCTTCTCAAGCCTCGTGTGCATTTTATCTGGTCAACTCCTACAGAAATCATACTCAGTCATCACCTCCTTTGCTACATCCTCGACTAAGCCATCTGCACACACGTTGTCTGCACTAAAGCAGGAGTCTCTTACTTCCTATCTTGTTTATCTATAGCCCACTCTTCACACTCAGCCAGAGTGAGAGTCATGAATGATACACCACTGCTCGAATGCCAAAACCTTCCAGCAGCTTCTCATTGGTCTCAAAGTGAAACCGAACACCTCACAAATAGCCAAAGGCTACTGTGCTAGTCCATCCCTGACCACCTCACCACAGCCCTCATCCTCCCCTTCTTCCTTGGCACACTGTCTCCCAGTCAATGACCTTATTTCCATCCTTCTGTTGGGCTTCATCCAGTTAAGTTCTGCTCTGTGCAAATGGCATCAAATAAATCATCATGTGACCATTTTCTTCTCAAGTTCCACCCTTATGGCCACAGCCAAGTTCTGTCATCTTACTAACTTTTGTTTTCCATTATAGCACCCATCGGTTCCTCAAATTATCTGATGCCAATAACTCTGATAATCATACACATATTTTTGCTTGTTTGCATATTTACTTTACTCCAAAATTAACTGATAGCTTCTTGAGGGCAGAGAACTGGCTATTCTTCCACTGTCTGTCCTGCATCTACATCAGTGCTTGAAGCAGAGTAATCTACTGATAAATGCTTGCTGTCTGACAATTTAAATTAAATTAAGTAAAATGTAAGGTTTGTAATCTAGTGTCTAATTCTAAGGAAGATACAATTTATAAAACTGTTTTAGATTCAAATGATGCTTGAGGGCTCTGATTTTCTTGGCCTGTTGACAGATGGGTTGCAGCCTTAAAGAAAATCAAAGGATCATGCACCTGCATGGATTAAGACACAGGAAAAAAAAATCACAAATTTGTGATGACACTTACCCTATCCTATCTAGAAACATATTCATCAAAACCAGGTGAAAGTCCTCTGTTCAGAGTTCCCCAAAACCTGATGTCCCCCCCTAAGCCACAGTGACTGTTTAAGAGGCTCCAGTTGCTCAAAAGAATAGACAGTAATAATTGATTCACTGAACATTCTGAAGACAGTGTAGTTTCCTGGCCTGTATTATTCTCTGCATTATTATTTTTTCTTCTACATTTAAAAGATAAAGCAATCCTTTTGCTTACAAAACAACAGTTGACACTTTAAAAAAGTTTTAACCACCCAATCTGCATGTCCCTAGAGCAAAACTTCCCATTAGACAAGAAGAAGCAGTTCTTACCAGGGTTTCTCCTGCCCAGAATAAGCCTCATCAGGCTCACAAGCAGGAGAAAACTCCAAACAGCTCTACCTAGCACACCATTTTTGCCATGAGGGCTCTGGGTCCTGAGTTTCTCTGTCCTAGGTGGAAAGCACCTAAATCTTCTCATGTACCAACTATGTCCTAGGGGCTTAGCCTACAGCTCCTTAATCTCTACATTATGCCAGGGCTAGTCTGTGAAGCCATTTACTTCATGAAAGAATATGGGGAACACAGCTACACAAGTACACAGGTTCAAAGGCACGTGAGATGCCCTCCACAAATGTCTTGGTCTTTCTCTGTTGTCTCTCCAATTATAAGGGACTACCTTCCTTGGACCAGACCAGAAGGAAAAGGGATTCCATTCATTGCACCTAAACTGTAGCAGGAGTGGAATGACCCATGGCACAATGGCCCATCACTGAAAGTTTCCTGCACTCACAGCAGACACCCTCCCTTCCTGTGAGCTATGCAACACCAGTGAACGGCCTGGTAGAAGTGAGCATCCATTCAAGACAAACTGGACATCTGGAAGCCAAATCTGGAGAGACACCTGGAACCTCTTCTCTCCTTTGCACTCAGTCTTCTTCAGACTTGGTGGCAGACTGTTTCTGTTCTTTTGTAATTTCATTTTTGTGCTAGTGTCTCACTATATAACCCAGACCGCATTGGCCTCTCAATCCTTGAGTTCTGGAAGTGCAGGCACGCACTGGCTTTGCGGTGTGCGTCTTCTACAAATGATCACAGCAGGGCTGTGCAGATGGATAAGCAAATATGAGCACTTGCTGCACTAGCATGATGGCCTGAGAACTGACCTAGTTCAGCACCCACGGAAAAAGCTGGGCATGGCCACTCATATTTGTAACTCCAATCCTGCAGAGCATGGAGAATCTCTAGGGCTCACTGACCAAAAACAGCAGCTCATGGTAGAGTGAGGGGGTCTGTATCAAGGAAATACCTGAATGAGGGATAGAGAAGACACCCACTGCTCTCCTCTGGCCCCACCATGTGTGCACATGGGGCACACATTCCAACACCACACACATCACATTACAACACACATGCTCTACAAACACATGCAAGAAAGAACCACACCATTTTCCATCTCACCTACTCTTCTTACAGTGTAATTGTGATAACTCTGTCATCAAGAACTGTGACTCAGGGCTGGAGAGCAGTTAAGGCGCTTGTCTGCAAAGCCAAAGGACCCAGGTTCAACTCCCCAGTACCCATGTAAGCCAGATGTACAAGGTGGTGCATTTCTCTGGAGTTCATCTGCAGCAGCTGAAGGGCATGGCATGCCCATTCTCTCTCTCTCTCAAATAAATTAAAAAGTAACGAAAGAACTGAGGTCTGTATGTTCTCTCCTTATAAATGGACGTACTTCTGTGTGGGACTCCACAAGCAAAATCTGTCAACAACAGCAAAAAGATGCTTCTGGCGGAAAAGTCACAAGGCAGGGAAGTTCTGCCTGGTTCTCTGGATGCCCACTTTTGAA
Source organism: Dipus sagitta (assembly GCA_036346955.1). Classification (NCBI taxonomy): domain Eukaryota; kingdom Metazoa; phylum Chordata; class Mammalia; order Rodentia; family Dipodidae; genus Dipus; species Dipus sagitta. Next base: position 13,531,892 of record CM070790.1, read on the forward strand.
GCCCAGCCACCATGCTGTAAGGGGACTAAAGCAGGCTGTGGAGAGTCTCACATAAAAGCATCTATGTAGAAAAGAACCAAGACCTCCAACTCTCTGCCCAGCCAAGTTCCCAGCCCATAGCCAGCAACAATGTGTCAGCTCTACAAGTGTGTCATCTTGGAAGTAGAAATCCAGTCAGCTCCTCCCACTGAAGGTGACCCAGTAGCAACAAGTCTGCCCACTACACACACTGCAAGTTCTTTTTTAAAAAACTTTTTATTGACAATGTCCATACATATAGACAATATACCATGATTATAATGCCTTTCCACCACTCTCCCTTTCCCCCCCCCCCCAAATCACTCCTCCACTGAATCTCTTCTTTCCAACTAATCTCTCTTCTATTTTGATGTCATGATTTTTTTTCCTCCTATTATGCAGGATTTCTGTAGGTAGTGCCAGCCACTGTGGGTCATGAATACCATGACACTTTTAAGACAGTATTACAAGAACTCCTCCCCTTCCTTTGGCTCTTATATTTTTTTTTTCTGCCACCTCTTCCACAATGGTTCCTAAGCCTTGGAGGGTCTGGTAGAGATGTCTCAGTGCTGAACACTCCACTGTAACTTCTGTTCAGCACTTTGATGAGTTATGAGTCACCCCCTATGGTCACTGTCATCTGATAAGAGAAGCCTTTCTAACCAAAAGTGAGAGTAGTATTAAACATGGGCATAAACAAAAGTATTTAGAGGACAGCCAAACTGCACATGCTTGACTTAATTAATTACAAGTTGAGTATCCTTCATCAAAAATATTTGGGGCCAGAAGTGTTTCAGATTTCAGATGTTTTTCAGTCTTTGGAATATCTGTACTTATATAATGATAAAATATGAGTAAACACAAAATCCATGATGTTTTATTACACCTTATGTACCTTATAGTCTGAAGGCAATTTATGCATTTTTAGTGCACCTGCGTTCTGACTGTCATGCCTCATGAGGCAAGGTGTGCAATTTTCCACTTGTAGTATCATGTCAACACTCAAAAACTTTCAGATGTTGGAGCATTGCAAATTGCAGATTTTTGGATCAAGGATGCTCAAACTACATATGGGGCTGATTTGTTACACAGAGACAGAAAAGCACAACAGCTGCTGCCTCTCCCACTTCAAGCATGGCCTCTTCCCCACATACACACGAGGCTGTGTCTCCTTTGAGACTCCTTTCAATAATCAGCAAGGGTTGCTTGGGCCTCCTCATCTTATTCCAAGTCCACATGCCATCTGCCCTCCCAGTACATGGGCTGCATTCTACTGAGGCGCACTCCCTGCTCCCGCCCTGCTGTGCTTTAAGCTCCTGCTAGCTCTGCCCCCTTTCAGGAGCCCATCCCTGTCCACTCCCACATGCAAGGTGGTTGTCATGTTTATGGAAGAACTTAAAATTGATGCTTTCCTCAGTAGAGCCTCGGAGGTACAGAACTTGAAGGGCTCTGGGTGACAGCTATAAATACAGAAGCAAACTGTGACAGCCAGTTATCAGTAGTGCCTCAGGGGATGGGAGCAAGCCATGAGATCCAACGTGAACCTGAGCTGGGTCCCAGGGAGGAAGTAAGGGAATGCTTGCAAAGGAGGGAGGCATTAGGACAGTACGATCCTTTAGCCCATGAGAAATGAGCTGTACCTCAACTGCCATCCCTGGCAGCAATTATTAAGGTCACTCCTCCCGCCTTGCCATACCCAGCAACCCTTTCTACAGAGAGAATGAGGTTAATTAGAAAAGGCTTGTTGCCAGTAAACCCATCAGTGTCCTCGTAATCACACCTTCTCCAGAGATGCTCAAGGCTATAGTCCTTAACTTCTAAAATCTCTCTCTCTCTCTCTCTCTTCTCTCGTGTGTGTGTGTGTGTGTGTGTGTGTGTGTGTGTACGTGTAAATCATCCTGGATTGAGGGTTACCACCTTCTTAAGCCATAAAGGAGAAAAACAATTTGAGTTCTACATGTGGTCACCAATATAAGGCACTCCTCCCACCAATATGGGGCAAGCACCTTGGTCTGTAAGGGCAGAATGCTGTTTAATATCCTTCCTCTTCATTGTTCTGTGGCAATGGCATGCCTCTGGATAATTTCCAGGGTGCCTTTCACTGCCACGTGGACCCATACCCATTTTGAGTATAACTATACTAAATAGGGTGGTTGCCAGCTGTCTATAATAAAGGAGTGATTTTCTACAAAAGAAAAGAAAAAAGGAAGGAAAAAAGGAAAGAAGGTGGTACATGCCTATAATTCCAGCACCTGGGAGGCTGAGGAAGCAGGATCAGGAATTTGATGTCAGCCTGCACTACAAGAGACTCTATGTCAACCTCCCCTACTCCCCACCAATAAATAACTAAATATTAACAAACAAACAAATATATAAAACAAGTGGGGCCTGGTGGTCCAAGCTTGTAATGTCAGCTGAGGCAGGAAGATGGAAAGTTCAAGGCTTTTCTAGGCTACAGAGTGAATTCAAGTCAGCTTAAGCAACATAGTGAAGCTTCTGGGTTGGTGGAAGCAAGAGATCTGTTTGCACATTCCAAGAGAATTTACTAATAGTCATAAGGATACTGGGTCGCACACAGAGAGATGGGCAATAAGTGCTATTTAAAGGATTAAAATAGCACAAGATAATTTACCTCCAGACTTGCAACATTCCAACTCCTACAATTAGTGAAATTCTAATCAATCAATTAGCCATGTAGAATATTTAATGTAAGCCAAGATTATTTTTTCCTGGAATTTCTTTTAACACCTACTACCTCTAAGTTGTAGGCTTCAAGGTCCAACCAATATTCACTACCTATAGGGCCTTCATCTAATAACTAACTCCCAGCCTCTACCTTTATGTACAAAAAATGGTAACAATAGTATAAGTGTTCATTTTTTTTTTTTTTTTTTTTTTTGAGGTAGAGTCTCACTCTAGTCCAGGCTGACCTGGAATTCACTATGTAGTCTCAGGGTGGCCTTGAACTCACAGCGATCCTCCTACCTCTGCCTCCTGAGTGCTGGGATTAAAAACGTGCTCCACAACAACTGGCTTTGGGTCTTCATTCTTAAAGAAGCTGGTGTTTTAAGAGTAAATAAAATAACATAATTAAAGTATCACTCATTTCTAGTAGGTGGTTTATAAATTTTGCATTCCCTCCTTTTCCCTCTGGGCAATTATAGCAAGTTTGTCCGGGGCTGCTGTAGTAAGCCACTTGTCCCCACATATTACTTAAAGCTTAACCCAAGCATGTCCGAACTTCTGGGTTTAATCCAGTTAGTCACTTCCAGACTATAGTTTTGAGGGCCCTGACACCATGCTCCAAACACTCATCAGAAATCCTCCCCTTTCCTCCTTTCCTCAGTAGCAACAACCTCATTTTATCTCCAAACAAAACCACATCCTCCTCCTCTGCCGTATCTAAAGCAACAGGCTTGCCACTGAGCTGCTCAGAATACATGCTGTCAAGTAATCTCGCCCGAGTCAGGACTCGATTCAACTTGGTGACAGAGAATCTCTTAATGAAAGTCAGGAAGTGAGGCCTGCAGAGGCTCTGTCCCATAGAAACACAGTGGGAAACAGATTGGGTTAATCCTTTATTTGGCTCCCAATTTTCTAAGCTCTAAAGCATAGCAAGGCTGAAAATAGCCCATTTTCTCACATTTTCATATAGGCGTCCCCTTTTAAGACACCTCCTTTACACACAAAAAAATCTTTAGGGACAGTGCATTGTGGGCAAGCCAGGAAGTCACCAGGAAATCTGAATCTCTTTCTCAGGCTGCAGGTGTCGGCAGGTTTTCCTTTCAGACCAAGTATGAGTGGACCTTGAAGAAAGCATCATAGAAAACTGTGAATAGAAATATGCCTTGCTGGGGGGCTTCGTGCGGGACCCAAGCCTGCACCTTCCCAAGAATCTCTTTAGGGCTGCTCTCCCACGTCAGTGCAGATGGAGCTCTGCCTTCAGGGAGCCCTCCACAGTGGGAGGAGCAAAGACAGCCTGAGCACCGAGGAAGAGTGGTGAGACCCTCTGTGCTGCTACTGCCGTGACCAAGCACCTGACAGGTCTTAATGTTCATGGTTTCAGAAGTGTAAGCCCGGCATCACAGGGAGGGGGTGATGGAGCAGAGAAGTTCAAGTCTTGGCAGCCAGCAAGCAGAGAGAGAGAGGAGAGAGAGAGAAGGAACATCACACTGGAGTGCCACTATAACCTTCAAAGGCGTGCCCTCAGCAACTTTCTTCCTCCAGGGAGGTGTCCTGCTTCCTAGAGTTTCCACAAAAGCGTGCCACCACCATCTTGGGACCACGCATTTGGCACGTGAGCCTGTGGGATATATTTCAGATTTGAACTATAACACCCTTTAGTCGGAAAGCAGCAGAGTTGAGGAAATAGCACGCCTTTCGTATAACGGTCCTTCAGTTCCTCCAGAAACCAGTTAGATAACCTCAGGGGACACAACATGGATGTCAATAGAAAGGCAAGGTCGTGAGTGACAGTCTGAGATGGAGAGAAGGGGACAAGCCTCCAAACCACTGGGAAGCCATCCTTCTCACGAAGCCCCCAACAGAAAGAGGGGCAGAGCCTTAGGAAAACAAGGGCTCGACAGGCCAGTGATGTCTTGCAGCATGAAGACACATGGTCTAGAAGCTTGTGAGTCAATCTCACTTCTCAGTGAAGACTTTACTTTGTGAAGAAGCAAAGGATCCAAGAACTGTGTTAACAAACTGGGTTATATTTCTGGAACAAAGCTGAGGCTGATGACATCCTACCCCCCCCCTTCTCCTTGGTGGTCAGAGTCCCCTAAGACCCCATGCACCAAAAAACACAGGTCACTTCTAAAGCTCTTAGAGGCATACCTAAACCAGACAGTAAGTCCCTATTACTGAAGATAACACATGTTATCTGTCTCAGGATACTGCGAAGTGAAGTTAAAACAGAGACGGAAGCCTCCTTCCTCCTGGCTAACAGGCACAGTACTAGAAAGGTTGCTGGGTTATCAAATCCATCAGTAGGCTTACCCAACTACTGCCAACAACGCTGCATGCTACACAATCAATACATTATGTTCATTATGAAAGCTGTCAGGCTGGAGAGATAGATTAGTGATTAAGGTGCTTGTGTGCAAAGCCTAAGGACCCATGTTTGACTCTCCAGATCCCATATTAGCCAGATGCACAAAGGTGAGGCAAGCGCAAGGTCAAACATGCCCACTAGGTGGTGCAAGCATCTGGAGTTCAATTGCAGTGGCTGAGGCCCTGGCATGTGAATTCTCTCTGTCTCTCTCTCTTTCTATCTCTCTAAAATTAAAATAATTTGTCAATAAAAGGTTAAAAAATATATACTTAACACATAATTTCAAACTTTTAGTCAAGATGATACTTAACTCTCAAGCTTGTGTCTCAGACACCAGCTGGTCCTACCAAGAAGTGTTTATGCTGAAAAGGAAGGGAAATGGTGACAGTGAGGAGATAATCTTGTCTGTGCTGGTGTAGGCATGCTCATGCACATGCTATGCCAGCAAGCAAGATCTCTCTCATAAATACGCTCTCTCATAAACACCATGCCTGTTGCTGAACTCAAGTCATGGACATAATAACTTGAGTTTGTGTTTAAGGATGCTTTTCCAAAGCCCATGAGCCTGCGATTCTAATAGAAAACTTCAGAAATGCCCGGTGCTGAAACACTGGGACTAAGGATGAACTTTCCAATAACCATCTTGACCACGCTGCCTTGTGGAAAGACACCCTACAGATACCCACCTTCACAGTGGACAAGAACACAAGGCTCATCCACAGGTTTTAGCCAGGACTGTATACTCCTGCCAATCTCTGAATGACTTGTTGTTGCAGTTGCCTTGTCATTGGTGGACAAAATCATGTCTTGTCATAGCAGCAGGAAGAAAGAAGTCTCAGAGTAAGCTGGCTTCGAACACCCAGGAAGAATGAACTAATGAGCCTCAAGCTCCACTCTCAGTGACACACGTCTTCCTGCAAGTCTCCACCTCCCAAAGGCTTCCCAAAATGCCACCAGCTGGGGATCAAATATTCAAAACACATGAGCCTATGGGGGACAATTTACATTCAAACTGCAATAATTGTATTGGGAGTTGGAAATTATTGTCTTCAGTAATTCCACTGAGGAAAAAAAAAAAATTCAACCTAAGAATTCAGGGGGATTGTGGTATATATGTCTTTTAACTGATCAGTAGTCTAAAACCAACAAAGAAATGCCTAAATAAGTTGATGAGGCAAGTTTCTATAGAACAGAGCAACTAGGATTTTTAAATTTTAACAGCAGCTATGTATGCACAAAGAAATCACTGATTCAACAGGACATGATATAACATACGGGGAGAACAACACAGTATGGGAAATATGCTTACATGATAGTCTTCAGTTCATCAGGAAGGAAGACCAGTTAGGACGTAAGATAGACAAGCATATCCTGTTCCAAGGACACTGAATTAAGGAAAGGGGCAACAGGAAGTGAAGAAAGTCATCAAAAGTGTCATCTTATACTTTCTTCTGCCCATCAGGAAAAAAAATGATTGGCAAGGTGGAAATTATATGAGTTTTAAAGAAAGTTGTCATATTGCCCATTATGATAGATAAAAAGGAAATAATGGAGTTAAGTTGAATGCAAATATTAAATTTTAGAAGACTGATCACAGGAATTCAAGGGGAGACTAGAATGTGAGTCAGGATATCTTAGGAAGGAAGATATTCTCCAAAATCAGATTTCACTGTGCTTTTGGACACAATTCCAGTGAGAAAGAAGAGGTCCTATGCTCAATTCAACAGTCATTGTGAGGGCCGCAGTGGGTAAGACAGACAGTGTAGTGTCAAAGATCCTGATGCCCCATGGCTTGTGAACCCACGCCCACTACTTTATGGAGGAATCTTGGACCTGTTAACTACCTTCTCTATAATATAGCTGTCCAAGCCATGAGCATGGAGATGCCACTTTCTTTCTGCTTGATGACTGTGCCTATTGAACTTGATAATGTATATAAAGTGTCTGGTACCTACTAAAAGCTCAATAGATTGCAAGCTATTGTTCTTTTTAGTAACAGGCTCTGCTGTAGGTACAGAAGATAAAAGATGAGGTTTGGTCCCTGCCCTCGAGCAATTGCCTGCCATTCTAAATAACTAGAATCCAATAGATATTGATTCATGCAACATAACATCTGCCTCAACCCTTCCCCAGGGACCAGGAGTGGCATACGTTGATCATTTTGTCAAGTAATCAAGCTATTATATGAAGAAAATAACGGCTCTGCCCACTAGAGTAATTATTTCAGATTATAAAGTTAAACACTCAAAGGATGGGGAGCAAGTATATGATGAACATAGACACAGTGGACATAGTCCAGGGTGAGCTGCTAGGTGCAAAAACAAAATGGAGACAGACGGGCGTGGTGGTGCATGCCTTTAATCCCAGCATTCAGGAGGCACAGATATGAGGATCGCTGTAAGTTCAAAGCCAGCCTCAGACTACATAGTGAATTGCAGGTCTTCCTGGGCTAGAGTGAAACCCCTTGAAAATCAAAAGAAAAAATAACAAGGCTCTGGGGAAGGATGCTTAAGAAAGCCGTCTTCCAGACACAACGCAGCAGTTACATTCATGACTTCACAGCAGTTCTTGTTACCTGTGTAATATTTGTCCCATCAACATATTATTGTCATGGATGACGGAGGACAATTGAGAAGAAGCGGTTCAGTGAAAAGGGTTGGGGACAAAAGAAAGCAATGGGAGGGGAAATGAAATCAAAGGAAAAATGTAAAGACTCTCTCTGAAGACTTTCTTAGTTATTCTGAGAGTTTGGGGGGGGGGGAGTCAAAGGACAGTATAAACTTGAAATCGTAGATGGATACAAAAAATTGAATTCTCTAACATCCACTTGATTTATAACGAGCCTGGTATTTGGGTTGAGAAGAATAGGGCTAAACCACCATGAGGTAACTAGGAACATTGAGAGGCACCCATGTACCCCTAGCATTTTAAAGTTTCTTGGCCAATATGTTAGAACTCAAAGTACAAAAAGAATTTTCAAATGAATGGCATGTCTTGAGAAACTAATGGAAAATTTCTAATACATTAGAAGTGGACAAGTACTAGTCCAGGCCCAAGGCACAGACTCCTGCCCACCACAGGGAGTGTGCTGTCATAAAACGGAATATAGGAAGAAAGCCAGGATTATGGGAAACATTCTGAAGGAAAAAGGATTAAATTAGTACCCAATTCAAGAATATGGCTCAAAAATATTTGCATTCATACCATATGCCAGGTACTATTCTAGGTAATTTTTACATACATGATCTTATTTAATTTCCCAATACCCAGGGATATCCTTTTAACCACTTTTTATAAATAAGGAAACTGTCATATACAGGGGCGGATTAACAAATGAAGACTCTGGCTTCTCTTGAACCTAAAAAACAAAATCAGGTATTCATGATTCTGACCTTGGAGGATGAACAGCAGGCATTCTTGAGAAATAGAAACATCCAAGACTCTAGAAAGAGTCAAGCTGAAGAGACCAGAAAGGAAATCACACTTGTCATGGCCCTAACAATTTGGTAGCCAGTAAAGTTCTATGAGGGAGATTCTGTGGCGAATCCCTTTGGTGACTTCATGTGTTATGATGTGCGTATAAAGCGTTCTCGACAAGCTTGGTGGTTCTATTTTGGACTGTTCTGAAAACTTTAGGAGGTGAGGCAGGAATAGGTCCCTTAGAGGTCAATAAGTCTTTAGAGCTATCTCATTCCTAGCCCCTTCAGATCTTCTTCTCTCTGCTTCCTCTCCACGAGGAAACGAGCAGCTTCTTCCTCCACATGTTTTCACCACCAAGATGTCCTGCCTCACCAGACCACAGAGCTCCGTGACAGTGGTCTGACCACTCGAACCATGGCCAAAATAAGCCCTTCCTCCTTTCAAGCCATCTTCTCAGATATTTACCATAGCAATGCAGCTTTAATAACTTTTTATTTCAAGTTTTTATTAACAACTTCCATGATTATAAAAAATATCCCATGGTAATACCCTCCCTCCACCACCACCCCCCACTTTCCCCTTTGAAACTCCATTCTCCTAAATATTTCCTTTTCTGAGAACTAGCCCCACAGCAGACAAGCACCTACATTCTCCTGTTAGGTGAAAAGCACCCAATCTAAGCCCTAACTTTTCTCTTCCAGCAGTCTGGAGTTTGGAGATGTTAGCCAATCTTGGCTGCACATTTAAACTGGGAAGTAATGGGAAAGTAAACACTAGATGTTCCTTCCACTCTTGACTCTAGTCTTCTGTGAGAAGATTGTGAGATTATGTGGCAGATATAGTTCTTATGCTTGATGTTCCTGCAATAGTCTTACCAGTCCTTACAAAGCTTTATCTTCAGTAATTCAACTAGCCTGAGTCAGCATGGGTAGCGAGTAATCAAAATGCCCTAGGTGACCTTGCACTCTGGTGACAGATGTGCTCTTCTGAAACATGAGTCTGATATATGATAGCGAGTCTGATCTGTACCCAGAACATGGGCCATGAATTTCCCCCATCACCTGAGAGTCAATAAAACCAAGTGTAAATGAACTAGATCCAGAGATTTTGAGAGACCTAGAGCAAAACTAGGAACCTGGAGATGGTGGTAATACATTAAGTTTTCTCTTCTACTTAAAAGATCTTAATGCCATACCAGAAAAGAGTGTGAAATATCAAGAAAGGTAAAGTTGACACATGATTCCGTCTCCCGACTTGTTACTTTACATAAAAGGACAGGGGAAATTTTGTTGGGATTTTGTGTGTAATTTTATAAGGAAAGAATATGAGTCTTAAAAATAGGATTGAAGATGATGACAGGCAGTATTATCAGAAAGGTAAAAATTTCATTAAAAAGTATGTACCTGGAAAGTAAGACTCCACCAGACATGACACAGAAAAGATTTTCTGATAAAAATAACAGGTAAGGAAGGTAAGATGAAAATATATTGTCATTCTGGGAAGATGGCAGTATGAAAAGAATTCAAATAAGGCCAATTTTTTCTTTTCCCTCTTAAAATATCCATGACATTTTCTGTCAAAGGGTAAAAAAAAATCTACATTTACACCCAAAATGTTTGACAAGGATTTTTAGCATATTTCATATCCTACAGAAAATGTACACTCTAACTTACAAAATTGGAAAGGATTAAGTTGGCACCAGATGCCAGCTCAACCCTAGAACCTGGCATCCAGAAGACATACGGGGTCAAGGGGAAAGACTGGTTGGCTCCAGACTTCTTGGAGCCAGCTCATTGCTTATACTGTGTACAGATGCCACATTACATTAAGCTTGAGACTTCTCCCAATGATAAGTGCAGACTCAGATCACAATCTGTGGCTAGCTTTATTTCCTCACATCTGAGAACCTGGGGAGCAAAGGGACCAAGTGTCCTTGGCCCCAATGCCAATGCTAACATGGGTGTAGCACTGTGACTGAAAGAATATTCTCACTTCAACCTTCTCTCATGAGTTCTGCTCCATACTTAGGAAGACATGGTCTTCTGAAAAGCAGGAAGAAAGAAATGATACATTTCTTATTTGGCACAGACACTGAACTCCAAATGTTGACAGAGAGAAAGAGAGAGTATAGGCGTACAAGGGCATCTTGCCACTGCAAATTCCAGATGCATGTTCCACTTGGTAAGTCTGGATTTATGTGGATATTGGGGAATCAAATCCAGGCCAAATCCAGGCCATTAGGCTTTGCAAGCAAGCATCTTTAATCTCTGAGTCATCTCTCCAGGCCTAAATTTTGAAATTTCAGGTTATGAGGCAAGCTGAAGCTCTAAACTTCAACAGTCTTAATGAGCCAGTATTGCTCAGCTCCAGGTGGGCATGAGGATTAAGAGTGCCCTACCAAAAACAGCCCAAGCTCAAGTCTAGAATGTGGACAATTCAGCATCTTCCAATAGATGAACAGCAAAAATAGACCCCAAAGCAACCTCTCAAGAGATCTGACCACTGGGAAATTCTGGGCAAGCTTACAAAACACAAGACCACAAAGAGGTATTTATCTGGCATCCTTGAAAGAAAACAGAATGATGTTGAAACCCATTGTAAACAAATGAAATCAGTAGAAGTGACCAATGGGATGGAGAGATGGCTTAGCAGTTAAGGTGCTTGCTTGTGAAACCTAAGGACCCAGGTTCGATTCTCCAGTACCCACGTAAGCTAGATGCACAAGGTGGTGTATGCATCTGGAGTTCATTTGCAGTGGCTAGAGGCCCTGATACACCCATTCTCTCTCTCCATCTCTTTCTTTCAAATAAATTAATTAATTAATTAATTAAATATCTAAAATAGACAAATGGTTAATAATAACATTAATGTTGCAGAAAAAATCAATTAGTAAGATAGAGAATCAACTTAAGAATTATACAGAACTTAAATAAATGATCACCATTGGAAACAGAACAGATAACTATTTCTTGTATCCTGAGTCTTCTGACTGCTGGGATACAAATATGAGGAAACCATTTTCAGGTGTCTTCAAGAAGGTCACAACCCAATAAGGAAGGTAGAGAAATAAATAGATAAGAATCTTGATGTCATTAACTGATATAACTCACTAATCCAGAGTCACAAAAATGTGATTTATCTTATACACAAGTCACATACAAAAAAAGAAAAAAATATTCCAATAATATCATAACACTTTCAGTAAGTTATACAGGCTTTATTCTTCTGAAATAGATCAATACATCCAAAACATGGAAAAATCGGCATTGGTTTTAATGCTTAATAACAAAATAAAAATCAAGAGAAAACCTTTTTATGGGGGAGAGGTGAAATATGTAAAACTACATATCATAATGTATGAATACAGCAAAGCTATACTCAAAAAGAAACAATGTTGATGTTAACATTTTTACCATTTCAGATAGTACTATGGTTATATTAAATGATTGTGTTCAATGAACTACTGGGATTCAGAAAAGACCAGGAAATACTATAGCACAAATAAAAACACAATAATACATTCAAATCAAGAGGCAAAGAAATTTTCATCTCATCTATTTATTTTGGATGGTGGTAATGGCAGGTTGTTTGTGTGTGTGTGTGTGAGTATGTGTGTGTGTGTGTACACATGCAGTATGTGTGCTGTATGCACGTTTATTTATTTCTCTTGTGTCCCATGTGCTCATCTGCAGTGGGGAAAAATGGGTGTCCTTCTTGATTCCTACTTGAGCCAGAATCCATTACTAATCTCAGAACTTGCCATTTTCTCCCCTCTTCCCCACTTCCCAGATCTAATGATTCTTCCTCCTCTGCTGCCCGGATCCTGGGGATGGAACTTGAATGATTTCTCAGACCTTCCGGAGCTCTTGTGCTTGCACAAGAAACGTCTTTAACTATCAAGTCATTTCTCCAGCCCCTAATACTGATTTTTTATTATTATTTGAGAGAGAAGAGAGAGAGAATTGGCCAAGGGCCTCAGTCACTGCAATCAAACTCCAGATGCTTGTGTTACCTAGTGGGCACATGTGACCTTGCACTTGCATTTGACTTACGTGGGATCTGGAGAGTCGAACATGGGTCCTTAGGCTTCACAGGCAAGCATCTTAACTGCTAAGCCATCTCTCCGGCCCCAGAATTTTATTTTTAAGATAGTGAAATCTCTCTTTGTTTAGGTTATATAAGTAAATCTTTTCCTAGTTAAAATATATTTTACTCATATTATGAATTATTTTAAAAAATATAAAGGGAAGGTCCAAGAATAAAAGGCATTTTTAAATAAAATAAGCAAAATATGGAACTGATGGAATAAAAGTTTTGCCAGAAAAGTTACAGTTTCAGACATGCTAGGCTAAATAGAGTCTCCCCTCACTGTCCAACTGAATCAAATCTGAACAAAGTGCATGGCTCAGTTATTTTAGGAATTTGAAAGATAAGTAAGATTCAGAATTCAAAGTTCCACAAAACTGATGGGAAATTCACCCTATCTGTCTTTCCGTTAGCCTGAGAAAAAATCGTCTGAAATCCAGACATGAGCAGTAAATTTTAGGAAGCACTCCAGGGGAAGTCCTCTGGTTCTGGCTCATCAAGTGGAAAAGAGGATTGTTCCTACTCAGCAAGAACACAGAAATCTTGGATTATTCACTTTGTCCCATTTCCTTGTGTCCCAGACCCCAAGAAAACTCCTAATGATGGCATCAGAGGTGAAATAGAGCACATAATGCGGGCAGGGAACTAAAGTCTACAGTACAGTGAGGGCTGGACCCAAGTGTATTTGTCACCCCTATTGTTCCCTTATTTCCCTCCCTCCTCTTGTTACTTATCTCTGGAAGCAGAAGCCATTGCAAGAGCATATAGCATAGGATGAAACCTAGCCCCTCAGATCTTTGACCCAAGAATTAAAAATAGGAGTTTTGAGGAATTAAAAAAAAAAGTAGTTCTAAGGAATTAACAGACAGGAAACCACAGAGATCACATCATGACATTTTAAAAATAATTTTCTGAGCTCACCCAAAAGATAGAAATTAGTGCTCACTGGTGTGCGCAGCATAACAAGGAACCTGAGAGTAATCAAAAGACTGCAGTTTAGGGCTTAGACTAACCATTGGTGGCATATACCCAGGAGAGTTCCAAACAGCATCTCAAGGGCTTTGAAAACTGAATTAGCTTTAGAACCACAGACCACAGAAGGTAAGGTCGCTTGATCTTAAATATATTGATCATCTGCTAAAAGAAACATGACATTTAACCTACTGGTGCATTCATGACCCTACAGTGATTTCTGAGCCCCCACTGAGGAGGACCTTCAGTGGGATAGAGGTGAGGAAGAGGGGATAAAAGAGAATAACCCAGTAGGAATATGATCAATTTGCATTATGGTTATATGTTAAAGTTACTGCTAAGATTCATTTTTACAAAAGAAACATAGCATTTCCCATAGGAACTTTTTTAAGACTCAGAACCTCATAGCATATTAGTCAAAATGTCCAGGTAACATCCAAAACTGAGAAATATACGGAGAATTAGAAAAATAATTCATGTGCAGGAAAAAATGAAACAAAAGATGCAAATGCAAATGTAAACAAAGTTAAAATTATTTTATAAAGAATTTAAAGCAGCTACTACAAAAATCTTCCCCCAAGGAACTGCCAACACTCAAAAAAACAGATGAAACACACGGCAAGTCACAAGAAATAGAAGACAGAAACAACTGGATGGAAATATTAATACTAGTACTAAAAAAATAAAATAAATGCAATTTTATAAATTCATTAGTCTCAATAGCAGAATGAAAAATGGCAGTAAGAGAACCAATTAATGCAAATATACCCTATTAAAAATTGCCTAGCTTTAACAAGGAGAAGATACATTGAAAAAGATTAACAGACATCTAACATATGTCTCTGAAATCTCAAAAAGGGGAAAGGAAAATGTAGACAAGGAAAAAAATGACAAAACCCTGAGTGAAATCTTCCTGTTTAGTTAAAGATAGAAATTTACAGAGTCAAGGTATTTAACAAGTGCAAAGAGAATGAATCTAAATATTTCCATATTTAGAGACACACAATCAAGCCACAAAAGTAAAAGGCAATGGAAACCTTGAAACAGGTGCCAGAGAGATGGCTCAGTGGTTAAGTAAGGTGCTTGCCTGCAAAGCCTAACGACCTGGGTTTGATTCCCCCATACCCATGTAAAGTCAGATGCACAGAGTGGCACATGTATCCGGAGATTTTTTTTTTTTTTTTTTTTTTTGCAGAGGCTGAAGGCCCTGACAGACCCATTCTCTCTGTCTGGCACCAATCTCAAATCTCTCTCTCCTTGCAAATAAATAAATTAAAATATATATTTTTAAAAAGAAATCCTTGAAACAGAGACAGTGCCATGCATTACCAGTGTGGGAGCAATGAGCCAAACAACTATGGGTTTCTCATCAGTGAATGTGGAGCCACAAATGGCCAAAAGTTCTTAGGGACTGAGAAGGAAGAACTGTGAACCCAGAATTCTATATCCAGTGAAAATATTCTACAGAAACAAAGATGAAATAAAAACAACAAAAGAAACCTAAGAAAAATTTTCACCAGCAAACCTGCTTTAGAAAAACTTAATGAAAGTTCTTCAGATCAAAGTAAAATAATGCCAGAAAGAAAATTGAAACATATGGAAAGAAGAAAAACATTAAAATGGTTTCTAGATAAATGTAATGGGCCATTTCCTCTTGAGTTCCTTAAAACATGGTGCAGTGTTGAAAGTTAAATTGTTCCAAAGGGTTTTCTATGCATACAGCAAAAAGATATAACATTACATCAAGAGGGAAAGTAATGGGATGAATATGGTTCTATATTCCATTTGAAGTTGATAAAATATTGGCTCGTATTAGATTATAATAATGTCATGTAATTCTATATAGCATTCACTCAAATATTTTTATAAATTTTGGTAGTCAAAAACTCACTGGGGAGCCAGGCGCAGGGGTGCACGCCTTTAATCCCAGCACTTGGGAGGCAGAGATAGGTGGATTGCCTTGAGTTTGAGGCCACCCTGA
Organism: Dipus sagitta; assembly: GCA_036346955.1. Lineage (NCBI taxonomy): Eukaryota > Metazoa > Chordata > Mammalia > Rodentia > Dipodidae > Dipus > Dipus sagitta. The sequence continues at coordinate 13,547,422 of CM070790.1, forward strand.
AATTACATAGTGAATTCCAGATACCCCTGGGCTAGAGTGAGACCCTACCTTGAAAAACCAAAAACAAAAACTCACTAGGTACCTAATATGATAATAAAAATTATTCAAGCAACACAAAGCAGGAAACAGGAAATGGTGGGGGGATTGAAAGGAACAAATAAAAAAAACAAGTAATAAAATGATAAGCTTAGATCCAAACATATCAGTAGTGATGTTAAAGTAAATAGGCTGAGTACACCAGTTGAATATCAATTAGAATGCATAGCAGAACATTAAAGAACTCTATACTACTGGTGTGAAAGTCATTTCAAATTTAGTGCTTTGGGTACACTAAAAGGAAAAAGATAGACCAGATATCCCAGGCAAATGCTTACAAAGAAACAATGGACAGGCTATATTCACACTGGAGAGTGCAGATTTCGGAGTAAGGAAAATTACCAGAAATAAAGAAAAAATTTGCATATAAATCCAAGTTAAAGTCACCATGAAGACATAACCTTAAATGTATGTGCTCCTAACAACAGAGCTCAAAGTACAGGACACAAAAATTAAAAGAACTGAAAGAAAATTTGACCAAATTACTGTGAAAGTTAAATATTTTGATATTTCTCTCGCATTAAATATAAAGCTAATAAAAAAAATCAACAGGGATATAGAGACACTCAACACCACCATCAATCAACAGGGCATAATTCATATTTATAGAACATTTCATCCCATAACAGAATATTCACTCTTTATCAGTGTATCAGAAATAGCCAACAAAATATACCATATCCTGGAATATTAAAAATAATAATAATCTTGGGGGCTGGAGAGATGGCTTAGCGGTTAAGGCGTTTGCCTGCAAAGCCAAAGGATCTCAATTCAATTATCCAGGACCCACATAAGTCAAATTGCACAAGGAGGCACATGCATCTAGAGTTCATTTGTAGTGGCTGGAGGCCCTGGCATGCCCATTCTCTCTCTCTCTCTCTCTCTCTCTCTCTCTCTCTCTCTCTGCCTCTTTCCCTCTCTCAAATAAATAAATAAATAAATATTTTAATTTAAATAAATTAAGTAATAATAATTTTTTAAAGGGGCTGGGAAGCAATCTCAGGGGTTAAGAGCACTTGCCACTTAAGCATGAGGGTTTTTCAGGACCTAGACCTCTAAGGTCAACTCCCCAGAACCTACATAAAAAAGACAAGTTGGGGGTAGCCATGAATCCCAATATGCAGAGGCAGAGATCAGAGACTAACTGCGGATAGCTAGTAGCTCAGGGTTAAGGAAGAGACCTTGTGTTAAAGAAATTTAAGGAAATGTGTTCAACTGCTAGGGAAGGGTACCCCAGGTTTCCCTCTGGCCTTGGCAGGAATGTACACAATGCACATGTGCACACATGTTCACACGCAAGGCCCCTAGTTCATCCTCTGACCTCTGCACATAAGTTGTAACATGCTCACACCTACACACATACACACACACACACACACATACACAATACACACACACATATACACACACATACACACATATACACACACACACATACACAATACACACACACACATACACACACATACACACATATACACACACACACACATGCACACAAATGCTTATGTAGTTACAGTACTTGGGAGGTGGAGGCAGGAGGATCATGAGTTTGAGGCAAGGCTGAACTACTTAGTTGGTTGTGAGTTCAAGGACAGCTTGAGACTACACATGTAATTCCAGGTCAGCTAGGGCTAGAGTAAGTAAGACCCTACCCTGAAAGGCCAAGAAAAAAAAATTAAAAGGGATGAGAAACATCACCAAAATATATATTCAAATGATAAAAATATAAAGTGCAAAGTGCTATTCACTGTTAGGGAAACTTGAGCTGAAATAATAAGATGCACTATACTCCTATTAAAGTGGCTAATACCTACAAAAATTTTTAAAAAGGAAGAAAAGAAGTCTCTAACACACCAAACTCTGGAGAGAAAATGAAGCCACTAGAATACTCATGCAGTGCTGGTACAAATCCAAGATGGAACTGGCATTTTGGAATTTGACTATTTCTCTTAAAGTGAAACATGCATTTAATATGTATACTTGCAATTGTGTCCCTAGATATTCACCCAAGAAAAACAAAACATGCATATGGTCACAGAAAACTGATGACAAATTTTTATAGTTATTTTATCTCCAATCATCAGGGAAAAATCCAAATATCCTTTAACAAGAAGATATGGAAGCAAACTGAATTTCATTCTATATTGTATATAACAGATCAATGAAAAAAATGCTGACAGGCACATCGCAGATGCATCTTTAATGTAGTGTGCCAAGTGACAAGTTACCCTCAAAAAAATTACGTGCTGAGGGGCGGTGGAGATGGCTCAATAGTTAAAGGTGCTTGTTTCTGCCCTGGGTTCAATTCCATAGTACCCACATAAATCCAGGAGTTCATTTGCAGCAGCAAGACGCCTTGGTGTGCCCATTCTATTATCTCTCCTCTTCCCTTTCTCTCTTATAAATAAACAAATAATAATATTTTTTAAAAAACACATAGAATCAGGCATAATGGTCCACAACTATAATCTCAGCACTTGTGAGACTGAAGCAGGAAGACTACAAGTTCAAAGCCAGCCTGAGAAACATTGGTGAGACTCTGTTTCCAAAAAAATAAGGCATCATGTGCGATTCTTTTTTTTTTTTTTTACAAAAGCTATAATCCTGGTCATACATCTGACAATTGCATTCCTATTCATTTATTCAAATGAATTTAAAACTATGTCACCACAAAGACCTGCATATGAACATTTACAGTAGCTTATTTGTAATTGCCAAAAATTAGATTGTTCATAAGACATTTTTAAATCAAAAGATAGAGACAGAAAGCAGATCAGTGATTGTCAACAGAGGGAGGTGTGGGAACGAGCATGAGATAAATTCTCAAGGTGACAACAATGTTCTTTATCTTGATTTTCTGGGTTGCATGACAACATGCCCTTGCAAAAACACATGGAAGCTTATACTGAACGGTTTAATTTAGGGTGCAAATGTTGTTGTGACTTACTAAATATGAGTTTGAAATAAAACCGAGCACATCCTGAAGGAGACGGCATCCTCTCACTACACAAAAGATTCTACCTCTGCAGGGGCTCTGAGCAGTGTGCGCACTGTCTACCCTGTGCTTTGGAGATTCACTTACTCACCTGTGCTTAAAAATCAGCTCCTGGCCTGGAGAGATGGCTTAGTGGTTAAGGCGTCTGCCTGCAAAGCCAAAGGATCCCGGTTCGATTCTCCAGAACCCACGTAAGCCACATGCACATGTTGGCACACACATCTGGAGTTTGTTTGCAGTAGCTGGAGGCCCTGGCGCACCCATTATCTCTCTCTCTCTCAAATAAATAAATTAACTAAGTATATTTTTTTTAAAAATCAGCTCCTTGTGGGGCTCTGCTGAGTCTACCTTGTCTAGCTCCATAGAGATAAACGATGGAGAGGGAGAGGAGTGGGATGAAGTAACTACATATTTCACTGTTTTGTTACTTCCCTTCCATGCTTTACATTTTCCATTCTCTCCAGCTACCAACTCCAACAGATAACAGAAACATAGCTTTCTTGAGGGTTAGGGTCAGTCTGCTCATTTCCGGACCACATAACCCAGAGTGTCCATACAACAACCATCGTTTCTTTCAATATTTTAAAATATTTTATTTATTTATTTGCAAGTAAAGTGAGCCAGAGAGAGTGGGGAGAGAAAGAGAGAGAATTGGCATGCTAGCAAACTCCAAATGCATGTGCCACTTTGTGCATGTGGCTTTATATGGGTACCAGGGAATCGAGAATCCCAGTCATTAATCTTTTATTTTTTGTTGGTTTTTTTTTTGTTTTTTTTTTTGTTGTTGTTGTTTTTGTTTGTTTTTTGAGGTAGGGTCTCACTGTAGCTCAGGCTGACCTGGAATTCACTATGGAGTCTCAGGGTGGCCTCGAACTCATGGTGATCCTCTTACCTCTGCCTCCCAAGTGCTGGGGTTAAAGGCATGCACCACCACGCCCGTCTCCCAGTCATTAATCTTTGCAGACAAGTGCCTTAAACTGCTGAGCCATCTCTCCAGCCCAGCAACCATATCTTTTGGTTCAGCTGGGTTGTTCTGGGGAATGTCTACCACTTTTGAGAACCATGTCAACCAGGACCTCTCCTACTGCTACCCTTTGCTCCCTCAGACTTACGTATCGTTCCTATTGAAGTCATGGCATTACACAAAAGTTTCTGTTTTGAGGATATGTGCCCCACACTTGTTCAATGTATTTTTCTCAAACCGGCTTCCACCATTCTGTCAACAAGCCATTCCAACAATCTATAAGGCTGTTGGCTTCTGAGTGGTTGTATATGTAATATACATGGTGAATCCCATGGTCCTCCCACATATCCTTCTCTATAAGGGTTGTTCTCTCCTGCTGCCACTACATGGAATTCCATGGGTAATTATGGTTAATAATATCCAGGAGTGGAAACAGAACCAAATAGTGTACCATTCAGGAACGAATATATAGCTCTGGCTCTTCCAGAGTTGGAATCAACTTGCCACCAAGTAGATAACTGATCATCCCAACAAAGAGTACCATCCTAGGTGCTGGCATAGACTCCCAGTGATAGAACACTGGACTTCCACAGGAAGCAGAGATTAGGTTGTTCAGGCTAGATCCACTCCATCTCTCTGACACTGTGGTTGCTTAACTTTGAATTTAATATGTAACTCTAGTTAATAAACATGACTTTAAAATAGGTTCAAGCAAAGCCTGAAGAAGCCAACAAACATCCTATCAGCTTCCCAACAAATTCTTCCTCCTCAGGCTCTCGGAGCTTTCAAACACCATGCCATGGTTACCGATGGTTTCTGTCTGGAAGTTTCCGAGTTCTTAGCCTCTTATTCATAGAACTGAAGAAGTGCTCACAGATAGCAAAGCAGCAAGAATTTTTATTAAAGAACAAAGCAAAAGTACAAGGGGCGATATGCTACAAGAGGACAGTGGGATCCTTGAGCGAGAGTACTCCAGGGGTCCTGGCTACTGCTTGCAGCTTCTTGTTATTGGGTATGCGATAAGTAGGGCTGGTTGCTAGGGACACAGCTTGAGTGATTCTCTGTTTCGATTTGCAGGCTTTCGTTATGTATGTATTTGTTGTGTCTAGTCTTTCCCATGATGCATCTGATCTTAATCATATGCACACTCAACCACTCATAGGCACAAACAAATAGAGAATTATCCTGAAAGTTCACTATCAGCCCAAAACTTGTTCAGAATAGATTGACCCCCTGCTTTCTGTTCCAGGGTATGATTTGGGGAAATATTTAAATGAAAATGAGGCATTGAAATAGTATTTCCAAGGAGCAACTCACTCTTTTGTTTAGAGCTGCACGCATGTGCAGCTTGGTGCAGGTGAGGTCCCTGGTTGCTTGGTGCATGGTTAGGAGAGTGGCATGGGTTCTGTTCAAGCGAGTCCCAGGTTGCTGAGCCGTCTCCACACTTGCTTGTGTAGCCATCGCTCTGGTGGCTGAAAGTAAAATGAGCGTTAGCTGGCTGTGTCATGGTGTTTAAATGAGGGCTTAGTGTCACTTCTGCAGTGGGTTGCTCCTATTCAGAAGGGAAGTTATGATGAAGGTTTTTGTCTTGAGGTATAAATATCCACGTGTACTTTACACCCAAAAGTCCAAAATTTCTGAGTATTTCTCTTTTCCCAGTGTATAGTCACATGACCAAAATGGACATAGAACCTTTGGGAAAGACATAAGATTAATGACAGTGATTAATTGTAATGTTATCTTGCCACGGGATTCTGCCGACCTCTTTAATAAAGAAGTGTCTGGTGTAAGAACTGACTTAAGCATGGAAACTAAGAAAAGGTTGGGGTTCCTTATTGCAGAACCTACCCTCAGTCTCCTGTTCCTCACTCCTCCACTCTTGACTTTTGGTTACAGAGGCTATACAGTGTTGTCTTTGACTCCGCAAGATATATTGACCTCGTAGATGCCCGGTTCTATTAACCGTGCCTGCAAATGCCTCAGGTCAGACCTTCTTAGCTATTCCTCCAACCTTGCCAATCAACAGACTAATTGCAGCTCACACTTGCTTCTGAAACCTAAGCACCAGCACCTGGCCTCTATTGTTCTGTGAGGAGACAAAGGGCTCGGTCTCATTCTCATGGCCACTGGTGAGCTGAATTCTGTGTCAGATTTTCCAACTGTTCACCTCAGCCTGAATAGGTGTAAGGCAGCAGCCTTCTCACCACTGCATCCCTGGCTGGGTGTCTTCGTGAATGCGCATCCCAAAGGCCTAACAAAGCACAGCCCCTGGTGAGCTTTAGGGCCAAATAATATAACCACTCCAGCATACCCACTTCCCTATCTTCTCAATCCCTTGCTAGACCATCTGCCACAGAAATGCAGGCATTCCAACATCACCTTCTACAAGAAATTGTTTTGTTTCAGACTTCTAGGAGTTCCTTAAAAAAAAAAAAATGGTTGCACAAATTCCTAAGTCTACAGCCATACTTTAAACCCTGGATTCTTTACTGAGTATTTTGCTCATACCCCTCTCATTCAGCACATTCAGACCTCAGTCCCACAGGTAATCCTCCCCCTTCCTAGTTCATTCAATTCCTTTCAATATAGATACTTTCTGTTGGAGGCCTGTAACCCCTACTAGATTGCAAAACAATTCAGCATTGTTACAGGCCTGGTAACTGGAAAAAGTAGGTCAGCTCCTGGAGGAAACTGTCCCTTTGTGGAGGAAAGATCTCTCCTTACCATAATCCCATCTTGGGTCAAGAGACAGCAGCTTTTAGTGGGGAGAATTGGAATGCTTCTGTAAGCTCAGATTTACAGAAATCTAGGGAAAACAATTCTTTAGAAGCACCCACATAGACTGTTCCATGTTATATGTCAGAGTTTTAGGGATTTCCATTTTAGATCCCTGTTGTGGTTTGAATGGAAAACATCCCCACCTCCACACCATAGCCTCATGTGTTTGTGATTAAGCCACATATTTGATCCCCAGATACTGAAGCCTTTGGGAGGTGGAGCCTTGCTGGAGGAGGGTATCATTTGGACTGTTAGAGCCCAGGCCAGCTTGTGGCACTTAGCTCACTCTTCTTCCTCCCTGCTCCTGTGGCCGTGTGATGCCCAGCTGGCTGTCTGCTCATGCCATGCTTTCCCTGCCATCATGAAGCTTCCCCTAGAAACTTTAAGCCAGAAATCAATCTTTTTCATACATGAGCTACTCCTATTCATATTTTTTCCCAGCAATGAGAAGGTAACTGCTACAGGCCCTGACTTTGGCATAATAAACCTTCTTTATTTGAACACTCCATCATTTATGAAATATAGCCACTCTCTATTAGACCTTCGGGTGTGCCCATTTGCTTGTGTTTTGCACACGTATGTGTTTACTCCCTGCATGAATGATATAAGAGTGATTTGTAAGCTGCCAAAGAAAGTATTAGACTTTTAACTTGAATTGCTTGCTAATTTATATCAACTTCTCATTATGGACTTATAGGGTATACATGATATTTACTAATAATCATCCAGTTTCATTATCTTAATATTTACTCCCCCTTATTTATTTCAAATGTCTGATTTCATACACTGGTCATCTTACACCAGGGCATTTTTTCCAAGTCATCACATTGAGGTTTTAACAGTTGGGCTACCATTTTGTCAGAGCATTCCAGGCTCCACCTACCACCTTAGATGATACCTCACTGGCTCCTATGCAGCGACCCAATCACAAAAAAATCTCTCCGTAGCTAACAGGGACAGTAATAATCAGAGACTGAAATAGAGATAGAAGTATAAAACAGGTGTCATGGGTAATAACAACTATGGAAGAATGAAATAAGGGACATCAGACAGAGATAGGGGTATGCTCAGATGTGCCAGTGAGAACACCTCTGTCAAGTTGGTGGGGCATTCCAGAAAAAAAAAAAATGCTTGAGTCCAGTTTAGGCACAAATTTCTGTATCTTTGTACAATTGCTTTTCTTGGTCATTGGCTGAAGTCCACACCAAGAAGGCAGTGGCCCCTGCTACTTCTGCCTTTGTTATTTATTGTCTGGGACAGTCTTGAGAAGACCAAAACCTCAGTTCAAAAGTTGCAGTGAGGGATTTCTTTTGGTTTGTTTTTTGCTATTTAATTTCAGTTCTCAACTGAAGAAATGCAAATGCTCAATAAATATTTGAAATGCAGATTAAAACTGCCTTGAGATTGTATCTTGCCCCCATCAGAATGGCTATTATCAAGAAAACAAATAGCACAAATGCTAGCAGGATGTGGGGAAAGAGGAACCTTTATACACTCCTGGTGGGAATGTAAACTGGTGCAGCCATTATGAAAATCAGTATGGACGTGTCTCAAAAAATAAAAATAAAAATGAAACTATCATATGACCACTTCTGGTTATGTACCCAAAACTTAAATTCCTACCACAGAAGTATCTGCACAGCCATATTTATTATTGCTTTATTCACAATGACAAAAAAATGGAACCAGTCTAGATGCTCATCAAAAGATACATGGATAGCAAATATGTGGGATGTATACACAATGACATCTTATTCATCTGTAAAGAAACTGAAATCACTCAGTGCAGGGTGGTTCACACCTGTGGTACCAGCATTCAGGATGCTAAGGAAGGAAGATCACACTGTGAGTTCAAGGCTACCTGGGCTACAGAGTTCAAAGTCAGTCTGGGCTGTAGAAATGACACCATGTCTCAAAAAAAAAAAAATGAAATTATGGCCAGGCATGGTGGCACATGCCTTTAATCCCAGCACTAGGGAGGCAGAGGTAGGTGGATCGCCATGAGTTCAAGGCCACCCTGAGACTACATAGTGAATTCCAGATCAGCCTGGGCGAGCGAGTGAGACCCTACCTCAAAAAAAAAAATGAAAAATAAAACAACAAAACAAAAAAGAAATTATGACATTTGTGGGAAAGTGAATGGAACTGGCAATCATTATGTCATGCAAAATAAGCCAGCCTCAGAAAAAATAAATATTGAATGTTTTCTTCACATATCAACCTAGGCTTAAATTTGTACACGTGTGTGTGCTTGTGTGTAGCGTATGTTTATGTGTGTATGTAGGTAATGAAACTAGAAAAGGGATCGTGAAATGGGAAGAAGAGATCTGGGAAGGAAGGGGAGGGAGGAAAGAGAGGGCAATGAAATTCATGTGATATGAAAGCAGCAGGGGGCAATTAACTGGTGGGAGGCAGGGGACTAGCAAGAGGGAGTGGTGTATGGGAGATGGTAGTGGGTGAGGGGGGAAGAAGAACGGAGCATGAAAATATCACCATGAAACCCACTGCTTTCAAAATTTAATAATAAATTAGAAGCTGAGATGGACCCACCCAAAGGGAGTTAACAGCTGGAGGCTGTCCACTAATCACACTCCTTAAAGCCAAACAAGTCTTTCTTAAGGAGTATCTTAACACGGTGTCGCCACATCCTCCGAACGCTGAGAATATGGATTAGCTGAAGAAAAAGGATAAATCTTGAGAACTTTCAACACTAAATATGAAGACCTGAAATTAAGCTATAATCTAAGACAGTACAAGAATGATAATAAGCAAATACATTAATGAAACAAAACTGAGTCCAGAAACAGACCCATACTCATGTCCTCAATTAAGCTTTGAAATAAAAGCACTAATATGTTGAAGAAAAGAAAGGAAAATCTTTTCAAGACATAGTGGTGGAATGGGGATCACACATTTAGAAGCAAATAAATCTTAACATCTACGTTACACCTTACTAATAATTATTTTTAAATGGGTCAAAGACTTAAAATTTAAAGTCACAAGCCATAAAGATTCAGGAAGAAAGCAAAAGAGAATGTCCTTGTATCACATTGTGGCCAAACATATTGAACATAAGAGATGATTGTGGGGCTGGAGAGATGGCTTAGTGGTTAAGCACTTGCCTGTGAAGCCTAAGGACCCCGGTTCAAGGTTCGATTCTCCAGGACCCACGTTTGCCAGATGCACAAGAGGGCGCACGCATCTGGAGTTCATTTGCAGTGGATGGAGGACCTGGCGTGCCCATTCTTTCTCTCTCTCTCTCTCTCTCTCTATCTATCTGCCTCTTTCTCTCTCTCTGTCTGTCGCTTTCAAATAAATAAAAATCAACAAAAAAATTTAAAAAAAGAGAGATGATTGTGTGTTCAGCTCTAAACAGGATATCTGTGTGCATCACAAGTTCCAAGTTTCAGAGAACATTGCAGAATGGGTGGCAGAAAGAATGGAAGAGCTGGAAGATGGAGAGAAGTGCTGTTTCTGAACACAATCACTCTGGGGTTTCCTGCACATGATTGAATCCATTAACATTTCATCATGGATGAGAAAAGGGTGCATGACACCCTTCTCCTCCACGGGGAGCTCTTGACAGTCAATGGTTGCTAGAGATGGGGGAGTCATCGTCTTCAGTAATGTAGCCACTGGTAAGTTGCCCATAGTTCAGTAAATAGCCCCCAACACATGCTTATGAAAGCAACCCTAACATAACTCAGTGGTCACAAAAGAAAAAGAATAAGACATGAAAATACCAAGGGGACTGTCATTGTCTCATGATAAGTCATTCCTGGGGAGATGTGAACACACATCTATTCAGTCCAGATGGAACACAGACAACAAATAAAGCACGATTGTACCTAAGCCAGTTTCAGTGAACCAACGAGTCTATTGGGGTTACTTACAGAGCAGGGTAAGGGATTGCTTACAGGAGCACGAATGACGCGGAGGCAGCCGCATCGCCGAGAAGCCCACTCCAGCACAGGCGAGCACGTGTGGAAGCTGCATCTCTGAGCTCGCTGCCCAGCCTGCAGGCAGCTCAGGGGCTCAGAAGAGTCTCTCTCCAAGCAGTTTGCTTTCCCTTTATGTATCCTGAAGGAGGGCTCTTGCAACCTTTTAAGTTTAGAAAATTGCTAAGCAATAGTGGTCAGAGCCTGGCCCTCAATAAGTGTTTACTGCTCTCATGATCTTGGGGAGTGGTCTTGTGAACTTTTAAATTTCAGCTCTCCCAGCCCCCGGTGACCTCCTTCCTTACCCCTCCTCTCTCCAGGAAGGAGTATTGCAATTTGGAGGAATCTGTTCTACACAGGGACTGTCAGAGAAGAAGAGGCTTAAGTGGCGGGGGGGGGGGGGATAAGAGAAGGTAATGGGAGAGTGAATATGATAAAAACACATTTATGAAATTGTCAAAAAGAAAGTCATAATAAAATAAACTCTTAAAATGAAAACAAAAAAAAAGAGAGAAAATGCAGCATTAGAAAAGGCAGATTTTTTTTTTAGACAGGACTCAGAATGAAATCAACTATAAAAGGGAGATCTGGGGCTTGAGGAATGGCTTAGCGGTTAAGGCATTTGCCTGCAAAGCCAAAGGACCCAGGTTCGATTCCCCAGGACCCATGTTAGCCAGATGCACAAGAGGGTGCACATATCTGGAGTTCATTTTCAGTGGCTGGAGGCTCTGGTGCACCTTCTCCCCCGCCCCTCTCTCTCTCTCTCTCTGTCTCTCTCTCTCTCTCTCTCCCCTCCCTCTTTCTCTGTCAAATAAATAAAAATAAAGTATTTAAAAAAAAAATCTTTCTGAACCTTATTCTCTCATCTGTGGATTTACTTTTTTAAAGGGAAATCTGATAAGTCAGACATTAAAATATAAAGCCCTGGGGCTGGGAAAATAGCTCAGTTGAAAAAGCACTCGCCACTCAAGCATGAGGACTCAAGTCCAGATTCCCAGCGCTCACGTAAAAGCCAGCAACAGTGCCATGCACTTGCAATCCCAGCTCCGGAAGGGTGGGGACAGGAGTATCCTCAAGATCTCACAGCTGAGTAGGTTAACTGAATCAGTTAGCTCCAGGTTCAGTGAGAGGACCCGTCTCAATAAAATAAAGTGGAGGGGCTGGAGAGATGGCTTGGTGGTTAATGCATTTGCCTGCAAAGCCAAAGGATCCCCGTTCAGTTCTCCAGGACCCAGGTAAGCCAGATGCACATGGTGGCACATGTATCTGGAGTTCATTTGCAGTGGCTGGAAACCCTGGGGTGCCCATTCTCTCTCTCTCTCTCTCTCTCTCTCTTTCAAACAAATATATAAATAAAGTAAAATATATTTTAAAAGAAACACCTTAAAGAATCATAAACTAGGGCTGGAGAGAAGGCTTAGCAGTTAAGCACTTGCCTGTGAAGCTTAAGGACCCCGGTTCAAGGTTCAATTCCCCAGGACCCACATTAGCCAGATGCACAAGGGGGCACACGCATCTGGAGTTCCTTTGCAGTGGCTGGAGGCCCTGGCAGGCCCATTCTCTCTATCTGCCTCTTTCTCTCTCTATCACTCTCAAATAAATAAAAATAAATATTAAAAAATTATTAAAAAATGAATCAGAAACTAACAGGAAATGACAGGCTGCGAGAAAATGTTGCAACATGTATTTGAGGAATAACTCAGACTCACAAAACAGATTTACAAATACAAATAAAAATCATGAGAAACCATACAAATGAGCAAGCCTTGTGGATACTTAATGGAGCACATGTGATTCACCAATAAGCATGATAAATGTTCTTTGTTTCACTAGCCAGATGAGAAAATGCAAACTAAAACCAATAGGATCTTATTGACCATTCACTCAAATTAAAAAAAAAAAAAAATTGAATGTTGACAAGAATGTGAAGCAGCCAGAATTCTCATACATTACTAGAGGGAGTTTGAAATGGTGCAAACACTCTATAAAATAGATTTTCAGTTTCTTTCTTAAACATACACCTACTATTTGACCCAACTGTTCCATCCTAGTTCTGTTTGCTTGTGAGCAATGACAACGTATGTTTGCATATGCACATTCACAGACATCAGAACGTATTTAAGAGTAGCTTTATTCATAATGGACAAGCACTGGGAGTGATCCAAATGGCTGTTGGAGTAGGAAACATATACTCAGCAGAGGTTATTCATGCCCTGTAGTATTATCAGCGACAGCAAGGAACTCAATCCTGCTATGTTCAGCAGCATGGACGGAGCTCCGGAACGCTGCTGAGCGAAGGGTGCAGACTCAGGAGAGCGTATTATATTGTCCCATTAGTGTGATGCTCCAGAACCAGAAAAACTTAGGGGGAAAGAAGTCAGATAACTGATTGCCTCCAGGGTGGAGAGTACATGCTACTGTCTTAGAAAGGACAAGATGGGATTTTAAGGGTGATCAAGTATTGTGCAGCTGAATATCTGTGTGTTGGATGCCTTTGTGAGAGCTCCTCAGACTATTCGCCTGGGAGCTTTGCGTCTCACTGCATCTAATTTATGCCATACCACTTTAAAAGATAACGCAAATCCACAAACATAAACACCAATCAGTGCCATCAACGGCACAACAATTCACCGGAATGACCAAAATTAAAATGACAGATAATAACAAGTGCTATCTGGATGTGCAAAAATCAGGACTCTCTCCTGTCACAGCTGGGAAAGTAATTTGGACGAAGGCTTTAGAAGGAATATCAGAACTTGCCATGAGAGAACCCAGTGACCCAGCTAGTCTAGTCACAGATACGGCTCTTATGGATATGTGTGTGCGCATACTTGTGTGGGTGTGCATATGGTACTGCTACCAACCTTGTAGCATAGATATATTCACCAAAGCAGATGTCATAGAATGTTGCAGAACTCCATAAACGGTCACCAGTAGCAGAATGAAATCAAACGCTACACAGGAAAAAAGAACAAACAACACACAACTAAATGGTAGGCTGTAAACAACCTCAAAAAGCCAGACACATGCATGGTGTATCTCCATACATATGTGTAAAGCCATGGATAACATAATGCATGCTGCTAGTCCTCAGAATATTGGGATGGGGATTAGAACAGAGCACCAGAGGAATATGGCTTTTAGTAAGTTTCTCCTTTCTCTTTCATCTTAATGCTAGATAACACTATGTGTTGACTTTTTAAAGATACATTATAGTTTTTAAATATAATATTTAAAATTATTAATTTTATTTAGTATTTATGAGATAGAGAATGGATGCACCAGGGCCTCTAGCCACTGCAAACGAACTTTAGACACATGCTCCGCCATGTGCATCTGACTTACATGGGATCTGTGGAATCAAACCTGGCTCCTTAGGCTTCACAGACAAATGCCTTAACTACTAAACCATCTCTATAGCCCTCAAATTATAATTTATTACTTTATAATTTTATACATGAATTCTTCAAATGTATTGGTACATTTTCAGATGCCTGCTATATGGTTCTTCAAATTTTAGAAAAGATAAGTGGATTACTTATTCTTAATGATTTAATATGTTGACATCCCAAATAATCCCACAAAAATCTATCAGAACTCAAAAATGAATTCAGTCAAGTCACAGGATTCAATATCAACAGCAAAAATCAATAGTATGTCTGCTCACTAACAACAAATTATCCAAAAATAAATCAAGAATCAATACATTGGGCTAATAGTCCTTGTTATTTCTTAATGAAGCCATAACCTTCCTGGTATCTTTTTGAGTCATTCATCAAACAAGATCCCCTAAGGAAACCCTCTTTGTTCTTCTAATAGTAGGATTCACAGGGTCAATCTGAACTTACTGTTTAAAACATAAGGGCCCAAATTAGAACAGTTCTGGAATTACGTCGTGTAATAGTTTCCCCTCACACTGGTTTTTCTCGTTTATAAACATAGTGACCTAGCAATTGCCTGGTTCTCAAAAGTTCTCATTTTAACTCATTCTGCTTTTGACTTTCCCTTCCTAAGTATTGGAGCATTTGTCTCTCTGTTGATCTCAAATACAAGGAAAGAATATAAGACAAAAGGGAGTAAGTTGACTATCAGATAAGATACTGCGAGCTCATCAGGAGACACATGCCCCACTGAATCAGTCACTGATTTAAGGGGTAAGAGTACAGCCATTATCAGATTTTTTTGGAGGGTCTGTTTACCCTGGAGGTGGCAGGGAACTTGACCTGATAGGAGCCATCAGTGCAAATCCTATCAAGAATTTGACCTTGGCAGATGACCTCCTCTTCATTCAACCTGGTAACAGGGCTCGGCTATCCCTTTCCCTCCTGGCTGGCTTCCTCCTCTTCTCAGGGGTGTGTGCATTCCCCAGGACCTTGAGCATGCTCAGAGCTGGCAGCAAGGCAAGGTCACTTCCAGAACCCACTGACAAAAACTTTCCTTTTATTTGAGATCAACAGAGAGACAAATACCCCAAATTATATTGGCACTCTAAACCTACAAAGAGAAGTCAAAAGAAATTTGAACTATAAAAGTACTTTTGACCAAAAGAAAGAAGAAAGAAAGAAAGAAAGAAAGAAAGAAAGAAAGAAAGAAAGAAAGAAAGAAAGAAAAGCCCGGCATGGTGGTGCACTACTTTAATCCCAGCACTCAGCACTAGAGAGGCAGAAATAGGAGGATCGCCATGAGTTCGAGGCCACCCTGAGACTGCATAGTGAATTCCAGGTCAGCCTGAGCTAGAGTGAGACCCTACCTCAAAAAAATATAAAAAAAAAAAGTACTTTTCAGAACCAGGCCACTGAGAAACATCGGTCACTATGTTTATAAACAAGGAAAACCAGTGTGCAAGGAAATGAGTACATGAAGCAATCCCAGAACTGTTTTGATGTGGGGCCCTTATGTTTTAGCCCACCCAGGAATGATTATCCAGGGCTGGAGGAGACTCGCTGTCTTTCTTTGGTCAGGCAGGCTGTTGTACCAGAAATACCTCCACGTGAGTGACCTGTGAACCACAGAGAAATCTTTCTCATGGTTCAGAGGAGGTCTAAGATCAAGACATGAGCAGACTCATTGACTATATGCATCCACTTCCTGGCTAAGCTAATCAATGGCGTCTTCCCATGTGTGGTCACATGACAGAGGGGGACAGGCAACGTACGAATCTCTTTCATGAGGACACAAATATCATTGATGAGAGTCCTGCTTTCATGAGCTAACCACACCCCGAGGCTCCATTCCACATGTCATCCCATTGAAGACTAGCTCTCCAGACAGAAACTAGGAGGACACCAACATTAGGAGGCAGGCAACCTACCCCTTTTTCAGGGAGCACCAGTCCAGAAAAATATGGAGCAGTGACCCTCAACATATCATGCTGCCTCTTCTGGCTCACAAGATTTTCTCTAACAAGGTTTTGGCACTGATTTCCCCTTTAAGACTGCTGCACCCTGTAGAGGGGCTACCGCTTGCCTTCTCAGATTCCCCCCCGCCCGCCCAGTTTAATAACTTCATGCAGGAACAGGAAGAAATCGTCCACTATACTACATAGTTCTGGACACATTTTGTTTAAAATAAGGGGCTTACTTTTCTCTTCGTATCTTGTCCAAGGGCAACACTGACCTCTCCCAGGGAGCTCCCAGTTAAGGCAGGTAGAATGGAGTAGGAGAGGAAGTTTGTGTGCTAGAGACTGCCAAGGACACCACTAACATTTTCACACGTAACCCTCACAATGGCTCTGTGGGGCCCATTGTGCCTGCTTTGTAAATAAACAAGGTATCAGAGTACTGATTGGAAAACTGGTGAAAGAGTGTCAGAGCTGAGATCCGGAGCTCAGAGCTCTGAAGCTCACACCTTTCCAATTATCACCCAACAGATACGTACACTCCACTCACAGAGCCCGAAAATCCCTGCGCTTATAGTGGCCTCGTGAAGCGCACTTGAGAAGGGGGTAAAAAGAAAGGACAGTAGAGGTCAGGAAAATTGCTCTAAAGCAATTAAAAATTTAAATTGCTCTAAAGCAATTAAATTGAGGGAGAGAGAGAGAGAGAGAATGGGCATGCCAGGGCCTCCAGCCACTGCAAAGCAAATTCCAGACGCACACGCCACCATGTGCATCTGGCTAACGTAGGTCCTGGTGAATCGAACCAGGGTCCTTTGGCTTTGCAGGCAAACACCTTAACCACTAAGCCATCCCTCCAGCCCTTGAACATTTTTTTTTAGAAAAAAAAAATGTATTGAGGTATTATTGCTTAGTGAACTGCACATATCCCAAGTAAATGGTTTGATGTTTTCACAAGTGTCTCTTCCCATGAAACCATCAAGATCATGGGCATATTCTCCATCCCAGCATCCCTCAGTATCTTCCTGCTCTTTTATGTGTCCCTCCTCCACCCTTTCCCAGCTCCCATAAACCCCTGGCAACCAGGAGTTGTGTTCTGTCACAGTAGCTGTGCTAACATTTCGTATGTTTATGTGACTGCAGTGACAGATGATGTGTTCATTGTCACTTCCAGCGCTTGGCACAATTAAGTTGAGATGTTGTTCCACGGAGCACTTGTTGATTCATTGTAACTGCTGAGTAGAATTCCATTCTGTGGACCTCAAAATTTGTTCACACATTCATCTCTTGGTGGATGTTTGAACTATTTCCAATTTGGCCTTATAATATCATAAAGAAGGTCACATTGAAAATTCATATACATTAACATTACATGGATCAGTGCATCTGGAGGTTAGGAGCCCTTTAAAAATTCTCTCCGCTGAAGAACTGTGGTCAAGAGGAGGTCTGGTCATTCCTTCATGACCTCCTTGAGGATCCATCCTATGGTAACTGGCCTCTGCTTTTTAGGTTTAGCTTTTTAAGACAGTCAGAGCTCCCCACAAGGTGATGGTTAAGTTTATGTATCTGCTTGATTGGTATAAGGGATACCCAGATAGCTGGTAAAATAGTATTTCTGGGTGTGTGTGCATAGAAAGATTTCCATAAGAACTTTGTATGTGAATTAGTAGATTGGGTAAAGAAGATTATCTTTCACTTGCATGAGGGGCATCACCCAATCCTTTGAGGACCACAGTAGAATGGACAGGTAGCAGAAGATGGTGTTATCTTCTGATTATGAAAGCTACCGGTTTTTTAGCCTCTAGACTGGGATGAATTATATCCTTGGCTTTACTAAGTCCCTAGGTAGGAGACAGTAGGTCTTAGGACTTTCATCCTCCATAATCAAGTGAAACAATCACCATAGTAAATCTCCTTTTATAGATCTCTGTCTCTGCTACCGGCTCTGTCTCCCTGGGGATTCCTGACTAGTAAACATGGTGATGCACAGACTTGAGTCACAGTTGCTTATCCCTGTCTCATAGAGATACTCACCATGGGCATTTCCCACAAGGACTGCAAGCCCAAGTCAAGCAGAGACAAAAATCTATTTCTTAATGGAGGTGTCGGGACTTCGCCCAGAAGCCTCGGCACTGACTCTAATGGCTTTGATCAAAGGCTGAGTGCTCACAACAGATTCTGCCCCATCCTGTCACATGCCCTTGGAATACAGCAAGCAGACACACTGCTTTAATTTCCAGAACAGAAGTTTGCCACAAAAAGCGGAGGAAGTTCACCCACTCAGCCATAACTCCCCCATTCCCACCCAGTCCATCCATCATTGCAATCTATCAGGTTGGCCTCCTTGAACATCAGGAAGGTATTTCACAACCTTAACAATAAGAACATGAATAATAAAGTTCTTATAATCACCTTCTGATTATTGTCCCCAGGGCAGTGGCATTGATCAGATCTGCTGCCACCATACTGCCACATTCACCGGAAGCACCTGTCAGAAGTGATGAACCCTATACATCCTATACATGATATAGGTGTACACACAAGACACCTCTCATCTCTAATTTCATAAGCTGGTCCAATAGATTACAATTAATTTTTTTATAATAAACCATGCAGGGCTGGAGAGATGGCTTAGCGGTTAAGGAACTTGCCTGAGAAGCCTAAGGACCCATGTTTGATTTCTCTCCAGATCCCACATTAGCCAGATGCACACAGGTGAGGCAAGCTCAAGGTCGCACATGCCCACTAGGTGGCACAAGCGTCTGGAGTTTGATTTCAGTGGCTGAGGCCCTGGTGTGCCAATTCTTTCTTTATCTCTGTTTCCCTCTCAAATAAAAAATGTTAATAAACCACACAAATGGCCCTATTCAAAATCATTTCTGTGAAAGCTGGCTTTTGAGCTTTACTGCCCTATATACAGAAAGCCCTTATTGAGGCTCTCATTGGCCTATAGGTCCAACAGTGGGCTGTAAGGGAGTGAGACAACATCAGGAACACAGACCCATCAGACATTAGAATAGAAGAATAGGTCCTGAGTTCAACGTGCCCTATCTCATTCCTGCATTCATGGATGCTCAAAGTGACTAAACAACTGGCAGGGCTTACAGCCAGTTACTTGGACCAAGAGTTTTGCTGACTTTATTTCTTCAAATAAATGTGTGCGTACAAGAGTGCCCCAGCCCCAAGCACCTGCTTTCCAAGGTGGGCACTGAATGGAAACATAGCTTCTCTCTTGTTCTAGCACAACCCCTGGGGGATTAAAAAAAAAAAAAAACTCCACACTTCATCCATGTACACGTATTAGCAGGGTCATGTATTCTTTCACCCATGGGAAAGGCTGACTAGAGACAAGAGGGATTTCACTGGCAGCTTTCCAAGTAGGAGGCATGTCCCGGAGTATGGGAGCAAGAACTACTCAGGTCTGAGTTGCCTCTTTGAGATTTTATTTCTGGCTGCCTCTTCCACATAGCTGTGGATAAAATCCATGTCCTATCTGGTTCTCAGGAAAAATATGAATAATATAATTTACTTAAGTACTCAGGATTAGATAAAATAGTATGTAAAATGCTTACTGAGGGGCTGTATATCAGCAGGAGCTGGATACCTGTGAATTCTACCCCCTACTATTTTTTTTTCCTCATTTTGGACCTCAAATGTATAGTTGGAATTGGCCCATGGTTGAGTCTATTTTCTTGCTTCTAGGGGGAAAAAAAATGTATACTTAGGACGTGCTGGGAACATGTGCTGGGGAAGTTGTTTCAGACACTTGTTCACCAGCTGGGGATGGACAGGCTTGCTTACTCTCCTTTCCCATCGAGTCTGATTCCACAGAGCTCCCCAGGACACATTGCACTGGAAAGAAGCATGCTCACAGGAGTAGAGCTGTGAGATCGATACCATCGATGAGCAGGAATGATAGGATTTTGTTAACTCCTCGAGTCACAAGGCTGAGAAGGCCTCTAGAAATGCCGTGGGCCTGAGAACAAGGACAGAGGAGCCAAGGGGTGACCACAGATGCTCTGTTCTACCTTGACCACACAGAAGAGATGATGGGCCAAGTGACAGGTCGATGTTCTCTATGGTGACAAAATTTGTGAATTCTGGATCCTCACAATGTGGAGAGACCTTTAACAGAGGTGAGCACCCTCATTTACTCATATCTCTCCCTATTCCAGTTCTGCTGTCTCCCCCTGACCAGCCGACAACTGTCGTTTCTCTTTGCCCTCACATTAATTTGAGAAAGGCTCATTGTGCTGTAACCCCCAGACAAGTTCAGTCCACACACTGTTACTGTAAATCAAGTTTTATGAGAACCCAGCATGCACGTTTGTGACTGCATTGTCTATGACTATGTTTGTACCACGATGCCAAAATTGAGTAGTGGTAACAGGGACCTTATTGCCTACAAAATCTAAAATATTTAACTTATGGTCCCTTACTATAAAAATCTTTGCTGGCTCCAACCCTTGAAACTAGATGACACAAGCCAAACCAAATTTGTAGTCCATAAAACTCTATAATCCTAAAACTGAATTAACATAATGGCCTTTTTTTTTTTACACAATAAAAAGTCTCAAAGTTACTAAGTTTAGAGCTCTCTGGATTATTCAGAGAAGTTTCTGGAAGAATACTCAAAAACCATATTAGGCCTACGCACACTGTGACTCTCCAGAGGAAGGCGTGTTATTGTCTGCATGTCTTAGACTCATTTTCAAAAGAAAATGAGCCTAAGGCAGGAACCTTATGTGCCATAACCTTATTATAAAGTACGTGGAACATGCCAGAAGGGATAAGGATTTAGGAAGCAGGGAAAGAAAACAAGAAACGAGCCAGTATTGCCGAGCTGGCTGCCACGATGCATGGCTGGTGCTGGCTCCTGTGAACCGTCTTAGGATTGCATGTGGCACAGGAGAAAACTGTATCAATCAACCTACGCGGCTCAAAGAAGGACCGATGGCAATGGCAGGCAGTGTCAGACACAGGTGCACCTGTCTGCAGTCAGAGCCCATGCTGAGCTGTTGGCCAGAGATGCAACTGGAAGAGTGAATGAGGCAGGAATCTCTGAAGTCACATCCTGAGTTCCAAAACATTTGACTATCGTTTCCTGGGCGTCCAAGTGAAATTTCAAAGATACAACATTCCTCACCATGATCTAGATTGGCCAGCTCATGACTTTCTCACCTCTTTGTGAAACCCACAGCCTTGAGCCTACCCTCCTTATTTCTGCATACAAGTGCCCCTTGCTAGCCTTCCTGCAAGCCACACTGTTACTGTGTCTTTTTCCTGTATCAAGTTCACACCCAGAGGCAGATAAGCACAGTGGAAATGACAGAAACCTTAGGACCAGAGACCCAAGGTCTCAGCATGTTCTCTCTGCACACCAGCTGGGGGAAGTTCAATCAGGTGACTCAACATCTGTGAACACAATGGAGCTGGTGGGATAGGGTGACATGGGGAAATATGAGGAAACTCCTGTGATGGTATGTCCACAATTGCACAAAGCATTGTAACTGTGTTGTGTGATGATGATGATGATGATTATCATGTAACTTGATAACAGTTGGCTTTGCATTTCTATGGTTATCTCTGCTCTTCCCTCACTTTCTCTGCTGTCCCTTAAATCATCCTTCATCTCTGGTTTTCCATTGCTCCAAATCATCTTCTTCTACGATTGGAATTCTGCCCCACTAGAAAAATGCATATATTTCATTCTCAGGCTCTTAGTATGAGTATATTTGGGGATAAAGTCTTTAGAGAAGCAATTAAAGTAAATCTGTGGCATAAAAGTGGAGCCCTTATGGGACTCCCATCTAGTAAGGGACATGGGAGAGCTTGTGGTCTCTCCCATCTTCCTCTCTGTTCTCCTCTCTTCACTCTCGGTCTTTGCCTCTCTCCTCCCTCACCTCCATTTCTCCTCTCACTCTCATGTTCTAAGGAATAGTCATGCCACGTGGAGACACAGTGGAAAAGTGACCATCAACAAGCCAGCAAGAGAGGTCTCCTCTGACACTGACCCTGTGCTCCTTGATCTTAGATTCTCCCACACCCTCAGCCTCCAGAACTGTGAGAGATTGAACTTTATTGTTTAAAGTATCCAGTGGATATATTTTCTTGTGGAAGCCTGGGCTAACAAAGATACCTTCCCAGCCTCTTCTTCATTGTCTTATTTATTTATTTATTTATTTACAAGCAGAGAGAGAGAAGAGAAATAGACAGAGAGGATGTGTGTGCCAGGGCTTCTTGTGGCTGCACATGAACTCCAGATGCATGCACCACCTTGTGCATCTGGATTTATGTGGGCAGTGGGAAACTGAACCTAGGTTGTCAGGCTTTTCAGGCAAGCACCTTAACCACTGAGCAATTTATCTATCCCCCATAGTCTTATTTTGAAATGGTCTTCTTCAGGGTAACAGCACTCCCCAATCTCCTTAAGTCTTAATTACCCTCCTGCTAGATCCTCATTTCCTTGACTTCAACTGGACTCTCAAACCTGTATCTGATTTCTCCTTTGAGTAGCCAGAAATATGGTTCTAAAGTCCCTATGTGACCTCCCAACTTGGCATCCCACAGACACAGTGAACTATCATTTATACAATGAAACTGTCATACCTACCCTCCTTTAGAATCAATTAAAGTATTTTTCTTCCCACTAAATCCTTAGCAAAATAAAGTAAATCATAAAGATAATTGGATAAATATATAGCAAGATAGTAAGATGGGCAGTAACAGAGCTAATATTTGAGTGCTTGTCTTGTGTTTCACATATACCAAATGACCTACATGATCAGTGGGTTAAGCTTGTATAGTCATTTTACAGATTAAAAAAATCAAGGAAAATTTAAGCACTGTACCCAGATCACAGAATCAGTCACTGAGAAACTCAAGTTTGGAAACTGAACAGCCAAAGTGCAGACATGGCTTCAACCAGGTGACTGGACTGTCAACCTTCCTCTGTCTGGATACTCATGACCACCCATGTCCCTTCTACGGTCATGATGTTAACAGTATGTGATGGCCTTTTCCCTCTCTACTTATATATTTCAGCAAGAAAGAGGCAAAAAGAGAGGGTGGGGTACATCAGGGCATCTAGCTACTGCAAGTGAACTCCGGACCTATGCGCCACTTCGTGCATCTGGCTTTACAGGAGGAATCAAACCTAGGTCCTTTGACTTTGCAGGTAAGTGTCTTGACTGCTAAGTAATGTCTCCAGTCCCCTTTCCCTCCCTTATTGGCCTCCCCTTCACCTTAGCCTTCATGACTAACACTCTGTCAGCCTTTAACACTGGCACTTTCGCTTGGGAACTGAAGCGTGTGTGGCATAGTGTGTATAAAGGAGCTTTCCCTCACCTCTCCAGGCACAACTGTGTCTGTCCTGCGCTTCCCCCTGGACTTTACATTGCCACTGCTTTCACAGAACCTATTATTTAGTATGATACTCAACTCTGTAGACTCATTTTCTCTGCTGTAATTTTTGCAGGTTAAAGGATCAAACCCAGGGCCTCGTGCATGCTGAGCACGTGCTCTACCACTGAGCTACAGACCCAGCGTGCGAGCTTGTGTTTGTCTCCTCTGCTGGAGCACCAGCTCCGGGGCAGCAGGAACTCGACTAGCTCATCTCTGTGTACACCGCGTGCAAGCAACGGCCTGCCACAGAGGAAGAAGTCAGTAAGTGGCTGTAAGTGAGGTTGGAAGGAGCACAAGGCTTTGATCTTTTGAATCAGTGGAGTGTGAAGAGCCTGGGATCCAGCAAGCACACGTGACTGTGACCAGAAAACACATGTGAGAAAGCTCTACAAAAGGAAAAACGTTCAAAAACTGGGGACATTATACCCTCACTGACTCATATTATCAAACGCACCAGTGGTAAGAGGGCAGCAGAGGTGGGCATGAGGATATCACCCACAATGCAATTGAAGCCATACAGGCTTGATCTCCATCACAAGATCAAGTAGTTCAAAATGTACTGGAGTGCTCTAGCAGGGCAGGAGGGGAGGAGGCTGGAGACTTTCTCACTTTGTGCTTAAGAGACCCTTACATTATCACCAAGATGCCTATGTTTCAGAGAAATCATGTGACTTTCTCAAAGACATAAGAATATATATATATATATATATATATATATATGCATATATATGTATGTATGTATATATTATATGTATATACACTAAAGTGAATGAAATAGGGGTGTATTTTGTCCTCATATTTAGGGGTGAGAGAAACAAATATTCATTTATAGTCTATTCATCAAATTAAATCTTTGTGCCCGCCAGGTTGACCTAAAATTCCTCAAGACCTCAAGGTGAAAATAGCAAAGCAACAGCATACAGGTAGCTAATTAACCCTCTCCCACAAACCCCCTGAGCTGCCTCAAAGAGATTTTGTTCAAAAGAATGCACCCGAGAGGACAATGAAAAGAAGAGAGAAAACAAGCTCCCTCTAATTCTGGAGGCTGGGAAGCAGATGGGTGAGTGAGTGTCACTAACCGTCTTGGCAGTTCTAAGCCAACAGTGGAGAAGGCCAAGAAACAGTACAAGTAAGAATGCAGAATCCTCAAAAGGCTTAGGAGTTGGCAGCACAGGGTGTCACCTCTGGAAGTGGGGTGGAATGGTGGGAGGATTGCTCGAAGGCTGTGTGACTGTCAGATCCGGAGCTGGCTCAGTGACATTGTCAAGAGACACATTACGGAGCCCAGCTGCCTGGCTGTAAGTGCCAGATGGTCGTTTGCTGCTCAGAAGTCTTGGGTTTGGGCAAGTTACTTCAGCACTCTGTACTTTTAGTTCTTGCATCTTAGAAATGGGGTATTAACACGTCTTTCCTTTCTATAAACTAAGATTTGGGAAGTATGTGTGCCCATGCCTAGCACATTATAAATTCTTATAAATATGTAAATAAACAGATTCCTCACCCCCAATTATACTCAGCTGGGAAAAATGCTTCTCCCTGGCTTCAATGGGTCTGAAGATTTTTTTTTTCTCTGAGGAGGAAGGTACTAAGAGTAAAGGCGTCAACCACAGGGAGGGTCTCAGCAGACGTGGGAAAGGGGGATCCGGGACTCTCACAAGCTGACCGTCTTTTCCACCCTGGCATCCACAACACTGTGCCCAGCTCCTCTGTCCGAGGAGTCAGGAGGAGCCTTCTCTGCAGACTGAAGCCAGTGGGAAAGGCTGGCATTAAGAGTCTCACACAGACAGCGGTGCCTTGGTATATCCCACATGACCCTCCTACAACTGTCCCAGATACTCAGCACTTGTTATAAGGTCTTAAGCCACTTGACTGTTATATCTGATATAGGACCAGAGCCAATTGGACATGGAAAAAGATGCACTAACCAGGAACACAGACAGCAAAACTCCAAACACACAGACAGGAGCAATGGGCAGACGGGGAAAAGACATTATATCCATCAGAAAGAAAAAAAAAAAAACTGGTATCATGTGATTAAAAAAGAAAAGGAAGAGAGTATTAGAAAACAAAGTTGTTTGAAATAGACAACAAAAAGGTGGAAAGGTAGGATTTAAGATGTGAAAGAGAGTAGAGCTGACAAGTAAGATAGAAAGTGTCATTATTTTATTTTAAAAGATAAAATTACTAAATCAGGGGATCTAATATCCAAATAATATTGCTTCAAAAATTGGGACATAAGTATTAGCAAACTACTCAAGAAAATTCTCAAGAAGTAAAAGATGTGGGTTCCAGATTAAAAAACCTTACTAAATGTCCAGGAGAATGGATTAGAGTGACAAATTCAACATAATAAAATTTTAGAAAAGTGAGAGTAAATAGAGCTAGAGTTTTCTCAAAAAGAAGTAGCAAGTCACACTCAAGGGACATTTTTTTTTTTTACAACTGCTTTAGACAAAACAACAGAAGGGTATACTCTTTTTCTTTTTTTCTTTTTTGGTACTTCAGCACTTTATTTTTTCTTTATACAATGACATGTTGCTTGGGCCTAATGTTCTCACTTAACAGTAGAAAACCAAAATTTGTTGTCATTTCTTAAAGAATTGAGTACAAAAAAAAAAAAAAACACTACATAAATTGAAAGGATGAATCAATTTACACCTGTAAATGTAAATGTTCCCAACTCAAGACAGATAGCAAGCCATGGTGGTCAGGAGGGAAAACACCAAAATGGAAACTGGGTCCTAAGGCTTGGGCCTCCCCCCCCCCCATGAGACCAGCAAAGATGGAAGTGAGAACTGGTTCAGGAACCCTTGTCATCCTCGAGGAACCCTAGAACAGCCCGCGCGGAAGTTAATACCCCGCACCGATCACGGCGCTGTGCTCACAGATCCAGAAGTATATATTCTTATCCTGAAGGACAGATCTTTTCAAGCTCACACTGGAATTCATGCTTAGAAAAACATTCACGCACATACGGGGGCAGGATAAAAGTGATGTAAGACCCAAGTTCCCACATATCTTGCCTTCTTAGTAAGCGAATGGAGGATGTGCTCCACCACCAAGGCCTAAAGGTCAACTAAAGGTCAATAATTCACAAGACATCAGTGGAGCCTGTCAAAAGATTTTACCTGAATAATGGAAAAAAATGATCCCTATGCTTCAAATAGTGATCTTCAGGGTCCAGTGAAAAAAAAAAAAACAGATATACTAGTGCTTCCAAGAAATTTAGCTGAATCCTTGAACAAAGTTTAAGAAAATGTATAGATACACAAAAAGTCCAGTACTCAATAAATAATATTGAAATAAATGGAAAGGGCCTGGGAGATGGCACTTGCTTGCAAACCTCTCAACCCAGATACAATTCCCCAGTATCTATATAAAGCCAGATGCACAAAGTGGCACATGCCCTGGTGTGTCTCTTCTTTTCTCTCCTCTCCTCTCCTCTCCTTTCCTCTCCTCTCCTCTCCTCTCCTCTCCTCTCCTCTCCTCTCCTCTCCTTTCCTCTCCTCTCTGCTTTCCTTGCAAATAAATAAATAAAAATAAAAGATAAGATAAAATGATTGAGTTGACCAGCCACTGGGAATAAGGACAAGATCAGTGATTTAAGACATAACAACAGAAAATTCTCCAAAAATATATCTAAAGAGTAAAAAAATACTACTGAAGAATGAGCATCACTTTAATGAATTGCGCAACGATGCTGCAAAGACAAACAGTCATGTCATTAGAATTCTTGAGGAAAGGAGACATAGTTGACAGAAAAAGCATTTGGAGAAATAGTTACCACAAAGTAACCACAAACTTTGCAAATTGATAAAATTCTAAAACTGCACATCGGAGAAGCTCAAAGAACTTCAGACAGAAGAAATGTAAAGAGACAACACTGAAGACATCACTACTGAAATCAGTGAAAAGATGAAAAATCTTAAAAGCACCCAGAGAAATAAAGATAAGGAAGCAGTAGATTTCTAAGTCAAAAAAAAGCAAGCCAAAAATATGATTATTAAAAGAAAATCAAAAACAAAACGCCAAGCTAGAATTCTATAACCCGTGAAAACGTCTCTCCAATAGAAGGAAAATGGAAACATGTTAGACATACAAAGGCTGAAAGAATCCATTATCGACAGACACACTACAATAAATGTTAAAGAATATTTTTCAGGTGGAAGAAACGTGACTATGGAGAGAAAACCAGGTCTATGCAAACCAGACTGCACTGGAAATGGAAACAGCTGTGGGGAACATACAGACAGTTATTTAACACAAATCTCTCTCAAAGATTACTTGTCAGTAATCTAACTAATCAGATAAGTGGAATATATTAGGTGGCTTAAACAGGAGGAGAGTTGAAAACAGAGCTCAAAGGCTTCAAGAGGAAAAGCAGCAAGAAAATTGCCGTAAGGGTGTGATAGGCTACAGTACGGTACCGTGACTTCTAAAGTGGTCCCCAAGCAATCAGTGCATAGGTAGAACTAGTTAAGAGACAGAGTAGATTAAAGAGAATCATCAAATCGCCTTTATCCCAAAAGAAGACGGAATAAAAAAAAGGAGAACAAGCCAGGTGTGGTGGCACACACCTTTAATCCTAGCACTCGAGAGGCAGAGGTAGGAGGATAGCCATGAGTTCGAGGCCACCCTGAGACTACATAGTGAATTACAGGTCAGCCTGGGCTCCAGTGAAATCCTACCTCAAAAAAAAAAAAAAAGAAAAGAAAAGAAAAGAAAAAAAAGGGAGGGAGGAAACAAAGGCCACATTGACAATTGAAAACACACTTAGCAAGTTGCTAAGCTTAAACTCAACCATATTAAATTGCATTCAGTGTGGATAAAATGCGGAGACCCTCCATTTGAGTGTTCAGAAGTTAAACCGTTTATACATTGGCTTCACGAAGTGCACTTATGAAGGCTACGGAGATGTTCAGTGGATGAAGGACTTGCCACACGAGTGTTAGCACCTGAGTTCGGATCCCCACAACCCACACAAAGCCTGGAGGCTGTGGTGGATGTCTGAAATGCCAGCACACGAGAGGCAGGCAGAAGAATCTGCTGCGGGCACCTGGGAGCACAGCTAGGCTGGTGAACGAGCGGTGAACACAAGAGACCCTGCCTCAAAGGAGCTGGAAAGTACCGTCCAACCCCAAAGCGTCATCCTCTTACCCCTCTCTCACAAACACACACACACACACACACACACACACACACATATTTACACACCGAGGAGAAAAGAAAGGAGATGTATTTGCACTTTAAGAGCATGAATAGACCAACCGTAAAAAGATTTTAAAAATATACCACGCTGGCACGATTCTGAAGGATTTCAACACAAAGCATTTTACCAAGGATAAAAAGAAACAGCAGTTCATATATGGGGGAGGGGGGAGCATAACTTTCCTAAAGGTTTGTCCATCTAATAGCATAATTTTCTAATAAATTCAGCAACAATAGAACTGCAAGGAAAGAAAGCTCCAGAAAGCCTACAATTTTGGTCAGACTGTTTCTTTCAACAGCTGAATAAACCAAAAACCAGGAGGGCGCTAACAAACTGAACAAGACCACCAACCAATTCAACCTAACTGGTACTTAAGAATAGTTCACTCAGCAGATAGCAGGCATGACATTCTCTTCTTCAGTAAATACAGAATATTTACTAAGCTGTATTCCAAGTAATAAAGCAAATTATAATAATTTTTAAAGGATTATTCATATGTACCATGGGTTTTTTTATTATAATGGCATTAAATTAGGCATTAATAATAGAAAGCTATCTGGATAAGCACCAAATATTTGTTAACCAAGTTAACGCATTTGTAAATGACACACGGATCAGAGGATGAAGGAAGAAATCAAAGTGTCCTATGAACTGAATGAAACTGAAAACACAACATTGCCAAAAAGTGAGGGAATGCATCTCAAACTGCCTAATGAGGCAGTCATCCTACACTGAAGTATTTGCCTAAGAGAACTAAAGGTCTACATTAATATAAATGCTCGTATGTATTGTCCAAGTGTGTGATTCTATTTACCTAAAATTCTAGCTAGCCAAAACTAACCCAAGACGACAGAGAAACAGATCAGTAGCTGCTTGGAAGGGTGAGTCTTGGGAAGCCTCACAAGGACGGGCTCCCCTGAGGCACAGGCAAGCTTCCATGCACGTGAAGATTCATTAGCATGACGGTGAGGAGAGTTTCAGGGCGTATTTTGGCATGTCAATGCTTATGTAATTGTTTTGGGTCAAATTTGCATAGCATCTCCTTCTTTTAGGTTCCAGAAGCATCTCTCAATGTCCTTATTATAAAATTCATCATGTGTAGCTGATTTCATGTATCCTGACACAAGAAAGAAATTGCAACATAGGGCTGGAGAGATAGCTTAGCAGTTAGGCGCTTGGCTGCCAAGCCAAAGGACCCAGGTTCGATTCACCAGGACCCACATTAGCCAGATGCACAAGGGGGCGCATGCATCTGTAGTTTGTTTGCAGTGGCTGGAGGCCCTGGTGCGCCCATTCCCTCTCTCTCTCTCTCTCTCTGCCTCTTTGTCTCTCTGTCACTCTCAAATAATAAATAAAAATAAACAAAATTTTTTTAAAAAAAGTAGCAACACCAATGTCTTATAAGTCCACAGCCACTCATCTGTAGAACCTGATTAAATTGAGTAACGTAAACACTTTTTTTGCTTTTTGGTTGTACAAATACCATTTTTTAACTCATTTGTTCCTAGTTATGTCATTACTCACTATGCTATATATCATAGCACTCATTAGCACTAGCTTCTAATACTTCCTTGTAAACCATCAGTATGTTTCACTAAGAGTAACTACACAATGTAAAAAAAAATAATATTTTATTTTTATTTATTTATTTGACAGAGAAAGAGGGAGAGAGAGAGAGAGCGAGAATTGGCGAGCCAGGGCTTCTAGCCACTGTAAACAAACTCCAGACGCATGTGCCCCTCTTGTGCATCTGGCTAATGTGGGTCCTGGGGAATCGAACCTGGGTCCTTTGGCTTGGCAGGCAAATGCCTTAACTGCTAATCCATCCCTCCATCTTGACAATGTAAAAAAATTTTGATACAGGGAGTGGCCATTAATCTCGGGTCTTGCTGTATGGCCCAGCCTATGTTGGCTTTGAACTCACTGTGTCTCCCAAATTGGTTTTGAACTTACAGAGAATCCTCCTGTATCAGCCTCTCCAGTGTTGAGATTATCAATGTGTTTCACCACACCCACTTCACAATGTATTTCTTAACTATAACACGAAGGAAAATGTGAAAGTTAATTCACTATCTGGTAATGCTAACTTAGCATATGGTGTAGTATAGTGTAAAAGTAAAACAACACATCTTCCAGTCCTGTCTTCTCCAGAATTCCTCAGGTCACAACTACTACAGTCCTAGAGTGGGATCTCCACCAATACCAAAAGAATTAAAATACAACCCCACCCTTCCATGCAACATCTCCAAGGGCAGATAAGTATAAAATAAGCCAATAGGTAGACGGAAAAAGAGGTATGTCATCTGGACAAAGTGCTTCTGTCCTCAGCCTGAATGACAGCAGCAACCAGGACGAGGATAACGCTACCCACATGGACCCAAATACCAGACAGATCTCTGTTGCGGACCTTGTCTTATTGCATGAAAGAACAATGGTCTTGAAAGGATTCCACAAACGCAAGTACAGCCAACCTTTGGGACTATCCCTTGTCATAGACCCTGTGGAGGAAATGGTGACTAGTGGCCAGAGAAGAAAGGACACACAGTATAAAGTTTCCTTGACACCACCCAGCTGCCTCTGGGTACTGTATACCAGACAGAGGTAGTTGGACTATGAGAGAAGACCCACAGATTCACACATATATCAGATCCAAGAAGAAGCAGTGAGCTGTCAGGAGACCTGAAGCCTAAATTCATCATGTATTGAACATGAGTGAAAGTCGCCTAAAGTCAGCATGTTCCTGCCATTGTAGAGGTTCAGTCTGGCACAACCCCAGAAAGCAAAAGCCACAGGTAACCAGCTGTCAAACCACTCTTCTGGAACTTGAGCACGACTGTGGGTCTAGGAGGACACAATTGGTGCAAAGTTGAAGCCTTGAGACAGGTACCCCGCACATTTAATACACTAGCAAGTACCCCTAAATAGAGATACAGAGACTGAACCTACATACATCTCAGTGGTGTACCACACACACACACACACACACACACACACACACCCACCTAGATAACTGTGTCAGCTTCTGGCCCAGCTAGTTCCAGAGTTTGGATGGGAATTTAGAAAATTTCAAGGTATGCCTTTCCAATAACTGCAGCCCACATGGGACAAGATGCCCAGACTCAGAATTTCCTGTCAGCAGTGACTGGTCACAGCCACCAGGGAGGCACACAGAGCAAGTTTAGGGAAGACACAGGGCATGCTAACACAGAGAAGCAGAATGGGGTCCAGACTCTGGGTACACGTGGGGAGAGAGCCCTGTTTGGGGCGTGAGAGAGGTTAATATACAGCTGAGCCCCATCAACCTGCAGTGAGGATGTAATGAGGGAGAAGCTGCATGTTATTGTCTTCAGCCTTTGGCACTGTTGTTACCACAGTAACAGCTTGTCCCGATTGATGCACGGGGTGACAGTCGTGCACCAACCCGGAGCTGATGGTGCAAATGAAATCATGGTAATTCGGTAGGAAGGTAGATGAGATGGTAAACAGTAATATGCCATCTCACACTATTCATTCTAAGTGTTCGCTAGTTAGTGATGTCTGAATGAGTCTAGATCATCGTTTGCGTTTTGCTTGACGGGACAATGAGGGAGGATAAAGTAATTCCATTAGAATCTCTGTATCAACATCTGCTGAAGTTTTCTGCTTTGCTCTAACCCTAAGCGAGACATTAATGGCAAACTGAAGATCAGACATTTAACCAATCCCTTTGATCACACTCCAGCTAATTCCAAGCTTCTCACACACATTATACCTCTCCTGAACCACCCTGGCATCACCAGAGACTCTCTCTCAGTGCCTTACCCACTGGCTTTGCCAGAGGACCCCCTTATAAATCTCAAGGACAGAATCCAGTGAATTAACTAAGGGCACCCTTGAGGCTGATCTCCTATAGACCTTCATCTGGTTAGAGTACTATACAGCTTGCTGCTCCACATTCTATCAATTGACATTCTATTCATTTGAATGTAGCTTTTTCAAAATAATAAAGTGCTTAAGGATTAAAAAAAAAAAATTCAATTTCACTCACTATTTGGACCCATTTCTCTCTCAAGTTTGAAATAATGGGTCCATAGAGTCAAAAATCAGCAGGGAGGCCTCCAGCTCCAATCATAGGTGCTACTGACACACAAAGCCAAAGCTGGCCCCCAGAATCCAGCAGTACTCCCTTGTAAGGCAAATTAACTGGGCTGTCTTTATATGAAGGATGAAAGACTCCAAGACAGATACTCACAGGACATAACAGCTAGCTATCTCCACTTGATCCATTAAGAGCTGCCATTAGTTGGCATGGGAATATCCTACATCCAGGGCCTCTGTCCTGATCTCTGACTCCCAATCTCATTGCTTGGACTATGAATTTAAAAAAAAAAATTCACTTTCTCCATCCTCTTACTGCTTTTAAAAGCCTTTGATTAAATTCCTTCAGTACTTCAGATTCAGGTAATTCAAAGAAAGAAAGCTCAGTGCCAGGGGCTGGGGGCTGGGGAGATGGCTCGCAAGGTAAGAGCACTTACCACATAAGCAAGAGGGCCTGACTTTGATTCCCAGCACCCATGTGAAAAGCCAGATGCTGTCAGCCAAGCTGATGAAAACCTGACAGCTCCAAGTTCAGTGAGAGGCTCCGCCTCAAGGAGGTTGTGCCGAAGACTCCAACGATGGTCACGTGCAAGCTGTAGAGCCAGAATCCACTTGCTACTCAGTCCAAGAAGCAGATGCCTCAGAACAAAGGGGACCAAGAACGCAGCCCTAGTCTGGTTCTAACGGCCTGAAAACTCCCCCAGAGAGCCACTGGCATGGGTCTACATGGAAAGGCTGATGCCCAACGGCAATGCACTCTCTCAAGAAGAATACATTTTTCTTTCTTCTAGACCTTCATTCAGCCTATTGGATGGTGTTAGTTATATTCAAGGTTGTTCTTTCCCTCTCGGTTCCTAACCCACTTGCCAAGTGTCTCTGGTAATCCTGGAAAGCCCAGAGTGGGCTTTACTAATCTCCTAGACCTCTCTCAATGCAATCAAGTTGACTACCAACATTAACCATTATCCCTTCAACTTATGAGCAGATGATGCTGTACAATTACACAGTGGAGTTTTATTTCTCATGTAAAGAAAAATTAAATCATAAAATATGTGGGAAAATGGATGGAACTGGGAAAAGATTATGCTAAGCAAGGTAACCCAAGCTCAGAAAGGCAAATGCCCCATGTTTTCTCATATGTAGATCCCAGCTTCAAATGTTTAGATTTGTATGTGAGTTGAAGTAAAATCCAATAGTAGAGTCTAGGAAGCTAGAAAGGGGCTATGAGGGAGGGAGGAATACAGAGGGCTTAATAGGTACAATAGACATGTAAGTAGAGGGACAGAATGCTAGGAGTGAAATGATTTAAATGGGATCAAGAAAGGGGATATAATACAGGAGGGAGATGGAGGAAGGTTAATTAAAACTCAAGATTTGGGGCTGGAGAGATGGCTTAGCAGTTAAGGTGCTTGCCTACAAAGACAAAGGATCAAGGATCGGTTCCCCAGGACCCACAAAAGCCAGGTGCACAAGGTAGAGCATGTGTCTGGAGTTCATTTTCAGTGGCTGAAGGCCCTGGTGTGCCCATTCTCTCTCTCTCTCTCTCTCTCTCTCTCTCTCTCTCTCTCTCTGTCTCTTTCTTTCTCTCTCAGTTAAATAAATAAAAATATTTTTTAATATTTTTTTAGTTTTATTGATTTTTATTCATTTATTAGAGACAAAGAAAGAGAGAGAGAGAATGGGTGTGCCAGGGCCTCTAGCCACTGCAAACAAACTCCAGACGCATGCATCGCCTTGTGCATCTGGCTTACATGAGTCCTGGGGAGTTGAACCTGGGTCCTTTGGCTTTGCAGGATAACACCTTAACTGCTGAGCCATCCCTCCAGCCCTAATACAAATATTTTTTTAAAAACAGAAAGGGGATGTACTAGAGGAGGGAGTGGGTAGATGGTTAATCAAGATGTTGGGCTGGAGAGATGGCTCAGCTATTAAAGCACTTGCCTACAAAGTCTAACTATTTGGGTTCAATTCTCCAGTACCCACATAAAGGCAAATGCACAAGGCAACACATATGTCTGGAGTTTGTTTGTAGTGGCTAGAAGCCCTGGTATACCCATATTCTCTCTCTTGCTATCTCTCTCTTTCTCACTGTCCATATATATAGTTTGCCTCTTTCTCTCTCTCAAATAGTTTAAATAAATAAATAAATAAAATATAAAATCAAGATGTTATAAGTCATATGGAAAGCTATCTCTTGGTTAGCTAATTATATGTATTATAAAGAAGAGAGTTTGGGCAGAAGTATCCTATGGAGGTGGGTAATGTGCCCAGAAGCCATAGATTGTTATTAGAAAAATTTCAGTGCTGGAGGAAGATACCTTCCAGCCAGTTGTCGGTCAGGGAGGTCACTGATGCCCCCCCAGAACATTACAGACTATTGCACCCTTCAAGGCTCAGGGACCATTATGGGAGAGGTGGCGGAAAGAATGTCAGAGGCAAAGGGAAGTGTGAGTGCTCACAGTAGTGCCTCGGCATTCATGACCTCACAGTGGCTGACACTACCTACACAAGACCTGCATAACAGGGGAGGGAAAGTGATGACATCTAAAAAGAAGAGAGACTAGTTGGAAAGAAGGGATTGAGTGGAGGGGGGGGGATTCAGGAAGGGGAGAGGGGCGGGTGGTAGGAAAGGATTATGATCATGGTATATTGTCTATATTTATAGACGTTGTCAATAAAAAGTTTTAAGAAAGGATTGACTATCGTATCCCAGATGGATAAGTACAGGGAAAACTGAAATGAACGGCCCACTCAGGAGCAGATTAAAACAGAGAAGTGCCTCGGATAAGTTTACATAAACTAAACCCGCATATCCACAACTTGGGGACCCACGGAAGCAAGCACGAGAGCAAAGAATCTGTGGTTTGTGTCTGTTTTCAAGGGCAATCAACTCTAAGCCAAAGCTCCTTGGGCTCTTTCGTGGGCATCTTCCGAAAGGAGCTAGCGCCTGGCAGATTCGCTCGCGTAGTCAGAGCATTCCACAGATACAGTCTGATAAGTGGTCCCCGCAGCCACTGTCCCTTTGTCTCATGCAGTTCTTTTCCGGATGGAATCCCATTTGGGGGAGGGGGGCTATAAAGTGCAGAGCTGACAATGTAAAGTGTGCCTGCAAAGTGAAGTAAAGTAAGGTTTATTCGGGGACTTCTGAGCCCAATTGTCTGTAATGAAGCTCTTGCCTGCTCTTTCTCCCCGCACTCGGCGCTGTCATTAGTTACAGTCGCTTTTT
Organism: Dipus sagitta; assembly: GCA_036346955.1. Taxonomy (NCBI): domain Eukaryota; kingdom Metazoa; phylum Chordata; class Mammalia; order Rodentia; family Dipodidae; genus Dipus; species Dipus sagitta. Next base: position 13,583,447 of record CM070790.1, read on the forward strand.
GCCTCCAGTTCGCTACTCGTGGGCATCCTGCGTCTCCCGGTGAATGGCTTAAGGAAAGAACATTTTGCAAATTACTACCCTGTAGGTCAAAATTGTCAATTCTTTCTTAAAAACAACTGCAGCACCCCATTTTGAAAATGACTATTGTTATATAGCACGGTAAGGAAAAGACCAACATTATTGAATCGAGCCATCAAGAGCAATTTAGACCCATTTCGTACCTGCCATATTTATCCCCACTCCTCGGCGGAGCTGTGATATGTATTTAAGACCCTTGACAGTGAGGACTGTAAGCCGGCTGCATGTTCTTAGTAGATCTGCCTCGAGTGTCCTGGGAATGAATGGGAAAAACCTCATCTCAAGTACAAATGCTGTCTTTAACACGTGAGCTGTCACAAAGCTGAACTGAGCCTGGTGGCCTATGTGCAAAAATGTATGCAAATGTATACACAATTTTTACTCTGCGTAAGGTGGTGGGAATGACTGGGTTGGTGTGACTTCCCTTGGGTGAGATGGAGTCTGAAGTTCAAGAGAAGAAGTGATGTGGGATTATCCTGGCCGTAAACACTTAGAGAGTAGCATAGCAGACTACCTCACAGAGCGGACCATAGTGCGAACCACGATTTACTGTATGAGGAGAGAAGAGTCGTGGCAGAGATGCCCTCAAATGCCACTGTAAGACTGAAGAGATGGCTCAGCGGTTAAAAGCACTTGCTTGCAAAAACCTGCTGATCCAAGTTCAATTCCCCAGTACCTATGGAAGGCCAGATGCACAATGTAGCTCATGTGCTTAGAGTTCATAGGAGACCCTGGTGCACTCATACTCACTCTCTTTCTGTCTGTCTGTCTGTCTGTCTCCCTCTCTCTCTCTCTCTCTCTCTCTCTCTCTCTCAAATAAATAAATAAATAAGCCACTGTAGATTAAAATGATTTTATTTCTATCTTTAGGAGGCAAGATAAGAAACCATGTCCAACTGCAAGGGCCTTGGGGACATGTGGAGGAGCCTCAGCACTTCTCTAAGTTTTAGGATACAAGAACTGTGCTGTAGTGGTCACGGGATGTAAGCGGGGATGACTTGTATCTGATGAGATCACTCACATGTCTGCCAAACTGCAAGTGGCTTAGTTCTCCACATCGTCTCTCTGCAGGGCTATCCTGGCCTTATCACAAGGTGAGTGGTGGGCAAGGTTTGGCGTGCACATACACACACACACACACACACACACACACACACACACCAATCAAGACTCTGTTCACATCAATTTGCTGCTATCTCATTTGGCCAAGGCAAAGTCACGGGTCTGGCTCCAAGACAATGTGGAGGAGGTTGATGCACAGAGGTAGATTTCAGATGTGATCACAGAGACTATTCATGACACACCGTCGCACTGACTGTTCTGTCCCCTGTCTCCCAGGGGCCAGCAAGGCTCTTCAGAAGAGGGTGTGTGGCTCCCTCTTAATTCCCAGCTTGTTGTTTAGCTAGCTGGTGATAAGCAAAAACTGCTGTAAGGAATCCAGAGGGATTTTTTTTGCAAGGGCAGTACAAAAAAAAAAAAAAAAAAAAAAGGCTTTCAGGAATGTTCTCCTACACCATCTGTCACAGCTTTGGGTAATTTTCCTGAATGAGGAGAGTCATCTCCATGACCTTTGCCCAGAGTTGCTTCAAACAGAGACACAAGCCACCTGGGAGAATGACTTGTCACACAGTCTGTCTGTAAAGGCTCTTTCCTCTGCGTGCTGTGATCACAGCCTTCAGCCCCTGAGCTGGCAGGATGATGGTCCAGACACAGTGCTCGGGGGTTTATTTCTCTTTCACACAATGCTAGAGAGAGGCAGTTGCTGAGCCCAGCAATAGAGCAGTGAGCTGGGTTTCAGGCCCAAGATTTTTTATCTTTAGCCCATTCCTGAGCTCTGAGCCTGTGTGTTTGTCAGCAAAATATAGATAAAAATGTGGTGGTGACTGAGCTGGAGAGATGGCTTAGTGGTTAAGTGCTTGCCTGTGAAGCCTAAGGACCCTGGTTCGAGGCTCAATTCCCCAGGACCCACATTAGCCAGATGCACAAGGGGACGCACGCATCTGGAGTTCGTTTCCAGTGGCTGGAGGCCCTGGCGTGCCTTTCTCTCTCCCTCTCTCTCTCTCTCTCTCTCTCCCTCTCCCTCTTTCTCTCTCTGTTGCTCTCAAATAAATAAATAAATAAAAGTGAACAAAAAAAAATTTTTTTTAAATGTCACCACCACCGGGCCTTTAGTTCCAGCACTTGGGAGGCAGAGGTAGGAGGATCACTGTGAGTTCAAGGCCACGCTGAGACACTTAGTGAATTCCAGATCAGCTTAGGTTAGAGTGAGACCCTATCTCAAAAAACAAACAAACAAAAATGTCACTACCACCCCCAACAAGGGTCCAAGCAGGATCAGACAAGATAGCCTAGATAAAGTGTCTGTCCTGCAGTTGGTGCCCAGTATAGCTTGCCCCCCCCCTTTGTCTTCCCTCCCCATCTCTACAGTGGTAACAAAAAAATCCTTTCCCTTTTCCTCCTGCAAGATGCCATGAAGCTAGAATCCTCAGCAGCATCTTTGACTCATGCTGGCCAGTGTTTCACTGCCAGAGCTATTCATCTGTATCAACAGAGATTCCCCGCCCACCCCCTTCTTCCTCCCATTATTTAACATAGTTTTCATTTCCCATCCAGGCCATTTATACAGTACACTGTGAAGGTATCTTTCCTCCCTAAACCCTCCTAAGCTACAAACTGAAAAGAATTACCTCTACCTCTTTTTTTTTTTTTTTTTTAACTTTCCCTGGCCACCTCTGGATGTACAAGTCACTTAGCACAAGGAGAAATAATGAATTTTTTTTCCCCCTATTCTGCTGAGGTTACCCGCTATGGGCCGTTAAAGAGATACTCATTTTTAAAATATGCTTGACAGCCTGGAAGATGTATTTCAGATATCAGAAAACTGAGCCCATTATGTGACATTTAAAATATATAGCGTGGCGATATATTTCTAAAATGTGCAATATACCTTATGAATTTATATTGCACACATGGCACTGAGTTATTTGTATTATTTTTCCCCTGTGGATTCGAAGTTTCTAGATGATTTCCCTGTTCGAGCATCTCATTATTAAGCCCCTGGCCAACATAACATGAAAAAAAAAAAAAAAGCGAAAGAAAAAAGGCCGTGAATGCAAAGTTCAAGGTCAGTCAGTTTATGATTCCACACCCACCAGCATCAGGGGAACCCAGAGGATGTGCAGAACCTGGGAGGTGCTTCTGTTGGCCAGGCAAGTGGCCACCGCCCCTCCTGACTTCACTGGGGTAGGTAGAGTCCCTCAGTTCCACCCAGAAATGGTGAGGCTGGGCAGTGAGGACACTTGCTCCCGCTCACGCAGCTCAGAGGGGCAGGGACAGAATATCTGAGCCAGACCCCAACCTGCTCATCTGCCAGCTGCACCCCACTGCCTTCATGGATGAACTCACTTTTTGAGGGTCCCTCATTTCAATAGTGGAAAAGAAGAGACGATGGGAAGAAACGGACTCAACAAGTAACCACAGAGCGCAAACTCCCTCACTCATCGCCCACGTCCTCCCTCATCTGACCCCAGGCCTCCTTCTCCTTTGAATCCATCATGCCAAGTCCCATCTTCCTCTCAAGAAATGCTCTGTGCAGCCCGTAATGAGCCTTCTCTAGGGTCACTTCTCTCTCTCTGTGTGGGTCCGGTTTATCATCCTCTCTCCTCCTCCTTCAGATCCTTGCCAGCCCCCTCCCCAGCAGTGCTGAGATCTGTCCCACCAAGGAGGTATCCACACCCTGTTTTCACTGTCAGCACCTAACTTTCACATGCCCACGCATCATAAACCTGAGCTCCTACTTGCCAGTCCAAAGACCGCAGGGTCCCCTTATCTAAGGACCAAGGGCCAGGAGTCACACGCTCCAGAAATGCACAGCAGCCTGAACGAGTGGCGCCTGTCTCCAGAAAAAAAAAAAAAACAAAAAACCCTTCCCTGTTTGAGCTTCTCCATTTTCCTTCAGTGGTTCGGAGCCATCCTCCAGCTGCCCAAAGAATGGAGATTTTTGAGACCTTTATCCCATGGGTGACAAATTCAGCCTCAGATACTTCTCTATTTGCAGCAAAGACAGACTCTCCTGTCATCTCACAGAACACGCAAGTGCCAAGGAAGCAGAAAGGAAGAGGAGCTATAATTTAGTGACCAAACTGTCTTACTGCCCCACGTGGTTCTGCTGTCTTCTGGCCATTCCCCCAACCCAAACTGCTGCCTTCACACCAAGAAATAAACCATCAGTCCCTGAGCTCAACCAGCCTCCTCTCTCCCAGCACTTCCCCCCCATCTTGACTTTCTGTATATTAAACCAGCTTCATAAGATTAACCTTTTCTTCCCCATAGAGATCTGTGTTTATTGAGGGTCTAGGATGCCACTGGGATCCTTGGCTGCCTCGGTTGTAACAAGTGAGCTCTCTGTCATTGTGTATATGGGGAGTGAGCCATAGTATCAAACAGTATAGTGAGTACGGTCATGAGGGGTGCCGCTTCACGCTCACAAAGACCCTTGCTTGGAACGGAGATGGATGGTGAGCTCGGTCGTGGCAGGGATTTTAGTCATAGCCTGCTAGAGATGCTGAGAGACTTTAGACAGTGCAAATCTGCCTCTCCCTTTCTATATGGGCCTCTACTATTATCACTCCATGAACCTAATTCTGTCAGTTGGCCGGCTCTCAGGCCTTTCAAGTTCATTCCTCTGTTAGTCTTCTTCGTGGACATGTTTGGCTAGAGCGTACTGTCTGCTCCTAGAAGTAAACCAATAAATCAGCCCATAACCGAGTCGTCATTCGAAGCATCTTCCTGATCCCCTCACTTCTCCCACACCCTGCCCTGGACTGCTAGAGCACTGAGCCATGTACTGTTCAAGACCATGTCCTCCCAGGCTGCCTCCTTTCCTGTGATTGGCTCAAAAATTTGAGTTCTCAGGCTAGGGTTGTAGCTGTGTTAGTAGAGTGTTTGCCTACCATGCACAAAGCTCTGGGTTCCATCCCCAGCACTACATAATACATCTGTGCTGACACATGTCTGTAATCTCAGCCCTCAGGAGGTGGAGGTCATCTTCTGCTGCATAGTGAATTGGAGACCAACTTGAGCTACATGAGACCCTGTCTCAATTTAAAAAGAAAGAAAGAAAATAAATGTTTAGGGCTGGAGAGATGGTTTAGCAGTTAAGGTGCTTACCTGCAAACCATAAGGACCCAGATTCCATTCCCCAGTACTCATGTAAGCCAGACACACATGATGGCACATGTGTCTGCAATTTATTTGCAGTGGCTAGAGGCCCTGGCATGCCCATTCTCTCTCTCTCTCTCTCTCTCTCTCTCTCTCTGTTCCTCTCTCTCTCATAAATAAATATTTTTTTCAAACAGGGCTGGAGAGCTGGGTGTGGTGGTGAACACCTTTAATCCCAGCACTTGGGAGGCAGAGGTAGGAGGATTGCCGTGAGTTCAAGGCCACCCTGAGATGACATAGTGAATTCCAGGTTAGCCTGGGCTAGAGTGAGAACCTACCTCAAAAAACCTAGTGGTTAAGGCACTTACCTGTGAAGCCTAAGGACCCAGGTTTGATTCCCTAGGGCCCATATAAGCCAGATATACATGTTGGCACATGCATCTGGAGTTCATTTGCAGTGGCTAAAGTCTCTACGTGCCCATACTCTATATCTTTCTCTCTCTGTTGCAGTCTGGTTCACATTGCTGGTAGAAATCACCCAACCAAGAGCAGCTTGTGGGAAAAAGAGATTTATTTTGGCTTACAGGCTCGAGGGGAAGCTCCACAATGGCAGGGGAAAACCATGGCATGAGCAGAGGGTGGACATCAACCCCCGGCCAACATAAGGTGGACAATAGCAACAGGAGAGTGTGCCAAACACTGTCATGGGTAAACTGACTATAACACCCATAAGCCTGCCCCCAACAATACACTCCCTCCAGGAGACATTAATTCCCAAATATCCATCAGCTGGGAACCTAGCATTCAGAACACTTAAGTTGATGGGGGACACCTGAATCAAACCACCACACTCTCTAATAAATAAATAAGTTTTTAAAAAATTTTTAAGTGTAAACAAATTTGATTTCTCCCTCTACTTTCTTAATCCCACTTTCTGCATGAATAGCCTATAGGTTCCATTCATTTTTATTCAATATATTAATTGTAAAGAATAAGACATTATGATGTTTTCATGCATGATATGCATGTACTCTGATCATATTCATTCTTATTACCCCCTCTTTTACCTCCAACAGATCTCACCAACCACCTTCCTCTTCCAAACTACCTCCTGTATTCATTGCTTTTCCTGCTGCTGTGACAAAATGCCTGACAGAAACAACTAAAGGAAGGAAGGGTTTATTCTGGCCTGCAGTTTAAGAGAACATCCCACGATGGCGAGGAAGCCATGGCGGCAGGAGTGTGGCACAACTGCTCACACCAAGTCTATAGTCAGGAAGCAGAGAGAGATGAATGCTGGTGCTCAGCTAGCTTTCTCCTTTTATCCAGTCTGATTCCCAGCACATGGGATGGTTCCGACCATATCCAGGGTGGCCTTCCCTCTTCAGTTAAACCTTTCTGGGAACATCTTTATATACACACCCTGAGGTATGTATGTTTCATGATGATGCTGAATTCCATCAAGTCGACAATGAAAATTAACCATCACATCTCCCTTCCACTTTGATGTCTTACGTTTTTACTCTTAGAAAAGCCTGGCTTCAATGGCTACATCATGAGCTCCAGTAACCCATGTCTGAAGTCTACAACTTTCTTGGCCAAAGCTACAGATAAAGAAATGCTGAATACCCCTCAGGGCGCTCTTTTCTAAGGGTTCAGTCGATACCAGACCCTGGCGAGACCCACCTCCACTTGGTTTCCATCAACTCAAAGGTGGTAGAAGTTATGATACTGGTACTAGAGGATCTCAAAAATCCTGTTACAGCAATAGCACCACATAGGATCTCTGCACTCAGCCCCAAGCTGATACAGCTGCCATTTCTGGTGGATTCAGAAGATTCATACTCTTCTAGATGTAACAATGAGCCCAAATGCAAAGATGGAAATTTCCCAAGAATATCAACCAGTAATGATAATAATAAATAATAATAATAATGGTTATTGTTGTTAATAATATTATTACATAATGATTATTATTACAAAATAATAGTCATTTTATTACATAATAATAATTTTATGACCAAGATCTTGCTCTAGCCTCCCTCTAGGTCCCAGTCCTTGTGGTCTCCATTGAAAGAATTCAGACAAAACACAAGAGTGTAGTATAGAAGATAGGTTAGAGTTTATTATAGAGTAAAATGAAACCCTCTTAAGGGATGAAAGTGGACAATAGCAAAAGAAACACTGTGCCAACCTACCATTTAAGGTATGCCTTGTGTCATCTCTAAAGTCTCTGAAATTGTCAGCTTCCTCTGAAGGGCATGTTTTCTGTCCAGGAGATTGCCAGGTACGCTTAGATTACCTCTTATGGGAGAAGCAATGGCATAGTATATATACTTACCAGAAAACCTTAGCTAGGTAGTAATCTATGACTTGAGCAGTTCAAAATGTCATGTCTCCATCCATGGCCAAAGGTACACTCTGATCCCATCCTTCTGATCAGGAGCCAGAATCCTGCTGTTTCGGTTCCTGGTTGTATAGGTGTTGATTGTATACGTTGGGTCCATTCTTAATGAGCTCCAAGCTTGCTAATATCCAACTGGTTACCTAATAATTCTAGGAGTACAGGATCACCGTTGCATAGGAATTGAGAAACATATTGTAAGAGGGTTGCTGAAGATGAAAGACTGTTTACTGTCTTGAGAAATCCTAGGTTGCTGGTGTTACGGCAGTATACAAGGTAGCTGGCAGACTGCTCATATAATCTTACCCTCCAGGAAAGTAGCTAAGATGCACCACCCAAACTGAATCCAGAGGAAGGAGAAATGATGGTGCAGTGTCTGCTAAGACCCTAGGAAAGTATCGAGAAGGATGCATTTGAGGCCATGGGTGGCCTATGGAAATGCAGGAGACTGAGCAGCCTGAGGCCCTCGGCTACAAGAGCCATGGGGGCACACAATGACTTCACTCACATGGATGGCTCTGCCTGGCACCCATCTCAGCTCTTGAAAGGACCTCAGGTCTCAAAGGATTTCTCCCTGCTTTGTCCTTAAAGTACACTCTGCTTGCATCGCTGTTTACAAAGGGCAGAAAGTAAAACTAAATGCCCAGAACTGGTACTTAAAAAGCTTTTAGGACTTCAGCACTACACAATTGGTGCAGCCTCAGGAAAATGCAGGCTTAGTTGAAAGGAAATACACTCCTCTGAGGCTTCAGGGAAGAGAGTGGTGCTGGCTCAAGGAGTCTCATTCTTTTTGGGGGGGGATTTTATTTTGTTTTATTATATATATATATATATATTAAACAGCCATGTTGGTACCATCTTTAGCCTCCTTCCTATCCTGCCCCCTCTGAAGGGATCCTCTTCATTGGGGAATGTGGGTTGTGCATTGTGGGGGTAGCCATAAGTTATGGGTAAGAGGCAATGTCTTTGTGCACAATGTCCCAACTTGTGGCTCTAACAATCTTTCTGCCCCCTCTTTCATGAATTTCCCTGAACCATGTTGGGTTTGATTTAGGTCTACTTCAGTGATGAGGTCTTGGGAGCCTCTGTGTCTCTAGATCTCTGGTTTGGTAGGAGATGAGTGTTCTCTGTGTCCATCTCCTTCACCCTTGTGCTGGCACCAGGTTCAACAAGAAAGCAGCGCTCTTGCTCATTTCCCCAATTACTCTATGGTTTAAGATGGGGCCCTGGTGAGGTGCAATGAGCTGAATCTCTCCTCAGATTCTGTGTCCATCTAAAAAAGAGAAGGAGATTCTCCAATGGAGAGTGAAGTCAGCACCAGATAAATGGGATAACCATTTATTATTTTAGAGGAAATCTAATAGGTGTAGGTCCTCTTGTAGCCCAAGATTGGTGGGAGCTTGGTATTGGAGAGCAGACTTGATTTTTGGATATGGTTCTGATTTGTTTCCCAGTTCCAGCTATGTGTTCCATTCCGCTGAGTGGATCCATTAGCCAATTCAAGAGTAGTTCGTTACCCTCCATGGCTGTGTGCCACTATTGAATTTGTATGAGCATCACGTCGAGTTTTTTTGCTGCTAAGTAGCTTAGACCACGAGTTGTTTGGACAGATGTTAGTCATTTTCCCCCAGTTGCTCATGTAGCACTATCTGGCACTAGACAAGCTAACTGTCTGGGGACTGACTCTCTTGCAGATTCCAGCCAACTCTTGCCATGATCCATACTAACAGCAAATGGAGTCTTTGGCAGCGGGGTCATACCACTAACCTTTGGTGGGTCATCAAGTGCTCAAACATAAATCTGTCTTCTTTTGGGAAACCTTGTAGGCCCCTCTGGTCAACAGATCATTGTGGATGTATTTATTCCGGGAGAACAAGACAAGGTTGGTATAGCAGAGGCTGCTAAACAGCTACTGAGGTGTCAGCCCACCGAAGTACAAGGCACACAGAAGTGAAACACAGAGCAAAAGGCATGGAACACAAAGCCTTGAAGCCACCGGGGGCTTCTAGAGAGTAGGTCAGCAAAGGGGGTGCACTGAGCAGCCTCAGTACCCACCTGGGCACTGGGAGCTCACTGCCGTGGAGCCGTGTATTCTCTGTGCACGGACACCGAAAGGTCCTCTTAACCTGGGGCTTCCTGAATGGCTCTTCGGGAAGGATTTCAGCAGCACATTGCAGAAGTTGAGTCAGTGTACCAAGGTTGCATGCTGTTGATTTTAAGAAGCTTAGCGCATATTTTCACGTCGATGGCTTAAGCACCATTTTTAGTGATTACACCCATGTTAAACAAGACCTCTGGTGGTATCTAACCGTGGCTGTTATTCATATGGGTGTAAGTACATGTACGAGCTTTGTGTGACTTGTTCCCCAAAAATGGGACACTGGGAAAGCTGTAGGATTTGCAAAACCTTGGTGTCACTCGGAGCCTCCCAGTCCTATTATTTTATAGTGATTCAAATTCCTGATTAACTCATGGAGGTCTTGAGATAAACTAGAAATTAGATCTCTGCCTGTCATCCAAAGTTACCACTGAAAGAAAAAATCAGGCTTTCAAGACTAAATAAATAGGTGGCACAGTGGACCAGATCTGAATTAAAATGCCAAAATGATGCTTAGTTACCGAACATCTCTCAGAAACCCAGCAAGTATATTGAGGGGTGTTAAGCTGGACATTTAAGAGGGTGTCTAGGTACACACAGTATTGTCATAACCTGAGCTGGGTACTGAGTAAAGGAGATGGTTTTGTTTGGTCTTATGGTTTTGGAGGGACAAGAGCATGGAACGGGTGTTGGGGTCTAGTAAGAGCTTCATGGTAGACAGCATCATTTGGTAGGAGCACTTGCATGGTGAAGAAACAAGGAACCAGGGGGAGGGGGCTAGGCTCACTTATATGACAACCCAAGAGTTCAGCTGCTGAATCTGCCTCTGTAAAACCAGCATCAATCCTGTCATGACCCAATCACCTTCCATGGTATCTCCACCTCTTTAAAAAAACCTCAGTATTTTTCCATACTGCTTCATTAGAAACCAGGCTTCTAGCGCATGAGACTTTGGGGAAGAAACCACACCCAAACCATAGCAGTGGAAAGAAATACAATCCAGAGAAAATGAAATCTAAGCACTCTGAAGGACAAAAGTTTCACAAAGGAAAGAAAAGCCACAGGCACCCTCGACTAAATGAAGGTTTGGTTACCTGAGCTAGGTGATGCCCATATCACCTAATTCATTGTGTCATGTGATATCAACTTATGAGTACCCAAAATATCTCAAAGTAAAAACAAATTGAGACAGATCTTTCTATGTAGTCCAGACTGGCCTCAGACTTAAGGTGATCCATCTGCTTCATCTTCCTGAGTGCTGAGATGACGAGCATGCACCACCACAAACGAATTTCAAAGTAAAAAATAAATAAAAGGGAAAACCTTGAAAGAGGAGAAATTGAGAAAGGAAAGAATGAAGGAAAAAAATCCAAGGCTGTCAGGAAAATTAGGAGATTTGAACATCACATAGCTATGCACTCAAACTCAACATAGGGCTCATAAAATACACGAGGCCAAACCCTCATTAAGCCTGTCTTTCCACCATGTGCCTCTTCCATTTTGTTATTATTTAAATATTATATTAACAATGCCAGGTATGGTAAGTGCATGCCTCTAATCCCAGCACACAGGAGGTAATGGTAGGAGGATGGCCTTGAGTTCAAGGCCAGCCTGAGACTATATAGTAAATCTCAGCCTGGGCTAGAGCAAGTTCCTTCTACAAAAACAAAAGTACTCATTTAAAGGGCAAAATCTTGGAAACTTGAGGGTTATAAAAGCAACCTCCAAACATCTGTGGGTTTTTGTATACACTAACAGTGAAACCTGAAAAAAATATTATTTATCATAACTTCCAAAAATGCTTTGAAATAAATTTAACAAAGTAGGTAAAAGTTCAGTGCATGAAAAAGTATAAAACAATGAAATTACAGAATATACAGCTAAATAAAGATATTCTGTGCTCATGCATTAGAAGAATCAACATTATCAAAATGTCCACATGAGAAAGGTCATCCAGAGTCAATGCATACCTACTAAAATTCTGATGACATTGTCCACATAAATATATAAACAACTATAAGACTCATATGAAACCACAAAATATTCCATGTAGCCATACCATTTGAAGTGAAAAGAAAAGTTGCAAGCATCATATTACTTTATTTCAAACTTTTATTAAAAACATAGATTAAAAAAAAACAGCTTGGGAGAAGCACAACAGTCAAAGAACAATGAAACAGAATAGAACACAAAAATATGTCCATGCCTTTATGCACAACTGATTTTCAACAGAGCTACCAAAACCCCACAATGAAGAAAGGATGGTCTTTTCAATAAATAGGGTTGAGAAATTTGAGTATCTATATGCAGATGAAATTAGACCCTTATCTTACTCCAAATGTAAAAATAAATTCAAAAATAGGCTAAAGGTTAAACTATAAGACTTGAAACTATAAAACTACTACAAGAAAACTTTAAAGAAAAAAATCTTCATCCTATTAGTCTGGAGATTTTATATATATATAATATGTATCTATTACTTAGATATGAAATCAAAGGCATGGGCAATAAAAGCAAAAATAGGCAAATGAGATTATTCAAACTAAAAGGCTTCTAAAAGGCAAACAGTCAATAGTGTGGAGACAGCCTGTGGAATAGGATACCTGAGCTAGAAGGACCCAGAGCTTGGCATTGCCTGGAAGAGTTGCCTTGCGCAATTCTAACCATCCTCCCTCCAGGTGACCTGGCCATCCTCACACATGATGGTAGGAGAGGAAGGAAATCATGCAGAGAACATGTTACAGTAGAGTGAGGAATGCATTGCATGGTCTGTCTGTCCTAACCTCAGAAGTCACTAAGTGTTAACGCTTCCATATTTCACTAGCTGAACTTCTTACAGTCTTCCAAGACTCAATGGGGGTGCACAAGCCCTACCAACTGATGGGTATTATATCAAGGAGTTGGAAGTCGTTTTTTTTTTTTTTTTAATCCATCCCCAAACTAGTCTCTGACAAAAAGATTGGAATCCAAGGCCATCAATCCTCCACAATCCTTTCCCTAGCCTATCCTGTGCCTACAAGATTGGGCCCTCATGTTATGTTTATTTCTTTAGTTTTATTTGTTTGAAGCAGGGTCTCACTGTGTATCTCAGGATAGCTTTGGACTCACTATGTAACCCAGACTGACAAAATAGAATGGAAGGATGTATACAGTGGACTAGCAGCTAAATAAAATTAGAGTTTTATATGAAGCAAGAAGAAAAATGACTCTTGGGCTCACCACGAAGATTATAAGTCACAGGGCTGGAGAGAAGGCTTAGCCATTAAGTGCTTGTCTGTGAAGCCTAAGGACCCTGGTTCGAGGCTCAGTTCCCCAGGACCCACGTTAGCCAGATGCACAAGAGGGCGAATGCGTCTGGAGTTCATTTGCAGTAGCTGGAGGCCCTGGCAAACCCATTTTCTCTCTTTCTCTCTCTCTCTCTCTCTCTCTCTCTCTCTCTCTCTCTTTCTCTCTTTCTCTCTTTCTTTCTCTCTCCCTCTCTCTCTCTCTCTCCATCTTCTGACAACTCGAGATGCTCACAAATATCTCTGCTTAAATGGCCAACCAGGCTGGAGAGATGGCTTAGCGGTTAAGCGCTTGCCTGTGAAGCCGAAGGACCCTGGTTTGAGGCTCGATTCCCCAGGACCCACATTAGCCAGATGCACAAGGGGGCGCACGCGTCTGGAGTTCGTTTGTAGTAGCTGGAGGCCCTGGCGCGCCCATTCACTCTCTGTCTGTCTCTCTTCTCTATCTCTTTCTCTCTGTGTGCTTGCAAATAAATAGAAATAAATTTTTAAAAAATGGCCAACCAGCCTTCAAAACCAGGGAACCCTTTCCCTTCCTAAAATAGTGACTTTATATTTGAACACTTGCTTTACAACATCAGTCCTTATCCCAAGCAAAATATTTTGCCTCCCATCAGACCATGTCAGCTGGGCCGGGAAGTGGGCAAATGTGTTTTTTTTAAATATTTTTGTTCATTTTTATTTATTTATTTGAGAGTGACAGAGAGAGAGAAAGAGAGAGAGAGAATGGTCCTACCAGAGCCTCTGGCCACTACAAATGAACTCCAAATGCATGTGCCACCTTGTGCAACAGGCTTACGTGGGTCCTGGGGAATCGAGCCTCAAAGCAGGGTCCTTAGGCTTCACAGGCAAGCGCTTAACCTCTAAGCCATCTCTCCAGCCCGGAAGTGGACAAATGTGAGAAGATGAGATGAAATGAACCACGGTTGCCAGATTCTCAAGGGGCGTGATATTTAAGAGCTGTAGCTTTGTAGAACTGTCCTTTTTCTTTTAAAAAATCATAATCTGGTGGCCAGAGGCTCTGGTAGGACCATTGTCTCTCTCTCTCTCTCTCTCTCTCTCTCTCTCTCTCTCCCTCCCTCCCTCCCTCCCTCCCTCTTTCTCTCTGTCGGTCTGTCTCTTTCAAATAAATAAAAATAAAACAATTTTTTTAAAAAAATATCACATTCTGGGACTAAGGATAGAGCTCAAATGATAGAGTGCTTACCCAGCATGCTTGAAGCCTTGGGTGTGGTCCCCAGCACACATTAAAAATGGGTGTGGTAACACACTGCCACAAACCCAGCACTTGGGTATAGAGGTAGGAGGAACAGAAGTTCAAGGTTATCCTTCATAGCTCACTACATAGAAACTTCTAGGCTAGCCTGGGCTACATGTGACCCTGTCTTGAAAACAACAAATGCATACATAAAGAACTTCTTTTTCCAGTGAGCATCTATTTTGTAAATGAACAAATCTGGATTTTATCCTTGTGGTGAGAAGACTTCAGAAACAAGATCAAAAAGATGCCAGATTTTCTAGCAGGGGCTGGAGTGAGAAGGGGGAAAAACACCTGCCTGCAACCTTTGGTGCTCAATCTCCCCTCTAAGTGATGCCACAAGTACTGAAAGAAAGAAGAGCCGGGTTTCCCCTGGGTGTCCCACAGCAGCTCTGAGCGCACACATCACAAGGAGAATTCATTATCCTCCTCACTACAGTCTGCCCTGGCTCCTGGGTTTGAAATCTCAATTAGCAGTAACATCCGCTCCTGCCTAGAAGACAAGCCAGAAACTCTGGAGTGTGCTTATTAGGTTCCCTCTTGCTTTCTCTCTCTCTCTCTCTCTCTCTCTCTCTATCTATCTATCTATCTCTCTCTCTCGTGCTCTAATTCACTCTCTCCTTATGCGGAAACATTTAATCTTTCAATAAATCCAATCCAAACTGATTCGGCAATGCCCTTCTCTAGCCCCATCTTATAGGTTGCTAAGGAGACATCAGCCCTTTATGGGACTCTTTCTGAGACTTCATGCCTTAGGTCCCTTCTCGGAGGCTGTCACTCCACACTGCTTCCATTGGAATCCCGGGTCCTCTCCAGTCCCTTCCCTGCCCTCTCCTGTGCCTATGAAACTAAACCCTCATTCTTTCATTTTGCTCACAAGACTGTTCGTGTATTTTCATCTGTTTGAAACAAGATCTCACTGTGTACCCCAGGCTAGTTTGAACTCACTACGTAACCCAGGCTGACTTTAAGCATAGAGCAACCCTCCTGCCTCAGTCTATGCGCTGGGATTACAAAGACCCACCGCTATATGTCTACTCACAAAACTTGTGATGTGTAGTCTGAACACAGCCTGCCTCTTCTTCCCCATCTTAATAACACCACTCACAGGCCTCCTCACCGTTTGTCCAAAACACCGGATTTTCAACATGCTCACTGCACTGTCTTTGGATATATGCCCAGAGGTGGAGTTGCTGGCTAATATGATACTTAAATAAAGCCACTTACTGCCTGTGCCTAAAAATACACATTGCTTCTTACCTGTCACAGGCTGCATGCCTAAACATCTAGATTACATGTTATCTTCTTTGTATTGTTATAATGCTCTGTAGATTTAGTGAGTGCCTCCCATGGTTTAGCCTTTGTGCTGAGTAATATATATTATCTCAGTTAATATCCACGACAGTCTTGTGAGTTAAGCAGACAATGCGCTGAGTCTTGGGGAGGTTATCCGGCTCAGGCTCCCTCACCAGGATTTTAAAGCCAGTGCTCATAACCACAGTGAACTCACTGGAGGTAAGATCCAGGAGTCAGTCCCTCCTGCCAATGTCTGGCATCTTGGCCATGCCTGTTCACACTCATGCATTCCACTACAAGACCCAAGCTTTCGCGAATTTACTTACTTAATCTTGCTTGGGTCCTGACTCAAAAACCAAACTGTTCAAAAACAGGTGTATTTACAGGACAACCAGAAAACATTTGAATACGTCAGTACGTATTTGATGAAAGTAAGGAACCATTTTTTTTAAGTTTTTATGGTTTAGAAATGTCCTAAGCTGTTTAGAGATAAAATGGCATGAAGCAGGATATGCTTGAGGGAGAGTATGAAGAAAGGAACAGGAAAAAAGTTTCATCATTGTGTTTAGAATTATTAAAATTGGGCAATGTATTCATGGAGGTCATGCTACTATTTACCACTGTATGTGGCTGAAAGTCTCTATTTTTTTAATATTTTATTTTTTAGTTAGTTAGTTAGTTGACAGAGAAAGAGGGAGAGAGGGAGGCAGAGAGAGAGAGAGAGAATGGGTGCTCCAGGGCCTCCAGCCACTGCAGATGAACTCCAGACGCTGTGCTCCCCCTTGTGCATCTGGCTAATGTGGGTCCTGGGGATCAAACCTGGGTCCTTTGGCTTTGCAGGCAAACGCCTTAAGAGCTAAGCCCTGAAACTCTCTATTTTAATGGAAATATTCTATGGGTTCCTCAAGTAAATGTGTTTGTGTGCTCAGCCCCCTCACTGGGGTTGTTGGAGAGCAGAGGATATGTGTGTGAGTCTCCGCTTTGCCCCTGCGCTACCAGCACCTTAACTGCACACAGGGGAAAGGGTCATTAATGTTCCTTAAATAAAGAACTGTAACCAACAAGATCAAGTCCAAAGGCAGAGGGCAATGCTGTCTTTCCTCCTGACCGGCCCACTTTTGACCAATAACTTCATTGCCACCAGAACAGTGGATGGTCCCCCAGAGAGATCAGGGCCAGCTGCTGTAGTTGGACATGTTGTCCTGTCCTGTCCCCGATTCCTGGCTTCTCATCTGCTTCCACTCTGACCTGCTCCCTCCCCCCACCCCCGACTCCAGTGTCGCAGCTCTTTGCCTTTGGACACTGAGCTAGCTGTCTATTTTTTTTAATTTTTTTGTTGTTTATTTATTTATTTGAGAGTGAGAGAGAGAGAGAGAGAGAGAAAGAGAGAGAGAAAATGGGTGCACCAGAGCTTCCAGCCTCTGTAAACGAACTCCAGATGCGTGCGCCCCCTTGTGCATCTGGCTAACGTGGGTCCTGGAGAATTGAGCCTCGAACCGGGGTCCTTAGGCTTCACAGGCAAGCGCTTAACCACTAAGCCATCTCTCCAGCCCCCCCCCCTTTTTTGAGAGTGAGAGAGAGGCAGAGAGAGAAAGAGAATAGGTGCACCAGAGACTTCAGCCTCTGTGAATGAACTCCAGATACATGCTCCCCCTTGTGCGTATGTGTGACATTGCATGCTTGCATCACTGTGCGTCTATGTGGGACCTGGGGATTTGAGCATGAGTTCTTAGGCTTCACAGGCAAGCGCCTTAAGCACTAAGCAATCTCTTTTTTTATTTGTATTTATGTATTATTTGAGAGAGAATGAGAGAGGGAGAGAGGCAGATAGAGAGAGAGACAGAATGGGCATGCCAGGACCATCAGCCACTGCAAACAAACTCCAGAGGCACATGCCACCTTGTGCATCTGGCTTGCGTGGGTTCTGGGAAATTGAAATGGGGTCTTTTGGCTTTGCAGGCAAGTTCCTTAACCACTAAACCATCTCTACAGCCCTGAGCTAGCTGTCTCTTAACTCCTGGGTTGCCTTCAGGGACAGTGACAGGGATCTTTCTGTGCACTTTTCTTATTACAAGAGTTAAGCCTTGGATCTCAACCAGGCCCACTTGACCCCACAGTTTAACAAAGAAGGGATTTAGGCTTCCCCTTTAACATGTGACTGCTGGCTTTCTATCCTGGGGCTTTGGCTGACAGCTGTTCTGGATGTCAGCTATTGGATATGTTGTTTTTTCAGTGACATAAACCTACCAGCAGAGTGTGTTTCAGAGACGAATGCATTGACTGTGAACACCTAGCCCATACTCTCACCTCCTCCTGGGAGTACTTGTGTCTGATGACCAGGACCTGGCCCCTAGTGTGTGCCTCAGTTCCACAGACAGCCTCGGCATCCCTCACACTGGGAAGAGCCAAGCTCTCACTGTGCTCAAGTCTCCATGCCCCATGGTCACCAACAACCACCCCAGAGAGTTAGTTAGGCGAGGGGCTTCCTGATCAGGGGAGGTGAGAGAGGGCAGTAAGGTGCACACTTACTGGGGACAGAGAGAGAGGCGCTCCCCACAAACCATCAGGCTATGAGGAGCCAGACATTAAAGGGAAGGCCCACAGCAAGGGGAAACAACCTCCTGGGGAGGAGAGAAGTAAGCCAAGAAACATCCCAGTCGGGAAGAGAAATCTGAGCAAGTTCAAGTCTTGTTCCTGGGAGCTTTTGTCATTTGAGCTTCCAGCCTCTCCTCAGTGCTAGGGAAAGAACACCTGTCTGGCTGTATCTAGTGCAGATCTCCATCTGAGGGAGATGAGCAGAGGTCAGGCATACCAGAAGCAGCATCATATGCATGAGAACTGTCCAGAGAGGACTGGCTACATAGGGAGGTGTAGAGGCTGTAGACATCACCCCACTAGAAATGGAGGAATTATGCCCCCTAAAGCATGGCCCAAACATCTTGGCTGTCAACCTCTTCAGGGGTGATTTGTGACCTTGCATAAGTCATGGACCCTCCCCCAGAGTAGCCCACATCCAATGACAGATGGACATGAGGACATAAAGGCTTAGGTCTCTCTCCCCAAAAATGGACCTGTGCAGCTCTGATAACTTGTCCCATATCCAGAACTTCCAGTGCGGTCAACCAACGCTGCTATGGAGACCTCATCACACGCAGCCCTCCTCCAGCTAGGTCTACTCCTTTCCCTCCCCTCCCCTCTCCATCCCTGCTTTCTCCTCCCCTTCCCTTTGTGGTAAGACCATCCATAGTGAACACAGTGTGGTCGAGGCTGTGGAACCATTTCGAGGGAAATTAGAGAGAACCTAGTAAGAAGATTATTAACCTCACAGGTCCCAGAGAGGGTGTCCTTATACACCATGCATAGCCACAAGGGAAGCCCTGGGCTTTGATCCAGTTGTAGACGGAAGAGTAAGGGGAGAGCCAAGGTTTTTATTGGGTTCCCATGGAGAGGTGAAGCAGGGCTGAGTAGTAATTTAGGGTTGGGTAGTTGGGATAATTCAGAGAGCTTTGGGCTACAGGGGAAGCTCTAGGTACCTGACTCTGGATGACTTAGGGCAGGATAAATCTTGGCTTGTATGTATGAGCAGAAAAGAGTCATTGAGACTGTAAGCTCAGGATTGATCGGTTTCCATACGAAGGCAGTATTCATAAGTAAGTTGCCGCGGTCTTTCGGAATTAGCTATCCCTGGGAGGAATAGCCTGTCTCTGGGTCTATAGAGCCCTCTAATAACAAAGCATCAAGAAGACAGAAAGTAAGAAAACATAGTTATATAATTGGCCTTGCAATGAATAGGTATCAAATAGAAAAAACACAAAATGTAAAAATATATATAAAATACAGTTTCAAAGTTCTTCCTTTATTTCCCATAATGATCCAACGTACATTTTTAAGTTTTTATTTTATATACAATATAAAATGTTATGCTCTTCCATCCCCTCTCCCAGACCCCCACCACCATGGGGGTCCTCCCCAATGGTGTCATAGTATCCACTTTGGGGCACGAAGGCCTCAGTTAGTCCCTGTTGGATAGCGAGGGGACCATGTCTCAGGGTTATTACAACCCACTCTGTGGCTCCTACAATCTTTCCGCCCCCTCTTCTGCTATGTTTTCTGAGCCATGGCAGGTCCGTTGGCAGTCTAATTTAGTGTTGCATTCTCTGTAGCCTCTGTATTTTAGCATTGATAGGTTTTGGCTTGATTAACATATCCGTTACCATCACCCTAGAGCTGGTTGTCAGGCTACCTGTAAGAGCAGTGTCCATGTCACCTCTTCCTCTGCAATTTCTCCTGGGCCCTGGCAGATTTGCTAGAGGTAAAACGTCTCATGGTGGGCAGTCAGTTATCTTCTTGTTGTATCAATGAATCTTCGCTGTCCTCCGTTTTCTCTGCTATCTATAAAATAAAACAGATTCCCCCAAACATAAGTGAGAGCAGCTTAGGTTAAACGAAGATGCAAAGTTATTTGAGAGAATTTTTGGAGAACAAGCCCCCACTCCAGAGTACAGTGGGGGCTTCTCTGTGATGTCTGATATTCTGACCATAGGGTTCTGTCCTGGTTTCCAGTACCAGATATAAGATCTCTCCTACTGAGCAGGCCTCATATCCAATCAGAGAACATTTGGTTAGCTTCAGAGGCTGCATGCCACTATTGGCCAAGTCTATACTTCTTGTCTGGCTGGTTGATTCCGTAGTCCTCAGGGCCCTGCTTATTCATACTGTTGGTGACCGTTGTCCTCCCGCGGCTCCCGTAGGACTCTCCAACGCTATGAGGGCTAGCCAGAGGGGAGCTAGTTTTCTCTTTCTAGCACGGTGCTCCTATTTCCTGTGACTGCGGGCTGTGCTGTCTTCACCAAGCAGGTCCCACCTTTTAGCTCTGGCAGGTAATCAAGTGTTTTGGCAATGGCCTACATTGCTTTGGGGATCTCACGGGTCTCTCCGGCCAACAGCTTAGTGTAGGGGCAACACAACTGTGAGCCTGGGATTTACCAGCCAGAGTCCATGGTTTTAAGGTTTCACTTTTGCTACCTTCTGTCCAGACTGTTCCCCTTCCCTCTTTATTGGAGGTTTTTTTTTTATGGAACTGATTCCTGTTTTCTTAACTTTTGTATAATTCCCTCCCTATCCCCCCCACCCCTCCAAGCCCGTCACACCCCCTATATTTTATCCCTCTCCTAACCTGTCAGGGAACTCCTCCAACCCTCTCTCCCTGTTTCTTCTCTCTACTGGTCTCATTCTACTTTGAGGCCCACTTTTCTGGTGTTCACTACCATTTGCTCTCATCTTCAGTTGATCACAGCTAGGAACCAGCAGATGAGGAAGTACACACAGCGTTTGTCTTTCCGAGCCTGTGTGACCTCGCTTAGCATTGCTTTTTCCAAGTGCTTCCCTTTTCTTGAAAAATTTGGTTGTTTCATTTCTCCTTACCACTGAGTAGAAGTCCATTGTGTATATGTACCACATCTTCATTAACCATCCATTTGTGATGGGTACTTTTGAATAATATCTCTGAGTTCAACATACCTGTCCTATATGTCTCCTGTGTGCCTAGAACAATGGAGAGATCAAATGACAGAGAGTGGGTAAGCTTCAATCCTCACCTTCCGAAAGCCCCTGGGGTCCCCCTACACATATGCGTGTTCTTGATTGTTGCGTGTCATAAACAGCAAACCAGGAGCAAAGCTTCTGGGTGAAATAGACCTCTTCTCAAATACCACTTCTGACATGCACAAGCTGTGTAATTTTGGGGATATCCACTTAACCTTTCATGCTTCAATTTCCTCCACTGCAGAATGTCAATAATAACACCAGCTGAACTGGTTGTCATAGAGATTAAATGAGATGTGTATATAAAAGGGAGTTTATTACAGTATTTGGACCAATCAGTGATGCTAGACATCTAAAAAGCAAGGTATATTTAAGGGGGGGGGGAAAGTATAGGCAAAGAGAGGTGAGATTTTACCTGGAAATGGGAAAGTGTCCCCCAGGCAGTGATGCCTGACTCGGGGAAGGAAGGGCAGAGGGTGGGAACGTTTAGCAGACGATCTGCTGAGCGCACACAGCTGAAATCCCACCAGGTCGCCCATGACGTTGCTTTTCTTGATCTAGTTTTAAGATAGCATGACAGCACAGGATAAGAGGTGCCAGAGCATCATCCAGCGGAGCCTGAGAAGAACGCTGGGCATCTGTAGCAATGCCACGAACCGTGATGAGGCAAGAGCCCGCGCTGGAGAAAAGCCAGGTGCGGATGAAACAAAGCTGCCGGGCAGGGGCTGCTTCGGGCAGGAAGACGATCAGCCAGAAGCGGCAGAAAACTCCACAACCACTTCAGCCCAGAGGAACAGAATTCTTACAGCCACAGTCCTTCCTCTGATCCGGAGACACTGGCTTTGCCATCTCTGTCCCTTGGCCTGCTCCTCACAGGGTCTCCCTGTGACCACAAGACAGCTTCAGTGCCTTTAAGCGTCATGTTCCAGATAAAGCAAAGTCCTGATGCAGGAAAAGGAAGCTATCTCTTCCCCGTGCTGTCTTTTTAGAACAAAGGAGTCACTCTTGGATGTCGTCTAATTCTCAGAATTATATCCCCCCTCACCTGCCCAGCAGGCTGTGACTTACCGTCTGAAAATGTAATCATTATTTTATAACCTTCCATGGTCCCCTCTACTGGGCTAGCTCATTCTTTGTTAACAGGTGTGAGGGCATCACTAGAGGAACGGAAGCAAAATTATCACGTGGACCAGTAGAAATCCACCCTCCAGGGGCAGAGAGCTCTTGCAATTTACCAAAAACACAAACCTCTCGCAGGATGGGGCAGGACAAGCTGGGCAAAATCAGGGAGCTGTGTATCAGGAAGGCCTTGTTATAAACCAAGAGCTAGCTCAATGAAGAGAAACACGGAACTTGAGGGGGGGAAATGCCTTATGAGAGACATGATAAGTTAACTTTAATTTGCAAGTAGAGAAAGGAAGAGGACAGAGAGGAAAGAGAATGGGTGTGCCAGGGCTTCTTGCCAATGCAAATGAACTCCAGACACATGCACCACTTTGTACAACTGGCTTTACATGGATACTGGAGAATAGAAACCAGGTCTATTGTGCTTTGAGAGCAAAAGCCTTCAATTGCTGAGCCATCTGTCCATCCCAGTTAACTTTTATGTAAAATAAAACGTGTGTGTGTGTGTGTGTTGTGCATGTATGTGTATGATGTTGATGTGTGTGGGTGTGGGTATGGGTGTGCGTGCCATGAAAGTCAAGCAGAGTTTAGATTTGAGTAGCATAAAATAAAGAGGAACTCACTGGAAAGGGCTGTGTTTCCCACTGCTGGTGTGGGGAGTCATGCAAAATGGGCTGAGAAAATTCAGGTTGAGTTGGGAGACAGAGGGCTGTTAGGGCACCAGTTCGATGGCAGAACAGTGAATGAGATGAGATGAATAAGGATGGGAGGGACTTGGAGTGATTTGGTGACTGCTCTTCAAACCGGGAGAAAAGATTAAAATAACTCACATTAATTAGAAGAGCTTACGTTGTGCCTGATGGCACTGCAAGATGACTGGTGGAGGGGAGGGAAAGAGCTTTATAACTACTTAAACTTTCTCCTATGCTTATCAGTAGGTACTATTTTTTTGTCTCATCTTGTAAATGAAGAAACTGAGGCATAGAGAGATTAACATGCTAAGAATTTGGGAGGGAGGGGGTGAACCTAGAACTTCTGCTGAGCACTGAGCGTGTTGGACAATGTGTCCTTGCAGGTGGAGGAGAAACGGGGCTCTCATAAGCTCCCTCCGGCAATGTCCCAACTCTGGGATTTTTATTCATGTATTCATATATGCATTCATTCTTTGCAGCCCAAACGCTCAATAACAATATCCTGCCTCCTGGCACTGGCTTCCGAGAGAGCCTACGGTGAACACTTCAGAGGGAATTTTCAAGCATGATCTTTTTGAGGTCTGAGTTGGCCTGAACAAGCACCAAGATGTCACATGCAACTTGAGTCCCTTGTGTGGTCTCAGTCCATTCCTCCACTAGACTCCTCCCCAGAAGCCCCTCTCTTGCTGAACAACTGCTCACGTTTCAGGCCTTGAAGCTGCTTGTGGGTGGTGGATGCTATTTTCCT
Source organism: Dipus sagitta (assembly GCA_036346955.1). NCBI lineage: Eukaryota > Metazoa > Chordata > Mammalia > Rodentia > Dipodidae > Dipus > Dipus sagitta. Next base: position 13,607,134 of record CM070790.1, read on the forward strand.
TAGGCTCTGAGTGAGTCTCAAGGAAAACAAGATGGTCATTCCCAAAGCCACTCAAGGATTTTTCACCACCATAAGGGCAACGTGGAGCCCCCCCAACCCCACCCTGGACAGATTGGCCTGACCTTGACTGCCTGAGAGCTATAGAGAAGTTTCACTGTCTCCCTCTCTCTCTCCCACCTACCCCCATTCCAACCCTGCCATTCTCCTCTTCAACTTGAACTGCCTAATTGAACCTGGTCAACTTGCAGATTCAAGAGCAAAATAAACAGTGGCTATATTTTAGACATTGCTTTGGGGAATTTTACTACACAGACTATAGGAAATCAGAACATAGAAAATCATCAAACATAATCAATTAGCATAATAATGTGCAATAATATTCATGTGTTGCCCCCAAAGGGCACTCAACAAAATCAAATATTCATTCCTTATTAAGAACTCTTAATAAATGAAGAGAACAGCTTTTTAGAGGGTCATGAATTTCTGTCCAGAAATATCACACTATGGAACACGGAAGGCATTCCTTCCCACTGAGATCTGAAGGGGAATAAACACCATGTGAAAATTAAATGACAGGCTCCTGGAAGTCTCTGCTAATATACTGAGATAGAAAAAAAAATAAGGAGTAATATCGTGAAGGAAACCAAGTTAACAATAGCTGTAGATGATAACATAACTAAATGGTTGTTTATGTCAAAAACTTAAAAGAAATTAAAATATTTAAACCACCCCTCGTATCTCAGTCTAGGCCCAGGCAAAACCACCAAGGAAGTGAGGAGACGAGCAAGAGCGCTGCTTCCACAGTGAGCCTGACAAGCGGCGCGAGGGTGTAGGAGACAGACACTGAGGACACTCAACGCCTTCCAAAGCAGAGATCCAGAGGCTCCTAAGAGCTCATCACTGAAGTAGACTTGAAAACACACCCACCAAGGCTCAGGGAATTTTGTGGAAGAGAGGGTGGAAAGATTATAAGAGCCACAGGTTGGGCTATCATGCCCAGAGGTACTGCTTCCCCCAAGTAACTGACTGCTGCTCCCACAACCCCATGGGGAATACCAGCAACCTCACTGAGGAGAGCCCCCAGCAGAAAGGGGGAAGGGAGGAGGGAAAATATGGTACTAACACATGATATATCCATGCAAAGTATGTTCCTAATAAAAAAGAAAGAGGGCTGGAGAGATGCCTTAGCAGTTAAGCGCTTGCCTGTGAAGCCTAAGGACCTTGGTTCGAGGCCAATTCCCCAGGACCCACGTTAGCCAGATGCACAAAGGGGCGCACGCGTCTGGAGTTCGTTTGCAGTGGCTGGAAGTCCTGGCGTGCCCATTCTCTCTCTCTCTATCTATCTATCTGCCTCTTCCTCTATCTGTCTGTCACTCTCAAATAAATAAATAAAAATAAAAATAAAGAAGTTAAAATAGTATGGGAAAAAGGAAAGTTGTACCAACAAAAGAGAGATGTGCCATTGTGCCTATCAAGAGATGCGCCTTTGTGTCTACCAAAAATCAGTGCGTGGTGTGTCACTGGGTCACATGCACCTAAGAACCACTGCATTAAGTACCAAATAAAGTGGGCAAAGATTGGGACTGCTGTTTGTAATAACTGTGCTACCTGACGGTATGGCAGAGCACCAAACCGCTTAGGCTCTGGGGTTGAACTGCCTGGATTCAGGTTCCAGCTCCCAGCTCACTGTCCTCCATGGCCTGGGCCATGCTATTTTAAATTTTATTTCTCCTTTTCTTCAAATGTTACTGATCATACATTATGCATACAGCTGTGATGACAACTAAACTTGTCTTTTTGTAATGCTCCCAGAACGGTGACCAGCAGATAATTCACATCATGAACAGTCATCAGTGACAATCAGTGTTTTCCAGAGAAACAGAACTGATAGAAAATATATATAAAGAGACCTATTCTGGGAAATTGACTCACAGGATTATGCAGGCTAAGGAATCTGAAAGCTGGAGATTCAGGAAAGCCAATTGTATATTTTGATCTGAGTCTATAGACCAAAAAACAAGGGTAGCTGATAATGTAAACCTTAGTCTGAAGGGCAGAAGGGGAGATTTCCCAGCTCAACTGGGAATCAGGAAAAAAAATAGGGTGAATTTCTTCTTTATCTGGTCTTTGTTCTATTCAAGTCCTCAATAGATTGGATGGTACCCAGAGAGGAAAACCTGGACCACCGAATGTGCTGGTACAAATGCTGACCTCGCCCAGAAACACTCTCCCGGAAATGATGTTTAATCTTGGCATCACATGACTCAATCAAGTTGGCACATTAAATTAATGATCACAGCTATTCTTATTAGAATATATCCTGAAGCCAGCATCCCTTTGTGACTCAAGTAGGTGTCGTCTTCCCTTAATAAACACCAGTAACTTTACCAATAATCTAAATGTGACTATGCATGTGTTCATTAAAATATTTAATATATATCTTGTTAGCTTTCTATCACCATAACAAACACCTGAGATCAATCAGTTTATAAAAGGAAAAGGTTCATTTTGACTCAGGGCTTGTTTCTGTGTTCTGCTCTGTTTTGTTTCTAAGTACGCCAGACAGGTCCCAACTTGTGATCGTCCTGTCCCGCCTCCTGAGGACTGAATTATAGCTGTGTCCACGGCACTCAGTAGGCTCACAGCTGGGGAGATTGTGGTCCTCGTATACTGGCCCCACTGTGCTGCACATATGGTAGCACATCCTGGCAGAGCAAAACTCTCCAGGTTGTGGTTAGGAAAGGGAAAGAGAAGACACCAGAGTCCCACCTTCCTCTTCAAGGGCAACATCTCCAAATGTCCTGAAGATGGCCCACTAGGCTCTGCCTCTTAAACGTTCCACCACTCACTTCTCTTTATAGTGCCAAACTGGGGAGCAACCCCTGAACACATGGGGCTCTGGGGGAGGGGATACATCCCATACCAAAATTACAGCTCCCGTGGTTAAGCATATCTATTTCTAGGAATTTATCTTGGAGATATATGCATATACGCTTGTAAAATTATTAGGTCAAAGTTATCGATGACAGCATGACTGGTAATAGTGAAAAACAACCTAAAATGACCATTAATAGTAGGCTGAAAAAAAATAAATCACAGGACATGCAAAAACAGAATGGTTTTGCATATATATTTTATGTCTTGGTATATGAAAATTTCTATAATTTATATTGATTTTAAAAATTCAAAATGCCATGCATAGCAGTATATTCTTTTGCAAAAAATATATATGTATATGTATATATGTAATACACATGCAGTTTTGAGCTTACATATATGAATAGTGTCCCAGATTGCTCATTAAAAATAGGCAAGCAGGTCTGGAGAGATGGCTTATCGTTTAAGGTGCTTGCGTATGAAGCCTAAGGACCCAGGATAGACTCCCCAGTACCCACATAAAGCCTGATGCACAAGTGGCACATGCGTCTGGACTTCCTTTGCTGTGGCTAGAGGCCCTGCTGTGGCCCATTCTTTCTCACTCTCTCTCTTTCTCCCTTTTGCCCCTCAACCCCCCCCCGTGCCTCTCTCTCTCTCAAATTAAGTAAATAAATAAAGGTATAAAAAAGCAGGCAAGCATTCCCACGGTACTGGAAATAACTGATTGGCTAGGGAAGTAGGATAGAAAGCATTCTTATTTCGTAACAGTATGTTATTGTGTTTACTTTGAGTTTTATGTCTTAAGCTTATATCGTCTATAAAATATTAAGTATTCTTAAAGACATATTCAGGGCCTAAGTAGAATCACAGCTTAACCTCATTAGTAAAATCAACATAATATAAAATTGTGCATGCTAGCTGATAAAATGGAAAATTAATTTGTTTTGTTTAAAGATAAACAGATTGATCTCAGTGTTCAGAGTGGGAGAGGGTAAGACATCTTATATGCGGCTGCTGGTAGTTAATCATTGCAAATGTTTGGTAAGGCAATTAATTCACAGCTTTGGATGAGTAACTCCCTTCTAGAAATCTGTCCAAAGGAAATAACTACAGTGAGGGACAAAGATTTATGCACAAATGTTAAATCCACACGAACAAATGTTAAATAATTTAAAGCCTTTATAATGATGTCATTGAAATGTATAGAAGAGGATAGATAAAAATGTTTTGGGTTTTTTAGTAGCAATGATACATTCTGAAGCTTATTAAGTTTATTTTTCATGAGGAAAATAGTACTTGGACCTTGAAAATAATGGGTATTTGGGGGAAAATCTCATGAGATAACATCAAATAAACAGTGTGGAAAGCTATATATGTGATGCCATCCTCGTTTCTATATGCTATATGTGGGTACCATCCTCAACTTAAGTGCTACATATGTGATGCCATCCTCACTTTTATAGGCTATTGATGTGGTGCCATTTCTTTTATGTTTTTATGCAAGGGCAGGTTTCTGTTTGACACCAGGAAACTTTGACCCTGCCATACATCCTAAAGCTTCCCAGTCTCTTCACAGCGTGTGAGACGTGGCAGCCAGTTAGATTAAAGAACATTTGTACTATCACCAGAGAGAAGAATACAAGTTGTTGACAGTCATGTCTCCAGATTTTCCGTTTAAATTCCTGCGCTCTTGACATTCTGTAATCTAAAATATAGCCAATCAAGAGTCTGAAACTTCTGGAATTCTAGGTTTTCAACCTAGTGGTTCTCAAGTTTCAGTATGGCCTCACGGGCACAGGCTGTGATCCTTTTCAAATCGAACGCTAAAAGAGAACACTTCAAGACATGGCCCCTTGCCACCTGACAGGATGTTGCCCGTGGTCTCAGTTATGCTCCTGTCCTCAGAAACCCCACTATATATCCAGGTTGAATGCCTGGAAACTACATTTTGAAGACGTCCTTACCAGCTGCTCTTCATTTAGATCGGGCTACTGAGCGGCGTGCATTGGAAACCTGAAAGGCGGAAGAGACGACGCAGCGATTATTTTGTAGCTACAGAGAGGCCCACAGGTGTCAGCAGATGGCAGACAGGCAAATACAACCGCACCCTTCAGGTTGCTCCTAACGACTCATGTTGCTGCTACCAGATGTGGAGATCAGCAGCAGTTCCCGAGTCTACTCTCTCCTTCTCAAGTCCAGAGAGCCAACAGCGTACTTCCTGACTGGACTCCTGCCCAGTTCATCCAAGGGTCTTGCAAGCTCCTACCTGTCTCCATTAACTCCCTTTGAGATTAAGATTAAGTGCTTGCTCTAATGACTAGCTCCTGAGTGATAAGGTTTCCAGATTCAGACCTCTTGTATGGCTTCATGACATAGCTCATCAACATAGACAACAGGTACACAAGGTGTTCATATTTACAGTTTTAAAACTCCACTTAAGGGGCTGGAGAGATGGACTAGCAGTTAAATGCTTACCTGTGAAGCCTAAGGACCCTGGTTGGAGGCTTAATTTCCCAGTACCCACATAAGCCAGATGCACAAGGTGGCACATGCATCTGGAGTTTGTTTGCAGTGGCTGGAGGCCCTGATGCACCCATTCTCTCTCTCTCTCTCTCTCTCTCTCTCTCTCTCTCTCCTCTCTCTCCCTCTCTCTCCCTCTCTCTTTCTCTCTCTCTGTTGCCCTCAAATAAATAAATAAATGAAAATAAACAAAATTAAGAAAAAACTCCACTTAAATGTTTATCTTCTTGACATTCTATACCCTTTTAATTTTTATTATATTAAAAACATATTTTGTATGGATACATAATGTGTTGGTACCATCTTTTCCCTCTTCCCTGCCCCTTTTCTGATGGGGGCCCTCCTCAGTGGAATTGCTGGTATTCCCCATTGGGTCATGGGTTATGTGTTGTGGGCACAACAGTCAGCTATTGGGGGGAGGCAGTGCCCTCTAGGCATAATAGCCCAACCTGTGACTCTTACGATCTTTCCACCACCTCTTCAGCAAAATTCCCTGAGCCATGGTGGGTGTGTTTTAAGTCTACTTCAGTGATGAGCTCTTAGAAGCCTCTGGATTTCTGCTTTGGTATGTGTTGAGTATCCTCAGCGCCTGTCTCCTTCACCCTGGCGCTGATTGTCAGGCTCGCCATGGAAGCAGCACTCTTGCTCCTCTCCCCACTTCCTCTGTGGTTTCACCTGGGCCTTGACTGAGATGTGAGGGGTGGTTTATCTCCTTGGGTCTCTCTACCTTATGAAAAAGAAAAACAGATTCTCCAATGGAGAGTAAAGTCAGCATAGGTTAAATTTGATAGGTGTTATTAATTTAGGGAGAGTTTGATGGATGTAGCCCCTCTTTTAGCCAAAAACTAGTGGGACCTTGACATTGGGCAGCATAATCTTTGTCTACATAGAATTCAGACCTGGTTCCCACTTGCAGATATGGGTTCCTTTCCATTGAGTGGATGCCTTAGCCAATCAGAAACCCACCAAATAAAAATAAATAATACTTTATTTATTTATTTTGCAACCAGAGAGTGAGAAAGAATGGGCTCACCGCAATCTCTTGCCACTGCAAACAAGCTCCATATGCATGGACCACTTTGTGCATCTGACTTTACATGGGTACTGGGGAATTGAACCCAGTAAACAGCAAGCTTCGCAAGCTGAGACATCTCCCCAGCCTAATATTCTATAATCTAAATTAATTAAGAGTCTAGAAACTCTCGCATTCCTCATGTTTAGGTTTTCAGCAGAGTAGTTCTCATCCACCCAAGAGAGATGTTTGGCAATGTCTGGGGGAAACCTTGGTTATCACTAGCAAGCAAAAGTGAGAGCTACTATTCAATGAACCGGGTAGCCCTGCACATCAAAGCCGTCTCCCCTGAAATATTCTTTGTGCCAAAGGTTGATAAATACTACTTCAATGTAATCCATCAATCCCCGGGGTCATTACATGGAAAGTTCAAGTTAGACACATGATAAGGAAAGAGAAATCTTTCTAATTAATTCTAAAAAATTATGCCCTGGTCAAGACCTATGCTACAGAAGAGGGATGTGATTGAGGTATAGAAGAAAGCGCCTTCCTTCAAAACATTTCCAGCCTGGGTAACAAAAGAATCAGGGGGCTAATCAGAGAAGAAGGAGAAGAGAAAAAGGCTCAGGCATAGAAATTACTCGCTCCCTTCCCACCCCATGCAGAATAATGACGGCAGGTATTTGTGCGATCAATTACGGATGCTTTTTCTCTCCTTTTTTATGCTTCTCCCTATATTCCAAATTTTATATAATGGTTATACACTACTTCTATAATTCTACCAAAAGAAATCAATAAAGCATTATATTTTAAAACAGACAGAATGTGAATGAGCAACCCTTTGAGGAAATATTCTAGTCACGTTGCTGTAAATGCTTTACGTCGTCTTGGACGTTCTCTTGGGAAGTAGAGAAAAAAAAAACAGAAAAAATATGCAATTCCCACCACCCCTATTATTCTGCTTTGTAACTACCTATCCAACCATCAAGTTTTACCACGGGGCTTCTTGGGTGTGCTCACGATGGTCAGATACTGAGCTCTGACTTTCCCTTACAAAGATAAGATGAGCAAGAAGAAGGCCGCCACTCTACTTCTGGTGAAAAATTGTCCAGAGGACACACATGCTTCGTGGAAAAATAGGAGAGGATCCTCCCTTCCTCTGTATCCCCAACAGAGCCAGCCCAGGCCAACAGCTGGGTTTCCAAGGCCCCTGCATGTGAAATTCCACAGGCTCTGAAACGCATGCTTGTACCAATGGTAACATTTTACTGGGCAGTCGTATTTGTATTTGTGACTGAGATCCAGTCCTTAATCTGTGGTTTCCAAGGGGGCAGCTTGTTGCTAAAATTTAGAGACCCATAAAATATTCATTTTGTTGTTTTAAATATATGAATTATTTAAATACCATTTGGGTTGTACCTAGAACTAGGCCAGAGGACTTTCTCTTCTCTCCAGGCAATTTCCTGCATGCTCTGAGAAAAATCACTGTAACAAAAGTTACTGGGCATGGAGCGTTCCCATGAGACCCCCTTATCATAACTGCTGAGCGGGCCTCAGACCATCCCGAAAACTCACATGAGGGATGAGCTTCTCATGTGGCCGGGGCAGAGTGGCTGGCCGCACAAGCTTCTGAGGACTCTTGTGCTTATGACACTATGCTGAGTTTAGAGTGGCCATGACGCAGAGTGGCCAGCGTCTCTAACTAAGGGTCTTGCTCACAATGTACATTTGTTTCAGAAGAGAGCAAGTGCTATGGCAGGAAATGCAATTTTCTCATTTATAATCCTTCCATTGGTTCTGATTGAAATAAATTGTAAAAGACCTGTGGCTATGAGAGAAATGAACATAAAGAAGGGGAAAGCAAAGATGGAGAAAAGAGAGTCGTGAGACGAAATGGCTTCAGTGGCTCACTTAAGATGAGAAGGGATCTCCTGGGCCAAGGAATGGGGTGAGTGGCAGATGGACTATGGAGGGTGAGTGTCCCTCCAACGCTCATGTGGTGATGATTTGGCCCCAGCCTGCGATGCTATTGGTAGATGGAAACTTGAGGGATTTGGGAAGTTTGATCACTGGGGGAGAAAGTCGGCTCACTGGGGAAATTTCCTTGAAGGAGCTATTGAACCCCTATCTCTTTCCACTCTCCCTCTTTGTTTCTCAACACAACAAAGTGAGCAGACCTGCAACACCACACTCCCACCATGTTGCTGTCTGCTGCCACAAATCCAAGGCAGCAGGGCCAAGTAACCTTGGACTGAAATCTCTAAACCAGGAGACAAACAAACCTTTCCTCCTTCTAAGCTTATTAACTCTGGTATTTTGTCACAATAACAGAAGGCTGACTGACATCAGGGAGCTATCGTAGTAAGGGCAAAGGAGTTTAAAGAACACTTAGGAATAAGTTCTCTCTAGGGGGTTGAAGAGATGGTTCGGTGGTTAAAGGTACCTGCATGCAAAGCCTGGCAGCCTGGGTTCAATTCCCCAGTACCCATGTAAAGCCAGATGCACCAGATGGTGTCTGGTGTTCATTTGCAGTGGCAGGAGGCCCTGGCATGCCCATACTCTTTCTAACTCTCTATTTCTCTGTGTGTGTGTGTGTCTATCTGCCTTTCTCTCTGTCTCTGTCTCTCTTTCTCAAATAAATAAATAAATATTTTTTTTTAAAAAGAATAATTTTTTTTTTCTAGGAGAAATAGTGAGTCAGGCTCTCTCTAATTCGGATGTCCTGTAATGAGGGATGCAGCCCCATCTTCCACTTCCACTCAAAATCTTTATTAAAATCTGGACTTCTTTATTTTATTTTATTTTATTTTATTTTATTTTATTTTTATTTTATTTTATTTTTTTGGTTTTTCGAGGTAGGCTCTCACTCTAGCCCAGGCTGACCTGGAATTCACTATGAGTCTCAGGGTGGCCTCGAACCCACGGCAATCCTCCTACCTCTGCCTCCCGAGTGCTGGGATTAAAGGCGTGCGCCACCACGCCCGGCAAAATCTGGACTTCTTATTCATGATCAAGGTCTTGCATGTTGTCACTATTCAATAAATATTTGGAATTGGATTTTCTCGTTGGGTTGGATAAAAAGTGTTGAGTCTTCTTTCAAGCTGTTCTAACATCTTCGTAATCATAGCTTTTAAGACTGCTTAAATTCCAACTCAGTGACATGCTATAATTTACATATTCATTGTAATTTAATTGTTTCTGCTGCTTTTCCACCGCAGGCCATGCTACAATGAATATCTTTGGGCAGGTAGTCTTTTTATGCATGTGTGGTGATAAATTGCTCTCCCAAAGGGGTGGGTCCTGGCCAAGGCTGACTTAGCCATGAAGTGGCTAGGGAGCCACAGCCTGAACCAGATAGGAAGAGCAACAAATGGATTTTTTTCCCCCACTGATGGTTTTCACAGCAGCTGGGCAGACCCATGAATCTGTCATCAAATAAACCATTCTCAAACCCATGCGAGACACAATGCTGTGTCCTGAAAATATAAATGCCTTCAAGAACCTTGCAGTTGACAGGGTGGCAAACATGTGCCCAGGTTATTAAACGATGGTGAGATGGGTTCTGTGATGCAGATGTTGATGATGCTTTCAAGAACACAGGTACCAGCATCTAAATCACACTAGAATGAAAATAATAAGAGAAGCCGGGCATGGTGGCACACGCCTTTAATCCCAGCACTCGGGAGGCAAAGGTAGGAGGATTGCCATGAGTTCAAGGCTACCCTAAGACTACATAGTGAATTCCAGGTCAGCCTGGGCTAGAGCAAGACCCCACCTCGTAAAACCAAACTAATAATAATAAGAAGAAGAGAGAATAGTAGTGAAGATTCTCAGAGTGAAATCTATGCACTTTCTTGGAAGATAAATAGAAGACTTCAGTAAAGGAATGAGAAGGGTAGGGGCTTGCAGGCGAGAAGAAGCCATATGCACATGCACAGGTATAAAAGCAAAAAGCGCTGTAGTGCAAAGACCATAAAATGCCATGTGTGTCAGGGGATCAGGGAATTGGATCGGGATGGCAGAGAGGATAAGCCGAAGACAGAACACGGCTGCTCTTAAATCCACTGCTGGAAATCTGAACAGCACAGCTCAGGCAAATTATGTCCTACACCAGAGCTGCTCGCCAGGGTCAGATTCGCTTCAAGTAAAGACCCCTGGAGAACGAGAGAAGGCTGGAAGCAGGGAGGGAAGTCTGGAGACAGCGTCATTCCAAAGCTGAACGCCTACAGCACCATTGCTAGCACATCCGGTAGAAGGCACCGGACTAACCCCAGGTTAGGAGAATTACCAAAGCTCACTCACAGCCACAATGGTTTTCTCAACCTCCACAAGGCAGCACCTTCCCCCCCCCCCACCCCGGCCATTTTTCAGATGAATTTCTGGCCTCGTCTCTCATACTTCCAGCTTTCGGGAATTCTGGCTTCTTTCTCAGGTTCCGTCTTCTGCAGGCGGCTCCTTGATGCTGTGTTCATGACTTGGATCTCACTCAAAGTTGCCTGCTAACTTCTCCCTGGATCCTGACCTGGAGTGGCTCAGCATGCTGTGCCTGCTGTCTCGTCACAGGGTGAGATGGAACCCACCAACTGCTATCTTCGCAATGGGGTTTGATCATCCATGTTCTACCATGTAGGAGAAATGGAATCATACCTGGGTTCTCCAGAAAATCAGAACCAAAGCCAGTGAAAAACAATGAGATTTACACACACACACACGCACACACATACATAGGAAATTACCTCAAAGATTACATATAAGAGCTGAGAAGCCCCAAAACCTATAAGTCAAAAGCCGTAGGTACTTGAAGAATCATGATATAGTTCCTGTCTCTGACCACAGAGTTGAGAGACAACAGAGATGGTGGTGTATATGTTTGTCTGAATCCAGGCCTGAAACAGATAGAAGACCCACATCCAGCTCAAATATTTGCACATAGAGAATTCTTCTTTATTCAGCCTTTTTAATCCACTTAGGTTTTCAAAAGATGGGGTGATTCTCATCCACATTAAGGAAGGCAATCTGCTTTACTCAATTCAAAATGTGGATCCCATTTAGAAAGACCCTCATAGATACTCTCAGAAATGTTTGAATAAGGGGAAGGCAGGTCAGGGGTTGGGAAGCTTCACCAGAGAAGACACAGGAAGGAACAAGTAGCAAAGAGACTGAGCAAACTACATCAAAGCTTTCTAGCTCAGCCCCGCTGCCCTAACCTCATGAAGAGACCACAGGCACAGTGAGCTGAGTCCTTTACAGTGGGACTCACCAGAGGTCTTGGTGAGTCTCCAATACATCCGTACTGCCTTCTTTTCAACATAACTATTCTACAGAAGAGACGCCACAGGCCTCTTTAGTGATCCCTCCATCCCTTTAGCCTGGCTGATAAAGCTCTGTCCCTTTTCTTGCTGTTTCCCTGAGGTTTGTAGGGGAACACATTCACAGTGACTACAAAGAGCAGGGGAAGTTTGGCCCCTTCCTGAATTTGTTCCAAGATCCACGTCTTTGCCGCCACACCAGCTACCCTTCAACCAATATCCTACTTCTCCAGGTTGACCCTTGAGCTGCTATGTAATAAAATTACAAGTCAACAAGGTGCATCAGGGTAAGCCTCAGGAAGAGATGAAAGACTGTGAGAGCCAAGGCCACCTAGCAGGCAGTGGGAGTGAGAGAACCCATAACTAAGTCATTGAGCTGGGGGCGTGGGGGGGGGGGCTATGCACACAACTGGACTTCAGATAAAGAATATCATGGTGGGAAAGGCCTGGAAGTTCATGTTCCCCAAGAGTGTACAAAATCCACATTCAAAACGCAAGCATCTGAAGCAAACATGACCCAGCATTAGCCCTGAGGATTCTTAGCACACCCTCCAAAAGTCACAAGGACTCTGGGAAGAGACTTCACTGAACGCAGAGGTAAAATTTCAGGTAGCTGAAATGTTCAGGCCAGTATATTCAACTCGGGCCACCAAATTCCCATGTTTTTACGGAAAATAGAATCTGCCCAGTCAAGGTTCATTCGGCCCTTCTTCCTCACTAACAGAATCATCGGAGTGGGCAGGGGCCAGCAGTGCACCTGCTAAGCTATTGCACGTTCTCATCTCTCTTGCAGCTTAGAGTACCCCACGTGCCATGGCTCTGGACACTGAGACACAAGAGAAGGGCTTCTGAGAATGTCTGGGAAAGTGCTGCTTCCTGTCCAGAGCATGGCTTCATCCCGGGGTTGCTTCTTTTCACTTCCTGTCCTGGATGTCACACACAGGAAGCTGGCAGAGGAGCAACATGGAAAACATGGGACAAAAGCCCCAAGTCAAGAACAGCAAACAAAAAGAGGTGTTGGAGTGCAGATGACACCACTCAAGGGGCCACCTCACTCCTGGTCTCCTGTCTCTGATATCTGCTTTCATACAAAATAAAATAAAATCCCACCATACTTTTAATCCATTGCTTCTCAAGTTTCTACAGTTTCATCTTGACAAATAGACATGGTTTTGTGTGAGCTAAACAGAACTCTAAAATATTCAGAATTTAAATGAGCAGTTCCACAGACATCCAGGTCCTTAAAGCTAAACAGAACTCTAAAATATTCAGTATCCAACTCAGCAGTGCCACCGACATCCAGGTTCTTAAAATTCAGTTTTTGTGGGCTGCTAGTCTGTTGGTCAATAGAAACACTCACTGGAAAGTCACGTCCCTCAATACATCCAGGTCTGGATTCCCAGGAGGCTTAGCTGTGCTGTAAAACTCACTATACAGCTTTACCATAAATGTAATATGTCAATGGGAAGTAGGATGCCAAGGTTTGGAGAAGATTTTGTTATGTTTAGAATGTGTTACCCAAATTCTGCATGAATTCACTGACACTAAGATAACAATCAGGGCTGGAGAGATGGCTTAGCGGTTGAGGCATTTGTTTGCAAAGCCAAAGGATCCCGGTTTGATTCTCCAGGACCCACGTAAGCCAGATGCACAAGGGGGGCGCACGCATCTGGAGTTCGTTTGCAGTGGCTGGAGGCCCTGGCACGCCCGTTCTCTCTCTCTCTCTCTCTCTCTCTCTCTCTCTCTCTCTCTCTCTCTCCCCCCCCTCTGTCTTTCTCTCTGTAATAAATAAGTAAAAATAAAATATTTTTTAAAAGAATCACAATAGCAGAAATGGTAAGGAATTCCTTAAGCTCAAACATGGGATTTGGAGTAGAGGCCCCCTGTCAGTGCCAGGGCTCAGTGGCACGGAGTGGGGAAGGATTTAGGCCCACGAGGGATGGAAACAGCAGACTGAACGGATGCAGCCGCTGCTACAGGGAAGAGTTACCTCTGGCCGGTGAAAGATGCACTGCTGTGGCAAGGACCTTGTTCCCAGCGCTCCTTTTGGCTCCCCCTACCGGCAAAGCCTGGTGTGACATAGCAGCTGGCAGAGGAAGTATTGACAGAGTCCCAGGTCCAACGCGTGGAGCAAAGACAGAGAGGGGCACTGGAGCTGAGACGAGTATTTGACCGCATGCAGCAGATGCTCTGTGAACAATGTTCGGCTCCTGCATTAGTTACTGTTCTCGTTGCTGTGGCAAAACTCTTGCCATGCGCCACCAAAGGAAAGGAAGGGTTTGTTTGGCTCACAATTTGAGGGTATGGTCCATCCTGGTAGGGGAGGCGTGGGCGCAGGAGAGCTGCCCATGGAGATGACAGGGCATGAAGCATGCCAGAGCTTCTTGCAACTGCAAATAAACTCCAGATACATGGACCACTTTGTGCATTTGGCTTTACGTGGGTACTGGGGAACTGATCCCAGGCCATCAGTCTTTGCAAGCGTCTTAAACCACTAAGTCATCTCTCTAAGCTCCTCCTCCTCAAAAAAATAATAAAGATTTTGTTAAATAAAATGGAACAACTTCAGTTTCACATCTCAGAAATGGAGCTCAGACAGGCATAGATCCAGCAGATGGAAAAGAGCTGGTCATCAGCCAATGCTGGTTGGAGACTCAGCCTATACCATCTCCAGCCACTGCAATCAAACTCCAGACATGTGTGCCACTTTGTGTGTGTGTGTGTGTGCGACCTCGTGCATGAGAAACCTTGTGCGTCTGTCTTATGTGAGATCTGGGGAGTCAAACATGGGTCCTTAGGCTTCTCAGGCAAGCTCCTTAACTCCTAAGCCATCTCTCCATCCTCCCAAACTAAAATCTTTATGGCACTGGGTGCTTAGTACCTGGCATGTCACTGAGTGGGCACACACTAATTCAGGGATGGAGTCCCCACTGTGCTTGTGGCCATCAGTTGTTCTCAGTGCCCATCCCCTTTTCTGATCTCCCTCCCTCCCCCCCTTGTTTGTTTTTTCAAGGTAGGGTCTCCCTCTAGCCCAGGCTGACCTGGAACTCACTATGCAGTCTCAGGGTGGCCTTGAACTCACAGCGATCCTCATACCTCTGCCTCCCCAGTGCAGGGATTAAAAGCGTGCGCCACCACACCCTGCCCTTTTCCTGATCTCTTTAAAGACTCACACTGGCCTTAGCCTTGAAGAAGACAAGGATGAAATCTTGACTCAAGATTACAAGGTAGCCTGGTCCTGCAGTACGCAAAGAGTCAACTCAGCCAGGCTCAGCTTCCAGGCTCTGTGGGAGCTTCTACAGAGATAACACAGAGAGAGAGAGTCATCGGTGGCCGTGGGGGAGAGTTACACAGGAAATGAACCCGAGGAGCCATTATCTGTAAAAGGATGCAGATCTTTGGGAGAGTCTGTCAGGGACATACTGAATGAGGAAGCATCTCTTTGTGAACCAGGTAATAGTTCCTAGGGCAGAAGAGGCTGAAATAAAGGGGTGACCCCACCTTTCCTTCCATCCCGGCCCACACTCACTAAGCAACCTCCGTGCCTGCCTTGACATCGCCCTCTCCCCAGGGTTTCCATCCTTGCAGCTACAAAGGCCTTTTGTCAGGGGAAGGGGCCGACTGAGGCTATGGGGTGAGAGTGCAAGACCTCCTTCAGGAACCTCTGAGGACCGAATCTGGGGGATCAGCAGCAGTGAGGAGCCAGGGCAAGGGAGAAGAAAAGGACAATTTGAAACGCATCACCAATGGCCATGCTTCGTACCTCCGTGGACCTACAGAGGTACAAGCAAGGAAGGTAAATTGCTTTGAAATGACTTTGGGTTGTACACACTGTGTTCTTTTAACCACAGCACTGCTTGGGGAATTAAATCACGGGAGTAGTAGTTCTACGAAAGTTATAAAAATAATCAAAGTCTCCCTCAGAGATGTTGGGACAATCAGAGAAATCCCGAAGCTTTTTCTACTTCAATTTCCCGGCCACTTCTTTGGCCAGGCGAGCTCCAGGCTTGGTGACTTTCCCACCGCCACCTGTCACGGTGTTCCTTCCTTTGAAGCCTTTCCAGAAAGTTGTCCCCATGGGGCCCTTTCCTCGGCGTGATGGGGAAAGACAGATTGCCAGTGACTTAAGAGCTGCCAGTCCCCTGCGGGTCAAAGGCTTCCCGGGTCCCATTGCCTGGGAGATGAGGCGCTCACCTTCAGAGGAACATCACCTCTTTTGGAAATGGCAACCCAGGCAATCCAGAGGAGAAAGAAGGTGGCAAGCTTAGAAAACAAGCTGCCATCTGTAATCAAGTATCAAGTATAGTTAACCTCATCTCCGGCACGCCAGTTATTTATTAACTTACTGCCTTTTAGTTCGACCATGGTGAGGCATCCCAACATCTTTCCTCCACTGAACACACTATGATTACATCCCCTGACCTCCTCAACTCCAGCGACCAGTGTCTGACCTCCACAACCAATTACTCTTCCAGCTTTTACTACCACACCCATGAATTGTTTGACCTCACAAAGAAGTCCCTGACAGCTCTAATTGTTTTCCAGTCTACCAGCATGCTCCTAGCCCCATTCTCTTTCAAATGCAGCAAGCACTGGTCATTAACTCCCTGAATAACTCTCTTCCTGGGGAGCTGATGTGGTTGGCTAATTTTGAATTCCTCCTATCTCTAACACATTCAAGATGTGACAATGGACATATTTTACTTAGTTAGGGCATAGTTTGTCTTTTCATTTATGGTGTGTGTGTGTGTCTGTGTGTGTGTCTGTGTGTGTGTGTGTGTGTGTGTGTGTGTAAGGTATATGAGTGATTGTGGGTGAATGCTCACCTCGGTGCACACATGGGGGTCAGAGGACCACTTCAGGTGTTGGCTCTTCTTCTTCTTCTCCTTCATCGTCGTCGTCGTCTTCTTCTTCTTCTTCTTCTTCTTCTTCTTCTTCTTCTTCTTCTTCTTCTTCTTCTTCTTCGGCCTCGTCTCAGGTGGGGTCTCTCATTGTTCACCACGTGGGTTCTGGGGATCTGAACTCAGCTACTCCTGTTTGTGCCTACAGTTGGCTCCCACATTCATTTTCCTAATCTCTAATCCCTACTTTCCTAATCTATTTCTAGCCTGATTATACAAGCCCTGAACACACCCAGCATAAAATATTGCTTCCTGTTTCATTAAGGAAGTAGAAACTATAAGCATAATTTCCCTCACTACTCAAAGTCCCTGAATAATGTTCCTCTGCGGGAATTAGTGGGTTACCTGGTTTTGAATCCTATCTGCAGCTCCTTCAACCTTTGTTTACTAATTTTACTTGCTTCTTGACCCTTCATCCTGTACTGCAAACTGACTTTCATCTACACATAGAACTGGCTCCTTTCCTCTAGTGTCTACTTGTCCAAGGTCTCCTGTTTATCCACCCTTGAGCTTTTATTTACTTTTATTTTTTATTTTAGTTTACTTTTTTTTTATTTTAGAAAAAGAGAGAGAGAGAGAGAATTGGCATGCAAGGGCCTCAGCCACTGAAATCAAACTCCAAACACTTGCACCACCTAGTGGGCATGTGCAGCCTTGCGCTTGCCTCACCTCTGCATCTGTGAACATGGGTCCTTAGGCTTTGTAGGCAAGCGACCTTAACCACTAAGTCATCTCTCCAGCCCCTGCCGTGAGCTTTTAACAGGTCCTCCCTCCATCAGCTGTCCATGTCTATACCTTGAGCTGCCCTGCCTGTTTAGATGTTGTGAAACAATGGCTGTCTGGTTGTAAGTTCATTTCATAAACAGGCATGTTCTTCTCTTCACCCAAACCTTGAAAAAACACTCTCATGTTGACTATGCCCCCCTTCAGTAATATGTCTCTCCTCTTCTCATCAGAACTTGTTAATGTCTGGTCTAACTCTGCCCACAGGAACTCCCGTTCATGAGCAGACCTCCAGCAACCAACTTGAAAAATGTATACCATTCTATGTAGGTAAGTCTTCCCCTCTCCAATCCTTCTGGCAGTTGTCATGAATGACCATAGAGGTTTGAGTGGAAGTGTCCCCCATAGCTTCATGTGTTTGTGATTAAGCCTCGTACTCAAACCCTGGCTGGACCTTTGGGAGGTGGAGCATTGCTGGAGAGGTGTGTCACTGGCGGATGGACTTGAGGTTCGTTAGTCCAACTCTACTTTGTGTTCACTGTCTAGCTCACCCTTGCTCCTGTCCTCTTGCTAATGTATGAAGATGTGTCAGTTACCTGCACTGTCGTGCTTTCTCCTGCGTGATGAAACTTCCCCTCCAGACCGTAAGCCTGAAAGAAAACCTCTCCTTCCGTATGCTACTTTGGGTCAGCTATTTTGTACCAGCATGAGAAGTGACTTCCACAATGACCCCTCTCATCACAGCACTTTCCCCCTGTCCCACCCTGGTGCTTTCGTTAGCAGCTACAATATGCACCTTGTTTTTTTTTGGGGGGGGGGGTCTCTCTCTGACTTGTCCTGTTTCATTTACCAAGCCCTCTTCCTCTAATTGTCTTTTTTTAAGCTTTGGGGTGTCTGGAGTTTTCTTTCTGACTCATTGCTCCTCCTGTAATACAGATCCTTCCCTGGTGACGTTAGCCTCCCATACATAACACCTGTATTTTCCCAAAGCCCTCACTTTAGTCCGGGCTTCTCTTCAAAGCTTCTATGGCATTGGCTGTTTGAAATATCCATTTGATTGTGCCCCACCTTCTTTCTAATATTTTTATTAGTTATTCTTCTAATATTTTTATTAGTTATTTTCAAGGAGAGACAATGGATGCACCGGGGCTTCTTGCCACTGCAAACAAATTCCAGATGCATGCACCACTTTGTCCATCTGGATTTACATGGGTGCTGGGGAATTGAACCTAGTGGACAGGCTTTGCAGGAAAGCACTTTTAACCTATGCGCCATCTCTCTAGAACTCCTCTCCCACTTTTTTTTGTTTGTTTGTTTTGAGGAATGGTCTCTTGGTGTCTTGCCTCTGCAAATGAATTTGTCCCACAAGTAGCCTTATGTGGTTGCTGAGGAATTGAACCTGGGCTGTACGCAGGCCGGCAGACATTGTAAGCAAGTGCCTTTAACAGCTGTCATCTCACAAGCCCCACATTCATTTAAACATGAGCCCCAGGCCCTCCCACATATATTCAGCCTCACTGTGATGAGAGGGGGGTCATTGTGGAAGTCACTTTTCATGGCTGATACAAAATACCTGGCCCAAAGTAGCAAATGGTAGGAGAGTTTTTCTTTCAGGTTTACGGTCTAGAGAGGAAGCTTCATTCTCCTCATATTCTCCAGTCCTCAAACCCAACATTTCTTATCCTGCCAGTGACTTTTCATTTTCCACATTATCCCAACGACATGAGACCAAGCTTCTTCTCCCTCACCTCTAGCCACAGTGACACTATTCTTCCTGCCTTTACCAGCCATGTCTTTCTAACATTTTCTACCTCCTAGTTCCACCTGTCCTCCTCTCTTCCCTGAGAAGGGTCACCATCACCTCGTGAACTTCTTAGATCTTGTATAGCCAAACCTGCACGTGCAAACCCTGTTTTGTACACTGTCTCAAACATGCATGTCCTAAACATGCATGTCTCAAACGTGATATCAAACATGCATCTGCTCCATCTACCATCCTGCATAAAAGTTTTGGATGGATTCCAGTGCTCAAGTATTTTATTCAAAGCCTAAATGGACCCAGAAAACGTTCATATTATCCTCTTCCTACTTCTCACTGTGCATATTAAATGTTACACAGACCAAAGCGATGTGGTCCCCATACACTGGGCACTGTATTCACATCTGTACCTCCTCTCAGCTTAGAGATAGTGTATGTCTCCTTAGCAGACAGAATATATCTCCTTTTCTGTTCCCTTAGCAACCCTCACATACTGACATCTGAGAATTTTCTCTTTTACTTTTTTTTGTAGTCATGCTGAGGATCGAACCCAGGGCCTTGTACACACTAGCCAAACACTCTACCACTGAGCTATATCCCAAACCCAGACATCTGAGCTTTTCCTGCACATTTCATTGGAAGCATTTTTCCCCCCTCTGGCTCCCCACCAGCCTTTGAGCTCCTTGAAGGCATGGCCATGTCTTCACCTTCTCTGTATGCCTGACACCTTCCCAGCCCCTGGCTATGAAGGGTCTTGAGTGTACGATGACGGACTGAACTGAACTGACTGTCAAGTTGGCCACTCTGCCGCTCATCCTCAGAACTCTCCACATCTGGCCCACATCAAACCTTCCTACAACTGCCTCTTCAAAGGCAGGAGCATTCCTTCCAGATGAAAGTCCCCTATTCCACTGTCACTGGCTCTTTTCCTAACTCTCGTTACATGAGCTTCCATTTCACTTGTATGGTCCCATAAGTGGGAGTTACTTTTTGGTTTTAAATCGAAGTTACCTGACACCCAAAAGTCATCCCAGATGACCTTTGTGTGACAGAAAGGACCCTCAATGGGGAGTCGGGAGACTACAGTGACAGTCAGTGCTCTGCCAGATTCTGTCTGATGGAGCGACAGGCTATCTTGTTAGGGTTTCGTTCTTGTTTCCACAATACTCCAGTGGGGAAAGCTGAGGCTGGGGTCATGGTGCCTCATGGGTTAAGCGCTTTCTTTGCTTGGGGTTTACTGGAAAACTTAGGATACAATCATGAGAAGGCCTGGTGGTCAAAGTGGCTATGAAGGATGTCAGAGGAGGCAGGAATCATAGAGAGCAGGCTGTCCATTCCTCTTGTCCAAGACTCATCCCAGCCTGAGACTCAACCTATGGCTGGCTTGCTCAGTGCCCTTAACTCCTGGGCTCCTCAGTGCAGACTTAGCTGGCTTCAACTTGCTCACTTCTCACTTGCTCTCGGCCAGTTCTTTTGCTTGAAAGCTTTCTGTTGTTACAAATGGCCTTAAAGCCAGAAGAGCCACAGCAATAAAAAGCAGTTGCTTTCTGTCCCAAATTCTACATGGCGCATCATCTCTCCTCCAGGAGGCTTGGCATGCTCAGTCCTCCTGATGCGGGCTTCCCAAGCAGTCCTAGACACCATAAATCACAGAGAAAGATGAAGGCCTGCTGGGCTCTGTGCTCCCAACCTTGGAGGAGCCGCAGCAAGCAAGGAAAGCTCACTTGTGTTAAAAACAGCCAGCCACCAGTCGATGCATCATCATGGGAGGGGAAAGGAGCCGACTTTCAGTAACTCAGCAACCACTCACTCACTAAGAACGGGGTACGCGCACTGCTCTATGGGGAGCGTGAAATGATTTCTTTCACACTGTTCCTCATTGGAACATTCCCCATCGACAGCAATCACTCACCCTCCCAGGGAGACAGGCTCAGAGAAACAACAAAGAACAGAGAATACACATGATCATACATGGACACCAACACACACACACACACACACACACACACACACAAAGCTCAGGCAAACACAACTCAATACACACAAACCTGAGACACCCATGTACAGAAATGCTACAGAAGGGGCTGGAGAAATGGTTTAGTGGTTAAGGAACTTGCCTACAAAGCCTAATGATCTGGGTTCAATTCCCCAGCACCCACATAGACCCAGATGCACAAAGTGGCACATACATCTTTTACAGTGGCTAGAGGCCTTGATGCACCCATATTCTCTCTCTCTCTCTCTCATTCTTTTTCTCTGTCTCTCATTTTTTCTCTCTCATTCTCTCTCTCTCTCTCTCTCACCTTGTAAATAAATAAATAAAACTTTTAACAAAAAAAAAATGCTACATGAAAAAAGCCAGCATCTCTCCATCTGGACCTCCATGGTCCCCACACACATACACATGCCATATGTCTGACCCAGGCACACAGCATGCCCAGATACCATATGCCCATCACTGTGAGGCACATAGAGCCCAGAGAACCATGGAGACAGTCAGAGACTAGTTTTATGGTATATGGAAATATGTAGTCACCTAACCCACACAGCTGAGTGAGGTGCGGATGCATCATAGATTCTTGGTGGACTGATGCATGTAATTTGATAGAAGGCCCCATCATTGTCCTAGCTAACTCCATTTTGTTTCTGACTTTATTTACCCTGTTTCATTTCCTTCCTTCTGAGCTCCCTCTTGTCTTTCTCCCCTAAAGTTACCTTGGACTCCATGAACAACAGGCCGTAATGGATAAACATCATAAATCAAAGAACTAAAATCACTTCCTGAGCAACAGAGAACTTGGCACAGCTTGGTCTGCAAATCCCGAGATAAGGGCCTTGGGTCATGATCAGCCAGACCATGGTCATTCCAAGGAGACATGGGACTTCAGTCAGGGAAAGCTCCAGTCCTTACCACGGTTTCTTTCCTAACACTGAAACTTCCATAAGCTCGTGAGACAGATTTGAGTTTGTCAGAGCTCTGTTCTCGCTGATTAGGTTAATCTGTTAATAAAACTCCTCTCTTGTCTACACCGCTCCTCAGGTCCTTAATTGATTTCTACTGTAAGTGGCCAAGAGTGGTCTGTTCTGAAGTGGGACTTTAGCCTCACTCTGCAATCAGTTTAGGGGTTAATACTATGGGCTGCAAGGGTTGACATGATGGTGAGAATTCACCACTGGATATTATTGAGCACTATAAAACAGAACTGGAGGGCTGGGGAGATGGCTTAGCGGTTAAGGCACTTGCCTGCAAAGCCAAAGGACCCAGATTCGATTCCCCAGGACCCACGTAAGCCAGATGCACAAGAGGGCACATGTGTCTGGAGTTTGTTTACAGTGGCTGAAAGCCCCGGTGCACACCATTCCCTCTCCCTCTCCCTCTCTCTCTCTCTCTCTCTCATAAATAAATAAAAATAAAAGTATTTTTAAAAAGTAGAACTGGAGGGATGGCTTAGCAGTTAAGGTGTTTGCCTGCAAAGCCAAAGGACTCAGGTTCGCTTCCCCAGGACCCACATTACCCAGATGTACAAGGGGGCACACGCGACTAGAGTTCGTTTGCAGTGGCTGGAAGTCCTGGCACATCCATTCTCATTCATTCTCTCTCTCTCTCTCTCTCTCTCTCTCTCTATCTATCTATCTCTTTTTCTGTCAAAGAAATAAATAATTTTTAAAAAAGTAGAACTGGAGCTAGGTCTACAAAGGGATGGATTCCAGAGACACATGTTAGGCCAAGTTTAACAAATTTAGCTACTAACTCAAGATAGATTCCTAGAAAAGAAGAAGAAGAAGAGGAAGGTCTTTGGAGGTTCCGGCTTGGGAAACAGAGTATCACTTACTGTGATGGGTAGCACTGGGGAGGAATTCGGAGGACCTTGTGGTGACTTCCTTTGGTTATTTCACCTTTGGACTGACAGTGTCCTGAATGCAGCCTCTGGCCAAGCAGGGAGGGAGTAGGGGATGGAGCCGGAGCAGGAGCCGAAAGCCTGAGCATGGAAACACAAAAGCCAAAAGACAGAAGAGCAAGTTGCCTACTGGGAGCCCAACTTGAGATCTCACCTGGGTGTGACACATGACATTGCTACCCATAGTCCTCCTGCTCCTGTGTCCTCTGGCTTGAAACAGCACGATGCTAAACTTCCCTGTGGACTCAGCGCTCCCAGGAATCAGAAGAACACTGCTCCTCGGTGGTCCCTGACAGGCTCCCCTGCTTAGGACAAGAATTGGGTGTGTGCGCAAGGTCATGTTTCTGCCATCATCATTAGCCTTCAATGTGCGATCATTCTGATGACAAAAGAGCACCTGAGCAAGGACTAAATGCCACCTGACAGAATTTATGACCTAAACAAAACACTGGAGGTGCTCTCTAGCTAAGATATTCTGCCCCCCAGAGGACCCAGGATAACCAGCACTAAAGGCCAGCTTCACAGAGGCGGCAGCTAAGCTGCCTACATTTTCAACATTCAATCTTCCCAGCGAAGGATGAAAGGGAAATTCTTCTCTCAAAGGCCTAATTCACAAGAACTGGGTGTGACTTTAATCGAATCCAGTTCCCAAAGGAGGCATGCTGGAGCTGCTCTGAAGACTTCAGACTCCCGGCGCCTCCCGGGAGGATTTCATTTCTGTTCAGTATCCTTCCCTGCCCTCCACATCCCCTTAGCTGGGAGTATACATTGTTCTCAGCACAGGGGATGACAGTGGCCAGGGACCATAAAATGCCAGTCTTCAAACAGACAGCAAGTTCCCAACTCTGCTCTGGCCTCCAAGGTCCCCAGTGTACCATGCAGGTCTACCCAGATGCCAAAGGGGAAAGAGAGCAGAGGTGAGGATAGTGTTAAAGGACTCAGCAGGCTTCTCCCTCCTCCCCCTGTGATCCAACAACAGCCCTGTATTAAGTGAGAATGGTATAAAGTATGGCAACTAGAGATACCAGGAAAGATCCACTGACTACTGGCTTAGTGAGACTGGTAAACCGGTATCTAATCAGACAGGGGGTAAGGCCTAATACATACCTACCAAGACCAGGACAGGGCTGGGGAGAAAGCTCAGCATGAGAGCCTCTAAGACTGGGTTCAAGGACCCAGAATCCACATAAAAAACTGAACATAGGGCTGGAGAGATGACTTAGTGGTCAAGGCACTTGCCTGAAAAGCTTAAGGACCCAGGTTCGATTCCCTAGTACCCATGTGAGGCAGCTGTACAAGGTGGCACATGTGTCTGGAGTTTGTTTGAAGTGGCTAGAGGCCCTGGTATGCTCTCTCTCTCTCTCTGTCTCTCTGTCTCAAATAATTAAATCAATAAATAAAATATCTATTTTTTAAAATCTCAGGAAGTCCACTTCCCTCCACATTTAGAGGCGCCATCTACAGAAAAGGAAAGCCAGGATGAAGCCCTAGGAAGAGCAGCAATGAGAGGTGAAGGGACTGCCACCTCTCCGGAGGGGTCCTGAAGTCCCACAGCCATGGCCTACCTGTGACATTAAAATCCCGCCTTGGATAAAGCAGAGTACATGACAGTTGTCACTAAAAGGCTTGAAAAAGCCAAGGGAGGAGATAATTTGAAGGAAAAATAGGGAACAATCTTCTCACTAAAAAAATGGAGGAGGGAGTCAAGAGATGGAACCAGGTAATATTGGAAAGTTAGCAATTCAGAAACTCCTGAGCAGGCCACTAAGGGTTCTGCAGGAAATGGGAGGGAGGGAACTGGGCAAATGAGCATGCGTGTGCATAAAGTCTACCCAACATGTCAACAGGTAGTGTTCCAATCAGCTGTCCAATGCCGTCATGAGAGTCCAACTCAATGGGAGTCAAGTTGTGCTATTTTTGACAAATAGCTTTATGACTCCTGCTTCTTTTTTTAAAAAATAAGTTAATTATTCTCATTTGAAGACAAAAAATGAGCTTTTTTAATCATCTACAATGAATGACTCCTTGGTAATGTATATATTATAATATTTCTATTTTTGAACACTTAGTACATATGAATCACTTTTAAAAAGAACTTTAAAATATAGAATGCTATAAAGTGCAAGGCAAATCTCCTTCTCTTACTCATTCTACTACTAAAAATAGCATTCTCAGGGGCTGGAGGGATGGCTTAGCAGTTAAGGTGTTTGCCTGCAAGGGCAAAGGACCCAGGTTCTACTCCCCAGGACCCACGTAAGCCAGATGCACAAGGAGGCACACGTGTCTAGAGTTCAGATATCCAGAGACACAGAGGCACCCAAGATCTCAACATGGAAGCAGACCTAATATGAACCCAACATGACTCAGAGAAATTTGCGGAAGAGGGGGCAGAAAGAATGTCAGAGCCACACGTTGGGTCATGACATGCAGAGACATTTCCTCCTACCCAAAACTAAAGGCTAACCCCACAATGCACGACCCATGTACCCCAACAAAGAGGGTCCCTGTGGAGGAGGGGGGCGGAGGACAGGGAGGAGGCTAACAATGATACCAACTTGACTATATTCACTGACTACAAAAATAAAAAAAAATAGAATTCTCCTAACTTTTTCAGAGGTAAGCTATGCAAACATGACACAGCATATGTTCCCTTTTCTTACAAAGCATTCTGCTGCTCTGTTTCTTATTTTCTTTAAACAGCTCTGAAATTGTTCCTTGTCTGTGTGTATAACTCTGTCTCTCATTTTGAAATGACAGTACAGTAGTACTGTAAATTGATTTGCCGTATTTTATTTCATTAGGCCCCTGAAGGACGAACTTCTGGGTTGTTTCCATTATTTTGCTGATATACTCAGGATTACGGTAAAGGCTCATATGCTTTTCTCTGGGTACATCTGTAACTGAAACTACTAAGATAACGGGAATATGCATTGGACGTTTTGATACATGTGACCCAAGTGCCCTCCCAAACTCTTACCACTAAAGTGAGAAAATAACACTTCCACCACAGCCTCACCTAGCACAGTGTGTTACTGAATCTTTAGTACCAGTCCAGTCTTGGAGGGTCAGTGTTAACCTCAGACCTGGTCTAGCCCAGGATATCAGACCCCTGATTTGTCAGAAAGAACAAAGCTAAGTCAACATGGAATGAGGGTCTGCCTCAGCTGCAGTGTGGCACGCGCTGCTCCTGGCCTGGTAGAACTAAGAACTAGAATGCGGGTCTCAGGACACCACGAATGCAAGGACATCAAGGACTGTCACAGGGGCACACTCTCACACCTTGCTGCTTGTCCACAACATCTGTGCATGTCCTGGGTAGGTGGGAGGGCAAGAGAAGCTATGGACTTAGGGATGTACCAGTCTCCTAAGGAATGAAGCTAATGGGCATGTGTGCTGTTGGTCCAACATCACTTCAAAAAAAACTCAGTGGTTGAGTGCAGTGGCTCACTCCTGTAATCCTAGCACTCAGGAGGCTGAGGTAAGAGGATCACCAAGAGTTAGCAGTCAGCCTGGGCTACATAGGAAGTTCCAAGTGGGTCAGGGCTAGTAATCTGCCTTAAAACCAAACAGGTGCTGCAGGTGGGGGGGGGGGGTGCAGTGGCTCGGTTGTTAAAAATGCTTGCATGGGCTGGAGAGATGGCTTAGCGGTTAAGGCACCTTGCCTGCAAAGCCAAAGGACCTAGGTTCAATTTCCCAGGACCCAAATAAGCCAGATGCACAAGATGGTGCATATGTCTGGAGTTTGTTTGCAGTGGCTAGATGCCCTGGCACACCCATTCTCTTTCTTTCTCTCTCTCTCTCTCTCTCTCTCCTTCTCTCTCCCTCTGTATCTCTCAAATAAATAAATAAAAATAAAACATTTGTTTTAAAAAAATGCTTGTGTACAAAGCCTGCCAGCATGGCTTTGATTCCTCGGTGCCCACATAAAGCCAGATGCAGAAGTGGTACATGCACCTGGAGTTCATTTGCAGTGGCAAGAGACCCCAATGTGCCCATACTCTGTTTCTCTGTCTCTCTCTCTCTCTCTCTAAACACAAATAAAAAATAATAAAAATAGCAAAACAAACAAAAACACTAAATGACTTCAGTCTTAGTGTAAAGCCCGCTGCAGCTTGTGAAAGTGCACAAGGTCGTAATTCAATGTTTTTTGTTGTTGTTCATTTTTATTTATTTGAGAGTGACAGACAGAGAGAAAAAGAGGCAGAGAGAGAGAGAGAGAATGGGTGCGCCAGGGCCTCCAGCCACTGCAAACGAACTCCAGACACGTGTGCCCCCTTGTGAATCTGGCTAACGTGGGTCCTGGGGAATCAAGCTTCAAACCAGGGTCCTTAGGCTTCACAGGCAAGTGCTTAACCACTAAGCCATCTCTCCAGCCCCATAATTCAATGTTTTAAAAATTGTTTTTTATTTTATATGTGAAGTTCAGTGGTTTTCTCTTAAATTGAAAGGTAGTTATTTCCCATTTTTATGTGCTATCTATCAGGTGCTTTGCTTACTGGGGAAGTCAAACATTTATTAATTATAAACTATTCTCTTGCATACTGTAGTATGTGTCCTTTGCTATAAGTGTTGTAAGTTATTTTTCTAGTTTTTCATTTCTTTTCTGACCATACTTTCACAGTTTTTTTTTACCATAATTATTCCATCTTTATGGGATCATATTTACTCGTGTTTTCTCCTAAAATTTCTGAATTTTTGAGAAGTTCTTTCAGTTCCTTCTCGTGATTTCTCCTAGTTTTCCTTTTTTCACATTTTTAAGCTTTAGTGTTCAATGTATCTCGGATGTATATTTTGGCATAAAGAGTGAATTAGATATACAATTTTATTTCTCCATCTAAGTGAGTGTCTTGATAATCAAAGCTTTCATACTCAACACCAAGGCCCTGTTATAAAGCTGTTTTCCACAGCTAGCAGTATCAGGCTCTCAAAATGCTTAATATTTCTCTCAGCAGTATAGAACAGATTATGCCAATAGAAAGCTTAAGACATCTAATGCTCTTTTTTGTTAGCTAAAGCTACATAGTATAAAAGGACTTGTAAAATTTCCATAGGCATCAAAATCTGTGCCAAATGTATAAAAGTCTGCCACTACTCAAGGGAAAAGAAAGATCCCTGCCACCCAAGCCCCTGCATTCTCATTCCTCAAGTACAAAGTATTGCTAACCAATGGTGAATCCACAGTCAAACGTGGAAGTTGTTCTCTAAGGCTGCAAGGAGTGAACCAACAGCCTTCCATTTATGTAACTTAGAGATTTGGTTTTTTTGTCCCCCAGTGAGCTCTATCCAAGTGAATTCAACATCACTAATTCTTAGCCACATGAACCAGAGGGATCAGTGACCTGTTTTTAAGTTCTCTGTTCACAATGACAAGATCAGTAGGGTTAAAGGCTGGGCATTAAAGAGCTCACTGTGCAGGGCTCAGCATGGAGTTAGAGATACACAGGGCAAAATATATGTATAAGATCTTCATTTAAATTTTCTAAACACAAAACTACCATCTCATCATCTATATTATCCAAGGGGAGAAAAGTCCCTCTTTGAAGCAAATAGCAAAGACATGGAACCAAAAAAAAATTTTTTTAATATTTAATTTTATTTATTTGAATGAGAGAGAGAGAGAGAAGCAGAGCCAGGCAGTGGTGGTACATGCCTTTAATCCCAGCACTCAGGAGGCAGAGGTAGGAGGATCACCTTGAGTTCGAGGCCATCTGAGACTACATAGTGAATTTCAGGACAGCATGAGCTAGAGTGAGACCATGACTCAAAAATAAGAGCGAGAGAAAAGCACAAAGAGAGGGAGAGAGAATGGGATGTCAGGGCCTCTAGCCACTGCAAACGAACTCCAGACACATGTGTCACCTTGTACATCTGGTTTACGTGGGTCCTGGGGAATCGATCCTGAGTACTTTGGCTTTGCAAGCAGGCACCTTAACTGCCAAGCCATCTCTCCAGCCTCAAAAGGATTATTTTTAACTCGACAGGTCTGCACTAAATATATGATTTGTAAACTCCAGCAGAAGTGATTGGAGGCTAGGCATGGTGGTGCACACCTATAATCCCAGCACTCGGGAGCCAGAGATAAGAGGATCTCTGTGAATTTGAGGCCAGCCTGGGATGAGAGAGTGAGTTCCAGGTCAGCTTTGGCTAGACTGAAACCCTACCTTGAATAAAAAATAGCAAATAAAAAAAATGATTGGAAACTATGCACGTCAAGTTTCTCATCGCTTAAGTTCCAAGATGGTGATTCTAATAGCAACAAAATACATGTAAAATAATAGAAGCAAATTTATTTAGCAGCTAAGGAAAAAGTACCAGACCACTTTCTAAGTAGACATAGCAAACATCAGACTTTACACAAATACACGTGGCCTTGGTCAGGGATCTTACCTGCATGAAATTAAAAGCCAGTGTGATTAGTGTCAGCAGACCTTGGAACTTGGACTTAACATGTGGCTAGCAGATAAGGACTAAAAGGAGCAGAAACCAGCAACTTGCGAGACTCACAGAGCAATACACAGAATGCACCAGGCAGGCTCTTACTTCGATACTAACAAATTGCTTCTGACTGATTTAAGTGAAAATAAATTTACTGACTGACTGCATATTTGGGAGTCCCAAAATGGTCAGAAACTGGAGAAATGGTCAGGATCAAGGGGGGAAAATGTTGTGAGGGACATATGAACTCCTGTCAGAGAACGAGACTGGGGCCTCAGCTTTAACATCAGGTGGCAGAGCATCACCTCAGCCCAGAAGTGATGACCACCACCCAGAAGTTGTCCCCTGGCAGTCAACCCTGATTGACACCCCAGCAGACAGCCAGTGGGTTCTCTACTGACCCAGGACTTAGCATCACCAACTTTACCACAAAATCCCAAGTAAATCCGTCATGTTGGGCAAGCTATGGCTTCATGCAGAGCCTGTCAGAGGCTCCATACTGATAACTCAGTTTTGATCCCGGGAGATGAACTCAGCATCCCCCACTTACCCACACACCACCACCAACAACAACAAGAACATCACTAGACAACGAAGGAAGTCATGGAGAATCACTATACCAGACAACCTGAGGTGAGTGTTCTGAGCAGGACATCACTGCCACGCCTTATGCACACACACACACGATATCATCACTCCTGCACACCACTGCTACTGTGAGCCTCTGTACACCTGTGTATACACCTTCACATCCCAAGGAAGAACACTCATAGAACCAAGTTGCAACTGTCAGAGGAAGGGAAAGAGATAGCGCCTGGACCTTAAGGTTCCCAAAGGGAAAGGAAAGCAGTGAATACAGTTGAGAGGAAAAAGCAAGAGAGAGAGCATATCACCCATTTTTATATTTTAGGAAAATATTTTTATAACCACATATTTTGGATTTCCATTTAAATTAAAGAAAATATGGAACCTATAAAGGTAATAGGGGCCTGGCTAAGGGAAAATGTAAAGACATTAGCAAATTATATATTTAACTTATTATTCCTTTGCACAATGCAGAAGAGAACACTAGTCAAGAGGATACAGGCCTCAAAAGCCTTTCCCCTGAGAAAGAGAAACACGAAGACATCAAAAGATGAAGTTATAGGTAGTACAGAATGAAGGGCATGTGGACACAAGCAAGGAACCTGAAAGGAGCCATAATGCATTGAAAAATAGACAACCATCCAAGGTATAATAAAAGAAAATGTTTCCGTAGAAACCATCCCTCCTGACGTCTTGGAGTAAAGTTGTACTCCAAGAACCAGACACAGTTAATGAAAAGCAAAGCACATTACTATTCTTAGGTGACTTTCAAAACTACAAGGGTAGGGCTGGAGAAATGGCTTAGCGGTTAAGGCGCTTGCCTGCAAAGCCAAAGGAACTAGGTTCGATTCCCTAGAACCCCATATGCACAAGGTGATGCAGGAGTCTGGAGTTTGTCTGCAGTGACTGGAGGCCCTGGCACACCCATTCTCTCTCTCTCTCTCTCTCTCTCTCTCTCCCTCCCTCCCTCTCCCTCTTTCTCTCTCTCAAATAAATTAAAAATAAATGAAATATTTTTTAAAAAACTACAAGGATAAGGAAAGAATTCTGTAAAAATGAAGGGAAGGGGAACATGGATGACACAGAAGAGAATACAATATGAAGCTAAACTCAGACTTTTCCCTTTAAGCCCAACAATATGACTAGTATAGCACTGACAGAGGGCTCGTTTTAAATGGATTGGAAGCCAGGCATGGTGGCACACGCCTTAAATCCCAGCACTTGGGAGGCAGAGGTAGGAGGATCTCTGTGAGTTCGAGGCCACCCTGAGACTACATAGTGAATTGCAGGTTAGCCTCGGCTAAGAATGAAACCCTACCTCAAAAAATAAATAAATAAATGGCCAGGCATGGTGGTGCATGCATTTAAGACCAGCACTCAGGAGGCAGAGGTAGGAAGATCACCATGAGTTCAAGGCCACCCTGAGACTACATAGTGAATTCCAGGTCAGCCTGAGCTAGAGTGAGACCCTACCTCGGAAAACCAAAAAATAGAAAAAAAAAAAAATACAAGCTGTACCCATGTATGAAAATTGTCAATAAAAAAGTTAAACAAAACAAACACAAGACAGAAAAACATCTGTTGATAACATCTTTTATCATATGGCAAGTTTGGTTTTGCCTTAATAAGTCTAAGAAATGTTCCTTTTAAGGAATGAATTAACAAAGATTTCCCCAAGAATGTGACCAGTTTATAGAATGTTTACCACCTTGCTCCACCATGACTTGTGATGAGTGGTCCAGTAGGACTCAAATAGGAATATCCTAGCATCAGAAAGTTTTAATAGAATTAAATGATGTGTTTTGTATCTTTAAAAAAAAAAAAAAAAAGCAGATGTAGTGGCACATGCCTTTAATCACAACACCTGGGATGCAGGGGATGCAGAGGTAGGAGGATCTCTATGAGTTCAAGCCCAGCCTAGAACTACAGAGTGAGTTCTAGGTCAGCCTGTGCTAGATTGAGATCCTGCCTCAAAAAAAAAAAAAAAAAAAAAAAAAAAAAAACTAAGCAAAGGACTAGGGATGTAATTCAGTTGGTAGAGTACTTATTTACCTGGCATGCACAAGGACCTGAGTTCAACCCCAGTACTGCATGAATTAGGTGTGATGGTGAGTGGCTTGTGATCCCAATACTTGGGAGGCAGAGTCAGAAGATCAGAAATTGGAGGTCATCATCAACTACATAGCAAGTTGGAGGCCAGCCTGGGCTACATGAGACCCTGTCTCAAAACAAAAAGCTGGGTGTGGTGGTGCATGTCTTTAATCCCAGCTCTCAAGAGGCCAAGATAGGAGGATAGAGGATCTCTGTGAGTTCAAGGCCACCCTGAGACTACATAGTGAATTCCAGGTCAGTCTGGGCTAGAGAGAGACCCTACCTCAAAAAACCAAATGGGAAAAAAGTTGAAAGAAAGAAGGATGGAAGGAAGGAGAAAAGACAAAAAAAGAAACTTTAAAACCATAACCAGGGATGGAGGGATGGTTAGCAGTTAAGGTACTTGCCTGCAAAGCCAAAGGACCCGGGCTCTATTTCCCAGAACCCACATTAGCCAGATGCACAAGGGGGCGCACATGTCTGAAGTTCATTTGCAATGGTTAGAGGCCCTGGCATGCTCATTCTCCCACTCTCTCTGGAAAGGAAGGAAGGAAGGAAGGAAGGAAGGAAAGAAGGAACGAATGAAGGAACGAAGGAACGAAGGAACAAAGGAACGAAGGAAGGAAACCAGAGTAGAGGCTCACATCTCAGCACTTGAGAATATGAAAATGTCATAATGAA
The DNA here is from genome assembly GCA_036346955.1 of Dipus sagitta. NCBI lineage: Eukaryota > Metazoa > Chordata > Mammalia > Rodentia > Dipodidae > Dipus > Dipus sagitta. The sequence continues at coordinate 13,639,926 of CM070790.1, forward strand.
CCAGGCATGGGGCTCACACCTTTAATACCAACACTCAGGAAGTTGAGGAAGGAGGATTGCTGTGAGTTCAAAGCCAGCTAGAGCTACAGAGTGAGTTCCAGGTCAATTTGGGCAAGAGTGAAACCCTGCTTCAAAAAATAAATAAATGAATGAACAAAAACACCAACCAAACGAAAGGAAAATATGTCTTTATGAAACTGATTATCTATAATTATTGCATACTAATAAAAATATGAAATAAAAAATATTAAGCTGAGCACTTACGATTATTGTAACTTTGGTGAATGTGCATTTTAATATTCAAAGAAAATAAACATATATGCCATGTAATATAACAGAATGACTATAATCAAACAAAACACTTGAAAATAGCCATTATATTATGCTGAAGTAAATTCTTTACCACTCCTATCTTTTAGGACACACCTGACATGAACAGGTGAGAAGAAGGGTTTGTTTCAGCTTACAGATCCAGGGGGAGTTCCATCGATGGCGGAAGAAGCTGGATCCCATTCATAAATCCAAACAGAGAGAGAGATCACCAAAGAGTCAGAGGCCCAAGGGAGCACAAATGGACAGCAATAGCAGGGACCCAGGCAAAACTGAAACCTCACTGCAGGCCTCCACCCTCAGTGACACCTCCTCCAGCCAGGTGGCTGGAAATCCAAGCTTTAATCAGACACCTGAGTCTATTGGGGGCCATACATTCAAACTACCACAGAGTGGGCAAAGATGCCTAGGAAGCGAAGGCTGAACCATCTATCCTGCACACATCAGTGCGCTGCATGGCCTTGCATTGGGAGAAAATAACCCGGAGACTGGAGAGATGGCTTAGCAGTTAAGGCGTTTGCCTGCAAAGCCTAAGAATGCTGTTCCAATCTCCAGGACCCTCATAACCAGACACAAAAGTGATGCAAGCATGCAATGTCACAGATGTGCACAAGGGGGCGCACATACCTGGAATTTGTTCACAGTGGCTGAAAGGCCCTGGCAAGCCCATTCTCTCTCCCTTTCTCTGCCTCTTTCTCTCTCTCAAAAATAAAATAATAAAAAAGAACAGACAAAAATAAAAAATAACCCGGAGAGAGCATTGAGACAAGATACATTTTGTTTTGTTTTGTTTGTTTTTCATTCCTTAAAATCTTCATGACATTACTCCAAGACAAGTGTTCTAAATTCAGTGTGTGTCAATATTTAGACTTAATGGACTTCATAGTGAAAAGGCTACTTACAAAAGCTCACCACCACATAGAAAAATCACACAGTTGGCTGTACTTTCTGAATCCATTCTGCAAAGTTTGGGAGGTTTGTTTTGCTGTTGTTGTTGTTAAAATTCTGTTAGTAAATTTCTTTTGTTCCAGCTGTCAGTTACTCATGCCAAATAATTGAAAGGTAATGCATTTTGAATTTCTTTAACAAATAAGCTCAAAAACAATGAAAAAATTTTAACAGTTTTTAAGTAAGTTAGATTTTGTTATTCTGAGGTTTAGGGGATGCATATAGAGAAATATTGTAAGAGACATGCATTCTTTTCTACAAACACAATCATGTAGGAATGAAACATTTCCAGCATCTGTTTATAAAATGTGCTGTCCTTAGCAAGGTTCCACCAGAAAACAGATTCTTACTTGTTAAAGCGTCGCCTTTACCTTGAAGGGACAGATTAAATGTGTTTGTTTCTTCAAAAATGTCTACTTGGAAGAAAAAAAATGTCATCAAACTTAGATTGCTTATCTTCCTGCATGGGAAAAATAATGTGTTTTGCTTATCTTTAAGTTTGAAGAAGCTTTGAAACATTTTGCTGTGAGATTAACAAACTCTTCACAAATAATATTAGCCATTACTCTCCTCTTTAGAGTGTTAGAGTCTACCACTCTCTCTAACTACTTCAATGACCCTCCCGGCCTCAACTCAGTTGGTACATTTCCTTACCGAAATACAGGCAATGATAAATTTCACATGTGGGCAAGCTATGATTGCCCTGGGTCCCATTTTATTGCATTGGATATGGCTGCTGCATCTGAAATCAAGAGGTTTCCCATCTTCACCCCCATAAAACAGGGGGGTTTTAAAACTGTTATTAAAGAAGCAATGTACTATTAAGAAACAACCTTCTCAATACTTTTTAGAATGCGAATTAGAGTAGCACAGTGCAAACGTGCATGTGCACACACACACACGTACACGGTGCTTTGTGCATTTAATTCCCAAAAGATCACCTAGTAATTTCTTCACACTGGAGCACCTTACAAGCATCTATACATACAGCGAACTACACGTGCAGCCTTCCATGTCAAAGAGTTTGCTCTAGCTGGGCATGGTGCACATGCCTGTGACCCCAGCACCCAGCAAGCGGACACTGAGTTTAAGGTCAGCTTGAGTACATAGTGAGACCCTATGTCAAATAAAAATCATGCTAAAATTTGTTTACTCAATGTATATAACGATGGATTTCCCCTGTCTTCAAGTGCCTTTTTTCTTTTTCTGACAAAGGAATGTCCTTCTAATTTATTGTGATATGGTTTACTGGGTATAATTTCAACGACTTTTGCCATAAAATCAAGGACAAGTTTATCCACTATGATGTGTGGGCTTTGTTTTTCCTATAAAAATTGCAACACAGGCTATATGTACATATATATCTATATATAAATATTTATATGTAATATAAATATGTTTTATATATAAGTATATATAATATATAAATATATATAAATAAACACACACATTATATATACATATATATTGTATATATTGTATACATATATTATATACATTATATGTATATAATATATATATATATTGTATATATATTGTGTATATATTGTATACATATATATATATATATATATATATATATATATACATATAATGTGTGTGTGTTTATTTGCAAGGATAGAGAGAAAAAAAATGACCACACCAGGGCCTTTTGCTGCTGCAAACAAACTCCAGATGCATGTGCCACTTTGTACATCTAGCTTATGTGGGTACTGGGGAATTAAATTCAGGCCTTCAGGTCTTGCAAGCAAATACCTTTAGCCACTGAGATCTCTCTCCATCCTCAAGCTATATGTTTTAATACATTTGGATTAAACAAATGGATTTAAACATGGCTGAAAAAATTACCAGCAATTATTTTCAGGTTTAGGAAATGAACCTTGTGGAGTTCTTTAATATTGCTATTGCAAGAGTGGGGGCTTCCCACTGACAGGAGATAGAATTTCCAGCCCATATATATGCACATATCTAATGATGTCTCTTTAAATCGTTGCTTTATGTGACTGTTGAAGACATTATAATGAGTCTGATGAGGATAAGGGATTAAGAGAAATGGAGAAAGGGGATCAGCAGAATGGAAGGGGGAAATAAAAAAACTACATTACATACAGGAATAAAAATGTCATGCTGAAACTCATTATTATGCATAATTAATATATGCTAAATAATATGCTAAATATTAATAGATTCTAAATATATGGAAAATAGAGAAATGTGCTCCTGTTTTTTGGGTTCAATGTTGCTTACTTGTGCTAGGCTCCTTCAGGTCACTTTCAGTCTATGCGTAGTTTGTGAAAGTCTTTATCACCCACTTTTCCCTTGGGGATAATTATTTTTTGTTAAAACTAGAAAGTTGTCTTTAAAACCTAGCTGGGAACAGATAAATTGTATGAATCATAACATGCTGGGAGCCAATAAATGTAAGCTGACAATGGATAAGGGTGCTGCTAATCCTTCTATCTGGAAATTTGAATGGAGTAAAAAAAACATGAAATATGCAATAAAAAGGAAAGAAAGTACACATGTACAGTGTTAGAAATAGAAAAGGAAAAAAAAAGAAAGAAAGAGAAAATTTAAACAGGGTAATACATTTCTTAAAAGTCCATTTATTTGAACTTAGAAATCTAAAATGAATTAAAATTAAGTCCAAAATAAGATTATGGGGCTAGAGAGATGGCTTAGCAGTTAAGGCACTTGCCTGCAAAACCTAAGGACCTGGGTTCAGTTCCTCAATAACTACATAAAGCCAGATACACAAAGTGGCACATGCATTTGGAGTTCATTTGCAGTGGCTAGAGGCCTTGTCATGCCTATTCTCTCTGTCTGTCTCTTTTCTCTCTATCTCTCTCTGCTTGCCAATAAATAAATAAAAGATTACAGATAACTTTCAAAGGGATTTTCTTCAGGCCACTTAAGAAAGAACAACTTCACCTTCTAAACAGCCGAGGAAGGGATTAAAAAAAAAAAAAGAAAAAACATAAATTAAATTGTTGCAAATTTAAACTTTTAAAAAATTTTATTTCTTATAGTTATTTGTTAACATGAATCATGACATATTTAAATGAAAATACAACAATAAAACTATGTAAAAACAAGTCCATAAATACAAGTGACACGATATTTCTAAGTCCATTAAAATACCGTGGCACCCCAATAATTTAGAGGAAGAAAAACTATATTATTACCTGGACAGAAGCAGAAAAGAAATTTTGATTAAATCAACCTCCTATTCATGGTACGGAAGAAAACCATATTAGCGAAACTAAAACTGAAAGCATATGTCTTTGCTGTGACAAAAGTTATATTCCACAAGCCAACACCAGACATTATTTTTCGTGGTTTTACAGGCATTTCCACTAAATCCAGGAATGGAGAAAAAAGCGTCTACCACAATTGCCATTATTTTGCCACTGTTTGGGGATTTTTGATCAACGCAATGAGAAAACAAGCTGCTCTTGATTGGAGAATCCGTTTTATTTTGCAGATGCAGAGAAAATGGAGGAGAGTGGAGATCCATCAATAAGACAGGAATATAACTGACTGCCCACCCCAAGACGTGCCACGTCTTCCACATCTGCCAGGGCTGAAGAGAACTTGCAGTGTTCCGCCACGAACACGGCTCTTGCGGCCAGCCTGTCAACCAGCTCCAGGGTGGTGGTGGCAGACATGGTGATCATGCACGACCTATCAAAGCAGAAATCCAGAAGCTACAGAGAACCCAACACTACATTAGACTGCCGACAGGCCTGCCGTGGCATGGCCCCCATTATCCCATTGGGATTGGCTGAGGCCTTCATGACCCCACAGTAAATCCCAGAACCCCACAGGGAAGGGCCCCAGAAAAAAAAAGGGAACAGGAAAAAGGGAACAGGAGAGTGTAATCCCAGGATGTGAGAGTGACTGGCTGGCTTTGTCACCCTGTTGATCACCAGGGCTGATTTGGCTGATCTGGCTGACTAGGCAGGGTGCTCCCTTCCTCCCTCACCATCCTTCGCGAAGCTGCAAGCTCAGTGGAAGAGGACTACCTTCCCCGAATACAGGAGGACCGGTCTTCGGTCAAGGGTATACGAGTAGTTGCACTCTCCTGCTAGAACCTCCAGACAAGCTCTCAAAAGTATAGTATGTTAAATAAATAAATAATAAATTTTAATGTAAAAAAATAAAGTATCATAGATAAACACTCAAACACTCATTTATATTTAAAGACAAACCGAAAAACTATGCAGTCAGTAAGAGAACTTTAACAAGTTGGATAATTACAGGATAAATATGCATACATTATTAGGTTTTTATATACCATGGGGGAAAAAAAAAACAATTCAACATGAGAGAGAAAAATCATTAATGGTAGCAGTAAAATAAAACACCTAATATACTCAACTAATCAAGATGGGTAGAGAAATTATGTGAAGAAAATTATTAAATTTTTCTGCAAAAGTAAAGGAAAGCTCAAATAACAGAAAGTGTATTATAAATGACCACAGAAAATTAAATGCAAAATTATTTTTCATTTTAATAGAATTCTAACCAAAATTCAATGAAGTTCTTGAGGCGCTTACTAAAATAAATACATTTCATCATAAGAACTAAAGAAAATAAGTGTCTTTTATTCAATAAAAGTACCACAGGTGAATTATTTTCTAGCCACAAAACCTAGTAGTAATGAATAATTGAAGACATTGAGGGGCATGGATTGGCAAACTCAGAAACAGCCCCATCACTTAGAAATAATATTCATATGTGAAGAGAAGAGATGTACTTAGAACCAGTGCAGAAAAGAAATTTTACTTTAAAAGTCATACTGAGATATTTTTTTTACCATTTAAAAAAACAAATTAAACCCTTACCTTATGCCATAAACTGAAATAAATTCTAAACATTAATAAGCTAAATCAAATAAATGAAACTGTTGAGGGGAAGGGGGAGAGAAATGAATAGCTATCTGATTTGAGAGGAGAAAAGGATCTTAGTAATCATTAAAGCAAATGAAAGGATAATAAATGAAGGCTAATTAATGCTATAACGTTGGATTGTTACACATCTAACCATTGAAAGCACAGGTCAACGAAATTAAGAGTACTAACAAAAGAAGAGAAACGAGGGGAGGCTAACACGTTTCATGCTCATGAAAGAAACGGAGCTTGCCCACATTTTCACGAACACTGCGAAACGTGCAGCGGGCAGAGGTCGCAAATAGGCCAATTTACAAAATAAGGAGATCAATAAAAAAAATAAACATTACGTGAAATAGTCAAGCTCGTGTGAAGTGAGAGAAGTGGGACGCAGCACAACGATGGAATGACAGCGCCTCCACACACACCGAACGGCCAAGTCCATTTGTTAGAGTTTTCTACATCTGCTTTACACCCAGGCCAGTGAAGCGAGGAGGAAAGGCCATCGCTTTCAGGTGACACTCATTGGTGCTGCTTTCCTGGAGAGGCGCTTGGAACCCCAGCTCTGGCTAATGTATTTAACCAAGTCATATGTTTTAGGAGACAAATACAGATGTAAAAGAGAGATTTAAACGATGATGTCCATCCCAGGGATCTTCCTAATACCAAAAGATTATCAACCTATGTAAACTATATACATTTATATAAATTATTAAAAAAAAGCAGGGCTGGAGAGATGGATGGCTTAGTGGTTAAGGCACTTGCCTGTGAAGTCTAAGGATCCAGGTTCGATTCCCCAAGTACCCACGTGCGCCAAGAGGTGGCGCATGAGTCTGGAGTTCATTTGCAATGGCTAGAGGTCCTGGAGCGCTCATTCTCTCTCTCTGTCTGCCTTTTTCTCTCTCATTCCAATAAACAAATTAAAAATATATTTGAAAAAAATAATAAATAATAATAATAAAAGTTATCAGCAACCTAAACATCCAGCAATGGGGAATGGAGCAACAAAGATTACGTAGAGCCTGAATGATCTGCTGTGAATCTGTGAGATGAAATAGTTGTTGAAGTTATGACTGGAAGATGATTTAATAAAGTAAGAAAAGCTATAAAATATAATGTCACTAGGGTGACTCTAAACTCACCAAAGTGCTGAGAAGTGACAGTGGAGTGTTTAGCACTAAGTGAGATATCTCTATCACACCCTCCACGGCTCAGGAACCATTGGAGAAGAGGTGGCAGAAAGAATCTAAGAGCCAAAGGAAGGGGAGGAGTGCTTACAATGCTATCTTCCAGCCACAGAGTGGCCTTGGTATTCATGACCTCACAGTGGCTGATGCTACCTGCACAAAACCTGCATAATAGAAGAGAAAAAATGGTCACATCAAAATAGAAGAGAGACCAGTTGAAAAGAAGAGATTCAGTGAAGGTGGGATTTGGGAAGGGGGGAAAGAGGGTAGTGGAAGGGGATTATAATCATGGTATATGGTCTATACTTATGGAAGTTGTCAATAAAAATATACACATATATGATGCTAAAAGTATATATATATATATATATATATATATATATATATATATATGTATGTATGTATATATATATATATATGATGTTAAAAAGTCAAAACCAACCCACAATATGATCTTTTTTGTGTTGGGGGTGTCAGGGACAGAGACAGAGACTGACTAAGAACATATGCCATAATTTAATTTTGATGGTAGCTTTCTTTTCTGTATTTCTAGTTTTTACACTGAGCATATATTACACGTATAAATCAGAAGAAAAATAATAAATCTCCCAAATTTAACCATTCAATATTTTTAAAGCACAATGTGCTCCAAGGTTAGCCTCTTAGCAATGCTCCTAAATAACCCACTATTCTTTCAGATAGATTAAAGTCATCTGTTCAGAATTCCAAAGCTGGCAGCCACTCCAGACCTCCAGCTTGCTCTCTACTCGGATCAAACAGAGAACATTAAGTAGGACGAAGGAAGAAAAGAAGTGCACACTGGAAATTTTAATTCACATTCTGTAACAGAATATGTAACAAATAGATTCAAGTGAAGGGGGAAAAAAATACACCATTAAAAGACTTCCCAATGTCTCTCTCAATGGTTCTAGCATATTGGAATTAAAATTTCTCCTTCAATCTGTTTGGCAGAAAATAATGTTGCCAAGCAAAACAGATCTACAAGGACAGCAGCCACCAGTCCCCAGAGGGACTTCCGGCTGTCCTCCTTCCATTGGTGAGAAAGCTGCTAGGAGACGCACCAGGACCCCTTAGGTTCCTAATTCCAACTCCAGCCAGCAACAGTTGTCTGCAGAGTCAAAGTGAGGAAAGCAGTCACCCAGAACCCTCAAGATATGCAAGCATTTAATACATATATATATATATATATATATATATATATATATATATATTTACTTACTTGAGAGAAAATGGGTGTGACAGGGCCTCTTGCCACTGCAAATGAACTCCAAACACATACACCACCCCTTTGTGCATCTGGCTTTTCCTGGGTGCTGGGGAATTGAACCACAGCCATGAGGCACTGCAACCAAGATAGATAGTTGGGGTGGGGGAGGGCACTGGCAACAGGTAGAAGACAAGTTGGCAAGTGAAGCACAGTCCAGGACAGATGGGAAGCACTCTGACCCCAGGCGAGGGGGTCTGAGGGTGCACCCCGGACCTCTGACCTCTGACCTATGACCTCTGAGCTGGAGGGCGAAGGTATTGCCGGCCTCAGCAACACTACTAACTGAACCCTTTCCACAGGTTCTGAGCAGTGGAGAGGAGTATTAAAGAAATTCACTCACAGCCACAAACTAGGAATTGAATGTGAGTGAGCAGTTTAAATGCAGATCTGCTTGCCTGCAAAGCCCAGCTGGTTTCTCTCCACTCTTGCAAACACAGTAGCCTCTGTGTGATCCAAGCAATTCACACAGGGTCCCTTTGACAGGGAGTGGAGGGCCCTGGCCCAGAAGTCTGGCCTCCCCCATTTCTTGGTCTGCCCATTTTTCCTGTTCACTCCCACCTCACCTGTTCTCATTCTCCTTAACTGCAGCGCCACTCACTCCACCGTCTTTTCAAGATAGCAAATCATAGCCTCTTTCTATGCAGCTAAAACTGCTAACCTGGGCTGGAGAGATGGCTTAGTGATTGGGGTGCTTGCCTGTGAAGCCTAAGGACCTATGTTTGACTCTCCAGGTCCCACATAAGCCAGATGTACAAGGTGATGCAAACACACAAGGTCATGCATGCAAACAAGATGACGCACACTTCTGGAGTTTGATCACAGTGGCTGGAGGCCTGGCCGTGCCAATTCTCTCTCTCTTAAAAATATAAGTAGGGCTGGAGAGATGGCTTAGCGGTTAAGCGCTTGCCTGTGAAGCCTAAGGACCCCGGTTCGAGGCTCGATTCCCCAGGACCCACGTTAGCCAGATGCACAAGGGGGCGCACGCATCTGGAGTTCCATTTACAGTGGCTGGAAGCCCTGGTGTGCCCATTACCTCTCTCTCTCTATCTGCCTCTTTCTCTGTGTCTGTCACTCTCAAATAAATAAATAAATAATGAAGAAAAATTTAAATATATATATATATATATATATATATATATATATATATATATATATATATGGGCTGGAGGGATGGCTTAGCAGTTAAGGCGCTTGCCTGCAATGCTAGAGGATCCCGGTTCAACTCTCCAGGACCCACATAAGCCAGGTGCACAAGGCGGGTGGGGCACATGCATCTGGAATTCCTTTACAGTGGTTGGAGGCCCTGGCGCTCTCTCTCTCTCTCTCTCTCTCTCTCTCTCTCTCTCTCCTCTGCTTCTTTCTCCCTCTCAAATAAATAAATTATATATATATATATATATATATATATATATATATATATATATATATATAATAAAACCACTAACCCCATGGGCTGAGGAAATTGCTCAGTGGTTAAAAGCTGCTTGTTTGCAAAGCTTGCCAGCCTGGGTTTGATTCCTACACACCCATGCAAAGCCAATGCACAAAGTGATGAATGCATCTGGAGTTCGTTTGCAGTGACAAGAGGCTCTGGCTCACCCACTCTCATTTTCTCTCTACTTGCAAATAAATTTGAAGAAAAGAAAAACCCCACTAACCCCAGAGTCAAACCCTTCCCCTTCTCTCTGACTCTGCACGCACCACCACCAAAGGCCCTTGCTATGTGAAATATATTCAAAACATAAAAGCGAAAAGTCCTACACCTATTCTGTAGAATGGATTACATATGCAGGTCATGAAAGTGATCCGTGGACACCCACTGCAAATGGAGGGAGAGATGAGGTAGCAAGGCCAAGCAAGCTTGGGAAACAGTAACTCTTCCCTCCTCTTCGTCATGCATTGAAGCCTATGAAAGAGTTGCGAAGGTCTTCCAGCTAAAGGATCTTTTTCATCCGAATTTCTCTGAGCACAAAGCCTTTCCACGGGGCACTTCTTAGTATTTCATGGGCTGCTAGAAATCCAGAAATAAAGAACACATTTCAAGAAAAAATGATACTTGCTGATTTCCCTGATAACATATGCCCGGAGAAGCCAAGAAGGCGTCTACTCTGGTCATGTTGTTAATGTCTTCGTTAATTGTCTTGTCTGCTTCTCCCCACAGCCCATCTCACGAATATTTCCAGGTCCCACCCATGAAACCCTAAGGACATGGATTCAATCCCCTAGGAGCAAGAGAAGCTGGCTAACTCCAGTAAATACCACATTCCTTACTGCCCAGATCAGCATGACAGCGTCTGTCTCTGTAGCTATCTGGCGAGCTCGGACAGAAGAATAACCCTCCCGTGCCCACACTGTCCACACACGCGCTCTGTCCACGCGACGCACCGATCTGGGCTGAATGAGTCTCTCTGTTCCATCCGGGTCACTGTACTCGTGGCAGGGGCTTTCCCCCTCTGTCTAAAATTGCTTCCGGTTCAGCCTTGCAAAGCACTGACTTCAGCAAGTGTAAGTCTATTCCTTGAGCGATTTCCATTTGCCATTTGTTAGTGACAGATGCATGCAATTACAGGGATTTGAGCAACACTTCCTACCAAACAACTCTGCGACTATCTGCAACAGAACACCTTCTCCTCTTGGCTGCTACACCGGGGAGGGAGAGAAGGATTAGAGCTACTGATGGTCTTACCTTTGAGTAAAGAGTAGCTTCCAAGTTGAATTTTCCGAAAACAAACAACAACAAAAAAAAACTTCTTGGGGATTTCTGCACTCAACGATTATGTTCTACATCCCATTCTCAAACCTTCCTTCTACCCACCAGTTGCTTTAGATCCTGCTGACTGCCCCACTGGGTTTGCTGTCTCTTCCTTCCGAGGCCCACTGCTCCCAGCACACGTGCCCTGGCAGCCCAGGCAGCAAGAGTGAGCTTGCAAAGTGCAGCGACTCATTTGCAAGGCAGATCAGAGAGTCACCCTTTGATCTTGGAAAACATAACACTGTCTGTAATTACCAACAGAGAACAGAACTTGGAAATGCAATCACGTTTTCTTCGTTACGTATTAGAGCAAATGAGACCCCACCTGGCTTTCCTATGTCCCACAAGCCCTGACATTTTCACTCCTGAAATAAATACAAAGCCATTTTAGCGCTGGGCCGCATGCCACTGTTGTTCTGCAATGGGGAAACACCAGCTCCCCACACAGGGAGAGTGTCTGAAAACTCCGCACAAGTAAAGCTGGAAGCGTGGAGACATTCCCAGGAAGGTGCTAGAATGGCCCTCCAACCAGCACTGGCTCCACACCCACCAAAAGCAGCTCCCCCAAGAAGGCAGCCTCAGGGCTGGAGTGTTGAAGAAGCCAGGGCTTGGGAGGAAGAAACTTGGATGAAAGTGCCTGTCTGTCACTTGCTTGTGGGGCTTCAGCTGTGGGCAGGAGTGTGCTTGAAAATGTCTGGCTTCCTACTCCTGAAATCATCCGTGAGTTACCCAACCCAGTCAGGAGCCACAAACCCTAGGAGATGCCTTCTAAGACCATGAGAAGGGTAGTCCTAACTGAGGTTAACCTTTGCTGAGTGAGCGAGAGATCTGGAAGAGCCGAGCTGCACCCTACATGTTCTCTCAAGCATTGACTTCCGGGGAGAATCAATGTCTGGGGGTGACAGATGGTCCACCTCTAATAACAACGTCCTCTTGAGAAGCAACCTCTAAATTACCTGGGGCCCCAAACATCATTTCATTCATTCCTTTTCCTGCACACTTACTATCTTCTCAACAATTCTCTCCTACCCACTAAGTAATTCCTTCGTTCCAGCCAGCCCCCTCCAAGGCCTCCACCTCAGCTGTCAGGATGATAGCTCAAAAGCAGGACCTGGGGGCTGGAGAGATGACTCAGTGGTAAAAAGGCACTTGCTTGCAAAGCCTGACAGCCTGAGTTCAATTCTCCAGTACCTATGTAAAGCCAGTTGCACAAGGTGGCGTATGCATCTAGAATTCATTTGCAGTGGCAGGAGGCCCTGAGCACCCATACTCTCTTTCTGTCTGACTCTTTCTCAAATAAATAAATAAATAATACTTAAAAAAAAAAAAAAAACAGGAGCAGGGCATGGTGGCTCATGTCTTTAATCTCAGCACTTGGGAGACAGAGGTAAGTGGATCACCATGAGTTCGAGGCCACCCTGAGACTACATAGTGAACTGCAGGTCAGCCTGAGCTAGAGTGAGACCCTACCTGGGAAAAACAAAAACAAAAACAAAAACAAAACAGGACTCTGGTCACCGTAGGACTATAGCAAGCCTCATCAATTCTCATACGAATGGATGTGACATTCTTTCCAAGGTCCCACCCAGCCAGCTCCACTCACTGTTTTTTCTGTGTCCCTTAGCCCATGTTCCCCGCACAGCAGTCAAAATGATCTCTCAGAAAACAGAAATTAGATCACGTCTTTTCCCATCTTAAACACCATCACTCCTAAAAATGAATTTGGGTCACAAGCTCCCCCCTGCCACTTCTCTGAGGGTCCTCACCCTGCTCAGCCCACTATCCCTGTATCCAGCCGCTTGTGCCATCTACATGTGGGATGCACCCAGTTTGCTCCGAGCTTTGCCCCTGCTACTTCTTCCCATGGGAATCCCCTGCCTCAGATCCTGTGTGCTTCTTTCCTTTCCCTCCACTGTCACCACAATGGGCTGGCCACACCTAGGGAAATGGCATATTTGTATCTCTCTCTCGTCACTACATGTAAACTGCATGGGGAGAGATACAGCTATTTTATCTTACTCAACTCTCTGTTGGTTGCCAAATCTGAGGATAATATATGGTAAATTTAAGAAAAAATATATATATATATATATTCAGGCTGGAGGGATGGCTCAGCGGTTAAGGCATTTGCCTGCGAAGCCAAAGGACCCAGGTTCAAGTCCCCAGGACCCACATTAGCCAGATGCACAAGGGGGAGCACGCATCTGGAGTTCATTTGCAGTGGCTGGAGGCCCTGGCACACCCATTCTCTCTCTCTCTCTCTCTCTCTCTCTCCCTCTTTCTCTGTCAAATAAATAAATAAAAATAAAATATATTTAAAAATCTTTTAAAAAAGAAAATATATATATTGGATGGATGAACAGATGTAAGTAGATAGGTGAATGAGTGGGTAGATGGGTGAACAGGGTAGGGGGAGGTGTGAGTAGGTTTGTGGGCAGATGGATGGATGAGTGATGGAATGAAAGGAAAGGTGAATCATGTCACTCACTTCCTTGACCAACACCAGTCAGAGATTTACACTACAACCCCCACCTCTCCCTAGTGCTAGCCTTTGGGTATTAAAAAGAAAACCAGGGCTGGAGAGACGGCTTAGTGGTCAAGGCGCTTGCCTGCAAAGCCAAAGGACTCAGGTTTGATTCCCCACGACCCACGTAAGCCAGATGCACAAGGGCACAAGCGTCTGGAGTTTGTTTGCAGTGGCTACAGGCCCTGGCATGCCCATTCTCTGTCTCTCTCTTCTCTCTCTTTCTCTCTCTCCTTGCAAATAAATAAAAATAAAAATTATTCAAAAAAAATAGGTCAAACTTGGGAATATGGGAAAAATAATTCTAATGCCTTTCAATGTCATACTAGCACACTATCTAGCCAGCCTGCCAAATGATGTGTTTAAATTTGCTACCTGTTATTGATTAAAACCAGGACTCTGTCAAGGTGTTGACTTTAGAATACTGATAAGTGGCAAATGATTTTCATTTGGTAGAATGAATTTTGTATAGATAACCAAATGTTACAGTTTAGTGTTTAGAAGCCAGCTTAGTATCTCTAACACAATTCCATTTCAGTATTCTTTCGCTGACAATATGCTTCGGGGCTTTCATATTCTCTTTGGAACCTGTTTTGCTGCTCTGCCCGCTCCTTTTCCGCTATGTTAAATCAATCTCTGACACGTGCTCACCACATATTTCTGGATATTATGCTTTGACACTGAATTGCTAACATGCAACTGTGTCACTTCTCACAACTCTGCAACATTTGTTCTACTCTATGATACAGCATGTTCCCCCTAATCCCACTCTGCAGCCCTAACACCTGTCCCAAGACCTGGTCGAGATCCCCCCAAGTTGTCTCTTGTTCATCCCTGGAGGCTAAACTAAATGTCAACCCATTAGGAAGCTATTCTTGACATTTCCCACACAAGTGTACACACACACACACACACACACATACACACTGACATACACATAGCCTTATGTATATAACTTCCTCTTTATATTATTTTACATTTTATAACATAACTTCCTTTTCAGATTTTTGTGGTCTCAACTAGAAAAAAAAAAAAATTTAGGAGAGTGGAAGAAGGCAGAGCCACCAGGCCTGTGCAAAAGCATATTCCTATGATGGGACTCACCCAGTTCCTCCTAGCCATTACAAATATGGTAGAAAAAGAAATCCCTGTGTCTCATCTCTGAAAACTCTCCAATCCTCGGAATCCACATGCCTACCCCAAACAATAGACCAGGTGGGGGCTTTTCTTCCACAGACAATCTGGCAACACCACTGAGCAGAGAAGAGCAGTCATGTGCACAGCCCCGGGACACACCCTCCAGGTTCAGATCTAAACTCCACTGCTCACTGTGCTTACCGGCTATTGATCTTCAGCATCATACTTACCCCTGGACCCCTCTGTAAAGTGGGAGTCATAACATAGGAAGATATAAGGGCTGGAGAGATGGCTCAGTGGTTAAGGCACTTGCCTGCAAAGCCTAAGGACCTTTGTTCAACTCTCCAGATCCCACGTAAGCCAGACGCACAAAGGTGAGGCAAGCACAAGGTCACCGTGTCCACTAGGTGGCGCAAGCGCCTGGAGTTTGATTGCAGTGGCTGAGGCCCTGTGAGCCAATTCTCTCTCTCTCTCTCTCTCTCTCTCTCTCTCTCTCTCTCATTTCTCCTTCTCCCCCCACCTTACTCTCTCTAAAATAAAGAAAAGAAGCTATAAGAAGCCTATGCTTCCCGGCTGGTATAGGACTCACATGGATTCAAATCAGCAGAGTTCTTTGAAGAACTGGCACATGAGGAAGGAAGTGACATGTGATACTACTGGGTAGTAAAGTCTGTGTCTCCATCTCTCTGGGAATCACCTGCTCCCTGAGTCAGCTGCGGCTACACAGGCACTGCGAGTCTAACTGACTGAATGGACACAGGTTGCTTACAACAGAAGCGGAGTCCATATGTTCCCATGGAAAACATGTTGTCAACAACTGGGGATCCTGAGTGCCAAACAGTATCTGTCACAGTGAGTACTCAGTAGATGTTACCTCTCCTGCCACCCCTGGTCTCGCCCATTCCCAGTGTCCACCATAACCTCATGGCCAGGTAAAATTTTGGATGCTTTCTTCCTTCTTTCATGCAACATTGGCTCAGCAGTAAAGGGCTGTTTCAGATCATTATTCATCTTTTCATTACGGTCATATTTCACTGATTTTTGCATTGAAATATTTTTTCAACAATTTCAAATGAGCAGATCCTAGATCCTAACATCTGGTGAATTACAAACAATGGTGTGGATTTCACTCTATTCTCAATTTTAATTTTAAAAATCAGTAAGTCATCCATGATGCTTTTGGGCAATATTAAATAACACAATCAACTTGGATTTTATTATGAAGATCATATTTTCAAAAGCATTTGCAAACAAAAAAAAAATCATAGGATTTGTAAGACCTTCATTGCTAGACTAGGCTTTCTGAACATACTCCATTAGGATCTCAGATAGAATCAGGCCTAGGGAAGTATCTAAACCAGGAAAAAAAAAGTGCTAAGTACCAATCCAAGGAAAATTTATAAATTATAAAATACATATGTATGTATGATTTATAGGAATTCTGTTTGCAATCAAAATAAACACTTTTGAAGTTTTAGAATGGTCCTAATTTTATCTACTAGTTAATAAATATCAGAACATCAAAGAGATCTCATGCTGTTTTGGGTCACAAAAATATTTATAGCTAGGTCACATGAGAAGAGTCAGTGGAAAGACAGCTTTCCAATCATTGGTTGTGGAGGGAAAGGGAACGAGAAACTACCCTGGGGAGCAGGTGGCTCTTAGCTGATGAAGACAACCCAAGGGGGTGCCGGGGGGGGTAGGAAGTCTGAGGCTTGGAGGCACATGTGACCCACCTGAGAGTTCAAGCTGTCACAAGGCTGAGCTTTCTGGCTTCCTGCCCAGCACCCTTCCCAACACACCGTGTCATCCACAGCTGATAAGGGCGCTGCTTTACCTAGTAAGCACCCTTGAACTTGCTGTGATTTTAGCTCAGGGCTGGGGACTGTACTGTCTTGAGCTCCTGCAAGGAAACAAGTTGCTTCTTTGTCTTCTGGTTGAACACCCCCTCACGACTAGCAGCCAAGTCAGTGGGGCCCCTACTTTGGTGGCTGTGGGAGTTGAAGCCAGAACAAAAGATTATACACAGACGTACGCGTTTTGTTTAAATGTGGCCCAGCCCAGCCCACCGAGCAACCCTTTCTGACCCTACAGTGCTTTCAGCCAGACGTGTGGCATGGTAATAAGTAGTCTTCCTACAAGTGCTCCGGCTCTGCTAACCCATCTCCTACGCTAAAGGCAACCTGAGAGCACTCGCTGCTTTGCCCCTGTCTGCTGTCTTCCTCTTGATGGAGCCCTGCCGTCCCCCTATACTTTTCTCTTCTCCGGATCGGCATGCAGCAGGAAGGCACATTTGTCTAGCTGTCAGTTCCTGGGAGTGCCCAGCACTGCCCACAGCAGGCAAAGCGAGATGTGGAAGCGCTTCCCTGGCCACTGCCACGGTGGCTGAGACAACACTGACATCTTGTGGTCTGGAATCCTGCCTGCCCCAAGCGTCACAGGCCAGAGTGTACCCAGCCCTGCCAGCGGGAAGGCCCTTCAGGCCATATGCATGGGGTGATCAGACCCTCTGTGGACTCTATCTGTTAGGGGAGTCATGGTCCAGCAGTAGAACTGGGTAACCACACACACACACACACACACACACACACACACCAAGTGATGCAGAGAGTGCACAACATCTGGCCTGCCACACACAAGCTCCACTCAGTCAGCAATTACTCAGCATGCAATACGTGGGCAACTGCAGAACCTGGCATTAATAAGAAGCCTGCAATTACAACACAGTGAGCAAAGTACCACTGAGGGTAGGATGAGGGCTATGGAGGCACAGAGGAGGGAGGGACAAATGGCTTGGGCTCAGGTAAGATTTCAGAAGTGACGGGATATATGGGTGTTGTTGGGGAAGCAGAGGGGGAAGGAAGCAAGTCCAAATTTCCGAGCCTTACAGAATACATTCAGCTCACAGCTAGGGTACTCAGCATTGGGAGGGGCTAGGTTTCACAGTGTGGAGGACAGACACGAGAGATGCACCTGGTTTGGGGAGAGAGAGGATGGAGGAACGTAGAGAAGGGGAGGGCTGGAGACAGTCAAAAGGCAGAAAGGGGCTAGGGAGGATGGCTTAGCGGTTAAGGCATTTGCCTGCAAAGCCAAAGGATCTTGGTTCCCTTCCCCAGGACCCATGTTATCCAGATGCACAAGGGGGCACACGCATTTGGAGTTCGTTTGCAATGGCTGGAGGCCCTGGCGTGCCCATTCTCTCTCTCTCTCTCTCTCTCTCTCTCTCTCTCTCTCTGTCTCTTTCTCTCTCCCTCTTTCTCTGTCAGATAAATAAATAAATTAATTAATTTTTTTTAAAAAGACAGAAAGCCTTGATGCCCAAATAAAGAGATGAAATATTCAATTTCGGCGGGGGGAGTTCACAAGATAAAGTTGTATTTAAGAAAAAACAATCTGATAAACATAAGGAATAAACTACATACAGAGAATGGAAACAGAAAGACAGTTATCCTAAAGCCAGCAGTTGCTATCTCTCAGGCCTAGATCTTATTTGATTTTTTTTCTTCCTTTCTCACCCAATTTTAATGAATTTTTATTATCTCATCAATGGATCACAAGTTATTATTGTATGGGGCAGATAAGTGGTAAGATTTTGAGGCTGCCCACTTACAATGTCAGTCTCCTCCACAGGAAGCCAGATAGGAGACAGAGGCTCATATATGATGACTCAGGGCCTGGGGTTTCAACATCTGTCAAAACAGAAGGAACCTTAAGAACACGTCCAACTACCTACTCCAGAGAAGGGAAGGCAAGAAGGTCTCTTGAAGTGAAATGGCTAAACCAAAGACATAGTGCTACCTGCCTTTGGGATTCAAGTTCAGCTCCTGACTCCCACTAGAGGGGATAGGATCATAAGCTAGCAAGTCAAATGAATTTGGGGGTTCTCAAATGGTTAATCTTGAGACTTTATTATATACCTCAAATTTGTTGGAGACCCTAGAGTGTTTTGTTTATGCAGCTTATATCAAATCAATATTTACCAATTATTAATTACAATGTAGAACTTTCAAGGCATTTATGAACTCACTAAAATAATAGAATAAATTTATGGCTTTTAAATATAATAATAAAGCTATATTTTCTGACGAAGAGTTATTGAGAAGGGTGGCATTATGTTATTATACTTTTGCAGTGCTCTTTAGTGTCTGGTATGATGGGAGACGGCTGGGTTCTCATTTTGCCTTTACATTCAGTGAAGTAGACTCAAGAGAATGAAATTTGCCCCTACGTTGTCATCATCCAACTATGACTGCAGGAGCCTCATTTGTCCGTGATGACATCACATGTCAGTATGCTTCTGGAGATCCCCACAGCCTTTCCTATTTATGAAACTCTTTCTCCATCTCCCCTTGCTTCTTCCTCCCTACCCAGTGCTGAGCTGACAAGCTATGGAACAGAGCTATCATTCTTTCCTTCCTCCCATTTCCCTTGCACCTGTCACATAGCTGTGAGTCTCCCTCCTGCAAAGCACTTGCCGTCCCTCCTTCCAAGTTCCCAAGGCAGCACTTCACCCCAGAAACTGGCCACCCTACTTCTGTAAGGAGATCACAAACTGAGGAACTTTGTAGAATAAAGTCCACACTGGCCTTTCCAGCATTCAGTGATCATTTCAGGAGCTGCAACTCCGTGTCAGAGGCCGGGAATCCAAAGACGAGTAAGACGTATCGCCACAACCTGCTCACAGCTTCCTGGGGAAATGAAGAAGGAGCTAATAGTTCCGTCTGGGGAAGTCCGAAAGTGTTTCACAGAAGCTGTGACATTTCGTGTGGGTCATGCCAAATGAGGAGGAACTGACTGGGTGAGGAGCCAAAGGTATTTCCTTAGTGAGGGAAGAACGCTCTCAAAGGCTCACAACTGTGAAAATTTGTGGCGCGTTTAGGGAACTGGATAGATGAGGGTGGGTAGACTATACATGCATGCATGTGTTTGTGTACATATGTGTGTGCCAGTGTGAGTGGTGTGCCTGTACACAAATGCTTAGGTCAGTGTATGTATGTGTGTGTGTGTGTGTGTGTGTGTATATATATATTTGTGTATGTGCTTACATAGATATACACATGTATTTGTGGCCATATGTGTGGCCATATCTGCATGCATACATTGAGTGTATATATGTGCCTATCTAGGTGCATGTATGTGCTTCTGTAAAAGCATGCATGCGCATGTATTGAATGCATGTGTACTTGTGTGACACCTTTGTAGTGATGGGCCAAGTCAGTGTCACTTGGACAGAGAGAAGAAAAAGTGGGCCTGTGGTAGAGGCACAAGCCTGGAGGAAATTGGTGAGAGGTGGAGGCAGGAGGATTAAGAAAAAGTAGGAGGAAAAGGAACTGTCCTAGGCATGTTACTCATGACTGTTTAGTACTCACTTTCCCTGTGAGTGGGACAGTGAATTGTCTGTCTGAGGACGTACTGATAAGAGTTAATGAAGATCTAATTCCAACCAAACAGCCCCTCACTAGGACCTGAGATTGGGGTGCTCAAGTCCAGAAGCGCAGCTCATCCTAGGTGCCCCTTCTCAGCGGGAACCACAATGAGCCCCAGAAGGTTCCAGTACTACTCATAGGAGTTCAGGGGATGATGCTCTCTTCCCAGACAGGGTTCTGCATATGCCAGGGCAACCCCAAGCTGCCACAACTAGGCAGAAGCTAATACTGTTTCCAAAGCCTTTCCTGCAAAGCCAAAAATGAGATGAAAACTTTCAGTCTTTTAGAAAGGCCTGTGGGGAAATAAAACAGGAAGTCGGGGTTGGAGGAATCTGGGGAAGACCACAAGATCCCCTCCCCGCACAGTGAGAACCACTGGGAGCTTGGCTGGCTCTGGACAGAAACAAGCAGAAATGCCAGGCACTGCCAAGTTCACCGACGTGGATTCTCCTCTTCTTCTACCTCACAGATCCGGTCCGTCAGCAGTGTGCCTCCACCCAAGCTGGTCCCTGCATCCCTTATAACTAAGACAAAAGCATTGTCCCTAACAGTGGTCAGGACAGTTCCCTGTGCTGGGAATGATCGGAGGCCCCCATCTAGTCACTCACTTAAGTTATACCTACTTTCCCAAGCTATGCCGTATATTCTGTATTCTGTATCATTAAGACAAAATTATATCATCTAGCACAGATTACATAATTCATAAATATTTGATTTCCGTACTTAAATAATATATGCTGCATGTTCCACATTGCCTATCCTATTTCTCATTTGTGTTTTAGTACGATCCTCTCAGTCAGTTCTTTATTTACGCCATTTTTCAGATAAGGAAGTGAAAGCCGGTGCACTTCATGACTCTGAACACGTACAACCAGAGAAAGCGGCAAACGGAATGCAAACGCGAATCTTCCCGCAAGTTGGCAATGTTTCTTTCTGATGTCTCCTCCAGCAGGGCCAGGTTCTTCAGTGGGAACCCCACTGGGCGTCTTCCCTGTTCCTGAATCAGCCAGGTGCCCCTGGCCACCACTGCCCCTTCTTCATGGCCTGATGGTCAAGGTGCTGCTGCAGACACACTTCAAGCCCTAGTCTGAGAAATGTTCGGCAAATTGTAGCTCTTTGGAATAGAATATTATGGAGACCTTAGAAAACCGTGTTTTATGGCCACAGAAATAAACAGCTAATGATAATAATAAAGAACACAATTTTTCAGTCGTAGCTTGAGATCAACAATGTGGAAAACACATAGAGAAGACCCAGAAAGGAAATCTCCCACGTGCTGCAGGCAGTGTTTATTTCGCACATGAACTTCTGAGTGCCTGATGCTTTCTTTGTTGAACTCTTCTCTTTTTCACAATTCCCCACAAGACTTGGGTTGCATCACAATCAAAGGCAAAATATATTTTAAAAAAAAAAAAAAAACCTGATTGTGGGGCTGGAGAGAGGGCTTAGCGGTTAAATGCTTGCCTGTGAAGCCTAAGGACCCCAGTTCGAGGCTCGATTCCCCAGGACCCACGTTAGTCAGTGGCACAAAGTGGCACACGCATCTGGAGTTCATTTGCAGTGGCTGGAGGCCCTGGAGAGCCCATTCCCTCTCTATCTGCCTCTTTCTCTCTCTGTCTATTGCTCTCAAATAAATAAATAAATGAAAATTTAAAAAAAAAACCTGATTGTGGTTGAAACCGTGGGGTGTAGTAACCCTTTCCTGCGCACATTTTAAAGGGTGCTGGTGGCAAGATGGCTCCAAAGACTGGAGAAGCTGGATGGGCAGGCGAGGAAGGCGGGTCAGGAAGCAACCCCCTGCCCCCGTGGTGTCCAGGTTTGAAATCTGCCTTCTTGCTTCCTTCTTGCTTTGCCCAAATCTCCCTGGAGAGTGCACAGGCTACAGCTGGCACCCCACCTTCCCCCTCCACCGAGTCTGCAGTATCTAGTTCTACAGGGTCTGAAGGGACACCCAGCCAAAAAGAAACTGCTGCTAAGCGACAGACTTGACCTCTCGGAGACATCAGAAATGCCCCTAACCCCAATCTGCATGAGTACAACCCTCTCAGGGGACCGTGCCCAGAAAGTACACCCATGCAGGACAGGGCTGTCCCTTATTCTTTGTCCACTGATGTCACCCGGAACCACAGATGACTTTGTAATACCTGGATCTGTCCACACACCTCCTCCTCCTCCCACAAGTGTTCCATCAGGGCTTCCTATGTGGGACAATCAAGTTCCACCTAGGCAAGGCAGCGCCTGGCATCGGGCGGGATGAGCCGAGGGATCTGCAAATGTCTGACGGAGCCCGTGGTGGAGTAGCAGCTTCCGTCCCGTCCCTGCGGAAGGCCCTCCTAGATCAGCTCCCCGAGCCAGCAATGATTAGACAGCAAGGAAGGGAAGTATTTGCGCAAAGCCACATCCCTGAGAAAAGGAGGAGCCGCAAAATTAGAGAAGATGGGGAAGAGGGACAACCAGAGAGGACTGTCCAGGACCGGCACGTACCCGGACTCTGGTTCCATCCCTGAAGCCCGCCGGCAGCCCTTTTGCATTTCACGAGGTTGGAAAGGCTGAGTCTGATATTTGTCTTTGGTTTCGGTTGCACTTGAGTTTCTAGCACTTGCAAACAAACAAACAAACAAACAAACAAAAGTCCCAAGTTTTTATAAAGCCTTTGGAAAAGCTGTAACTGGAACTGTCAGAAGAGTGAATTAAAGAAAATGGGGGTGGGGCGCGCTGCTGGAGAGATGGCATAGTTGTTAAGGTGTTTGCCTACGAAGCCTAAAGACAGAGATGCACAAGGTGGCCCATGTGTCTGGAGTTTATTTTCAGTGGCTAGAGGCATACCCATTCTCTCTCTCTCTGTCTCTCTCTCTCTCTCTCTCTCTCTGTCTCTCTCTCTCTCTCTCTCTCTTTCTCTCTGTCTCTCTCCCTCTCTAAAATAAACAAATAAAATAAAACTTTAAAGCCGGGTGTGGTGGTGCACTCTTTAATCCCAGCACTCTGGAGGCAGAGGTAGGAGGATCGCCATGAGTTTGAGGCCACCCTGAGACTACATATTGAATTCCAGGTGAGCCTGAGCTAGAGTGAAACCCTACCTCGAAAAACCAAAATAAATAAATAAAAATTAAAGAAAACTTTTAAAAAATTTTAAAAAAATGGGACTAGGGAGATTGCTCAACAGTTAAAGGTGCTTGCTAAAGCCTGATGCCTGGAATCGATTCCTCCAGTCCTCATGTGAAGCCAGGTACACAGGGTGGTGCATACATCTGGAGTTCGTTTGAAGTAGCAAGAGACAATGGTGTACCCATATTCATTCTCTCTCTCTCCTCACAAATAAGTAAATAAAAATAATGCTTTGAATGTCTTTGTTGGGGATGAGGAGATATCTCAGTGGTTAAAGGCACTTGCTTACAAGGCTTGACTACCCAGGGTTTAATTTCCCAGCACCAAAGTGAAGCCAAATACACAGGGTGGCACATACATCTGGAGTTCTTTTGCAGTGGCCACAGGCTCTGGTGTGCCCATTCTCTCTTCTCTCTCATTCTCTCTCTCTCTCACTCACTTGCCCACTCACCCTCCTTGCAAATAAATAAATAAAAACATTTTAATGTGTTTGTTTATTGTTTGTTTCAGGACTATTTGGATGATAGGGGCTTACTGCTTTGTCCACTAGCCAAGCTCAATTGTCCACAGACTAGCCTCCCCCAACCCCCCCCCACACACCCTCCCAGGCTTTTACAAGCTTCATCAAGGACTGCATTGGCTCTACACAACCACCCATCTGCGGGCAGTGCCAAGCCAGCTCAGGAAAGAGAGACAATCAGAACCTCTTCCCCAGAGAAAGGGACACGCCCATCTTGGCCCCAGCCCCAACCCAAGAGATAGATAAGCAGCAGTGAATAGCCCCAGACAGCTTCTCTGAGGCCTACGGATAGGATGACATCACTTCCTTAGTTGCCCCTGGGCAGTGATAAACTGACATGGGCACTAACATCAGCACCTTTGCCAGGGACAGAAAGATAGGGAGATGACAGCTTCAGAGCAGAGGTCCTTTGCTGGCCCAGGGACATCTACAATCTGCCCTCTCCTCCTCCTCCCCCTCATCCTCCTCCTTCTCCCACGTTTGTAAATGTCACCCTGAAGACCTTTCTTCCTTCACCTGGAAACTCCTTATTCCCACTTTCTCTGCCAACTTCAAAGTACCTTCATCTTTCAGCTTGGGAACCTTTCCATAAAAAAAAAAAAAAAGTAAAATCTTGCTCAGATTTTATATCTGTTCCAGATTTTCAAGTTTCGGTACAGCTGCACATCGGTTGGCCCCACAGCACAGAACAAACAGCAGAGGGTTCAGCCAAGCTTCAGCCTGGCACAATGTACCCTAAGGCTCCTTCTGGAAACAAGCTCCCAGCGAAGGAAAGAGGCAGCCTTTCCCAGGTGGATGGATGGAGGCTGCCTCCTCTCACCCCAGCTTGCATCCCAGGTGTGTTGGACAAGCAGGACAGCTGCATGTGGGCCAGAGTGGACACTTATAGCCCACCCCTTCCCTTCCCAGTGAAAAGCTTTCCATAGCTCCAAGTCCCCACGTCCTCTGGATGTTGGAACTGAAACCGTCTCGGAGGCAGCTAAGACAACACGTCTGCATCCACCCACACCATCAGATCATGTGGTCGCAGCTGATTTTCTCCATTTGATACATCCCAAAGATCCAGGAGAATTCCACACCTAAATGTCCCTTCCCGCTGGCTGCCAGGTTCCTTGGTTCCCATGGAAGTCAACACATTCTCTCTTCTCTAGTTCCAGATGTGTTGTTATGAAGCCAATTCTGGCTGGTGTAGAAACTCCCTCCTCTTTGCTCCAAACCCATTTCTAATTAATGCAGCAGAAGTAGAGGTGCTGGAGGGAGCCACACGGCCCCCAGGACAGCAGGCGGGATGGAGGTGTTCCTGGCTTCCTGAAGGTGCCCCTTTAGTCCGGCAACAGTGTCCACCTTATGACTCCGGTGAGCAGGTGAAGCCTCTGTGCGAGGCAGCAGCTCGTCACCTCTGATGACACTGCCCCTCCCACCCTCAGAGAAGGCTTATTAAGCACTTGCTGTACTCCAGACACCACCGTCATTCCAACTTTTATGACATCGTTTCTTTTCCTACTGCAAAGCAGTCACGAGCTTTCAGGGATCCAAGTCTCTTTCGCCCTTCAAACATCTTGTGGGAGAAACTCCACACCGGGAGCAAGAGCACCCAGTGTGGGTGCAGCTTCCTCCAGAACGGCTGGCTGGGCTGGACCAGCCACACACCGCAGCAAAAGTAAAGACCTCAGACACCGGCTCAAAGACGAGTTCCCTGAATCCAGCTTCCTCTCCAGCACCAGATCTGTCCCCACAGGTAACCGCCTCCTTCTAGGAGCTCAAGGCACCAAAGGGAACTTACTGCAAGCCCCAAAATACTCCTGGTTCTACGCCTATCCCTCTCACTGCACTGACCGTGGTCTGGCAGGAGGGGAGGGCCAAGGAGCTGAGGAGCCTAGACACTTATTTTAAAGACTGTCATTCTCCCCTCTCTTCCTGCAGTGGACACTCAGGAGAGACCAGAGGCTCTCACTGAAGGCTGGAAGAAAGTATCTCTGGCCCGAGAGTTTCGCCCACCCCAGAAACACAAAGGTTTCAAAAAGAATGGCCAGACACTGAGAGCAAGGCCAAGGGAACAATCAAGCAGGGGACGGTGACACCAGCTTCACCAGGGCCCCTGCTGGCACGCCACTTCTGCATGAGCTCACTTCACGGAGGCTCAAAACGCCAGCATTTAAAATATATATATATATAAAACGTATCAGAGGAAAGAAAAATATTGATCATCTTCAGATTGTTTCTGCTTCAAAATCAAGGGCCACCTTAGCGTAGAGCACCCCCCAGCATCTCAGCGTAACAGGGGATCTCTTCATTCCCAACCCCGTGCCTTGTGGGAGGGCATTAGTTACAACCCACTGAAGATGAACATAAGCCACAAACTCCAGGCGAATACATATTTTAAAGGTTGCTTTTTTAGGACCTTTACCTCTGCAAAATATTCCCTAGTTGTCTGGGCTTCTTGTTCTCTCCTTGGCTGTTTGTTTGTGGGAGTGTGCAATTTTCTGAAACAAGACACCTTCCTAAATGACAGAAAAAAAAAAAAAAAACACAAAAAAAACAGCTCTCTCTTGCTGGTAGCCACACATTCATAGGCCTCACAATTTCAGATGTCTCTGACTGCTAGCTTCAGGCAACTGTCTGCTTACGACCTCAGGCTAAGAAGTGCTCATGCTTGGTGTGTGTGTGTGTGTGTGTGTCCCAGCACAGAAAAGTCTGCTGCTTAAAGACAGAGGAGAGGGAGAAACTCTGTGTGTATGTAATGTGCTGTAGGGCAGTGTCTGTATGGGGTATGGTATGTGTGGTCTGACTGTGTGGTATATGTGATGTATGGTTTCTGCATGCGTGTATTTTACATATGTGTGTGTGATGTGCATATTGAGCAAGTCTGGTGTTTTTGATCTGTGCGGTATGCATGAGATGCATACAAAATATATGTGAAGCATCCATGTGTGATAATGTGCGATTTGGTGCATGTAGCATGTATACATGACAAATGTTGGAGCACATGGAACGTTTGGTGTGAAGATATGGTGCATTGTGGCTTGTGTATGTGACATGTAGTCTGTTGTATGTTGTGCATGTACCATGCATGCATGGCATAGTGGTGTGTGCATGTGATACATGGGGAGTGTGTGGAATATGTGATAGGTATGTAGTAGGCATGTGTGGTAGTTTGAATTTATGACCCCCAATAGACTCAGGAGTTTACTAAAGCTTGTACCTTGCTGGGCATGGTGGTGCACGCCTTTAATCCCAGCACTCAGGAGGCAGAGGCAGGAGGATCACCATGAGTCCGAGGCCACTCTGAAACTAACATCATAAATTCCAGGTCAGCCTGAGCTAGATTGAGACCCTACCTCAAAAAAAAAACAAAAAGCTTGTAACTTGGATTTCCAGCCACCTGGCTGGAAGAGGTGTCACTGGGGAGGATCCTGGGGATCCCAAAGGTGTTTGGAGGTAGATCTGGATTCCCAATCTAAGATAAGCAGAGTGAGTTCTTCCTGGCTTCCCTGCAGTTTGGCTCTTGCGTGTGGTGGAGCTGGCGGTGGGTTTTCTCTTCGTGGATTTGGCAAAGGGGGCCAGTTTCTTTGCCACTACGGAACTTCCCCTGGACCTGTAAGACTTAAATAAATCCCCTTCCTGCCATAAAACTGTGTGTGGTTTGGAGGTTCATTCCAGCAACAGGAAACTGACTATGACAGCGTGCATGCTGTGTGTGTGATGGGCACATGTGACGTGTGTGTGTGTGTGTGTGTGTGTGTGTGTGTGTGGTCTATATGTGAGTATGTGTAGTTTCTGTACTAGAGAAGCAATGAGGCCATGCACACTTGACAGCATGTGGAAAAGTTGTCTGGCATTGCTTCAATTAGCTCCTCTGTGAACTGTCCATCTCGGGTGGATGCCCTTGAAGCTACCCAGCAAGTCGCCTCCACCTAGTTCTCCCTATGACAGGCAACTCCTCCCATGCAGAGGCTGGAGGTGCTTAGGGCTGGGCTTACAGAACACCTGGGGTCCCCCTGAAAATATAAGCATTGACCCAAGTCTCATTGGAGCTCACTTCGGGATCCCTGGTACCTAGAGAAAAGGTCCCATGTAAGTGGGCTTCATCTTCTTTGGAACCCTAAGTTCTATGGAGTTCCCACACAGCGCCATGTGAGATTTTTCTCCCCACCCCCGGAGAGAACAGTCTCCCATGGTTGAAAGTGATTCCTTGAATTCCGTATAGAATGCTTTGGAGTTGTGAGACAGACCGCGATGGTATCAGCCTCCCCTGCATCCAGTGAAGAGCAACTGACTCAGGCTCCCAGGCGGGAAGCTCGCAGGGTTCCCAAAGGTTCTGTGTCACTCTCCTTGGCTCTGAGTTCCCCGGCTGGAGGCCTGTCTCCACTGCCTCCCACTCCTGATGCCTGCTTCGTCTATCTTCTCCCCATGAGTGTTGGTTGCTCTAGGCAGAGGCTTTGAGAGACGCATCCTCTTGGACCACTAGAGAGATCACCTTCATCATTCCGAGGCACCCCAGCCATCTCTAACATCAAAACCAGCAGAAGCTCAGACACTCCCAGCAATATGCTGACCCAGGAAGCCCATCAGAGCACAACCTACCTCACGGGGCAGCATCTCCCTCCAGAAGCTGTCTGTGCAGACTGCTAAAGGGCCTGAGGAGGGAGCGCAGGGTGGGTGGGTGGGTGGGTGTCGGCCTTCCCATGTCCAGTGTGGGTTTAGGGCAACCTCGCCTGCAGTAGTTTGAACGTATGTCCCTGTTGCAATCAGGTTCTCATTGCTGGTAGAAATCATCCAACCAAGAGCAACTTGTGGGGGGAAAAAAAAAAGAGGTTTATTTTGGCTTACAGGCTCGAGGGGAAGCTCCACGATAGCAGGGAAAACAATGACATGAGCAGAGGGTGGACATCACCCCCTGGCCAACATAAGGTGGACAATAGCAACAGGAGAGTGTGCCAAACACTGGCAAGGAGAAACTGGCTACAACACCCATAAACCTGCCCCCACAATACACTGCCTCCAGGAGGCGTTAATTCCCAAATCTCCGTCAGCTGGGAACCTTGCGTTCCGAGCACCTAAGTCTATGGTGGACGCCCGAATCAAACCACCACAGTCCCCCAATAGACTCGCGTGTTTTATTACAGCTTCTGACTTGGGTGCTCAGCTGCCTGGCTACAGGGGGCAGCTGATGGTGTGCAGAGCAGTCAGAGGTCGGCCTGGGTCTCCGCCGCTTGCCGTGGGCCCTCGCTGCCCTGCTGACCCTCCGTGCTTGCTGGGGTGCTGGATGTTTTGACGGCGTCTCTCTGCTTGGCTCTGTGGGAGGGAGCCAGCTTCTTCCACCACTGACTGAACTTCCCCTTGGATCTGTGAGCTGAACTAAACCCTTCCTCCTGTCAACTGTGTCTGCGTGGGTGCTCATCCCAGCAACGGGAGGCTGACTGGCTGCCGCATGACCTGAACACAGTTTAGGCAGTGTTGGCAGGGCAAGAAACCATGGCCTCTGCTGCATCTAAAGTGTTTCCTTTTTCCCAAACGCTGTCTACATTGGACAGTAAAAGTCAATATTAACCACGTAAGGCAGTGACTACTACTGGGGACTGCAGGCTTCTTGCCCATGGCAAGATGGAGATGGGCATAAGGACCCACGTTGTGCGTGTCTGCGGTGTGTACATCACGGCCTTGTGACTGGGCCACCAAGAACTCCTGAGGGAGCATGTGGCCTGTGGGCTGAGACCAGTTGATAAAATTAGAAGGTCAGTATGGGAATGGTCACTGTAAAGTCACCTCATGACCACGATGTGTTTGAAATTTGTATAATCAAATATTGATGGAGGGTCGCAACATTTTCACTCACACAGGCCGCGAGAGTACAGCAAAGGCAGCTCACATGAAAATTTCTAAGCTTCTCGCATCCTGTTCCATGTCTTCATCACCAACACAGCAGCCCGTCCTTTCTTTGCCATTCAGTCTTCCATCCGTTGCCTACCAGCTCGGCCATGACCCAGGCCTGTGATACCTGGGTCCCTCCAAATACTATCCTGTCTTCTGAAACTATGTCCTTGATTTTAGCATTGAAATGCCACTTATTCCATTAAGTAATGGTGACATCAGATGAAAGACTTCTTTCTTAATACTTAACGTTTAGCAAAATGAAATTCAGCAATTCAGAGGCAGTATCAAAAATTCTCGGAGCTGAAAAAAAATGGCTCAGTGGGTAAAGGTGCTTGCTTGCGAAGTTTGCTAGCTCGGGTTCCATTCTCCAGGACCCGCATAAAACCAGATGCACAAAGCGGCACACGCATCTGCAATTTGTTTGCAATGGTAAGAGACCCTTGCATGCCCATACTCGTTCTCTCTCTCTCTCCTTGCAAATAAATATTAAAATTCTGTTTGGAAGTGTGGAAACCAGAACTGGGGACTTCCAAAGTAGCGAAATGTGTAGCCTTGATTGGACTCCTGAAGTCATGGCCCCAG
Organism: Dipus sagitta; assembly: GCA_036346955.1. NCBI lineage: Eukaryota > Metazoa > Chordata > Mammalia > Rodentia > Dipodidae > Dipus > Dipus sagitta. Next base: position 13,670,491 of record CM070790.1, read on the forward strand.
AGCTCCAGGTTCATGGCCTACTTACTACTTGCTTGACTTTGTCCTGTATTAATTTCATCACGGGGGGTGGGGGGGAACTGGTTTTCACATTCTTTTCAAAAAGTGGGCATTTACAAGTGTAAAAGTTAATTGGATCCTTATGTTTCTTAAAAAAAAGAAAAAAGATCAAACCAGAAAAGACATTTTGGAAATAAATTGGACTGGGTTTTAAGTGATATTGAAAATTATTAATTTTCTCAGATGTGAAAAATAGTATTGTGATTATGTGAGAGAAGTTCTTTATTTTTAAAAGGTACATGATGAAGTATTTAGAGGTGAAGTTGTAGGATGTCTACAATTTCCTTTGAAAAGGCTCAGGTGGAAAAAATACAGCAGGTAGCAAATTCAGCAAAATGTTAACAATTATCCGATCTAGGTGACAGATATATAGGTCTTCTCTTAAAACACTTCATTAGCTGATTTCCTAGCCAGATTAAGTAAAATGCTAAGGCAGAGAAAAACCACTTGCCTGTGGAAAAGGCTTGAGCTGGAACCCAATTGGTCACCACTCAGGACCCCCACCTGAGCCTCACCCCAACAAGATGGTTATCAGAAAAGGGTCTTGATGACATTCTGCCCCAGAGCATTCTCATCTTCTCCAGTATTCTAAAATTCCAAGGTTGCCTACAGAGAGAGGCTCAACCATGTGTTTCTCGGGTCCAAGTGCTATTGGCTTGAATGCATGTGACCTTTCCAAAATTGAAACCAGGTCCCCGATGCAACACAATTGAAACATTTGACCTTCGGGAGGTAATTAGCAGCCTTATAAAAAGAGATTGACAAAGCGAGTTCCACCTCCTGCCCTGACAGTGCTCAAGAAGCCATCTCTGAAGAGGTGGAGGCCCTCACCAGGCCCGGAACATGCCACGCCTTGATGCTGAATGGCCCGCCGCCAGAACTTTGAGATGACCGAAGCATGATCTTCCGGACCCCGGAATCTTCCAGGAGCTCTGAGAAAGATGAGGCCGCTTCATTTCCTTTGCTTTCTCACCTCTTCCGGGATGGAGCCCTGGATCTGCAGAGCCCCTCCCGCAGCCTCTGAGCCCCCTTCCTATCAGGACTCCATGAACTGCCGACTCAGATCTACATGCTTATGCCTGCTTGCCTACCACGTTGTGAGCTCCTTGGGGGAGTAATTAAAATGAACCTCATCCAGCATTATCTTTGTGTGCCTCCAGCCACTGTCCCTAGACAGACCGTGAGCCACTGAGTCGGTGGAATTGTGGAGTGCGGTCTTTCTGAATACCCTTCCTATGATGCTGTGAGGCTCATCGAGTCCCTAATAAGAGAAGAAAAAGAAATGTTTCAGATTTCATCCTGGAAAGGCCCTGAAAGCTCCCAGAGCTGGGCATCCCCAGGGCATGTGGCATCGTTGCTTTAATGAGAAACATACTGAGCTCATTTCACTATGTGCTATGTGGTTCTGTTTCACTTCAGCAAAGGAAGCAGAGGGGAAGTGGACGGAGGAGGGTAACAGGACGGTAACAGAATCAAAGGACCATGGTCAGGGAAGGAACGGCAGATGTGGATGAGTGACAAATGAGGCAGAGGAAATGACTTCGAAGCAACAAAAGGAGGGAAAGAGCTGCCCTGTCAGACCTGCCAGGGACTTTTGGGAACCCTAAAGGATAAGACTGATCATGCCTTCAGTGACTCTACCTAAGCAAGGTTAGTGCCTAGAGCTCCCAGGTGAGACCTATGCTTAGCCAGGTGGCGATCCAGATACTGAAGGACGTCCCCACTGCTGAGCGTGTGCCTGGGCTGTGCCAGGCACTCACTCAACTTTAAGGGCCTGATTGAGGTAGATATTCACATTCTCCCCAACAGACAAGAAACTCTGACTTAGTGAAGTCAGCTGATCTCTCCAAGGTCAACCAGGAAGTGACTGGCCATGCCAAGAGTCCATTTTCTATTCTATCCCACTGAAAGCCATTGAACTGACAAACGGGTGCCACCCTCACAGCTGATGATGGGCTGACTCAGAAGGTAAGCTCCACGTGCATCAGATGCCTCCCTTGTGACTCAAGCCCTGCGAGAATTTTTATATTAAAAACGAGGATGGCATTTTGAAGCTGATAAACACCATCTACAGGAATGAGAGACATCCACTTCTTACTCAATTTCAAGAATCCTAAAGATCCAAACAATTACATAGAAAACTAGAACTAAAATACCACCATACTATGAGAAGAGAGAGTGTCAAAACCCCACAGAGTAGATGTCTAATAATAAATCCAATTCCAGTATTTGACTTAAGGTTGAGCTCAAGCTGGTCATTCAATTACTTTGTATGTTACAAAGAAGATCTATGCCACGAAGTAAATTCAATAGTCAAAGAGGTGAAATGTTTTCCTCGTAGACATTTTGGGGTTATAACTAAAGAAAATGGCACCATGTTGCAATCACTCATGAATTAATGTGCCTGGGCTATGAGCAAAAAAATAGCTTCTAATATGAAAGAGAAACAGGCATTGCCTGTCTCCCAGTGGAAACCACGCACCACATAGGAAGTTGCTTTGCCAACATAACTCCCTTGTATCTGGTGGAGCCTCTAGATCCAGCATTGTAAGGGACAGATGGGAGCATGGAACCTGTGACTGTGAGCTCACCATTATCTCTTCACCATGCGCCAGGGATCCTCAGGCCCTACACGGTGACTCTGTGGAGGACAATCAGAAAGTGCACAAGTGCATTACCACTAGTGAATGATGGCTGCTCGCTAGTAAGAAAAAGGAAAAATCCATGTCTCTACTCCTCTCTTGTTGTATAGCAATTTCCTCTGAATTTAATCTTTCTATCCTGGAGGGGAGTTCCTTAGTAAGTTCCAAATTGAAACATAGGCTCTTTAAGGCTCAGGAAAGCTCTGATGTTACTGATGAAATTTACAAGGCCCCTCCCCAAGAGTATATGAGAAGTAAGAACTGCTTGGGAGAAGAGAGTCTCTTCTGCCTTCCACAAGCCCTGCAGTGATTTCCAGAGCTGCAGCTTCTGTGAATCACCTAGGAGGGGGTGAGCTTGCGGGTGGGTGATGCACGTAACCTGGAGTTGTCCACACTCCTGCACGTATCCCCAATAAAGTCACCAGTTCACCAAACTAGACTTGGGTGCAGTCACTTCTTTGACCTGTCGTTAGTGCCTTGCCTGGGGTGAATAGACAATATCCCTTAAAGAAGACTTTAAAGAAACGCTTGGAAAATGGACAGGTGCACATGTTTCCTCTACCCTCATTGTAGCAGTCGTCTATTTTAATAGAATAAAAACTGAATCCATAGATGGCCCATGGCACAACTGTAGATGAGTTTGAATGCTACAGAAGCAGGAAGGGGTTGTTTTGTTAGGAATGCTGTGAATCAAATTGCATGTCTACATCCTGGTAGACGGAGGCTCGTGCAATTTATCTTACCCTGAGAGATGGGTAAGTTCCACTCCCTTTGGTGGCATCAAGAGGCAGCATGATTAATTGAGAAGATGGTCTGCCACATGGTGAGTAACCCGTGCTCACTGGAGTCACAGGAACATGAACTGTGCAGCTCCCAGAGTCGAGCTTCCTCTTACAGCAGAGGAATAACTCCAAAGGCAGACTTAGACACCATCACCATCCCATGACCCAGCCAGCAGGATAAACATCAGATAGAACTGTCCAAGAGTTGGTTTCATGTCCCAAGAGTTTTTAATATGTCTAGATCAAGGTGTTTCTTCTCCTGCATCCTTAAATCCAGTTTGTCACTATACATATGCAGCCATCAAAGACTCCTCCCAAACTGACAACCACTTCAGTTCCCTCTTGTTAGAAAATTCAAAACCTCAAACTCGGTTGTCTGTGTTATAGGAAAATGAAAGAGTAACTATTGGAGTGTGGATGAGGCCTTATATTTTCAATATGAGGGAAAAGATATGCAAATATTAGGTTGACAAAGTGAAAACAATTGGTGCTGGAGAGATGGCTCAGTGGTTAATGACATTTTCTCACAGCATCAGCTGGCCTGGGTTCAATTCCCTAGTACCCACAGAGAGCCAGACACAAAAAATGGCACAGGTGTCTGTAGTTTGTTTGAAATGACAAGACACCCTAGCACACCACAACACACACACACACACAAAAAAAAATTAATTAATTAATTTTAAAAAAGAAGAACTTAACAATCCAGAATTAGAGTTGGAGGTGGCCATATGAATTCCTGATGTTTTAATTATAAACAAATACATGTCCTTTAGCCACGCTTATCACAGATGTTTAGAAAACAATAACCACACCACTACCAATGAACAACCACTGTACTTAGAGGGTGGCCTCCAAATACCATTTCCCATGAGAGAAGCCAGTTTCCAAGGAGAAATGATGGATTCCAGCCCAGGATATATAAAGATGAGTCTGTTACATCTTGTCGGGCCAGAAGTAAGGACTAGTGATGAGTAGGGTGACTTGGAAGCCTATTTGCAGGCAAAGATTGGGGGTAGGGGGATATTTGAACATTGTAACAGTTACCCTCTCATTACTGGGACAAAACATCCAACCAGAAGCAGCTTGTGGGAGGAAAAGGTTGATTTCAGCCTACAGTCTTGAGGTGAAGTTCATCTCCACAGGGCCAGCCTGACAGGTCTGGACAGGAAGGAAGCCTGTGTAACATCTCCACACCTCAGCTGGAAGGAAGTCACCTGAGTCAGCTCACTGGCACTGGCACGGGGGGCCCTGACTATGAAGTCCCAAGGCGACACACTTCCTCTAGCAAGGCTGCACCTCCCAAAGGCTCCACCAGCTGGGGACAAAGTATGAGGCTTAATCACAAACATGAAGCTATGGGGGATATTTTGCATTTAAACTACCACAAACCAATAGAGACACTACAATGGATTAAAGTATTTCGACGGATCAAAGTATTTTTATTACAGCACTATGTTAAAGTTAAAATGGATTAAAATATTTCAAATATGGCATTAGTTTGACACATATTAACTTATTAAGTCTAATAGTTCCATAAAAGAAAACAAGATTGGTCACTGCTGGAGTGCGTTACACAACAGCAGCATTTTGAAAGCCTATAATTAAGATGTAAGAATCAATAATGTATTCTGTTTCCTATATGAAATGAGCAATCCAATAGCCAGTGAGGCGAAGTTTTTCTTTGTAGACATTTTGGCTGGAGGTACAGTTCAGTGGTAGAGTGCTTACCCAGCATACACAAGGCTCTGGGTTCAGTCTCCAGTACCACCAAAAGATATCTACAGACTTCTCTGTAGATATTTTGAAGTTTATTAATGAAACAAAAGTTAGAACAGCACCATGTTATGATACCCATGAATGAACGTGCCTACGCCATGATTCAATGGCTGCTAGCCATGGGGGGGAAAAAAACAGCCAGGTACGGTCCTGACGGGAGTCACACACCATCTAGAAGGTCACTTTCCAGCAGCTTTTCCCTAAGGAAAGGGTGCATGTAACTAACCCCACGGAGATGCTCACGGAAAAAAACAGACGGTGTCAGGAACTCTACAGGAAAGACAACCAGATTTCCTTAACAACAAAGTGCAGGGAATAAAAGAGAGACTCAAAAACATTAGGCAATCTCAAAACATAAACTTATTTAGATCCTAACTCAGACTGCAAAACTAAGCTATGTTTTTTAAGTATTTGGGGGAAAAAAAGAGAAAATTGACTAGCTATTGCTGCTAGAAGAATTATTGCTCAGAAGCCGGGCGTGGTGGAGCACGCCTTTAATCCCAGCACTAGAGAGGCAGAAGTAGGAGGATCGCCATGAGTTCAAGGCCACCCTGAGACTACATAGTGAATTCCAGGTCAGCCTGGACTAGAGTCCCTACCTCGAAAAAAAAAAAAGTATATTTCTCAGCTCTTAGTTGTAATAATTGCAGTTTTGCAACATTTAAAATTCTTTCTTTATTGATTTATTTGAGAAAGAGAGAGAGTCATATAGAGAGAATGCCACGCCAGGGCTTCTAGTCATTGAAAACAAATTCTAGATACAAGGGCCACCTTGTGCATCTGGCTTTACATGGTTACTGGGGAATCAAGTCCATTTCTTTTGTCTTTGCAGACAAGCACTTTAAATACTAAGACATCTCCCCAACCCTAAAATTCTTATCTTTTGCCTGAGGTTTGTTTTAAGGGGGTCCTGAAGAAACAACGTTGGCTATAAATAACTGTAGAATTAGCCAGGCATGGTGGTACATGCTTAAATCCCAGCACTGGGGAGGCAGAGGTAGGAGGATTGCTATGAGTTCAAGGCCAGCCTGGGACTACAGAGTGAGTTCCAGGTCAATCTGGACTAGAGTGAGACCCTACCTCAAAAATAAATAAATTAATTAATTGATTAATTAATTAATGTAGAATTTTAACAATAGATTCTTACAGAATAGATATCTCTTCTATTGCTTCTATGTAAGTTTTAAATTTTCCTAAATAAAAGGTTTTAAATTTTTTAAGATAGCCTCATATACTTTTTCATGTCTATCTCTCTTAGCATATTATTTACCTAGATATGTTTATCTGAGACAGGTGTGAATAGATTTTAGTTCTACTCCCTCTACAAAAACCATAATACACAAATATTTCTAAGTACAAATACTTGATAAGATTCATTTCTCATACATATTCATCTATAAAAATTTTCCTCTTATTTACATTTCTTTTTGATTAATACCTTGTAGCACTCCTCCCCACATCTGTTGCAGATGTTTCTATAAGTACCTGATCTTTCCTTAAGAGGAAATGACTGTTTAATGCACACCCCTCCCAACTCTCTGATTGAGATTCCCCTAGCATAGAACCTGGAAGTATATCTCTACCTCACTAGTAAAAGCAGTAGATACAGACTGGTTGGTAATAGAAGGATAGAGAGAGGGCATGCAGCCTGAGCTACTAGAACAATATACATCTTCATTCTGCTGTTGTCTGCTATGTTCGTTGGGTGTAAGGTTATCCCAGTTGTGGGGTTTTCATAAAAAAATTAGATAATGTATGCACATACTGAACAGTGGTACAGTCAGAGAGGATGTGTTCAAAGGGGGAGATTCTTTCCCATGTAAATGGAAGTTGGCAGAAGAAGTGGGATTGGGGCTCAGTGGTAATATTAATTTGATAAAAGGAGGGCTGGAGAGATTGCTTAGTGGTTAAGGCACTTGCCTGCAAAACCTAAGGACCCATGTTCTACTCTCCAGATCCCATGTTAGCCAGATGCACAAAGGTGAGGCAAGTGTAAGGTCGCACATACCCACTAGGTGGCATAAGTGTCTGGAGTTCCATCGCAGTGGCTGAGGCCCTGGGCCTATTCTCTCTCTCTAAACATAAAAGAGGCTCACACTTTACAAAAAAAAAAAGAAAAAGAAAAAAAGAAAAAGAACCTACAGAGAGTAGCCAGGACACAGGTACAATGGCCAGGGTGATGGCCATGAGAAGGAACAACAGAAACCATAGTGGACTCACAAGGCAGGCCACCAGGAAGTCAGGTCACGGAGTTCCAGACAAAGCACAGATCCTCTACTAGGAGACCGCGTCATCATTGTTGGCCTTCTCACTCCTCACCTCTGCCCCCACTTCAAACATGGCCCCTGCTGCTGACCCTGCAAGCTTCTGCTCCCAACTCAGCAGGGTGGCCCATCCTGGGCCTTCCTCCCTGTGTCCCTTACAGACGTCAACTGGCATTTTTCCCTGCAACAGCCTGTCTGTATCTATAATGGTATGCCTGGATCTCAGACATGAAAAATGCTTAAAGAAATTAAAAGGATTCACCAAATCGGTTTCTAAAGAACAAACTCTATAGACAAGTGCCACCGGCACACAGCCTGGGTCTCTGCCACATGTGAAATACCATTTGCAGTTCACTCTTGCTTTCTTCTCCATCAGCAGAAACTCCTCCTGTGCCCTAGCAGCTAGCTGCGTGGGTTGCCCGTGGGGTTCTAGTCAAGACAACAGAATAAAGATAAACGAAGACTAGCTTGACTGATGCCTTCTCTTGCCTTTGCCTTCAAGGACAGAGGGGCTGCAAGGATTGCCATCGTGAGCACTGTAGGAGGGTTTCCACACAGGCTGGCCTGCCTGGGGCTCAGGTGAAAAGGTGACACAGCGTGGGTTCCATTTCTTTCTGGCGCAAGACCCTCTTTGATTCAGGAAGATTGAAACCTCACCATGGAATCAGCCCCTTGGGGAGCCTTGCTATTTGCCAAGCTCCAGGAAGCAGGGAAGTGAAAACTGAGGTTCCCAGGACAAGAAGCAGAAACGACTCCTTCAAGCAACAGACAGGAAGGAGAAGAGACTGGGTTGGCTGGCATGCCCACCACCTTTAAGTGCCAGTGAGAGGCTGAGACAGGGCCTTCGCTGTGGAGTCATGGGTCCCTGGCACGCAGGTTGTTAACGGTGAAGTTATCCGACTATAAGTGCATGCCGATGTCCCAGAAGCCATTCAGATCACCCATAAATATGGGCTGAACATACCTGCGCAGGCAACTCAGAGAAATGAGGTACCACCTTGAGCACAAAGCTATGGCCCCTAAGACAGAGCCCTTGCAGAAAGAAAAGAGTCCGTATCTGGCCCTGGAGACCGGCTGTAACTTCACACAGCAGCCCATAATCCAAGGCTGAATGAATAGGCAACAAGAAATCTGAAATTGAGAAAAGGTCAAGGTCGGTGTGTGCTGAGAACTGCAGGGAGGCGTCTCAAAAAAAAAAAAAAAATGCATTTGTTCTTCCCTTGAATATTTATAGAGCTCCTCTCGGGAGTGAGCCAGGCACTGCTTTGAGCCCTGGAGACACCGAAAAGTCAGAGCTGCCCTCAAGAAGCTGAAGGGAGAGACGGTCTTGACCGTGGGGAGGACCTCCGTGGATACAGGTCTACACGGAGGCCACGGGGCACAGGAAGGGAGCGGTCCTGCTGGCCTTCACAAAGGGGTGGTTGCCCTAAGCTTAAATCAAAGGTGTAAGGCCAGTCCAGGCAGGAGGAAAAAAAAAAAATAGGACAAAATACCAAACTATGAAAGGTCTATTCATGAAGATCTGGGGGACTAGGTGTGGGGGGTGAGAAAGTAGGTTAGAAATAGATGGGAAGCAGACCCCGAAAGGTCTCTGAGTTTGGTAAGTCCAAACGTGCCAGGAATTGACAATGGGATTCTTGGATCAGGGTGAAAAGACTAGATGAGGTTGTTTCGTCAGAGGCAGGAGCTGGAAGGGAACTCAGGAACAAGAAGGCCTAACTTTGCAGCCTGCAATCATTCCCTTCTTCCTCCGGACTTTCAGTTTCCTCTGTTAAACAGGCCACGGGGCTTCTCCTCTTCCTGACCCCTTGAAATCAAAGCCCAGGGAGCCTGGGGTTTGCGTGAGTCCCGGGACTCCTTCCAGCTGAGTTACAAGCACCAGGCAGCCTGCTGCTACGAAAACTGGCACAGGGAAAAAAAAACAAGCAACTCAACAAGCCATGCAGTGGGAAACCATCTCCAACAGTACCTAGCCACTCTTCTCTGGGTGGAAACCAAATCGGGCTGGTTTATTTTAAGTGAAGAGTTACATAAGCTATCACTAGGTAGGGATTTAAGAACTAATGAAAGGAGGAAAAAAAAAAATTGTGAATGTGCCCAAACCACAACCCAAACGAACTTTTGTCCTTGAACAATCGTAATTTAGGATTGTCGTCTGTGAGCCTGACCATGAAAAGGAGACTTTATCCAGCCCCTTCTCCGAATAATAAAAATTGATTTTTGACCAAGGCCAATCTGTTGTTCCAGATCATTAACTCTGGAGAATAAATCATTCTCTGAAGCAGTAAGACTGCTTCCTGGGGGCTGGATGTTTCGGGTGGCTGGTAATGCGCAACCAAACGTCTCTTCTTCGGGCTAGTCACAGCTCTGGGGAGGACAGAGGAGACTCCTTTTCCAATTCTTTGGGCTCCTTTGCAGGCATATGAATTCCAGCAAGACCTAGATGTTTTCTGCCTCCTTGTCCTGCCTCACAAAAGCTGTGCCCATCTGACACCAGTCTGGGGGGATGTTGGGATGCAGTTGGCACCAACTAATGTCCGAGCACTGGTCATGTTAACCTAGCTCAGAGAATAGACTGGGGCGCACTTGAAATCACAAATCCAAGCCTTACTATTATCCACGAGAACTGTAAGACATTTAAGAGAAAGTACGGTCTCCCCTCTCCACATAAGCGTACCATAATGCTTCCATTTCTTACTCTGAACAACAAAGGTCTTCCTGCCCTTATCCCGCCCTCGACTAGAGCTTCTGTCACTACACCAGAAAGCTGGGGCAGGGGACACAAGCAGGTATTGAAAGGACCAGCCAGTGACAGACCATGCTCACCATCTTAACTGGCATCTCATTTGATTCTCACAGTAGCTGTTTGAGAAGAGTATCACTGGATTCTTCGGACAGACTGGAACATTAGTGGTCAGTGAGCCTGGGGCCCCCAGAATCACTGTTTAAGCCCAAATTCCCGATGCCCTGATCTTTGCTCTTCCCACAAGCCAGGGTGGAGGTGGGACCATAGGCATGCCTGCTACATATGTCCTTCTTTAGGTCCATCTAGTAGCTGGCCAGCAGGGACAGATAAGTCAGGCCTGAGTCAAGCCCAGCATCTCTCAGGTCACTGATCCTCAGAAGCTGGGCCCTGGTGTTTGTCAGGTATGGTGACTTAAGTCTTGGCTCTGCGTACAAGCCCTGGGTGCTTGATGCTGACCCCCTGGTCCAGCTGCCCCAGTCTTCTCTGTCCATAGCTGAGTCTGTCCTCAGGCATCAAGCCAGTCAAGTCTCCTGCCTACTCTCCCATTGCAGCCTCGTTTGCTGGATGGAGAGAAGAGTGGGAACAGGACCCTTCCAAGCAAAAGGAGGACCACAGCAAAGCCCGCAAGCTCGGAGTTTCTTCCTGTTTTCAGTCTGTTCACCCCACTCCAGCACCAGGGCCTCCTGGGAAATCACCCTGGCATCTCCAGGACAGCAGGAGCAGGTGCAGAAATTTCTTCAGGTTCTTAAGTCTATTGTCACCTCCCTTCCAAATTATTCCACCCTCAACCTACAGCCCCATCACATTTCCCCTTACCGGTGTAGAGAGTGCCAGACCAGAAATAAAGTTCAAGACCACCTGAACAAGGATTTTAAAAGGAGAGTCTTTATTAGCCAGCCGGCGACTGTCCCCTCCCAGGAAGCCGCTGAGGAGGAGAGCAGCCCAGTCCTACTTTTACAGTGACCTTTTTAAAAGCAAAAACCACATTCCTTTACAATGGTCAGGAAACAAAACCACATTCTTCTACAATGGTCGGGGAAAGTCCCCATCACCCACCCTCATAATCCTATTTGGCAATGCAAGAGAGGGGTGAAAACAAAAAGCAGAATTTTGCAGTTAGCACAGAGTGTGGAGCAAAGGTCGGCTATCTTAACTAAAACTACATCCTCATTCTTGTCTATATGGCTCTATGTTGGAATTTAACCTACTTGAGGTCTTCTTTTATTGTCATTTAAATGGCTGGGTATCTTAAGATGGCTTTCCTTAGGGTGAAATATCTGGGTGTTTCACTGGGGCTGATCTGTTATCTGAGAGGAGAGGGGAAGTAGGGAGAGCTTCAGTCAGAATGACAGCAGCAGCCAAGCCCCAGGTTGGGAGCTACAGGAAATGCGGGGTTCAGCGAGTGGGCGTGTGGGCCCCTTCATGTGGGCCCCTTCATGTGAGCCCCTTCATGTGGGCTGTGTGGGGTCATGAGCTGATTTTCTGCGAATGCATTTCATCTGGGATTGCGCATCCTCCCATGGAGTTTAATATCTACATTCTAAAATGTGCTACCATCTATAAAGTCATCTTTAATAATTTCATACCTAATCTTCAAAATTTAATAAGCCCTCCAGAGAAAATTAATAAAAATGTAACAGAACTTTAAAAGTAAGATGTAGTAGAATCATAGCTTTAGATATTAAAAGCCTGACGTTCCCAGGCTGCCCTGTCTGGGACTTTTGCAGGGAGTCTTTTCTTCTCCCAGCACCACCTACCGGGAAAAGGTGTGTGGGCGGGACCCAAGCCAGAAGACTTAAATTCCTACATTTAAGCATGATTCAATTAAAAATAAAAAACAAAGAAAGGGGGAACTGGGTTTCCTTTGAATTTCAAGGCTTATTTGAGTTGGATCTTTCCCAACCTGAGCTCTCAGGATACAGGATGAAGTTCAAATGGTAGGGGAAGGCTAGCGGAAGGAGAGTGCAGGGCAGGATTAAAAAGCATTTCTCTGCCCAGGGTCGCCAGCACAGAGCAGTGCAAGGCAGACTGGACTGGACCCTTTCTAGGAACTGAGAGAGCTGTGTTGTGGGAAATTCTTAGATGCTTGCCTCGTGCTCTCCACCAGGCTAGAGAGATGGCTCAGAGATTAAAGTGCTTGCTAGCAAAGCCTGAGTTCAATTCCCCAGTGCCCAGAAAAAGTCAGATGCCAAAGTGGTCCATGCATCTGGAGTTCATATTCAGTTGCATGAGGCTCTGGCATGCCCATTCAACTCTCTGCCTCTCCCCTCTCTCTTTCTCTCCTTGCAAATAAATAAATATTTTTTTGTTTTTAGTTATTTATTATTATTATTTGAGAGAGAGAGAGAGAGAGAGAGAGCAATGGGCGTGCCAGGGCCTCCAACCACTACAAACAAGCTCCAGATGCATGCGCCCCCTTGGCATCTGGCTTATATGGGTCCTGGGGCATCAAACCTGGGTCCTTTGGCTTTGCAGGCAAGCACCTTAACCACTAAACCATCTCTTCTGCCCTAAATAAATATTTTAAAAATAATAATAATGATGAATGTTAAAAAAATAAGGTGTAGGGAGGCTCAAACTTTCCCTCTGGTGCATATTTGAGTTTGCTGAAATGAACTGGCAAAAGATTAACAAGAAAAAAATCATGACAGATTTATTCCAACATAGTTTGACATGACCCGTGAGCCTTCATATGGAAGATGCAAAGACCCAGGTTCACCTTGGGTGAACTTTTATGCACAGTTTTGATGAAGCAGGGAGAGTATCGAAGAATTGTGATTGGATGAAAGAGTGTGAGCTAATGGAAACTGACTGAGTGGGCAGCCCAGCAAGGTCTGCTTTCTCAGTCATCACGGCCTCTGGATACGTACCGCGTTTCTGCCTCTAACGTGTGCTCGAGAATGACCGCCTTACAATCTACTATCTATCAGACAAGGTAGTGATACAGGATTTGGGGGTTCAGGAGGGGGCCCCCCAAACTTATGAACCCCAATTTTAGGTCCTTATCCTATTTTAAGAAAGAATTTATTTAAAAAAAAACAGATTCCAGAAGGATAAATTATGAATTATTGAGTTTGTTTAGGGAGAACTCATAAAGTGTGGAATTGTAGGGTTCATTTAAGGGAAGGTAGGGTCTAAGAAAAGGCTGGAGCAGGGTCACAAGCATGTGGAAGACAAGAAACACACTTCTGTGGAAGGCACAACATGGTTCTCGAGGTCCCTTTAAGAAAAACTGAGGTCTAGGAAGAGGCTGGGGTAGCACGTGGAAGATAGGGTCCAGGAGCTTATGTAGAGAGATCTAGAAGGAACCCACACTTGTGTGGAAGGCACCGCATGCACCCTGAGCCTCTCCGTGGAAGAAAGTTGAAAGTCAGTGGGGATGGTTTAAGAACAAATAGCAGAAGGAAAGTACCAAAGCAGAGACGAGAAATTTCAGGTGAGAAATGGGTAGTAAAGAGAGTGACACCCTTGGTTACCCTGAGCTTAGAGAAATTACACAGGAACCAGGCCAAGTTTAGAGGAAATGTCCACACAGCGGCTCTAGAGCGTAAGGAAATACACACGTCAGAGATCAGAGGAAAATCATACGTACAATCAAAGTGAGAAGTTATCTCAAATATAAAAGAAGAGGCATGCAGAAAAATGCTCTCCCTACCCAGCCTGGGTGGGTACGAGAAAGCCAGGCTTACATGTATCTAGACAGAGCTCACAGGGCAGAGAGAGAGAGAGAGATGGGAACAGGATGGATAAGCCTTTCTGGTTGATTGAAAAACACATTCACATTCAGGTATGCATGGGAAAGGACTGATGGATTTGCAGATTAGAAGGGGCTGACCCAAAGGCCAGCTCAGATAGGTGGCCTGCTAGATGGAAAGGCAGCAGGGGGCACTGCAGCACTTGTGGATGGAACTGGCTCAGACAGGAGCTCCATTCACTTCAAGAGTTCCATTCTTGTCCTGTCAATGGCCAGTGGCATCTTCTGGTCTCTCTTCTTTGGGTTCCTGTCCCTAACTGAAGCTACGTAAAAGCAGCTGGCTTTCTCCTGAGTCTCCTCCAGTAGGTCAGTGAATTTCCTTATGACCAACTTTATTACCAAGGTATGCAGGGGGAAAGAACAGTGCTTTTCTGGATTTGTGGCTGCTTTGGGGCAAAGGTAGCTAGTTTCCATGACCTGCCCTGAGGAAGAGGAAGTTTACTTTCTATGACGCGTCCAAAGAGAATGAGGTAGAGCCAAGAGAGCAGTCAAAGAGAAACTTACTTATAAAATTTCACTTTGGGGGCTGGAGAGATGGCTTAGCGGTAAAGGCACTTGGCTGCAAAGCCAAAGGACCAAGTTTCGACTCCCCAGGACCCACGTAAGCCAGATGCACAAGGTGGTGCACTCACCTGGTGTTCGTTTGCAGTGGCTTGAGGCCCTGGCACGCCCATTCTCTCTCTCTCTCTCTTCCCCTCCCTCCCCCCTGCCTCTCTCTCTCTCTCTCTCTCACTCTCTCAAATTAATTTTTTTTAAAAAATATTCACTTTGGGAAATCACTTTTATGCATGCCCCCCAAACAAAAAAAAACAAAAAACAAGATATCAATTCTGGCTATTAGCCTTTGACTTGCATCAAAATTTGGAATGAAGGGCTGGAGAAATGGCTTAACAGTTAAGATGCATGCCTGCGAAGCCTAAGGATCCAAGTTCGATTCTCCAGGTCCCACATAAGCCCGATGCTCATAGTGGTGCATGCATCTGGAGTTCGTTTGCAGTGGCTAGAAGCCCTGGCAGGCCCATGCCCATTCTCTCTCTCTCTCTCTCTCTCTCTCTCTCTTTCTCACACACACACTGTAATAAATAAACATCATGGTGAAGCCTTCCTTCCATGCTGGGACGAGAGAGAGAGAGAGAGAGAGGGAGAGAGGGAATAGACCTCACCCCAGAGACAAGAAGAAGGAAGGGGTCAGGTCTGAATTCTGCTGATGAGTTAACCAAATCAGCAATGTTTTAACCCAGATGGAGCTAAATTACCGATATGAAAGTTCTTTGGTGGGTGGTTGGCAGGTGGGTCCCTTCCTTCAAAGATAAGGAGTAGTCCTGAGTATTTAGCCAGCCTATGTCTGACAATAAAAATATAAGTGTTAGAGACTAGAGAGTGTGGCTTAGTGGTTAAGGTGTTTGCCTACAAAGCCAAAGGACCCAGGTTCAACTCCCCAGGACCCACATAAGCCAGATGCACAAAGGGGGCGCATACAGCTGGAGTTCATCTACAGTGGCTGGAGGCCCTGACGTGCACATTCTCTATCTGCCTCTTTCTTTCGTCTCTCTCTCTCTCTCTCTCTCTCTCTCTCTCTCAAATAAGTAAATGAAAAAAATAGAAAAATATTAAAAATAAAAGTGTTAGGTGTTTGCATGTATTGTCTATCTGGATAAGGTAGATGTATGTGACCAGCCCCAGGGGGAAGGGGGGCACAGGAACTCAGTTTTACACACCTTGGTTTGGGGCATTGCCTGGGACCCTCTTTCAGAATGGAGGTAATCCACTGATGCTCTCCAGCAGGGACAAGCCCCACCAGTTTGTTTCAGAGACCATTTGAAGCAAGGCAGCAGACAGTATCTTTTCATTTTGTCAATTACCATCTCGTCCAACACTCCTGGGGGCTTCCCCGATGCCATTGGCAAAACTGCACTCACTAGAAGCTATGGAACACAAGAAAATAATGCACTTGATAGGACCTACTACGGTTTGACTATTCTCCCAAAGGTCCCTGTGCCGGAATTTTGTTCCTCAGAATGGTGGTGTTGATAGGTGGGGCCAAGTGGGAAGTAATTAGGTCATGGGGCACCATACTCAAAAGAGATAAAGGCATGTCTCATGGGACTGAGGAGCTTGCTGTAAGAGGAACCTGGATCCCCCCCCCACCCCGCTGAATCTATCTTCCACGCATGCATGATGAGACCCTCACCAGCCCATCAAATGCTTACAGCATGCGCTTAAATCTCCAGAAGTGTGAGCTAACTAAACCTCTTTTCTTGATAAATTACCAGAATTTGAGTATTTTGTTGTAACAAAAGAAAAAAAAAACAACAGACTAATAAAGATCCCATCTCTGCCCTTCCATTACAAAGAGGCAAACCAAACCTTTGAACATTGTGAACAATTGTTTGAGAATTAACAATTAGGGAATCTGCTGAAAATCTCTCTTATATTCTGAAGAGATGAGACTTAAATTCAGGGTAAGACTTGAAGTCATGAATTTGGATTAATGTTTAATATTGAAGAGAGAAGTTACCAAATCTTTACCGAGGTGCTGCTATAATAAAGAGATTCAATAGGGCATGGATAAAAGAAGGGAAGGGGGAAAAAAACAAAACTGCTTGTGTTTATACTACCCTGGGTGGACGTTGCAGACGGAAATACACCTGACATTGTTTCCTTAAGGAAAAAAACAGAAGCCAGCCAACCTACAAGTGTTGCTTTCTCATCTCCTGGGATAGTAGAGGGAGGAGGGAAAGGCACGCGCATGGGGTTGAGCGTCATCTTCCTGATTCCTGAAGCCCATTCAACGGGTGGCAACACTGTGGCTCCAGAAGTTAAATCAAATAACCTAAATCTTTAAAAAAAAAAAAAAAATTACCCTTTATTTATTTAGTTTTGGTTTTTCAAGGTAGGGTCCTTGCTCTAGCCTAGGCTGACATAGGATTTACTATGTAGTCTCAGGGTGGCCTCAGAATCACAGCAATCCCCCTCCCTCTGGTTCCCCAGTGCTGGGATTAAAGACATGCACAACCACCCCCGGCAAGTCACCGAAATCTTATATAAGATTTACAAACAGGTGTGACTGGCATACACTGTTTGCTCTATGCCACAAGTAGTGCAAGATTAAACTGCTCCTGCCTTAACATGAGCCCCCATGTTCTTGCTCCCCCTTGCTTTCCCAAGTCACTTTGCCTGGGCCCTTCTCCCCTGCAGGACCTGGCTTTGTCACCAGCAGCAGCAGCAGTGAATTTCCAATATATTTCCTTGTCACTGGAAATCACACTAAACACTCTTCAGTTCTGCTCCCACTTCCTGGCTGCCGATGGTATATTGTATGAGTTACTTTTCTCATCACTGTGGTCAAATACCTGACAAATGCAACTTAAGGGTGGGAGGGTTGGGGGGGTGTGTGTGCATGTGTATGCATGTGTGCGCAAAATCTTCCCGAGAACTCAAGTCACTCTCTAAACTGTGAACCCCTATAAAGTAATCACTACAAAGTTGTATTCTTCCAGGCTGGAGAGATGGCTTAGCACTTAAGGTGCTTGCCTGAAAAGCCTAGCACCCAGGTTCAATTTCTCAGGATCCACATAAGCCAGATGCACAAGGTGGTACATGCATCTGGAATTTGCAGTGGCTAGAGGCCCTAGCATGCCCATTCTTCCATTCTTTCTTTCTTTCTCTCTCTCTCTCTCTCTCTCTCTCTCAAATATACAAATAAAAAAGGGCTGGAGGGAGCTGGGTGTGGTGACGTATGCCTTTAATCCCAGCACTCGAGAGGCAGAGGTAGAAGGATTGCTGTGAGTTTGAGGCCACCCTGAGACTACATAGTGAATTCCAGGTCAGCCTGGGCCAGAGTGAGACCCTACCTCAAAAAAAAAAAAGAAAGAAAGAAAAGAAAAGAAAGAAAGAAAAAAGGGCTGGAGGGATGGCTTAGCAGTTGAGGCGTTTGCCTGCAGAGCCAAAGGATCCAGGTTTGATTCCCTAGGACCTGTGTTAGCCAGATATACAAGGTGGCGCACAAGGTGTCTGAAGTTCGTTTGGCAGTGCCTAGAGGACCTGGCGTACCCATTCTCTCTCTCTCTCAAATAAATAAATAAATAAATAAAGATAAAATACTTAAAAAAAATATTTTTCAAAGTTGTATTCTTCCAATGCACAATGTTAGAGAATAGACATTCCCATTCCAAAGGTGAGGGGGAAAAGACAAAGAAAAACTAGAGACCAAAGCTGGAAAAAAAAAAAAAAAAACCCAGCAGGGCAAACACCAAATCCTCTAACTCCATGTCTGGCATCTGAAGCAGCTGGGCTCCAGTGGCCTTGGGCAGCTCCGTCCCTCTATCTCTGCCACCTTTGGCATATGTGGCCTCTCTCTTGGGCCAGCAGCACTCTGTGCCTGCAGTTTTTCTCTGTAGAATCTCCATGGTCCTGACATCTCCGGCATCCTGGGGTATCCACAGGCTTCATGCAATGGTCTCTCAGGGCCTCCATGCAGGGGTTCTGTCATGATGCGCACTGCCTGGCCCCGGCAGCTTTCAGAAACGAGCTCCTGTGACCTCCTCGCATCTTTCATGCTTGAAAATACATGAAACCAGCCAGGTTCTACTGCCAGATCAAGATGTAGCCTGACTCCTTCAGACCACAGTTGTAGCGGTTTCTACAGGCTTCAGAAATGGAACTTGGGGAAATACTTCCATAGGCTGTTGCTTTTTTAAATTTTTTTTGTTTATTTTTATTTATTTATTTGAGAGTGGCAGACAGAGAAAGAGGCAGAGAGAGAGAAAGAGAGAGAGAGAGAGAGAGACAGAATGGGTGCCCCAGGGCCTCCAGCCACTGCAAGTGAACTCCAGACGCGTGTGCCCCCTTGTGCACCTGGCTAACGTGGGTCCTGGGGAATCGAGCCTTGAATCAGGGTCCTCAGGCTTCAGGCAAGGGCTTAACCGCTAAGCCATTTCTCCAGCCTGGCTGTTGCTTTTGAGTGGGGGTCTGGGGGTCTACCTCGTAAAGATTCCTCAGCTTCCCCAAAAATAGCACCACCACCACCAGATGGGGAACAAGTGGTCAAAACATGAGCCTGGGGGATAGTTCAGGTTTAAACCACATCAAGGATCTTAAAGTACCAAAGAAAGAATACTACCTTATGGATATTACAACACTATCATCATGAAATGCGAGTCACAGTTACAATGGTTCCAACAATGGTCCTGCAAACCCATCAGTCACCACCCTGCGTCTGCATATGGTATGTTTTCTGTGCTCTGGGCAGTCCTGTGGCCCTCTCGGTCCCCTTTACATAGTAATCTGGGAGTACTTTGGGCTCACATTTCCCATGGTCTGAGTGTGTGTGTGTGTGTGTGTGTTCTGCAACATCATGGGACAGTTTAATCTCCAATGTCCTATGCTAATTGTAGTGAAAGGTCAGAATTTGTTAATTGTAGTGAAAGGTCAGAATTTAATCTTATTATAATGTTCTAGGTGGGGACTTTGGGATAATTAGGAATAGATAAAAATCATTAGCCTCTATCTCCCATGGTTGAATCCTCAGAGTTTCATAAGCAAATGAAGCGCTGTGATGTTTGGGACTCTACCAGTCAGAAAGGCCAATACCAAAGAGTTTTGACCTTATGTCTCTAGAACCATGAGTCAAAATAATCCTCTTTTTTTTTTTTTTTTTTTTTTTTTTGGTTTTTCAAGGTAGGGTCTCACTCTAACCCAGGCTGACCTGGAATTCACTATGTAGTCTCAGGGTGACCTTGAACCCTCGGTGATCTTCCTACCTCTGCCTCCCGAGTGCTGGGATTAAAGGAGTGCACCACCACGCCCTCTCCTTCTCCCTCTCCCTTTCCCTCTCCCTCTCTCTCTCTCTTTCTCACTCTCTCTCTCTTAATAAAGGAGCCTGCCTCAAGTATTTTAGTATGATAATCAAGAATGGACATCAGTCTTGCTGGCTGAAGCTGTAACTCCTGTTCTCATCAACAGCAGGCCTGGCTCTCCTGTCTTCTTCATTTATAATCATTGCACCAAAGGCAAAGTGTCCTTGTCACACACGCTTTGAATGTTCTCTCCATACAGCAGGCGCCCTGCGCGGATGACTTCCATGCGGTCTTCTGCTTTGGCTCACAGTTCCTGACGGCTTGGGCATCTATCTCCTCACCTGAGGAACTTAGCACAGACCATCTAGGGTGTCTAGTTAAGAAACGACAGATGGAATGTGGTTTGGCCACAAAGGATCATCACTCTACACTGACCCGGGAAAGAGTCCCTAGACTTGCAACTTCTGTGATTCCAACTCCTGTCACGGCTGATTTCCTTCCCACCATGCGCATTCCCCGGACGTCCATGGCAACACACAGAAGTTAAGTCCACCGGCTCTTGGGGGACCAGGAGTCATGTCTCCTCACCCTATAGCCTCTCCTCACCCTAAACCAGAGCAGCCCTTGCTTCTTCTCTGGGCAGAGCAAGTTGATTGACAGGGGCTGGGGTTAAAGTGTTTGCTGGTACATGGGAAACTTCTGGTACCTAGACTGCAGGGAGTCAGGTAAGGAAAGTCTGCACATGGGGAAGGGAGAGAATAACTCACAGAGATCAACTACTTTCTGCTCTGTATAGTGAACCACGTGCGTCTAGAGCACCTTTCCGTTCTAACAGACCTCAGCAGTTATTAACACGATGTAGGTATGTTTTACATTTGCCAAGACCTTGTATGCAGGTCTCCAGGCTGAACACATATTGCCCTGGCCGCTCTCCCTTCTCACACTAGCTTGCTGATAACTTTAGGGACAGAAGCTTGATGGCACTGACCTTAAGGGTCCCTCATTCTTCTCTTGCTCTTTATGCGATGTGCTCCCCCCCACCCACCCCATGGCTCCAGCCTGGCATTCAAGGGTCTGCACCCATTCAGTCTCATCTGGAATACTTAATTTATTCCATAGTTCTTCTAAGTTCTTACATGTAGTAAAATAAAATCTTATTAATAAAAAAATATTTAATCTGAACTGGGGAAATGGCTCAGCGGTTAAGGCATTTGCCCACAAAGCCTAAGGACTCCAGTTCTATTCCCCAAGACCCACACAAGCCAGATGAACAAGGGGGCGCAAGTGGCTGGAGGTCCTGGCATGCCCATTCTCTTTCTCTCTATCTGCCTCTCTTTCTCTCTCTCAAAATAAATAAATAACTTTTTAAAAATATTTAATCCCTTGATTAAAAAGATACATTTTAAAAAATGAAAGTGTCATTTTATTAGATAAACTCACAGGGCACAACATTGATACAAATACATGTGAAACCCTCTTTATTTTAAAAATTGTGAGAAATGTGTTAGTCACCAATTTTCAGTTATAATTAACATACTTGAACACAAGCTACATCTACACTCATACTCCTAATTCATACATACATACATAATACATATATACATACATATATATTATGTACAGCAACGTTACTGAGAAATAATTCACATGCCATAAAATTTCTCCTCATAAATATACATACAATTCAGGGGTGTTTAGTCAGAATTGTGCAACTTTCACCACTCACAGTGAAGTATCTCATTGCTCCACAGAAGAAACTCCAAACCCATCAGCACTCATCCTGC
Organism: Dipus sagitta; assembly: GCA_036346955.1. NCBI lineage: Eukaryota > Metazoa > Chordata > Mammalia > Rodentia > Dipodidae > Dipus > Dipus sagitta. The sequence goes on from CM070790.1 coordinate 13,692,094, forward strand.
TCTCCTCTCTCCAAGCCCAGGAAACATGAGCCTACTTTCTACCTCAGTGGAGTTGCCTATTTTGAATATTTTGTATAAATGAAGTCATATAGTGTACGGTCTTTTTGACTCTCTCTCTTCTGTCATTTAGGATAACGTTTTCAAGGTTCATACGTGTTGTAGTATGTATTAGCACTTCCGCTTCTTTTGCCTTTTCATTCTAAAATTATTTGTATGTGTGTGTATGTGTGGTATGCACGTGTGTAGGTATGTTAATATGTGTTTGAACACAGTGTGTGTTGTGTGTAGGGGTGAACATAAACATGTATTTACATGCATGTGGAGGCCAGAGGTCAATATCCAATGTCTTCCTCAATCACTTTCCATCTTATTCTTTTAAAAATATTTCCATAAGTATTTTATTTTATTTTATTTCATTAGACATATAGAGAAAGGCAGGTGAGAGAGAAAGAGAGAGAATAGGCACCAGGGCCTTCAGCCAATGCAGAGGAACTCCAAATGCATGTGTCACCTTGTGCGTCTGGCTTCTGTGTGTACTGGGGAATCGAACCTGGGTCTTTTGGCTTTGCAGGCAAGCACCTTAAATGCTAAGCCATCTCTCTAGCCTGTCCATCTTATTTTTTGATACAGGGTCTCTCACTGAACTAGAAGCTCACCAAATCGACTAGACTAGGTAGTCAGCAATCCCCAAGGATCATCCTGTCTCTGCCACCCTGGTGTTGGTCTTACAGTCATGCACCAAGCCAGCCAGCTTTTATGTGGGTATTGGGAATCTGACAGAGCCATCTCCCCAGCCCAGTACTCTGTTTCTTTATATTTTCAAGTAATTTTCCATTGCAAAGAAATGCCACATTTTCTTTATCTATTTAATTAATGGACATTTGGGTTAGTCCTGGTTTGGAGTAATTATGAATAATGATGCTATCAATACTCATATACAAGATTTTATGTGGACATGTATTTTCATTTCTCCTGCATATGTAATTAAGAATTAGAACTTAATGAGTCATGCAGTAATGCCATGTTGCATTCCTTGAGGAATTCACAAACATTTCTGAAATGGCGGCTGGCCTTCACACTCCTGGTGGCCCTCTGTCAAGGTTCTGTGTCTCCACACCCCTGCCAACACTTGGTATTGCCGCCCTTTGTGCTGTGGCCATCTTGGTGGGTGTTAAAGGGCTTCTGATTTCCCTTAGATTTGCCTTTCCTTCACAAATAATACTGTTGACCTCTTTGTGCATACATTGTCCATTTGTTTATCTCTCTATGCAAATGTTTGGTCTCTCTCTTAATTGAGTTGACATGTAAGTTACAAACATCCTTATGTCTTCTGGATACAAGTCCCTCGAAGGGAATATTTTCTGCTGTTCTGTAAATTCATTTTTCACTCTCTGTTATTTTTTTACTTATATACTTTTTCCCCCCCTGAGGTAGGGTCTCGCTCTAGCCCAGGCTGACCTGGAATTCACAATGTCGTCTCAGGGTGGCCTCAAACTCATGATGATCCTCCTACCTCTGCCTCCCGAGTACTGGGATTAAAGGTGTGTGCCACCACACCTGACTCTTTTCATTTTCTAAATAGTACTGTGATTCTTAAGTTTTTCATCTTGATGAAATCTAAGATATCTATTTTTATTTCATTGTCTGTGCTTTCAGTGCTTTGTGTAATAAACCATCGCCTAACTGAATTCAACATGAGGTAGAACAGTCCTGTTTTTGTCAAGGAGCTTTATGGTTTATCTAACATTTAGACCTATGGTTCACTTGAAGTTAATTATTATATGTGACCCGAGATAAGGTGTGCTGCCTCATTCTTTTATACATGCATACCTAGCTGTCCTGGCAATATTTAACGGAAAGGTTATTTTCCCACTTTGAATTGCTTTAGCACTCATTAAAAATCAATTGACCTTATACATAATGGTTTATTTCTGCCTTCTAATTCTATCCTGTTAATATATGTGTCTATATCCATATGACAGTATCCTCACCCTGTCTTGGATTATTGGAGCTTTACCATAGATTGTGAAATTGGGAAATGTGAGTCTAAAAATTTTCTCTTCATTTTTCAAAATAGTTTTATTTATTTATTTGCAAGGAGGGAGAAAAGAGAGAGAGAGAGAGAGATAGTATGGACATGCCAGAGCCTCTTGCACTGCACAAAACTGCAAAACATATGCACCACTTTGTGCATCTGGCTTCACGTGGGTACTGGAGTTAAAGTGCAAGAAAACACTTTAACTGTTGTTGCTCTTCATTTTTTAAGGTTGGTTTGGGGTTCTCTGCGTTCCTGACCTTTTCATCTGAATTTCATTATTATCTTTTCAATTTCTGGGGCGTAAACTACAGCTGCATTTTAATTGAGTATGTGTAGATCAATTTGGGAGAACTGACATCTTAGGAACACTATCTCCAAATCTATGAACACAAGCTATTTCCATTTGTTTGGGGCGTTCTTTAGCTCATTTTAACACTGTAGAGTTTTCGATGTCTGTCTTATGCTCTACATTAGTTACTTGATACTGTGATCAAACTATTTGAAATAGACAACATAAAAGAAGAAGGATTTAGCTGGGCATGGTGGTGCACATGCCTTTAATCCCAGCACTTGGGTGGCAGAGGTAGGAGGATCGCCGTGAGTTCAAGGCCACTCTGTGACTCCATAGTGAATTCCAGGTCAGCCTGGGCCAGAGTGAGACCCTACCTCAAAAATCCAAAAAAAAAAAAAAAAAAAAAAAAGAAGAAGAAGAAGGATTTATTCTGACTCCCAACTTCAGGCATTTCGTGCCCTCATGGCAGGGAGGGTATGATGGGGCAGAGTAGGCAGTTCATGTCACGGCAGAAAGGACAAAGAGAGCAACAGGAAGCAGCCAGGGACAATGTGCCCCCAATCCCTATCCCCAGTGACCTACTTCCACCAGCTAGTCCACATCTCACAGTTTTCAGAACCTCCCCAAATAGCACCGCCAGGTAGAGACCAAGTATTCAAAATGTGAGCCCATGAGGGACATTTCAGATTCAAATCATACTTTCTCTTCTAAAAGCACAAATAATTAGATAGATAGATAGATAGATAGATAGATAGATAGATAGATAGATAGATAGATAGATAGAATTGGTGTACCAGGGCCTTAGCCACTGTGATCAAGCTCCAGATGCTTGTGCCACCTAGTGGGCATGTGCAGCCTTGAATTTGCCTCACCTTTGTGCATCTGGCTTAGGTGGGATCTGGAGAGTTGAACATGGATCCTTAGGCTTCACAGGAAAGCACCTTAACCACTAAGCCATCTAATTTTAAAAAATTTATTTATTTATTTATTTATTTATTTATTTATTTATTTAAGACAGAGAAAGGGAGAGAAAGAGAGAGAGAGAATGGGTACACCAGTCACTGCAAACACACTCGAGACACAAGCCTCACCATGTGCATCTGGCTTTATGTGGGACCTGGAGAATCAAACCCGGGTTGGGCTACAGCAGGCAAGTGCCTTAACTACTACGCCATCTCTCCAGCTCCTAAATTATTTTTTTAATTTCATTTAAGATTATTGGTTCCCATTATACAGAAATACATGTTTATGTATTTGAAATTGATGTTTATGTATTAATATTGTACTATGGAGCCATGCCAAACTTAGTTCTAATAGTTTTGTGCTCATATGTATATGTGTGCTTACTTAGGGTTTCCCGTACACAAGATTACCTCATCTGGATATATATTTGATGAATTTCTGTCTGGATGCCATATTGTTCATTTTATCGCTTAATTAAACCTCCGGTATAATGTTCAAGGGATGCCATAAGAGCAAACATCTTTGTCTCATTTCTGATCTTCATGGGAAAGCAGCCAGTATTTGACCATTAAGTAATCATGATGGCTAAGTCTTGACTGTCAATATGATGGATTAAAATAGCTGTGGAAACAAAACTCTGGTCCTATCTGTGAGGGACTCTATAAACTAGGTTACCTGAGGTAGAAAGGCCCATCTAAATGAGGGTAATGCCATTCCAGAGGCTGGAGTCCCAGGCTGAATAGAAAGGATAAAGGGGACTGAGCAGCAGCACTCATAGCTCTCTGCTTCCTGACTGTGGATGCAACGTGACCAGCTGCCATGCTCCTACCACCACGCCTCCCCTACCATCGTGCTCTGTAGCCTCAACGTGCGAGCCAAAATAATTCCTTTCTTCCTTAAATTGATTTTTTTTTTTCAAGTAGTTTGTCATAGCAATGAGAAAGGTGACTAATATAGAAAACTGGCTGCCGAAAAGGGGGCCATGGCTGTGATAACCCTGAGAACGTGGCTCTCAGGCCTTTGAAGCTGCTTTGCAAGAGGCATGTGGAAGAATTTCAAACCTTGTACAAGGAAATGCCTAGAACGCTATAAGCAAAACTTAACTGGCCATTCTGGTAGGAGTTTGGAAGACAAGAACACCAAGGGAAACAAATAGTGGAGATCTGGCTCATGCAGTTCCAGAGGGAAGATAAAACTCTATCAGGAACTAGGATAAAGGCAGTTCCTGTGATATTCTGTAAAACTGATCTAGCTTCATTTTATCCCTGTCCTGAGAACTTGAGTGAGATTGACTTCAAAAATATTGGAGATATGTGTTTTTGGCAAAGGAAATTTCAAAACAGGATAACATTCAGACATGGAGTGGCTACTGCTCACTTCTCTTATTCAGATCTAGTGTGTGTGTGTAAAAGAGAGAGAGAGAGACAGAGAGAGAGAGAGAGAGGAAGGAAGGAAGGAAGGAAGGAAGGAAGGAAGGAAGGAAGGAAGGAAGGAAACAAAAAGATATGAAAATGAAATCCTGTAAGAAAAGGCACATAAGCAAGTTTGAAGCTCCAGACACGTGAAGTTCAGACTTAAGATTCTGTGATTCTTACAGAGATGAGCATCATTAAAGAGAAACCTTAGCCAGGCATGGTGGTGCACACCTTTAATCCCAGCACTCAGGAGGCAGAGGTAGGAGTATTGCTGTGAGTTCAAGGCAACCCTGAGACTACATAGTGAATTCCAGGTCATCCTGGGATACAGTGAAACCCCTACCTCAAAACAACAACAACAAAAAGGATAAACCTTATTCTCTTTACGGGGACAAAAGGAGGGATGCCCTGACAGTAAAAGCCCCACCCCATTGAAGGGTGAAATGCAAATTCATTTAAAAGGAGAGAGCTTGGGCTGGAGGGATAGCTGAGCGGTTAAAGCATTTGCCTGCAAAGCCAAAGGACACAGGTTTAATTCCCCAGGACCCACGTTAGCCAGATGTGCAAGGGGGTGCACGCATCTGGAGTTCGTTTGCAGTGGCTGGAGGCCCTGGTACACCCATTCTCTCTCTCTCTCTCTCTCTCCCTCTTTCTCTGTCAAATAAATAAATAAAAATAAAATATAAAAAAATAATAAAATAAAAGGAGAGAGCTTAAGCTGATAATGCAGCTGCAGATGTTCCCCTGCTGGAAAGCAACTGCCTAGGGAAATATTTTCCTCAGGGTCAGCTCACAGAAGATGATACAACTGTGGTCCAAGAGAGACAGAGTCCATCCCAAGCTGGCAGTAGAACTTGACAGCATCGTCATAACTGTACTGATTTTGCAGACACGAAACATGCAAGATTGACAGGATTATGTAATCTAGCACCATGATCCCGGAGAGTGGCTGAGGCTAGATAATGGATGGCAGAGTGGGAGTTCCCTCCAGGAGGCCCAAGAGGCCACTCTGTGCAGCTCTGAAGGTAAAGCCCGCGTTGCAAGGAGACACCAGGATGCTGGAGATAGCAGGACCTTAGGACGTCCACCGAAGAAAGCTGGAGTAGAGCTGCCCCAAGGGACAGGCTATGTGTGTGGCAGACTGAAGAGCTGGAAGGAAGGGGCCACCCACCCTCTCTGTGGCCCACATGATTGCACTATGTGTTCTGGATGCCAGTCATGGACCTGAGGGATTCGGTGTTTGCCCTGCTTGGTTTCAGAATTGCTTTGGTCTGATCTTTCCCTGCAATGCCTCCATTCTTCTATTTTGGAATGAGAATGTTTACTGTGTATCATTGTATGCTAGAAATATGTAACTTGAAGGTTTTTTTTTTTTAATTTTTTTATAGGGGCTCTCAGTTAAGGAATTACTTTGAGTCTCAGAAGAGATTCTGGACTTTGGACTTCTGAACAGTGTAGAAACTGCTAAAGACCACGGAGAATTTTGAAGTTGGACTGAATACATTTTGAATTTTGAGACAGCCAGCGGCCTATTGGGGCCAAGGGGTGGAAGATTATGATTTAAAAGTTATAATTTTGGGCTGGAGAGATGGCTTAGCAGTTAAGCGCTTGCCTGTGAAGCCTAAGGACCCTGGTTCGAGGCTTGATTCCCCAGGACCCACGTAAGCCAGATGCACAAGGTGGCGCATGCATCTGGAGTTCGTTTACAGTGGCTGGAGGCCTTGGTGAGCTCCCATTCTCTCTCCGTCCCCCCCCCCACCTCTTTCTCTCTCTGTCTGTCACTCTCAAATAAATAAATAAAAATAAACAAAAAAATTTAAATAAAAGTAATAATTTTGTTTTGCTTTGCTTAACGTATTATTTATTTACTTATTTAAGAGTGGGGAAGGGAGGGAGAAAGCATAGACACACCAGGGCCTTCTGCTGCTGCAAACAAACTCTAAACACAAGCTCCATCTTGTGCACCTGGCTTTCCATGGAGACTGGGAAATTGAATCCTGGACCACTGCGATTCACAAGCAAGCACCTTTAACTGCTGAGTCATCTCCCCAGCCCACACTTAAAAGTAATTTTGATTGTCACCGTGACAAGGGATGGAGGTGTGATGGTTAATCTTGATTGTCAACTCATTTGGATTTAGAATCGCCATGGAAACAAATTTCTGGGTGTCTATGAGGAGGTTCCTTGATGAGGCTAATTATGGTGGGAAGACCTTGGGAGCATCATCATCCCATGGGCTGATGTTCCACACTGAATAAAAAGGAGAAAGGGAGCTAAGAACCACCGTTCATCTCTTTCCTCCTCTCTCTCCCTCCTTCCTGACTTCAGACACAATGTTGTCAGCTGCTTCGTGTTCATGCCTTTGCCGCCAAGATGGACTGACTGTAACCTCAAACTTTCAGTCAAAATAAATCCTTCCTTAAGTCGCTTTTTTTTTTTTCCTGGTATTTTATCATAGCAACAAGGAAAGTAGCTAACACAAATATCATGTTAGATATGGAGTTTGGTGGGGTTTTTTTACTTTTTTATTTTTTTAATTTTATATTTTTATCGACAACTTCCATAATTATAGACAAGACAGCATGGTAATTCCCTTCCCGCCTCACGTTCCCCTTCGCAACTCCACTCTCCATCACATTCCCTCCTCCTCTCAATCAGTCTCTCTTCCATTTTTGATGACATCATCTTTTCCTCCTATTATGATGGGCTTGTGTAGTCAGGCACGTTGGTGCTTTGTGAGTCAGTAACTCATGCCTTCTTTTCTAGGATGGTAAATCAAGGTTTGTGGTGTACCGTGGAATCGGTCCTCTATAGGTTGGTCCAGAAGGAGGGTAAGTTGGTTTTCTACAATCCTCTGTCCACGGCGGCACGGGTTGCTCTCTGACGCAGGACGCGTCCCCCGCCAGGAGGACGACACTGAGGGGCCTCGGGCCCAGCATCTTTGCAGCAAGCCCAGGCTGCTCCCGGGGACTCCTGCCGACTCAGATACGGAGTTTCTCTAGTGCTGCTTTGTTCACAATTGTCATGAACGAGTTACGGAGTTTTAAAAATGCTCTTGGACTGGAGAGACACTTTAGTGGTGAAGGTGCTTGCCTGTGAGAACTAACGGCCTAGGTTCCATTCTCCAGGATCCACATAAGCCAGATGCACAAGGTGGTGCATGTGTCTGAAGTTCATTTGCAATGGCTAGAGGCCCTGGTATGCACATTCTCTCTCTCTCTCTCTCTCTCTTTCTTTTGCTATCTGTCTCAAATAAAAATAAATTAAAAATGCTATTTCCATGTCTATTGATATCACAATATATTTTTATTCTATCAACATGTCTAGTACATTGACTGATTTATAAAGATGAAGCGAATTTTGCATTCCTGGTATTTATCTCATTTAGTTGTGATATCTAATCTTTCCTGTACATTTCTAGATTTGATTTCCTAGTATTTTGTTAAAGATTTTGAACCTATATTACTAACAAAGGTTAATCTGTAGTTTCATTTTGATACCTTTTTCTGGTTTGCATATTAGAGTTACTCTGGCCTCATCAGATGAGTTGGGAAATTTTAATCCCCTTCTGCTTCTTGGAGTAGTTTATGAAAGATTGATATGGATTCTTATTTTATTTGGTAGTATCACCAACAAAGCCATCTTTAGCGCACCTTCTATTAAAGTAAAAATAGTTTGTATGTTTAAAGTTACAAAACATAGAAGTTCTAATTTTAGAAGATTAATAAGCAAAAGCTTAGACACATTCACAACTTTATAAAGTCACTGACTGCTTCTCGCTTCTCAATATCAGCATTTGCATGATACAACCTAATGGCCATGGTTTCAAATGAGTAATGCACTTATCTAAATTCTCCTGGAGAGCATGTGAGTGGCTTGATGGATAAAACGTCAGGATTGGGACCACGTTCAAGGAGAGGTGGGAGGAGCACTGTGTGTAACATAACACATTACACACACTGAGCGCATACCTGAAAATAATGTCAAAAGGGAGAAAGACTTGCAAGAAACCAGCATGTTTTAAGTATATTGGTGGTAATTCCTTCTTAGAGACCAGAGGGAAATGCATTTTGCAAACCCCCTCCCCCGTCACTTCTCTCAAAAGATAAAGAGGTTTTCACATTTGTTACTTAATTTTGTTCTTTGTCAGCACAGCCAGTCAACTGGTTCAGCCCACTGACGACCTGATTCAGGTTAGACACTTAATACTTTTGACATCCTAGGATTCCCATCCTTGACTCCACTGGTTTAAATTTATGGAATTTATGCTTCTAGATTATCTGCATTCCTCCCCTCTCTTCCTCTCAGACTGCCACTGAATGTTCAAGCAGGTGTATAAAGATGCTTCACTCCAACAAAGGGCTTGCTACAGTCCACACTGGACTGCTGGTCAGCAGGAAGAGCTGCCAGCATCCACTTGAGGTCATCAGTCAGCTTCTGGAAAGACCTGAGGTTCCATATTGCAAGATTTCTTCCCCTTTCTCAGAATGATATTAGATAAGTGGAACCCAAGCAGAGGTTCTCATTGTAACAACTGATGGACAGAGTTGTGTGAGGAGAGCATTACTCTTTTCTCCTCTCGCATCCATCTTCACCCCGAATCCTGGAGATAAAGTCAGTTGTTTAGCGTGTTTTCACATCTTGCTGTACACAAACACGAGTACGTATAAACACATGTATTATGTTATTCTTTGTTGTATAATCTTTAATCTTGCTGAAGTCCTACAATGATCATTTTCTTGCTACTTACTCTTTTAGTCAACAGCATACAATGGACAGAGTCCTGGCCTTCTGCGCAGAGATCAAGTTAATTTCACTTTATGCGTAATTTTTCGTATCATGGATATATCATCACACTTCTCCATTCCTCAACATGGATCGTCAGATTAGTTCTGGTTTTTTTTCTTTAATTTGATACCACAATAAATTTCCTTATCCATCTATATAAAAAAATGACCCTATTATTTCTATAAGAATGATGGCCAACACTGGCTTCACTCCATCAAAGCACTTCCGTGTTATTTATAATATTAGGTATCATCTATTACTTTCCTACAAGTTATAGAAATTCACTCTTACCAGCAAAATTTGGGTGCTTATTTCTCACTCTCTCAGGGAGCTGTTATCAATGGCTTTACAGGTGCCCATTTGAAGACTGAGGAATGGTACCTCATTGCTTTCATTTTGCACTTACCAGGCATCCCTTTAAATGCTCGTTCGCTAACTAGTGAACTGTTGTTCCTACCTTTCCCTGTTTTCCGCTGGATTTTTTTTCTTGCTCCTTATTACATTGCTTTTCTATTATTGTCATGACAAATTCACAAAAAGTTTGATAGCCTGAGCACCACAACCTTACCTGCTTTCTGTCTTGAAGAGGTCAGACATCTAAAACTGTGTCCAAACCAGACTAAAACTAGTGTGGGAGGCAGACTGAGTTCCTTTCTTGAGGCTCTGGGGTTGAATCTGTTGTCTCCCCTCTTTGGGAGGCACCCACCGTCCTTGCACGCAGCACCTTATATCCTCTGTCTAGAGCTGGCTGTGACAACCCAAGGGTTCGCACTGACATCTCTGTGAGCCTGTGAGGAAAAGGTCTCTCCTTTGTTTTTAAGAAGACCTTACATTGAGTCCGCTGAATAACTCACAGCAGAGTCTCACCCTAGTCCAGGCTGGCCTGAGAACACAGTAATGCTTCCACCTTAGCTGACCGCCCCCCCCCCCCCCCCCCGCCAGTGCAGGATTTTAAGTGTGAGCCTCCACACCCAGCTCGGTTTTTAATACTTAATCCTCCCTTCTTCCTCCCCCTTCTTTGGATCTGTAATTAACTTTCTCTGTCCTTTCTTCCACCTGCTTATCTTCCTCTATAATTCTTCATTTTTTAATGAAATGGAATGAGAAAAAAAAAGACAAAATAAGAGTCCATGAAACAATCAGATAGCTCTTTGAAAGGTAACAAGACTAACAAATCCTTCACCAAACCAGACAAAAGACAAAGAAGTCTCAAACTAAGAAAATTAGAGATAAAAAGGAAGACATTGTCACAGATACACAATGAAATTTAGAATGATGCAGGATTTGGGGAGTCAAGAGGGGTCTCCCAGACTTTTGAAACTCAATTTTGGGTTTCTTATCTTATTTTTAACAAAGAATTGATAAAAAGTAGACTTGATATGGATAAATTATGAATTACTGAATTTATGTAGGGAGATATTATGAAATGTGAGGTTGATTGAGGGGACACTGGTGTCTAGTAAAGGCTGGAGCAGTCCCACACACATGTGTATGATCGGACATAGAAGTCCCTTCAAATAACAGACCAGAAAGGATTGAGAAACAGTAAAGGAAAGCCTGGTGTGGTGGTGCATACCTCTAACCCCAGTATTCTGAAGGCAGAAGTATGAGGATAGCTGTGAGTTTGAGGCCAGCCTGAGACTACATAGTGAGTTCCAGGTAAACCTAGGCTAGAGTGAGACCCTACCTCAGAAAAAAGAAAAAGAAAAGAAAAGAAAAGAAAAGAAAAAATAGTAAAGGACTCAGAGATCAAAGAAAAAAAAAATATCATACACGTAACCCAAGTGAGAAAGTTCTGCACAGCATGACACAAATAGAAGGCAGGCAGAAAAATACTCAGGAAGTACTCTCTCCTTCTAGCCAGCCTGGGAAAGACAGGCAGATTTACATAGGTGTTCAGGCCAGGCCACAGGACAGAAAGGTAGAAGAGAGGGTGGCCCAAACTCCTTTGTGTAGATCAGACGCCCAGTCAGGGTAAGCCTCATCATCAGACTCAAGGTATGTAAGCAGAGATGATTGTTCATAGACTCAAAGGGCTGGTCCAGGAAGGGCTATACTTTTAGAAAATTTATATTCCAATAAATTGGAAAATCTGGAAGAGATGGATAAATTTCTAGGTACATATAGTGAAGCAAATTTAAATGAAGAGGATATAAATAACTTAAAGCAGTAATTATCCATTAAAGCAGTAATTAAAGGATTTCCCCCATTGAATAAAAACCCAGGCCAAAGGATTCACTGCTGAATTCTCACAAAACCTTTAAAGAAGAATTAACACCAGCGTGTCTTAAGTTATTACATAAAATAGAAGGAGAACTCATTCCGTGGAGCCGCCATTACACTAATACCAAAACCAGACAAAGACACAACAACAACAACAACAATAACAAAAGTGGCATTATAGTTGAAACTCCCTGGTGAAAATAGATGGAAAAAATCCTCAGTGAAGCACTTGAAAGCTGAATACAACACATTGAGAAGATCATGACTAAGGTGGCTTCATCCCAGGGACCCAAGGGAGGGAGAACATATGCAAATCAATAAATGTGAAGGTCATCTCAATGGATACAGAAAAGGCCTTCCATGATATCCAATGTTCCACCATGACAAAAGTCCTGAAGAAACTAGGAATAGAAGAAATAGATCTCCACATAATCAGCACTCCATGTGTGACAAAAACTATAGCTGTGCATTATACCAAACAGGGGAAACTGAAAGCATTTCCTCTAAAATCAGGAACTACGCAAGGGTGTCTATCCTCATCACTTATTCAGTACAGTGCTTGATGTCTTAGCCAGAGCAATAACAGAAAGAAATAAAAGGAATACAAGTGGAAATTGAAAATGTCAATTATCCCTATTTGCAAACAATGTGATCCTATACTAAAGAGACCCTAAAGAATCCCTAATAATCCTCTTTCTCTCTGTCTGTCTGTTGCTCTCAAATAAATAAATAAAATTAAAGGAAAACAAAGCAACAAAAAAGATATGAAATAGCATACAGTGGCACATGCCTTAAAAAAAAAAAGAATCCCTAATAAAACTCATAGAACTGACCAACACTTTCTTCAAAATAGCAAGAAACAAACCAAACATGCAAAAATTACTAAGATATATATATATATATATATATATATACATATATGTATATATATATATATACCAAGAAAAAACATGCTGAGAAAGAAATCAGAAATTCATCTTCACAGTCACTTTGAAAAATAGTAAAATACCTAGAAAGACAGCTAACCAAGGGAGTGAAAGACTTCTACTATGAAAACTTTAAAACAGCACAGAAAGAAACTGTATAAGATACTAGAAGATAGACCACCTGTGAGGATCTTGGATCGGCAGAATTAATATCATGAAAATGGCTATATCACTAAGAGATCTACAGTTCAATGAATTCCCCAGTTTAAAAAAAGACCACCCAGTAGCATTCTTCAGAAAAACAAAAATAAGGGTAGGAGAGATAACTTAGTCAGTCAAAGTGCTTGATTCACATGCATGAGGACCTAAGTTTGATTCCCAGTGCCCACATTTTATGCCAGGCAGGATGGGGATGGGGATATGGAGACAAGAGGATCGTTACTGGCCAGCCAGGCTAGTATGACTGGTGAGCTCCAGATCTCTAAGAGGCCCGTCTCAAAGAGATGCATGCTGTCCTAAGGATGCCGCCCAACACTGACTTCCACATTTACATGCACACACACACACACATACACACAAATAAATAAATAAAACAGCAAGATATTGATTAAAAAATGTAGATCAATGGAATAAAATCAAAAACCAAGAAATAAACACATTTTTACATAGAGCCAAATGATATTGGTAAAAGGACAGCCTCTTCAACAAATGGTGCTGGGACAATTGGTATTCATATAGAAGAATGAAACTACATCCCTCTCCCACTCTGAACAAAAAAATAAATAAACAAAAAATGGATAAAAGACCTCTTACTTCAAGATCCAAAACTCTGAAACGTGAAGAGTATAGCAAAAGCACTTCAAGATACATGCATAGACAAGGACTTTCTGCAAAGGACTCCAATCGCTCAGAAAGTAACTCTAAGAAGCGACTGGTGGGACTGTATGGAATTAAAATCAACTTCTGTACAGCAAAGGAAGCAACAGAGTGGAGAGATAGCCTGCAGAGGGAAGGGAAACCTTAGAATCTATTTAAAAACTCAAAAAAAAAAAAAGCATCAAACAAAAAAGGCAATCAGAGGCTGGAGATGGCTCAGCAATTAAAAGCGTATGTTTGCAAAGTCTGACATCCCAGGTTCAATTCCTCAGTACCCATGTAAAGCCAGGTGCATGAAGTAGTGCATGCATCATCTGGAGTCTGTTTACAGAGGAAGAAGGCCTTGGTGTACGCATTTTCTCTCTCTCTGTCTCTCTCTCTCTCTCTCATAAATAAATAAATAAATAAATATTTTACAAAAATCCAATCAGCACATGGGCAAAATGACATGTGCAGACCATTGTAAAAAGATGAAATGCAAATGGAAAATATATATGACAAAAGGTTCACCATCCTTAGGCACCAGGAAAATGCAAATAAAAAACAACATTGAGGGCTAGGAAGATGGTTTAGTGGCTAGAGGCATTTTCTTTAAAAGCCTGCCAGCTCAGGTTCAATTCTGCAGCACCCAGGTAAAGTCAGAGGCAACGTGGTGCATGCACCTTGCTCCCAGCGTGCCCATGACAATGAGAGGTAGAGCCAGGAGAATCCAAAGCACACAGACCAGCTAGTCTGATATTTCTTTACAATCTGTCAGTTCGTTTGTAGCTACAAGAGACACTGTCTCAAAGGTGTTGCAGCCACCTTAACGTGACCTCCACGCGCGCACACACAAATCAAATTAAAAACTGCTACAAATTTAAAAACCCCATTGAGATTCTATCTCATCCCAGCCAAAGCAACTATGGTGAAGAAAACAAATCAGGAGTCAGATGGAAATGGCTCGGCTCCATAGATAAAGTACTTACTGCACAAGCATGAGACCCAAGGTTCAGATGTCCCAGCACCCACAAAAATGTCAGGTGGGTGTAGTGGCCTGCCTGTAACCCCAGCACCAGAGAAGCAGAAACAGGGGATTGCCCTGGGTAAGCTGGCCAGCTGAATCAGTGACCCATGGGTTCCAGTGAGACACTGCCTCAGTAAATACAGGGAGGAGCCATGAAGGAAGACGCTGGACGCTGACCGCTAGCCTCTTGATGCATCGCACATGTGGGCACACGACCCCACGGACATACGCAAGCAGGAAACAAAAAGAAAACAATTTACAACTGCTGACAAGGAGGCGGGGAAAACAGAACATTTATACACTGCTAGGAGGAAGGTAAATTGTCCGAACAACTATGGAAATTAGTACAGCAGTTCTCCTAGGAACATACCCACAGGGTCCTAAATGAATGTACTGTGAAGGGTCCCTGTACATCCGTGTTCATAGTGACAGCTATTTATAATAGTCCACATAGGGAATGAACTGAGGTACCCATCACTGGATGTACTGATAGAGAAAAAGAGGTGCACATACACAAGGGAGTTTTAGCCAACCATAAAGAAAATGAAATGATGCAATTTCCAGGATGAAGGGTAGAAGCGGAGGTCATCACATTAAGTGAAATAAGCCAGACTCAGAAAGATCCATCATACTGCTCCCTCTTCCCAAATAGGTGGGAATCCTAGGGTGAGATATGACAGAGGAAGGGGGCAATGGGGGAGATGGAGACTAGGGGATGGGGCAATAAGAGGGAGGAGAAAGGAGAGAGCCAAGGATGGCAAATATGGTCAAGCCTGCGATATAGTGTAGTTCACGAAACACATTACCATACACAACAAATGCATGCCAACAAAAACGACTTGTTTTAAAAAGAAACGACAAAAATGAGGAGGTTCTAGTTGTAAAGGGAATTTCATTGTCTACGTTAAATATACTTCAGCACTCCTCATTTAATAATAATTAACAAATTATTTGATAATTTGGTTGATAAATAATATCAGATCCTGACATAACCTGGAAGTAGGAATATGAATATAACACACACACAATTACATCTTGCTAATTTATATCAATAAGTACTTAGGGATTTATTTACAGAAAGAGATTTGGGGGAGGGGTTGGGGATATAACTCAGTTGGCAGAGTGACTGCCTAGCATGTATGAGAGGCTCTGGGTTCAATCCCCAGCACTACATAAACCAGGGGAGTGGCACCTGCCTACAATCCGAGTACAGAGGAGGTGGAAACAGAAGGCTCAGAATTTCAAGAGCACCCTAAACTACATGAGTTCAAAGCCAGCCTGGACTAGAGACACTGAAGAAAGAGAAAGAAGAGTCTGAGAAAGAGAGAGGGAAGAGAAGAGGAAGAGGGGAGAGAAGGAAGAGGGAGGAAGGGAATGGGAGGGAACTGGAGAGAAGAGTTTTCTTTAAGGAAACATTCCTTACAGATTTAACGACTATCAAATACATATCGCAATTCTAATTCTCATTTCCTTTTTTGAGTTTTCTTAGGAATCATACTTTGCTTTGTTTTGTTTTTCCTGCAAGCATACACATATGCTGGCAAAAGACTGCCCATCATTCCTGTTGGTTTTGTTTGAAGACTCGGCAGCTGTGAGCTCAGGTCCGTTCCCCACAGTCAACAGTGGTTCCCACCTCAAGCAGTCTGCACAGCGACTCATAGATTTGATTAGTGTGCTCAAAAAACAAGGTGCGTTTTGAACCTTGACTTCCTCGGTTCTTCTCTGTTCTGCATTTGTTTTCTACCTTATTGATTTCTGTCCTTATCTTCATTATTTTTCTACTTTGAATGCGATTTGCTCTTCTTTTCCTAACTCCTTGAGCTGGAGGCTCAGATCCTTGACTTGTGGCGATTCTTCTTTTCTCGTGTGCATGTCATGGCGAACATTCTCTTGTGCTCGGGGCTTTAAGAGAAACCATAAATTTTGATGTCACTGCTGGTTTCAAATATTTTCTAATATCCATTGTAACATTTTCTTTCACTTTTGTACCGCATGGAGATGCCTGCTTAATCTACAAGCATTTGGGATTTTTCTTGTTATATTTTGTTATGAAATGGTTTCAGGCTTGCTTTCATTATAGTCAAGAAATACACCTGTGAGATTTTTATCTCTTGGGAACTGTTGATACTTACTTAATAAATCAGAATGTGGTTTAATTCGGGTAATTTTTTTTTTTTACTTTTTATTGACGACTTCCATAAACATAAACAATCTACTGTGATCATTATCCCGTCCCACCACCCTTCCTTCTCCCCTCCCAAGTTCCCCCTCCACTGAATCCCTTCTTTCCAACTGGTCACTCTTCTATTTTGACATCATTTACCCACTTTGCAGCAGACATCCTCAGGTTGCTGGGATGAACTTCCAAACCAGGTGCATTTATGGAGGAAGGGATTTATTTGAAGCTTACAGATCCAGGGGAAGTTCCCTAAGGGCAGAAGAAGTTGGTCCACTTTCACAGGTCCGTGCAGAGAGGAAAGTAAACCACCACACCACAAGCGAGCACATTTCAGGAACTCCACAATGGCGCAGCTCAGGCACTCTGCACCCCTTTAACCGGAAATTCCAAATCCACTTCCACACCTTAGGGCTGGACCCTAGGACCACCCACAGTGACCCCGCCTCCAGCCAGGCAGCTGGAGGTGTAAGTTACAAGCTTTAATGAACTCCTGGATATACTGGGGAACATCCATTCAAATGACCTCACCCTTCTACTTTGCAGGTCTTGTGTAGTAGCATCAGCAATGGTGAGATCATGAATATCAAGGCCACTTTGTGTCTGGAGCACAGCATAAGGAGTCCTACCGTTCTTTTGGCTCTAACACTCTTTAGGTCACCGCTTCCACAATGGTTCCTGAGTGTTGGAGGATGGTAAATTTTTTTTAAATATTTTATTTATCTATATACAAAGAAGGAGGGATGAAGGGAGAGAGAGAGAGAGAGAAAATGGACATGGCAGGACCTCCAGCCACTGCAAACAAACTCCAGATACATGTGGTACTTTGTGTATCTGGCTTTATGTGGGTACTGGGGAATTGAACCTGGTTCATTAGGTTTTTATGGGCAAGCACCTTAATCACTGAGCTATCTCTCTAACCCAGTAAATTTTTTAAAAGATCTATTTTTATTTATTTATTTATTTATTTATTTATTTATTTATTTATCTGAGACAGAGAGAGGGAGAGAGAGGTCCTCTAGCCACTGCAAATGAACTCCAGAAGCATGCATCACCATGTGCATCTGGCTTAAGTGTGACCTGGAGAATCAAATCTGGATACTTAGGCTTCGCAGGCATGTGCCTTAACCACTAAGCCATCTCTCCAGCCCCAGTAAATTTTTTTAATATGAACTTGAAAATAAGTGTCTATTTTGAAGTTTGGCCTGTAGTGTCTAATATATATGTCAACTAAGAAATGTGTTTTAAAAAAATGTTGGGAGGGGTGCACTACTGTATGTTTCCATTTCCTTTTCTGTCTGGCAATTACTGAATTCTGTATTTAGGTTATAGCATAGGTGCTTATAAATTTAGATTTTTTTTCCATCATACTAATTAATGACTATATTATCATTATAAAATACCCTACATTATCACTTATGTTGGTCCAAAGGTTTATTATTTCTCATATTATAATGGTGATACCTTGTATGATACTATTTTTTAACTTATGTCCTTTCTGTGTGCTTGTATTGGCATATATTTATAACAAGCATGAATTAGTAATTTTTAATCTGTCTGATAACATTTACCTTTTATATATTTTTATTTAATTTTTTATTTGTTTACTTATTTAGTTGAAAGAAAGAGGCAGATGAGAATGAGAAAGAATGGGTGTTCCAGGGCCTCCAGCCACTACAAATGAATTCCAGACACATGCACCACTTTGTGCATTTACATGGGTCCTGGGAAATTGAACCCGGGTCCTTAATCTTTGTAGGCAGGCACCTTAACTGCTAAGCCATCTCTCCAGTCCCAACATTTACCTTTTATTTGGAGTAATTTGTTTGTTTATTTAAATATAATTTCTGGTATAGTTGATTTATGGCTATCACCATAATATCATAATATCTTTTTGTCCTATGGTCCCACCTGATCTATGTTTCTTTCTGTTTTTATATTCTTTTATCCATCAAGCAGTTTTTACTTATTCCATTCTTTCTTCTCTCTCAGTTTAATAGTTTTATATTATTGCCTAGTTTAAAAAACTAGCTGCCATAGACATTCAGTAGGCATCTTAATGTATTAAATCCTAACACAAATGATCTTTTACATCCCTGTAATTCAAGGGCTATGGGGTACTTCTCATATATTTTGTGTTTTGTATAATTTTTCTTATGTGTCTTAATTATATGTTTAGCCTCATATGACATCATCATTCTGTTGATTTATTTACAAGCAGAGAGAAAGAGAATGGATGAGCAGGCCAGGGTCTCCAGCCACTGCAAACGAACTCCAAATGCATGTGCTACTTTGTGCATTTAGTTTTACATGGATACTGGGGAACTGAATGCAGGTCATTAGGCTTTGCAAGCAAGAGCCTTAACCGCTGTACCATCTCTCCAGCCCAACATCAGCATTCTTATTGTTTAATATGATAAATGTTCATTCAAATTTCTGAGTATTTATTTGTATATAGAGTCTCTTTGTTCATGGCTTTTGCTTCTTTCTGGAAATTCGTAGTTTCATCTCTCATTACTGTTCTTCCTGAAGCATTCCCTTTAGTGTTTCATCTAGTGCAGGTCCCTTGGACTTTGATTATGTGAAATAACTCTTAATTTTGCTTTTAGTTTGAAAGACATAAGTGACTGTTATGCTGGGCATAAAATCCTTAGTTGGTAGCTATTTTATTTTAACATTATATAGATATATATTCCCTTAGCACTGTAAACATACAGCACTGTAAGTATGTAGTTTTCTCCTTCAGCTCTATATGTGTAGACACACACTTGCACACACCACTTCAGACATTCTCCTCCTTTACCCTGCTTAGACCGTAGCAGCACTCCATCTCCCCCACCACCAGGATCAGGTGAGCCAGGCTTCTAGTTAGTCCTCCTCACCACTTGCTGTTTCAGTAGCATGTGGAGCTCCAAACTGCCAAGAGGGAGTTTCAACTTCCAGTGTGTCCGGTAGCAAAATCTCCCCCTTAGTAATTATGAGCTTTAAACCAACAGAATTCCATCCATGTGAGGAGAACTGAAAGCATGTATTTTGTGTTCAGTTGCTGGGTAAATAGCTATACTGTGGATACTGGCCAACTGTGAAATGGACTAAGGCAGAGACACCGTATTTCGCCTATCTTCCGTAAGCCCCAGCTCTGACTGTTGAACCCATTTTGGGTTCTCTTGTCCTTTTGCCAACTTAGTTTCAGCTTCCAGTGATTCCTGACAAGTCTGTCCATTGCAGGTCCTCTTGGGAGATATGAAGGAAGAATGGAGAGCACAGTTACCTGTCAGTGTACAGGGGCTCTTCCATCACAAGAGCTGGGTCTCCTTGCAGTCCAGCTGGCCCCCTCATTTATAAAGTAGCCATGGCTGAGGAATTAAGGAAAAGGGCAGGAATCTCTACTGCGGTATGCCATGGGACCTAATTCCCAGTCCTATTTTTTTTTTTTTTAGTTATTATTATTTGCTTTGATAACTGAACAGATGTTAAGACTTTAGTAGTCTGCTAAGCTACTTCATATCTGGGAATACCAAGACCATATGGCCACTACAGATATCTCTATGGATCAAAATATTGTAATGAAATCATTTAAACCTGCTGTCCATTATAGTAACTATACCTCCTTCGTGTGTTTGTGCTCCCTACCTCAAGTCACTCTGTGGATTATGTTGAGTCTCCTGCCTCAGAATCACCTAGGAACGTCTTAGAAATGCCAAATCTTTTCTTAAATTTTTATTTCATTTGATACATGCAAATCCTCAGGTCCCAGCTCAGCCTACTGAGCTAGGATCTCTGGGAGCGGGGCTCAGCTGGGTGGTTCAACTGTGTAGTTGAACAAGCGCTCCTAGTGACTGTGACGGTCCACTGAGGTCTGAGAAACACCAACACGCCCCATCATCATCTTGTCCACCAATGTCACCCCTGACCAATGAGGATAGACACTCTAGAGCCCTGATAAAGAAGCTGGCGTGCACAGTCAACGTATTTCTCACAATCCCACTAAGTGTAATTCCTTTGTGTTTGCTGGGAGACTTAGGGTATGTGTGAGTACATTATATGTGCATTGTGAGATACATTATATCTCCAGTGTTCCAATCTCCCTAATATTTCCATTGTTTTCTCTGGGAAGTTATACCTCAGAAGTCTTAGCACTTCCACTTGACTTAAGATGGACCATCACTGAGTCCATGCTTTAAGTATCAGCCTTGCAGTCTACCAGAACCATTCCCAGATGCTTTAGTTAATACATCGAATCAGAATGTCTGCACAATAGGAGGGGGAAAAAAATAATGACATCAAAAGAGCAGAGACTAGTTAGAAAGAGGGGATTCAGTGGAGGGAGGATTTGGGAGGGGTAAAAGGGGAGCATGGTGGGAGATTATGATTATGGTATATTTTCTATATGTATGAAGATTGTCAATAATAACTATATAACAAATATAACCTTTGAATCTTAAGTCTGACAAGCTTATTATAAAAGTAATCACAAAATTAAATTAAAATTGATATTAAGATTAAATGAGGAACCCTATACATCTAAAAATTTACAAATTTTTATCAGAACATAAATAAGTATTTCCAGGAATGTAAGAGACCTTCACACTGGAGAAGCAATGAACTTAGCTTACCACATGAACAGAATGAAAGGGAAAAGTTAGATGATCATATTAATATTTAAAGCTAGATCACCTGATAAATTCAATATGTATACATGATTTTGAAAATCTGTGATCAAATTAGGACTAAAGGAGGCTCTTCTTAATCTATTAAGAGCCCTGAAATCCTGACGATAAACCTGCCTCCAACACTGCAAAATAGGAAATAACACGAGTGTACTTTTATTAATTTTAATTTTATTTTATTTGTTTATTTGTGAGAGAGAGAGGCATAGAGAGAGAGAGAATGGGTGTGCCAGGGCCTCCAGCCACTGCAACCAAACTCCAAATGCATGTGCCACCTTGTGCATCTGGCTTACGTGGGTCCTGGGGAATTGAACTGAGGTCCTTTGGCTTTGCAGGCAAGCCATCTCTCCAGCCCAGCACAAGAATACTTGATGTCACCATTTCTTTTCTTTTTAAATATATTGTAGTTATTTATTTATTTGAGAGAGAGAGAATGGGCACGTCACGACCTCCAGCCACTACAAACATGTGCCCTGTTGTGCATCTGGCTTACGTGAGTCCTGGAGAATCAAACTGGGATCCTTTGGCTTTACAGGCAAATGCCTTAACCACTAAGCCATCTCTATTGAACACTGTAATAGAGATGCTAGGAGTGCAATTAAGAACGAATGAGAAATGAAAAGTAATATGTATCACACTCAGAACAGATTTCTTCACAGCCTACATAGAAGACAATAAAAATGCACATAAACTGGGCCTGGTGGCACATGCCTTTAATTCCAGTCCTCTGGCAGCAAAGGTAGGAGAATCTCTGTGAGTTCTAAGCCACCCTGGGACTACATAGTGAATTTCACTTTAGTCTGAGCTAGACTGAGGCACTACCTACCTAGACAAAACAAAACCAATGCACATAAAATGCTCATAAGTCTATAGACTATTGTAGTTAATACTGAATATTTAAAAAATCATTGAACAGAAGACAGTGCCAGATTTATATTTTAATAAATGAGTGTGGAATGAAATTTTATTTTTCTGTATTTTTATTTTTCTTATTTTAACTGTATGAATTTAGGAGAATACTGTGTGCTAATTTCATGCCTATATACAGTGTATAATGATCACATCAGAGTGATGAAGTTTTCCTACACCTTAAACCTTTCTTATGAGCATGGAGTAAATGTACACATTATTAGTACGCTGATATTTCCATACATGTATATAACATGTTCTGGCAAAATCAGGGTAATTAGTATTTCTATCTCTTAGTGTCTGTGTATTTAAAGCTTCAAGCTCCTCACTTGCTTACTCATCAAGTATATAATAGTTTATAACTTCAGTTCCATTCGGTCCAACAGTTCCATAGAACACTAGGACTTATTTCTGCAATAAGATCCTCTACCCTGAGTTAGACCTCTAGCAGCGGAATTTATTACTTCTGTGTTTAGGTACCCACTATTAACTTTCAAATATTCCTCCTCCCTCCCAAGTCTTTAGTAATGCTTTCATACATTCTTCTGAAATTATTGTAAAACATTGAAGAGGAAGAAATTACTCTAAAGCCGTTTTATGAAGCCAGTATTCACCTGATTAAAACCACAACCAAAAAAAAAAAAAAAAAAAAAAACCTTGGGGGCTGAAGAGATGGCTCAGCAGTTAAAGCACTTGCTTGCAAAGCCTAACAGTATGGGTTCGATTCCCCAGTACCCACATAAAGCCAAATGCATAAAGTGGTGCATGCATCTGGTGTTTGTTTGCAAAGGCAGGAGGCCCTGGCAAGCCCATGCTCTCTCTCTCTGTGTGTGCCTGCCTCTTTCTCTCTGTCTCTATCTTTCTCTCAAACAAATAAATAAATATTTTTTTAAAAAAGAAAGAAAGTAAGTAAGTTGAGGTCCAAAATCACTAATCAACACAAATGCAAAAATCCTCAACAAAATACTAGCAATAGCACATTAAAAAATGCTATTCACAAGTCTGGAAACATGGCTGAGCAGTTAAAGGCGCTTGTTTGCAAAGCCTAAAACAGCCAAGATTCAATCCCCGAGTACTCACATAAAGCCAAATGCACAAAGTTGCTCATGCATCTGGAGTACATTTGCAGTGGCAAGAAGACCTGAAATTCATTCTCATAGACTCTTCTCTTTCTATTTCTCTCCACTCAAATAAATAAAAATTTTCTTATAAAAAGCTATTCACCTTTTACCTCAGGTGAGTAATCAAGTGCTTTGGCAGAAACCTGCCTTGTTTGGGGGATCTCTTAGGTCTCTCTGACCAATACTTCATTGTGGCGTGGAACCAATTTCTGGCACTGAGAGTTACAAGCCAGAGGCAGTTGTTTTAGGATTAGACTTTATCCCACCCACTCCAGCTCCCTTCTGTCCAGACAAGTCTACACACACACACACTCACACACCGTACTAAGGGTTATTTCTTATAGTCTGCTATCCAGCAGGAAGGTTTCTATGGTGCTAATTCATTTTGGCTTTAGTTTTGAGCACATCTCCCCCATCCTCCGATTCCCCTGCCCCCAATCCCTTCCAACCCTATTATCTGTCCCTCAAGTTGCCTGTCAGTTATGCCTGCAAATCAAGCTGCTCCAGGTTAGGAGCCACAGATGAGGGAGAAAATGTGGCATTTGTCTGTCTATGCTTGTGTGAGTTCACTTAGTATAATTTGTTCCAAGCCCATCCATTTTCCTACAAATTTCATTATTCCTTTTTTTGTTTGTTTGTTTGTTTTGTTTTTCAAGGTAGGGTCTCACTCTAGCTCAGACTGACCTGGAATTCACTATGTAGTCTCAGGGTGGCCTGGAACTCATGGCAATCCTCCTACCTCTGCCTCGTGAGTGCTGGGATTAAAGGTGTGTGCCACCATGCCTAGCTTCCTTTTTTATTTATTTATTTTTTTCTTGAGGTAGGGTCTCACTCTAGCCCAGGCTTACCTAGAATTCACTATGTGACTTCAAGCTGACCTCAAACTCACAGTGATCCTCCTATCTCAGCATCCAGAGTGCTGGGATTGATTAAAGGTGTGCTTTTATTTGTCCTTACTGCTAAATAGAATACTACTGCATATGTGAACCACATCTTCATTATCCATTGATCAGACGATAGGCATCTGGGTTGATTCTAGTTCTTAGCTACTATGAATTGAGCAACTATAAACATGGATGAGCAAATATTTCTTGAATGAAGAGTGGAGCCTTTAGGATAGATGTCCAGTAGAGGAATATCTGGGTCTGTTGGTAGATCTATTTTCATCTTCTTCAGGAGTATCCATACTGATTTCCATAGTGATTGTATAGCTTGCAACTCCCACCAGCCGTGAATGAGGGTTCCTCTTTCCCCACATCCTCGCCAACATTTACTGTCATTTGATTTTTAAATGATTGCCATCCTGACTGGAGTGAGGTGGAAGCTCATAGTTGCTTTAATTTGCAGTTCCCTGATGGCTATGGATGTTGAACATTTCTTTAACTGAGTATTGGCCATTTGTATCTCTTCCCTTGAGAATTCTCTATTCAGTTCTCTGCCCCACTTTTTGAGTGGATTGCTTGATTTTTTTTTTTTATTGCTGAGTTTTTTGAGTTCTTTTTAGATTCTAGATATTAGGCCTCTGTCAATGGCATAGCTCGTGAAGGTTTTCTCCCATTCTGTGGATAGTCTGTTGGCGCTGTTAATGGTATGTTTACCTGTACAAAAGCTTTTTAGTTTCATGAGATACCATTGGTTGAGTGATTGTTTAATTTCCTGGGTTACTGGGATACTTCTCAGAAAGACTTTCCCCACTCCTATATCATGGTGAGTTCTCCCTATTTTTTTTTCCAGTTGTTTAAGAGTTTCAGGTCTTATATTGAGGTCTTTAATCCATTTGGAGTTGATCTTTGTGCAGATTTTTGTGCAATGAAATGGTGGGTCTAGTTTCATTTTCCTACATGTGGTTTTCCAATTTCTCCAGCACCATTCATTCAAAAGGCAGTCTTTTCCCCCAGTGTACATTGTTGGCCCCTTTATCAAAGATCAGGTAACTGAGCTGAGCGTGGTGGCAAATGCCTTTAATCCCAGAACTCTGGAGACAGAGGTAGGAGGATCGCTGTGAGTTTGAGGCCAGTTTGAGATTACATAGTGAATTCCAGGTCAGCCTGGGCTAGAGCAAGACCCTACCTTGAAAACAAATAAATAAATAAAGATCAGGTAACTGTAGTTTCTTGAACTAAGGGCTGAGTCTTCTATTCTGTATCTATATATCTATATATCTGTTTTTAGGCCAGTACCATGCTGTTTTTATTAGTATGGTTTTGTAGGAAAAGCTCTAAATCAGGTATGGTGATACCTCCAAAACTACTTCTCTTGCTGAGGGTGTTTTGGGATATCCGAGGTCTTCTGTAGTTCCATATGAATTTTGAGATTATTTCTCTATCTCTATGAAGAATGACACTGGGATCATACCAGAGCAGAAATTTAGAAGCTGCGGAGAGCTCAACCCTAAAGTAGACCTTAAAACACAGGCTCAGGGAAATTTGCAGAGGAGGGGACAGAAAGATTGTAAGAGCCATAGGGTGGGAAGAAGTATCCAGAAGCACCTCCCCCCAATGACTGACTACTGCTCTCACAACTCATAACCCACAACCCTATGGTGAATACCAGAAACCCCACGGAGGCTCTTAGTGGAATAGGGGCAGGGAGGAGGGAAAGGGACCAACACATTATGTGTCCATACAGAGTTTCTACTTGATTAAAAAAAAAAAAACAGCTCTTCACCATATCAAGAAGTATCCATTCCAGGGTTCAACAATATACAAGTCAATAAATGTGATACCATATTTCAACCAAATGCAGGACAAAAAAAATATGACTATTTCAGTATGTGCAGAAAGAATATTTGATAAAAATTCAGTATCCCTTTATGATAAAAAAACGTTGAACAAAGTAGATACAGAACAAATAAACCTCACTATGACAAGGGCTATATCTAAGAAAGTGACAGTTGTTTCATATTGAATGGGGGGGGGGGGAGAGACAGAAAGCTTTCTAAGATCTAGGAACAGAAAAGGATGCCAACTCAGCACTTATCAACTAGAAATCCTAGCCAAAGCCGGGTGTGGTGACGCACATCTTTAATCCCAGCACTCGGGAGGCAGAGGTAGGAGGATCGCTGTGAGTTCAAGGCCACTCTGAGACTACATAGTGAATTCCAGGTCAGCCTGGTCTAGCGTGAAAAAAAAAAAAAAATAGCAGAAGAACAAAATTAGAGGCACTACACTGCCTGATTTCAAACCACACTGCAAATCTGTACCAATCAAAATTTTACAAGGCATCCTTAAATTTGTATGATTTCTATGTTTTTATGTTCCAAGTTTAAAAATGAGTTTAGGGCTGGTATAGTAAGACACACAAATAAGGCCCCGAATCCCGAGAACCTAACAATTAATTCAATTGCTTTTGCTTGTATGTTTTTTAGGGCAGTAGTATGGTTGTGTATGTGGGGGTGCACGTGTCCATTGGCACCTATGTGCTCTACTGTGGCTGGGTGTACTCACCTGCTTTGGACAGAGCAGAATGTGAGGTGGCCCACTCCATTGCTCCTCCACCATTCTTGGTTGAGTGGGAGTCTCTTACTGATCCTGGAGTTGCCATTTTTTTTTTTCATTAGCATCCCCCAGCCCCATTCTCTAGCTTCTGCTCCCCTATAGGACTGGGGTTTCAGACACACATGGCCCTGTCCAGTTTTCCATGTAGGTTCTTGGGACCAAGCTTCAGGGCTCTTCTCAGGCCCCCAGGCTTGCACAGGAGGAGTGCTTAACTGCTGAGCCATCTCTCCAGCTCACTTTGATTTTTTTGGTTTTTCAAGGAAGGGTCTCACTCTGGCCCAGGCTGACCTGGAATTCACTATGTAGTCTCAGGGTGGCCTCAAACTCATGGCTATCCTCCTACCTCTGCCTCCCGAGTGCTGGGATTAAAGGCATGCGCCACCATGCCCGGCTATCACTTAGATTTTTTTATTATGGCTCTTTCATAAATAGTACTGGGTCAACTGAAAAACATCTGGAATCTAATTTTTCACCACTCACACACACACAAAAAAAAAAAACACATGGACTATGGATTTAAATAGGAGTATAAGAAACAGTAAGACTGTAGAAACTAATGTAGGATAATTTGTTTTCAAATCTAGGAGATAAAGAATATTAGTTAAATAAAACCCAAAAGGCACTAGCTGTAAAAGAGACAAGTGACAAATGAAATTCTCAAAATTGGGGACTATATCAGTCAGGATTATGTAGAGGAACTCAACCGATAAAATGACTATGTGTTCAAAAGTAGATTTAGGGCTAGACAGATGCATGCTTGCAAGGGCTGATAGTCCAGATTCAATATCCAAGCACTACATAAAGCCAGACATACAACAATGTGGCACGTGTATCTGGAGTTAGCTTGGAGTGGCAAGAGGCCCTGGGCACACCCATATTCTTTTTCTTTCTTCCTCTCTCTCAAACAAATAAACACAATTTTTTAAAAGGGGATCTAGTGGATTAGCTCACAATATACAAGCTGGGCAGTCTAACAACAGCCATCCTGAAGGAATGGAGAGCTCAGTGGGTGCTCACTCCACGAGGCTGGATGCAGGCTCAGTTCCAATGTTCTCAGAGGACAGCCAAACTGTAAATTTTGGTGCAGTAGCCTGTAGCATGGGCGGCTGCCAAGAAACGTTCTTTGTTCTCCTGGAACGTTCTTAGATTTGGTCTCCCACTGAAGAGCCACCTACCCTGGCAGAGGAGCTTCCTTGTTCAGCTTATCTTTCTGGAAACACCCTCACAGACTGTCCAGAAGGCTCGTCTCTCACTCCATTCCTAACCTGATCAAGTTGACAATGGAATTTAACCATCACAGGGATTCATATTCCACAAGAGAACCAAAATCAAATTACAAACAGAATATATTTGTAATGTACATATGTGGTGGGAAAAGGGCTTGACTCTAGAATCTGTAAAGACCTACTACAGGTAAGTAAGACTACCACAGACAATGCAAAAGGGACATTCAGAAAATTACCTGAACAGGTAATTTAGACAAAACATACAGATACTGGCCAATAACCATATAAAAATTTACTAAACTCAACTAGTCATTAAGAAATCTGTTTAAAAGCCACAAAGAAATATCATTTTATACCCAGCGGTACGTCTAAACTTAAAAGAGTTGGTAGTTAAACATAGCAGTTGGAACTCTCATATATGTTTAAAATATAGTTCAATAGGTTCACATGGTGGAATAACATTCAACTTTTTAAAAAAGAATAAGTATTTATATATTCTTTATTCTTAAGTAGAAAGAAAGAAATCCCATTCATGTTTTAATTTGACAGAGTAAAAGGATGAATGGTACATTGCTCACATGTATTTAAAAGAAGAAAAGACAGGGGCTGGAGAGATGGCTTAACAGTTAACATGTTTGCCTGCAAAGCCAAAGGACTTCAGTTCGATTCCCCAGTACCCATATAAGCCAGATGCACAAAGTGGCGCATGCATCTGGAGTTCGTTTGCAGTGGCTGGAGGCCCTGATGTGTCTATTCTCTCTCTCTCTCAAATAAATAAATAAAACTAAAATAAAAAAGAAGGAAAGATAGAAATGTATGGATATTTTCGTATATTAATATACTTATATAAATCTTTTGAAAATAT
This sequence comes from Dipus sagitta, assembly GCA_036346955.1. Lineage (NCBI taxonomy): Eukaryota > Metazoa > Chordata > Mammalia > Rodentia > Dipodidae > Dipus > Dipus sagitta. Next base: position 13,721,085 of record CM070790.1, read on the forward strand.
GCACAAGAAAATGTTAGTAGTAACTGCATGTAAAGATAACACTGAAGAGGCTGAAGAGATGGCTCATCAGTTAAGGTGCTTGCCTGCAAAGCCTAAGGACCCAGGTTTGATTCCCAATTATAGCCATATGAACAAGGTGGCACTTGTGTCTGGAGTTTATTTTCAGTGGCTAGAGGTCCTGGCACACCCATTCATACTCTCTATCTCTCTATCATAAATAAACAAAATATTTTTTAAAAAGAATAGCACAAAGATATGCAAATGCTTTTACATTTTATAGTGTCCAAATTTCCTGTGTGTATATATTTCTTTATATTTTCTTATACACACTATACAACAGACACATGCAGATACTGTTTGTAATGTCTATCTGGGTCTAGATCTGTTTAAATGGTTACTATACACATTTAAAATTTTGAAAGACATTTATAAAAAAACAGTGATCTGGGTTTAGAAATATTGATTTAAGGACCTCAGTCTGGTGATGATCAGACAATGACCCAAGCCTGTAACAACAAATTTAGCATTCTGGAAACAGTGCTGCTGTAACCATTCCCCAAACCAGCTAGAGGGTGGAGAGTCAATTCCGGAGTCTGGACATCATAAAGAAATGAGGGTTCAATTCTTTAAACCCTGGACACCTGGAGTTTGTCCAAACATGTGCTACTGTCCCTTGTGATCAACGCAGATGAGCCAGAAAGACCCCACCCCCAGCCTTGCTCTTCCCTGCTATGCCTTTCATTTCTACCTGCATCTCGTGTGTGATTCGCCCTAGTCCTTCCTTGTTCCTGGTTCAGAGATCACTCTATTACCTTTATATCTGTTTTCTCCTGAGTTTCACAACTTCAGTGATTGTCTGGGGGATTTTGGGGGGCTGGGGAGTTGGTTATAGCCTTTTCTGCCTACCCTTCACTATCTCTGAATACTTAGTTCAGTTCTGTCCTCAGTGGCATTTGGTAAGTAACCACTGTTCTACATTTCAGGATCCAAGTCATAGTCTTAGCACCCTTGGCCACCATCGGGTCAAGTCTGCAGAACATCCGCAATGGAGTTTTGGTCCTGAAGCCATGCTGGGAAGAATGTGCGATCCCCCAGCATCTCCACGCTGCTCACATTAGAGCCATAGGCCGAAGCATGTGAGAGTCCAGCATTATGCAAAGTTCGAATGATCTTTTGCATTTGTGTCTATTAATTAGAATTTGTAGATGCAAACAACCAATTCAGACTACTTTAAACAGAAAAGAAATATATTAACAGACAATGGAAATTCTGAACTCACCAGAGGATTGGACATTTCATCCACAAAAGGTGCCCAGATTACTCCATAGGCTGGCACAGTAAATCTACAATCGCCGCTGTCTCTTGGTGCAGACATTTTAAGAAATACCATCAACCCCATGGACATTATAAACCATGTATCATGACTGTAAAATCTACTATTGAAAACTTGGTGTGGCTGCCTTAAGTCATATCAGAATGCCTAGCAAATCCTCTTATGTTGTTGGTTTCTCACTAAAGTCTAGAAAAAGCTAGCTAACTAAAAGCCAGAATCAACTGCCTAAATCCTAGCTACAAGAGGAAAGAGTAGACATTTCCACAGAGCAGCTGGTCTTGCCTCTCTTGTACATGGATAAAGTAGGAAATTCCTGGGCTGGAGTGATGGCTTAGTGTTTAAGGCATTTGCCTGCAAAAAAGCCAAAGGACCCAGATTAGATTCCCCAGGACCCATGTTAGCCAGATGCACAATGGGGAACACACGTCCCGAGTTCGTTTTCAGTGGCTGGAGGCCTTGGTGCACCCACTCTCCCTCTCTCTCTCCCTCTTTCTCTGCCAAATAAATAAATAAATAAAAATCTAATCTTATAAAGCAAGAAACTCCTCAAGCATGGTAAATATGTTTAAAGCTTTGTATGGCCAAAGAACATAAATGCCTTTCACAGCTACCCTTTAACTCTGTCATCAACATGTAACCTTCTTGAAAACCCTATCTTTTTGTTCTGCTTTTTATTGATAAATTTTATACATGTATATGATATACATTAGTCATAATTCCCTCACATCTACCACTACCTTCTTTTGTTCCCTCCCCATCCTCTTCCACTAACCCTTCTTTACAACTGTTGTATTCAGGTTCACATTGCTGGCAGAAAACACCTGACCAAGAGCAGATTGTGGGGGAAGGGAGGTTGATTTTGGCTTACAGACTCAAGGGGAAGCTCCATGATGGCAGGAGAAAACAATAGCATAAGTAGAGGGTGGACATCACCTCCTGACCAACATCAGGTGGACAACAACAACGGGAGACTGTGCCAAACACTGGCAAGAGGAAGCTGGACATAACACCCATAAGCCAACCCCCAACAACACACTGCTTCCAGAAGATCTAGTTCCCAGATTTCCACGAGCTGGGAACCTAGCATTCGGAACACCTAAGTTTATTTATGGGAGACACCTGAATCAAACCACCACACCAACTAGCCAGTTTTCTATTTTGATGTCTTGCTTTTGGTATATTTTCTGTGCCCTCCTACATCATACATGATGGAATATTGATGAGCCCAACACAGCACAGGTCTTGTGCAGATAATGAAAGCCTCTGTGAGGTCATGAAGGCCCCTTCATGTTCAGAAGACAGCGTTCCACAGCACTCCTCCCTGTCCTCTGGCTCTTATGTTCTTTTTGCCACCTCTCCCAAAATGTTTGCTGAGCACTGGAGAGGGTGATGGAGTTGTCTTATCTAGCCATGAGCACTCGGTAGACACTTATTCTCTATACTTCTATGAGTTTGAGTCTTCCCAGAGGAAACCCAAAATTCCCATATCACTACCACAAGTGAGTATATTAGGGTCATATGTGGTCATATGTGTGTGCATACACCACACACACACACACTCTCTCTCTCTCTCTCTCTCTACACACAAGCAAAATAAAATAGAGAAAATTAGGCTGAGATGGCTCAGCAATTAAAGGCACTTGCTGACAAAGCCTGTCAGCCCAGGTTTGATTCCCCGGCACCCACATTAAGTCAGACTCCAAAAGTGGTGTCTGCCATTCATTTTCAGTGGCAAGAGACTCACACCCACTGATACACACTAAATTAATTAATTGGATTAGATTAGATTTTTAAAAAGACAAAGACTTTCGGTTTTATTTTCATGATTGCTTTCTTTTTAGAACATTTTATTTATTTATTATTTTCAAGCAGAGAAACACACAGAGAGAGAGACAGAGAATGGGCATGCCAGGGCCTTGAGCTGCTGCAAGTGAACTTCAGATGCCCCACTTTATGCATCTGACTTAAGTGGGTACTGGGCACTTGAACCTGAGTTGTTAGGCTTTGCAGACAAGCACCTTAGCCACTGATTCATCTCTCCGGCCCTGCATTATTTTTTTTTAAATACTTTAAAGATATTTACTTATTTATTTGAGAGAGAGAGAGAGGGGGGGGAGAAAGAGGTAGATAGAGAGAGAGAGAGAGAGAGAGAGAGAGAGAGAAAGAGAGAGAAAATGGGCACACCAGGCCCTCTAGCCACTGCAAACGGACTCCAGATGCATGCACCACCTTGTGCATCTGGCTTACCTCCTTTCTTTTTAAAAATATTTTATTTATTTGTAAGGAGACAGAGAGAGAGTGAGAATGGGTGTTCCAGGACCCTGTAGCCACTACAAACCAACTCCAGATTCATTCCCTACCTTGTGCATCTGACTTGACATGGACACTGAGGACTCAAACCCAGGTCGTTAGGCTTTGCATGCAAGTGCCTTAATCACTGAGCCTTCTCTTCATCCCTCATCATTATTTTCTTAAAGCTACTTAACCGCACAGCAGCATGTCCAATCCAGTCAACTGGATTTTAAAGCCCTTGTGTGTTTGTTTCCCTTTTCAAAGGCAGGCTTCTGAAATGGATGTGGCTTAACTCTTATCAGTTAGGCTTTCTCTTACATGCACCACCTCTCTTCCTTATTTTTTAAAAAATATTTATTTATTTGCAAGCAGAGAGAGATAGAGAGAAGAGAGACAGACAGAGGGAACCAGAGTCTCCAGCTACTGCAAACAAACTCCAAATGCAAGTATCCCTTTGTGCATCTGGCTTTACATGGGTACTGGGGAATTCAACCCTGGTCGTTAGGCTTTGCGGGCAAGGATCTTAACCACTCAGCCACCTCTTTAGTCCCTCTACTTTACTCTTAAGGAAATACACTTTGCTCTTTCTTTAGCTTATCAATTAACTTTTTGTTGTTGTTTGTTTGATTGATTGGTTGATTGTTTTGCTCACTGTAGCCCAGGCTGAGCTGGAAGTCATTCTGTAGCCCAGGCTATCCTCCTACCTCAGCCTCCCGAGTAGTGGCGTTAAAGAAATAAACCACCACACCCTGCTTGTATGACTTTGACAAGAGTTTTTGTTCTAAGAACAGATCAGTGGCGGCCACCCTTCCCAAACCCAGCAGAGGGTCTGACAGTTCCCAGGGAATCCAACAATCCATGATCTGATGACTCAGCAAACTGCCTTTCAGCAAATTAACTCCTGGTGAGTTGACTCTTAGTAAATTAGCCATTCGATAAATGAGTTTTCATTGGATTGACCTAGATCTACGGGCAAGTGATATTTTCAGGTAGAATTCCAGCTGAGAGCAAAGAATCACATTTTTCTTACACTCCAAGAGAACTGGGTCACGCACACCGATATGCAAAAGCACATGTCTCAACAAGATTTGCATATGCCACATTGCCGCGCCAGAAGGTGCTCATAATGACCCAACGTTCTCAAGGGTCCTCAAGAGAAAGAAGGTAAAAGAGATGGAATGAGTCCGTTTGGCAACTTGCCACCTGGAAGCAAGGGCTTGTGGGAGGTTGGAAATACATTCGAATTTATCACTGGAAATAAACTTACTTGGTTCAGAATCAAGCCCAGTGGCCTCACTCTAGAAGACTGGATCTGATACGAAAGCTAACGCCTGCTCAACACAGAAAACATCCTAGATTCCTGCATCACCCCCAAGTGGTAAGCATGGCTCCATGTCCACAGGGATTCGTTCTAAGACCCTTACCAACACCAAAACCTGAGGAGACTCAGTCCCTTATGTGAAACAGCACAGAAGTGCACATGAAGCACTCACATCCTCCCGTGTGCTTCACACCATCTCTAGACTGTTTATGATACCTGCTACCACATTAAACGCTGTGCTAGCTGCTATAGTATTACGTGTAGGGAATAAGAATGAGGAAAAGTGTCTAGTATAGAAGCAATTTTCTTCCGAGTATACTAAATCTGTTGGTTAAATTTGTGAATGAGAAACCTACAGATACAGTAGGCAGACTATACAATCGTGATCACAACACAGAAAACGAAAGAACGGAAAAGTGAAGTAACTGTCACAATGTCATGGAGCTCACGAGTGGTAGAATGGGCACTTAAATAAATCCCAGTCCCAACTGGGCATGGTGGCACATGCTTTTAATCCCAGCAGCTGGGGTAGGAGGATCAGGTCAGCCTGGGCTAGAGTTAGACTCTGTTTCAAAAACAAAACAAAACAAGCCAGGCGTGGTGGCGCACGCCTTTAATCCCAGCACTTGGGAGGCAGAGGTAGGAGGATTGCCGTGAGTTTGAGGCCACCCTGAGACTGCACAGTGAATTCCAGGTCAGCCTGGGCTAGAGTGAGACCCTACCTCGAAAAAAAAAAAAAAAAAAAAACACCATTTATCTGGGCGTGGACAAAATTTGGTCTCAGTTCAAGAGGAGGGTCAGAAGAGATGAATTAGAAGTATACTCCAAGAGCAGAACAAAGCCGGGAGTAGGAATAGTGAACCCAGCGGGAAACAGAGGACACGGAAGAGCAGACATTTAAAGGCGCCGAGCTCCTGCCCTGTAGCCAGCACTTTCCTCAATAAGTCCTGAGTTTCAGTCAAGATGCCCTGTTGTACAGAGAAGGAAACTGAGACCCAGAGTCAGGACATATAGCTAAAAACAATGTCGGAGCCAAGCTTAGTGTTCGCATGGGCTAGTTCGAAAGCCACAGGAGTTACGTCCCAAGGATGCATCAGAAAAGATGACCTCCTTTTCTCCAGGACACGTGTCAGGACAACTTAATCACTTGACTCTTGGAAGCGTCTCCCCAGCAGAGGGTGGATGTTCTAGAGACAAGCCTTGCCATCTGGAAGCTGCCAGGCACTTGCAGCCGTTCCATAGGCACTCTCCCAGCTGCCAAACCCAGCCCACCGAGGCATCTAATTTAGCAGAGCAAACACTGGTTATCAGTTAGAATGCTTATCAAATGTCAATTAGTACTGTGCTATAATTGATGTCAAATTAGCATACCATCACATGTTGTTGGGTGTCAATTAAACGTCTAAACAATCCTCTCTATTTTATTGCTCCAACAAGACAGTAATTGTGCATTTCTCAGTTCAGTGACTTTGGAGTTAACTTTATGGTGAGCCTTTTGGAATATGGAAAAGCCGGAAAGAATGCTCGCTCGGGCAGATATCTAGTCGAAGTGTTGCTTTGGTATTGCTTAAAGCATACCTTATGTTCAGGTCCCTTCCTGAGAAATGAAACTATGCATTGCTGGGAAGCTCAAGCCTCATGAGGTGGTGGTGCCAGTCTCGGGTGAACACGTAGGACAGAAGTTCGATGAGGTGAGATGAGAAGGAAGAGAAGCAGCTACCTGGATCTGCCCCTCCCTGCCTCAGCCGAGTGTCTCCGGGAAGGAGCTGACCTCATGCCCAGGACACACCACACTGAGCACAACACGAGCTCCGAGGCTTCCAGGGCCGTGAGTGCCTGCTCTGCTCAGCCCCAGTTGCAATGCAGAGGATATACGGAACACTGATCTTTGTCGTTGAGTTTACAGAGAGACCCAGTCTTACTGCTACCCTATGGGGGAGGAGCAATGGCTGTGCCCGGCTTTGAAGCACTGTAGAGCTCCAGAGAGTAGACAGGAACTGAGCGTAGAGTTGAGCCTGCACTATGAGAGGCAAGGGCCTCAACCTGGGCCAAGGAAAAGTGGGTCATTTGTTAAGTAACTGTCACTTAGTTCTAGCCCACCCCCCGCCCCATCGCAAGTGAGTGAGGCTGAGGGGGGCTGGGACACTGGAAGCTCCATTTCTGTCTTGCCAGCTGCTCTGACAGACTCTGCCAATAGGGGGCACTGGAGGGAGACTGCCATGTTGGAGGAGGGTCCTGGGTTTGCCCCTGTGAGCCTCACACAGCAGAGGCAGGTCCTTCTGCCACACAGCTGAACCCAATGGGTAGTCATTTTCCTCCCAAGTTCCTACCCCTTTGTCCACTGGAGGCAACCGCGCAGCCCACCCCAGCGCCAGCCAGCACCCTGCTCAGCACTCTTTTGATCTTTATTACTTATTTGCAAGCAGAGAGAGAGGGAGAGAGTATGGCTGTGCTAGGGCCTCTTGCCAGTGCAAAGGAACTCCAGACGCACGCTCCACTTTGCGCATTTGGCTTTACGTGGAGACTGGTGAATTGAACTGGGGGGTCAGTAGGCTTTGCAAGCAAGCATCTTTAATCACTGAGCCATCATCTCCTCAGCTCCTTGCTTAAGGTCCAGCTCTGGGGGGGGCTCCTGCTGCACTTTAGGGGTTAATCCCATTGTCTCCCCTCCACACAGTCTCTGTCAGAATCTAGTCTTGTGTGCACCCTTCCAGCTACGGGGCTCACAACTTCATAGCTCTGCTCAGACAATTAACTGGGGGGGGGGGAGGAATCTGTCGGCCAGTGGGAACAGGACTGATGAGGAAGAGCGGAGCAGACCTCAAGGAAGCTTTCCTAAAGGCCACAGAAAGACACTTGTACCACAAGAAGGGGAGCAAATGAGGGCTGAGGGCTGTGGTGGGCTGGAGGTGACAAAGCCCACATAATTAGCAGAACAGGGAGAGGTAGCCTGGGGTTAGAATGAAAACTCTGTGTGTGTGTGTGTGTGTGTGTGTGTGTGTGTGTGTGTGTGTAGTATGTATGGTGTGCTCATCGTATGTATGCTGATGGATGTATTCTGTGTGTGGTCTGGAGTCCTCCTCTATTAAAGTGTATTTCCTTGAGATAGAATGTCTGCCATTTTCACAAGCCCCAACAATTCTCAGGGTGTGGTCTCCATGCCCCCACAGGACTGGAGTTGCAGACGGCTGTCTAATTCGGTGCTGGGGCATCTCACGCTGATGGATGTCAGCCCCACACACGCCCTCCTGCTTAGGCCGCACGTGCTGAGCCGCCTCCCCGCCTCTAACTCTGCTGCTTGTTCTTGGTGGGGCCTCAGACACGGTGCTTAGCCTCTGTGTACCCTCATCTCTTCATCTGTGAGATGGGGTTGATACACGCCTACCTCACCAGTTGGCTTTGTAGGGTTAATCTTATGTGAAAGCATCTGGCAGAGTGCCTGGCCCAGAAATGCACGCTACATCTGCCAGTCACCATCACCGCTGCCACCTCCGCCCACCGGCTCCTTCAGAGGCTGACTGCAAGGAGCAGGCTGTGAAAACGGTGTCAAGAAGCTCACAGTGACTATACAGCCAGCTGCTAGGCTAGAGCTGGGACAGCCATGGCCAGGGTGATGGAGTGATCCGTTCAACTAGCCTGGCCCAGGAGCCAGGGAGGGAGGAGCAGGGCATCGGGAAGCAGGGGCCGCTCACGCATAAGGTGACCCCTCAACCCCAGGAGTCTGCCTAGCTTTGCGCCCCTAAGTTCTTTCAGATCCCTTGGAAGGTGGTGCGTTGGCGGTATAGTGATAAGAATAGCTACTTTTCAAATACCTTGGGAGAAGCGGTGGGGGCAGGGCGTGCAAACAAGGCCCCTGCAGGAGTCTCCAGGGCTGGGTAGCGTGCCCATCGGTCTTTGAGAACTCCTGGCAAAGCTGAAGGTGCAGGGCAGGGCAGGAAGCCCTGGAGGATGCTGTCTGTGTGAGAGGGGATTTGAGCTGGCGTGGCAAGTTAGGCCAGTCTTACAGCGAGAGCTCGGGTTTGGTTTTCTGCAATTTGGGTCCTGTTCTGGCTAGAGAGGAGACTCTCCTCCAGAGCTCCCTTAGGTGCCTTCAGGTCGTGAATGTGGGTCTTAAGCTTGGAAATTTCCTTTCTGAGCTGCTGCTTTTCCCTTAACAGCTTGTCCAGAGATGCTAGAAGGAACCATCCAACGTCATCATGTGTCTTACTTTTCCACAGATATTCAAAACACTTACATACAGTCCCTAAATTCCTCGCTCTTCACAACATATGACTCAGGATCACGAAATACATCTATCTCTTTAAATAGTCCTTTAATTAGTGCACACCATGCATTATTAGCGCCCTCCTTATGACTACTAAAAGTGCTCTCCTTATTACCAGTGAAAGCATTCTCCTTATTACCAGTAGAGCCTTTAGTTGCACTGAAATTGGAGAGTCAACTCCAGAGAGCACCAAGCCCACTAGGGAAATCCATCCTTACAATTCTGTTTCTCTAGAACCACTCCTGGTACCACAATCTGGATTAGGCAGGCTTCTCTAGAGGAACAGAACTGACAGGGTGAATTACATTAAAGGGGAGTTTACTGGATTAGTTTACAGCAGTCCAACAACTCCAGGCCTGAGAGTCAAGGAACCCAGTAGCTGCTCACTCCACGAGGCTGGATGCTCAGCAGTGCCGATCCAGCACTGAAGGCCTCTCTATCTCCTCTCTGTCAAATAGATAAATAAAACAATTTTTAAAAAACTGAGTTAAAAAGCCGGGCGTGGTGGCCCACGCCTTTAATCCCAGCACTCGGGAGGCAGAGGCAGGAAGATCACCGCGAGTTCAAGGCCAGCCTGAGAACACATAGTGAATTCCAGGTCAGCCTGAGCTAGAGTGAAACCCTACCTCGAAAGCAAAAAGAGAACCTGGAGTTGTGCAGATGCCCTTGTCAGCCTCTAGGTTGTTTATTTCTTCACTACAGGCTGAGATGTGTTTACTCAAAAGCCTGCCAGCGCCCAACTCAAATTATTACAATCCAATTATTTTAAAAATAGCTCAAACCAGCAAATTTTTAGCCATTTAGAGACTTCCTGCTTTGTTTCCTCCTATTCTTTGCCCAACAGCTGTTAACTATTGATAAGCAAGAGCTTGGTAATTACAGCTGCTGAAGCCCCAGGGCCTCAGGGCTCAGAGACTTTCCGTCCTGGAGCGCTAGGCAGCCCCCTATAGACACTCAGCCCGGGCCTCAGATTCCTGTCTCTCTTGAGAGGTCCCTCAGCCTCCTTCCCTACTGAAGGATGAGCACAGGCACCCTGCAGCTCCCACACAGATCCCGTTGGAAGGAAATCCACACCTCCACACTGCGGCGCAGCCCAATCAGATCGGTGTGTGCGTCTTCTCAAGGCCACATGGCATTCCTTGATCGACTCCCAAATCTCTCAAGCCGCGGGGACAACAGCCATCAGGAGAAGTGCCCTTTTGTGGCAGGTATAGTGTCAGGGCCCCCGACCCCTCTAGAGCTCCATGGCAGAAGGGGTGGGCCCAAGATACCGCGCGAGGCAACCTTGGATTAGAATCTGCATTCTGGGGAATCTTTTTGTTCATGTGATGAGTCCAAACCCAAGGGTTGCCACACCTTCAATTTAAAATCATTGTCCATTGTGTTGAAATGCCACTCTATTACGAACTAAATTCTTGTAGTCCTTGGGTATATTCATCCATGTGTTAATATCGTGCGCTGATACAACCACTTCTGCACCAGTGTTGTAACTCTTTCAGTGACTATCCCTTGACAATAGGTCTGAACATCTGAAACAAGTTCAATATCAGGACACTCTCGTGCTAGAGTTTTCCCGGCTGTTCTTCCACACGTATTGTTTGATGTAAACTATTGGAATCACTTGATTGAATGTCTAAAAACAAAAGACCCGGACAATATTTCGCTTGAGTTGGAATCTTAACTTGTAGGCAAACTCAAAGGGAATCACCATCTTACAGTGTTTAACCTTTTGGTGTCTTTGTCCGTAATTTGGATGGTCCTTCTGGAGGCTTCCTGGGGACTGAGGTTTTGGGCAATGGCAGCCATGATTCCGGCTCACTTTCAGGTTTACGTGAAAGACCCCTTTACGTGAGGCTGAGAGCCAGCCAGGCACAGGTACTGCAGGTGAGAAGACGCTGGGAGTAAACCCAGGCCGGAGGGACTGGAGTGCAGAGGAAAGGATGGGAGTGATAATGTCCCTGTGGAGCTTCCAAGCCACACAGGAGCCCCTTCTGCTTCATCCAGTGTGGACCTGTTTCTCTGCCATCTGTCATGGTGACCCCGTGGCCTCATCCCCTGCCAGCACGGCAGTAGTCCCTATCGCCAACCTTAGGTCTTCTCTTTAACCCAGGACATCTCTCGCTGGCCTGTGTTGGGACCCCTCCTCAGAGAGGGATTCCAAACCTCGGAGATCGAGCGAGACCCCAAGGACTGACACAGATGCTTCTCGATGCAAAGCAGCAAGAGGTGTTTATTGAGGGACCGGTGCACCGGGGCTCGACACAGAGTCCTCACGCAGGAGGGGCGAAGAGCCCCGAATGCCCATAGCAAGGGGTTTATAAAGGGAAAAACCACAACTTTAGGGAGGGGGTTGAGGTATCTGGGACTTTCCAGGGGGACTGGGTCCTGATTGGTTAGACCCATCTGGTGACTAGGGGGAAAACCACAACTTTGGGGAGGGGGTTGAGGTATCTGGGACTTTCCAGGGGGACTGGGTCCTGATTGGTTGGACCCACCTGTGGCTGGGTTCTAAACCACAAACAGGGGTGGAGAACTCCGTATTCCGAGAACTTGGGTCTGACTCAGGAACTGGGTGGTGGGGCACAGTTTGTTTTGCAAGCATATTTTGCACAAGTTTCTGGTTCAATAGGTCAGGTTCCCATGGTAGGGCTAATCTAGTACTAAAATGGCGGATGTTACAAAATGGCAGTCCTATAGTCAAATAGTTGGAGCAAGCAAGCCAGGTTACAGAAGCAGTACATAGGCTGTTAGCAATTTAGCAATTTTTAATTATCTTTCAGCCTGCTATGTCCAGGCAGATGACTAGAGATCTTACATCCACCTCCAGGACCCCTCCTAGGGTCACCACTGGATCCCCTGTTTCTTAGCCTAGAAGGCCAAATGCCTGATGGGAGAACTCACCAGAAACTGCTGGACTGATAGGTGGGGCGTGGAGGAACACAAACAGCCTCTTCTTCTCCAGGAAGCGTCCGTGACAAGCCGTGTTTGCCAGCTCACTCTCTTCACTGCAGGGCCCGCCTGGCTGCACTCTAACAGGCATGTTTAACACCGCCCTATTCAATCTGTGACAGTCATGTCTGCCTTCTCTTCTCATCACCATTAACAGAGAAATCGCTTGATAATGACACCGAGCATGCTCACAAGCACACTCGCGATCACGTTCTCTGGGCAACTCATTATAATCATTGTGATTTAGGTAAACTGGAAACAGAAACGTCTATCACACGTCACAGGGCAATTCTCTCTCATTACTTCATCACACCAGAGGAGGTGGTAACAACATTCCGAGAAGGCGTTCCTTCCACTTCAGCTGTGGTAAAGCCAAGGGGCCCATACTAGGCACCTTTTTTAAAAATTTTATTTGAGAGAGAGAGAAAAAAAAAAATGGGCTTTCAGGGCCTTCAGCCACTGCAAATGAGCTCCAGACGCATGCGCCTCCTTGTGCGCATGTGCGACATTGCATGCTCGTGTCACTGTGCGTCTGGCTTACGTGGGACCGGGAGATCCAAATGTGAATCCTTGGGCTTTGCAAGCAAACGCCTTAATAGCTAAGCCATCTCTCCAGCCTTGGGCGCATTGTCTGATACCTGCCTGGGAGGTTTTGCCTTTGCACAAAGCAAAGGCTCGGGTGGCACAACAGGGAGGCATGGAGACCTGGGAAGACCCACAACCTGGCCAGGAACCCCCCCCCCGCCCCGTCTCTCACTGCGTCCAGATTACATAGGCAGGGGGAGGAAACCCCAGTGATGGGCAAAGCTCAGCAGTCACCACACCATACCACCCGTGGAGGGTTCCAGAAGTGGAAACCGGAAGCTGGGCATGGTAATCTCAATCCACATGGGAAACGACATGCCTGCTACCCCTGGGCACGTGAGTCATGACACACAGCAGCTTCTCCTAACTGGCTGCTGATTGCTTTCCAATACCTATACTGGGCCCTTGTCCCCGCCCCTCCCCGCATCTGTAACTGCTACCCGGCATGAAAACTTGAGGCTAAATCAGGATCTTGAGGACAAGACATTGCACCAATTCACAGCGCAGGAGGTGCGGAGTGCTAAGAAGCACGGCGTCTCGAAGCCAACGCAACTGCCCAGACCCACCCAACAGACGGAAAATAAACCCAGGATCGGATCTATCAAGGGGACGCCAGTCATTCCATAAGAGGCGGACTCAGGACTGGGAGAGGATGAACAAGGACTCGCAGGGTCAAGAGGGCAGTCTTGAGCAATTCCATCCTCAGGGATGCCCACGGGAGGCAGCCCTGTCACTGACCCCATGCTACAGGCCACTTGCCTGAATGCTGACGGGAAGTAATGCCCTCCCGTGTCCGCACAAGTGCTAGACATACCGTGCGCCCTCATCACACACCATACACATGCCACCTACCACACCACACACGGTGCATTTACCATGTGCCACGTAGCGCACAAATACCCAAAACACCGCATACATCCACCTCACTCACTGAAATACTACATATCACAACCGCACACACCAGACTCCATATGCACACCACACAGACTCCTAGGAGGGCAGACCGCTGGCTGGCTTACATAAACTTCCAGATGTTATGTCGATGATAGCCTGTGTCTCATAGAATTGGGCTGTAACTTACTCAGACCTGACACAGGACGCTGCGCTGGTCACCTGGCTTGTGCTGGACAATAAGCACTTACGCTAGTGTTTGTGACTGGCTCACTGAGGACGCTGGGGCAGGCTGGCCCAGTCCTTCTTCAGGCTGCTGGGCTGGCGTGGCTGTGCTGCTCACTGTGCGCTGGGGTGAGACCTGCTCTCTGTGTTCGCTCTGGGGTCCAAGAAGAAAAGACAGCAGCAGCCAGTGGAAAGAAGCACTTCTCACTGGGTTCAGTCATGAGTGCAGGCAAGCAGAGCCAGTCTGTGAAACCCGTCACAAAGCTCTGCTGACCTCGTGTCTGCTGAGATCCCACTGGCCAAAGTCACATGGCCAAGGCCAAGGCCAGGCCAGAGGGTACCCTGCACCAATGAGGTCATGATGAGGGCGGGCGTAAGGCTCTGTCACAGGAAAGTGAAGAACGAAAGCCAACAAGTCAACAGGCCAAGGGTGCTGCTCAGAGGCTTTATGGGTGGGAACCGTGTTGGCAACTTGGTACTGTCACAGAGCGCTGGAGTTTAACATTGGGGGCAGCATAGAAAAATCAACCCTTTTACTGGGGATGCCTTCTGGGGATGTTGAGCGCAGGAAGTCAGGCTCAACAGCCATCTGAAGAGATGGCTTAGCTGTTAGGGCGTTTGCCTGCGAAGCCAAAGGACCCAGATTCGATTCACCAGGACCCACGTAAGCCAGATGCACAAGGGGCACATGCATCTGGAGTTTGTTTGCAGTGGCTGAAGCCCCTGGTGTGCCCATTCTCTATCTGTCTCTCTTCTCTCTATCTCTCTTGCTTGCAAATAAATAAATAATTTTTTTTTAGAAAGTGTATCACAACAGGTCACAGGGTGGGATAAGGTGGGGTGGGGGACAAATAACACAGGTCAAAAATTAGAATGTGAGAGACAGCAGAGTCTACTGTCAGCCCTGAGACACGACACAACACACACGCACACACACATGCGCACACGCACACACCCTTGCTCAGCCTAGAGAAAAGAAGCAGGGCCTGACGTTGGTCAGGGTCTGTCTATGGCAGAGGACAGCCAGCAGCGTAGGATGTACTAGCTTAAAGATCCAACAGTAACAAACTCACTGCACCGTGCTCTGCCGGCCCAGCTCCTCCAGCACAGGTGCCTACAGAGTGAGGGTGTGTGTGTGTGTGTGTGTGTGTGTGTGTGTGTAGAGAGAGAGAGAGGGAGGCACAAAAAGAAAGGAGCAGAGAGGGCCTGGGGAGAGTGTGCACTTGGGAAACACCAAGGGCCAGTCTAACTGGTCAGACAGGAGCTGAGAAAGCAGACAGGAGTGACCCAGCCCTATCTCTCCCCATCACTCTCCCTGTCAGCCCACAGCCAAGGGCTCAGGATAAGGACAGGAAGCAGGCCAGTCCTGACCCCCCTCCCCCCAGAGGGTGGGACAGGGCGTCCTCAGGGTCTTGCTGCCTCACTCGTTCCGCGCATGTTCCAATTTACTAGCATCCAGACCACAAGAATGGCTGAACGATGGACAGAGCCCCAGTGCGAGTGGCCACTCCCCAACAGCCAATGACCCATGACCTACCCTGCCACAAAAGTCTATTCTCTCTCACTCAGTTTCCTCCAGAGAGACCCCCAGGGTCCTGTCTCAAGCCCAGGCTTAGATTCATCCCACAGGACAACAACCCTCAGAATACTATTAAAGGAGGGGGGGGAAAAAACCTTCAGATTTTTAAATTCAGTTCAGTTTCTTTGAGCAAAAACAAAACAAAAACAGTGATTTCATAAGGCAGGCAACCCCCAGAAGCATGACACGTTTGGAGCATGCCAGCCAGCGTCACGATCTGACAGTATTTACGGGAAACAGAAGCGAGGCACTGGCAGCCTCATTGGTTGCAGCGTAATTGACTAACGGGTTTCAGAGCCCCTCTCAGTTAACCAGAGCTCAGCTAGTGGGACCAAGTTCCATACTGCTCTGCTCTGCTGCCTTAACACGGGGCTTCGTCCAAGCCCCAGGGCTCCTACGAAACCTCATCGAACCGTCTCAGCACTGCTGGGCTGCTGGGAAGTAGACGGTGGCTGGGAGCACCCAGTCTGTCCTCACCGCTTGGGGGTTTGTCCGTGGGACAGGATGGCCAGTGGTGTAGAACTTCCTGGCTAAGATCAAGCAATAAAGAAGAAAGGTGGGGGCTGGAGAGATGGCTTAGCGGTTAAGGTGCTAGCCTGCAAAGCCAAAGGACTCAGGTTCAGTGCCCTAGGACCGACGTAAGCCAGATGCACAAGGTGGTACATGCTTCTGGAGTTCATTTGCAGCAGCTGAAGGCCCTGGCACACTCATTCATTCTCTCTCTCTCTCCATATATATATATATATATATATATATATATATATATATATATATATAATCTGCCTCTTTCTATCTCTCCCTCCCTCTTTCTCAAATATACATAAAAATAAAATATTAAAAAAATTTAAAAAGCCGGGTGTGGTGGCGTGCACCTTTAATCCCAGCACTCGGGAGGCAGAGGTAAGAGGATCGCCGTGAGTGCAAGGCCACCCTGAGACTACATAGCGAGTTCCAGGTCAGCCTGGACTAGAGGGAAACCCTACCTCAAAAAACAAGAAACTTAAAAAACAAAGAAGAAAGGTGGCCTTCTGTCTGCCCAGGGATCCCGCACGGCTCTACAGGCGCCCAGTCCCTCTATGTCCTCACGCCGAGGCGCAGGGCCCTGGAAAGGACTGAGGCTGGATGAAAAAGAGGCGACGATTGCGTTGGAACCCGACATTACAGTGGGGACAGGGTCACCACCAGGCCCTGGCCAGACCGGTGTGACCCTCAGCTGAAGCTGCAAAAAGGAAGGCAAGTGGAGAGGGTGCCCCTCCTTCAGCCTCGTCTAGCCCCAGGGAAGGGGAAGAAAGACCCCAACCTCCAGGGAAGGTGCCACCCAAAACGACCGGACTAACATGAAACGTGACTTGGCATCTATACCTGGCTTGGGAGAAGCTCTCCACTGGAATCAGAGGCCGCTGAGCCAAGTAGAACTCTGTTGTGGAGAAAGAAACTCCTCGTGCTTGACCCTTCAAGCCCTCGACAGCAAAATGCATGTGTGAGGAGCCAACAGGGTGAGTGACCGCCCCACTCAGGCTGAGGGGTAAGAGCAGAGGGTGGCTGGAGCTCCCGGCTGAGGCGGCGTGTCTGGCTAGAGGGCAGCGTCCGCCAGTGCGCCAGAGGATCAGCAAGAAAATCCAGTGCCAGAACACAGGACACCAGGGGTGCCGGGCTCCCCCTGCAGGTAGTGCTGAGGAAGGACCAGGCCCGCTGGTTCCTCCCTGGCTGAGGAGGAGGATGAGTGTTGTCACTCAGAACCTCTCCTAGTCACCGGAGAAAAACCACACTGAGTCGGGAGTCTTGTCCAAGCAGGAGCTCGCTTTATTGTTACATGCGGTTGCCTATATAGTGTTGAGAACGAGGGTGGGGATCCTAGGATGGGGGGAGAGGTAAGGGCCAATAGTATACCGTGACTTTTGAAATGATTGGTTCTAAGCGCCCGCGCGTGCGGGAATTCCAACTCCTGTGCGGAAGTAACAGGCCAGAGGCCATTTGGCGCCCTGCTGAGTCGTAGCTGGCCGGAGGCAGTTCGCCGAACTTTAGCTAGGCTCAGGAAGTTCCACTAGGCCTCACGTGCTGGCCTCTCAAGGCCCAACAAGGAGATGGAGAGATGCCTTAGCGATGAAGGCCCTTGCCTGCAAAGCCTAAGGACCCCGGTTCGATTCCCCAGTACCCATGTGTGGTGGTTTGAATAGATGGCCCCCCACTATATTCAGTTTTTTACTTGTTTGTAGTTTGCATCTGCGGCCGCCTGGCTGGAGGCAGTGTCACTGGGTGGATCTTAAGGTGTGGTGGTGGGTTTCAGATTTCAATCTAAAGATATGCAAAGTGTGCCTAGCTGGAGTTCCTGAACTGTGCTGTGGCTTTTGGCTTTTAGGCTTGTGCTTCTCTGTCTCTGCTTGGTCCTATGAAAACAGGCCAGCTTCTTCTGCCATTATGGAACTTCCCCTGGATCTGTAAGTTTCAATAAATATCCCTTCCTCCATAACTGTGCCTGGTCTGGAAGTTCATCTCAGCGAACCTGAAGCTGTCTGCTACAACATGTAAGCCCAAGTTGGCACCACATGCATCTGGAGTTTGTGGGCAGGGGCTAAAGGCCCTGATGTACCAATTATCTCTCTCTTTCTTTCTGTCTTTCTCACACATACACATAAATAAAATATATTTTAATTTTTTTTAAATTTTAAAAAACGTTAACAAGAAATGAGGATGGCTTCCTGGGCCGGGGTGCCAGGGGTGCTCCATCAGGAAGGCTTGTGTGACCAACATGACGAATGACAGGGGAAGGACCACAGCTGAGCCTGTGTGAAGATGTGGGCCGGAGCGCAGCCCTTCCTGGGAGGCACCATGCCCATCTCCTTCCCAGGGGGTGGGCGCCCTGCCGCCCACTGCAGCCCTTGGTGGGACTACGCCACATTTGGAGACCCATGGCACATAGAAGGGAGGTTGACCTCTTCTGCTTAAGCAGACACGGGTTCCTGCACAGCTAAGAACTTGAGAATGGCGGAGGGTGACATACAAGGGGTCTACTGGAGGTGACAGGCTGGTTGTGACACTCAGTGTTCACTCCGAGCTGGGCACCCACGGGCCCTCATCCAGCCTGGGAGACCAAGGGTAGGCACTTTGAAGTCATCTGGAATGGTGCTCAAAGTAGTGCCACAGCTCACCGAGGGTCTCCAGCCCTGGGCACAGATGGGGGATTTCATCCTCCTTCAGCCTCAGCTGTCCCCTCTGTAAAATGGGCACAATGACACCAGATCCTCGGTGTGGCTCTGCCCTCAGCTGCCTGTTCCCGTTCTCCTGGAAGTGGCTGGTCTCCTGGCTGGTCCGTGTTGGGTTGCAGGCTGGCCCGATCACACTTCTCCCCTAGCATCCTCACACTGAAGACTGGGAAAGCCTTCTCCCTTCCTGTACGTGACCTGATGGAGGGGAGTCCAGGACAAGTCCGGACAGCCTCACCCTCCATGGACGGAGTCCGCATGCCCAGAGGAGCACAGCAAAGCCAAGGGAAGAAAGGCCAGAGGGGAGTGACCAGCTGGCTCCACCCTGGAGCCCACAGAGCAGAGAGCGGCTCCATTTCTCCACATGGTGAGCCAGAAGACGCCCCCTTCCTTTGCTACAGTCTGACGGAAGGCTCTCTTCCCCCTTCCCTTTCATAGAACCCCCGTTCCTAGCCCCATCGCATGCCGAGGAACACGCGGGCACGCATGCCAAGGAGCTGATGCTTGGCAGCTCAGATGATTAGTCCCTGACCCAGACTCTGCCTCCTCCTGCTGGGAGGAAGAGAGGCGGGACTGCTCCTCTCCAGGGCTAAGGTCTGAGAACAGCCATAGTAAGTACTCCATGGCCAAAGAAGAAAACCAGAAAGTGCCGCCTAAGACTGTGATGTCCCAGTGCCACCAAGGGGATCAAGGACAGGTGGCCCCTGCCCTTGTCTGGCCAGGCAGAGGAAGGGGTGGGGTGGGGCCGGTCATCTCAGTCTGATGGTGTGTATTATTCTTTTCTTCTCCCCTTTCGCTTGTAGCTAGTCAGTGAGCAAGTGGGTGCAGGTGCCGCAATGGAGGAGCTCACAAGTGGGTCAGCTCAGCCTGGAGTGCTTGGCTCTGTGCCCCATGCCATCCTGTGCCCTCGTCTCACACAGCAGCTCTGGGGAGGAGGCAGCCAGCTGTGCAGGACTGGAGCTGGGCACCTCTCTGCCAGTCCCGGTACGTCCTCAGAAACACAGAGGCCAGTGGGAAGCTCCAGACAGGAGTGCGGGTCAGCTCCTGGCCTCAAGTCGAAGGAGGAACGGAGCCTGGCCGTCACATTGCACCTATACCAAAGGGCTGGTGTCATACGTGGGAACGCAGACATGCACACAGAGATGCCTATGCGTACATGCTCCACAGAAACACACCCACCTCCGTCATACTCTCACACACATGCAAATACACTCTTACGAAAACACACGCACGTATACTTGCAGAAACAGCTACAGAGAAACACAAGCACTTACACCCAGAAACACACATACACGCTCACACAAAACGCAGACACACGCACACACGCAGACGCTCTAAGGCTCCGGTTTTGTTCTTGCTCACCATCCAGGAGCCCAGGTCTGTCTCGACTACCCCAACAACTCAAGCAGGCCTACACCATCGGCTCCCAGCAGTGGGAAGGGGGCAGGAAGAAGGGACGTCTGCCTCACAGGGAGCTGGCTCTCTCCCTACAGTGAAGGTCTGTTCTCTGGCTCCCAGGCTGCAGGCAGTGAGGTGTGAAGGCCTTGGGGGCAGGGGGCGGGGGGGGGGAGTGGTGGAGTGCAGGTTGTGTGATGTGTGGAGCTGGAGGAAGACAAGCCCTGTGCCCATGGAGGCAAGCCCTTGCCCAGTAGCTTAACCGCAGTGTGGGAGAACCAGAGGTGAGCACAGAGCCGTCATCGAGAGGACGCCCAACACCCACTCCCCGGAGAAATGAGCCCAAGCGACCCTGGAAACGAGGTCTCCAAGGGGAAAGCCAAGTTCGTGACTTAAGACACAGCACAGGGCATTCTCACGAAGGCCAGGGGAGAAGCCCTGGCAGCATCCCCAGTACGCTTCCTCATCACAGGACTATTGAGGCTCAGAGAGGTTAGGTCACTTCCTCAAGTTCACACTGCATTTCTTCCTTGTGGATACATATTCATTTATTTTTTTTTTATTTTATACAAATTACAGCAGGTTATACTCTCTTATCCCCATGGCCCAGCCCCAGTTACCCAGAGGCCCTTCTCAGTTGAATCATGAAGGCCTCAGTCAGTCCCTGTGGGGCAGCAGTGGGACTCCTACCCACTCTGCTGCGGCTCTTACAGTCCTGCCCCGATGTTCCCTGAGTCACGGCAGGCCTGTTGGCAGACTGATTTAGTGCTGAGTTCTGTGGAGCCTCTGGATTTCGGCTGTGATAGGTTTTGATTGATCACTGTATCTGTCACCGTGGCCCTGGAACTGGCTGTCAGGCTGGCAGTAAGAGCAGCTCTCATGTCGCCACTTCCTCTGCAATGTCTCCTGGGGCCTGGCACATGTGGTAGAGGTGGCATGTGTCATCACACAGCATTTTGGACTAAGGATTGTCAAGACTCCAGAGCTCAAAAAGCACACACCCTCGGCCTAGGCCAGAGTGGCTGTTGGTCTCCCTTAAGTTCAGCCTTGTGTGGAAACATGACGCCCAATCAGCAGTCCTCAAATATTGGCCACAGCCACGGATGGGAAGGCAAGCAGACACCCAGGGAGGAGGGCTGGTCGTCTCACAGCTCCTCCAAGGTCACCAGGCAACACGGTAACTCGCCTTGCACGTTTGCCCAGACTGAGGAGTGCTTCCAGTGCCAGAGCCAGAAAAGTCTGGGCTGGATCGGAACACAATGGTCCACCTCCAGGTGGCCACAGCGGACTGAGCTGGAGACCTGAGCTCCCGACTCCACCACCAGGAGGAACACACTCGAGCACGGAGGGCAGCAGAAGAGACTGGGCTGTGCTAAGCGAGAGCCCTGGGTCCCAGGGGTGCCCTGTGGTGACCCCTTGTAAGCCCACCGAGGACTTCTAACAGAGTCCTGCAGGAGGAATTATGGGTGATCCTCAAGGAGTACTTAGGGACCTTGCAGACGCCTTCAGCACACATCCGTTGGCAGAGCTCATCCAACATGATCTGAGGTTCAGCTCAAGCATTTCTGTCTGTTCTCCAGAGTTTTACAGCCTGGGTGTCATCTACTCGTATCTCTTATGTCTGCTATCTGCCGCTCGTCAAACCAAGGACAGTCACCTCTTCAGAGCTGCTCATCTCCATGGAAGGAGGGGGTGTCCTTAAGGATGACCTTACAGAAATCTTGGTCTCTAGAAGCTTCTAGACCACAACCAACATGTTTTTCTGCAGCCAGCAATAAGGACTCTGGGGGTCCCTGGAAATGACCCCCTTGTGCAACATCTCCAGCCAGTGGGCCTCTCCTGGCTGTCATAGGTCATGGGGGCACCTGGCTGCCATCCCTCGGGGTTCCAGTGAAACGGTGTCTATGTCGTAGGGCCTGCCTTGAAGCTGGGGCCAAAGACAGACAGACAGACAGACAGACACAGACACACACACACACACACACACACATACACACCCCCTCCTCCTCTCCTGTCTTTCTGGATAGCTCAAGTTGCCATGTAATAGTCTATTTAATGAAATCATCATAGTTATTTCCACACCAGAATGCGAGTTTCATGACGGTAGGAGTCAGTGTTGCCCCCCCCCCCACCACGCACACATTCCAGAACACCACCCCCCAGCCCTAGAACTGAATTCAGCACAGAAACGGCAAATAAATGGGCCCCAGCTTCACTTATAAAAACAAAAATAACGCCCTGATATTGCAAGATCCCTGGCTCTCATATTTGGAACTCCAAGCCCTGGGCAGCAGGCTCTGAGAGAGCTTCCTCTAAGCCTGCTCAGTCAGGGGACACTGTAAGGAGCTCCTGCCCTCGGTACTGGCCTGGGAGATAAATGCTAAGGAAATCCAAGAGCCGAGTTTGCTTGTGAGCTCCTAGGTCCCAGGGCTCCAGGGCACCCTCACTGTGTCTAAGGCCCCTGTTGTGGCTGTTCTTGGGCTCCGGGGGGACCATCCTGTTCTGCCACCTACAGAAGATACCGCCAGCATGCTCCTCAAGCGTTGGGTCTCAACACCTCTGAAGTGGGGACCGTGACAGCACCCTGTCCCAGAGCTGTGAGGGATCACGTGAGGCATGGAGGAGCAAGGGTCCAGGGCTGCATTCGGCATGCCTGTTTGCTCCTGGGCGCCCCCGAGTGGCCGTGCCTGGGACTGCAGTCCCCGGGCCCCAGCCTCACCTGCATAAGACTCAGGGCAGTACTGCAAAGGCAATGCTTCCCTCCAAAAGACTAATTCTGGGACAGGGTCACAGACCCTGTCATGTCCCCTGCATCTTAGCAGGTCTAAGTGGTGGTGGGGGGGGGGGCTGTGCTGTGGGAGGATTTCCATGTCCCATCAGCATCTTGCAAAGCTAAAGGACCCAGGTTCTATTCCTCAGGACCCACATAAGCCAGATGCACAATGTGGCACATGTGTCTGGAGTTCATTTGCAATGGCTGGAGGCCCTGGCATGCCCATTCTATCTCTATCTGCGTCTTTCTCTGTGTGTCTCTTTTAAATAAATAAATTTATTTATTTAAAAAAAATCACGCCGGTCGTGGTGGCACCCACCTTTAATCCCAGCACTTGGGAGGTAGAGGTAGGAGGATCGCCATAAGCTCGAGCCTAGCCTGAGACTACATAGTGAACTCCAGGTCAGCCTGGACTAGAGTGAGATCCCACCTCGAAAAACCAAAAGGAAAAAAAAAAGGTGGGGGGCCACCACCTGCGAGCTGACCACCGGTGGGGGCGTTCTTGGGTTCTTGGAAACAGACGTCCCTTGGGCAGGCCAGGGGCCCGCATGCGCCACCTGCCGGCCTGCCTGGGTGTCTCCAGACCTGACTCAGAGCGAGGCCGCACGGCAGGGTCCGTGCGCCCTCGTGTGGCCGTGTCTGGGAACGCAGGTCCAGCAAACAGGAGATTCCAGGCTCGCTGCAATGAAATTTAGGAAGTCGGGCGGATCCTGACAGGACTAAATCTCTCAAGTTGTGTGTCCCAAAGGTCCCCTTTAGGGAGTTCACAGAACGTCTAGTGGAGCTAGGGCTTTGCTTTCCCATGACAGCTGTAGCCTGAGCCACGTGCAAGGCCGCGCTGGGACTGCCCCGATGATGTGGGTATAAAGCCACCAGACAGCCCAGGCACTGGGGACCAGACAGAAAGCTGTCCTTTGTTTGGCTCCCTTTACTCAAGGAAGCAGCCATCATGAGCCAGCCAGCTGGGAGGCTCAAGCGCACGACAGGAGGTGTTCAAAGGCAACTACGCAAATTCAGTTCTACCACAGGGCCAAACCCAGCAGAGAGTCCGATGCCCCTGGCTGGTGCGGGGTCAGAGAATGCACACATGAGTAACAAGGGTCCAAGACCGCGGACCTTTATTGTGAATGACCCTTCATCCTGCCAGCTGGGCCCACACCGTGGGCCAGCAGGTCTGTACCGGTCTGTGAAGATGCCTTGGAATTGCCAGGGGAGTCAGAAGGTGGGTCAGCCTCTCCTGTGACATGTCTGTCCCTTGTCAGGGTGCTGTGCACCGGTTTCTTCCCTGCTTGGAGCCCTAGGAAAAGACCCCACATTCATCTGGCTCCCACCATGCATTCTGGTATAATTCATTAAAAAGAGGGCTGGAGAGATTATCTGGCTTAGCGGTTAAGGCACTTGCCTGCAAAGCCTAAGGACCCAGGTTCGATTCTCCAGGTCCCAAGTAAGCCAGATGCACAAGGTGATGCATGCATCTGGTGTTCGTTTGCAGTAGCTAGAGGCCCTGGCACACCCATTCTCCCTCCCTCTCTCTCTTCCCCTTCTCTCTCTTTCTAATAAATAAATAAAACAATTTTTAAAAAAATAATTGCCATGTGGGAAGCCTCCACACACCTCTAATAATTTGGGTGGACACTGGCCAGACTCAATCATATCTAAGAACTGGGAGTGTGCCTGCCCTTAGATGCACTAAGAACAAATTAAAGCACGGCGTGGTGGAGCACGCCTTTTATCCCAGCACTCAGGAAGCAGAGGTAGGAGGACTGCTGTGAGTTCGAGGCCTCCCTGAGACTCCACAGTGAATTCCAGGTCAGCCTGGGCTAGATCGAGACCCTACCTCAAATAACAAAACAAACAAACAAAAGAACAAATTAAGAAGGGGATCAGAGGGAGTAGGAGGGAGCCTGAGATAGAATGGGGGTGAGTGTGATCAAAATGCATTATATACATGTATGAAAATGTCATAATAAAAACTAAACTTTTTTAAATGATGGGGGTGGGGATCTTACTCCATTTCTGTCTTAATCAGCAATAGCAAGTGAGATGTGACCTGTTTCAGATATTTGGATTTCATAATGTGCTGTAGTAAATGCTGCTCACTGGAACAAAAGGAAAGAAGAGGAGGAGGAGGAAGAGGAGAAGAAGGAAGAGGAGGAGGAGGAGGAGAACTAGAGGGCAGGGGTGTAGGTCAGTTGGCAAAGCCCTGAGCGTCTTCTCCAGTACCACAAAAGTATATAGACTGGAAAGCAAAGAAGTCCATGCAGGGAGCTTGATTTGATGCCACCTTTTGATTTATCCCAACTCCCACGCTGGGGATCTGGAGGAGTCCTGGGACATTCTAAGGGAATTTTGCCTCCTCCATTACCAAGGGGATCTGCAAGGGGGCGGGGGGCTGTTGTGCATTTGTTACTGATCCAATTGGTGTAGCTGGAGAAAGGCAACACATGACATGGGGAGGGAATGCAATCTAGAAAAATAACAGGTTCATTGGATGTGGCTGGGCGCTCCTCCTTGTGTGCTCGAGAAGGTCAGCCACGAGTATCTGCTTGGTAACTGGCAAAAGCACCATGCTTCAGTCTCTGTCTCGGACCAGAGGGAAGCTGGCAAAGATTCAAAGATCTGCCCGTGAACACTGTCACTGATGATGACGGTAAAGCTGATCCGGCCTCAGCCGGTGAAGCCGGGACCTGGCCCGGGCCTGCCCTGCTGAGAGGGGATGTGCAGAACCCTGTTCAGAAAGACCCACTCGGCTCATTCTTGACTACAGAAAGACACGCTCGCTTCCCCCTTCTTCCTGGCCCACTGCTGACTGCCGACCGCCGCCCCCACTCCACTTACCTTTCCATCCCTGGACTGCTTAAACACTCAGAGCCTGAGTCTGGAGGACAAGGACGCAGTCCTGCCTGCCCTTAACAGAAAGAACATTCTGGGAGTTTCTAGGCTTCCCGCATGGAGACTGTGTCTAACCCACTTATCCCAAGCCAGGTGGAGGCAGGCAAATGATTGGGACTAGCGCTTTCTAGTAGAAACACAATGCGGGCCACATATGCACTTCTGTGTTTTGTTCTGTTTACCAAACAGGGTCTTGGTATGTAGCCCAGGCTGGCCTCTCCTTCCTGCCTCCAAGTGCTGGATTACAGGCACACGCTGCCAGGCCCAGCTCCTTGTGCAATGGAAAATTCTTGAGAAATCACATTGGAAAAGGTGAAAAGAGAGGCTGGGAAGATGGCTCAGCAGTTCAAGGTGCTTGCTTACAAAGCCAGCTAGCCTGGGTTCTGTTCCCAAACCAGCCATGTAAGCTTCATGCAAAAGGTGACTCGAGCACCTGGGGTTTGTTTGCAGCACAAAGAAACCCAGAACGCCTACACGCACGGATAATTTTTCGGAAGGTGAAAAGAAGCAAGCGATATTCATTTTAATAATTAAACATGAAATCGTTTATTTCAGAATGTAATGAGAACAAAAATTCTAAGTGAAGGCCTGGGGTGATGACTCAGCAGTTAAGGGTACTTGCTTACAAAGCCCGCAAGCCTGGGTTCTATTCTCCAGCACCCACATAAAGCTATATGCAACCATGGCACATGTGTCTGGTTTGTTTGTACTGATAAGAGACCCTGGTGTGTGTGGTGCACACACACACACATACAAATAAGTGAAAAAAATTTAAGTTATAAATGAGATGTATTGACTTTATATGAAATCTGGTGCGTATTTTATACTTCTAGGATATCTCAGTTCACGCGGCTTCAAGTGCTCAGTGGAAAGCACAGGGTTAGAGTTGCTATCTGGAGCTCACGGACCAGTGTCAGGTTTGTCTAAGCCATGGCACTGGACCCTCAGTGCTGCCTTTTAGATATCACTGAGCCCAAACTGCGGGGCCACAGCACCTGCCCCTTCCCCAGAAAAGAAGGGCAGGGCTGAGCCAGGCTCCTCTGGAAACAGACGCGCCCTGCTTGGCTATTTTGGTAAATTAATGTCCCCGTGGAGGTCACCTCCAGTTATTTTTGTGCTACTGCTGAATTATTAATTAATCCAAGACCCCAAATCCTGTTGTGACAGGTTGATCGACTTTTTACTGGGCAGTGATGGTCGTGGGACATAAATTTCATTCCTTGCTTTGATATCAGAAATTCTGAGCTATATAAGTTCTCGTTTAAAACCTATATCATCTCATTTTAATTCTTTGAGGGGACTGTTCTGTCTTCCAAAACTTTCAAGAGACTGCCAACCAATCATTTTTTGAAATGGTCAAAATATGTACGTGGAAGGAAGTTTGACAATTTAAACACTAGATGGCAGCATTGTATAAGAGAAGACACCAGCTTCAACACCCAATACCACCTCCCACCTACCCCCATAACCCTCCCCCCCCCCACACACACACACCAGGGCCATTTAATGGAGTGACTTCGGTCCAGCGACCTTTAATACCTGGAGCCTTGGTTTTATCCGAGAAGGGAAGTGCAGTCGTAAAAACTCAACTGCAATTACATATACCTTGGGAAGTGTGATTAAGTGCATGGCCCGTTTCCGAATCTATCAAGTTGTTTAATAGTTGTGAACTCAGGCATGGTGTTAACTTCTCTCCGCTGGAGAGTCCTCCCTGCAAAAAATGGAGATGCCAGCGCCTGCCTCGAAGGACCCTCGTGGGGCTCAGACAGCGGTGCACGGAGCTTAGAACAGTCCCTGTGTACTAGTTATCAGCTGTTATCAAACACGCGAGGGGCCCAGCAGAGCACACAGCACATCACACTGATGCCTGCGAGATGTCCAACGAAGGGCTTTTCTGTGCGCCAAGGTGAGTGTTTGGCTTGGCTCTGGGCCCTGCTGCTGCTCCCTGGGGTGAGGGTTGGGGGTGTAAAGAGAGAAGACACCCCAGAGCAGGCTGCAGGGACTTCATGCCATCCTTAAAGTTCCAACACGCTTCCTCATACAACTGGACAAAACAGTCCTAAAATGTATATGGAGTTACAAACGCGCATAAATAGACAAAGCAATGTCGGAAAGGGCCGGAGGGCAGTAAGCAAGCTGCGGAGGTGAGCGGACACCTTTCCGAATGCCACCAGGCACACTGCACACCTGGGCTCTTCCGGGGCCGCTAAGGCTACAGACTGCGGGGCTCTGTGGCTGCAGAAATGGAGTTGGTCTCCCCAAGGGTGTCCAGCTTGAGCAGCAGTAGACTCAGGATAAACACGAGCTCTGTAATTACATAGGCGAACCTCAGGACCAGGGAGACAGCCATGCTGTCCGAATCTGCAGAGTCAGGATCCTAGACCCACACAGTCCCATGGGACCAGTGATCACGTTAGGAAACGCTAAGCACGCGCTCACTCTCCCAATCAAGTCGGTAAACACAGTCAACGGCCCTCCCGCATACAATGCTGAGCACTTCTGAGAGGAAAGTACGAAGGCGATTCCCCACACAATAACATCAAAAAGAATAAGATACTTAGGATTAAATGTAACAAGTGTAAGATTAGCTAAACACTGCTAAGGGAAATGAAAGAACATCTAGACAAGAGAACACTTTTCATGCTTGTAGATTAGAAGACTCCGTGTTCTTAGGGGGGCCTAGTCCACCAAATTCAGCAGGTTCCGTGCTATCCTCATCCAATATGACATGAATTTTCTTTTACTTTTTTTTTTTTTTAAAAAACGAAGAAGTTTATTGTATGTACGTAGTTGCATATTGGTCATATTCCCCACTGGGTTAAGCTCATGTCCAATTCCCCCAACCGCAATGCCCTGAGGGCCCTGCTCAGTGAGGTTACTGGTATTAACTGCAGGGTCATGAATGCACCAGTGTTGGGGTGCGTGGGGGACAGTGCGTCAGCATACAACTTCCCACCAGGTGGCTCTTACATTCTTTCTGTCCCCTCTTCTGCAGTGTTCCCTAAGCCTTGGAGGGTGTGTTATAAAATCTCCTCTAGGGACTGGAGAGATGGTTTAGCCATTAAGGCGTTTGCCTGCAAAGCCAAAGGTCCCAGGTTCAACTCCCCAGGACCCACGTAAGCCAGATGCACAAGGAGGCACATGCATCTGGAGTTCATTTGCAGTGGCTGGAGACCACTATCTCTCTCTCTCTCTCTCCTCTCTCTCCCAAATAAAGAAATAAAAATGAAAACATTTTTTTTTAAGTCTCCTTTAGTGCTGAGCTCTCAGCTGCCTCCTATTTTTCACTTTGTTGAGTTTGGAGTCTCCTCTGACACTAGCCTGGAGGAGGCTCTGACGCCAGCAGTGGGAGCAACACTCATACTTAATCTGTCACTTCCCCGGTCATGTTTCCTGGGCTCTGGTAGATGTGATAGAGATGACTGGTCTTGTGCTAGACAGTCGAGTTTCTTTTCTTATACTTGTGGGCCTCCTGAGTATCCACTGTCATCTGTAAAAAGTAGATTCTCGGGCTGGAGAGATGGCTTAGCGGTTAAGCAAGGAGGTGAGCAGACATTTCAGCGAAGACAGTACGCACATGGATAAGGACTATGTCAAAAGATGCCCAATGCCTTAGTCACTGGGCAACTACAACACCAAAACCACAGGCAGACGGCATCTCACACACTCAGCTGTAGTACAAACGACAGCGGCAAATGTCGGCAAGGATGGAGAGAAATGGGAACCCGTACACACTGTTGGCAGGGACACCAATTAAGGCACTTGCCTGCAAAGCCTAAGGACCTGAGTTTGATTCCCCAGTCCCTACGTTAAGCCAGATGCACAAGGTGGCGCATGTGTCTGGAGTTTGTTTGCAATGGCTAGAGGCCCTGGCATGCCTGTTCTCTCTCTCATTCTATCTGTCTCTCGCTCTCACACTGTCAAATAAATTAATTAATCAAAAAACTTTTAAATATTAACGTGAAGAAGCTCCCACAGCTCTCTGGAGAAGAGTGGGATTGCATATATATATATATATCTCAAATAACTTTAACCTAAGCTATTCTCACTCATTTGGAGAATCTGCTTTATTTTACAGACAGCAGAGAAAAAAAAACTGGAGAACCCAGATTCGTCGATAAGACACAAAGTTAGCCAACTGCCCACCACAAGACATGCCACCTCTATCGTATCTTCCAGGGCCCAGGAGAAACTGCAGCGACACAAGCACTGCTCTCCCTGCTGGCCTGACAACCAGCTCCAGGGCGATGGTGACAGGCACGGTGATCAGCCGAAACCCATCAAAGCAGGAATCCAGAGACTACACAGAACTCAACACTAAGTCAGACTGCCAACAGCCCTGCCACGGCTCAGGGAACATTGAGGGAGAGAGGGAGGAAAGACTGTAAGAGCCACAGCATGAGAGGAATACCCAGAGGCATGACTCCTCCACCCCACCGCCCCACGGGCACTGACTGAGGCCTTGACGACTGCACAGTGAATACCATAACCGTAATGAGGAGGAGGGCACCCAGGGCAACGGCAGCAGGGCAAGGGGAAAAGACAGTATAACCTGTTTTAAAATGTGCGTGTGCATGTGTGTGTGTCCACCTTGGAAAAGTTTATCAGTTTCTTATTGCTTAATATTTTTATTTATTTATTTATTTGAGAGAGAGAGAGAGAGAGAAGGAGAGAATGGGCATGCCAGGGCCTTCAGCGACCGCAAACGAACTCCAGATGCATGCGCCCCCTCGTGCATCTGGTTTACATGGCTTCTGGGGAGTCCAACCCGGGTTCTTCGGCTTTGCAAGCAAAGCTTGTCAGTTTCTTGAAAGGTTCAATATACATTTGTCATACGACCCAGTAATTCCACTCTTAGGTATGTGTACACAAGAGAAAAAGAAATTATGTCCACAAAAAGGTTTCTATGTTAGGAACTCTGTTCACAATAGTTCAAAAGCTGAGAAAAAAATAAATGAATATAGTTGGTGAATGGATGGACACATGTGTTACACTGTGTGTTATATCATTGTGTTCCACCATGGAATATTATTCAGCAAGGAAAGAACTGATTCACACCACACACTGGGTTTTGTCTGTTGTTTATAGTTCTTTTTAATTTTTATTTATTTGTGTGTGTGCACACACACACACACACACACACACACACACACACACACACCAGGATCTCCTCCTGCTGCAAACTGATGATGCTCATCTGACTTTATGTGAGTGACTCAAGAACTGAGCCAGATCGCCAGACTTTGCAAGCAAGCATCTTTAACTGCTGAGCAATCTCTCCAGGCACCTATGACTTATTAAGTAAAAGAAATCAAGAAATCAGACACAACCTACTATACTTTGTATGATGGCTTTTGTATGAAAATGCAAAAAAAAATGTATAGATACAAAAAAAAGATGCATGATGTCTGGCACAGTGAGGAGAAGATTAATAGTAAGTGAGTATCTGGGTCCTTACTGGCTGATGGAAATGTTGTAAAACTGATTTATGGTGATGACTGCACACCTTGCAAATGTTCTTCTAAAATATCTTTGAGTTTTATGCTTGGATAGGGTAAACTACATATACAAAATATGTAAGGCACTGTTGTCCTTTGGTATCCGAAGGGTTCCAAGGATCCTGCAAATATACAAACCTACAGCGGCCCAAATTTCTTATAGTTGAATAATACTTGAATATGACCTACATAATACTCTTGTATACTTTAAATAACACTGGATGACACAAAATACCTAATACAATGTAAATCCCATGCAAATAGTTGCTACACTGTATTGTTTAGGGAGAAGCACTGTACATGTTCAGAACAGACACAGCTGTATCTCCTGAATATTTTCAACCTGTAGATAAGGAACTCACAGATATGGAGGGTTGGTGTGGCGGTTTGAACTAGGTGTCCTCCGTAAACTCATGTGTTTTAAATGCTTGGTTCCAAGTTGATTTAGAGCCTTGTTAAAGGAGGTATGTTATAGGGGAGCAGCTTCTGGGGGTTATAGCCAGCTTCCCCTTGCCAGTGTTTGGCACAATCTCCTGCTGTTGTTGTCCACTGGATGTTGGCCAGGAGGTGATGTCCAGCCCCTGGTCATGCCACATTTTTTTCCCTGCCATCATGGAGCTCCCCCTTGATCTATAAACCAAAATAGACCCTCTACTCTCACAAGCTACTTTTGGTTGAGTGCTTTGTGACAGCAACAAGAAGGTACCTACAACAGAGAAATGCGTACCACGAGTGGGGTTGTTGCTTCTAGAAACCTGACTGTGGCTTCTGGCCTTGTGGAACAGACTTACCGGAGGAATGTGGAAGGATTTGAAACTTTGGTCTAAGAGTCGCCTTGCAGTACTGTAAGCAGAGTTTCATGGACCATTCTAGTCAGAGAGCTGAAAGACCTAAGTGCAGAGAGAAATGCGGACTGTGAGGTTTGGCTTACGTAGGGGAAAAGAACTTTGTGGAGACTGGGCTAGAGGCAGCTTGTGTGTGAGGCTAGCTGTGTTATTTGTGTGTTCTGAGAACTTGCGCAGGGTTACATTGTATACAAACGGACTGGCATGGACAGATGGATATGGCACAGACAGAACGACATCTGGGCCAAAGCTTCTGCCTGTTCAGCTGCAATTGTTTGAGAGATTACAACTACTGAGATTAGGCCAGCTGATCTGCATTGTGACAACAGGAAGAACACGGACTCTTTTCAAAGTAGGGGTCCTGAATGCTGAAAGAGTGCCCTGCTTTTCAAAGTCGTCTTTATTCACTCCCTGGATTAAGAGGCTAGTAGCCTACCTTGGTACTATGGAATATAACAAATACAAGAAGGAGAGGGTCATTGGATTTGCAATGTGGTTTTGTTGTTTGGAAATACCACTGGGCTGTATTAGGAAGGGTTGTTGATAGTCGCTACATGAAGACCCAAGGAGAATGAACCATGGGTTGCAGTGAAGACCTCCAGAACTTTCTGATATGCTGTGACTACGGGATGGCTCCCAAGGAGGGCTACAAGTATGGGGTGTTTTCCTTGGGCTATCAGCAGTCCAGCCGGAGGGGCAGAATTAGAACTTCAGAAGCCCATTGATTACGGATGTCAGACTTGGAGCTACGGAACTCCTTATTTGTTTAGATCTTGTGTTGGCTCGATCATTCCTTGCTATGCCCAATGCCGTCTTTATCAGTGTGAATGCTTGCTCTGTGCCACCGTGTTCTTTGGGCTTTATGGCTCAGAGTTAAAGACCTTGGGTTATGGGGATGTTTGAACAGTGTTGGGAATGATAAAAAATATGGGATGTTTGTACTGAATGTATTTTTATATTTTAAAAAAACATTTATTTATTCATTTGTTTATTTATTGAAGAGATAGACAGAAAGAGGCAGATAGAGAAAATGAGTGTGCCAGAGCCTCTAACCACTGCAAGCAAACTCCAGATGCATGAGCCACCTTGTACATCTGGCATCACGTGGGTACTGGGGAACTGAACCCTGGTCCTCAGGCCTTGTAGGCAAGCGTCTTAACTGCTAAGCCATCTCTCCAGACCCTGAATGTATTTTTACATCATAGATGTCCATCAGTTTATGGGGGCCAGGGGTGTAGCATGGTGGTTTGAATTAGGTGTTCCCCATAAAAGCATGTGATTTGAATATTTAGTTCCCATCTGATGGCAATTTGAGAACTAGAGCCTCGCTGGAGTAGGTGTGTTGTTGGGTGGCAGACTTAAGAGTATACAGGCAGCTTTCCCTTGCCAGTGTCTGGCACACTCTCCTGCTGCTGTTGTCCACCTGATGTTTGCCAGGAGGTGATGTGCAGCCTCTGTTCATGGCCACTCCCCCCCACCCCTGCCATCATGGAGCTTCCACTCAAAACCATAAACCAAATAAACCTTTTCCTCCCACAAGCTGCTTTTAGTCAGGTACTTTGTGCCCATGACAAGAAGGTATCTACAACAGTTGGTTTTATTGGCTTAGAAAAAAGACCAAAATTGAGGGCAGACAGGTTTGGAAAACCAACCAACTTGAAGATGACTTGTTGCCTCACCACAGGCCCCTGTGCATGTTGCCTTATTTGAAAGATGCCTCATCTTTCATAATATAAAAGATGCAACACAGAGTACTGAGAGAATATTAATCTCATGCCTGATAGAAATACTCAAGGCTAGAGAAAGCCCAGGCCACATGGGGTCACAGGCACTAAGGGTGTGAGTCCTCACCGCTGCCCTCTGCCCTTGGGCAGAAAGAGAAAGTTCCTGTCTTCCACGTGTGCCAGTCCCTGAGGCTCTCAGCCATCATGCCCACACAAGCCTCTTTTCTCCCCTCAGGCCCAGCACAGAGCCAGACAATGAATGCTCATGGGCATTACACTTGCCTTGGCATTGAACTTAACATATTTGATTTTTTTTTATTTTTTTGTTCATTTTTTATTTATTTATTTGAGAGTGACAGACACAGAGAGAAAGGCAGACAAAGAGAGAGAAGAGTGGGTGCGCCAGGGCCTCCAGACACTGCAAACAAACTCCAGATGCGTGTGCCCCCTTGTGAATCTGGCTAACGTGAGTCCTGGGGAATTGAGCCTCGAACCGGGGTCCCTAGGCTTCACAGGCAGGCGCTTAACCGCTAAGCCATCTCTCCAGCCCCCATATTTAATTTTTAATGGCTGAATGGCAAAAAGAGAAATGGTTAAGTACTGGGGGCTAGTTCACAACAAGAAAAAAGGGAAAAAACTTATTTCCTCAGGCAGAGAAAAACAACAACTTCATCTGAACTTAGAAGCTGTTAGAAAAGTGGTGGTGAGATTTGGTTATGAGCCAGTGATTGCAAGAAACTTACTGATAACAACAGAACAGTAGATGCCAAGGGAAGAATCTTATTTCTCCGTATGAAGCAAGTCCGTAGCTACGTAGGCAGTGTGCTTTGGGGGATTCCCTTTGCCCTATTTTTTATATTTTTTGAATTTATTTGCATGTGTTTGTTTATAGGCATGCCACCGCATACTAATGCTGATCTGGTTTCCCATGGGTGGCCGGGGAATCGAACCTGGGCCCATACGTTTTGCAAGCAAGTGCTTGTAGCCAGGGAGCCATCTCCGCAGCCCCTTGGCCTGTTTCCTTATGGCGTGCAGTGCTCCTGTTTCTTAAGAAGCTCCAACCAGGCCCTGTGCTAGCGAGAGCTAGTCAGCTGTGTATACTCACGCCAAACCGGATCACCGTGAGCTAAACAGGAAGGAAACTCAAAAGAAATGGCATGAAGACTGGGAGTCTCTCGCCTTGGCTTAAAATCAGGGAGAGTTGGGTGGCCCGTCTTCCTTTCAGCCCATCACAGCCTGGAAGGAAGCAGCCGGAGACAGTGAACAAAAGCAAGAATGCCTCGAGCCTGTAGCCAAAGGGAGAGCCAGCCAAGCCCCCAGGGCTGGCCTGTTCTGGTTTCTGGAACCTTTTTTTTTTTTTAATGTTTATTTTTTATTTATTCTTTATTAATTAAGAACTTTGTTGTATAGACAAGTCATGTGTTGGTCCTATTCCCTTCTTTCCTACCCCCATTCCACTGAGGACCCTCCTCAGCGGGGTTACCGGTATTCACCATGGGGTTATGAAACCATTCTTTATTATTCTATCAACTGCAGGAGACAGTCCATCGTGCCCAGCAAGGGGTGCCACCAGCACAGTGGGCATGGGCAGCCCACAGCAAACAGTCTCTGGCAGGGTGACCGGGAAAGCATTGCTTGCTCTGTACAGACGAAAACATCTACAGCACTCCTGGTTGGCACGGTGCAAAGGGAACCCCTGAAGAGTAAGAGGATACTGCGCAGAGAATTTGGAGGAGCTGGTGTACACTCAGGTGCCTCAAACTGTCAGTACCAAAATTGAACAACTGGGATGTGTTAATAATTCATCACAGATTCTGTTACTTTGCTCACTGCAATTCACATCTGCACATGACCCACCTTTTTAATATGTTATATAAATACAGTACCTCAGCTACAATTTGCCATGGAAACTTAAAACTTTCTCAGAGCTCAGAATTATTGTGAACTGATCATGTGCTTAACAAAGTCAGATTGCTGAATTCATTGGTATATGAGAATGATCTAGTTTTGCTTAGCAATGAAATTCTTATGTTTTTACTTATTTGCAAGGAGAGAGGAGGGGGAAGAGAGAATGGGTGTGCCCAGGCCTTTTACTACTATAAACTCAACTTATACACCACTCTGTGCACCTGGCTTTATGTGGTTACTGGGGACACTCGACACAGGCCAGCAGGCTTTGCAAGCAAGCACCTTTAAATGCTGAGTCATCTCTCCACCCTGTGATTTTTTTTTTTAAGTACCAATACAAATGGCACATTGGTGGAGTGCTTTTGCAAGTGAGTTCTGAGGTGACCTGGAACATCACACAGTGTCCTCCGCCCTCTCTCCGTTCTGTTTGGGGACGCAGCAGCTGAACTGCTACACCCTGTTCTCTTCCACGCAGGGGTTTCTCACTCCTCACCTCCCATGACATCCAACGGGGCCGCCACAAAGCAAGTGTATCAACAATGTTTCTTGGGAGGAATGCAAGGTTTTTAAAAAAATTTTTTTGTTTATTTTTATTTGTTTATTTGAGAGCAACACAGAGAGAGAAAGAGGCAGATAGATAAGAGAACGGGCGTACCAGGGCCTCCAGCCACTGCAAATGAACTCCAGATGCATGTGCCCCTTGTGCATCTGGCTAATGTGGGTCCTGGGGAATCGAGCCTCAAACTGGGGTCCTTAGGCTTCACAGGCAAGCACTTAACTGCTAAGCCATCTCTCCAGCCCAGGAATGAAAGTTTTTACTCTAAACTGGTGATACTGGAGATGTAAATTTAAAAATATGTATATTATTTGAGAGAAAGAAAGTGGCAGAGAGAGAGAGAATGGGCACACTAGGGCCTTCAGGCACTTCAAATGTACTCCAGATGCATGTGCCACCATGTGCATCTGGCTTATGTGGGTTCTGGGGAAAAGAACTTGTGTCCTCAGGCTCCGCAGGCAAGTGCCTTAACCGCTAAGCCATCCCTCCAGCCCTGGAGATATAATTTTGCTACAGAAAACATGCATTCCATAATCACTTAAAATATTATCAAAGACGCAATATTCAGGAGCTGGAGGAATGGCTTAGCGGTTAAGGTGCTTGCCTACAAAGCCAAATGACCCATTCTCTCTGTTTAAAATAAATAAATCAAAAATATTTTTAAAAAGAAGCAATATTCATATGCAAAGTGACTGTGTGAATGGGCGCATGCTGTTTTAGAATTTGGAAAACAGCAATTCTATGTTTACGGCTGAGAAGGCTGTGGGCAATGGTTTCTTGCACAGCATAGATACCAGATGGAGAGTTGTGTTGGGGGAGAGGGTCCTCGTAAGTGAGGAAAATGACCCTGCTCCATGCCCCCTGGCACAAGAGAACAAGGTGAGAGGAAACAATACATGGGCACTAGACTGGCTCAGCAGTTAAAGGTGCTTGCTTGTAAAGCCTGACTGCTCCAGGTTCGATTCACCAGTATCTATGTAAAGGCAGATGCACAAAGTGGCACATGTGTCAGCCCAGTTCATTTGCAGCAGCAGGAGGCCCTGGTACACCCTCACCCTCTCTTACAAATTAAAATAATAATAATAATAATAAATAAAAGAAAAATGAGATCTTATGGGGTAATAAGGAAAAAAGGAAGGCAGATCAGGAAAGTTGAGAAGACCCAAAGGTAAATCCTAAGAATCTAAAGAACAAAGCAGAGTAGCACTATCCTATGGCTCTAGAGGAGTTCTAGAATAAAACCCGACTACCTAAAGACCTGCTTACAGAGGGAGATGAAGGCATACAACCAGCCCAAAATACACTTCATACAGAAGCAAACAGGAGAACTGCGCGTGGGAGTTAAGTCCACAATGAAAGTGGATGGGCAAAAATCAACATAAAGGAACTGTACTGCTACGTAAAATGGGGACTAGATAAGGAGGGGAAGGGCTGGCTGGTCCCACGGCGGGTGGTGTGACGCTCTGAGGGGCAGGAGACCGTCTCATCAGCCCTGCTGTGTACACAGTCGCCAACGCAGCAACCGGTACCCAGCACACAGCTCACTTCAAACCCACTCAACCAAGAGCGAGCCGGTGACAACGGCACGGAGAAATAAAGAACGGCATAAACAAACATGCCAAAATGACCTCGCTTGACTGAAAAGGAAAATTACAGTCATTACAAGGCAGTACTTGCGAATTACTTACTCCTTAACATAGCAAGGGCCCATTGTCCAACTTATTATGGAAATTCTTCTCACAATTTCTCATATATACATATTTGTAAAAATACTTGTATATCATTTTGGATTAATATGATGGTATTCATTATATCAACTTTTCATATCTCATTACCTAATTATCATATCTGATTAGGAAATTATAAATTTTCTATTTGTATGTAAAATTTTATAACTTTCTTGCTTCAAGATATTATACACATGGAATGCTTTAAGATGATTTTTAAATACATTTATTTAAGAGAGAAGGGGGGAAGAGAGGGAGATTGACAAGAAAGAATGGGCACGTTAGGGCCTCTTGCCACTGCAAATGAACTCCAAATGCATGCGCCACTTTGTGCATCTGGTTTTATGTGGGTACTGGGTACTCAAACCTGGGCTGGCAGGCTTTGTGGGTTAGTGACTTTAACTGCTAAGCCATCTCCCCAGCCCTAAAATGATTTTCAGAGTAATTAAAATGACATTTTTCCCCCTGTACACAGCTTAATACAGATACTGTTTCGTTAGATATTATCTACTGGCCCAGTATTTTCCTAAAATAAAGCTGGTATTTTATTTAAATGGAAACCAATGTACAAGCCTGCTAGAATCAGTGAAAAGGCAAGAAAATACTGCTCAATTTCTACTCAGTAATCATGGGTCGGGTATGATGTGTGTGTGTGTGTGTGTGTGTGTGTGTGTGTGTGTGTGTAGTAAGTCAAATCAAGTATCTGAGTTTGAAATTAAAATTAAGGAAATAAATAGCATCTTATGTCAGAGAAAACAAATTATGGAAGTAAAAGTGGAGGACAAGAGAATAGTTATAATTATGAATTTTATTTTTATTTACTATGCCATCATTTTCAGGAAGGAGACTTTACATCAGGTTTCATAATTCATTTTACAGGCAAATTCTAATATACAATATGTACTCTGAACTGGTTTTTTAAATCAACAGGAAAAACAACACTGCAGATATTATAGTTAGTCATGACTTAGATACTCGAGAGTCATAACATAGACTGTAAATTCTGAAGGCCAGCATCGTTTCATTGTGGCAGGCAATGCTCCAAAAGAGAAAGAGGGCAGCTTCTCCCAACAAGGTGAAGACACAATATTTAACCAATAACATTAGAACAGAACCCTCATAATCAGATCCAAATGTATCCTCTCAAACTGCTGTGGCAGAAAACTCAAAGATCAACAGAAAAAACAGAACTCAGGCATCAGAACTAAGAAAAACAGCAAGGCCATCATCCCCACCGATAACATAACGTGTGGACATTACAGCTACGATTGTCTTCAGACGTGTGCACAAGCATGCAGACGTAACCACCCAAGTTAACTCGGTGACAAGAGCTAACGGTGCAGGATGCAGAGAGAGCAGAAAAGGTGCTGCAGTCTTACTGACCTTCAGTGCAGGCCTGCTTGACCCCAACGGGCACCCCAGTATCCTGGAGCTCAGAAAACCAGCAGAACACCTCTGGTCAGAAAGCAGGAGTGCACCTGGTACACGTACATCATCCATGCCACATGATCTTTAGGACTGATGGCTACGGGGGAGGGGGGGGGGACACATTCTCTTTGATGAGTTGAGTGAAATACTTGAAGGAACAGTGAACACTGAAAGAGAACTCAGTGCTATAATGAACAGACTGATATGCCAGAGATATGATTCTATGGAAGGCTGTACTGATATCTTCATACAGCAGCAAATACAGAGAAAGCCAGTTCACTCAACAAAGCCACGCCCAGGAGGAGGCATTTTGATATTTCAGGCACAACACCAAGCAATTAAGCTCATTTAAAGTGCATATCTGATATTTTCTTTCATATTGAGATTTTTACTTGTTAAAATGCTTAGTAAGTTCTCTAGTAGCTATATAAATACAATGAACAGTAGTCTATATGCCTGGAAATATTGCACACATGAAAAAGAGACTACAAAAGAAAAATAACAGAAGGATGGTCTCAGTTGTTAGAAACAGCCTATGCCACACAACTCTATAATTCTTCATTTAATGTCTTAAAACCACCTGTCCCTATACCAATAAACATCTTAGGGTAAGCTTTCTTTTAAAAAGCTTGATATACAACCGGATATGTTGGCATACACCAGTAATCCCAGCCCTTAAGTTGAGGCAGGAGGATTGTGAGTGAATTGAAGGTCTGTCTACCTGCGCTACATACATACTAAGACTCTGCCTCAAAAAAAAAAAAATATTGAAATGCATCCCATTAAAAGCCACGTATTTATTTCCATATACTTTCTCTTTCATAAATGTGAAACTTAACCAACCCTTCCCTGGGACTTAGAAGTCATGAGCTTCAACCATCTGCACGGACAGAACAACGAACAGGTGATCTAAGGATGAAGGGGAAGACTGGGCTCCGCGCGGACTTACACAAAGAAGCAAGGGACAGATTAAGCAACTCTGTGAGAACTCCGATTCCTCAGCAGTGCTACGTCCTCACACCCGTAACAGGCAGACAACGTCTGCAGCTGTTAAAGAAAGCTGCAGGCAACACTTTGTGCTATTTGTGTATACTAAATATTTCCTCTCTTAACCTATTATGCTTCAGAATCATATTGACGAGGCCTGGGGATGCAGCTCCAGCACCGTACACAAGTGCAACCTGGCACTCGGGAGCGAGAGGCAGAAAGATCAGAAGTTTAAGGTCATCTTCGGCTACACAGCGAGTTTCGAGATCAACCTGGGCTACATGAAACCCTGACTCAAAACACACACATACACACACACACACGTGCACAGACATGGGGCATGAGGGAGGAGCCTATTTCATGTTAAAATTAAGAAATAAAGGTACAGACAAGCTAAACTGATGGACAACATTTCTGCACTAGTGGGGACAAAAATCAGAACAAAGTACTGCAGTCAACATTTCCACATAATAAACAAAACATTTCCCTCAGATTAGACGGAGGGTTAAAATAAATTAAAAACGTAAAACTTTTCCCTAAGGATAAAACCAATCTGTAAAAAAATATTTCCTAAGATCTATACCAAGTGCAAGTCAACCAAAACCCTACTAACTCATTAGCACACGTTCCTTTAGGAAACAGATTGTGACAGCATCCAATGTGCATGTAATCAACTTCCTGTCTTCTTTAGAGTGAGAAAACACGCGTCCCACACGGAGCTGCAGCTGACTGGCTCGATGTCATGAACAAGGAGGTGCTTCCTTCACTGATAGGCGCGACTGCCTCTACACCAACAGTTCCTGACTGTGTGCGGGCCTTTCTGAACCTGGGCCCCTCTGTGGCAGAAGCACTTGGCTGCTTTGCCTGTGAGTGACCCCAAGGCAGGCTTGTACCACTGAATGGCAGATTTGCCTGCAGGGTCTGAGAGCTGAGGGAAGATGGCATCAAAAGGGTAGCAAACACCACTTTGGGAATTTCTACTAAAGCACCTGAGACATTCGTTCTCTTATAAAAAGGGGCAGATACTGTTTGCCTTGTGCATATTTTAAAGGAATCTCTAGAAATTTGACTGACTTTTTGGCCATGACTCTTTGATACAACTGACTTTGTAAAATTATCTGCCTAAAAATATTAATTTAAACTAAATCATGTATGGGTGACTAGCCTGAAGATAACATGATTTGGGAGAACATAAGTTAAATTTACTGAACTATTTGGCAAGTGACTTATAGCATAACTGGATTCCTGAACATGGCCATAGGAGGAGGGTCTCCGAGCTGCCTTCTGTAATGCATTAAAATAAATAAGCACACTCCCTTTGAAATACTGCTTAATGAAATACAATTCTATTTTTCTTTCCAAATCTACTTTTCAAGTAACTGTCATTCAAACATATACCAATAGAAAGGAAGACCTAAGAAACTCAGAAAAGCAAACTTATTATGAATTCAAGCTTTCAAGATATTCTTAAATTTACATTTTTCCTCAAAATATTTTAACTTATTATTCTATAGAAAATAAGCTTTAAATCCCTATGTATGGGACATTTATATCCCATCAAATTTTTGTGCAAATATTTCAAGACCATTATTCCAGTCTTCAGATATTAGCAGAAAGTCAATAAATATAAATATTTCAATAAAGATTTAATTTAAAATGTATGTTATGAAACCTTAGAACAGCCATGATGGATCCATACATCTATAGGGTTCAGAACTGAACTGTCAGCACAACTCCAGCATGAGCACAGGTTACAAACAATAGGCTGCCAAGCACCTCAAGCTCTTTACATTTACCCCGTAGTGATACAAGCACATGGCCTGTGTGTGAACTAAGGGGCTAAAGCAACACAGAGGTGGTTGATGTAACACAATGAACACTGTCAGCCTGGGGAACTTGATAAATGAATAAACAACAGGATCAGCTTGCCGCTGCCAGCAAGGAAAGCAGGGACTTCCCACTAAACGCCAGATCTTTACTCATCATGAAGCTTCTGCATAGACCTCTTGATATACACAACACTGGCTGAGCTCTACTTGCAGACCACCATCTTCCACTGTCATCAGATGTTTTAAAAACAGTAGCCATATTCACAGAAGGAACAAGAGAAACGGGCGGGGTTCTGATAGCCACAGCTAATAAAGACCACGACAGAACTAATTCAGCAGCACACACATCCTGACAGCTAGGTGGACTGCTATGACTTCTCTGATGTGCAGAGGGGTGGATGCATGAGTAGAGCCTTTGGTGGGCCTCTGAAATGAGTAGGTAAACTGTCTGTGTGCACCCGAGACAAGTATACTCAAACGATATGCACTTCAACCAGGACAGAAAATGGAAGAGCCAAGCTAGTAGAAGCTTCCACATTTTAATTTTAAGATTTGCAGGCTTTTAATGGAGCCTCACAGGGTGTCATAGCAAACTGCACATAAAGCTATTACAGAACAGGGCGTTTGTAAAAGACAAATAGGCAAGTGATGGCTGTGAATTCAATGGATCTTTGGTTTAGGAAGACGAGAATATCGACTGGAGGCCAAACAATCCCCAGAATGCAAACTGCCCTGTGGATTCTGCACGATTTCTCTTTGCCGTGCTAGTGGCCTTGGGATGCTGGTCTTGGCCTGAAAGTTTTGGGGCTCCTGTCGGGGACCGCTTACTTGTTTTTGTGTGAAGGAGCCAGAAGGGGGGCGGAGCTTAGAGACTTTGAGATTATTTGCAAGATTGGTTTGACTAGATGTCAGCTGAAGTTTTGTTGAGTTACATGGTGTGATTACCGGTGACTTTTTACAAGTGGAAGTTCTGCTTGGAGAGGACTCAGAATCTGGAGGAGGAACCAAAGAACTCAATGTGGATGGCTTTAAAAGCTGCGAGGACTTGGGCTGAGGCAGGTAGCGCACCGGTGGATACTGATGCCTTCCAATTCTCTTACTCTGGTCCACTGGACTTAACTGGGGAGGTGACTGAAGAGGAGCAGGTGTAAACTGCGTGTCACTGGCTTGACTCTTTGCCAAATGATTAGGGTCTTGAGCGTCCGTGCTCACATCCGGGTTCATTGCAGAAGGTGCACTCTTTACCACACCCTCTGTGAACAGTGGGCTGGAGGAAAAGGGCTGGTCTTGCAAAGCACAGCTGTCTCCCTGCTGCAAGCCAAGTGTAAAGCTTCCATCTGGACACGGACCAGCTGGGCGCAGGCCCTGGACCGCGTGATCACTGTGGGCCTCGGTATGTTGTGGCTTGATTAGTTTTCCCTGGGCGTGGTCTGTAGGTCTGGGAAGGCTGCTGGAAGGCTGTAGTATTTGAGGCTGTTAAAATTAAGAACAACATTACCAACAATTTATCTTAGAACTCCTCCCAGAATTAATCTTAAGTTAAGTCACAATTAGAGCACATTGATCCTTACTATACATTAATGGAAAGTATGGGGGGGGTTCTGAAGTAAAAAATGAATTGCAATACTCAAGCAAATTCATGACATACATATAAAAGTAATAATGCAAATAAAAAATGATACAGGCAATAAACAGTAAACAAGGTTTAAAATTAAACGGGG
The DNA here is from genome assembly GCA_036346955.1 of Dipus sagitta. NCBI lineage: Eukaryota > Metazoa > Chordata > Mammalia > Rodentia > Dipodidae > Dipus > Dipus sagitta. The sequence goes on from CM070790.1 coordinate 13,765,010, forward strand.
GAGGAGAAACCTTACAGTATTGATTTACTATAGAAAAACAATCCCAACCTTATTAGATTCGTCAAGTATTTACAACCTCATCTACAGGGAGTCCTAAGAGAATAATTTCTGTAGCACTCTGAGTTATCATCACTCACATTTATCAGGAACCTTCAGAATATTACCCATCTTCAGGTTTCTTTTAAAGCTGTATACCTTGCTGCTAAGTGCTGTACCTCTGTCAAGAATTAAAATTACCAACAGATAAAAAAAAAAAAAAGGTTTAGAATGAAAACTATAATGTTAGTTTATGTGAAATTCTACAGGTTTAACAAGTGGTCAGTACACTTAGGCCAGCACGTGCAAAGCCCGAGCTCAACTCCTGGTCTCCCCTCACACCCCAGGATCAGCCTTTTCAGTGAGAGCCGAGAACAACACAAATAGGAGACTGCCTAAAAATGGAGCTAAGGCACAGAAACTCCCACAGCAGCAAGGTTCTCAAGGCCAGTGTGCCTCACGCACCTGCCTCTGAAGCTGTGTGGTTACCTTCCACAAAAATTAGAGAAAGCATGTGACTTCCATTACGTTGGGGCATCTAGCAAAAAAAAAAAAAAAAAAAAAAAAAAAAAAACAACAGCAACAAAAAAAAGATGAATCTAAGCTGAATGTGGTGGCATATGACTTCAATCTCAACACTTGGAAGGCAGAGGCAGGAGATCACTGAGAGTTTGAGGACAGCCTGTGACTATAGTGTGAGTTCCAGGTCTGCCTGGGATAAAAAGTGAGACCATACATTGAAAAAAAAAAAAAAGATGCATCTTAAATCTATCTTTTATGCCCTAAACAATTAAGATACAAAAGAGGGCTTGAGAGATGGCTTAGTGGGTAAGGTGTTTGCCTGCAAAGCCAAAAGATCCCAGTTCGACTCTCCAGGCCCCACATAACTCAGTTGCACAAGGGGGCACATGCACCTGGAGTTTGTTTGCAGTTGCTAGAGGCCCTGGTGTGCTTATATCCTCTCTCTCTCTCTCTCTCAAATAAATAAGTAAATAAAATATTAACAAGGGGGCCCAGGGCTGGACTGAAGGCTCAGCAGTTAAGACACTTGCCTGCAAAGCCTAATGTCCCTGGTTCAACTCCCCCATGCATCTGAAGTGTGTTTTAACAGTTAGAGGCCCTGGAGTACCCATTCTCTTTCTTTTTCTCTCTCTCTCTCCTCTGTCTCCCTCTGCTTGCAAATAAATAAAAATATTTTTTTTAAAAAGGAGAGGGCCTACTGGATCTGTCCAGAGAGACCAATAGGCTGCTACAAGTAGATAGTCATAGTGTATATACTTTCTATTTAATAAAGTGAGCTAAATGTCAGACTGGAAAAGTTTTGAAACGCAGACATTACAGGAACATTTTTCTCTGGCAATCCGCAGAGAAGCCTGTGCGGTATCTCTCGGGGATGTGGAAAGGGTGGAGCCTGTTGCCATGCCCTTTGTGTTCTTTCACTTCTGACAAGCACTGGAAAATGGCCACCCAAGGTCAGCAGTGAGACTGAATTGTGGCAGGGTTGAAGTGACCAGGAACAGGCTCTGATTAGAGATGGATGGTGGAAGTCTGCCTCAGTCATTTAAAAAATATTTTTATTTATTTATTTTTATATTATTTATCTATTTATTGGGGGGGGGGAGAAGCAGATAAGAGAGAATGGGCATGCCAGGGCCTCTAGCCACTGCTAACAAACTACAGATGCATGTGCTACCTTGTGTATCTGGCTTATGTGGGTACTGGGGAATCGAACCTGAGTCCTTGCCTTTGCAGGCAAGCACCTTAACTGCTAAGTCGCAGGAGAGGAGGACACGAAGAGAGAGAGATAGAGAGGAGAGAGACGAGAGGACAGAGAGGAAGAGAAGAGAAGAGAAGAGAAGAGAAGAGAAGAGAAGAGAAGAGAAGAGAAGAGAAGAGAAGAGAAGAGAGGACAGAGAGCGGAAGATGATAAGGGAGGGGAGGAGAGGGGAGAAATACACACACACACACACACACACACACGAGAGACAGAGAGAGATAGAGAGAGAGAGAGAATGGACACAGCCAGGGCCTCTAGCCACTACAAACAAATTCCAGATGCACATGCCACTTTGTGCATCTGGCTTTACATGGTGGGTACTGGAGAACTGAACCCCCAGGTCATTAGGCTTTGCAGGCAAGTGCCTTAACTGCTAAGGCATCTCTTCATCCTAGCCTAAGTAATTTAAGGGGGGGGATGGGGGAAGCAAAGCAAAATGGTAGCTAACAAAAATTCATTCAGAGGGATATTATAATAAATTTAATAAAGCTAACTGTTGTAGCCTAATGCTAAATATTTCAGATTTAAAGGACAGTGGGAGCCGGGCGTGGTGGCGCACGCCTTTAATCTCAGCACTCGAGAGGCACAGGTAGGAGGATTGCCATGAGTTCAAGGCCACCCTGAGACTACATAGTGAATTCCAGGTCAGCCTCCATTAGTGTGAGACCCTACCTCGAAGCGCCAAAAAAAAAAAGAAAAAGAAAAAAGAAAAAAGGACAGTGGGAAGATTTCCCTGACATGTAAATATAGTGGAAATTTTCAGTCAATTATCACAGACATAAATAAACTGTCCTGCAACATAGAAGGCATAAAATCACCACTCACTAATCCACAGAACCCCTGAGGTGTCGTGGTTGGAGGCAGGAGGAATGACTATGCCCAAGTGATCACGGCCATCAGAAGGGCAACAGAAGGCAGGGCAGGGCCACACTAAAGAAGCAGTCTACCAGAGACAGAGGGGGGTGAGAGCTGCACTGAATGTCAGCTTGCATGGGGACCTGCTTTCCCTTTTCACACCCTTCACCTTCAAATATAATGAGGAAGTCTGCATCAAGTTAAAAATTCCTAAGGCAATTTAGGACTTGAAAACAGCAGTGGAGCCAGGCGTGGTGGCACATGCCTTTATTTAATCCCAGCACTCGGGAGACAGAGGTAGGAAGGAGGATTGCCATGAGTTTGAGGCCACCCCGAGACTCTATAGTGAATTCCAGGTCAGCCTGCACTAGCATGAGACCCTACCTCAAAAAGCCAGAAAAAAAAAAAAAAGGCAGCAATAACTAAAAACATAAGCTGATTCTAACATGTCTAGTGCTATAGAACAAGAAGGGGCTGTTTTCAGCTCGGGGCATACAAAGGCATGCTTTTCTAATTAAGACAACGCAATCATCTGACTAGGACAGTCAATCCTCCAGAAGAGGTCTATCGTGACATACACTTGTCTATTCGTAGTGCTGATTACTCACATTCCCCAACTAGCTACTTCTCAACAGAGACACATGGAACACAGAGAATCAGAAATGAGCTGCGTATTCAGTGTCATAAAGTTCCATCTCCAACGCTAAAAAATTGAATGCTTCAATCCCAGCACTCGGGAAGCAGAGGCAAGGGGATCGCCGTGAGGTCAAGGCCACCCTGAGACTACATAGTGAATTCCAGGTCAGCCTGGGCTAGAGTGAGACCCTACCTCAAAAAACAAAAATTGAAATGAGAAGGTCTTTTTTGTTTGTTTTGTTTTGTTTTGTTTTTTGAGGTAGGGTCTCACTCTAGTCCAGGCTGACCTTGAATTCAGTATGTAGTCTCAGGGTGGCCTTGAACTCATGGCAATCCTCCTACTTGTGCCTCTCGAGCGCTGAGATTAAAGGCGTGTGCCACCACGCCCAGCTGAGAAGGTCTTTTTAAGATAATAGCATGTTGAGTCTTTTACCTGATGAATTAGACTAAATAATTATACAAGTCTAAACTATCTAGTTACATTAAGTAAATCACTAATTTCAAAATGGTACACAATATTTTACATTTCATTACAAATTTTAGTAATATAATTTCCCTATCCTAAAATGAATGTTGTATTTAACTATAATCTGGGAAGTTGATTCCACTATTGTGAAGCAAAAATGTGCTTTTCAACAATAAGAAATTGCTATAAGGTGAGGGGAGGCCTAAGGAGACAACTTGTTCTTCATATGTGGATGACAGTCTATGGTCACACCATTCCAAATGCACCCAACCTCATCTGGTATGTGCAGGGTAACGTGGAAGAGACTTCCCACTCTGGGCTGCACTGTCGTTAAGTAAATGCTGGCAAAGCATACGACAAGCTATGCCTAACAGCTGAAAATCAAAATACTAAATCCCCAGCACTTACGCACAGGCAAGATGTTGTGATGCATCTTCGCCTTGCCCTTCCACTCTGCTCTATCCCCACAAAAGATGCTTTCGCACACCTTTAGCATGAATCTATACATCACGACTCCACGTCCTCATGAATAACAAAACCAATAGGAAGGAATACCAAAGGCTTCCCATTTCTTCAATGCCTACTATGTATCATGTGCCGAATTAGCAGTGGAGAAACCCTGAACCGAGCACTGTATGAGTCCTGTGTTTAACGGACCTCCTCAAGTCGAAGGGAGGGAAACAGGATGAGACTGATTCCCAAGCTTAACTACATTTGGGATCAAAAAGAAAGCACACAGCTGGCTGAAAAGGCATGGCGTTTGAATGTAATGTAAGGGCCCTCACAGATTCATGTGTTTGAAGATTCAGTCCCCAGGCAAAGTGCCACTACTGGAAAGGTTGCGGAACCATTATGTGAGAACAGGCCTTGAGGTATTGTAGCCCTGGCCTGCTGTTCTGCTATCTCTGTCTCTATCCTTCCTCCTTCTCCTCCGTTTTCCTTCCTCCCCTCTAACGTTTAATGAGATAAAACTGAAATTCCACACATTAGTAAGTGGCAAAGGCACATTGTAAACCACCAGAGAATTTTAGATATTTTTATTTGGGGGGGGTGTGCGTGTTTACTGGGGTCTCTTGCTTCTACAAATAAATGCCAGACACATGCATGACTTTTTGCATCTGTCTGGCTTTATATGGGTGTCTGACAAATCAAACTAGGGCCAATAGACTTTGTCAGCAAGAACATTGAGCCACTGAGCCATTTCCCTGGCCCCATCAGAGAATTTAAAATACTGCGTAAGACTTTACTATCCTGTGTTATTTGATAGTTGTTGTAAGTTCATATGTTTTCAGAATATACAATCTACCCGGATGCTTATTTTCAGTTTTAGTACATATAAAAGCTCCACAGATTAAATACCATCATTCAGGTACTAACTTTTGGGGAGATTCCTCATTTTCTTCTTAGCTGATTCTCACCTACAGAAGAACGTGCAGACATCAAACCCAGACACCCAGAGGATCAATTTTTCTGGACAGTGGTCCCACAGTGGCTCAGTGGGGGAAACGCTGAGAAAGGCAAGTGAGCACTCCTCCTTGAGGAGACCGTCTCATCTCTACTATGTCACCGCTGAGGGAGACCACTCACCTTTACCTATGCCACCTCAAAGATGCCCAGTAGTGACTTAGGAAAAGGGCTCAGGGCCAGGTTTTGTAAACATTCTTCTTCCAGGATCACTAGCAAGAAAATGGCAGCTGAAAATGGCAAGTCCTAAATAAGTACCCGTGTGCTAGGTGTGTAACGTAACAAGGAGGGAATGCTCTAAAGTGTAAAAATCCTGCCACATTGAGCACACAAGAATTACTTAGAATTATTTCCTGGGCTAGTGTAGTTTTATTATTATTAAATACACTTGAAAAGCTAAAAGGAAGATATAAATCAAATCATCGGTAACATGCCTGTAATCTCATGCACGCGCTGACATGCATCATGCAAACTGGCAAAAAAAGAAAAGAAAAAGAAAAAGCCAAAAGTAATTATGAGGAAGGTGGTAAGAAAAAATCTGAAATTGTACTATACCACGCTTTGTCAGAGAAGTAATGGACTAACTTCTCAACTCCTTGCCAATGGCACAGTGGAGAGCAGAGACAAGAGAAACACAGGACAACGGCATCAGAGACCAGACGCCACACAGGACTGCCATGGCTGGGCAGTAGCCGAGAGGGTGTGCTTTCGCTATTATGATGTTTTCCAGGCAATATTTATTATTTTAGATAATGTATTTGCATATGGTGAAACATATTTTAATAGATTTTTACCTTTTTGCTAAAGTGGCTTCCTAATCAGTACCAGTATTCATGCCCATAAAAAAAAAAAAAAAAACGTGTATAACTTCCCACACACAAGTAATCACTTGTAACAGACATATTCCAAATACTTGATTTTGGGCCCCACATCACATCCCTCACGAAGAAACTAAAAATTATTTTCTCAGTAATTGTACAGCTTCAGGTTCAATGTGGAACTAAATACACTTCAGTATTTGCTAGTTTACTTTTATTATTGCTATTGCTTTGAAAAATCACATAAGTAGTATAATCTGACCTTAATATATATGATGTTTTAAATAATGCACAAAGTTCCATACATCATTATGAAGATGGGGGATTTAAATAGGTATCTAATATAACTAGAACATCTTTCCTCTAGAGCTCATATGAAGCCATTACAGCTACCAGTGTTTTTTGGAAACCAAGTATGCTCTCTCATTCCTCTAGATTTCAGAAAGGTGCCTCTATTTATTTATTTTAAAAATACAAAAGCATGGAATTCAGTGATTTTTTCCAAGGTGTTACTCAGTTAACTGCTGCTAAAAATTATCAAAGTTAAATCATGAAGAGTGACAGCATCTATAGTACTGAGGCACAGTCAATGGAATAGCAGTGATTTCATGGGACTGTGTCCTGAACACTTAGCACCAGCATCTACCTCTCAGGTGCGAAGTGCTTCAGGAAAAACCGAACTGAAACATCGAGTACACTTCCAATGGCACGGCCGGCAGAGCAGAGGGTTCTAGGACACAGCAGCAGGCACGGCCTAAAGACACACCCGCCGCCTGCACAGCACACTACACACAACTACAAGGAACACTACCTGCTGGGTTTCCATGACTGCAAACACTGAGGTACCTGTGCCTAGGCTTGTGGGAAGGCCTACTAGACCATGGGTTACGTGCACATTTCCAGTCTGTCAGTGCCTATGCCAGGCGGTACTGGGATTGTCCGCAACAATGTACACAGCACCACATTAAAAATAGGCTTAATGTAAAAGTGAATTAGATTAGTTTCTACTAAGTTATCCTAGTTCCAGTTGATACAAAAATATTTTATTTTTATGAAAAGTCACTCCCAGAGCTAATTTCTCATTAGGGGACGGCTATAGCTACGGCCATCTTTGCATATAAAATTGATTAAAGTAACATCATGGAGTTAATCAGAATTTGAACCTTATGAGCACATGTGGCAATTGAACAACAGTTACTGCCCGCTCCTAGAAAGTGCCCAGCATGTGACTAAGTAATGTCCTTCTAGGGATTCGCCTAACAAAGCTGCTGACGCTGCTCTGTGTACAAAGGTGAGGTGCGCTGCTCTACCTCCAGCATGGGGACCAGCAGCAGCAGTGCCCAACAGGAGAGGTCAGTCAGAATAGCCACATAACACACCGTCAGTGCCCACGAACATGAACTGCGTTCAGTGACATGCTGCCATGCCCTGACATGACCTCTTTCAAATAAATACTGGAATAAATTACTTTTTTAAAAAGGTGGGTATAAGACAATATAAATCTATGATTCTATGTAATTCTAGTGAATATAATTATTATGAGAATGTAATAATGTATTATTAGAATGTAGTTGGGCAACACTACATCAAGAAGTTTCCTACTTTATAAAGAAAATATAAATCAATTGCTTCAGCTCTTTTAATTCCTCAATAATGATCCACCTCAAGGTACTGTAGGTAGGGAACATTTTAATGTTGAGGAAAGGGTCATAATATGTGCAATAACCTTGGAAGATTCAAACTCTAGAATTGAAATGGAATTTAATTTTGGTCTGGGTACTTATTCTCAGCAGATTAATACATCATTCTGATTTATTTATATATTTTTTCTTGTTCTAAAGCCAGTATAATAATATCTGTATGAGTTATTGCGAAGATGAGTTGTGCTTTAAATAAAATGCCTACAAAATACTTCATATTAAGAGCCATTAGGCACAATCCAGGCACAATGGCACACACCTTTACTCTCAGCACTTGAGAGACAGAGGTAGGAGAATCACCATGAGGTCAAGGCAAGCCCAGGGCTACATAGTGAATTCCAGGTCAGTAATAAAAATAAATTAGACATACTCAGAATTAGTCTTTTCCCCTTTCTTAAAGACGTCGCTAAATGTTAAGAACAATACATGAAGGTTTTTTACATAAAAAATTCCTGAAAATGCAATGTTTAAGTAATGATTAGATTAAGGGTATGAATCCTGAGAACAAATGATTCAAAAGGACTGAAATAGCAGATTGGAGCTAGGAAATATTAAAGGAAGAAGCAGCAGTTGAGACGAGGCTAGTGAGAAGGAAGGTTAAGTCATTATCAGGTTGAACGGAGATCTGGCTCAGGGCTCACGGTGCTGCTGTGGTTTCAAACAACAGAAAGATTACCTGGCATTTTGGCTTAATCCTTAGGGGGTAACAATAAAATGGCAGCGATATATATTACTGCACACAAAAGTTTTGCTATGATAAAACATACAAAATTATTTTATCTAAGCTTTTTAGTCTAGTATGTTAAAACCTATACTTGGATTATATTATCTAACTGACAATGGCAAGAAATACTTTTCAAAAAATTAAATGGAATAGAGAAGAAAATATGAGTATTTTATGTCCCAAAAGAAGGTACTGTTATGAATCTTTTCCCGAATTTTAAATATATCAGAGAGAAATACACTGGGTTATAAATATATATTGAGCTGATGTAAAATGAATTTATTATAACTTGTCAAAATAGTTTGTGAATCCAGGTACAATGGCACACGCCTTTAATCCCAGTACTTAGGAGGCAGAGGTAGGAGGATCGCTGTGAATTCGAGGCCAGCCTGAGACTAAATAGTGAATTCCAGGTCAGCCTGGGCTAGAGTGAGACCGTGACACCTTACCTCAAAAAACAACAACAACAACAACAACAACAAAAAAAATAGTTTGTGAAATATCCCCCTGAAGGTTCTATAAGGAGCATGCAAGACAATATGCATCTGTGACTTTTATGCAGGTCTGGAGAATATGATTATTATTAGAATGTGAATTTAGAAATCAACACTCCACCAAAAAATGGCTGGGCTAACATTACAGATAGATGTAAATAAATTTATATGATTTCTTTGTTGTTTCAAAAACAGTTATTTCCTTCCCACCTTACTGTGCACACAGAAAACAGGGAGAAAAGCTTCTAAGCTCTTCCAAGCAAGGTATCAGAACAAATTTTAAAAAGCTACATTAGGCATGATGACAAATAGGCATCACTTGAAAATACGCATTTGAAGCATTGAGTGTTCCTATAAGCAGAGACTCTGGTAAAAGATGCTATTTAGAACTTCCTTTAAGACTTTCAGTAGACAAAGCAATTGTTTTATTAAATTTTCCTATTATGAGGCTGGTTACTTAGTCCCAGTTCTCAACAGCTAGAAATGAGAAGCAAAAAATGATGCTAGCTAACAAACATGGACAAAATCAAAGTCCCCACTGACCACAGGAAATATCTCTATGTGTCTAAGTATAGATTACTTTCTATTAATCTAGAGTAAAATTAATTTGAAATTAGAAGACAAACATAATTTTAAAAATATGAAAAATTTTTAACAAAAATTGAAAAGTACAAATCAGAATTTCCAGATAACAAGGGGGAAGCCATATAAAAGCCTACAGTAACTCTATCTCTACTTCCTAGTTATTGAGCAAGAACATTTCTGGCTGGTGCAAATTTCTGGGGTGGGGAGCACCAGGGCTGTATATTCCTCAAAACATAAAATAATCTACCCTCTGCATATTTAGAAGAGGTTTTCTTTTCATACTGGAATATCCAGTACCTTGAATTTAAAACAAAAGTAAGACAAAAGTAAGACTATCCTTACTGAAGACTCAAGCCATGTGTGGACCTCTAAAATTGGATAAAGGTTAGTGTCCTCTAGTAATGTTCAAAAAGACATCGGAATAAACTTTGTAATACAATAGAAACTGCTCAACAACTTCCATTATTTATATTATCTGCCTCTTTAAATATGACCACTAGGAGCTACATACTGAAAAATGTGGAGAAAGACATTATTCCCCTGAATGTATGTTTAGTAAAGGAAAAGTGAGATCTCCAAAAAAATCTGGAAAAACCATTGGATTTATTCCTATGATGCACAGAAAAGATAACTTTATTAGCAAACTGCTTTAGGTATTCTCATAGTGAAACCACAAATAATGCAGCAGTTTCAAATAGCTTTCTCCTCCCTAGGAACCTGTCAAGCTCAGAACAGCTATCTAAAAACTGAGAAAATACCCTCTGGCTGACACCAACATGGCCTTGTAAGTACCAATAGTCAAACCTAAGGGCCAGTTCACTCAGCTTACACAGCCTGTGAGGCACAGGGGAAAACTTCACAGTGAGTGCATGTAGTGGGGTCCTCCAACCCTTGAATGGCTCATACATATATCCACACTCTGCAGAGCCATACCATTCTTACTAATTTGGAAATGCAGGGCTGTCTGATCTAGAAAAGCCGGAGGTCAATCTTTGTGCAGTGTACAAAGTGCTGCTCACAACAGAAATGAAGAACACAGCTCTGAACCCACGAGGGAAACAAGAAACGCTGAAAAGGGGAGGGTCAATCAATGGTTCATGGACAGGACAAGAAAATTCTAAAGCTACATAAGTGGAGACACTAGTGAGCTGGGTAGTCAACAAATCTGTTTGTAAAATAGGACAATTAATCCTAAACTTAATTTCGTATCCTACCTAGCTAAGGGAACCACGATGAGGGAAACCTGACAGGAGAAATGGGTGAGTTAAGAGGGGCTTCAGAAAGTGCAAAGGTAGTTGGATTAATTTAAGCTAAATCTTTCAAACCATGCTGTTTACTGGATACAAGCCTAAGACTACGTGATCACTCATTATATATGACCTGTGAGCATTTAGATTACTTATAGTAGTGTCCTATCATTGCTCCTGTGATGGGATTTTTTTTTCTCCCCGAGGTAGGGTCTCTCTCTGGCCCAGGCTGACCTGGAATTAACTATGTAGTCTCAGGGTGGCCTCGAACTCATGGAAATCCTCCTACCTCTGCCTCCAGAGTGCTGGGATTAAAGGCGTGCGCAGCTCTGTGATGGGATTTTTAACAAGGAGAAAAGGATGCAACTTAAAGCAAGAAATAATAATGGAACTTAAAGGACTGAGAGAGTGCTCCTCTCTTCGTTGCTTCTACTCAACAAAAGAGCTTGCTATGAAACAATCTAATATATAAATATTACATATATAAATAATATTTAATATACAAAACAAAAACTATAGATGAAAAAGACCAAAAATCCAGGTCTTTATCTGGAATTCATGTCGATACATTATAGTTTCTTAAAATTTCCCTTTTGGACTTTTGATGCTTCACATAAAGAAAATTAATTTTAAAATTTCTATGAATTGCAATCAGGTTAAATGCACAGAGGAGGTATAAAAGCTAACTAAGTATTTTTCATTAATATTAGCTTTTGTGGGTGACTTTTCAAAAAAGATAAAATACAACCAACTTACCAGGTGCACTTAAGTACATAATACAAAATAAACACTGTGTGGAAAGTAGGTTTAATATAAATAAATAAATATTATAATAATATCAATAAATAATAACCATGAGCTCAAACAATAACTGAGTCATTAGAAATGTTAGTAAAACATGCATATTCAAAAACCATTTCTTCTGGGCTGTAAAGCAGCTAACAGTCATATTAGTTGTTTAAAGAAAGTCTTGAACAATTGAAAAAGGTCTTTTAGAGGCAGTTAAATTCAAGGGAAGCCTTTGATTAGAAAACACTGATGAAATGCGCAATGGTCTAGTAAGCCTGATCCCTAAGCAGTAAGCATCTGTCCATCACTCTGGTGGGGATAATGTGCGTGTTAAGATAGCTGGGTAAATAAATTTTATTCACATATATCAAGGTCTTGAAAAACTAAAATGTTTTTAAAGACAAATGCATGTCAGTAGGCCTAGGGTCACCAGCAACAGGTTTAGACAGGTTAGCATAAAATTAACCTGACAGCTTTCAGAAGGCCATAAGTAGCTGCTTGTTTGCATGCAGTCCAAGGAAGTGTTAAGAGAGTTGACCACAGGGAGTGCTCCTTTAGCATATGCCAGCAGATCACTGGGTAGGGAAAAGGAGGCACAGGGAGGGAGGGGCAGGGCATGCAGAGGGGAATGCAGGGTGGGAGTGAGAGACACAGACTCACTCTGTCTGCGGTGCGGTGGAGCAGTCCTTGGGATCCCCTGGAAGGAGCCCTGCCAAGGAGAGAAGGAGGGAGCAGAATACCCACCCTGTGCAGAGAGAGATGGGTAGGGAGGTACAATAAAAAAGGGAACCAAAGAATGCAGAAAACAAAGTCATATTTGTTTTCATTTTATCGAAAAAATAACACAACAATAGTGTTAACGAGTCTATCACAGATTTCATATTTTTAACATAAGCAGCTCATATTATTAAAATTACACCATAATTCAAATATTGCTATTTTCAAATGTTTTGAAGAAAAGTGTTTTATCCATTATTTGCAGTCAGCACAGAGAAGTAAGCCTTTCTGTTATATTACACCTATCACCTACCTGTAAAAGTAACAAACTATCTAGGTATTTTTTCAGGAAAGTAAAGAATATAGAATAGTTTTTAGGTATTAAACACAGAAAATGCATTAATTTATGAATCAGACAACCAAAGATACCATACATTTTTTTTAAATTTCGTTTAAAGTCATAGATTTTCAGAATACTGAGTTAAACCAAGAACATTAGCTTAAGTTAGCAGAACCAACATAGAATACTGTGACCAGTAGTCCTTTGTAGAGAATGTGACAAGCAAGTCAGTTTATACAATATGCTTTTTAATCTGCGTAACTTGTAGCTTCTTAGCTTTACTTATTTTAATCACATATTATCAGAATTGGGAATGTCAACTGCTGAATATCACAGAAACAGAACCCGATCCTATCCTCTCTGTTACCCAGTCTCCTTAACCCACCAACAATCAAAACACCTCTAAAATATCTCAAAGGAAAATGAGTCTGTGAACTGTTATTATCACACCTAGTAAGAACTTTCAAAGGAGGCCAGGTATAGTATCACAGTATTGCTGGCACTTGGGAGGTGGAGGCAAGAGGAACAGAAGTTCAAGCTCATCCCCAGCTACATAGGGGGCTTGAACCCAGCCTGGACTATATGAAACTACTTCAAAATTAGTAACAATAAAACTTGAAAGGGGGTGGCTGGGCATGGTGGCACACGCCTTTAATCCCAGCACTCGGGAGGCAGAGGTAAGAGGATTGCCATGAGTTCAAGGCCACCCTAAGACTACATAGTGAATTCCAGGTCAGCCTGGACTAGTGTGAGACCCTACCTTGAAAACCCAAAAAAGAAAAAAAAAAATTGAAAGGGAGAGTACGTAATTTTCCAGACCAATTAATGTGACACTGAAATAATGTTGTAATGATAAATTTAATAACATAGATTACTAATATTTACAGATTTCTCATGCATAATCACTTACTTCCTTACAGTCTGCACTACTCGATTTAACTGTAAAAGAAGATCCATTATCTGTGCTAGTAAATATAGATCCTCTCTTTAAAAAAAAAATTACTTATTTGAGAGAGAGAGAGAGACAGAGAGAGAGAGAGAGAATGAATGAATATGTATGTGAATGGGCATAACAGGGCCTCCTGCCACTACAAACTCTGGAAGTATGCGCCACTTTGTGCCTCTAGCTTTACATGGGTAGTGGGGAATTGAACCAGGGCCATCAGGCTTTGCAAGCAAGCTCCTTTAACTGCTGCAGCATCTCTCCAGCCCTAGATCCTGTCTTTTGACGTCATACATTATTCAGTAATTTAGCCATAGACGTTTGCAAAAATGGCTTAGAGAATATTTAATAGGGCTGAATATCCCTTATAACTATAACTCTATTTGGTGTTTGGGATATGTTTAGGTTCAAAGGCCAAACACAAAACAAGCCCTCAATCAGATGGTCCATGAATTTTACCAACATACGGCATAGGATAGGCATTTTCAGTTGAGAATTTTAAAATACGCTAAAAGGCTTATACTCTGTCATGTAGGCTGCTATATTCCCTCTGGAGGTTTAAGGATATAGCAAGGACCCGGATTTAGAGACCTATGTGTTTCCTTGTGTCTTTGAAAAGCTCTGTAACTGTAAGAACTAATCCCTAAGCCTCAGTTTCCTCAGTCATTATATGAGGGTTGAAGAGGTTCATCTAAGAAACATCTCTCACTTCTGGTTCTTACAACTCAGCTATTTACATCTGTCCAAATCCTTACCCCAGAGTCACCTGTTGCCAGCAGAGCTTATGCCCAGAAAGATAAAGAAAGTTAACTTTACTTTTGCCCCTAACATGCCTTCCTCTGCTTTCCTACTCATCTATCAACACCCTACCCTAGTCTTCCCTAATCCATATCAAATGCATTCCCTAAAAGCTTTTCCTGATTTTAGCCTAAATACATTATAATATCATTCTTACTTTACAAAAGACCACATCTCTTAGAATTTTTGTCTCAAAGAATTTTTATTATACTTTTCCTTATATTGATTTGAATGTTCAAAAAAAAAAAATTCCAGGGACTAGAGATGTCTCTGCAGCTAAGGGTACTTGCTTGCAAAGCCTGCTGACCTGGGTTCAATTCCCTAGTACCCATGTTAAGCCAGACCCACAAAATGGCACTTGCATCTGGAGTTTGTTTACAGTGGCAAGAAGCCTTGACACACCTATTCTCGCTCATAAATAATAAATAATAAAATATTATGCTAAATATAGCCACCCTAAGAATAAGAGCCTTCATTTATTGTAGCTTCTGGCCAAATAACTTACAGAATAAAAACAATATGCTCTGACCAACATCCCATACAGCGAATGTCAATTCCATGAAAAAATACATAACTTCTATCTCTCCCTGCTATTAAGCCCAGCTAGGGGGGGGGAGAAAAAAAACTAGACAGTATTTATAAAACAAACACAAACTCAAGAAGGTGAGGAGAAAAAGGTAGACCACCTAGGAAGGAAGCTTGGGGACTGAGAAAACAACCATAGTAGGGAGGCCCTGGGCTTGCTTTTTGTTTAATGTAGCATATGTTGGGTGATGCAGAAGCTAGCACCCAGACATGCCAATGAGGGCAAGCAAGCTAAAAGTCTGTCTCTAGGTAAAGGAGCAGCAAGCAGGTGACTTAGCAACAGAGAAACCTCCCCAGCAACACAAATGTCTGATGCTCTTATCAGAAGACCAACTGGGACCCTCCATCTGCAGAGCTGGGACATTGTCGGCTGAAGATTTTACAAGATACAGAATACAGCTATGGAGTGGTGGAAAAATGAATTAGAGAGAAATAAAGGTTCTGTCCTTAGCAGACTATATAGGATATGTATGTAACATAATGTCAAGGGTGACAACTAAAAATACAGTGAATGCAAAGAGATACACTCAAAACATTGAACATAAATCAAAATAAAATTCTGAAAATAGCATAACAGCAAGGAAAATAGAAGAGATGAAACAGAAAACAAGTAGAAATGTCAGACAAACCAGAAATATCAGTACATACATTAGATATAAAGAACTGAAATGCAGTAATGAAAAGACAGACTGGCAGAATAATCCATGCCTAAGCTACATGAGAACCATAAGAAAGTCATTCTATATGTAATACACATTTATGCTAAGGTAAAAATGGAAAACATACACCATGTGTGCTGGTTTGATTCAGGGGTCCCCCATAAACTTAGGTATTCTGAATGCTAGGTTCCCAGCTGATGGCAATTGGAAATTAAAGCCTCCTGGAGGCGGTGTATTGTTGGCGGTGAGTTTATGGGTGTTATAGCCAGTGTCCCCTTGTCAGTGTTGGGCGCACTCTCCTATTCCTGTTGTCCACCTGATGTTGGCCAGGGGGTGATGTCCACCCTCTGCTCATGCCATTGATTTTCCCTGCCATCAGGGAGCTTCCCCTGAAGTCTGTAAGCCAAAATAAACCTTTTTCTCAAAAGCTGCTCTTGGTCAGGTGATTTCTGCCAGCAATACGAACCTGACTGCAACACCATGCAAAAATCAAGACAGCGTATTGTGCATAAGCAGTACATGGGAATTGTAAATGGTGGTGCTGCAGACAGACCCTTAGCATGCCACTGCTCTGAACGATTGGAACAACTACATTTGTTTTGAAATGTTGGGAATGAGTAAGAGAAATGGCATTATTTTCTCCTGTATCAGAGTTCTTTTTTTTTTTTCCCCCCCCCAATGCTGGGTTGGGAATAAAGCCCAGAGCCTGGACTGGAGACAGATTAGCAGGTAAGAGCATTTGCTTGCAAAGCCTGATGATCCAGGTTCAATTCCACATAAAAAAGCCACATAAAGCCAGATGCACAAAGTAGTACATGCATCTGAAGATCTGACATTCATATGCAGTAGCAAGAGACCTTGGCATACCCATGTAATCTCTCTCTCAATCTCGAGAAATCAATCAATATTTTAAAAAATAAAACCCAGAGATTTGTGAAAGGCAAGTACTCTAACAAAGAGCTACATCCCCAGCCCAAATGTAACTTCTTGAATGAATCCTCTAAGCATAACATTCTAAAGGGATGATCTGGGCGGGGGAGTGTGCAGGTGACAATAACTTAGTTTTAATATCAAATGACTACCGGAAACCCAGAAACAGTATTTGTAAAGCATATGTAGAAAATTTTATTAAAAACAGAAAATAGCCAGGCTTGGTGGAGGATTGCTGTGAGTTCGAGGCCACCCTGAGACTCCATAGTGAATTCCAGGTCAGCCTGGGCTAGAGTGAGACTCTACCTCGAAAAACCAAAAAACAAACAAACAAACAAAAAACCCAGAAAATACTAGACTATTCTAGAATATAGAGGCCTCGGGCTGGAGAGATGGCTTAGTGGCTAAGCGCTTGCCTGTGAAGCCTAAGGACCCCGGTTCAAGGCTCGATTCTCCAGTACCCACATAAGCCAGATGCAGAAGGTAGTGCATGCATCTGGAGTTCGTTTGCAGTGGCTGGAGGCCCTGATGCACCCATTCTCTCTCCCTCTCTCTCCCTGCCTCTTTCTCTCTCTCTGTCACTCTCAAATAAATAAAAATAAACAACAAAAATAGAATATAGAGACCTAACAAATTATCACTCTGTCAGAATACATTAAAATAAGAGTGACATTACACTTTTTGAAACATTAATTCTTCTAAAAGTTGGAATGGTACTATTTCCTGGACAGCTAACAGAATTATCTATTCTCCCTGACTGCTAACATTAAATTCTAAGACTAAAATTTCTGCCTTGCCTATATCTTCAAAAATAGAATAAAATCAGTCAACAATACAAAGGAAATTGTTCTGGTAGAACACTCTAGTCTATGTCCTTTGTTATATTATAAGTCAACTCCACTTCTTTCAGTGCATAAAGTTTAGGAAGTGTCTTCTATTGTTTTGAATAATTTCAAATTGCATGCTACAAACTTATGAGTAGATAAATTGATGAACAGGTAAGTCAGCGGTTACAATATCCCTATTTAAGTTGTTACCTTGAAAACCAATTCCATTCAGTTATTGATTTAAATAATACTGTTTATAAACAATGGAAAGACATGAATAATAACTTCTTGTACTGTATGAATCCTGCCTCTCACGAAGCACCGTCCAGCTGCAAAGGGAGCTCCTGCCAGCACTGCAAAGCTAGCTGATGTGCTACAGTCAAGAACCAACGTCTAAAACTGACTAAACACTAAACAATTTACAAATGATTGTGTAACCATACCTTAAGTACTGTTTAAATATAGAAGCATGTGTATTTCACACATAAAATACTTTTATCAGTGAATACAAAAAAGTGCAAGATAAGAAGACAGTGACAAAGAAATTAATCTAAATCTCTTTGAATATTTATCTCTAAACATACAATATAAATCTGTATGAAAGTGATTACAACTCTCCCAGTGGAAAGGAAAATGACACATCTGAATATAAAATTAGGACATTTTCCCCCACATAAACACATTGAGCAATAATGCTGCCCAGCGTCCAATCAGGAAAGCCTATGTTCTCACAGAAAAAGGACAGACTACCCTTAAAACGAAGCTTTGGAATACAGGGCTGCTTTCAGTTAATTTGACATCCTGTCTCCCAGGCAAGAAAACTTAAAAGGTTGACAGGCTCCTCGCTAGTAAATCTCTGATTGTTAGCAATGAGATAAACTCTTGGAAATACACAGTTGATAGTCTTTTTGTAGCCGTGACACACAATGATGTAAAACCAATCTTTGGTTCAGTATTAGAAACTACTTCCAGCAGAACACTTTGAAGTGAATATGAGACCATCTTTCCTGATTCTATTAATATAAGTTATTCAATTAAAACAGGAAACTAGAATTAGGTCCAGTAGTACATATTCTGGGGTTTTTTGTTGTTGTTGTTTCTTGAGGTAAGGTCTCGCTCTAACCCAGGCTGACCTGGAATTCACTATGTAGTCTCAGGGTGGCCTCGAACGAACTCACAGTGATTCTCTTACCTCTGTCTCCTGAGTGCTGGGATTAAAGGTGTGTGCCACCATGGCCAGTCTATTCTGGGTTTTAACTGGTAAAGAATCTTTTTACACTAACCATGTATCCCTACTCAAGTTTTCAGAGTAAGCCAGGCCATTAGGTGGCACGTCACATACATCTTTGGACACTCCTTGCTCTCCAACTACTAAGGAGCACAAACATTAAGAAATTTGATAGCACACCCTCACTTAACAGATTTTTCCTAATATGTTGGCTTCTCTAATTTAAGGTGCTCACACAAATCACTAGTAGAAGGCATAAATCTTGAAAATTTAGCGTTTATTTAATGTGCAAAAGTAAGTATTCTTTTCTTGTTTGTTTGTCTGTCTTTTGACACAAGGTCTCATTCTACAGCCCAGGCTGTGCTGAACTCACTGTTTAGAGCAGCCTGGCCCTGAACTCATGGCAGCCTTCTTCCCTCGGCATCCCAGGTGCTGCAAGAGAGCCTTCAAGCCTGGCTACTATTCTGCCTTTAAATATTAAAGACAAATGCACTTTTAAACAATATTAGAATTACATAAAATAATTGAGTCTAAAGCTTTTTAAGAATATGCTTATATATGAATCAATAATAAGACTATCTTTAAAAATCATATTCAAAAGCTTGGATTCTGTCTTTTTGTGTTTGTTTTTGAGACAGCGTTTGTCAAAAAGCTGACTGGTCTTAAACTTGTAGCAATCTTGCATCATCCTCCCAAGTGCTGGGATTAACAGGAGTATACTACCATCTTACTCTGTGTGTGTGTGTGTGTGTGTGTGTGTGTGTGTGTGTGAGAGAGAGAGAGAGAGAGAGAGAGAGAGACAAAGAGAGAGAGAGAGAGGTAGAGAGAGAGAGAGAGAGGCGTGTGCAGAGGGCAGAGCGGACATCGGGTCATCAGGTGTCCTCTATCACTCTTCTGCTTATTTCCCTGAGATGGAGTTTCTCACTGAACCTGAAGCTCCCTGAGTTTTTTGATTAGACTGGCTGGCCGAGACCTCAGCAATCCCCCTGTCTCTACCACCCTCAGGGCTGAAGTCACAGGAGTGTTGCTCAGCGATGCCCAGCTTCTTATGTGGGTATTGGGGCTCTAACTCAGTCCCTCATCCTGCTTCTGAGCCAGTTCACTAGCCCTAACTGTATGTGTTTAAAACAATCCTCAATCTCTGACATAATCACCAGCCTCTGGAAGTCATCCTGATTCCTTCAGTCATTCTGTATGAACAACCAGATGTCTGCCTCACAGTACTGTTCTTTCCACATCACCCATGTCACTGTCCTATTTCGGCATTTTCCCCTGAGACAAGGGGGAAAGATCTGCTCCTTTCCTTTGAGGGTTCCACTGGCTGCTTCTGCAGCTCATTCTTATCTCTTTTCCATCCTGTGCCCCTTACTTTAAATCTGGACTTCAGCCCTTTCATCCGCTTGTGTCTTCTGAAAACAGTCTTTCCCAAAGTACCCTTTACTTACTGCCCCAGGTGCCTTTCCCATATGCACATAAGCAGACTCTAGCTCCACAGCTGCGCTGTCTGTGTGCCATCTAAAGTAATTACAATTCCAGTCTCCTCAGTCCTGCTAGCCAGCAGTCCCCTGCAGCTAGTGGCTACCACCCGGGACAGTGCCGGAAGTTCAGTGGACAGCACAGCTCCAGAGCAGCCTTTCACTCTGCGCTCTGGACCGCAGCCCTGCCTGCTTAGAATGCAGGGCGCAGTGCCATTTGTTGCACAGTTTTCTTCTTGTCCCAAGCAGAGGAGGCCTCACATCCCTTCACTGAGATGGGTTAGGGTGGGTTTTGTGCTGATCCTTCAGCTGGACACACTGCTCTTCAACACTTAGTGCTAAAAAGGACTCCAGAAATACCTCACAGCAACCAGGCTTACAGGCTCCAGGGAAAGCTCCACAGTGGCTGGGAAAAACAATGGCATGAGCAGAAGGTGGACATCACCCCCTGGCCCACATAAGGTGGACAACAGGAACAGGAACAGGGGAGTGTGCCAAACACTGTCAAGGGGAAACTGGCTATAACACCCATAAGCCTGGCCGCAACAATACACTCCTCCAGGAAGCGTTAATTCCCAAATCTCCATCAGCGGGGAACCTAGCATTCAGAACACCTAAGTTTATGGGAGACACCTGAATCAAACCACCACACTCAGCTCCTGGCTCCCATAAACTGATATTCATATATGATGTAAAATACAATGCATTTAGTCTAAGTTAGCTGATGTTCATATATCCCCATAGTCCAAGATCTTTTAACTGAGCCATAATGCCAAAAACTCCCCCCAAAAAACCCATAATGGCACAGAATAAACATTCACACTGCAAAAGATGTCATTGGGCATAGCAAAGAAATTACCAAGCAATACATGACTTAAACAGAGCAAATACCAAACTCTGTAGCTTCAAGTCCAACAACTCTAGTTAGTGACAAATCTCCAAGTCCAATAACTCTAACCAGCAACAAGTCTCTGGAGTTCCAATTCTGCCTGCCAGCTAGGCTACTCACAGTCCTGGAAAACTTCATCAGGGCCAGCAGCTTTCCTTAGCAGCCATCTTGTGGTCCCGGCATCTCCACTGCAATCCACGGTTCATCCTCGTGGCCCCATGGGGGGTCTCCATGCAAGCCTCCAGCAAACCTGCTTCACACTGCCCATGGCCATTTCCAAAACACAAGACTGTGTTGCAAACTCAATGACCCTCTCTTTCCTGCATTTCTTATACTCCACAATACCAGGTAGGGTGCCAATTTGTTAATCCAGGGGGGAATAAAACAGACTTTGAAGAACAAGACACTCCTTGAGCATTCAGGCCCCTT
This sequence comes from Dipus sagitta, assembly GCA_036346955.1. Taxonomy (NCBI): domain Eukaryota; kingdom Metazoa; phylum Chordata; class Mammalia; order Rodentia; family Dipodidae; genus Dipus; species Dipus sagitta. The sequence goes on from CM070790.1 coordinate 13,786,421, forward strand.
CAAAATGGTCTACATTCTTTTTTTTGCCCCAGTGCATGTCAGCTGGCCCAATCTCAAAGATTGTAATCTCTCCATTACAGCTGAATGGGCAGCAGTTCATCCAAAGATTTTTTCTGTGCCATATCCTTCTGCTCACAGCAGTTCATTTCTACACAAAGCAACCTTGCACAACTTCTCAGGACCCAGGCATAACAGCAAGCTTCCCCAACTGCTAGCCCAGTCCAGACAAAGCTCTTTCTCACCCTCATAAGCCAAACCTCACAGTCCATAGTTCTTACTGCATTCAGGCCTTTCAACTCTGACCAGAACAGTCCATTAAGCTGTACTTACAGCACTGCAAGGCATCCCTTAGGTCAAGGTTTCAAATCCTTCCACATTCCTCTTGAAAATCAGCTCCAAAAGGCCAAAGCCACACAGTCAGGTGTCTAGCAGCAAATGACCCCACTCCTTGGTACCACTTTACTGTTGCAGTCAGGTTCGCATTGCTAGTAGAAATCACCCAACTAAGAGCAACTTGTAGGCAAAAGAGGTTTATTTTGGCTTACAGGCTTGAAGGAAAGCTCCACAATGGCAGGGGGAAACGATGGCATAAGCAGAGGGTGGACATCTCACCCCCTGGCCAACATAAGATGGACAAGAGCAACAGGATAGTGTGCCAAACACTGGCATGGGGAAACTGGCTATAACACCCATAAGCCCAACAATACACTACCTCCAGGAGGCTTTAATTTCCAATTGCCATCAGCTGGGGAACCCAGCATCTAGAATACCTAAGTTTATGGGGAACACCTTAATCAAACCACCACAGGCACCAAGCACTGTTCCCTGGCTGGTTTCAATATCACAAGAAATGATTTCATCTTTATCAGTATGTCTGTAGCTCCAAAAGTACTGGTTGCATGAAAGTTACATGTCACTGCAGACAGAAAAACACTCCAAAATAACTAATTCACCAAAGCTAAGGTTATATCTACACTGAAAATTGCATGATAAATTGGTTTCAGGCCAGTAGAGGCTGTTACCAAACGAAATGATGACCTGGAGCTTGAAGTACAGTACTCCTGGCCAAGGTGTCACCTGTCCTGCCAAGGGAGCAGATACTGCCCTTGCTTGGGTAGACTAAACACCATCCTACTGATACCAAACACTTGAACATGCAATCTTGCCATGGTCATAGTCCACTTTACTTTCTGGTCACACTTAGCTGGCAGCAATATAAAAGAAAACTGTGGAAAAACATGTATTTCAAGAACTCGTAAGCTATAAACTGATGATTCAAGGTAATACATTCCTTCAATTTTGACTTAGCAAACAAAATAGTTATAAACACAACAATTATCACAGCCATGTAGGGAGGTTAAATGTATTATATAGAACCGAATTCCATCTGAATAGATCTGACAGATATACACAGAATCCCGAATTACCAAAGCAGTCTGGAAAACCACGAGGAATGCCAACAATGGCTGTCAGTACTTGGTAAGATTTGAATAATCTAAAGCCTTCTTAAGACTTTCTATGGACTAAATGTTTACCGTTACTTCTCAATAAAAAGGGGACAGGGAAGGAAAAAGCCACCTTAAGAGTATTTCTAATTATTTTGTTTTATTGAATGTGTATGTGGCATATGCACGTGTCGTGTAGAGGAGAATGACAGGTGTCTATCACTCTTCCACACGTTATTATTTCCTTGATAGTTATTTCTCTGAAGCAGGAGCTGGCTGACAAGGGAGCCCCAACTATTCTATCTCTGTTCCCCCACAAGACCCTGTTTCCACACACTGACGCTGAGGAACCAGGAGAAAGCATGAAGCTTAAAGACTGCCATGGAGATGGTGAGATTCAACTGCCAATCAACACAGTCAGAAAACACAACACCCTGTGGGGACAGTGGACATAGTTGGAAAGAAATGAACAGGGTATGCTTTATTATTTATTTTTTCTTTTTTGCACTTGCCTCCAAACAGTTAAGTCTCCATCCACTTTGACATAAAGCAATAACGCGTCATCTCTGTCCACAGACGCCTTTTGCTTTCTGGGACCTGCATGCTACGCTTGCCTTCTTCACCAAGCTCTTCGGTAAACAATTTCTCCAAATTCCTGAACTTCACAGAACTTACACCAGCTTAAATCAATGCATCACCACCAATTCCTGCAATTGCTCATGAACCAAGGAAATCTATTTTTCTGGGTATTTCATTCTCCAAGTCCTCACTTTTATTTCAAGAATCTAATACCTAAGGTGACACAGATAATCGCCAAGCTTTTGCCAAATAAACCCATTCTTATGCCTTTTTATGTAAAAAGAAACAAAATAACAATTTTACAGCCTTTGAAAGTATATACTTATGTTTTACACGTTGGGCTGATTACATTAAACACTACACTGCCTATTCGTTTGTGGTCCTGGACTCTGCTTCTGCGTGTACATAAAAGAGGCACAGCAAATGAGGCATCCTTGTACTAGTAAATGCCCACTACCTACCCATAAAAGGACAATGATGACTGGTGGTCATATGATTACATCTTACCCTGAGTTCCAAGGCCCTCATGCTGAATGATGGTCAGAGTATTTTTAGCACTAAGTATATTTTGACATATAACACAAAGGATAGCTGGCTACTTTTTACTATCTTAAACAAACCATACTCCACCTCTGCCAAAACATAACTTATACTATCTGTATCTTTATGAGTTCATATTTCCCAATCCCTGCAATATTCTGTAATTATAATAAAACCTAACTGGATAAGTTTCAACCCAACAAGGAATATGCTTTGTCATATACCTTCAAAGTAGCACATACTGCTCATGTGGGACCACTGCACACAGGACTTCTGTTTTTACAGAGCACATAAAAATACTAGTCTCATAAGCCATGCAATGAGAGAGTAGACATTCAAATAACATGAGCTACAGTGTGCAGAATGGGAAAGCTATTAGAAAAAGACGTTCGCCTATACAGAGCACACAGAGAAGCTTAAGCACATGAGCGTCTAGCTGACCTAAGGGAAACAGCCATGGCAGTTTCAAAATTAGTAGTGATTAGAATGAAAAGAGCAAAACAAAACACCAAAGTAGCAAACTACGGGAGAGAAGGTAAGAGCATGTGACTTACAGGAACTCTTCTCCAGGGTGTCTGGGTGTATTTATCCGCATATGTGCATTTTTCCACTTTGGATTTTTGGTGGCAGTTACACCTGGTTGCCTAAACAAAAATGCAGATGTTTACATGGGTTTAAGTTTGAACATACACACAGGTAATGAGAGACTGTCTTAGACGGTAGAGCAAAATCACTAAAAAGTCACCCACTGCAACATACTTCTGCCTACTTTCATGAGGAAAGGTCTACATGAAACAGCAGTCTACTCAGCTGTCTCTCACCTTGTGCACAGCCAGGGTTTGAAAGCATGCCTGCAAGCCAGGATTCAAATAGTTTCTAATTACTCGTGGCAATCTTTTAAACTGTCTATAAAACATAGCACATGCAATTTTATGTATACACATATACAGAATATCAACTATGTAGTACAGAATATACATAGCAACAGATAGTGTATAAAGAATACAATTGCAAAACTTTTATATTATTTTTCTAAGGTATTATAGTACCAGAGACACAATTTTCTTAAGTGGGTTGGTGACAGGACTCTATTGAATATCAAATGCCAATAGTCCACATGTCAGACTTATTGATAAGCAGGGCTGTGAAGCCCCTTTGGTGATGTTCTAACTTTACAGAACTAGAATATTCTAGAGTGTGTTAGCTCAAGACAAGATCCATCTGACAATTTCAATTCACAGACTAATTCTCTACAAGTGATTTCAGTGAAAGAACACTCATTTATAAGACACAATGCACCTATGTGTACACCTAGGGTCTCTCATGTTTTCATCAAAATTCAAAACGAAAATGTGATAATGAGATAATGTTACATAATCCTACTGAAAGATTTTCTCATCACAAATTCTGAAAATTCTAGATTACTGCATCAAGTTTAAATATTTCTATTTTAAAAATATTTGCCAGTATTTAAAAAATTGGTTACAATTAAACAATCCCAAATTCCTGCTACAAAATGAGTAATTTTAAAAAATCTGGTTTGGGGAGATGGTTTAGAGGTTAGGGCATTTGCCTGCAAAGCCAAAGGACCAAGGTTCAATTCCCCAGGACCCACATAAGCCAGATGCACAAGGTGGTGCATGCGTCTGGAGTTTGTTTACAGTGGCTGAAGGCCCTGGTGTACCCATTCATTCTCTCTCAAATAAACAAAATACATTTAAAACATTAAAATCTATATAGCACATATATTTTCCCAGCCCCTAGGATGGCACAGCCATCAGAACAAAGCTCCCTTTGTGAGTAAGTAATCTTAAGAGTCTGCAATACGACTTAGCCTTCAACATATCTGTGACAGTACTGAACCTAAGTCATTATTTCAAGTTTGAAAAAAGCCTGGTCTTAATTTTCTTAAGAGCTGGGAGGCACTGTATATATATGTCTTTCATCTGAACTAATCTTTTATATTACAACAGTTATAAAATTATGAAAATTCAACCAAACACAACTCTGAGGGATCACTCAATGTCATACACAGAGATGAAATATTTTCATAGACTCCTTTCAACATGGTGCTTAAGGCTAAACACCCATACTGCTCATAGAGAGAGAAAATACGTCTCGTTTGCAATTCTCCAGCAATCACTTCTTAAGCATGTCTAAAAGAAAGCTATTTACACTACAAAATAAGCATAAATTAGAGAATTTTAAATACCTAAGAAGAGGCCATCATCAAAAATGGACCAACAAAGAATTCTTCACAATGAATACTTCGTATTTTTTGCTGAAAGTTAAATCACACACTTTTGTTGGAGTACATACAGTTGAAACATAATGCAATACGCAACTATGAAAGCCAAAAATAAAGTCAGGTTCTAAGCCTTATAAAAAGCACATATTGTCCCACTTTGAAAAGCCTCCATTTATACTCTAATACTTACAAGCTGATGTTCTAATAGTTGAATTTTTTCATCTTTTTTCTTTATTTCCTCTTTAAGTTGTTTTATTTCATTTAATAAATCTTCATTCTGAAATATTGAAAAAAATAAGTTACTTAAATATCCTAGTGAGAATTAAGTCAGTGAAGACCAGCAATGAATTCAATTCAAGGAAAATTCTCTTAATTTTTTTTCAAGATTTCATGTTCTAATGGCAACTGACATATAAACAATGGACAATAATGGAAGTTGTTATTGACAGCTAATATCCACAGAGCTCTTTCCAGGTATCAGGACTAGCACTGCCGGGTGTTTACACACTCCATCCTGACTACAGTAGGTGTGCCCTGGTGTTTCCTCCTGGGTACTGAAACATTTGATGCTGACCATATTCAAGTGTGACCCCCAGGCCATGCAGTAAAGCCCCACACACACTTCAACTAAAATCTCAAATCTCAAGGACACATGTTAAGATGTCCATCAGAGAAAACAAGGGGCATGAGCAGGGAGAATAGTATAATTAATGGACAGAAGAATTTCATTACTGGTTCAGAAATCAACAAAAAGTTAAAGATACAAGACAATAAACACGATTTTTGATTGTTTTTTCATGAGCAACTTTCCTGAAGAGAAATGCCTGATTTAAGGAAAAAACAGCTTACCAACTTCATGAATCAGACATGCCCAATACTACCAATGGGAGCCTACTGGCAAGTTAAACAGTAATCCAGCTACAATTCTGTGGACTGCTGACCTGTCATAGGCTTGGTATGTGCGCCACTACTCAATCATGTGTGTTTATGTAAGAGTGCACAGACACACACATACTGAGCAAACACCACAAATAAGGACATTAGAATATATAGATGGATGAGGGATTTTATTCCAGACAATATGTATGCAAATATGGTTTGACTGTAAACATCCCCCATAGGCTTATGTGTTTGAACTTTTGTCCCAAGCTGGTGGCACTGTTTGGAAGGATGGGGAACATTAAAGTGGTACAGCCTTGCTGGAGGAAAGGACATGTCATTATGCAGCTGATAAATTCATGCTGAAGCATCACAGGGGTATTGTTTAAATTTCACTAAGAAGCAAAGATCAAGAGGAAATCTCAGGATTTTCCCCCAAAGCAAAGCTCTAGGGTTTGTTTTTGCAGTAGTGGAGAGGGGCCCCAGGAGCTGGTAGATACTAAGCAAGTACTCAGTCCTTTATTTTTATTTACTTAAGAGAGAATGAATATGAGTGTACAGGGCTGTGCCAGAGCCTTTGGCCACTTCAAATGAACTCCCGACACATGCACCGCTTTGTGCATCTAGTTTTACGTGGGTACTATGCAATCGAAGTCAGGCGGGCAGCCTCTGTAAGCAGGTGCCTTTAGCCTCTGAACCATCAGCACCAGCCCAAGCTCTTTTATTCTTATTTTGAGACAAGGTCTCACTAAGTTGCCCATTTTGGCCTTAAATTCACTATGTAACACAAACAGGCCTAAACTTGCAATTTTCTTGCCCCAGCCTCTCAAGGAGCTAGAACTGCAGGCATGAGCCACTACCACTAGCTATGGTCTTGGTTTTAATACCTCCGTTTTTCAAAGTCGTAATTGTTGTTTTCTTATTTTAGTAATAAGAATTCACCCTAAGTAGCTGTCCATACCTTATGTATCTGATCACTGTCTTCCGGCTCTGGACTTGACGGCAGCGAGAGCTGAATGTCATGCAAGGACCCGCTTCCATCATGCTGCGAAGAAGAAACACAGAAAACAGTGGCATGGCATTCACGTCAACCTGAATTCAGCCCAGATCAAACAGCAGCATGCCAAAGAACAAGTACGAGATACAAGTCCAGAAGCCACCTTTGTACCTCTGTACCCAAGACAGAATGTGGGAGAAGGAAAAGGGAGTGAGGGTAAATACATCCCCTGGCAGGAAGTACAAGACTTCATGTGAGCAGATAAGGCAGGAAGCCAATGAATGTCATGGAGTTAGAAAAGGAAAGCAAGAAACTTCCCAAAGATTTTAAAGATGATCTCAGCTAATAAAAAAAAAAAAAAAAAGTAAAACTGAATTGAATCTGCTTTGGTATAAATGTGTTTTGAATATAAACAATTCAGAAAAATATTAGATAAGTCAGCCAAACAGAGACATAAAAATCATTTGATTAAAAAGTTTAGATGCACATGATTCCACATATGTGAAGTCTGAAAGCAGTGTCAGGCACTGCGAGATCATGAATATCAAGGCCATTTTCTGTCTAGAAGATTGAACTGTAAGTCCTACGCAACATCCTATTTTTAAAAAGCAAGGAGGGCACGAAGGAGGATTTTACAAGACAAATCTCAACAACAATTTCACCTCAGTTTCCAATGGCATATAAAAGTGGGGCAAGTCTTTATAACGTTATATTTTAGCAAAGAAGGGCTAAAGTTTAACTGACTTCTAAATATCTAAATATCTTCCTGCCTACTACACAGTGGGAACCCCAAGGAATGGGAGAAAATCCAAGCACACACTGTTTTGCAGCAGATGTGGACGCCACTGTGGGAACATGCAGCAGGACAAGGAAAATCAGCCAAGCCAGAAACACCAGAGGAGATGCTGGGAAGTGACACTATTAAACTGCACATGACTTCCTAGGTTCACTCTGTGCAGCACTGGCCTGCATCTGCTTGTAAATAGTTTAGGAAAGGCTTAAAAAAAAAAAAGATGAAGAAGAAAAGAAATTAACTAGGACCACGATTCCAGCCTCTGGTGAACAATCTGAATGGATCTAGACAGCAAAGCACAGGCTTTGGTAACAGAATGGACATACAACCCACAGTGATTTTTAAAAAGGTGGGGGAGCAGGTCTGAAGATGGGGCTCAGTGGTACAGCAAGTGTCTACCATGAGTGAAGCCCTCGGCTCACACCCCAATACCAAAAACAGAAAGAAGGCAGATAAATTTAAATGGAAGAACTACTGCGAGACACGGCAGTGCACACCTATAATTCTAGCACACAGGATGTGGAAAGCAGAAAAATATGAGTTTGAAGCCAACAGTGCCTACATGGTAAGTGAGGGAGGGAGGGAGGGAAGAAAGAAGACGAAGGAAAGAAGTAAGGAGGGAGGGAAAAATTATTTCCATTCGTATGAAATAATTTTGGATGGGTGTAGAGAATCTCAAACTATCAGGACTAGAAAGATTGCTCAGTAGTTAAAGGTGCTTGCTTACAAAGCTCAACAACCTGGGTTCTATTCTGGGCAGGGGACAGGAGGGGAGGGGAGGGGAGGGAAAGAGGGACAGGGAGGAAGGGTAAAGAAATCCCTGCTGGGTGTGGTGGGACACACATTTAATCCCAGGACTCAGGAGGCAGAGATAGGAGGATTACCAAGAGTTTCAGGGCAGCCTGAGACTACAGAGAGAATTCCAGGTCAGGTTGGGCAAAAGCAAAACCCTACTTCAAAACAAACAAACAAGTGGGCAGGAGAGATGGCTTAGCAGTTAAGGCACTTGCTTGTGAAACCTAAGAACTCAGGTTTGATTCCCCAATACCCACATAAACCAAAAGCATAAGGTGGCACATGCATCTGGAGTTCATTCAGAGTGGCTAGAGGCCCTGGCGTGCCCATGAGTGTGCTCTCTCTCTCCCTCTGTCTGTCTCTCTCTCCTTGCCTCTTTCACTCTCTCTCAAATAAATACTTTTTCTAAAAACTACAAAGCCAGCCGTCATGGCACAAGCCTTCTATCCCAGCACTTGGGAGGCAGAGGTAGGAGGTAGGTAGGAGGCCAGCCTGAGACTACATAGTGAATTCCAGGTCATCCTGAGCTAGAGCGAGACCCTACCTCAAAAAATTCAAAAAAAAAAAAAAGCACTACAAAAGAGGGATGAAGAGATGGCTTAGCAGTCAAGGTGCTCGCCTGCAAAGCCTAAGGACCCATGTTCAATCTCTTTCCAGATTCCATGTAAGCCAGACACACAAAGGTGACGAAAGCACAAGGTCGCACATGCACACTAGGTGGTGCAAGTGTCTCGAGTTCCATTGTAGTGGCTGGGGCCCTGTCATGCCAATTCTCTCTCCCTCTCTCTCTCTTTAATTAAAAAAAAACTACAAAAGCAATCAAATAAAAAAACTTTTACACATATAGTGCTCTATGTAAACTGAACACTATATTAATAAAATGTACTGCATTCATAATTCATGCCACATACAAAAGTTCTCAAATCATATATCTAAATTTTAAACAAAACTTTAGAATTTAGAAAATTTTTGTGACCTTGGATTGAGCAAAGATTTCATACACACACACACACACACACACACACACACCAAAACTATGGTGTATTAAAAAAAACGCACAAAAACTAGAAACTGGGGCTGGATAGATGGCTTACTTGTTACACACTTGCCTGTGAAGCCTAAGGATCCTGGTTCAAGGCTCAATTCCCCAGGACCCACGTAAGCCAGATACACAAGGTGGCACATGCATCTGGAGTTCATCTGCAGTGGCTGGAGGCCCTGATGCACCCATTCTCATTCTCTCTCTCTGCCTCTTTCTCTGTCTATTGCTCTCACATAAATAAACAAACAAACTGGAAACTGGGGAGCTGGTTCAGTGGATAAAATGTTCACCACTCAAACCTGAGCACTCCAGACAGGGAGATAGGAGACAGCTAAATTCCCTAAAGCTCACAAGGGACACAGCAGTCAACAATAGCAAGAAGAGAACAACGGGGCCAGAAGACCAACATCTAACTAATGTTGTCATCTGATCTCCATGCGCATACTACACTTTTACAAATATGCACACCTCTCTCTCCCTCTCTCTCTCTCTCTCTCACACACACACACACACACACACACACCTTCAAGAGCAGAACTTCTGCTATTTATTTTTGGGGCTGGAAAGACTGCCTCAGTTGGTAAAGTACTTGACATGTAAGCATGAAGACCAGAGTTTGACCCTCACAATCAATGTAAAATACCTGCCAAGCATAACAGTAGTCTCAGGTCTTAGTTTAGGGAAACAGACACGCAGATTCCTGGGGCTCAGAGACCAACCAGTGTAGCCTAATTTGTGAACTCTGGGACAATGTAACTATCTTTAAAAAAAGATCGACTACAAGTAAGGAACATCACCTCATGTTGTCCTCTGACCTCCACATGTATGTACACACATATACACTCACACACATATTTGTGGAAAGTTAACTAAATAAAAATAAAGGCCAGATACTGAGGAAAATACTGGTAAAATGCAGACAAAATATTATTTATTTATTTATTTATTTACACGTAGAGAGACAGGGAAGAAAGAGCAGAGAAAATGAATGGGCATGCCATGGCCTCTAGCCACTGCAAATGAACACCATATGCATATGCACTTTGTACAGCTGGCTTTACCTGGGTACTGGGCAACTGAACCCAGGTTGTTAGGTTTTGCAAGCACCTTAACCACTGAGCCATCTCTTCAGCTCATTATAGAAGGTTTTTAATCTAGTTCATCACATCACATTACTGACTTCATTAACTCATAAGCAAGCACAGAACTGTCACAAAAACTAAACACTGGTAAGAGGGTAACCATACTGTGGCTATGGTCTACAGGGAAAATTCGGCCAGCTGCCTGTTTATTATAGTCCACAAGTTAAGAATGGGGTCCACATTATTTGATTACTCCATTTGTAATATTTCATGAATATCTACATAATAGTATCTATTTTAACTCTTGTCCCAAAAACCTATAATATTTACTATGTGGCCTGTAAGTCAAACTGTTAAAATCATGCTCAGGGTCTGGAGAGATAGCTCAGCAGTTAAGGTGCTTGCTTGCAAAGCCTAATGATCTGTGTTCAATTCCTCAGTGCCCATGTAAAGCCATGCATTTAGGAGTTAGTTTGCAGTGATTAAAGGCCCTGGTGCACTCATTTTATCTCCTTTTGTCTCTCTCTACTTGCAAGTAAATAAAAATATTTATTAAAAAATTTTAGGGCAGCTAAGGCACTTGCCTGTGAAGCCTAAGGACCCATGTTCAACTCTCCAGGTTCCATATAAGCCAGATGTACAAACTGACACAAGCACACAAGGTCACATATGCACACAAGGTGGCACATGCATCTGGAGTTCGACTGGAGGTCCTGGCACACCAGTTTTCTCCCTCTCTCATGAAAAAAAAAATTTAAAACACACATAAGCCACAAAGGAAATAGTAACACATTCTACAGAATTTTTGTCACACTGTTAATGCAACGTTTTACGTCACTGTTATTATCAATGTACTAAGATTAAGAATCATTTAAAAAGAAAGGTTCCCTATATCAAGCTAATATTTAAAATATTTTATTTTTATTAACTTGAAAGAGAGGAGAAAGGAGGGAGGACAGAGAGAGAATGAGCATGCCAGAGCCTCTAGCCACTGCAATGGAACTCCAGACTCATGCACCACTATGAGCATCTGGCTTACATGGGCTCTGAGAAATCAAACTTGAGTTCATAGGCTTCACAGGCAAGAGCCTTAACCACTAAGCCATCTCTACAGCCCATCAGGTAAATTTTAAAAACTGAAGAGCAGTGTAAAGAAGATAAAAGTGTATTACAGCACAAGACAACTAGGAAGTTATTAGTTAACCGTTTCGATGTCACAAATGAAATAAAAACAATCTTGAATTGCTTTTGCAAGTCTAGCAATTTAGACATATGAAATCACAGAGGAAAAAGCTTTTACTGTTCCATCACAGCACAGAAGTTTTAAAGATCATAAAGACAATCGTCTCACAAATAAGACACTCCTTAACGGTAGTGTGCTCTATTCATCCTTCACTAAGATGAAAGCATGTGGACCAAAATTAGGAAATACTCTAAGACATGCAGAAACATAAGGAAGGATAAAGAAAAAAAAAATCACAGAAGGGACACAAACCACTCTGTTTTCAAAGGATATTTAAGAAATAACTTCACGCATACAATTTTTTACTTCATATCATACATACTTAGGATGTGGGATACTGTTCCAAGTGTCTGCATAAATATTTAACAATCACACAGGAAGAAATACTTCAAAAACACAGACACATGACCTGACCAAAGCGTAAGCAGTTTCCAGCCAGCTGACTGCACGCGCTGTGTGTGAGGCAGCTTTAGTGAGTGAGCGGCCAGCCGTTTCTATGGGCTGGAGGGGGGGGGACATAATTCTAAATGCAATTAGAATATAAACACATTCATCAAAATTTTAACCAAAAGCTGGGTATGGTGGCACACACCTTTAACCCCAGCACTTGGGAGACCAGAGGAAGGAGGATGGCCATGAGTTTAAGGTCACTCTGGGACTACAAGGGAGTTCTAGGACAGCCTGAGCTAGACCGAGTCCCTGCCTCAAAAAAAAGCAAAAGAGACAACTATTTTTTCGTGATAGTTCTGAGAATTAAATCCAGGACTTTCTTCATGCTATCAAAGAGTTCTGCCACTGAGCTACATTCCACCCACATGAGCATTTTAGTAAAAATGAATAAGCCTTCTCAAAGGATTACTGCCAGCGAGACGCCTTCTAGGTTTTTTGTTTTTTTTTTTTTTTCTTGAGACAGAGAGAGAGAGCATAAATTATAACAGCCCAATATCACCACTTTTCCACATATTAACTCCATCTTACCCAGGCTAGCCCATGAGGTTGCAAAAACTGTGGTCTTCTTATGAGCTCTAGAGCTGCTGCAATGGACATGGGTATGTGAAGAAAAGAGACAATCTGTAGCCCTGGGCAGGCCCTGCTGCCAGGCAGGCATCACCTGTGATGTCAACAAAGCTGCCTTGTGTTGATACACCAGAGCCCAGGCACAAGGGGCCTCCCAGGAAAAGCAGCAGAAGGGAGAGGCTCTCCGCCTTTGCTTTCCAGAGGTCTATTGTTTTATTTAAATAATTCAGACATACGGAGCCAGGTTCACATTGCTGGTAGAAATCACCCAACGAAGAGCAGCTTCTGGGAAAAAGAGGTTTATTTTGGCTTACAGGCTCAAGAAGCGTCGTGATGACAGGGAAAACGATGGCATGAGCAGAGGGTGGACATCACCCCCTGGCCCACATAAGGTGGACAACAGAAAGGAGACTATGCCAAACACTGGCAAGGAGAAACTGGCTATAATAGCCATAAGCCCGCCCACAACAATACACTGCCTCCAGGAAACATTAATTCCCAAGTCTCCATCAGCTGGGAACCTAGCACTCAGAACACCTAAGTTTATGGGGGAACACCTGAATCAAACCACCACATTCTGCCCCTGGCCCCCATAAACTGATATCCATACATGTTGTAAAATACAATGAATACAGTTCAACTTTAAAAGTCCCCATAGTTTGTTTTTTTTTTTTTTTTTTTTATCAATTCCAGTGATGTTCATACATCCCCATAGTCCAAGGTCTTTTAACTGAGCCATAATACCAAAAACTAACCTCAAAAAGCCCATAATGGCACAGAATAAACATTCACACTTCAAAAGATGGCATTGGGCATAGCAAAGAAATATTCAACCAAGACAAGATTAAAACAGGGCAAACATCAAACTCTAGTTCCAAGTCCAACAACTTTAGTCAGTGAAAAGTCTCCAAGTCTTCTAATTCTAACCAGCAACAAGTCTCCACCCCTCCAGCTAGGCTACTCACAGTCCTGGAAAACTTCATCCAGGGTAGGCAGCTTTCCTTAGCAGCCATCTCATGGTCCCAGCATCTCCACTGGGTCTCCACTGCAATCCACAGTTCATCCTCATGGTCGCATGGGGTCTCCATGCAGGCCTCTAGCAAACCTGCTTCACACTGCTCATGGCCATTTCCAAAACACAAGACCATGTTGCATACTCAATGACCCCCTCTTTCCTGCATTTCTTATACTCCACCATACCAGGTAGGGTGCCAACTTGTTAATTCAGGGGGGAATAAAGCAGACTTTGAAGAACAGGACACTCCTTGAGCACTCTGGCCCCTTCAAGAGTCTATATTCTTCCTGTTGCCCCAGTGCAGGTCAACTGGCCCAATCTCAAAGTTTGTAATCTCTCAATTGCAGCTGAATGGGCAGCAGTTCATCCAAAGATTTTTTTAAGCCTGCCCCCAACAATACACTACCTCCAGGAAGCGTTAATTCCCAAATCTCCATCAGCTGGGAACCTAGCATTCAGAACACCTAAGTTTATGGGGGACACTTGAATCAAACCACCACAGGGATCGACTATCCTGTCACATGTCTAGAATGTGAACAACTTCAGAGTACTATTCGCTCACATAAGGGATTAAAATCTAATGATTTCAAGCTACATTTGTAAAGAATTAAAAAACAGAATTAAGCTGGGCGTGGTAGCACACGCCTTTAATCCCAGCACTCAGGAGGCAGAGGCAGGAGGAGCCTCATGAGTTCGAGGCCACCCTGACAGCACGTAGTGAATTCCAGGTCAGCCTAGACTAGAGTGAGATCCTACCTCAAAGAACCAAAAAGAGATTTAAAGAAAAAAGAAATTTTAAAAAATAAAACAAAACAACAACACAAAAAAATAGACTTATAAGGGCTGTCTTTAATGAAGGCCTCAGAGATAAGGTGCTCCTAACACACTGGTTAGGGTTTAACAGCTTAGAATGAGAGTGATAATGTACCTGGCATTAAAAAACAGACTAGAGGCCTGGAGAGATAGCTCAGTGGTTAAGGCATTTGCCTATGAAGTCAAAGGACCCAGGTTTGATTCCTCAGGACCCGCTAAGCCAGATGCACAAGGTGGTGCATGCGTCTGGAGTTCTTTTACAGTAGCTGAAAGCCCTGGCACGCCCATTCTCTCCTATGTCTCTTTCCTCCTCTTTCTCTCTCTCTAATAAATAAAATTAAATTTAAGTTTAAAAATGCAACACAATACTACTCTTCTCACTAATAAATTCTAAAAAAAAATTATTAAAAAGAGAAGAATGTTGTCATATGTGAAAACTCCTTCAGAATGTGTGAGACAAATAATATTTATAAATTTCTTCTATTTAAATTTATTGTTAAACCTAAGTGTTGAATTTGTATGTCTCTGAATTTGGATATATCTTGCTATTGGTTTTCCTCCCTCATAAAAACATAACTTTTCAGGCTGAGGAGATAAGTGGCTCAGTGGTTGAAGGCGCTTGTTTGCAAAGCCTGATGGCCCTAGTTTGATTCCCCAGTACTCACGTATAACCAGATGCAAAAAGTGGTACATGCATCTGGAGTTCGTTTGTGGGAGGTCCTGACACACCATACTTACATTCACATTCTCTCCCCCCCATTCATATGCACATATATACATACAATAAAAAAATACTACCTCTAGCCAGGCATGGCTATCCCAGGACTCAGGGCTGAGGCAGAAGGCTAGTCAGCCTCGATTACATAGTGACATCCACACCATGAAATAACTTGTTTTTCTAAAATGTTTGGTTTTGTTTTATTTTGAGGCAGAGTCTCACTCTAACCCAGGCTGAACTGGAACTCATTCTGTAGCCTCGCTGGCCTCGAGCTCCAAGCGATCCATCTACCTCAGCCTCAACAATGCAGGGTTTATAGGCATGAACCACCATATACAAGCTTATATTTTGATTTTTTAAAAATAGTACGCTCGGGCTGGAGAGATGGCTTAGCAGTTAAGCGCTTGTCTGTGAAGCCTAAGGATCCCCGGTTTGAGGCTCGATTCCCCAGGACCCACGTTAGCCAGATGCACAAAGGGGCGCACGCGTGTGGAGTCCGTTTGCAGTGGCTGGAAGCCCTGGCGCACCCATTCTCTCTCTCTATCTGCCTCTTTCTCTCCCGCTCTCGCTGTCACTCTCAAATAAATAAAAATGAACAAAAAGCATTAAAAAAATAGTACACTCTTTGAGCCATCCAAGTTTACAACGGCCATTAAAATCTACATTTGTTCTACAGTATTGGTCTATGCCACTAAGAAGTTTTTCTTTACACTTACTTTTAAAAATATTTTTATTTATTTATTTGAGAGAGGGAGAGGAGAGGGAAGGAAGGTGGGAAGAGAGAAGGGGAGAGGAGGAGAAGAGGAGTGAAGGAGACATCAGGGCCTCTAACCACTGTAAAAGAACACCAGACACATGAGCCACTTTGTGCATCTGGCTTTATATGGGTACTGGGGAATAGAACCTGGGCCTGCAAGCTTTGCAAGCAAGCTCCTTTTACCACTGAGCCATTTCTCTAGCTCTTAACACTTATTTTTGAAATTTCTCTATAGCCTTTTCTTAGCAAATACTTCAAATGCTTATTTCTATATTGTCCAGTCTTGTTCACTGCTCTATATTTTAATTTTTCTGCTTGAAGAGGTTTCTTTTCCCGCTCATGTTTTTGTGATCTTTCAATGTCCACCCAGCTTACCCTCTGTATTCCCAAATGTGGAGTTATTTTAATGAATTATAAAACTTGTGATGTTAGGAATTTGAATAAATTAGAAGGGGGAGAGCATTTGTTTATAGAACAGAATACCAATGGAGAAATTAAAATTAATGAACTAGAGCTAAACATAAACCAACCTCAAAGAAAATGGTGAAAGAGTTCACAGAAGTAGATTCCGGGAAATGATGGTGCTACCATCAGGAAAGAAAACACAGAGACCTTTTTAATGTCTCATTTCTTAACCTAGGTGGTGAGTACAAAGCTGTTTCCTATTACTCAATGCTTGTGCCCTAATACTCTCTACATGATGTGCATATATACTTTTCTTCCTGGAGTGATGACTGTGGTTCTCTGCCACCAAGCAACAACAATTCAGTAGCTTCTCTAATTCAGACCATATTAACAACATGTCACTGCTTTCTGTCTGCCTAACCCTACATGAACATGTGTGCACATAACACACATATAGGAAAATGATTACTTGAGGGAAAAAATACTGGTTTAATTCTCAGTATTGGAGCAAAAATAAACAATGAAACAAAATAGTTACATATCACACCTCACTTTATAAACAATATTCCATATTCTTTTGTAAATGTTTTTATGTATTTGCGACAGAGAGTGCACACATGCACACACGCACGTGTATGTGTGTATGAACTCCAAATGCATGTGCTACTTTCAATATCTGGCTTTACGTGGGTACTGGGAAATCAAATTCAGGCTGGCAGGCTTTTGAAGCAAGCACTTTTAATTGCTGAACCATCTCCCCAGCCCTATTCCTTTCTTTTTATCACTAAGCGTGAATCACAGGGATCACATATTTTGCAACCCAAATAAAATGTCCACAAGAAACTCATCATGTTTTCCCATTACTCCATCATAGATTTATTTCCTAATCCAAGGTCAAAACAAATGATGAATATGATAACATGACAAAAGTAAACAGGGGAACTAGGGAAAAAGAGATGAGAGAGAACCAATGGGATGTGCAACTACTTTTCAAAGTTGTACTGTGGTATCTACTAATACCGGGTATCTTCCTTGTGTTGAAATCTACTGAGTATCTACATGCCTATGACTGGTTCACTAACTCCACTCATAGATACACAGCCAGTCAACATGCACAGATATGTTGATCAAAAGACGCATACCAGAATACTGTAGTGCTGCTATCCACAGTAACACAAAACTGGAATCCTGCCCAACTATCTACCAACTCTAGGACAAATGAAATACATCAGAGGATCCTTTTACAATGGAATATTCTATAGCAATTAGAATGAATGCATAAAATGAATGATGGCTCACAAATATGATATTAAGCAAAAGAAGTCAGATATAAGTATTGCATGGTATCATTCATTTCAAAGCATAAATCTAGGCAATAACACCTACTTCTTTCAGAAAACCAGTGATGACCAGGAGAAAATCATGGTACTGACTAGCACAAGACGCTCCTGTTCCGCTTCTTGCTGGTGGTGTGAAAACGTATTGAGATGAGACACTTCTGCATGCACATGATGCTTCAAGAACAAGGTTTCGGGACATGGTACAGGAAAGGGAAACAAGACACCAGTATACTTTTTTTTTTTTCAGTATGTTCCCATATTCTTCAGATCAGAATTAAAATTTTATCAAACTTCTAGTTAGGCAATAAAACATAGAGGTATTAATCTAAAATAATTCAAAAGCTCTGGGTTTAAATGCACTCAGAACTAATATGCACTGAGGTGACCTTAAAAGACAATTAAATCAAAAAGTTTCAGTTTTGTACCATCAAAGCGAGATTAGTACTGCTGTCCCTGTCCTGCACATGCAGTGTGGCTGCAGGAGTAGAAGCAGATACACAAAAGTCCCATTTAAACTGTAAACTAGCCCTGAGCTGTGAAATGAAAAGTGGGACAAAGGCAAAATAAAAAAGTTAGCAATTTTTAAACTTTTGCATGGGAGGATTTTGTTCGAGTCAACTCATAAAAAGGATGTTTAATAAAACAGATTCCAAAGGTGGAAATTTAGCTTAGAGGCCATGGGTTTGATCCCCAGCATGTTGAAGAAAAGAAAACAGATCTACTGCAGGGGTCAGCTGAAGGGATGGATGGAAAGGAGGATGTCAGAGGCTGCTTCTCCCTCCTCTCCTCAGGGTCACCCCTACAACTTGCGCAACAGATTGGAATAAAAGTTCCTAGTTTTTCACTAGTTAGCTTTCTGCGCCTCACTTTCTTGGACTGTAAGACGAAGCCAGAGCTTACCTTCAAGGAGTAGACAAGGAGTAGACAACATGCATTAGAAAATCTAGAAGAACGCCCAGTATGCCAGTCATGACTACTATGTAAAAAGCTTACAGACACAACTCTAAAACAGATGCATGAACAAGAGCTAGATTTGATGTCTGCAATAGCTTCCTAAATATCATAACTTAAGCCATTCTCTCTGGTACTCACTTCCATGGACATCTTTTGAGGCGTATTTTTTAAAGCATCAATTTGCTAAACTCATTCATCGGGCTTTCTACCACCAAGAAAATAATGGACACTCTGCTTCTGTGGCACAATGTCCTGTTTAGAATCTTCCCTAACCTGGGCCATCACTCCTGTCTCTTCTCTAGCAACCTGCACTATTTTATATGATCTCATCTTTTTAAAGTAATTAGCTTCTTAACATTAATCACCCCCAATAACTTCTTGTCACCCTCCCACAGCGTACATTTTAACCATATCTAATTAATTACTAATCTTTAACTAGGACATGTACTTGCTTTGCATGTGTATGTATGTGCTGTGTGCGTATGTATGTATGCATATGTACGTGTATATATATATATATATATTTGTATATGGAGTGCACAGAGGGCAGAGGACAACCCCTGGTGTCATCTTCAGGAGAACTGTCTCCCTCTTTTCGAGACAGTGCTTCTCTTTGTCCTGGGACTCAACCAATTAGGCCAGACTGGCTGGCCAATGAGCTCCAGGAATCCACCTGTCTCTCTCCCGCCATGGGAATTACAGGCTTGCTCTACCATGTTCAGCATTTTACATGGGCACTGGGAATCAAATTCCAGTCCTGGGAATCAAATTCCAGTCCTCAGCCTTAGAAGGCAAGCACTTACCAACTATGCCCCCAGCCCTATGACATCTATTTTTAATAATCTATTATTTTCAGCAATGGTAAATATGTGCTGTGGTAAATCAGAAAGTGCAGATTAACAATGTGATTATGATTTTCCTTTCTGTATTTTTCATGTTAATTGTACTGTCTTATGAACCTTAAACTTTCCTTGCACTCCTGAAATAAACTCAACATTGTCACACATGTATATAACTGCACATACATACATACGGAAAATATAGATTGATACAAAAAAAACCTGGCACCCCATTCTCACTGCTCCTAACTCATAACAGAGCACGTACTTCTGGAGGGACACACAGACACCGATGTACAGTCACAGCCACCGATACCTGCTTCCTCCAGTCAATCTTCACCTTTCCATCTCAGGAAAGTCCCATCTCATCTCACATACAATCCACTTCACATTTCACCAACAGGAACAATAATATCTAACCATGCCAACAGTGAGTCCGGAATCTCACACTGCATCTAGCAGTCTTTATTGTTCTTCCCATACTGCGCTGTCACTTGACCCCACTATCATTTTAGAATACCAACAAGCCCAACAGTTTTCACTACTTCTAGGAATGCCCACCTTTCTGTTTGTCTGCTTCCGTCCTCTCTTAATTCTCCTTTCTCCTTTATTGACAGACGTGGAGAAAGTAAATGTGTAACTTTTTTGAATACTGTTGGAGGAATTAAATTAAAGATAGCAGATGTGAGGGGATCCACCCCATTCATCACTGGGGCTGACTGGGCTGATCTGGCTGCCTAGGCCACTCCATGTGGGCCCCTCCAGTAGCAGCACGCTCATAGAAGAGGATGCTTTGCCAGAATAAAAGAGGCCTGGTCTTTGGTCAAAAGTATAAAAGTACCCGTGCTATTCTGCTAGACCTTCCAAACAAGCTCTCAAAGGTTGCATAAAGAAAAATATCCCCTAAGGCTCACTGACAGCTTGTTCCCCAGCTGGTGACACTATTTTGATAGGTTGAGGGGCCTAACTGGTAGAAGCAGGTCAACATGGGTGGGTGGACCTTGGAAGGTTACAGCCTGGACCCTGGTTCTGGTCACAGTCCCCTATGTGAGCAGTCGCTCCCACCGTGTTGAATTTTACTGCTCCTCCACACTCTCCCTGCCATGATAAACTGAAACTCTTTCCTCCTATAAATTGTTTCTGTCAGGTATTTATTTGATCACAGTGACAAAAAAGTAATGAATAAACCAGGTATCTGTCTGTTTTCTAAGAAAAACCAGAGGTTTCTTCTATGGAGAAGTTACAGATACCTTAGAAAGAAAATTCTCCACTGAGTGGTGCTGAGGGGCCAAAGGCATCACCTACTGCCAGAAGAGGAGACCAGCCAGCCAGCAACCCAGCAACCCAGCTCAAATACAGAGAGATCTGAGTGCCACTGTAGTCTCTCATACCCCAACGTTAAATGAGAAAAGTATCATTACACATTTAAAGAGATTACTTTTTAAAAAGACAAAAAAAAAAAAAAACCTAGTAAAACAAATTGAGAACTGGAGAGATGGCTCAGTGGTTAAAGGCATTAGCATGCAAAGACTGATGACTAGGGTTTGATCCTGCAATACCCACGTAAATGCAGACACACAACTTGGCACATGCATCTGGAGGTCATCTGTAGGAGCAATGGCAGAAGGCCCTGGTTTCACTCTCTCTACCCCTCAACATTTTTTCTCTCTCTCCCCTCATCTGTCTAATAAATAAACAAGTATTTTTAAAAGATAAAAATTATTACAAAACCTGAAAACTATAAATATAATAGAACAAAAAATCCACTTAATATAGTTTATAAATAAACAATAATAGATCTATATAAATAAGGGACTGTATCTAATAATGATTTATTGAGCCAGGCGTGGTGGTGCACACATTTAATCCCAGCACTCAGGAGGCAGAGACAGGAGGATCACCATGAGTTCAAGACCACCCTGAGACTACATAGTGAATTCCAGGTCAGCCTGGGCAAGAGTGAGATACTACCTCAAAACCCCACCCCCCAAAAATATAATTATTGGGATCTGGAGAAATGTTTCAGTGGTTATAGGCATTTATTTGCAGAGCCTGATAGCCAGGGTTCAATTTCTCAGGGCCTACATAGTACACATGTACACATCTGGAGGCCCTGGAATACCAATTTTTCTCTATCTCTCTTTCCAAATAAATTAAGATATTTTAATACAAGAATTACTGGAAATTGAAAATGTGATTGCAAAGACAAACACTTGAATAAAAATAGAGCTGGAATACAAATCTGGGGGAATATACCAGAAATATTCCCCAAAAGGATAATATGAAAGATTAAGACAGGTTTTGACTTTTATAAGACCTGAACAATTTGGGACCCACCAACATTCTATCATGATGATCTAGAGAAGAAATGAAAGATCTAGAGAAGCTCTGGAGAGTAACCTGCGTGCCAGGCAGACTGATGGCGATGGGGGTGACACACTGAAACAATGTTATTTTTCATTAAGCTTTTTTCTTTTTTAATATTTTACTTATCTGTTTATTTGAGAGAGTAAAAAAGAGTCAGAGAGAGAGAGAAAAAAAAAAGAGAGAGAGAGAGAAAATAGATGCACCAAGGCCTCCAACCACTACAAAGGAACTCCAGATACATGCACTACCTTGGGCATTTTGGTCCTGAGGAATTGAACCTGGGTCTTTAGGCTTCGCAGGCAAGCACCTTAACCGGTAAACCATTCATACACTTCACATTTTTTTTTCAATTTACTAAAATTAAAAGGGAAACCTTATAAGAGGTAAGTTATATGAAATCTTAGACACTTCAATTTTTAATTTTTATTCTCAATTGGAAAACTTTAAAGATATCCTGAATAAAATCTACAACTTTCTCCTCAGAATTTTATTTTCATTGCATAAACAAAAAGTCCATACTATCAGCATACACTACCTAAAGTTTCAGAGACCATGATGACAGAAAGTACACTAAGAGTTCTTGGGTTTAAAGAACCTCAAAAAATACTTTATTTCTAGGGTGGTGGCCACTGGTTATCCATGCATCTAATCTCTCCTCATTTATAGTTCTTATCCCATTATTACAAGTGGCTAGATCTTATCAACAGACTCTTAATCACATTCACGATTCAGGGCAATACACCCACAGACACAAGAAGGGGAGGGGGGATATAGCTAGTACAATCACTGTCTCAAGCACAGAAACGCTACAGAATGTAGCCTGCCCCTGACTGCAGTTAAACTACGCTGTAATCACTATGTCTGGATATTTCTCTCATCGAATCTTTTCATCGCTTGGGAAGAGTATCCCAGATCCACAAAGGATCTTCCACTATCTTGCGTCCAACCTTAGCAGGAAAACTTTCTTTTTAAAAAAGTATCCAGGCCGGGCATGGTGGCACACACCTTTAATCCCAGCACTCGGGAGGCAGAGGTAGGAGGATCACAGTGAGTTTGAGGCCACCCTGAGACTACACAGTAAATTCCAGATCAGCCTGGGCCAGACTGAGACCCTACCTTGAAAGGCAAAAAAAAAAAAAAGTATTCAGGGCTGGAGAGATGGCTCAGCGGTTAAAGTGCTTACTTGCAAAGCCTAAGAACTCAAATTAAATTCCCCAGTACCCAGGTAACACCAAATGTACAAAGTGGCACATGCATCTGGAGTTTATTTGCAGTGGCTAGAGACCTTGGAGCGTCCATTCTCTATCTGTTCCTTTCTCTTCTCTCTCTCTCTCTCTCTCTCTCTCTCCCCCTCCTTCTCTCTCTCATAAATAAATATTTTTTAAAAATCACAATGGAATTTTTCTAAAAAAATTAAAAGTATTCAATAGCCACTAATATGACAAAAATTATATAAACAAACTCTCCTCAAGGACTAGGAAACAATAAAGAAACAGAATATCTACACCATACTTTGCTTCAACTTGCCTTTATTAGGCAGACGCAATGACTGACTTGGATGGCCACCAGGAATCCTAAGACTGCCCCGGCTCATGTGACCTAAAGCATGCCAGCCTGAGGAAAGTAACACCAGTGAGAAGATGAACGGTTCTCTCTCAACCATTGTTTTAAGTTAAATTTGGCTAGTATATAAAATACACACTGGCTTAAAAATCACACTGTGGCTGTTTACAATTCATGCTCAGTACTTGGGTTCTTTGCAGAGCATGTGACCTTGTCTATGAACACTGCACACTTACACAAAACAAGTTCCACCAACCACCAGCTCAACCTGGGACTTTGGAAAAGCCACATGTTTGCTATCAATCTAGACGTTCTCAAAAGATATAAGAGGACTGGGGAAGACTAAACTCTAAAGTCTCAAACAAAACTTAAATTTAATGATTATTTAATAGAATTAAAATCTATTCTTTAAGCAGGGTGTGGTAGCACACGACTTTAATCCCAGCACTCAGGAGGCAGAGGTAGGAGGATCACCGTGAGTTCAAGGCCACCCTGAGACTCCATAGTGAATTCCGGATCATCCTGGGCTGGAGTGAGACCCTACCCTCGGAAAACCAAAATCTATTCTTTCTTATCCTATTAGCTGAAAGTATAGAAGCCATTGGTTACTGACTGCCTACTGTTTTTGGTTATTAGACTGTTCTATTTACAACTAAAATTTTGAAATTTTCCCAATGACTTTCAAAGTAGGTATTATAAAAATGAACCAGAGGCTACACAGATAATTTATTGGTTAGGGCACTTGCCTATGAAACCTAAGGACTCATGTTCAACTCTCCAGATCCCACCTGAGTCAGACGTACAAGGTGATGCAAGTGCTCAAGGTCACACATACTCACAACATAGTGCACACATCTGGAGTTCGACTATAGTGGCTAGAGGTACTGGTGCACCAATTCCCCTCCCCCTTATTTAATGCAAAATAAATAAATAAATAAATAATGAGTCAGGCCAGGCATGGTGGTGCACACCTTTAATACCATCACTTTAGGGGTTGAGGTAGGAGCCCAGCTTGAGTTCAAGGTCAGCCTAGCTAGGGTATAAATGAGACTCTACCTTGAAAACAACAAAAGAAACAAACAGAATCAGGAACAAAAAGACTGGCTTTCTAAATACCACAGCTCATAAATGCTAAGACTATACTTCCATTTTTCCCTCCTTTTTACTATGTACTTTTTCCCCTGCAGTGCTGAAATGTGAACCCAGGGCAGATATTATTTACAGGTCAGTTTTCTAAAGAAATCTGAACAGACGTTAGAAACTCATGTAACTTCATTTTTTGAAAAGTCAGTTCAGAGCTGGAGAGATGGCTTTGCAGGCAAGCACCTGAACTGCAAAGCCTAAGGCCTCAAGTCAACTCTCCAGGTCCCACGTGATCCAGACGCACAGTGCTGCAAGCACACAAGGTCACACATCTGGAGTTCAACTGCAGTGGCTGGAGGCCTTGGGGCACCAATTTCCACCCCTCCCCCCCCTTGCAAAAATACAAGGCCAGTCTGTTGGGCTTGCCTCAAACAAAAACAACAACAAAAAAAAAATAGTCAGTTCATTTGTGGATTCAGAATAGTAGAGCTAGAAATGTTTATTGCATACTTACCTGATGCAGCAGACGTTTCAGTTTGAGTAACTGAGTTTTCACAGCCGTGCAGTCCTGGACCATGTGCCTCAGGGTCATCTCATCCAGTACCACTGTATTTTCCGGCACATCGACAAACATCTTCTGAGCCTGGAAAAAGGGGGTCCCTCCATAGCTTTCAAAATGACCCAGAGGGGATTCTCTGTAAGGAGAGCCCCTGGAAAGGCAAGGGGAAAAGGAAAAAGATGAACAATTTCAAATATGGCCACTTTGCTCTATAAGCTTTATACAGCTCAGTTTCCTACACATCTAATGAAGATCTCTAAAGAAAGCAGTAACTGCAGCAGTTGCTGCCAGCCACTCGTCACTGTCACATGACTCTGGTTGTGCTCACTGAATCTGGCTCCACTGAAAAGAGCATTCAGTTGTAGCTATCATAAAACAATCTTGCCTCCCCCACCACCCATTGTGTGCATTTCACACATCAGTTAAACAAACTTTCCTCCTCCAGAATAAAAAGAAAATACACTAGAAAGGCCTCAGATGGAAAATTGTATGCATTCAACCTTTCCTGCACAGGGTGTCTGCTCTTCAGCACGTGGCTTTGCTTGGCATCAAAATTGCACATTTAAAAAACATATTTTAGCGGAGCATGGTGGCACATGCCTTTAATCCCAGCACTCAGGAGGCAGAGGTAAAAGGATCACTGTGAGTTCCAAGGCCACCTGAGACTACATAGTGAATTCCAGGTCAGCCTGGACTACAACGAGACCCTACCTCGGAAAAAACCAAACAAACAATATATGTGTGTGTGTGTATTATTTACTTATTTATTGGAGAGCAAGAGAATGAATGAATGAGAAAATAGACACACCAAGGCCTCCAGCCACTGCAAACAAACTTCATACACATGCACCACTTTGTGCATCTGGCTTATATGGGTACTGGTTAATCAAACCTGGGTCCTTCAGGCTTCACAGGCAAGTGTCTTAACTGCTAAGCCATCTCTCCAACCACAAAACTGCACGTTCTTCAGACCCATAATTAATTAATTAATGTTAGCCACATTATTTCTCAGTTTGGACATATTTTTGGATTAACATTTTTGAAAGCTCCAGTAGGCAGTTTGGACAGATAGTTCCATAGCTATTGCCACATTATCCATAATTCTAGTTGACTCTTAAGGTATGACAAGAACTTAATATATATGTGAAACCTCAGTATTTAAAATTTCAGTATTCTCTTCAATACAGTGGCTATTTTTAATGTATTTTGTTTATTCATTTATTTGAGAGAGAGAAAGACACAAAGACAGAGAGAGAAAGAGGCAGAGAGAGGGAGAGAATAGGCGTGCCAGGGCCTCCAGCCACTGCAAATGAACCCCAGAAGCATGAGACCCCTTGTGCATCTGGCTTACATGGGTCCTGGAGAAATGAACCAGGATCCTTTGGCTTTGCAAGCAAACGCCTTAACCGCTAAGCCATCTCTCCAGCCCTAGTGGCTATTTTAATTTTTTTATTTTTTTGAGGTAGGGTCCCACTCTAGCTCAGGCTGACCTGGAATTCACTCTGTAGTCTTAGGCTGGCCTTGAACTCACAGCGATCCTCCTACCTCTGCCTCCCGAGTGCTGGGATTAAAGGCGAGTGCCACCACACCCGGCTCCCTAGTGGCTATTTTTAAAGGCTTAGACAAACTTTATTAGATTAAGAGAAGGTAAAATGGCTATTTTCACACATTAGGAATAAAGCTAAATTAATAATGTATTATATATGTAAAAAGTCACAATGCACTGGATTTCAATGATATTAAAATATATGACATATGGTATCTGTTAAGCCTTCTGGCATTCAGTTAATATCCCCAAATCTCTGGATTCTCAACTATTCAATGAGCCTGGTTTCTACAAGATAATTTTCTCTGAAAGAACTCATATAGATATTTCAGACCTAAATTTCTCTTACCCAAGAAAATACTCCTAGTGATTTTAAGCTATTTATTCCTATGTAAGACCCCAATTTGGTGCCATGTAATTCCACTTTGCTAGTTCAAGAGTGTTTTTTAATTGTTAAATTTCAAACTACATAGTGATGAAAAACAGCTAGTAATAATAAGGTAGAAAGCGTTAAGACAACCATAGTATGGAGCCTCCTGGTAAGTGAATAGTAAAGATAAAAAGTTATATTTTCTGAGAAAAAAGTTTAGAGGCTTTGGGAAATTTTCTAGGGTCCCAAAGAATTTTAGATGGAATACAAACCAGAAGTATGATTCTGACTGAAATGATGGTAAGGCCTTTGGGGGAATGAGGGTAAAAGCACAAATACCAAGCTTTCAGGGACAAGATTTCCAAGGACAAGTCTTAGAAATGGCATACAACACCACAGAGAGCTTAAACCCAATTTATTTTTCAACTTCTTACCTCAGTACCTGTTTCCCTCAGAGAGACTTCTTAACCCCAAGCTGTTTATGAAATTCCTGAAGTAGGGCTGGAGAGATGGCTTAGCAGTTAAGCGCTTGCCTATGAAGCCTAAGGACCACGGTTCGAGGCTCGATTCCCCAGGACCCACGTTAGCCAGATGCACAAGGGGGCGCATGCGTCTGGAGTTCGTTTGCAGTGGCTGGAAGCCCTGGTGTGCCCATTCTCTCTCTCTCTCTCCCTCCCTCCCTCTTTCTCTGTCACTCTCAAATACATAAAAATAAACAAAAAAATTTTTAAAAATTCCTTAAGTATACTACACCCTCCCTCGTTTCCAAGCCCACAGTCTTGTCATTTTGTGGTACTTGGCAGTTCACTCACAGTTTTCCACTCACACTCTTCTGGAGAATTCTGCATCTTTGTTAGTTGGTACTTCTTCAGAAAGCATCTTATCCTTGAAGAAGGACTGGCTGCCTCTAGGGCATCCTTGTGGAACCCTGTGCTGCATAAATTACAGGATGCCACCATGCATGAATTTTATCTAGGTTCTTCCTCAAAGATTCTCACCTTATTTTATAGTGTACACAAGATACATGTTTGTTTGCCTTGGAGGCCAAATTATAGACTATATGAAGAATCAGACCGCATAGTTTTGTTCTTTTCATTTATACATGAGTTTTGTTTTGTTTACTATAGTTACTATTATTGGTTTGGTACTGAATCACTGAAGGAGTAAGGAACAAGGATGTATGTTTGTTTGTTTGTTTTTCAAGGTAGAGTCTCGCTCTAGCTTTGGCTGACCTGAAATTCACTATGTACTCTCAGGCTGGCCTCAAACTCATAGTAATCCTTCTACCTCGGGCATTCCAAGTGCTAGAATTAAAGGGTGTGTGCTACCATGCCCAGCAGGAACATGAACTTTTAACTGCTACGTTTTCTTTAAGCTTTCATTTCATATTCTCAAATCTTGCAGCTGTGATTAAAAAAAAAAAAAATCAGGGCAGAGGCAGGAGGGAACTCCATGAGTTCAAGGCCAGTCTGGGACTACAGAGTGAGTTCCGGGTCAGCCTGGGCTAGAATGAGACCCTACGTAAAAATAAAATTTTTAAAAGGCATTGGGGAACACACTTAACATTGACTTCTGGTCTCTCCTCATATAGTCACACACATACATACACACATGCATATCACATACAAATGCACATGTGATGATAAAGGAGGGAAGGGCAGAAGAGAAGAAAGGAAAAAGGAAAAGAAAGTAAAGAAAAAAGGAACTGAACTAGTAGATATGTGGGTTTAAGAAGAAAAACAGTTAAAAAGAAGCATGAATAATGAATGCCCAGCAATATTACTTAACATTGTCCTGTAAATACTACAAATAAAATTTTAAAAAAAAATAAGATGCAGAGAAGCTT
This sequence comes from Dipus sagitta, assembly GCA_036346955.1. Lineage (NCBI taxonomy): Eukaryota > Metazoa > Chordata > Mammalia > Rodentia > Dipodidae > Dipus > Dipus sagitta. The sequence goes on from CM070790.1 coordinate 13,815,256, forward strand.
GGGAAGAAATCTTTATGTGGTATCCTTTGGGAGGTATTAAAACTGAATTTGTGGGCTGGAGAAATGGCTTAGTGGTTAAGCGCTTGCCTGTGAAGCCTAAGGACCCCGGTTCAAGACTCGATTCCCCAGGACCCACGTTAGCCAGATGCACAAGGGGGCGCACGTGTCTGGAGTTCGTTTGCAGTGGCTGGAGGCCCTGGCACACCCATTCTCTCTCCCCATCTGCCTCTTTCTTTCTATGACTGTCACTCTCAAATAAATAAAATAAACAAAAAAAATTGTAAACTGAATTTGTAGCAGCACTTGATATCCAACTCCACCTCAAAAAACAATCACATTACTGAATTATTTATTATCTTAAAGAAATCTTCCTAAATTCTATGACACATACATAACCTTATATGTTCCAGAGAATGTCCTGATTAGTAGCGTGTATGAAACTGCTAATCTTAAAGTCTGTGACTCACAGGTTAGCGCAGCTGCATGTGTGAGTACACATGTACGTGAGGTTTCTCCTCTTCACTTCTTACCTAACCCAGGTCCATTTGACTTCAAAATTGAAGTTTAGTGTATTCTTACCATTAGTAAAAAGTATAAATTAAATACATATATTTTTATGCTTATGGTTATATTTTTAAATGCTAAGTTCAACACAATCCTAACCAAACTCTAGAAAGTTGCGTTGTAGATACCAGCAAAGTGATTTAATGAACAGGAAACAATCCAGAATAGACAACAGTCTTGAGGAAGAAGGAATCCAGGACTGAGCCTCTCTAGCTGTGACAGTGCCTACACAGAGCTGCGGTGATCAAGACAGGATGCTATAGGCAAGAGAACAGAGAAGATGAATGCGATACAACAGACAGCTGCGAAATGGACCATGTGATGCAGCGGCTTGTTTTCGAAAAGGAAGCAAAGGCAATTAATTCACTGGAGAAAGGTGGTCTCTTCAACAGAATGAAGTAACTGATCGTCTAAATCAACAGAAAAAAAATTCCTTAAACTTGTCATAAAAATTAATCTAAAATGGATCAGAGGTCCAAATGTAAAAAGCACAATGACTAAAGTCCAAACAAGATGAAAAATCTAGAACCCTTGGGGTTGGCCATGCATTTTTGCGATTCAACACAAACAAAAATGTAATCCACGAAAGAAAAAACGGCCATTGGACTTTATAGAGAAATCAACTGTTGTACAAAAAAACACTATGTAGAGGGTAAGAGAGGCCACAGACTGGGCGAAAATGTTCCCTAACAAGTATGTGATACAGGCCTGGCATCTAAAACACACACAAGACTATTAAAACTCAACAAAAAGAGGATAAATAACCTAATTTAAAAAGTGGTAAAGGTTTGAATGAACACCTCACCAAAGAAGAGAGATACATGAAAACTGTGCATCTGAAAACTGCTGCACCTCACACACCACTACAGAACTGCAGGTGAAAGCAAGGCTCCGCTACATCCGTAACGGCTCATGTGCAGAGCACACCACCAGATGCTGCTGAGGGTGAGGACCAACAGGAGCTCCCATTCCCTGTTGCTGCTAACGCAAAGCAGCAGGTCACAGCAACAAGGAAGCCTGCAGAGGGAGATCTCACTCGAGCAGTTTGCCTAGTGTGCATATTTACCTTTTCAAACATTTTCTGACTGCCAAGAATGATATTTATATCATTGTTCAGCTGCTGTAAGACAGGGACGGGGGGCGGGGGGGGGAAGAAGGGATGAGCAGAAAGAAATTGAAGAAGTTATGACCTAAAGCTGCCCAAATATGATAGAAAATACTAATCTACATTATCCTAAGGCCCAACAAACGTCAGCTATAATAAGCTAACACACAGACAAACCTGGACACACGGTTTATCTGCAAAAAGCTGAAGTGAGGATTCTAACAGCAGCAGCAACAAAGTAATTTCTCATGGAAGGAACCTCAAGAAGATTAGGAGTTGGTTTCTCATCAGGAAGCCAAGGGGTCAGAATGTTGCAAGCATTCTCTATCTAGCAGAACAATCCTTTAAAATAGAAGTGAGGTTAATACCTGCCAAGGCTCAGGTACCACTGCATGAGGAATGGTGTGAAGAATGTAAGAGCCAGAGGACAGGAGGAATGCTTTAGAGCTCTGTCTTCCAGACAAAATGTAGTCATTGCATTTCTGACCTTATAAGTGTCTGTAATTACCTGCATAAGACCTCCATAATATTGGGCCCATCAGTAAGTTGTCATAAATGATGTGGGGGGGGGAACACACCAAAATAGAAGAGGGATTAGTTGGAAAGAATTTTCTAAAAGAGAAAAAAGAGGGCTGGAGGGATGGTGTGGTGGTTTGAATAGAATAGATGACCCCCAATATATTCAGTTGTTTGTTTGTAGTTTGCATCTGCAGCCACCTGGCTGGAGTCAGTGCCATTGTGTGGATCTTAAGGTGTGGTGGTGGGTTTTAGATTTCAATCTAAAGATGCAAAGTGTGCTGTGCTGTGGCTTTTGGCTTTTAGGCTGTACTTTTCTTTTTCTGCTTGGTCCTGTGAAAGCAGGCCAGCTTCTTCTGCCATTATGGAACTTCCCCTGGATCTGTAAGCTTCAATAAATCCCTTCCTCCATAACTGTGTCTGGTCTGGAAGTTCATCTCAGCGAACTTGAAGCTGTCTGCTACAGATGGCTTAGAGGTTAAGGCATTTGCCTGCAAAGCCAAGGACCCAGGTTCAATTCCCCAGGACCCATGTTAGCCTGATGCACAAGGGGGCGCATGTGTCTGGAGTTCGTCTATAGTGGCTGGAGGCCCTGGCGTGCCCATTCTCTCCCCCCCTTTCTCTATCAAATAAATAAATAAGAATAAAATATTTTTTAAAAAATATATTTTAAAAAGAGATAAAATATATGAGATACTGTGGTGGTTTGATTCAGGTATCCCCCATAAACTTAGGTGTTCTGAATGCTAGGTTCCCAGCCAATGGAGATTTGGGAATTAATGCCTCCTGGAGATAGTGTATTGTTGGGGGCGGGTTTATAGGTGTTATAGCCAATGTCCCTTGTCAGTGTTTGGCACACTCTCCTGTTCCTGTTGTTCACCTGATGTTGACCAAGGGGTGATGTCCACCCTCTGCTCATGCCATTATTTTCCCTGCCATCATGGAGCTTCCCCCTCGAGAAGCCAAAATAAACCTCGTTTTTCCCACAAGCTGTTCTTGGTTGACTTCTACCAGCAAAGCAGACCTGACTGAAATAGACACTAAAAGAGACAGGTGAGCTTAAGACACTCCAAGGAGAATAAAAACTGAGAATCTAAGCTGGGTATGGTGGCGTACGCCTTTAATCCCAGCACTCGGGAGGCAGAAGTAGGAGAATCACGAGTTCGAGGCCACCCTGAGATTACATTGTGAATTCCAGGTCAGTCTGGGCTACAGTGAGACCCTACCTTGAAAAACCAAAGAATAAAAGAATTTAATGCTGGCAGACCTTCCCCATAAGATACAGTGTGACCTTGGAATCTCCCAAACTTCTTATACTTCAGGTGCTTCTTTTGTTATAGCTTTTTGTTTTTGATTTTTTCTGAAATAGGGTCTCACTCTAGCCTAGGCTGACGTGGAACTCAAATTCACAGGGATCCTACCTTTGCTCTGTTGGGATTAAGGGCAGGTGCTACCATGATCAACTCTGAACTTCACTTTCAACAACATAAGATCAAAGTAGATCATACAAAGAAGCGGGCTGAACAGCAATATACACTAAAACCTAAAAGACATCCAAAGAGTATCTACAGAGATTAAATTAGTAAATCAAAAAACTTGACATAGCCAGGCGTGGTGGCGCGCGCCTTTAATCCCAGCACTCGGGAGGCAGAGGTAGGAGGATCGCCGTGAGTTCAAGGCCACCCTGAGACTACATAGTTAATTCCAGGTCAGCCTGGACCAGTGTGAGACCCTACCTTGAAAAACCAAAACCAAAAACAAAAACAAAAAAAAAAAAAAAGAAAGAATCTTTCACAAATTCTTCCCTGGGAACATACCTGGGAGAAACACATTCCAATTTAATGTATATGGTCTTAATATTAAAACCAAATACATATTTCTCAAGAATATATACCAAAAAAAACCCAAAATACCAGCTAACTAAAACAGGCAACATTATATAAGGATCATGTACCATGAGCAATTGAGAGTTATCCAAGAAATGAATGGTTGATTCAACATCTGAAAGTCAATGTTCATAAAATGAAACAGAATGAAAGGAGGGGAAGATTTAAATCAAGGATACATAAAAAGCATTTCACAAAAATCCAACACTCCATGATAAAAATATTCAACAAACTATGAATAGAAGGAAATGCCTTTAAGTTAATAATCCATTTTAAAACAACACAACTAATACTGAGGCAGTTTAGGGGTGACAGGAACCCTAAAGTGAATAGCTTTCTCCTTGACTAAACGTGGATATTGTCTCTGGGGCTGCACAGGAAAATCTAGATCATTAAATTTTATTACAGGTCAGAACCATCAAAAGGGTCTGCCCTTTCCCTATCTTTGCCCTCTCTGTAAGTCTGTCCACTCCCTTTACAGAAGGCCATTCCTAGAGAATTGAGATTTCTGGGAAGATGCCCTTTTCCAGAAATCATGGCCCCAGGCATCTGACATCAGGGCTAGATATTGGCTAGACTAGCGACTCATCCACAGTACTCATAAGAATCCCCAACCTGAATCTCAAGGTGGGCTTCTCAAAACCCCTCTGGCATCCCTGAGCAAGAGCTCTGCCTTGTTTCCTTCTCTTATGTTCTGGGCTTAAGGCCCCCCTTTTCCTCTCCTTCCTAAAGCTTTAAGCTGTAACAGATCTTTGTGAACCTTATCCTCTGGTCTGTGGATTTCATTCTTTGGATTCATAAGACGAGAATCTGGAGACACCCCCAAAATTACTGGTATGTTGGTGTAACCCATTGGTATTTTGGTGAGAAACCCCAAATTCCTCTATTATTACCATCCTTCACAGTAAAAGGCAAATATTTCCCCAAGTATCAGAAGTCAGGCACAGCTGATGGTTCTTATCACTCTGTTCAACATCATGCCAGACGACTGTATAGTACAGTGTAGCTTAGCAAAGCATAGCACAGCAATTGTGCAAGAAACACAAAATGAACTGACTGAAAAGGAAAAAAGCAAAGCGCCAGTTCTCAGATGATACAGTTTATACAGAGAATCCCAAGGAACTAAGAAGAGTTAAAGGAATCATTTGCACAACACTGGAGCCAGTCAGGACTGAGGCAAAGATATAAAGGAAAACGTAAGCCAAAGGGTCACATTTCTGTAAAGTGTGGGTAGAATAATCAGTAGAAAGGACCTAATTTAGCCAAATGTCCTAAGTCTCAAGCAAGGACTTAAAATGCTTCATTTATTAGAAGTGACAATGAAGAATGAAGTCAAAGACCTTATCTCTAAAGCTCTGGGAATGCTGGAAAATATGAACTCTACCTGTCAAATTCTACTAGGCAAAAAAAATGCATTCAGGAAAGAGGTAGATTTCAGTTATAATTAGGAGAAATAGACAAAGAGATTATGAGTTTGTGAGGATGTGAGAGAGATTCATACGGCATACTGGGGAAAGAGAGCACTTGGGACAAAGGAAGAGAGGATGAACAGGCCGACACAAGAGAGCGCAGTGCCCAGGTGAGGACACCAGAAAACAAAGTCAGCACTTCTTTTTCTTTTTAATTTTTTTGTTTATTTCTTTGAAAGCCACAGAGAGGAGGGAGGGAGGGAGGGAGAGAGAGAGAGAGAGAGAATGGGCATGCCAGGGCTTCTAGCCACTGCAAACAAACTCCAGATGCGTGCGCCCCCTTGTGCATCTGGCTAACGTGGGTCCTGTGGAATCGAGCCTTGAACCGGGGTCCTTAGGCTTCACAGGCAAGCGCTTAACCGCTAAGCCATCTCTCCAGCCCACAAAGTTAGCACTTCTTAACCACCGGTCTTCCCAACATTCTGAGTTATAAGCGCATAATACTGTAACTATCCACAGTTGTCTCCCTCCGCCATTGATTGAGACACCCATGACCCGTGCACTAACACTGCACTGTAACTACTCACAGTTGTCTCCTCCCCCCATCGATTGAGACACCCATGACCCGTGCACTAACACTGCACTGTAACTATCCACAGTTGTCTCCTCCCCCCGCCATCGATTGAGACACCCATGACCCGTGCACTAACACTGCACTGTAACTATCCACAGTTGTCTCCTCCCCCCCATCGATTGAGACATCCATGACCCGTGCACTAACACTGCACTGTAACTATCCACAGTTCTCTCCCCGCCATTGATTGAGACATCCATGATCCGTGCACTAACACTGCACTGTAACTATCCACAGTTCTCTCCCCCCACCATTGATTGAGACATCCATGATCTGTGCACTAACACTCACTGTAACTATCCACAGTTGTCTCCCTCCCCCCATCGACTGAGACATCCATGACCCGTGCACTAACACTGCACTGTAACTATCCACAGTTGTCTCCCTCCCCCCATCGATTGAGACATCCATGACCCGTGCACTAACACTGCACTGTAACTATCCACAGTTGTCTCCCTCCCCCCATCGATTGAGACACCCATGACCCGTGCAGTAACACTGCACTGTAACTATCCACAGTTGTCTCCCTCCCCCCATCGATTGAGACACCCATGACCCGTGCACTAACACTGCACTGTAACTATCCACAGTTGTCTCCCTCCGCCATCGATTGAGACATCCATGACCCGTGCACTAACACTGCACTGTAACTATCCACAGTTGTCTCCCTCCCTCCATCGATTGAGACATCCATGACCCGTGCACTAACACTGCACTGTAACTATCCACAGTTGTCTCCCTCCCTCCATCGACTGAGACATCCATGACCCGTGCACTAACACTGCACTGTAACTATCCACAGTTGTCTCCCTCCCCCCATCGATTGAGACATCCATGACCCGTGCACTAACACTGCACTGTAACTATCCACAGTTGTCTCCCTCCGCCATCGATTGAGACATCCATGACCCGTGCACTAACACTGCACTGTAACTATCCACAGTTGTCTCCCTCCGCCATCGATTGAGACATCCATGACCCGTGCACTAACACTGCACTGTAACTATCCACAGTTGTCTCCCTCCCCCCATCGATTGAGACACCCATGACCCGTGCACTAACACTGCACTGTAACTATCCACAGTTGTCTCCCCCCGCCATCGATTGAGACACCCATGACCCGTGCACTAACACTGCACTGTAACTACCCACAGTTGTCTCCCTCCGCCATGGATTGAGACACCCATGACCCGTGCACTAACACTGCACTGTAACTACCCACAGTTGTCTCCCTCCGCCATCGATTGAGACACCCATGACCCATGCACTAACACTGCACTGTAACTATCCACAGTTGTCTCCCTCCGCCATTGATTGAGACACCCATGACCCGTGCACTAACACTGCACTGTAACTATCCACAGTTGTCCCCCTCCCCATCGATTGAGACATCCATGACCCGTGCACTAACACTGCACTGTAACTATCCACAGTTGTCTCCTCCCCCCATCGATTGAGACACCCATGACCCGTGCACTAACACTGCACTGTAACTATCCACAGTTGTCTCCCTCCGCCATTGATTGAGACATCCATGACCCGTGCACTAACACTGCACTGTAACTACCCACAGTTGTCTCCCTCCGCCATTGATTGAGACACCCATGACCCGTGCACTAACACTGCACTGTAACTATCCACAGTTCTCTCCCCCCCATCGATTGAGACACCCATGACCCGTGCACTAACACTGCACTGTAACTATCCACAGTTCTCTCCCCCCCATCGATTGAGACACCCATGACCCGTGCACTAACACTGCACTGTAACTATCCACAGTTCTCTCCCCCCCCATCGACTGAGACATCCATGATCCGTGCACTAACACTGCACTGTAACTATCCACAGTTGTCTCCCTCCCTCCCATCGACTGAGACATCCATGACCCGTGCACTAACACTGCACTGTAACTATCCACAGTTGTCTCCCCCCCCATCGATTGAGACATCCATGATCCGTGCACTAACACTGCACTGTAACTATCCACAGTTCTCTCCCCCCCATCGATTGAGACACTCATGACCCGTGCACTAACACTGCACTGTAACTATCCACAGTTGTCTCCCTCCCCCCCATCGACTGAGACATCCATGACCCGTGCACTAACACTGCACTGTAACTATCCACAGTTGTCTCCCCCCCATCGATTGAGACATCCATGATCCGTGCACTAACACTGCACTGTAACTATCCACAGTTCTCTCCCCCCCATCGATTGAGACACCCATGACCCGTGCACTAACACTGCACTGTAACTATCCACAGTTGTCTCCCTCCCCCCCATCGACTGAGACATCCATGATCCGTGCACTAACACTGCACTGTAACTATCCACAGTTGTCTCCCTCCCCCCCCATCGACTGAGACATCCATGACCCGTGCACTAACACTGCACTGTAACTATCCACAGTTGTCTCCCTCCGCCATTGATTGAGACACCCATGACCCGTGCACTAACACTGCACTGTAACTATCCTCATCTGTCTCTCCACCACCCCCCCCCCGCCCCCGCCATCGATTGTGCACACAAGTACATTAGTGCACATATCCAATTAAGGAAGTGATGAAGACTGTCTTAACATCAAGTTCTTGCCTGACAGCCCCAGCTCTCTGAGGCCCATTCCTTATCCAAAACTCTGGCTGGAATGATTTGTATCCCATGCATTCTTCAGGATTGCCTCAACAATATCCTTTCACTGAATTACACCAACAGAAGAATTCTGACTGGACTCTACCATTTCATAATCCATTGGAGAAATGCTTTCTTTCAATTGGACTAGAATCTGTACCGTGCACTGAAGAACATAACTAAGAAATCGCATTAAGGGACTAGAGAGATGTCTCAGCCGTTAAAGACACTTACAAAATCTCCAGGCCCAGGGTTCAGCTCCCCAATACCCACATAAAGCCATATGCACAAAATGGTGCATGCGTCTGCAGCTCATTTGAGTGGCAAGAGGCCCTAGTGCATCCATTTTTATCTCTTTCTCTCCTTCCTCCCTCCTCCCCTCCCTGTTCAAATAAATAAAAACATTTTTTAAAAAAGAAATTGAGTTAGGAAAATTACTATTATTTTCACTTTGAGAAGCTATTTAGGACTTGCCCACTATATTTCTAAGATACTCTGCTAAGAAAGAACTCAAGCAAAAAATCTCTCAAGTTTTTGTTTTAAAAAGTCAAATAAGGCCGGGCGTGGTGGCGCACGCCTTTAATCCCAGCACTCAGGAGGCAGAGGTAGGAGGATCGCCATGAGTTCGAGGCCATCCTGAGAACACAGAGTGAATTCCAGGTCATCCTGGACTAGAGTGAGACCCTACCTCAAAAAACCAAAAAAAAAAAAAAAAAAAAAAAGTCAAACAAGGGGCTGGGCGCAAAGAGTTTCCAAGCACAAGTGTGAGAGATTAGCTAAGTTGGGATCCCCAGAAACCACGTAAATCAGACACTGTAGCCAGCATGTGTGAGCCACGCCTACAGCAAGAAAGGAGCTAGAAGCCACAGAAGCAACTGGAAGTTCATAAGTAGCTAGCTTGGCACATGGAGCAGTCAACGAGAGACCTTGCCTCAACGAAGTGAAGGCAGAGACTGATACCTGTAAACTGTCCTCTGACCCTCACATGCACACCGTAGCACATTCACCCACATTCACACATACACATATAAAAAGGGGGTTAGAGGGATGGCTTATCAGTTAAGGCATTTGCCTGCAAAGCCAAAGGACCCAGGTTCGATTCCTCATGACCCAAGTTAGCCAGGTGCACAAGGGGGCGCATGCATCTGAAGTTCAATTGTAGTGGCTGGAGGCTCTAGTGCACCCATTCATTCATTCATTCATTCTCTCTCTCTCCCTCTTTCTCTATGAAATGAATAAATGGTAAAAATATTTTTCAAAGGCAAATAAACCCAGAAGAAACATATCTTTCATCTTATGCACAAGTATATCTTGTAATAAATCAAGTTTGGGTCTGCTTTTGCTACAAAGGCCCTCAACAACAATTTTGTCTCTTTGAGGGTATAGAAGACCACATACTTCCTCCCCCTGTTTCTTTATATCAGTGTTATTATTTGCATTGTTAATATGCTCCAGGAGCCCTCAAATTCCTTGTGAAATCAGGGGAACAAAAAGGAAAAAATATAAATATTGACTGTCACTGGGTGTCTACAATGTCAGACATTACACCAAGTGCTGTTATTCTAGATCCTAGAATTCTGCAAAAAGGTGTTCGGAAGCATGTTTTGCAGATAGTAACCTGAAGTAGGTAAGGGTTAAAAAATTAAACTTGCAAAGCTAATCTGGGCCAGACAAGGCTCTGACCCCAGACCTGCACAGTTATAAGGCTGATCCAATTAAAGACTGCCCAGTGCTTCACAAAGGAAAAGACTCTACTACCGTGTGGTGTCTGCTATGACTCTAGCAGTATTTGTAGGATGAAAAAATTTAACTTAGTATATAAACAAAAGAAAACCAATCATTTGATAATAAGGTTATCCATTACCACTTTAAAGATGTATGATGTAACAAAGTCAACATTTATTCATTCCCAAATGAGAAACAAAAAACAAACAAAAAATTCATACCTTAACAAGTCCATATTGAAGACATAAGTAAATGTAATGTGAAAATTATGAAAAAGCTACTGAAAAAAAATTGAGCCAACAGGAAAATACCAGGTTATTATTCTAATTTATACCACATGTAACTTGAAAAAAAATTTTTTTTAGTGTCTCAAAAAGTTTGGTGAGAGCATTATTATACAAAATAACCAGAGGACAGAAAGCAAAGCCCAGGTTACAACAGTACTCACCTGCTCAGGTCACTTTTCCCATGATGAAAGTGGTCAGTATGGCTAAGGTGGTAATGCTCCTGTCCACTCCATCTCTGGGGTGGCCTTTTCCAAAATCCTTCCTGAGGCTGTCGAACATTCCTATCTGATCGGTCAAAGCGGTTCATATTGTCACACTCCACTAGACAGATTGAAAAGCAAAAGTCTATGAACATGTACACACATAGAAAAGTTAGCTACTTATGGCTTAACTGCTGCTGGAAATGGAACAGAAATAGACTAAAAGCATCATTTAAGCTAGCTAGTCACCAAATGAAGTTTTCCACAATAACAATAATACAAACAGTTGTTATGGTGAAACCTGAACTTTCTATCGTTCAAACTGAAGTTACAACCTGTCTACCATAGTCTCTTACAGGAACAATTAGTTGCTGCACTGTGGTAGAGTGAACAAATCCTCCCTGATACCAACATTGCACATTTCAAGCACAATCAACCACTTTGAAGTGGTGCTGATTCTGATTTTTAAGATCAAATGATAAGAAAGTCGAGTTTAAGGCTAGTAGATAATTCACTCCTAAAAATGAATTCCATAATTAATTTTCCCAGACTTCAAGAAGAACAAATAAACTTTTCATAACAATCATTTTTAAATAAAGCTCACATTTTTAAAATTAAGCTACTTCAATCTGCTTGCGGAAGAGCTTGTTCAGAAAGACTAAAATGCTACTGCAAACAAAGCCAGTACTTTCAACAACAAACAGTCCACTCCCTACAGTCCCAACACCACAAAAGCACGAAAAGAATCTCTGAAACACCCCAGCTTCTTCACTTACCCAAATGCTCTTGCCCTCACATATCTGAGCACTCTCTAGGAGAGTTGATCTGCACAAGGGAGACATTGTGTTACCGGCTGCCTACTCAGACATAGTTGCACACCAGGCGCTGCTGAGCAGGCCTTCCTTCCTGCACACTCCCAGCCCTCCCTGTGGGAAGCAAGCCCAGTCTGCCCTGTGACTCCATCTTCCAGCGGAGCTTACATAGCTACTGAGTTAGGGCTGTTACTAAAAATATGGCTAAACACTACCCGGGGCCATAAAACAGGAAGGGCTTCTCCAGTTCAAGAAGTATTACATGAGAAAGTTCAAGTCTTGAATGTTCTGAATGCCTTGTGATTAAAAACTAAAAACTTTACGTATCAACATAATTCCAGACTTTAAAAAATTTACTTATTTAAATGACTGTTATCCTTAACAAAAAACTTGAATTTGAAATATTCATTAACTGTCATATCACAGCAGATGAAAACAAACTTCCCAAAACAAAAAAGAATAATGCAGATAAGTGTATGTATGTTCAGTCTTCACTGTGAGCCACTTCCTTGAAATGCATAACTTATAAGTTAGTTATAAAAGCACGCTTTTATAAGGACACTGACATTTTGTCTGCATTCACGAGGAGTCAGTGAGTGGGGAGATACACGTTATCGTGTGTGTGTGTGTGTGTGTATTCATTTTTTAAAAGTAGAAACATTTTTAAAAGAAGTTTTACACTCAAATGACTTCTAAGAATTGCTATTTTACTTGAATAAATAATGATGCTTTTTTTAAGTTTATTTGTGGAAAACCTACAGTGACCATTATTTTTGAAAAATATCAGTAAAAAGAGGTGGCAAAAGGAAAATCTGAAAATAACCCTTAAGGTTTAAAACTGATGCTAGTTTAGTCCTTCCATCAACATCACTTACAAACCAACATTTACATTATATTTGATTCTGTTAACTACCTTAACTAGTTTCAACTTGGCATTGAAATGTTCTAGTTTAAGCAGCTCTATATAACTGATGAAATACACTTTTAATTATTTTGAATTTATATTTTTCCTTAATTCAGGCAGAAAACTTTCCACTCTCAAAGCAAAAAGTTTTTGTTATCAGAATCACCAATATATTTTTAGAATGGTATCAACACAGCGCACAAAGAGTAACAAGAAGCAAATTGGCAAGCAAGCCAGGAGATGGGTAAATATCCACGCAATTACCATGCAAACATACATCAATGTGCTGTTTCCGCGTCTGCTAACTACTGCTATTGCTATGCTGCTAATGGCACCATATATAGACTCCAAGGTAGTTTCTTACTTAACCTCAACCAAAACAGCAGAAACACTAGAAAACAAACATATGCTGTGAGTACAAAAGACTAATGTTCAAAATTAGACAGTGTGACTTAACTTCTGAAAGACAGGCTGACACTCTGAAGAGAGAGCCCGGCCTATGCTCCTATCTGAGGTATCCATGCATCAATCACTTGTTTACAAATTGTAATGCCTGACTAAGAAGGTAATGTGAAACAGCATTAGTGGTGAGCTTTTTAAAAATCTAAGAGCTGGGCTGGAGAGATGGCTTAGTGATTGAGGTGTTTGCCTGGAAAGCCAAAGGACTCAAGTTCAATTCCCAAGGACCCATGTAAGCCAGATGCATCTGGAGTTCGTTTAGAACAGGTGAAGGCTCTGGCACACCCAATCTCTCTATCTTCCTTCCTTCCTTTCTCTCTCTCTCTTTCTCCTCTTATAAACAAGATAAATTAAAACACACACACACACACACACACACACACACACACACACACACACTAAGAGTTGCCCAAGAAAATGAAAGAAATCATATGGAAAAGAAAATGGATAGCAAACAAAACTGCAAGATGGAGACAAATCAGAACTAATACCAAAAGGCTAACAGGAAAGGACTGAACAGAATAATAAGGAAATAAGCTCCCTAACTAAGTAATGCTGCACGGCTAATCATGTCTGTGGTGAACTATGGAGAAAGAGTGACAGCCAACCTAAAGTGATCATACCTCACCCATGTGCAAGCTAATGTGCTGACCCAAACCAGCTCCCCTTAACTATGACCTCAGGAACTCTTCTGGAGAACGGACTTCCTTCCTCCTCAGGGCAGGCTATGAGAGTTCCAATGATAAAACAGCATATTTAAGATCCTTAACTGTCAGTTACAGAGAGGTAATATTAAGATGCCTGCCTTCTGCAGAGGGAAAAGGATCTAGCAGAGTGTACATGATCTATTATGCCTGTGCCTAATACTCACAAGACCCATTTTCCTGGTTTGGTACAAGAACAATATAAATACCCAAAGTACCCTAAATTACTTCTCCTACATCACAACTTTAATACCCAGAAGATGAAGGATGGCACAATACAGATGGTATTTTGTACAAATTATTGGCTGAGAAATCACAAGGGAAAATGATAAATCACAGAACATGGGAGCAATGGAGTTTCCAAGAGTAGGCTTGACAATCTTTTCAAGAAAGTTTTTGAGCTGGAGGGATGCTTAGCGGTTAAGGTGCTTGCCTATGAAGCCTAAGGACCCAGGTTCAATTCTCCAGATCCCACATGAGCAAGATGCACATGATGGCACATGCCTCAGGAGTTTGTCTTTCAGTGGCTAGAGGCCCCGGCGCACCCATTCTCTCTCCTTCCTTCTCTCTCTCTCCCTATCTCCCTCTCTCTGTCTCTAATAAATAAATAAATGTTGAAAAAAATGTTTTCAACTGGGCTGGAGAGATGGCTTAGTGGTTAAGTGCTTGCCTGTGAAGCCTAAGGACCCCTGTTAGAGGCTCGATTCCTCAGGACCCACGTTAACCAGGTGCACAAGGGGGCGCACGCGTCTGGAGTTCATTTGCAGTGGCTGGAGGGCCTGGTGCGCCCATTCTCTCTCTCTCTCTCTGTTGCTCTCAAATAAGTAAATAAAAAATAAACAAAAATTAAAAATAAATAAATAAAAATAAATGTTTTCAACTGCAATTCGATTTCAGAGAAAAAAATCTCATGGAAATCAGAAAAATAATAAACATTATTATTGAACACAATTAGTATTAACAGAAAGAAAAATTTCTAGAAGAAAATACAGCAGTCCTAAGTAGTCAAGGATGTGACGGACTTCATATTTCTCAACAAAGAGTTTATGAAATTCAACGTGAAACAAGTGCAATTTAATTGGCAATGAAACTTTGAGGGATTCAGGAAGTGATTAGAAAGGCATCTTTTTCAACAGTCTAGACAGAAATGACAAAACAATCAACACTATGCACAGAAGGAAAACCATGGGAATTCATGAAACTGAGGACTCTATGCTGATAGGCCCAAATGTGAGGCAGCAGCCTGTGAGCAATGAGTGGTCATTAAAAATTCCTAAACAAGAAAAAGCTTTTCAACTGGGCTTCTGACCTAACAACGATAGCGAGAGACACCTCAGAACACGAAGAGCAAAGCTCAAACACAGAACAGTCTTGCAAAAGATATTCAGGTTGCAATCTTGTTTCCTTAAGAAATTCCTTGGACTATTAATTTGGGTCAAGGCTGGGAAAAAAGGCCCATTTGATAAATTAAAACAATCTCTCATTAAGTAAGATCCTTCCAAAGCACAACTCAGACCTAAAGTCTTTTATTCTACCCTTCCCCAATTCTGTGCCCCTTGATTCCCTCTAACATGTTTCTTCCTCTGACCTGCTACCCTTCCCCTTAAGCAACGTAAAGCCCTCAGAAGTGCAATAACGTGTCAAGTCCAGCAGTTCACATGTCTGCACTGCAGGCTCAGCATCCCAACTCACCATGTTCAAGAGGTGTGTCCTCAGGCAGGTCCACATCCAGCATAAGGTCATCATCCTCAAGGTCACAAGAGTCAAGATTATTCAGAATATCCTACAAACATAAAACACACACATAATCATTAGTTGTCAAAATATCACCTAGTCATGACTTGAGCTTACTCAATATTTACTTTTTTAAAAAGTTAAAAATGAGCAGATGTGGCTTGTTATAGTTCAGTTTTTGTTTGTTTGTTTGTTTGGTTTGGTTTGGTTTGGTTTTTCTCACTCTAGCTCAGGCTGTAGTCTCAGGGTGGCCTCGAATTCACGGCAATTCTGCTACCTCTGCCTCCCAAGTACTGGGATTAAAGGCGTGCACCACTACGCCCAGCTACAGTTTGATTTTTAAAGGTTCACCAAAATCCCACTTTACTGTTGGTAGTGGTGACCTACCTAAGAGTCTTAAGAGGTAAGGCCCGATGGGAGGTCTTTGGACCAAGCTGTGAAGGGGACAGAAGGGCCCTGGTACCTCCTTCTTTGTCTCTTCTGCTTCCTGCCATGAGG
The DNA here is from genome assembly GCA_036346955.1 of Dipus sagitta. NCBI lineage: Eukaryota > Metazoa > Chordata > Mammalia > Rodentia > Dipodidae > Dipus > Dipus sagitta. Next base: position 13,831,322 of record CM070790.1, read on the forward strand.
GAGTGGTTTTGCTCTACCACCCCTTCCCAGAAATATGCAGTGACTCACCACAAGCCCAAAGCCTCAAATTGGTAGCCTTGCACTTGTTGCACAAACATCCACATATATATGTGCCTTCACAATATTATATATACATACTCTCTGGCTTCAAGAGGCTACCCATAAGCCTTGATTGAATTAAAACTGAGCACTTACTAGCAAAATTCCTACGGAACTGTCTGAGAACAGTGGCTGTGCAATAGTGGAGCAGAGCTTCCCTTCACACATTTCTCCTTCACTGTGTGTTCCAGAAAGACCTGTGAACTTGAGCTCTCAGAGGAGGCAACACCAACACTGACCATTCTACAGAGGTAACTGATTAGAACTCAGTCCTTACGGGTTGGAATGTTGCAGATCCAGAGCCACATTATCTCAGGCTGTCTTAGCGCCCTGAATAGTACCCATTTATTGCCCAACTCTGTGACCTAACAACATGCAACTATAAGGTAAATCCTTTGGAATTATGGACAGATACCATACAACCCAAAAGCTAAGAATGTCATCAGAAAGCAGGTATTTCTCCACTTTGCGGTAACCTAACTACCTGATGTAACCACCGAATTAGGTGAAATGTAATTTCAACTTTCTTTTTTCAGTTACTATAAAAACTCTGGAACATGGAATTGAGATAGGCTCTATTTGTGATCCCAGGCCATCGTCAGTCATATTGGCCTCCAGAATAAACTACCTCTCACTCCCTTTGATTGAGGTGAGAGATGTGTTTCTTATGGTCACAGTTATGCCACTAAATGTGCCATACGACAAGCCACCTTCACCTGTAGAATGACCTGGATAGGCACCAGGGGCCACTATGCCCAAATGACCAGTGCTGCCTCCTGAAGTACATGCCAGTGGGTTTTCTGTGGTTCAGTCCTCCCCTGATTTGGTCAACAGTCCATTGGCTTATTTTGAGCTGGTTTTAGAATCCTATTTATTAGACAGGTTTTTTAGTTTGCTCTCAAAGTTTAAGGTATCCATCCTATTTGTTTTTGAGGTATTTTGGTTTCTGACCATTCAGTTTGGTATTTACTAGCAATCAACCTTTTTCTTCTAGTAATCCCCCAAATCTAATTGTCAGAAGGGAAGCTCATTTGTATGTTTAGCAAACTGCTTTTACTCCTCACTAGGGCCACAGGAGGCTGAAAGCAGAATGTAGGCCTGCCTTCTCTTCCTCTGCTCTGTGTCTGCCTCCTTTTCTTCAGATTACTCCGGCCTGACTCTGCAAAAGCATGCTAATCACTCAAGCCCACCAATGACTGCAGCCTGGGGCAAAGTTTTCCCTAGCTGCCCCTTGTGCTGTTATGACAAGGCTTAGCCAGAACTCAGGGGCCATGCTAGAACTGAGGCCCGCCCAAGCCTCCTCTGTAGGAACCCAATAACTATGGGGATGACACTGGTGTCACTAGCTGTTCTGCAAAGTGTGGTTTGGCTCTTGCTTTTCTCTTGAAGCAGTCCTGTGGTCAGAGTTGGAAGACCCATACCTGGTCCCGCGTCCTCATGGGGCCTCTCTTTGCTGTCTAGCCTCCTAAGGGCTCATGTGTGCCTCAGGGCAGTGTCAGAAGGAAGGGGGTGGAGGGGTGGGGTACAGAGCTCCTGGAGTTTTGTGTATGGCCTTCATCCATCAGCCTCTGCTGGGGCCTTCTGTGAGCATCTGACATCTAACTGATCAGAAGAGGAGTCAGTGAGAGAGCAGAAGTATATATGAAAATACAGGAGATACACAGGTAGTGCATGGGCCACTTGCAATCTATTTGCCACTGACAAAAGTTCATCATTTGGAACACAATACAGGCTGCAGCTGTCAGGGACATTTCCAAAGCAAGTTTCTAAACACTCACAGGTTTCCCAAGCTCTGAGCCAAGGACAGTTATCCCAGGAGTTGTGGCATTCACAGTAAAATGGTCAGGAACTGATCTCACAAAGCTAGAAAAATGAAACCCCCAATCCCAATTTAGACGTGCTGGTGCTGACCGATGACCCATACCAAATCCATGTAAAAAGCCAGATTATAAAGGACTAAAGAAGAACTGTCTTCTGGAGAAAATAAAATAAAAGGCATGGGCTAAAGAGATTGCTTAGCAGTTAAGGCGCTTGCCTGCAAAGTCAAAGGACCCAGGTTCAATTCCCCAGGACCTACATATAAGCCAGATGCACAAGGTAGTGCATGCATCTGCATCTGTAGTTCGTTTGCAGCAGCTGAAAGACCTGGCATGTCCCCGCCCCACACACACACACCTGCCTGTTTCTCTCAAATAAATAAATAAATAAATAAATAAAATATTTTTAAAATAAAAGACATGGTAATGACTTAAGTTTCTACGTAGCCAACCTCTTCCCTTCGAGACTAAAGGCACAGAGTTAAGTCACTGTCCTAACCCTGCAGTCGCCTTGCTTTCCAAAGAGCAGAGCCTCGCAGGACAGACCATTACCATATAAAGGCAATTACCTACAAGGGAAAGGCTGTACCTTGGAGCAAAATAATCCTATTGTGAGACCCAGCTCATCTCTGCAAGCAATAGGGCTTCCCAGGACCACCTTGCAGAAACTGGGCTGAGACAATGATCCAAGAAGGACCACGTGGACTGCTCCTTTATGCAGAGCCCCTGCCCATCCCAATCATGTCAGTATCCCAAAGATGGACTTGGGATAACTGGACGTCTTTGTTCTTCCACAGTGGCCACATCAATAAAATCGCCTCTCTGCTTTTCACCAGTACTCTTCTCCCTCTCTATCCCCCCCCCCCACACACCTCTCTTTTTTTCCCATTACTCATCTCTTTAACTGGCTTTTACATTAAAATTTTGGTCACATCCACAGTTTTCCCATCATCTTTGAATCCAATATATTTGGGTTACTGAGTCTATTTACATATTAAGTAAATGCTGGTATGAGTTCAAATGTGTTGTTCTACTGTTTCTTCAAGGTCTTCTTCCTTTACATTTTCTGTTGTCTTAGTTTAGAATGCTTCTCATTTTAATGTGGCTTGTCACTACTAGAATTTTATTCACTGAGATTAAAACATGTACCCTTGAATTATCAGTTTTAGATTAGCACTGTAATACTTTATGAAGAGCAAGACTATATGCAGGGATGGAGAGATGGCTTAGCAGTTAAGGCGCTTGCCTGCAAAGTCTAAGGACCCAGGTTTGGCTCCCCAGAAGCCATGTAAGCCAGACATAAAAGGTGATGTATGAGCACAAGGTCATGCATGTGCATAAGGTGGCACATACATCTGGAGTTTGACTTCAGTGGCTAGAGGCCCTGACCAATTCTCTCTCTCATTTAAAAGGGGGGAATAAAGAAAGCCACCTTCTTTTTGACAAAAAAATACACAGGCAATAAAGAACTGATGAAAGCACAAATCCATAAAATCAAGGAAGTAGAAGGTCAACAATGGACTACATTCTGAGAGTACGAGATGATACAAAAGAGACCCAGGATGCTAGTCAGCACCCCAGAGGTACGAGGTGAGGAGCTGCAGACCGAGAAGGCAGCAAATCCTCCCAGAGACTGAAGGAGACAATGAAATCTACAGGTGATCACAGGGCACCAGATTGCCTCTCACAGGGGTCCTCACACTGAGAGACTGAAGGAGACAATGAAATCTACAGGTGATCACAGGGCACCAGATCGCCTCTCACAGGGGTCCTCACACTGAGAGACTGAAGGAGACAATGAAATCTACAGGTGATCACAGGGCACCAGGTCCTCTCACAGTGTCCTCACACTTGAGAGACTGAAGGAGACAATGAAAACTACAAATGATCACAGGGCACAGATCACCTCTCACAGGGTCCTCACACTGAGAGACTGAAGGAGACAATGAAATCTACAGGTGATCACAAGGCACAGATCTCCTCTCAGGGTGTCCTCACACTGAGGGACTAAAGGAGACAATGAAAAGTACAGGTGATCACAAGGCACAGATCACCTCTCACAGGGGTCCCCACACTGAGAGACTGAAGGAGGAGACAATGAAATCTACAGGTGATCACAAGGCCACAGATCACCTCTCACAGTGTCCTCACACTGAGGGACTGAAGGAGACAATGAAAAGTACAGGTGATCACAAGGCACCAGATCGCCTCTCACAGGGGTCCCCACACTGAGAGACTGAAGGAGGAGACAATGAAATCTACAGGTGATCATAGGGCCATATACTGCCTCTCATGGGGTTCTCACACTGAGTGGCTCCTCTCATTCATGCACAGTCTCAAAAACACAAACACAGCAGAAGTCCACTTTGCAGAGAACTAGAACGGAATCCTCTAAAAAATATTAACAACCTACTCAGGGGAAACAGAACAAGTGATATAGGTGTATAGAAGCACCATAGAGTGCAGGTGGGTTCACTCCATCACCTGAAAGCACCCTTACTCATTTTCAAAAGTCAGGTCTTCAAACAGATACCCTACTGCCAACCTTCCCGGTTAGCATAAGGTTGCCCACAGAAACTAACGAAGCTCACACTACAAAACCACTTTAGACTTTAGTTCTAAAAGTCAAGGGGGGGCTGGAGAGATGGCTTAGTGGTTAAGCGCTTGCCTGTGAAGCCTAAGGACCCCAGTTCAAGGTTCGACTCCCCAGGACCCACGTTAGCCAGATGCACAAGGGGACACACGCGTCTGGAGTTCATTTGCAGTGGCTGGAAGCCCTGGCGCGCCCATTCTCTCTATCTGCCCCTTTTTCTCTCTGTCGCTCTCAACTAAATAAATAAAAATGAACAAAAAAAAATTTTTTTTAAATAAATAAAAAAAATAAAAGTCAAGGGGATGGGTATGTAGAGAAGAGGAGAATACAGTGGAGGTGTGATATCAAAGTATCCAGCATGCATATATGAAAAAGTCACAACAAAACCCATTATGTGAACAGTAATGAACAACAAATATAAACTAACATCATATATGTATAGAGAGATAGATGATATATAGACAGATAGATGAAAATTAAAATAACAGAAATGGGAAAAGATGTTATGAAAAAAAAATTAGCAGGTATCTGAGAGAAGTCAAGAGGATGAATCAAAGGAGAAACCAGGAAGCCGATGACCCAAGCTAAAGAGAAACCGGAGAATAGACCAGGGAGAAAGATTTCTCACTTCTAAAATATTCTCCAGAACCTGAAAACAAAGTAGTTTCTTTGCTGTGATGAGACTGAACCCAGGGGCTTATATATACTATGATGCACCACCAAGCAACACAAGATCCCACTTTACAGGCTGGGGAGGTGGCTCAGCCATTAAAAGCACTTGCCTGCAACACCTGATTGGTGGACTAGGTTTGATCTCCAATGCCCAGGTAAAACCAGATGCACAAAGTGGCACACATATCTGCAGTTTGTTTGCAGTGGCAGGAGGCCCTGGTGTGCCCATACTCACTCTGTCTGTCTCTCTCTCTCTCTCTCTCTATGTCTCTCTAATAAATGGTTTTTAAAAAATTCAAAAAGAATGCACTTTACATTAAGCTGCTCCTACAGCCCCATGGTCTATTTGTTTTATAAAGAAAATTGAAAAAAAAATGAAAAACAAATGGTGAATCTGCAAAAATGGTAACACAGGCAGTGAGATCCAAGGGACCATTGCTCCAAACAAGCATTGAAAAATCAGACAAAACCTAAGAATCAACTTTGTCAGAACTCCATAAAAGAAAACAAACAAAACAAATCACATACATACATACAAATTTTACAGCAACCACACAGAGGCTGTAGGGGGAAAAAGAAAGAAAAGACAACTTAAAACTTGTAGTAACTTTTATTAGGCCTTCTCCATAAGTGACCCTTCTATAAGCTCCTCCTAGCTCCACTGCTCTAGAAGACAACACGCTTCCAGGACGTTGGTTTCAGAGGGCAGAGCTGAGACATCTTTTCTCACAAAGAATGGTCTGTCTGCTCTAACTGGTCTAGAGTTACCTGAATGAATGACCTAATTCAGGACTCACAGGTGCGGAAAGGCTGGGGCTGAGCCCCAGAAACAATGGAAGGCAAAGGAACTGTCCACAGCCGCCCCAGGTTAAAGGTTACAATTGAGACATACAACAGACAGAATGTGCAAAGAAGGAAGGGAAAGGCAAAAGAGCTCTTGGCAAAAACAGGTAATTCAATGGTGCCATATATGATGGGAAATTTACATAGCCACAAAAATCAGGGCAGGACGCCATTCCTGGTAAGGACTGAAGAAGACCTTCCACTTTCAACTCGGGTTCACCTCTTGCTTGGTGAAAGGACAGAGCAGGGCTAAGACCAGGAACCCTGCGGCAGCCCAGGCCCAAGGACGCAGCCCACATTCAAAGGTCTTGTCTTGTCTTGTAGGATTTTGTTACTTCATCTGCCTCCTCCTCCCCCCCCCCTCCTTTTCTCCACCGTCCCCATTCATTTTCCAAATTTTTCTTATTTTGACTTCTGGCATTCAATCACAAGCTGAAGTAATAGAGACTTCATAGACCACATGTGACAAGCAATGGTTTAGAAATAAACAGTTACAGCTAATAGCAAGTAATAAAAATAAACTCAAAGGAATGAAGAGCATGACTTCTGGCACTGACATATTGAAATATTTAAAAGGCTCAATTTCTGAAAAAAAATAAGATGCTACAAAGAAGGCAATACCCATTTATAGAAATAAAAATACTGTTGAAGCAACCCTGAGGAAAGCCAGGTGCTAAATCAACTACTCTAATACTCAAAGCACTAAAGGAAACCATAAATAAGGAAGTCTTACCAAATGCAGACTATTAATAAAAGGAACAAAAACCTAATTCTGAAAAAAAAAAGGCATAGTAACTTCAATAAAACTTCCTAAGCCTTTGGCCACATATCCAAAGAAACTGAAGCCAAATCTGGGGAAGGTAAGGACATATCCATCCACAGTCCGGGTATAATCTGTCCCTAAGAAAGCTGGTACTAGGGTTTGATTTCCAATGTCATGACTGTTGAGAAGTGGTTTGAACACTAACAGCTAATTAGGGTACAGGGGCATGACATTCCTGAGAACAAATGACCCTCAGGAGCAGGAAAGCCTAGAGCCTCGTCCCACCACGCTCATAAATGTACTCCTGGAGCATGTAACTGCTCCCCTTCTACTTGTCTGCCACAAGGCGATAATGTCAGAGGGCATCTTCAGAAGCTGACAGGATGACATCATGATTTAAACTTCCCTGACTACAAAACTGAGAACCAAATAAGCATTTGTTCTTTATAATGTACCAAACTTGAAGCATTTTGTTACAACAGCAAAAAAAAAAAAAAAAAAACTATGACATTTACTTTTAGTGCAGCATTATTTACAAAAAGTGAAACAGAAGAAGCCTAAATGCCATGAATACACGTAAGGCAAAGATGCACATATACATAACGAAGCATTAGTCTTAAAAAGGATGGATGACAGGTTCAATTCTCAAAAACCTCAATAAGCCAGAGCAGAACGGGGCGCATTCTTCTGGAGTTCATTTGCAGTAGCTGGAGACCCTGGCAAACCCATTAATGCCCTCGCTCTCTCTCTCAATCTCCGTCTTCCTCTTCCTCTCTCTAAAATAAATAAATAAAACGTATTTTTAAAAAATTAGCCAGGTGTGGTGGTGCACACCTTTAATCCCAGCACTCAGGAGGCAGTAGTAGGAGGGGATAAAAAAAAAAGGACGGATGAATCTTAAGGGCACTGTGTTAAGTAAAATAAGACAAAATGGCACAAACTGTATGATCCAAGTGATGTGAGGACTGATATGATTCACAGCAACAGGAAGTAGAATGATGGTTACTAAGGCCTGGAGGCAAGGAACAGAGAGTTGTTGTCTAATAGCTATAAAATGTTCAAGATGGAAGACGAAGTTCTGAATATCTGTTGTATAAAATGTAAATATAGCCGGGTATGGTGGTGCACGCCTTTAATCCCAGCACTTGGGAGGCAGAGGTAAGAGGATTGCTGTGAGTTTGAGGCCACCCTGAGTAAGAGTAAGACCCTACCTTGAAAAACCAAAAAAGAAAAAAAAATAGTGAATATAATTAAAGTTACTAAAATGATCATGATGGTAAATTTTCTGAAATTTTTAGAATTAGCAAAATAATTGACAGCTATTAAAAATAAGACATATGTGCAAGCCTTTAATCCCAGCACTTGGGAGGCAGAGGCAGGAGGACTGCCATGAGTTCAAGGCCACCCCAAGACAACATAGTGAATTCCAGGTCAGCCTGAGCTAGAGAGAGACCCTACCTTGAAAAACCAATAGATATAGATATAGATATAGATATAGATATAGATATAGATATAGATATAGATATATAGATATATAGATATATAGATATATAGATATATAGATATATAGATATATAGATATATAGATATATAGATATATGAGACCTATGGGGTGGTTTGCATAGATGGCCCCCAATATATTCAGTTTTTTCTCGAGTAAACAACCTGCCATGGAGTTACCAGCCCACACCTGCTGTCTAGTCCACCATTCCACCTAGGCCACCCACGACCTCACGAACCACCTGCTGTGCCTGTGCCCCACACACGACCGCTCAACAGCCAGCCCTAAGTCACTTGGGTCATGGAAAACCCTAATGTTCTCAGCCTGCTGTGCCTCTGAGCCCCACACCACCACCTGTGATTGCTCAACAGCCAGCCCTGTGTCACATGGGTCCTGTGAAACCCTAACATTCTCTTCCACTGTTCCACTCGAAAGCAGTCATCCTCACAGTCCATTGTAGTACAAAGCTCTTCTGGATGTGGAGAGGCACAGACTGGGGCAACCTGTTACACTAAACTCCGGGCTTCGTAGTTTCTTGGTTTGTCCTCCCACCTAGTAAACAACCTTCCTGGAAATCACAAGCTACAACAGTGTTGCCCAGTTCCCTAGCATAATCTTTCCCATCAGGGGGTAGCTGTAATGCTAGTGGTCACATGATAAGAATGCTGCACCTTGAGAACCAGCCCCAGCACTCTCAATGGCTTTCATGGGAACTATTACAGGTAGAGTACCTAAATGACTGCAAACTTACTACTGTTCAGCATTCCCTATTCTGTTCAGGTAAGCCATCTCCAAGGGAACTCTACACCCCCTTCTAAGCCGCAGCCCTTACCTTTCCCTCGAGTACCTTACCAGTGCATCTATAGCTCCATGCCAGGGGCCAGGAAACTTCCCAAGAACCAAAGGTGCCCCCGCTCCAAGCCTCCATCCTTTCTCCTCACAAGTCAGGGCTGAGCTAGCAGATTCTAACTTCTGACATCATCTAGAATCAGGTGAAAATGGTACAGGCCAGTCTTCCACAAAAATGACCTTACCTCAAAGAGCAGCTTTAGGTTGAAGGCTTCTGCACTTCTAGCCAACTGAGCACCAACCCAGAGGGTCTCGCTGTTCCCTTGGGTTTTGATAATTTGCTAGAACAACCATAGAACTCAGAAAAAGGGATATACTTGTGGTTGCAGCATTATTATACCAAAAAGAATACAAATCATGACCAAGAGCCACATGGGTAAGATCTTGGAGAGTCCAAAGTACAAAGACTCCCATGTTCTCCCCCAGTGGAGCCACTGCATGTCATCTCCTGGCACAATGATGCAGAAAGCACAGTGCTGTTAGCTGACCACATACGGAACTCAAGCAATTTCTAGCACCTTTCCTTCTGTCCCCATGTCAGACTAATATGATACGGCTCAAAGCCAACCTCCTCTACTCAGTGTTTGGTTTTGGAGACACAGCATACTTCTATCTTAAACCAGCTAATTAACATAAACTCTCAGGGCCCACCATGAACATTCTTATCACTCCAGAAATTCCAAAGATGTAGAGCCTCCCACACAGGAAATGAGGAAGCCAAATAAATCTTTGTTATACAAGACATAAAAGAAAAAAACAAAATAATAATCAAGTCAGTATATTGTTGGTGGTGCACACCTTTAATCCCAGCACTTGGGAGACAAGAGGTAGGAGGATCACTGTGAGTTCAAGGCCAACCTGTGACTACACAGTAAATTCCCTGTCAGCCTGGGCTAGAGTGAGACCCTATCTCAAAAAAAAAAAAAAAAAAAAAAAGTAGGGCTGGAGAGGTTGCTTAGTGGTTAACGTGCTTGCCTGTGAAGCCTAAAGACCCATGTTTGACTCTCCAGATCCCATGTAAGCCAGACGCACAAGGCAACACAAGCATGCAAGGTCACACATGCATCTGGAGTTCAAGTGCAGCAGCTGGAGGCCTTAGCATGCCAATTCTCTCTCTTTCTCATTCCCTCTCCCTCAGATTAAAAAATAATAATAAACCGGGCGTGGTGGCACACACCTTTAATCCCAGCACTTGGGAGGCACAGGTAGGGAGGACTGCTGTGAGTTCGAGGCCACCCTGAGACTCCATAGTGAATTCCAGGTCAGCCTGGGCTAGAGTGAGATCCTTCCTTGAAAAACCAAAAAAACAAACCCATAATAATAATAGTAATAATGATAATAATAATAATAAATAGGTTAATGGACAGAAGATACTGCACAGAAAAAGACCTAAACAAATACATTTAGTTGATGGTGTGCAAGCACGTGCATGTATGCATGTGTGTGTGTGTGTGCTTGCATTTGTGTGGTATATGTACATGTGTATGCAAATCCAAGTACTCCATGCATATGCATGCAGAGACCAGAGGAAGCTGTCAGCTGTCCTTCTGTCCTTCCATATTGCTCTTTCTCCTTAATTCCTTTAGATAGAATCTCTCCCTAAACCTGGGTAGGGCTCCCTGTTCTCCCAGTTAGACTGGATGACCAGGGCATACCAGCAATCTCCTTCTCTCAGGTCTGGGGTTATAAGCATGCGTGTCCATGCCCAGTTTTTGACACGGGTGATGAAGATCAAATGCAAGTTCTCATGCTTATGGAGCAAGAACTCTTACCTGCAGAACCAACACCCCTGCCCTACTCAGATAGTTTTGACAAAGAACAGCAAGAATTCACTGCAGAACAAACTGTGCTAGAACTTAGACAAAAACATTTGCAGTTAACCAAAATATAAGAATATACAAAAATTTAATCAAAAGAGTTCACAAACCAAAATGTAAAATTCAATACTACAAAACTTGTTGAACAGGAGTGGGATGGGGGATTTCTCTCACTGGTAAAGAGTGCTTGACTGGCTGACAGAGGACACTGCTACACCAAAGCAACCAGCCTGACAAGATGAATATGCCTGTGCAATAGTGGCACCCAGCCCAGGTAGGTAACCAACAGCTCTGATTGGCTAAGAGATCCATTCAATGGAAAGGAACCCTTAGCTGGAAGTGGAAACTGAATCAGAATCCTAAGGAGACTAAAACATGGACTCCAACAAGAAGCTCCCACTAGTCTTTAGTCAAAAGAGTAGCTACACCCACCTAAATCTCTCTTAATGCTTACCAAATGAACCTATGCTTACCTTAGTCTCCTTTGGAGAATCTGATTTTCCTTTTCAGAAGACAGCAAGAACCAAGGAGATAAACCACTTCTAACTTATCAGCCAGGGCCCAGGTCAAACCAGAGAACTGGCGAGATGAGCAAGAGTGCTGCTTCAATAGTGAGCCTGTCAACCAGTGCCAGGGTCATGGAGACAGACTCTGAGGACACTCAAAACACACCAAAGCAGAAATCCAGAACCTGCTGACAGCTCAACACTAAGGGAGACTTAAAGCACAGCCACCACAGCTCAGGGAATTTTGCGAAGAGGGGGCAGAAACAATGTAAGAGCCACAGAGTGGAAGGGAATGTCCAGAGGCACTGCCATTCCCCGTTACAATGACTGACTGCTGCTCTCACACCTATACTCCAAACCTGCGGGGAATACCAGCAATCCCACTGAGGAGGGCCCTCAGCCGAATGGGAGCAGGGAGGATGGAAATGATGGTACTAACCTATAATGTGTCCATACAACTTTCTACTTAATAATATATATGTATGTATGTATGTATATAAAAGAAGAATGTTTGCCTAACAAAACCAAGCATGGGGAGGGGGAGGGACAAACAAGACAAACATGAATCTGGTGTAAGTTTTGTCGTTTTGGTTTTTTGAAATAGGGTCTCACTCTCGCTAAGCTGATCTGAACTAACTCTGGAGTCAGACGTGCTACTGTTGTGCCGTGAGGTCCTTGAAACTAACTCTGTAGCCCAGGCTGACCTCAAACCCATGGCAATCCTCCCTGAGGTGCTGGGTTTAAAAGCATAAGCCATCATGTCCAGCAATAATAAGTTTTTAAATACAACACCAATAGTGTAATTTGTGAAAGACAAATTGCTCAGTTGGAATCCATTAACGCTTCTGCTCTGCAAAAACACTTTCAAGAAAATGAAAGACACAGCATAGATTGGGGGCGAGTATTTGTAAAACAGAAACCTGATAAAAAGATTTATATGCTCATTAAGTAATGATACTCCTGGGTATTTCCCTCATTTGAAAACTGACATCCACTGAAAACTGTATACATGGATGCTTACTGCAGACTTGCTGATGGTGGACAATACTGGAAGCAACCACGACGTCCCTCAACAAATAAACAGAAAACCCTATGATATACCTACACAATGTGATATTACGCAGCAATGAAAAGAAACAAGCTATCAACCACAAGAAGACAAGAACTCTAAATATAAGTTAAAAGACATTTTTGAAAAGGTCAAAATATGGAGAGACAGCATGCAGATCAGAGTTTGCTAAGAGCTTGCTGAGGGGAGGGATGACCAGACAAGAACAGAAGCCACATTAGAATGAAGCTACCCTTTATGAGACAGTGATTACAGTGGTGAATATGACACTATGTGCATGATTTTAAAATAATCATTTAAGAGGTCAGAGGCCCTGAATGGAATGAACAATGTGACAACTGTAAATCAGAATATGAATGGCATAAACACATTAATGGGACTAGGGGAAAGAGGGTCCCTGACCTATGTAACTCTGAATTGAGTAGAGTCCTTAAGGCTAAAAGCACAGGGGCTGTAAGCAAGCACTTAGTCTAATTGATCAAGTTGTTTCCCAGGGAGTACAAGTTAACACTTCTGAAAGTACTGTATATTTCAATGGCAATCTAGCAATTAAGACAATAGATGGTTAGATGGTGAAAAGCAGTGATCTCTCAATGTTACAGTAGGAAGCAAGTAGGGAAAACAGAGTGACACATATGGCAATGGATCAGTGTTGACGATACCAGTATATAAGCTCATGTTCAGTGATACACACAGGCTAGTATATATACATACTACTGGTATTCATTTCCACTGCTCACAGAAGGAGCCAAGACTCCTTGGATAAACAGCTGATTCTAGGACTGAAGTAGGAACTACACAAGGTGAGCCTGGAATATCTTCCAGTACCACAGAGTGGAAAAGATCTCAAAAACAAGAACCTTAGCCAGGCATTGGAGGTGCTTATTTGTAATCCCAGCACTTAGGAGGTGGAGGCAAGAAAGATCAGGAGCTCAAGGCTAGTTTCAGCTACACAGCAATTCATGACCACTCTGGTTTGCCTGAGGTATGGACATAGGTATACATTACAAACAAAAATATAAAGTAAGAACCTACAAGATCATGGTGATGGAAAGAAATGATTGAAATAAACGAGGCAGTACCACAGCAGAAGTCCAACTACTTTATGTACAGACTTTGCCCTTAAAGAGAGAAGACATCAGTAGTCTTGAATATAGAGGCTGCACACAGGCACTGTCTTTTAAAGAGTTCAGTATGGAAAGAAAGAAAATGAAACAACTTGACTGTGGAGAAACCTGACATTACCGCAAGCCAGGTGGTAAGGGTCAGCACCACCAGTTACAGGTCATGGTAGTGCCCTTACCCTAATGTGATGTGGGAAGAATGACACTTCAGCTCTGTCATGCTGCTTCCAAAACAGTTTCCCCTTAGTATACTAAGAAAATGCCAAACTGAGCAAAATTCTACAAAATTTTTAACCAGTACTCTTCAAAACTATGAAGTCCATCAAAAATAAGGGAAGTCTGAAACACTGTAAGAACAGAGATTCCAAAAGAAACATCACTACTAACTGTAACATGATGGCCCAGATTGACTGATCCTAGAACAGCAGAAAAGGGGAAAACTGAAAATCTTATAATAAAAATGTCATTACTTAAGATATCAACTTTGGTTCATTAACATTAACAAACAAGTCATATTAATATAAGATGTAAAGAGTAGAGAAAACTAGGCACAGGTACACAGTAACTTTCTAATACTGTGCTTGCAATAATTCTAAAATCTTAGTATTTACAAATAAAAGGTTATCTTAAAAAACTCAACTTTAAAAAAATATATTTTATCTTTATTTATTTATTTGACAGAGAGAGAGAGAGACAGAGAGAGAGAGAATGGGTGCACCAGGGCCTCCAGCCACTGCAAATGAACTCCGGATGCATGCATCCTCTTGTGCAGCTGGTTAACATGGGTCCTGGGGAATCGAACCTGGATTCTTTAGCTTTGCAGGCAAACACCTTAACTGCTAAGTCATCCCTCCAGCCCAAAACTTAATTTTTCACTATTAAGAAACTATTAGTTTGGCGGCGTGGTACATGTCTTTAATCCCAACACATGGGAGGCCAAGATAGGAGGATTGCCATGAGTTCGAGGCTACCCTAAGACCACATAGTGAATTCTTGGTCAGCCTGGGCTAGAGCAAGACTCTACCAAAAAAAAAAAAAAAAAAGGTAATTGCTTACAAAGTCTGCCAGCCTGGACTTAATTTGCCAGTACCCATGTAAAGCCAGATGCACAAAGTGGAATTCATATGTTATGGTGAACCCATTCATTCTCTCTCTTTCTCTCATAAATACATATAAATATCTTTAAAAGAAATTATTCATTTGTATAGGTACAATAATGGGAATATAGATGTATCTTAACAAAATTATTAATAAGACATCCGAAGATATTTGCATATAAATACCTTTTGGGGGAGGGGTTTTAGACAGAGTCTCATGTGGCTCAGGCTGGCCTTGAACTCCTGATGTTCCTACTTCCCACTTCCTAAATGCTGAGATTACCAGAAGACATCACCACACTAGTCTTTTATTTACATATTTTATGCTGCAAATAAAATGATTAGGCTATTCAGTACTTGTCACAATAAAAGCTAGGCTGTGAGAGTAGTGGTTGAATGTGGATATAAAGAGGCAAGACAAACCACCACTTGGCTATTGTCAAAGATAGGGGACTGTTAATAGTGCAATCCCATGACTCTTCTCTAGGCTTAAATATGCCTTGAAATTTTCATGAAGAGTTAAAGAACTGCCTAATCTTAAATTTTAACAGAAAATAATCACATCCAGGAAATCATTCAAAAAACAAAGACCAAAAACAGATTTTAAAACTAATGTTAACAATGAAAAATAAAACAAATATAATAATGAACTAACACATGTTCTAAAAAAAAAAAAAAAAGCAACAGAAAATGAAGGAAGCCAGGCATGGTGGTACATGCCTTTAATCCCAACATTCAAGAAGCAGAGGTAGGAGGATCACCATGAATTTGAGGCCAGCCTGAGACTACAATAGTAAATTCCAGATCAGCCTGGGCTAGAGTGAGACCCTACCTCCAAAAGAGAGAGAGAGAGAGAGAGAGGGAGAGAGAAAATAATTAAGAATTAAATTTTTCCAATTTGAAAAGAATGGAACAAATCCCCCACTTATTTAAGACGGGCTCAACATGATACTGTCTTGATTATAATTACTTGTAAGCACCAAAATATATTTACTGAATAAAATTACGTAATCCAGACTGACAGCCCCGAGTGACTTCTACCCCAACATTCTGCCTCACCTTCTTCCCTCACACGTCAGGTCCAGGACTGCTGCTAAACTTCCTGAAAAACAGCCGAGGCAGATTATCCATCCTGAGGAAAACCCAAATGGCCACAAGTGGTAGAGTGACTGACTTCAAATACACTTGCAAAGTATCACAATACAGGCATTAAATAAAAGGAAATTCCTCAAATTAGAACTGGTTAGAAACAAAGGAGCACAACTGGACTCTGTGATGTATCTCTACAAATTCTTATCAAAAACAAACTGTGAAACAAAAATTCTACTATGTGACTTGTTAATGAAACAGAAAAGACTTCAGTATAGGTTAGTACGTTGCATATCTCGCTTCTGCTATTAGGAAATGACTTTAGGGCTGGAGAGATGGCTTAGCAGTTAAAGCACTTGCCTGTGAAGCCTGAGGCCCCAGGTTCAATTCCCCAGTACACACATAAGCCAGATGCACAAGGTGGTGCATGCGTCTGGAGTTCGTGTTCAGTGGCTAGAGGCCCTGGCATGCCATCCTCCCTCTCTCTCTCTCTCTAATAAATAACAAATAAATAAATAAAATAAAGTATTTTTTAAAAGAAGTCTTGAAGACTGCATATAAATTCAAAACTTGAGGACTCCAGAGGGGGGGAAAAAAATGAGTAGGAAAAGGTAGAGTTCTAATCCAAAACACTTCTTTCAAAAGGTTAAAAGAAAAACTATTCTATGTAGGACTCTTCAGGTCAAAATTCCGGTTTCTCACAAAACATTTTTAAAATTCTACTATAATGGAAAAACAGAGTTCAGAGCTGGGCGTGACAGTGGCACATGCCTTTAATCACAGCAAGCCAGTGACTGAGGTAGGAAGAGGATCATAGTGAGTTCCAGGCCAGCCTGGGCTATAGAGTGAGCTATAGCCCAGCCTAGGCTACAGTGAGACTGCTAAAATGAAAAGGGTATGAGAGAAAGAGAGAAAAAAAAAAAAGAATAAGGAGTTCAGAAAATGAAATAAATAAATTCCGGGTCAGAAAATAGACCTGGGACCTGTAAATATGGTGGCATTACAAGGAAAGGGGGAACTAAAGTTTCCAATCAACTGACCTTAAAAGAAGAATACAATTCTGATTTATGAGGGGTAGGAGGTCAATGCAGGAATTGCTGGAAGAGGCGGCAGGAAAAAGCTTCAGTGCTATAGTGGATGGAGGAGGCCATGAGCCAAAGGCAGGTGCTAAATGCTGGAAAAGGCAAAGCCAGGTAATCAGAAGTTCAAGGTCAGACTGGCTTAGAGTGAGATCCTGCCTCAAAAACAAAACAAAAAAGGGGGGGTAGACAGAGAGCTCAAAGGTGTTTGCTTGCAAAGCCTGCTCCTATGGATTCAATTCCCTAGTACTCACATAAAGCCAGATGCACAAAATGGTACATGTCTGGAGTTCATATGCAGTGGCAAGAGGCCCTAGTGTGCCCATTTTCTCTTTCTTTCTCTCTCTCTCTCTGTCCTTGCAAATAAATAAATTAAAAAAATTTTTAAAAACCTTTAAACTCAGAGGAAGGCATATACCCTTGCTGACATTTTAGTTTACCACACTGAGACCTGTTTCTGATTATTAACTTACAGGACGATAGATTTGTGTTAAGCTACTACATTTGCAGTAATTTGTTTCAGCAAAATAAATCTAATCCTGTTTCTTCAAATTCTGCTTGTCCTGTTTTAGAGACAGTCCTCTTCTCATTACCTACACTGGATAGCGTTTAAGAGTCTTTCCTCCTTGCTGAGGTGCGTCTGAGCGGGCCGAAGAGAAGCAGGCCGTGACGATTTATGTTGACTATCAACTTGGAAGGACCTAGAATCAGCAGCCTGTGAGGAGTAACCTGATTAGGTAAGTAAGGTGGGAAGAACCCTTTAACTGAGGGCAGCGCCGCTGAGCACCAGTATTCGAAGCTCTCTGCTGCCCCACTGTGGCTGAATGGAGCTGCTCTGCTCCTGCCTTCACCACCATGAGCTGTATCCCAGAACTATCAGCAGAAATAATCCCTTCCTCCCCTAAACTGACCTTTATCAGCTATTCTCTCCCAGCCATGAAAAAGTAACTAATACACAGGTCAACCAATGCCAAAGCACAACAGGACCATCAAAGCAAGGAAAGAACACCGAGCCCATGGGTAAAGGGATGCGCACCGGCTACCAGGCACCTAGTGGCCGTGGTCTCAGGAAGAAGACCAAGGCAAGTTGGGCCTGACGGGACCAAATCTAAACTTTCTGAAAGTTATTTAAACTTAATGGGTTTCGGGTGAATAATTCCTGCTACACGGACTGTGAGAGCTGGCGGTGGACTTGAATTAGCATGTATGTTTAGTGGACAAGTCAGGGCATTAGTGGCATAAGTATGTGTTTAGTGGCCTTGATTCTGTCAGCCATCAGAACTTTTCTTTTAGATTCAATTTCTTGTCCTTTAAACTAGTCACATCAACTGTGCATCAGTGAGGACTCAACCTGCACACACTCCCATGAAATGGAGTCTCAGAAACATTTAAAAAAAAAAAAAAAGCATTTTGTTTTGTTGTATTTATTACCAAATTTCACATCTTAAGAATGCAGTGCTTCTGTTTGGGGTGGGAGGTAAAAACATCATAAGCCTTGTGATTTGCCAGTAAGTTTGGACTAAGAGCAGGTGCTGATGATGGTATTGGAAGAAAACCAGCAGTGGTAGCGGCAGCCACAGCCACCAGCACACTTTACGGCTTGACTGGCGTGACGCTAGGCAGATGTTCTAGAACAACTGAAAGGCGCAGCTTCTCATGTAAGATGACAGTGCTTCACTATATTAAGTAAATGCTCTAAGGGAGTCATTGTAACAGTTAGTAATTGCAGAATGTCAGAACCACCCTAATGCCCACTGCTGGGAATGTAATTAAATATGTACTCCACATATTAGACCTGAGCCAGGTTTCTCACTTTCCGAGAAAAGGGTTAATAGAAGGAAAGAGGAAGGGCCAGGATGAACTCTGTGGAGCTAGGCTGGAGTCAAGAACATGCACACAAACAATTCCTCACCATGTCTGCCACATGCCTAAAAGCAATTACAATTCAGAAGCAACAGTACACCTTTGTCCCTAGATCCTGGTTTCTAAATCTGTCTTCAGTCAAATTTTTCCTTAAAGAAATTATTCAAGAGCTGGCACAAGGAACAGACAAAATAAACCTGGGTGATCTTCTGACATCAAAACATAAAACAGGGCTGGAGGCAGGGCTCAGTGGCTAAAGGCACTTGCTAGCAAAGCCCGATGGCCCAGGTTTGATTCCCCAGTTCCCCTGTAAAGCCAGATGCACAAAGTGGCACATGCAACTGGAGTTCATTTGCAGTGCTAAGAGGCCCTGGCATGCCTATTCTCCCCACCTTACAAATACGTAAATAAAATAAAGTAACAGTAAGGCAATGCCCAAAAAACAAAGGAACCAACATAAAGACACTCCCAATAGCAACATATTGAACATTCAAGCAAAAGTAATAATGGATTATAGAGCAAATATCTGCAAGTCCATAATATAAAACATTTCAGGTCTAGATAATAGGAAGAGAAGAAAGAAAAAACTGGAAAAATAGAATGTTTGCATAGTCTAAGTTAAAGGGAAAAATAGCAACTTTGCATTAGAGAAACCTGGTTGTTATTACCTCACTCAAGTGAACACAGTTACAATCACACTGAAACCATGTTCTGCCTGATGTGATGCGAGGAAAGGTGTACAATGTCATTGCTGGAGTATTCTTGCCAAAAGATCCAATCATGAGAAATCACTCAAAAAACTCATACTGAACATATTCTAAAAAAAAAAAAAGAAAGACCCATACTCTTAAAAACTATCAAGACTATGAGAAGCATGCCAGACAGGCTGTCACAGATGGAGTCCAGGAGCAGGACAAGCAGAAACAGGTCCTGTGGCAGAGTCCAGACCAGACATAAGACATTACAGGCAATACTAGTAAAAGTCAAAAGTGGTGTGCACATGAGTTAGCATTGAATTCAATATAATTTCCTGATTTTCATCACTGCTCTACAGTAATGTAATATACTCACATTAGAAGATACCTGAAAGATATATAATATTTTTTAAATTTCTCTAAGTTTAAAATTAATCCAAAATAAAGGACTATAAGAACAAAACAAAGCAAATACTCAGCTAAATGTATATAGCACCTTTTGGGCAGGGAAAAAAGTTATTACTTGTCACCTTCAGGAAACAGAGCTAAGTAAGCACTAATAAGGTCCTCTACTAGTGGACAGGTATATCTAGGAAATTAAAATTTTTGAAACCAGAAAATATATATATATCCAAAATAAGTGTCCCCATTCCTTCAAGCACTATAAGTAGAAAGAGACAGGAAATCCTAGAACAATGACAAAAGAGCTTGAAGATGTCTCCAAGTCACCTGATGCAACTTCTTATGAGCGAGGGCGCTGTCGCTTATGCACCATGAGCCTAGCTGTGCAGCTGGGGTTCCTGACAGGTGATATGATGTTGTATGCTACTTTCTACTTCATGACATATAAGACACAGAGGTTCCACTATCAACTTTCCATCTCTGCATGCCCGCAACCAAGGTCAGCTCCCATGTGTGTAGGTTCTGCAAACACGAGCTGCCTGACTCCGAAGCCAGGAGGATGGGACATGAGGGGAACACCACTTACACACCACCAGAAATAAATCACAGCTTGAAGGTAACAGGTTTGGGCCTTTGATTCAATCACTAAAGAACAATAAAACAGACTAGATGATCTATTTTGAAGTTCAATTACTCATTCAGGATAGAACATAAATTTCCCAATTAGTAAAAAAAAAAAAAAAATTAACTTTGCAGGTTTGATGTCTTCCATAACTATAAGAAGTACATAGGCCAGGAGTGCTATGGTATGGCACTTGGAAGACTGAGATAAGAATGGTACAGTAAGTTCCAAGCCAGCCTGAGCTACAGCGAGACCCTGCTTCAAACTAAACAAATAAATAAATGCCTTAAAAACTGGGGGTTGGGGAGATGGCTCCACGGTTAAAGGTGCTTGCTTTGCTTACAGAGCCTGCCTTCTCAGGTTCCATTCCCCCGCACCCACGTAAAGCCAAGATGCATGTTATCTGGAGTTCATTTGCAACAACAAGTGGCTCTGGCATGTCCATACTCACTCTCTCTCTCTCTCTCTCTCTCTCTCTCTCTCTCTTCCAAATAAATAAATAAGCAATATATAATACCTAATCCAACTTAGAAAATTCAAAGTTTTTCTATAAATCCTTTTACTTGTGCATTTACTCCATGCCAAAGACTCCACTATGTAAAGATGACATCATGGTGAACTTTTTGTTTCTTTTTGTTAATGAATCACTGTAAACTGCACTAGATTTTTTCTGATACACAGACTTTGACCTAGAAGTTTACATAGTATGACTTCCTATTTATGAAAGAAAAAACTGAAAAAATGTTCTGCTCATGATGTAGAGAGAAAATATATACAAAGATTTGAAACAGAAATTTTGATATAATACTCAACACTGTATCATCTTAGTATTTAAAAATATGATTTGTAAACATCAGCTGTCCTTTCAGCTTGAAATACAGATTTCTATTTTTTCCTGCCTTATTTCCCTACTTTCAGCTCCAACTACTCTCCACCTCATTTCTTTTTTGGGTTTTTTTTTTTTTTTTTTTTTTTGGTTGTTTTGGTTTTTTGAGGTAGGGTTTTGCTCTAGTCCAGGCTGACCTGGATTTCACTATGCAGTCCTCAGGGTGACCTTGAACTCAGGGCAATCCTCCTACCTCTGCATCCCAAGTGCTGGGATTAAAGGCGTGCGCCATCACATCCGGCCACCTCATTCTTTACACTCCCACGTCATGATTTTGTGAGTCCCCACACTACCATACCTCCTGTTCCAACCTCTGCTTTCATCAGCTAGTATGACAACTTTGTATTCATTCTTCAAAACCCAATTCAAATGTCTTCCTCCCTCACATACACAGTTACATCTCCCTTCTATGTTATTTCTAGACCTCATTCATTTAAATATCCATCCTGTGATCACCTGTTTATAATATAATAGACTCTGAAATCATTAAAGATAAAGAACTTTATGCACTGGTGTCCTCAAATTCTCACAGTATTCCTGCAACATAATAGAACCTGTAGTTTTCTTAGTCACCAGTTCCTCATATACCTTACACCTTACACGAGACACACCCAAGTATGCTGAATTAAACTTCATATTGCAATATTTCTAACTGATTATATCCATTAATATTTAAATGAAAATATACTCATGGTTAAAGGGCCACAACTACTACATTGGTAAATTTAATTTTTTTTTCAAGCTTACAAGTTAAATTAGCAGGACAAAAAAAAAAAAAACATTCTGATCATTAAATGTACACGGAAGGTTAAAGATATGGAAGAAAAAAAATCTGCTGAGAAACACTTAAGTTTCTTTATTTCATTGTACCTTATCTGTAACAACTGTGTTGGGTAGATCCTATTCTCTCAAATTCTATGATTCAGAGGATAGCTAAAAGTCTCCATGAGGTCCAGATTTCCATTTACCTATATTAAGATCATTTCAACTTTCTGTAAGCTGTCCCTCCACTCTTCCATCTATGCTGACAGGACATTTTCAGTTACTCACAGCTTGCTATTATGACACGGAATACCTTAGAAACTTGCTTTCTACAGAGGTTATGTCACAATATGCATGGGAAATACTGAACAGCAATACACAGTAGCTTTAGTTTAGGTATTTCTTTTTTTAAAAAAAATTAAATGGCAGCATCTCTCAGGTCCTTCACAGAACCCATTTAAATAAACCTGCTAAACTGAGAAGCCATGTTTTGTTTGGCTGTGGGGTTTTTTTTTGTTGGTGGTCGGGGAGGGGGAGTAGTGGAGAGAATCAAGCCAGGGCTTCACTCATGCTATCTACCACTAAGCTACACTTCCAGCCAGAGAGTAACAACACATAGCTCTACTGATACATGATGGAAAGGAAGTAGAGTTACCAAGGGCATAAAGACTATCCACAGAAACAAGGGACAAGAAACAAGATGCTCACTTTTCAGTCAGAAGGAATCTCTGTACTTTAAGCAGCTACTGACGTAAGGCACCTAAGTGTCAAACAGAGGCTCTTATCATTTTCATTTCTGGGACACAGAGTGTGCCATCACACTGCATAAGCTACAGAGGGTGAATCTAAAGCTGGGTGTGGTGGTGCACACCTATAATCCCAGCACCCTGGAGGCAGAGATAGGAGGATAGCTGTGAGTTCGAGGACACCCTGAGACTACATAGTTAATTCCAGGTCAGCCTGGGCTAGAGAGAGACCCTACCTTGAAGAACTAAAAAAAAAAAAAAAAAAAAGAGTATGAATCTAATGTTATACTTGTATACTAGACATACATTTCAAGTCAGTGTAATAGACCATTTTCCTAGGAAACGAAAGAATTGAAAGTAGGACATAAAATTGTATTCATTAAGTCATTAATTTAAAAAAAGAAATGAAAAATTTCCAATCTGACCTGAACAACATTTCCATTGTCTGATTAGCTCTGAGCTGCTTTCTTAGAAGGGGTTAACTTTTAAATCCTACATTACCTTACAGAGACTAGGAGCAAGCACTCACTACTGAAACACTGCTACAAGTTATGTCCAGTTATTATAAGACGTCAGGAGTAAAAATTTTAAGATCTCAGCAGAGCACTGTGGCATCTTCTAGTACTTGGAAGGCTGGGGCAGGAGGACGTCCAAGTTAAAGGACAGCCTGGGCTACATAGCAAGATCTTGTCTCAAAAAAAAACAGTACCGCCAATATAAAAATTATGATTAGCCATAGCACTAAAGCTCATAAAGGCCACTTGAAGAAAACTAAGTAATTATGCCACAATTTAGATTAACTTAAACTGAAAATGCACCATTTCATTTTCAATTCAAATTTATAGCTTGTTCAAATTAAATCTACTGACTTCAAAGAACACTTTTTAAAAATATTTATTTATTTACTTACTTATTTATTTATTAAAATGAAAGAAGAGAGAAAGAGGCAGATAGAAAAAGAGATAAAATGGGCACACCAGAGCCTCCTGCCACTGCAAATGAATTTCAGATGCATGTGCCATTTTGTGCATCTGGCTTTATATGGGTACTAGGGAATCGAACTCAAGCCATGAGGCTTTGCAAGCAAGTGCCTTTAAACACTAAACCATCTCTCCAGCTCAAGAATAATTACTTAATAATTAATGATAGTACTGTTTGAAAATTGTGTTTTATTTTTGAAAGGTTTCATGTAGCCAGGCTGCCCTTGAACTCCTGGATTCTCTGAGCTCAGCCTCTCAAAACTTTGCAAATAAAAATTTTTAAAGAGGTCATTTGTAATAGAAAAATCAAGGGCATAAAATTAAACTAACATAGAAAACTACAAGGGATGGAGAGATGGCTTAGAGGTTAAGGCACTTGCTTGTGAAGCCTAAGGACCCTGCTTTGGCTCCCCAGAACCCATGTAAGCCAGATACACAGGATGGCACACGCGTATGGAGTTTGTTTGCAGTAGCTAGAGACCCTGATACATGTTCTCTCTCTCTCTCTGTCTCTCTCTCTTTCTCTCAAATAAATAAACTAAAATATTTTCTCAAATAAAATTATAAACCATTAGCAGAAAATTTCTGAAGTCCAAGAACATGGAGAAATACAGCACATTCAGAAACCGGAAGGTTGATGTAAATATACTGACTCTCTCCAAACTGACCTTTAAGTTCAACACAGTCTATTAAACTCCCTCTGGGTCCTTAAAATGCTGCTAAGTTTATTCTAAAATTTAAATGGAAGGGAAAAGGCTAAGGAATATTTCTAAATGTAGTCACTGATTTATCACAGACAACCCTATCATGGTACAATGGAAAAAATGGATTTCTACACACACTCCAAATTAATTAAATCTTGGCCCTCTACCTTAGAGATCATACCAAAAAATATTAATCTTGACCTGTAACTTATACATTACACAAAAATAATTTCTAGATAGGCTGTAGAGCCAAATGCGAAAAGTTAAATATAAATCAATAATAAAGTCTTTAAAAGAAATTGAGCATATATTCTTGACCTTAGGGTAGGCAAGGATGTTACAGTAGACAAAAGTAACAATAGGGCTGGAGAGATGACTTAGTAGTTAAGGCATTTATCTGAGAAGCCTAAGGATATAGATTCGAATGCCAAGTACCCACGTAAGCCAGATGCACAAGGTGATGCATGCATCTGGAGTTTGTTTGCAGTGGCTTGAGGCCCTGGTGAGCCCATTCTGTCTGCCTCTTTCTCCTTCTCAAATAAATAAATAAAATATGTAAAAAATACCTTTCAAAAAAGTAACAGTAAAGAAAAACTAGTAAACTGTACAGCATTAAATTTGTTAAGTTTAGCCGGGCGTGGTGGCGCACGCCTTTAATCCCAGCACTCGGGAGGCAGAGGTAGGAGGATCGCCGTGAGTTCGAGGCCACCCTGAGACTCCATAGTGAATTCCAGGTCAGCCTGGGCTAGAGTGAAACCCTACCTCGAAAAACCAAAAAAAAAAAAAAAAAAAAAAAAAAAAAAAAATTTGTTAAGTTTTATTATCAAAAGACACTCTTAAGAAAGTTAGGGGACCAGGCATGGTGGTGCACGCCTTTAATCCCAGCACTCGGGAGGCAGAGGTAGGAGGATCACCATGAGGTCGAGGCCACCCTGAGACTACATTGAATCCCAGTTCATCCTGAGCTAGAGTGAGACCTACCTCAAAAAACAAAAGTAGAAAAGAAAGAAAGAAAGAAAGAAAGAAAGAAAGAAAGAAAGAAAGAAAGAAAGAAAGAAAGAAAGACAGAAAGAAAGAAAGAAAGAAAGAGGGAAATTAATTAATTTAAGGGACTGTGGAGATTGCTCAGTGGATAAACTGCCTGCCACTCAAGTGTGAGGAGCGGCCCTGAGGCGCCCACATGAATGCCAGGTGCAAGCAGCAGTCCCCTGTAATCCCGGCCCTCGGGAGGTAAAGGGACGGGGTCCTGAGAGCAAGCTGGCTGGCATATTAGCCAGAGCAGCGCAATCTGGGTTCCAGTGACAACCCTGTCTCAGCAAAAAACGTGGAGAGCAATCAAAGAAGATTCCACTACCAACCCCCAGCTTCTACATGCACACATGAACATGCACACATGAACATGCACATGCATGCACACACACCATGCACATATACACACACCCACAAAAAAAAAACCAGCAGGCCGGCAACCTACAGTGGAAAACTTATATGCATAAAATATCTTATAGACATATTCTATACTTACACATATATAAAATATTGTATCTAAAAAAATTAAATCTAAAATATATGATGGATTTTTACAAATCAGTTAAGAAAAATACAGGTAATCCAATAATAAGAGAAACATCACATCACAGTAGTAAGACTGTGCAGGTGCTCCTCCAGTAGTTATCCACGGAACACAGAACAAAATCCCAAAGCAATGCTGCCGTATCCCTGCAGAGTAGCAAACAAAAAGACAGATGGCACGAAGTGTGACAAGAAAGCAGGAGTCTGCATGGGCACTTCATGTCAGTGGGAGTTATAAATAGTTATAATCACTGTGGAACACTGAAAGCATCCATATAAGTAAACATCACCAGAGCCAAAAGTTGTTCTATTTTGCCAAAAGAAATGAACAAATGTCCACCAAAAATATATAGCAAAATATTCCCAGGTGTGGGGGTGCATGCCTTTAATCCCAGCACTCAGGAGGGTATGGTGGGAGGATCTCTGTGAGTTCAAGGTCAACCTGAGCTACAGTGAAACCCAGCTTCAAAAATCAAAACGCGAAGAAGTCACAATAGAGCAGCTCACCAAACAGACAAAAACTGGGGATAACCGAACCACTCATCAACAACAGGGTACAGTAAACTGCACTACACTCACACAAGGGGGCAGATTCGACAAGAACGAACAAGGCCCGGGAATGTAGCTCTGTGGTGGTGCTAACGTGGATTTCCAGCAAGGAGGAGGGGACTACAACTCATTAAAAGAAACTAGACATAAACTAGAATGAGTTATGGTTCATTTGTATAGAGTAGGTAAGTTAAAGTGAGTCGCCTAGTACTCTTTTCTTTATTCCCTGCCACAGTGGTTCAGTGGCCACTACATGGGATGAATGAAAGAGTGAAAGGAACAGGAAGAGTACATTCTGTGGTGATGAAATATTCTGCATCTGAATCTGGATATTGCCAAATGTGTGTGTGTGCACACAAACGAGAGCATGTGTGTGTCAAAACCCCTTAAGCCAGGCATGGTACCCTATGCCTTTAACCTCGGCACTTGAGAGGCAGAGGTAGAAGGATCACTGTTAGTTTGAGGCCAAACTGAGACTGCATCATGAATTTGGGGTCACCCTGAGCTACAGCAAGGCCCTATCTCAAAAATAAAATAAAATTCCCTGTACTGTTTGCAAATTCATCCATTTTACTAAATATAAAATATACCTGGAAAACTCCTACTTTATGTCCTGAATGATTATTAGAATGAGTTAATTTCAACATAGCAGCTACACTTTATTCATTCAGCCTATAAATATACATCCGGCATTCTAGCAGTGTTATGTGAGGCAGCAAGACTACAGTCTGTTGAGGTCCCTGACAGTATAAGGAACTTGGCTCCAAATGTTTATCAACACATTCCTTCCTTCAAATAAAAGCATCTTTCAGGGCTGGTGAGATGGCTTAGCAGTTAAGGTATTTGCCTACGAAGCCTAAGGACCCCAGTTCGATTCCCCAGGACCCACATAAGCCTGATGCACAAGGGGGCACATGCATCTGGAGTTCGTTTTCAGTGGCTAAAAGCCCTGGCATGCCCATTCTCTCTCTCTCTCAATCTGTGTCTCTCTATATATTAAATAAATAAATAAATAAAATATTTTTTAGAAAAAAAAATGTGTCTCTGAAAACAACAGCAGCTGAACTAATGGGGGTTGGCAGTAAAGTAGTGCAACAGTAGACTGCTTATCCCACATGCACAATGCCCTGGGTTCAATTCCCAGCACTGGAAGAAAGTGGGATGAACCGAACTGTTTTGGTGTTTTGGTAGCAGTTAAGGCACTTGCCTACTAAGCCTAAGGACCCATGTCCAACTCCTCAGATCCCATGTAAGCCAGATGCACAAGGTGACACATACACAAGGTCACACATGTGTACAAGGTGATGCCCATGTCTGGAGTTTGATTACAATAGCTAGAGGCCCTGGCTTACCAATTCTCTCTTAAAAAAAAAAAAAAAGCCAGTCTTGGGATTGCCTCAAAAAATAAATAAATACATTTTTTTTTAAAAAACCTAAACAGAAAGCCGGTGTGGTGGCACACGCCTCTAATCCCAGCACTCGGGAGGCAGAGGTAGGAGGATCGCCGTGAGTTCGAGGCCACCCTGAGACTACATAGTGAATTCCAGGTCAGCCTGGGCTAGAGTGAGACCCTACCTCGAAAAACCAAAAAAAAAAAAAAAAAAAAAAAAAAAAAACCTAAACAGAGCCGAGCATAGTGGCACACGCCTTTAATCCCAGCACTCTGGAGGTAGGGGTAGGAGGATTGCCATGAGTTCGAGGCCACCCTGAGGCTCCATAGTGAATTCCAGGTCAGCCTGGGCTAGAGTTGAGACCCTACCTCAAAAAACCAAAAACAAACAAACAAACAAAAAAAAACCCTAAACAGCCAGGCATAGTGACACACACTTAATCCCAGCATTCCGGAGGCAGAGGTAGGAGAATCACTGTGAGTTTGAGGCCAGTCTGACACTACACAGTGAAATCCAGGTCAGCCTGGGCTAGAGTGAAACCCTACCTTAAAAAAAAAAAAAGCCTAAACAGGTACAAACCTAACAAAACAAGCTTAAAATACTCAAAAAAAAAAAAAAAGAAAGAAATGGACATAACTTCTAAGCAAAAATGGAAAGTCAGTTTTCACGAAGGCAGTTAGCACGCTTGTCCATCAACTCTCCACCCTTTTCTCAGCCATTCTCTTCCCCTAGGAAGAGAAGGCAGAGCACCATCTTGCTCCAAAGCACAGAATGAAGACTAGCTACTTTCTATCCCATTACACAAAGTGTGCTGATGAAGGGGAAAACCCACCGATCTGAGGAACTAATGGCCAACCCACAGCATTGTAATCTCTGCCAGAGAAGGCATTCTGTCAGGAACTGGAGCAGTGAAATTTAAGATTGGGAAACCTCTGTAAGTATCAGGTACGATGTGGCTTATTACTGCCATCTGCTGGGCATATGCTGATATACATTTCAGTCCAACTGTGGTAAAAATGTTTTCTCCATGTCACAGGTTTATGAGTACAGAAAATTATATTGCGTAAAACTCACTCAGAATGCAATATAGCCATGAAACAAAAGTGATTTTATAGGAAATCATATTTTAGATCCTAAATAATTATAATCAGTCATTTTAAAGACACCAGCTACATTTTATTCACATGGCATGTTATCTATATTATTTTGTATAAATGCATGGTCTTCCAGGAACATGGAAAATTATGCTTCCTGTCCCTTAAGTACTTCTGTGAAACCCTATGATAGATTGGTTCTGATCAACAGGTGTTAGTGAATGCACTAGTGACACCTGCAGGCCAAAGCAAGAACTGCAGGAAGAGACGGGAGCTGGAGCCTCAGAAGATCAAAGCAGTTGTGTCACTGAAGACACTGCCAGAGAGCTGCCCAGACCCGAGCAGATTTTGGGAGAGTAAAAACACATCTGCACTGGATTAAGCCATTAAAGAGTGGGGTTAGGGAGATGGTCCACTGGTTAAAGGCACGGCTTGCAAAGCATGCTGGCTAGGGTTCAATTCCCAGTACCCACGTAAAGCCAGACACACAGGGTCACAAGTTCCTTTGAAGCAGCAAGAGACCCTGCCGTGCCCATTCATATTCTCTCAATTCCCATCCCCCCCCGTCTCAAATAAATAAATTTAAAATAAAAGAGTTGGTGTTAGAACTGTACCTCAGCACAACCTAGTCTGGAGTTTGTCTACAGCATTACTTTTGCTATTTGGCCTAAATAATTCTTGGTCATAGACCAACTTTCCCCCCAATTCTCCATCGTTTCTGTGTACTGTCGACGTTAAGTAGCACCCCTAGCTTCCACTCCCCAAACGGTATTCCTCAGGATGATAACCAAGGATTCTCTCAATACTGTCTTCCAGCTCTCAAACCACAGCCCTACTTTAACCTGACCAATAAAGTATGAACAAACATATAGATATATGATGAATATGTATGTGTGCATGTATATACGTGTGTGTATGTATGTATACACACACACACATTTAAGTCAAATGTCAGATATTCTCAATGCTTTGTTGTGTATTTTATAGGCAATTAACAGACATATGAATTCCTAATTCCTGTAACTAGGAAACTGATCCATAAGTTTAAAAAATTCAATGTCATAATCTGTCAATAACAAGAAAGCACTAATGTTCCAAAAAGCATATAAATCCATACATACTATGCTGTTCATTTCAGAGGACTCATAGCTGCCAACTGGGTGGACGTTTCCAATGGGTTCCAAGCCCTCTTCATCCCACATGTACGTCCCATCAGAGCTATCAGATGGAGAAAGTTCAAAAGAAGAACCCGCTCTGTAATCCGTATCTGGTGAAATCAAGTTATTTCCAGAAGTATGCTTGGTACATTCACTCCTGTCTTCAAATGATTTTTAAAAGAAAAAAAATGTATTAATTCACAAAATATAGTTACTCATTTCTAAAAACAGAAGCTCTAATAAGTCAATTTATAGCAAAAAGTTGGTTCATAAGAGCATAACTTGCATTTTCTAAATCCTAATAAAAAAGAGGCAAAGACTTAAAAATAACCTGCTGAAGTATTTTGTAGGAAACACAAAGAAAACTCACTTAACTATCTTTCACTTCTGCAACATTTTTTATAACTTCATATTCCTTTAATATTTCCCCAAGATACTTACTTTTAACCAGTGGTCAGGAAACCCCCTTCCTCTGTGTACTCAGTGGAACCTCACAGCTACCTCCGTATAAGGAAGAAGACCTGTTCTAGCAGCCAACCTTTATAAGACCTGCTGATACTCAAGGATTTACATGTATCTTAAGGCTTGCCCGAGTCCTAGTCCCTTGATTAGATCACACACGTCTATACAACCCCTTCAGATTGTTCCTTCTTCTCGGTACATGAACACAGATAAACTACCATACCTGCTGCCAGGATGGCCAACTATAACAGAAAGTTCTTGATTACATTATCTTACTTTCTTCAATTCTAAAAGTAAATAAAGCTCCTCTTAAAAATCACTAAAAATTGCTAAACAAATTTTCTAGAATAAAAAAGCATTACATTAGACATAGCCTATAGTATTTCATTTGCCACTTGGTATAGATTTATTCTTAATGATCTCCTACACTAAGAGGTGGTTTGCCTAATGGTATGCCACTGCTAGGGAACGTGGGGGGAAAAAGCATTGGGGAAGCCTTGTCCATGTAAGGAGGAAGAGGCCTAAGCATGCCAAAGAAAAGCAAAGAGAGCTTTCCGGTTCCTGACCGGATGTCAACAGGACAGGAAAGTCACCAGGAAGGTCAACGCCATCCCACTCTACTTTCACCTAAATCTAGCTCTCCCAGTAAAAGTGACAGCACCTGCGAGTCATCAAAGGACAATCCAAATGTAAGACTATCTAGGAGAAAGCAAGTGAATGAAGGATATCAATACTTACCAGAGACACTTATATCTATCCACTCATCAGCTTTCACAAATGCGTTTTCATTTTCCTTAGGAGAATCAAATATATCCTTTGATGGTACATTTTCTTGCTTTTCTTCTTTGAGAGAAATTTCCTCTGGAGTTATTCTAGTTCTGCTGGAGTCCTCCACATCTATGAAATCATCGCTGAAGTCTTCACTTAAGTCATTCTTGTCAGAAGACGACAACGATGACAAGGAAATATCATCCACATCATCACTCAGGTATCGGATCTTAGCACCAGGCTTCGCGGTCTGATCGTTGTCTGTTCTGTAACTTTCGTTTTCAACCAGCTCTTGGTCCTTACCAGTGGTGCTATTCTTAGTCAATGCGGCAGCCTCTTCCTCCACACACGTGTCAGCAGGTGAATTTTTATTATCGTCAACTGTCATAGTTCCAGAGAATGGAGGTCGGCTAGATTTCAGTAGAGTGGGATGGACCATCCTATAGCCCAAAGTGGAAGTTACACCTGGGCCATTTGGTAAAGCCAACTTCTTTCCACCAGCAACATAAGGTCTATTATATCCAAACCCCAGATGTTCATTCCCATTGAGTACTTCGGACTGCCGGGAATTTCGTGTTAGCATAGTAGACCGGAGAGGCACTCGAATGGGCAGCTGCTGGCTCGGGTAAGGCTGAGTAAGATCTGCAGCTCTGTTGAAGGAATGTGATCTGGTGATAGATGAAGGAGGGAGGAATGAATTCTGAATGGAATGTGAAAAACTCTGTGACCTTACCATTTTTTCACAAGTAGTGGATTTAATGTTGTCCAGGGACTGCGCCAGGCTCTCTCCGGAGCTGCTTCGGGCGGCACAGGAGCCTGCCCGGGGCCTTTGCATGCTGCCAGTGGATCGGTTCCCATAAAATGTGCCCAACTGCGATTTGGAAGCATTGACTGAAGAATATGAAGTCCTTCCCAGCAATGTGCCTTTCGTGAATTTACCCAGATTGGACGGTCCAGAAAAAGGCTTGTGGTTTAACTCCTCTGTAGATGACACAAACATGGTACATGGCTTTGCCAGCTTTGACGTGAATAAAGAAACACCTTTCACACCTCCTTTTATCCCATTTTTATCAAACAATCCTTGAGGAGGAGCATGTTTGTCAGGGTCAGCTAATTTCTCATGTGAACTTTGAGGACTGTTGAGTTCTTCAGTATTTTCTGCACCAAGCTGGTATTTATTTGCTTTTCTCCAAGTAAATGAATGGGCCAGTGAACAATCAGAGCCATTATTTCTCATGTAGCCTGTGGCATTACTACCCTTGGAGGTTCCTAGTACAGAAACAGCTGTCCCATTTGGCATCGGCTGCAGTGTACTTCTTACTGATTTTGCTCCATACTTTGGCAACTTGGAACCCAAAAATGTCTTGATTTGTGTTTTTTCTTCCATGAGATGCTATAAGGTGCATTTGTTCTTAAAATTTGACAGAATCTGAGGAAAGAAAAAAGAAAGATGAAGTATTCCTATATAAATATAATTACATAGATATATGAATGCATTTTTTTTTACATGCAAAAAATTCATTTGTTTTTTGTTTTTGAGGTAGGGTCTCACTCTAGCTCAGGCTGATCTGGAATTCACTATACAATTTCAGGGTGGCCCTGAACTCATGGCAATCCTCCTACCTCTGCCTCCCAAGTGCTGAGATTACAGGCATGTGCCATCATGCCCGGCTTAGAGAATTCAAAAGTTATTCATGTCTCCTATAGAAAGAACTCTCCAGAAATATTGGATACAAATTAAGGCAACAACTTGATGATAAAAGAAAATATTTTTATAAACACTTATCAATTTCAGTTATGGATAACAACAGAAAATTCCATGAGTAATAAAATGAGGGTACTGATCTTAGATAAAAAAAAAAAATACTTGCACAGTGCATCTTCCAATTTCTTATTAAATCATTATTTCACTTGGGTCACAGTCTCCTCTTGTAAAAATAAGAATACGAGATTTTGTCTTTGTAAAAATACAGATCAGTACCAAGGAGATAGTTCACTTGGTAAACTGTTTGCCTCCCAAGCATGAAGACGTGAGCTTAAGTCTCATGTCAAAGTACAAGGCATGGTGACATATACCTATAATCCAAGCACTAGGGACTTGGAGACCTGAAGCATTCCTGAAGCCACAGAATAAGCCATTCTAGCCTAACTGGAAAGCTCCAGGCCAATAAGAGACCCTGTCTCAAACAAAGGTAGGTTAAAAGCTGGGTGTGGTGGTGCATGCAGTTAATCCCAGCACTCAAGAGGCAGCAGAGGTAGGAGGATCGCCATGAGTTCGAGGCCACCCTGAGACTACATAGTGAATTCTAGGTCACCCTGGGCTAGAGTGAAACCCTACCTCAGAAAACAAAAACAAACAAACAAAAAGATTCTAATCTCACTTTTATTCAAACCGTCAAGAGTTATTCTTGGGCTGGAGAGATGGCTTAGCGGTTAAGCGCTTGCCTGTGAAGCCTAAGGACCCCGGTTCGAGGCTTGATTCCCCAGGACCCACGTTAGCCAGATGCACAAGGGGGCGCATGCGTCTGGAGTTCGTTTGCAGTGGCTGGAGGCCCTGGTGCTCCCATTCTCTGCCTCTCTTTCTCTCTCTGTCTGTTGCTCTCAAATAAATAAATAAAAACAAGTTATTCTTTTTTGGTTTTTCAAGATAGGGTCTTGCTCTAGCCCAGGCTGACTTGGAATTCACTATGTAGTCTCAGAGTGGCCTCAAACTCACAGCAATCCTCCTATCTCGGCCTCCAGAGTGCTGGGATAAAGGTGTGCACCACCACGTCTGGCTAAGAGTTATTCTTTAAAAGAACAGATATGATCAGATTCTTCTGATAAAAATCAGGTGTGCACCTGGGAACAACAGGAAACCTGAAATTCACTGCACAGGGCAGAAGCAAGCTTCTCTACTTGGTTCTACCCTATCTGTTTTCATTAAGCCAAGATGTACCATCATTCACCCAAATTCACCCTATAGTTTCTACATGTCACTCCTTTGTTAAAGTTATAAAGATCATCTTCAAAATCGAAAAATCACTATTATCCACAATCCCTTCATTGAAAGTTAATCTTCTCCACTCCCTTTACATGAGTTCTCCAATTGTGTGCATGTCTATTGGACACAAAAAGCCTGATGAGAGTATAAACTAAATCCTATATACTCTAAGGCCTCTTACAAGATCACAATACACAATTTTAAAGTCAATCCTTTATCTCTTGATGCAAAGAAATTTCACAAATAGTCAAGGCTGAAAAGGGTCTTGTGGGCCTGTGATTTGGTAATGGCTTCCTTGAGTAATGTACTGAAAAGAATTCTGAGTTCAAATCTGAACATTACAGTGATATCATTACAAAGCACCTATGGCCTTAAATATAAAAAGGAATAGCAGGGGCTGGGGAGATGGCTCAGCTATTAAAGGCACTTGCTTGAAAAGTCTGCCATCCTGGGTTCAATTCCCCAGCCACCCATATAAAGCCAAACAGGTATTCATTTACCACAGCAAGGGACCCTGGTATTCATGCACACATATACACACACAATAAATAATTTTTAAAAATACAGCAGCAATATCTATACCATACAACTGGGGTTTTTTTCCATTTTTGAAAGTGGCCTTTTACCACAAAACATATTTCCATTGTCACAAACACTTTCAGGATAGCTATAAGAAACGTGCCAACAATACCACAATATTTGTAATGGTAATTTTGCAATTTACTAAGAAATACATATTAAAGACCCTGCCCTCCAGTGCCAGACTTTGTCACAAGGGACTGAAAAGAGAGCATCCTATTCATTTATTTCTCTGTGCCTCTGGTTTCTGTCAAAATAAGCCTGATCTGTGTCATCTTCCAACAGCATCTCAAGATGAACACAGATAGACACACTGTCACTACAAAGTGTTTAAGGTTCTGCCAGTTGGAGAAATAAAATGATAGAATCTAAATGTACTGTTTCTTACAATAATATTTATGGGTGTCTAATGTTCACATAATCAAAACAATGATGTCAATTATCTTGAACTGTAGGCTTTAAACTATTCTGATGGTTCAACTGTAAATTTCCCATATATGCATGCCTTGTGAACCCTGCCATTCCACTGGCTGCCTAGCTACCTTCTGTCCTCAAATATTCAAGAAAATGGGCTGGAAAGAT
Source organism: Dipus sagitta (assembly GCA_036346955.1). Classification (NCBI taxonomy): domain Eukaryota; kingdom Metazoa; phylum Chordata; class Mammalia; order Rodentia; family Dipodidae; genus Dipus; species Dipus sagitta. Next base: position 13,867,037 of record CM070790.1, read on the forward strand.
GGCTTAGCGGTTAAGGCACTTGCTTGCAAAGCCAAAGGATCCTAGTTTGATTCTCCAGGACCCACACCAGCCAGATACACAAAGAGATGCATGCATCTGGAGTTCGTTTGCAATGGCTGGAGGCCCCGGAACACCTATTCTTTATCTAATAAAAATATATTTACAAATACTCAAGAAACTTTCTCCTGTTTTTGCTTATGGCTTTGACTTAAAATAAAACAGACATTGTGACTCTACCTTTTTTTGTAGACATGCTGTCTTTAATATATATGATATGATGATATATGACCAAATAAGTGTTTAAGAAATGTACTCACTGACAATTTGAAAAAGTACATGTTGGCTATTATATATGATATCTATATATGATATACTCTGTGAGATACTTCAACACTATCAATAAGCTTTAATGATGAACTAAGAACAGTTGGTACAGAGCTTGAAAAGACTATTTCCTGAGCAGTTTGCTTATATAGTGTTTTAATTATAGAATTAATATTGCATATCTAAATTTTCAAAATGACATAGAAACTCCTTTTTCAAACACCATTAAATCAAAGTTTCTTGCCTGTAAAAGGAATAGCTGGACACAGGAAAAGCAGCAGGAACATGACTGAGCACACACGCAATAAGCACCATGCTTACCTCCTTACCATTATTACTTGCTTAATCTTCACAAGTTTAAAAGGATCAGGGGCTGGAGAGATGGCTTCATGGTTAAGGCACTTTCCTACAAAGCCTAAGGACTCATGTTCAACTCTCCAGATCCCACATAAGCCAGACGCACAGTGACTCGAGCACACAAGGTTGCACATGCACACAAGGGGCACACACATCTGGAGTTCAACTGCAGTTGCTGGAGGTCCTGGCATGCCAACCTTCCCCCCACCCTCTCTCTTGCTCTCACTTTTGCATAAAGAAAGGCAGTTGGTTGGGCTTGCCCAAAAAAAAAAGTATATGAAATAAAATAAAAAAGGATGTGGTCCCATCTATCTGACTCCAGGGCCAGTGCAAACCACCTTCATGAGAAGGAATGAAGGACTCCGGAGGCGTGCTGACAGTGAGATACAAGCGTGAAGTACAGGAGAGGCATAAAAGTACACAGTGCCGGCTGTCAAACGAGTTTGGCAGAGCAACAGTCAGATCTGTCGCTTTTTAAGATTCTTTTCATATCCATTACCTTACCCCGTGGAGCCACCCACTCATCTTCTTTATTTAGTTTTTCAAATAGCTTTTCAGAAGGTTATGAATTGCCTGAGGTTTAAGGATTTAAATAGGCATAAATTTGGTGCTGAGTCCAAGAGCAATTAACTAAACAACAGTGCTAGTGACTTCGCAGGTGTAAGCCGTCACTTCTGAAACATGCTTTCACACTCAGTTATCAACATCATGATTTAAAATGTATAGTTTTTTTTGTTTGTTTGTGTTTTGGTTTGTCAAGGTAGTGTCTCACTCTAGCCCAGGCTGACCTGGAATTCACTATGTAGTCTCAGGGTGGCCTCAAACTCAGAGCAATCCTCCTACCTCTGAGTGCTGGGATTAAAGGCATGCGCACCACGCCTGGCTTCTTAAATGTTTAGTTTTTTTAATGTGTGTCATTCAATGACTTCCCCCACACAGCCTCTCCCCCACTTTTCTTGTGTGTTATATGTGGCATAAGCCAATTCAAAGGCTTGGTTATGGTAATTAAGTAAGTAAAAAAGGACACCAAAGAAAAGACTTAAAACAGTACAATTCCATTCCTTCATGGTTTCAAAATATATATATCAAAAGCTGGACAGATAGCAGATCAGTGTTAAGGCACTTGCATGCAAAGCCAAAGGACCCAGGTTAGACGCTCCAGGACCCATGTAAGCCAGATGCACAAGGTGGTGCATGCGTCTGGAGTTCATCCGCAGTGGCTGGAGGCCCTGACGTGCACATTCTTTATCTAAATCAGGGTCTCAGGGCCCCGTGCTCGAGCACCAAGTGCTCTTACCCACTGAGCCGTCTCTCTGACCCCAAATGTGAAATAGTTAACAATCTGTTTTGGAAATAACAAAATGTTCCCACCAAAGTGACCACATCACAGTGCACTATATCCAGCCAACTCATAATGGGGTGCATCTATTTCTGTTCACTGCCAACATGCCACAAAGCCCACCACCACCAGCTCCCTCTCCATGCTCAAACTTCAAAAGAACAGCACTTAGAATATATTAAATTATAAAACATATTTTAATACTAATCTCAACTATTATTAAACAAATGCATAAACAATAACCAATGTGGCAAGAATAGGGAGCACAGTGTTCTGATAACCAAACACAGAAGAGTATTCAGTATGGAAGTGGTAGCAAAACTAGACTGCAACTCAGACCCTGTGGTGATTCAGAGTCCGTGGGAGTCACCCCAGTGTCTGCGCAGAGGCATTAGGAGGACTCAGCTACTCCACTGAGAACGGATGCAACATCTGCATCGAAAAGAATACTTGAATCAAGCCCTCCATTAGTAGAGAACTGTAAGAAGGGACAGTCATCTTGTCCCAGAGGCACAGGCGATGTAGCAGCAGAAAGCAGGTCACCCCCAAGTACACCAGTGTAGAAAACGAAGTGATTAAACGTCTAAGAATTAACTAATGCACTGGACATAAAGGCTTTATGAGAAAAAGTACACCATCTTCCTGCCAAGAGTAAATACATTCCCAAGGCCTTAAAGGGGGAACAGTAAAAGGCTAAAGGAGACCCTTTAAGAGCAAGTTTCACAAAGCAAAGCAGGGTCCCAGACCACAGGGGACCTCAAAACACCACAGTTCACAGGTCCCATATATAGAAAGTCTCCTCTACTCACTTTCAACCATAAGTATTTTGCACATTGGAACAAAACAAGCAAGCAAAATGAAAGTTTCCTAGTAAGGTCTGCCATCCAAGGAAAATGTTGCAATTGTTTAAAAGAAAATTTAGCTGGGAGAGGTGTCATATGACTTTAATCCCACCACTTGGGAGGCAGAGGTAGAAGGATCACCTTGAGTTTGAGGCCACCCTAACACTACATAGTGAATTCCAGGTCAGCCTGGGCTACAGTGAGACCCTACCTTGAAAAACCAAAAAAGAAAAAAAAGATAGTGGAGAGGAGGGGAGAAGACAAGAAAAGGGAAAGGAGAAGAGAGGAGAGAAGGAGAGAGGAGAGAAGGGGAGAGAAGGAAGGGAAAGGGAGGGGAGGGGAAGAAAGGAAGGGAGAGGAGAGGAGAGGAGAGGAGAGGAGAGGAGAGGAGAGGAGAGGAGAGGAGAGGAGAGGAGAAAAATTTACAGACATGGGCTGGGGAAACAGTTTCCCCAGTAAATCATTTGCCTTGCAATAATAAGGATCAAAGTTCGATCCTCACTATTCACATAAAAAAGGACTGGCATGGTGGCACAGGTGTGCAATACCAGCACTGGGCAAAGACAGATGGTCCTCTGGGACTCACTGACAGGCCAGTCTAGCCTAATCAGCAAGTAAAAGGGAAATGAAAGACTCTACCCAAAACAAGCGGACAGTTGGCCTGGAGAGATGGCTTAGCCCCAAGGGATTACAGCAGTGTACCATACAGCCTGGCATTTTATGAGGGTTCTGGAATCAAAACTCAGGTCTGCATGATCACTAGAAGCATTTTATTCACTGAACCTTCTCAGCTGCTAACATTTTTAAGAGCTGTCTATGTGTTAGGCAATGTTCTAAGACAGTCATATGTAGTAATTCATATAGTTCTCACATTCTTATATAAAATTATACACATTATACTATATAAAATTAATATAATCTTGGGCTAGAGAGATGGCTTAGCAGTTAAGCGCTTGCCTGTGAGGCCTAAGGACCCTGGTTCGAGGCTCAATTCCTCAGGACCCACATTAGCCAGATGCACAAGGGGGCGCATGCATCTGGAGTTCGTTTGCAGTGGCTGGAGGCCCTGACACACCCATTCTCTCTCTCTCTCTCTCTCTATCTGCCTCTTTCTCTCTCTGTCTGTCACTCTCAAATAAATAAATAAAAATAAACAAAAAAATTTTTAATTAATACAATCTTTATTATTAAAATAAAGATACTAAACATACTGAACAAAGAAGGGTCAAGTAACTTGTACAGAATCACACAATTATTAAGCAGTAGGGAGAGTCAGAATTCAAATTCAACCATTACCTTTCATGATAACCTCTCCAGCTCATTTTCCTAAGCCTACATTTGGTACACATGTATGTCACAACTATAGATCATGACATCAGTTTATTGGTTTATGACAAGTGGGTTTTGACAAGAAAAGAAAATAATAGTATAGAATGGACTCCACCAGTCTTTATCCCAGTACATCACCAATGCTGCAGAGGTGGCTGAGATACTGGAGTTGGCAAACTTCAAGAGAAGAGAAGAATAAGTAATAGTTTGGTTTTGCAATGAGTAAGGAAAAAATTCAAATTTAACAATTCAAATATTTAAGAACTTAATGGAATCCAAATCAGAAACTCCTTTTGTAAGCATAAAAGATGCAGAACTGCTATATCACTGTATTTAAGCTTTTTATTTATTTTTTAAATATTTTATTTATTTATTTATGAGAAAGAGAGAATGGGCATGCCAGGGCCTCTAGCCACTGCATACAAACTCCAGACACATGTGCCCCCTTGTGCATCTGGCTTACGTAGGTCCTGGGAAATCGAGCCCAGGTCCTTAGGCTTCGCAGGCAAATGCCATAACCACTAAGCCATTTCCCTAGTCCCCTTTTATTTATTTTTTTAGCATGAGTATGTGCATGTGAGTAGTGTTGCACTCAGGTTCGAATTGCTGACAGAAATCATCCAACCAAGAGCAGCTTGTGGGGAAAAAAAAAAAAAAGTTGATTTTGGCTTACAGGCTCAAGGGAGAAGCTCCATGATGGAAGGGGAAAACGATGGCATGAGCAGAGGGTGGACCTCACCCCCTGTCCAACATCGGGTGGACAAAAGCAATACCCATAAGCCCACGCCCAATAATACACTGCCTCCTGGAGGTGTTAATTCCCAAATCTCCATCAGCGGGGAACCTAGCATTCAGAATACCTAAGTTTATGGGGGACACCTGGATCAAGCCATAAGTAGCATGTGTGCTGTGGCGTGGTGCCTGTGTGCAGACATACATGCTCTGTGCATTCGTGTGGCAGCTAGAGAACTTTGGGGACTCTTTTCTACTTCCTTGAGGTAGAGTAACCTAGAGCTGCTATTGGTCACTGAGGCCCAGGGAGGCTCGAGTCTTGTCCCACCCCCCTTCCCACTGCCACGGTCTGAGGTTATAGACGTGCATAACCATGCCAAACTTTCTTTGTGGCTTCTGGGAGACTTGAACTCAAGCAGTCTCAGGCCCTATCAGACACTCATGCTTTAGTGGCAAGTGCTCCTAATTGAAGACCCATCTCTCCAACCCTGGGGTTTTCTTATATATATACTTTTGGGGGCTGAAGAGATGGCTTAGAGGTTAAGGTGCTTGCTTGCAAAGCCAAAAGACCTTGGTTTGATTCCCCAGTACACATGTAAACCAGATGTACAAGGTGGCACATGTGTCTGAAGTTCGTTTGCAGTGGCTGGAAGCCCTGGTGCGACCATCCTCTCTCTCTCTCTCTCTCTCTCTCTCTCTCTGCCTCTTTCCCTCTCTCAAATAAATAAAAATAAAATATTAAAAAAACACTTTTGTTTTAGTGAGTATCTCATATAAAGAAAATCAACAGACTCTAAGATGGTTACACTTCCAGCAGCTTTTCTAATGTTTGCTTTTCTAAAATAAATTTTGCCAAGCATGGTGGTGCATGCCTTTAATCTCAGCACTCAGGAGGCAGAGGTAGGAGAACCACTGTGAGTTCGAGGCCAGCCTGAGACTATATATTGAATTCTAGGTCAGCCTGGGCTACAGTGAGACTCTATGCTCATGGACTCAATGTAGAAGGAAGAAAATATGGAAACAGAAAATAAAGCAGAAAACTAGGTAACAGGCCCAATGAGAAATTTGATACTCAGCCAACTAAAGTGGATGGACAAAAAGCAACTGATGGCTTTCTAGAGTTATGGGGGAGACAGGCTGCAGGGCTTGGTGATGGGTTAAGCATAAAGGACAGGGAACAAGAACTATTAAAAGATAACTCTGGTGGGCTTGGTGGTGCATGCCTTTAATCCCAGAACTTGGGAGGCAGAGATAGAAGAACTGCCATGAGTTCAAGGCCATCCTGAGACTACATAGTGAATTCCAGGTCAGCCTGGACTAGAGTGAAACCCTACCTCGAAAAAAAAAAAAAAAAAAAAATCTCTGGACATGGAGGGATTTTCTAGATTTGGTTAATTGCCTTGAGAAGATCCACCCTAAATGTGAGCTGAACATTCCATGAACTAGATCCCTGGACTGTACAAAAGAAGAAAGCGAGAGCTGAAACACCATAACTCTATGTTCTGCTTCCTGACTGTAGATGGGTGTGGCCAGCTGCTTCTCTCTCCTGCCACTGTGTCTTCCCAGCCGCAATGGACTGTATCCCAAAAACTGTAAGCCAAAGTAAACCCTTCCTAGTTGCTTTTATCAGATATGTGTCCCAAAAATAGAAAAGTAACTCCTACAATAGCCTCTTGGGTTTCTTTTCAGATATGTATACAAATATTTTATTATCTACTATAATACTCCATGCTAGGTATACAAAGTAACAAAAATTCCATACTGTTTTGCACTTACACTCTAGTGAAGAGACAGAGAAAAGGAAATTATCATTATGAATAAGTACTGTGAAGGAAAAATGGAGATGCTAGAGAAGAAAGAACAGATTAGACATAAAAGAAAGGCAATCAGGGCCAGGCATGGTGGCACATGCCTTTAATCCCAGAACTTGGGAGGCAGAGATAGAAGAACTGCCATGAGTTCAAGGCCATCCTGAGACTACATAGTGAATTCCAGGTCAGCCTGGACTAGAGTGAAACCCTACCTCGAAAAAAAAAAAAATCTCTGGACATGGAGGGATTTTCTAGATTTGGTTAATTGCCTTGAGAAGATCCACCCTAAATGTGAGCTGAACATTCCATGAACTAGATCCCTGGACTGTACAAAAGAAGAAAGCGAGAGCTGAAACACCATAACTCTATGTTCTGCTTCCTGACTGTAGATGGGTGTGGCCAGCTGCTTCTCTCTCCTGCCACTGTGTCTTCCCAGCCGCAATGGACTGTATCCCAAAAACTGTAAGCCAAAGTAAACCCTTCCTAGTTGCTTTTATCAGATATGTGTCCCAAAAAATGAGGAAAAGTAACTAAGACATATAGCCTCTTGGGTTTCTTTTCAGATATGTATACAAATATTTTATTATCTACTATAATACTCCATGTAGGTATACAAAGTAACAAAAATTCCATACTGTTTTGCACTTACACTCTAGTGAAGAGACAGAGAAAAGGAATAATAAATTATGAATAAGTACTGTGAAGGAAAAATGGAGATGCTAGAGAAGAAAGAACAGATTAGACATAAAAGAAAGGCAATCAGGGCCAGGCATGGTGGCACATGCCTTTAATCCCAGAACTTGGAGGCAGAGATAGAAGAACTGCCATGAGTTCAAGGGCCCCCTGAGACTACAGAGTGAATTCCAGGTCATCCTGGGCTATAGTGAGAACCCTACCTCGAACAAACAAAACCAAAAACAAAAACAAAACAAAAAAAAGGCTATCAGAGGAAGCAGATTTAAATTGTGAGCAAAAGGAACATGAGCTAAGATACAGAGAGCCTCATGGGTTCCGGGAAACTCCTAAATTGAACAAGCTTAGGAGAGTGAGAGGATCTGATTTACATTCTTCAAAGAATCACTCTGCTCATGGACTCAATGTAGAAGGAAGAAAATATGGAAACAGAAAATAAAGCAGAAAACTAGGTAACAGGCCCAATGAGAAATTTGATACTCAGCCAACTAAAGTGGATGGACAAAAAGCAACTGATGGCTTTCTAGAGTTATGGGGGAGACAGGCTGCAGGGCTTGGTGATGGGTTAAGCATAAAGGACAGGAAACAAGAACTATTTAAAAGATAACTCGGCTGTGCTTGGTGGTGCATGCCTTTAATTCCAGCACTTGGAGGCAGAGGTAGGAGGATCGCTGAGAGTTCGAGGCCACCCTGAGACTACATAGTTAACTCCAGGTCAGCCTGGACCAGAGTGAGACCCTACCTCGAAAAACAAAAACAAAGACAAAAGATAACTCTGGTTGCTGAGAGATGCTTAGTGGTTTAAGCGTTGCTGTGAAGCCTAAGGAACCGGTTTTCGAGGCTCAATTCCCCAGGACCCCGTTACCAGATAGACAAGGGGGCGCACATGTCTGGAGTTCATCTGCAGTGGCTGGAGGCCCTGGTGTGCCCATTCTCTCTCCCTCTCTCGTGCGCGCCCTCAAATATATAAATGAACATTCTCAAATAATAAAATAAAATATTAAAAAAACACTTTTGTTTTAGTGAGTATCTCATATAAAGAAAATCAACAGACTCTAAGATGGTTACACTTCCAGCAGCTTTTCTAATGTTTGCTTTTCTAAAATAAATTTTGCCAAGCATGGTGGTGCATGCCTTTAATCTCAGCACTCAGGAGGCAGAGGGTAGGAGAACCACTGTGAGTTCGAGGCCAGCCTGAGACTATATATTGAATTCTAGGTCAGCCTGGGCTACAGTGAGACTCTACCTTTAAAAAAATACACACACACACACACACACACACACATATATATATATATATATATATATATATATAAAATAAATTTTGTATGCCTAATGCAGTCCCTTCTAGGTACTTACTACATCAATAAGAGTAAAACAGAAAATACCTGAAGGAACTTTATATAGTGAGAGTAAATGTTTCAATGAGTTTTGGAGGTGATCAGATACTTGTCTAGGAGTGTGTGCACTATGTAATACTTTACATTTGTATTAAGAGTTACTCAGTTTAAAACCATTTGAGCACTACACTACACAATGAATTTCAGGAGTCTTTCCCATAGGAACCTGCACCAGAGGACTTCAGAAAGCATGTGAGAAGGCTTGACAGGAATGACAGGTAGAACTCTGCTTTACTGCAGACAACACCCTCCACAGAGCTGGCTGACCAACTCACTATCTGACTATCCATGATGAAGAAGGGCCCTTTCAAAATATGGTCATGGGCTAGAGAGATGACTCAGCAATCAAAAGCATTTACTTAAAATGTCCTTTTTGAAGCCTCTTGAGTACTTAAGACATAAACATCTATAGGATAAAACATTTCATATAATTGTTTAAGAAACGTGTTCTGCGTTAAATGTTCTTTGAATTGATAACCAACAAACTTTCCCAAAAACCAAGTATATTATCAGGGCATGGTGGCAAATGCCTTTAATTCTAGCACTGGGGAAACAGAGGTAGGAGGATCGCCATGAGTTCAAGGCCATCCTGAGACTACATAGTGAATTCCAGGTCAGCCTGAGCTAGAGTGAGAACCTACCTCAAAAAACCAAAAATAAGTGGGGGGGGGGGGGGCTAGAGGGATGGCTTAGCAGTTAAGGTGTTTGCCTACGAAGTGAAAAGATCCAGGTTTGATTACCCAGGACCCATGTTAGCCAGATGCACAAGGGGCACACATGTCTGGAGTTCGTTTGCAGTGGCTGGAGGCCCTAGCGCACCCATTCTCTCTCTCTCCTCCTCCCACCCTCTTTCTCTGTCAAATAAATAAATAAACCAAAAAAAGTATACTGACACTGCCACCTGATGGCCAGTATCGGGAACTGCACGTCCTGTGCCCTTGGTTACAAACCTCTCCTCACCTCAAAGGTTATACACACGCAAATCACTGGTCTTCAATCTCACAAATTATGCCAGTCCACAGAATCTTACTCGAATATTTCCCTCAGAATGCCATTAGGCAATGTAAATGCTGTTCTGTCTGATCTATATGCTGTCCTGTCAGTATAGCAAGCACCAACCAAATGTAGTTCTCACAGTGCAATAAAGGATATACAAAACAGGCAATCTTAGACTGTACTGTAATACATAACCTCTAAATCAGAAGCAGAAATGCACACTACTGAAATCTTACTTAATTCTAGGTGGAATGCATTCACAGTTCTTGCTTTCTTTCATAGTGCTGAACCGTGAGTATACTGCACACACCACACTCTGGCTTTTCACAACACAGGCAGTTCAGTTCAGAGCACTGCCTTTTCTCCCTCCCTATAAACTAGCATAAAACACAGAAAACGTGGAACTGCCTTCCTATAATTCTATCACTCCAACACATCATTCCTTCATGTACCTCCTACATCTTATCTAAAAGTTACCTCTAAGATCTAGATACAATTTAATAGTCTAACAGTTTCAGTAGTATAGTGGCTGTCACATTTGCCTCAAAATAAAACATTCTACTTTGAAGTACCATTACTTTAAAATAGCTCCCAATTTATTGTTATAAGAATTATTTTAACAGTATAACAGGGAACATTAAATTAATATGCTATAAATCATTTGATCACATGTTACTGGACCAATGACTATAAACATTTATAGCTTTTAGTGAACCATTTTTAGAGTTGCCAATTTAACTGCTTAAGGTGCAGGCTCAAAACAGTTTATGGTATGGCAGGCGACAAGGCAACTTATGGATGAAAATATCAAATATAATTTTCAGACAACATATAAAGAAATCTTTTAAACTGTCAAAATTAATCAACAAGGTAAATGACGTAAAACATTATTAAGCTGTCCCCTTCTGAAAGCATTCAGTACATGCAAGAATTCCATGTCCCCTTCTGAAAGCATTCAGTACATGCAAGAATTCCATGTCCACTTCTGAAAGCATTCTATGCAGGAGAGAATCACAGCCAAACACTCAAATTCTTGCACTGGATGGAGAGAGAGGACCAGATAGATGTGATGGTTAATTTTTCAGTTGTCAACTTAGCAGAATTTCAAATCACCATGGGGGAAAAAAAAAAATCTCTGGACATGGAGGGATTTTCTAGATTTGGTTAATTGCCTTGAGAAGATCCACCCTAAATGTGAGCTGAACCATTCCATGAACTAGATCCCTGGACTGTACAAAAGAAGAAAGCGAGAGCTGAACACCAGTAACTCTATGTTCTGCTTCCTGACTGTAGATGGGTGTGGCCAGCTGCTTCTCTCTCCTGCCACTGTGTCTTCCCAGCCGCAATGGACTGTATCCCAAAAACTGTAAGCCAAAGTAAACCCTTCCTAGTTGCTTTTATCAGATATGTGTCCCAAAAATGAGAAAAGTAACTAATACAATAGCCTCTTGGGTTTCTTTTCAGATATGTATACAAATATTTTATTATCTACTATAATACTCCATGCTAGGTATACAAAGTAACAAAAATTCCATACTGTTTTGCACTTACACTCTAGTGAAGAGACAGAGAAAAAGGAAATAATAATTATGAATAAGTACTGTGAAGGGAAAAATGGAGATGCTAGAGAAGAAAGAACAGATTAGACATAAAAGAAAGGCTATCAGGGCCAGGCATGGTGGCACATGCCTTTAATCCCAGAACTTGGGAGGCAGAGATAGAAGAACTGCCATGAGTTCAAGGGCCCCCTGAGACTACAGAGTGAATTCCAGGTCATCCTGGGCTATAGTGAGACCCTACCTCGAACAAACAAAACCAAAAACAAAAACAAAAACAAAAAAAAGGCTATCAGAGGAAGCAGATTTAAATTGTGAGCAAAAGGAACATGAGCTAAGATACAGAGAGCTCTGGTTCCACGGGAAACTCCTAAATTGAACAAGCAGGAGAGTGAGAGGATCTGATTTACATTCTTCAAAGAATCACTCTGCTCATGGACTCAATGTAGAAGGAAGAAAATATGGAAACAGAAAATAAAGCAGAAAACTAGGTAACAGGCCCAATGAGAAATTTGATACTCAGCCAACTAAAGTGGATGGACAAAAAGCAACTGATGGCTTTCTAGAGTTATGGGGGAGACAGGCTGCAGGGCTTGGTGATGGGTTAAGCATAAAGGACAGGGAACAAGAACTATTAAAAGATAACTCTGGCTGGGCTTGGTGGTGCATGCCTTTAATTCCAGCACTTGGGAGGCAGAGGTAGGAGGATCGCTGAGAGTTCGAGGCCACCCTGAGACTACATAGTTAACTCCAGGTCAGCCTGGACCAGAGTGAGACCCTACCTCGAAAAACAAAAACAAAGACAAAAGATAACTCTGGTGCTGGAGAGATGGCTTAGTGGTTAAGCGCTTGCCTGTGAAGCCTAAGGAACCCGGTTCGAGGCTCAATTCCCCAGGACCCACGTTACCCAGATAGACAAGGGGGCGCACATGTCTGGAGTTCATCTGCAGTGGCTGGAGGCCCTGGTGTGCCCATTCTCTCTCCCTCTCTCGTGCGCGCCCTCAAATATATAAATGAACATAAATAAAATTAAGAAAAAAAGATGATTCTCAAGTTTCTTGCTTTGCTGTCATTCAAGATATGAAAGACTAAGGCTGGAGAGATGGCTTAGCAGTTAAGTGCTTGCCTGTGAAGCCTAAGGACCCCGGTTCGAGGCTCGATTCCCCAAGACCCACATAAGCCAGATGCACAAGATGGTGCATGCATCTGGAGTTCATTTGCAGTGGCTGGAGGCCCTGGCGCTCCCTCTCTCTCTCCCTCTCTCTCTCTGTCGCTCTCAAATAAATAAATAAAAATAAACAACAACAACAACAAAAGATATGAAAGACTGGGGAAAAGACAGATGAAAAGCAAAAGGGAATTCAGCTCTCCCTCTCCATGGTCTCTTTAGACTATTAGTAGAGCACCATTTAAGAAGAATTAACTCACCAGGCACAGAGGCACTTGCCTGTAATCCCAACACTGAGAGGTGGAAACAGGAGGATCAGAAGTTCAAAGTCATCCTTGGCTATATTGCAAGTTCAAGGCAAGCCTGGGATACATGAGACTCTTTCTCAAAAAAAGATTTTTTAGCTGGGGTGGTGGTGCATGCCTTTAATCCCAGCACTTGGGAGGCAAAGGTAGGAGGATCATCATGAGTTCGAGGACACCCTGAGACTAAATAGTGAATTCCAGGTCAGCCTGGACTAGAGTGAAACCCTACCTCGAAAAAAAAAAAAAAGATTTTTTTAAATTTAAACCTTTTTATAATGTGAGGTTATGTGGGAAAATGCTGCAAAGGAGACAAGGTCAATTGAAATAAAATTAAATACAAATAGTAGATTAAACTGTTCCATCAATGTTCAATTCAACAAAGTCCAAAGCCATAATTTTATTTTTTAAAACTCTATTCTTAGGAAATACATATAGAAATATTTAAGGCTGGAGAGAGATTGCTCAGTGGTAAAGGCTCTTGCCTGCGAAGACTAATGACTGGGGTTCAATTCCCCAGCACCCACGTAAAGCCAGTTGCACAAAGTAGCACATGCATCTGGAGTTTGCTTGCATTGCCTAGAGTCCTTGGCCCACCCATTCTTTCTCTTTCTTTCCCACTCTTTTTCCCTCCTTCCCTCTCCTCCCCACCCCTGCTTACAAATAATTTTTTTTTTTTTTTTTTTTTTAGGTAGGGTCTCACTCTAGCCCAGGCTGACCTGGAATTCACTATGGAGTCTCAGGGTGGCCTCGAACTCATGGCAATCCTCCTACCTCTGCCTCCCGAGTGCTGGGATTAAAGATGTGTGCCACCACGCCCAGCATAAATAATTTTTTTAAAAAAAGAAATATTTAGGGCTGGAGAAATGGCTTAGCAGTTAAAGCACTTGCCTGTGAAGCCTAAGGACCCAGGTTCGATTCTCCAGTACCCATGTAAAGCCAGATGCACAAGGTGGTGTATGCATCTGGAGTTCATTTCCAGTGGCTAGAGGCCCTGGCACACCCATTCTCTTTCTCTCTCCCTCCCCCAATCTGTCTCTTTCTCGATCTCTAATAAATAATAGAATATTTTTTTAAAAAAATATTTAGGCAAGGCATGATGGCTCACGCCTTTAATCCCAGCACACAGGAGGCAGAAGTAGGAGGATCACCGTGAGTTCGAGGCCAGCCTGAGACTACATAGTGAATTCCAGGTCAGCCTGAGCTAGAGTGAGACCCTACCTCAAATAAATATATATATATATATATATATATATATATATATATATATATACACACATATATATATATACACATATATATTTTTTTCAGGATATAAAGGATTATGATGTACAGGCAAACATATATGTATACAAACATACATATAAATATACATGTGTGCATATATATGCTAGAGAGCAAATGGTAAATTAGCAGGCAAATCTTGATAATGGGTATAATACTCTGTATACTTCTTGGCCTTGCAACATTTCTCCAAGTATGAATTACCAAATAATTTTTTAAGGCTGCCTTGTTGCACTCATGACCTCACAGTGGCTGACACTATCTGTACAAGACCTGCATCATATGAAGGCAAAAAAAAAAAGACAAAAATACAGATGACATCAAAATAGAAGAGTAACTAGTTGGAAAGAAAGGCTTTAAGAGTGGGGAATAGGACAGTCCCAGATTTCTCTTATTTGTGCTAAATAATTCCAGTTCCTTCCACTTATCTCGTATGTGTCTACCGCAGCCCATCCAGCCATCTTCTCTTTCCCATTAACCAAAACTGAGTCCCCACAAGAAAGATAAGGCATCAACACACACTCTACAAAGAGAAGATGTATAAAAGGGGAGAACTGTAGGAGGCTTCTTGCAACTTGCAATCTCTCCTAAAGGACAATACCTATAGCTTTGCTCTCTAGAACATACCATGTCCTGATCTGTAGCAGACTGCTAAATGACAGCTGCCTTTCAGCTTTGTGTCTCCCTTTCTCAAATTCACTTTATAGCCACAGTAACTGGATGTTTCTCTTTCTCTCAAATAAAGAAAAATAAAATAAATAAAAATAAAAAGTAAGGAGCCGGGCGTAGTGGCGCACGCCTTTAATCTCAGCACCCAGGAGGCACAGGTAGAAGGATTGCCATGAGATCAAGGCCACCCTGAGACTACATAGTGAATTCCAGGTCAGCCTGGACCAAAGTGAGACCTTATCTCAAAAACCCAAAAAAACAAAAAAATAAAAAATAATAAAAAGTAAAAGTCTGAGGCATGAATCTCACACTTTAAATTCCAAGTATATGCCGGGCGTGGTGGCACACGCCTTTAATCCCAGCACTCGGGAGGCAGAGGTAGGAGGATCAGCATGAGTTCAAGGCCACCCTGAGACTCCATAGTGAATTCCAGGTCAGCCTGGGCTACAGTGAGACCCTACCTCGAAAAAACAAAAACAAAAGATAAAAATAAAAATAAATAAATAAATAAAATCCAAGTATATTCTATTTAACCAGTATTAGCAACACAATGTAAGGAACATTTCAGTGACATGAAAACACATGTCATGTTTAGACAGAATCTTATGGGGCTGGAGAGATGACTCGGCAGTTAAAGGCACTCGTCTGCAAAGCCTTACAGCCAGGGTTCAATTCCCCAGTGCCCACATACAGCCAGATGCACAAAGTTATGCATGCATATGGCATTCGTTTGCAGCGGCGAGAGGCCCTGGCAACAGCATAACCTTGTTCATTCTCCCCGCCTCTTTCTCTGCTTGCAAATCTGCAAATAAAAAAGTTTTTAAACACATGCACAAAAAACCTTAATAATTTACTGTGAAAAGTATTTTTCAAATGCTATACATGAATGTTTCAAAGGTAACTGCACTTAGTAAGAAAGCCATAAAGTATTCCAAGTGAAACTGGAATGTATCTTTGCTAAATGATTACATAGTAACACTTTAAAATGTTCTACTGTCAAATGTCAAATTACCAAATGCTTTCAAATTATACTTTTAAGCTATCAAATTAACAAAACAGTCACTATCTAGTAGGGCTCCATTCACTTTTACCACTCAGCAAGGACAGAACTCAAGGCACTCAAATTCAAATATAACACAACCCCGTGGTTTCGGTTGTCCTTCCAACCACTTAGAACAACCTCCTGCTGCTTCCTACCTGACACAGGTGTACCTGGGGTTCTTGTCATGTCTGTGCAGCACTCAGGAGGGCTTCCTAATGCTTGGAATAGCTGCCCAAAGTTACTCTTCTATACTGACCACCTAGAAGAGCTCCAGCCCCAATGACAGCCACATTGAGCCAGAGGTCCTCAGTAATGGTGACCACAATATCTAATACCAGCGTCACCTTTCCAGTTAGGAAGAGAAGAATGCAGTGTATACTGCTGGGTACTTTGTCACATCCTTGCTGTCTAGTCTCCTAGTTCCCTCAGATCTCTTCAACTCATATGCAAAAATCCTCAACTCCATCCTGCCCCCTCCAATATCACATCATTTCTCAGCACAGAGCCTCATCATCCCTAGCCAATATTCTAGCATGCTGCCTTAATTCCATGCCTTCCCTTTGTTCCCCATAATCCACTCTTTATACTTTTTCCAAAATCAATATTCAGACTTCTATCTTATCATGTCACTCTTTTATTTAAAACCTTCCTGGGTTGTGCCTCAAGCAGTGCTGGCAGCAGCAACCGATACTAACTAAGCACCTAGTATCAGAGACATACTTCATTTAAATACTGAAATGGCTAGAGTGTTCCTTTTTAATAATTTTCATTTATTTATTTATTTGCAAGGAGAGGGAGACAAAGTATGGGCACAAGAGGGCCTCCAGCTGCTGCAAACTCCAGACACACATGCCATCTTGTGCATCTCGCTTTACGTGGGTACTGGGGAAATGAACCCTGGGTTTCTAGGCTTTGTAGGCAAGTGCCTTAACCACTGAGCCATCTCTCCAGCTCCTAAAGTATTCTCATTTTGCAAATTTAGGGAAATTAAAACTTGGAGAAATTACATGGTACATCCATAGATACACAGCTAATCTGTGCATCTACAGACGACTAAGACTACAAAACCAAGCTGGGCCCAGTGGTGCAGGCCTGTAATTACAGCTACCGGGGAGGCTGAGCCAGAACTACAGAGGGAATCCAAGGTCAGGCTGGGCAACTGAACAGACCCTATCCCAAAATAAAGATACAAAGTGAGGGGCTGGGAAGAAGGCTCAGTGGATAAAGTGCTCAGAGTTCAAGCTGAGGTACCAAAGTTCAATCCCCAGACTCCACGTAAAAGACCAGAAGCTGTAGCAGGTCTCTGTATTCTCAGTATGATGTACTGATGGCCTACAGTCACACGTAGGAACACAGAGATATATAGTACAATTAAAATGATATAAAAGTCTTTAAAAAAATATAAAAAGGAAGCCGGGCGTGGTGGCGCACGCCTTTAATCCCAGCACTCGGGAGGCAGAGGTAGGAGGATTGCCGTGAGTTCGAGGCCACCCTGAGACTCCATAGTGAATTCCAGGTCAGCATGAGCTAGAGTGAGACCCTACCTCGAAAAATCTAAAAAAAAAAAAAAAAAAAAAAAAAAATACAAAAAGGGCTAGGGATATACTTTAGTGACAGGACAGCTTGCTAAGCAATGTGATATTCTGGGTTCAATCCTCAGTGCAACACATACAGATCTTACCTCAGTATTCCTTTTTATCAATACCAAACCAAAGGACCCCGGATCATACTGTGCCCTTTTGAGGTACTTGACAGAAGCATTTGCATACACTACTGCCTCAGCTGAAGAGCCATAGCACCACTCCTGACCCACCTTGGGAATTCTCCATTCTTTCTCACCCCTTCTAGTGGGAAGACCCTAGGAAAGTTGATATAATCTAAAAGGATGCACACACCCACGCTCTACTTCAAACTTCTGGATTACAAAGTGTTCAAACAGATCTTCCAAAGAAATATCCTGGTGAAACTCTTCTGCCAGCCTCATAAAGACCTAAATTCATCAGAAAGTGAGTAAAAATCAGAAAGCTCATAAAAACTTCCTTTGCAAAATATTCACAAAATGCACATACAATTCTTTCTAAATAAGTAATAAGTCATTCCAAATATAAGGGATTCTTATGGGTTTTTGTTTTTGTTTTTAGACAAGGTCTCACTATGTAATTCAGAACTCCCAATCCACCTACCTCAGCCTACTGAATGCTGAGTGTCATTATGTTGGGCAACTCTAAAGTTTTAAAGTGTGCTTTTCATAATCTTATAAATTAGACAAACCCTACCCAAGACTTATGGTTAGGAACCAACGGAAACTAAAGAGCTCTTCCAGCATTATATCCAGGTTTGGAGAATAATTCTTCAATACCATTTCCTTCTGAAACACTAGATGGTGTGGCTGTACAATGATTATGTTACCACATCTCAAGTATCACCACATGAGGCCAGTAACTTCCAGGAACACTAAACAATGCCAGCAAGAGCTTCTGGGCATTAGCTGGCAGTTAAACAGCATCGCTTCAAAGCATTACTCAAATATATTCATTTATGGGGAGGGGATATGATGGAGAACGGAATTTCAAAGCGGAAAGTGGGGGGAGGGAGGGTATTACCATGGGATATTTTTTATAATCATGGAAGATGCTAATAAAAATTGAGGAAAAAATATATATATTCATATAAAATTCTCCACACTAAGACTCACATTTTTGTCTGCTGGAAATCTTGAGCTTTTCCTATAATTAACTGCTTTTAAACTGGCATTTGGACATAAATTGCATAAATTGTTAATATATATATATATATATTATATATTATAAAATACATATATATTATTATATATATATATAAAGCATAAATTGTTAATATCTTTTCAAGATCATGAAAACAATGTCTTTAAAATCATTTCCAGCAATTCTCCCAACCAGACCTCAGTTTCCACTAGGCTTTTTCCCAGTTATCATAGCAAATAATGTTCCTAATCCTTAAATTTCTCTCAAAATTTAGAAATTATAGCAAAGCATCTACTAGAAATATCTGGAAATTGCCTTTAATAGATACAGAAGGGTTAGTCCATGACTCAAGTACTATTCTAGGGAGATCAACACAAAATTACTTTGCCTAAAGCATTACTAATGTCTATAATCAACATGTACTTCCTAACCACATGCCATACAGGTCTAACAATCGGGACTAAGCACAAGATTTACTTGAAAGGGGCATTTTAAGTTGTCAACTCAGGATACTAAACAGTTTAAAGAGATGGAAAAGGAAGAGATCCATCAGCAAGATTTGACAACTAATGACAAATTTCACATAAGAGGACAGATGTCAGAGACTACCCCAAGGCTTACAATTTGGGTACTTAAGTCACTTGCATCAAAATTAACCAAGATAGAAAAATGCAATGAGGGCCAGGGCTCAGTAGTTAAAGGCATCTGCTCACAAAACCTGCAGGCCTGGGTTCAATTTCCCAGTACCCACGTTAAGCCAAATGCACAAAGTGGTGCATGCATCTGGAGTTCGTTTGCAGTCCCATTGCATCTCTCCCTCTCTCTCTCTCTCTCTCTCTCTCTCTCTCTCTCTAAATAAAGATGCAGTGAGTGCATGCTTACAAGTCAATAAGGGCAACTAAGAAAGAAGTATGAAGGATGAATGAGAGAGTGCTTTCAACAGCAAAGTGTATCAAGACCATGGAGGTGGGTCTAGAGATGACTCAGTGATTAAAGGCAATTGCATGCAAGGCCTGACGGCCCAGGGTTCAGTTTCCCAGGAGCTACATAAAATCAGATGCACAAAGTGGTATGCATGTGCAGTTTGTTTTCAGTGCGAAGAGGCCTTGGCACATTCATTTATTCATTTGCTCTTTCTCTGTGTGTGTGTGTTTGCAAATAATAAATGAAAGACCTAAAGGTGGCTAGTGGTAGCAAAAGTAAAAACTTAAGGAAAATATGAAAAAGATACTCACCACCCCAGGATACCTGGGATAATGTGGTTTAAGAAATACATGGAGGGCTGGAGAGATGGCTTAGTGGTTACACGCTTGCCTGTAAAGCCTAAGGACCCAGGTTTGAGGCTTGATTCCCCAGGACCCACGTAAGCCAGATGTACAAGGGGGTGCATACATCTGGAGTTCGTTTGTAGTGGCTGGAAGCCCATTCTCTCTTGTTCTCTCTCTCTCTGCCTCTTTCTCTCTCTGTCTGTCACTCTCAAATAAATAAATAAAAATAATTAAAAAGAAAAATAAATACATGGAATCCCCGGTGGTATTTTTTATATGCTAACGAGGAAACTGGTCTGTTTTGCCTCAGGTCCTACATAACCTCAGGATGGGGCCTGCTTGATGACTAAGGCATGATTAGATGGCTGAACTTTCAATCCTGCTTCCAAACCTCCAGAGAGGAAAGAAAGGCTGAAGGTCAGGCTGATCAACATAAGCAATGATGTAATCGATCATCTACATTATGGCACCTCCATAAAACCCCAAAGAACAGAGTTTAGAGAGCTTTTGGACTGCGGGGTATGTGCAGATGCCTGGAGGAAGTGTGACCAGAAAAGACATAGAAGCTGTGGGTCCCTCCCGCATGCCTGCACTTTACATATGGCTAGGCATTTGTCATATGCTTTATAAACCGGTGAGCATAAAATGTTTGCCTGATTCTGAATGTAAATGAGGTGAATACAAGGAGAGGCCCCCCTGAACCCTGACTTACAGCGCTTATTAGTCATACTGGGAGCCAACTGCGAGCTTGCAACTGGCATCTGAAGGATATGCTCGTAGGACTGGACCTTTACCTAGTAGGATCTTGGGGCAGCTCCGGGTAGACACTGTCAGGTTGGAGGACACTGTAGGAGATCCATGTGCAGTTTTAAGTGTGGCACTGGATGGTGTGTCGGAAAAACACTATCATCTAATGGTGCCCTAGATTCTTCACTATTGACACTTTTACTATGCTCATCACATGGTATCGTAATGATTGGCAGATGGCAACCTTCATTTTCCCAGCCTGTCATTACCAGCGCTGACAAGTGAGGACCACAGCAAACAGCAGACCACAGTAATTCTAATGACCGGCCACACATGAAACATGAGCGCTGCAAAGAAACCTAAGTAAACTGCAGGGCGGTGGGTGAGAAGCTTTAACTGAGAAGCTAGTGTGGGATCACTCTGGAGGAAGGAGTTTTAAGATATGCTGAGTCTTAGTGGGAAGGATGACTAAGGATATCCAACTACAGGTATCAAAGACAGAGAGAACAAAAAGGGAACCAGAAGAGGTAAATTCCAGATACAAATAGAAATCTGGGACACAGAATAAAACTGTCATCAAATCTTATTATCTGCTAATAAGAAAGAATATTTAATAAGCTGGGCATGGCAGTGCACGCCTTTCATACCAGCACTCTGGGGGTCAGAGGTAGGAGGATCACTGTGAGTTCAAGGCCAGCCCGGGACTACAGAGTGAGTTCCAGGTTACCCTGGGTAGAGTGAGCCCATACATAGAAAAAAAAAAGAAGAAGAAGAAGAATATTTAATAAAATATTAGTTTCCTAAGATGATTTGGATAAGAATGTTATTGGATTTGCTTATCACTGTATGGGAGTGGGGGTTGAGGCAGGGTCTCAGTCCAGCCCAGGTCAACCTGGAACTCACTCTGTAGCTCCAGGCTGGCCTTGAACTCATGGTAACCCTCCTGCTTCAGCCTCCTGAGCACTGGGAATAAAAGTATGCCTCACCACACCCAGCCTTATCATATAGTATATCTTGTATAAATTAAATGGTATAAATGACCATCTAAATGTGCCAATCAAAACTAAGTCAAAATTGACCAATTCAGTTGTTTTAATCAACCATTCATTCAACAAAAATTTATTGCGCCTGTAAATGGAAGGAAAAAGATCAATCATGAAAGCAATAGGTAAAATGGCAAATATTTCAGTAAAATAACTACAAAAATGTTAAAATGTTACAGAGAATATGATGAGAGACAAGCAGAAGAGGCAGGATTAAAATATGCCTAGCAACTTTCCCAGAGGAGGAGACACCGGCACCCTCACCACTCAGAAGGATGGAAAATTCAAATCTGCAGAGCCTGCAGCAAACCCAGCATGGTGCAAGACTGCCACAAATAAGTCAGCAAATATGAGACAACTATTCACACTATGGTTACCTACATAAAAAAACTTCCATTTTGAAAACAAGTCACACACTCTGCTCTAGGAAATAATGGGAGGGCACATATTCTTCAACATTTCTCCCCCATAGCCACTATCTTTATTTGAGGGGGAAAAAAAAAGGAATATACAAGTGCATACAGTATACTTTGGACCTAACATGTCACAAAGTCTCATGTGTTTGAGCCACAGGTTCCCGGCTGGTGGGGCTGTTTTGGAGTTGTGGAACCTTCAGAAAGCAGGACTCCTTTAGGAAGTTGGGGAAGTGGGTCAGTCACTGAGGGGAGGCCTTGAAAGTGACAGGCCAGTCCAGCTTCCGGCCCCAGACTCTGCTTCCTGACTGCCAGCTTGATGTCACCTGCTGCCTTGCACCCCACCGCCACGCCTTCACCACCATCCTGCACTGGACCTTCTCAAGCCGAAAGCCAATCAATCGTTCCTCCCTCCTCATTATGCCAGATATTCTGTCAAAGCAGCAAGAAAAGCAGCACAGCATCTCTAACAATGCTGTGAAAAAACAGTGATTGACTGACCAAGATCAAGTGTGATAGCAATGCACCTGAGACACTTAAATTAGAACAAAATTAACTTTATTTATGCCTCAAAGATATGCCTCTTTAAATTTTTTTCTGTTGGATTACTCTATTAAGTATACATAATGAATTTACACATATAAATATGCTACAAAAGAACTTACCTTTTTAAAAAGAATAATTGCATTCTGGAGGTAGAGGGGCCAAGGGGAGGGGGTAGGTCATGGATGAGCCTAACAACGGTACCAAATTGACTGTATTTGCTCAGTACAAAACTAATTAATAAAAATAATAATAATAAAAAAGAAAAATAAAAACGATAGAAAATTTTTTTAAAAAAGAATAATTGTTTGATTCCACTTGCCACCTTTTTTGTTCTTTTACTTTTTTTTTTTTTTTTAGTTTTTCGAGGTAGGGTCTCACTCTAGCCCAGGCTGACCTAGAATTCACTATGAAGTCTTAGGGTGGCCTTGAACTCACAGCGATCCTCCTACCTCTGGCTCCTGAATGCTAGAATTACAGGCATGCGCCACCAGGTCCTGCCACTTGCCACCTTTTTAAATACACTCTACCAATCTTCTTGTAAGAACTGCCAGGTCTACAGAAATGGTTGAGTGGTTAAAGCACTTGCTTGCAAAGCCAACAGCCCAGGTTCAATTTCCCAGTAACCACATAAAGCCAGATGCACAAAGCGGTGCACGCATCTGGAGTTCATTTGCAGTGCCAGGAGGCCATGGCTTGCCCAGTCCCCGCACCCTCCCATCCCTCCCTCCCTCCCTCCCCCCCTCTCTCTGTTTACAAATAAATAATTTTTTAAAAAACTGTCTACCCCTGCTGTCTCCAATTCCTGTCTGCCATTTCTCTCTCAAACCCATCAAATCAAGTTTGCACATTCACCACATCCCCCAGAAACCTAGAAGTTAAACCTGTTACTTCTTAGGTCTCTATCAGGCATACTTCCCTTGGCTTCATGGATACCATATACTCATCTCTTTCTTCACGGGGTGCTTCCTATTCTCTTGCTAGTGCTAGTGTGTGTGCGCGTGCACATGCGCGTCCCTGTGCCTGTGCTGTCTATATCTCTCGCTTTCAGTATTACAAGATCCTAAAGGAATTCTATGGACTTTTTCCTGTCACACTCACACCCTAACCTATCTTTTTTTTTTTTTTTTTTTTTTTTTTTTTTGGTTTTTCGAGGTAGGGTTTCA
This sequence comes from Dipus sagitta, assembly GCA_036346955.1. NCBI lineage: Eukaryota > Metazoa > Chordata > Mammalia > Rodentia > Dipodidae > Dipus > Dipus sagitta. The sequence goes on from CM070790.1 coordinate 13,890,784, forward strand.
CTCTAGCCCAGGCTGACCTGGAATTCACTATGGAGTCTCAGGGTGGCCTCGAACTCACGGCAATCCTCCTACCTCTGCCTCCAGAGTGCTGGGATTAAAGGCGTGCGCCACCACACCCGGCTCTAACCTATCTTTTTTATTTATTTATTTTGTTTTTGTTTTTCCAGGTAGGGTCTCAGTCTAGCTCAGGCTGACCTGGAATTCACTCTGTAGTCTCAGGGTGGCCTCGAACTCAATGTGATCCTCTTATCTTTGCTTCCCGAGTACTGGGATTAAAGCCATGTGCCATCTTCCCAGTTCATCTTATTTTTTTAAATATTTATTGATTTTATTTATTTGAGAGAAGAAAAGGCAGATATATACATACATATATATAGAGAGAGAGAGACAAAGAGAGACAGAATAGGCGTGCCAGGGCCTTCAGCCACTGTAAACAAATTCCAGACGCATGCGACACCTTGTGTATCTGGCTTACGTGGGTCCTGGGAAATCAAACCTGGGTCCTGTGGCTTCACAGGCAAATAAATGCCTTAACCGCTAAACCATCTCTCCAGCCCTCCATACCCTACCTTAATCAGTTCTTGTGGTGTTAAATGCTATCGTGCCAATCACTTGAAACTTGCATCTCTGGCCTAGACCTCTATTGTAAACTGCAGACTCAGTATACGTACATACTTACACAATATCTCCACCTGGACTGCTAACTTAGCATATCCACAACTGAACTCATTATTTCCCCCTAAAACCTGCTTCTTCTGCAGTCTTACTCATCCCAGTAAATGTCAATTCCATTCCAGTTTCAAGCCGTGTCTAATCCATCATCCTATTGTTGACTCTATCTTCAAAATGTACACAGAATGGGAGCACTTCCCCCAATTTCTGCCTAGAATCAATACCCTCACCTCCCAGACAGCCGATGCAGCTGAATGATCTCATCCTGCCCTACAGCTAACACCCCTGCTGAGCGGCTGGGAGGGCTATGTACAAGTCAATCTGGGGTTATAGCTCAATGGTACAACACCTGTCTTACACTTGTCTTGCACCAAGGACCTGGAGTTCAATCCCCAGCACTACAAAAAAAAAAAAAAAAAAAAAAAAAAAAAAAAAACAAAACACGTTCCACTGGCTTTGCACATTTCAGAGGAAAAGCCGGAGTCACAGTGGCCTATACAGGCGCATATGATCTGACCGCCCCAAACCCAACCCCCCTGCCAGATGTCATCTGACAGTCATTCCGCTCAGTGCCTTCACTCAGTTTGGGGTACATGAGAACATGCATGCATGTGCACACACACAGGCCACAACATTCAAGCGGAGGTCAGAGGACAACCTGAGGTACTGGTATCTGCCCACTGCCTTGTTAGAGACAAGGTCTCCATCTACCGTGGCCTCTGCAACTAGCTTGCCAGTGACCTCAGAGCTCCCACAGAGCCAGAGGCACCTCAGAATTACTAACACGCGCATGTGTGCTACGTGTGCCCGGTTTTGCATGGGTTCTGAGGATACAAACTCCAGTCATGCAGTGGCACAGCAGGCACTTGAACCACAGGGCAACTCCCAGTCTCCTCACTGACATGCCTGTCACTCTGAAAACAACAGACCACACTGTGGCGCACAGGATCCTCTGCAAGGCTTGTCCCATGCTTATCAGATGTTCTCCTCCCTGTGTCTACACAGAGCTTTCACTCAAACCCCAGTTCCCGCTGCAGCCTCGGGGGTGCTCCTCACCTCGTTCTGCTTTCCTAGTCTCCACAGCACTGTACCGGCAGACACGTGCTTCCTGCATCCTTTCACTTGAAGGCAAGCACAAGGCCCAGAACTTGCTTTGCTTGCTGCGCTATTCCCAGCAAGCGCTCACGTGCCTACTAAGAGATGAATGGGTGGATGAAAGAGGAAAACCCAGACTCAGGACCTGATGACAAAAGCCAAAGTGGAAGAACTTATCCATGCAGCCAATCTCAAGGCCTGAGAAAGCGCCACCTGCAGGAGGGGCCACAGAGCCAAGTACAGAACTAAGCTGTGTCTGTCACTACCAGACAATGAGGAGGAGTATAAGGGAGGAGGGAAAAAGAAAAGATGACTGCCTGGCCTCCTTGTCCTTGGAATACCACCTGGTTGCTTCCTGTAAACTGGCCTACCAACCCTGACCAGAATAACACCAACCTCATCCTACATTCTTAATGGCTATTATGAATAGCTCATGCTTTTCCAAACTATGTTCTTCTGAGAAAACTGTAACTTCCAACACTAACTCCAGCTGCCAAGACATAATGGTCAGAGAGAGCTCTCAAATTTCCACAAAGCACTCAGGCTGCAACCAAATATCATTAAGGCAATGACAAGAACAAATCAGAGAACCTTCTGGTGTCTGTCTCTCTGTTGTCCCTGGTGTATACACTAGCGGTTCAGTCATCAAGGATCCGGTATCTTAAGTATGGGGTGAAGACTGGGAAGCGGGGGGGGGGGGGGGGGGGGGGGGGGCGGGAGGACTGGGAGGAGAGAGGACTAGGGGGAGGGCAGCTCAAAGCCACAGCACTGACTTTTTTAATTTTCCCATTTAATTTTTTTTAATGTTTGTATTTAATATTTATTTGCACACAGAGAGAATGGACATGTCAGGGCCTCCTGCCACTGCAAACAAATTCCAAATTCCAAACACATGTGCCACTTTGTACATGTGGCTTTATGTGGGTAATGGAGAAGCAAGCGTGGGCCATCAGGGTTTGCAAATAAGTGCCTTTAACCGATGAGCTCTCTCTCCAGCCCTCTTTTCCCATATTAAAGAGAAACAGAATGTTGGGAAATAGAAAACACCTATTAACATAGGAGGTGTCATCTGGCTTTTCAATACTAGACACAAGAACAGAAATCATGGATCAAAAGTGAGGTATCCAGCATTCCTCAGCTAGGGAGTCCGAGATGATCCTATCATTTCTACTTTAGAACTGCAAGAAGAAAGCTGGGCGTGGGGGCGCATGCCTTGAATCCTAGCACTTGGGAGGCAGAAGTAGGAGGATCAATGTGAGTTCGAGGCTACCCTGAGGCTACATAGTGAATTCTAGGTCAACCTGAGCTAGAGTGAAACCCTACCTCGGAAAACCAAAAAAAAAAAAAAAAAAAAAACTGCTAGGAGAAGTGATGGAGGAGAATGTAACAACCATGGAAAAGAAGAGACTGTTTTTCCTCTGTCCCTTTCTATTCTACTTAGCAAGTGCAGACAGTGGGGAGGTAAGAGCAAATGGTAGCAGAAAAAAATTAGAAGTAAATTCCTTTTCTGAGTGACTAAAAAAACAGACATATAAAGAAAGTTAAAAATTGACCAAGGAAACTTAAGGCAGTCCTTCACACATTTTGTAGAATCATACAAAGAAAACAGAGAGTAGGTCTTCATTATTTGGAATGAGCTATGCAATTCTTAAAACCAACACTCCTCAAAGATGATCCTCTGAGCATATGCACAGTCAGCTTCCAATCAATAGAGAGAGCAGACAGGAGACAACTCCATTGTAATGGCTGCAGCAGTTAAGACTCTATCCGTTGGCTCTCCAATGGCTCCAGACCTCAATTTAGGCACCCAGACGTCTCTGAAGGAAGAGATGTTCACTCTGAGACATAAAAGCAATTAGTTCACTACAGAAGAGCTAAAAACTCAAAGATTCATAAAGAAAGGAGTGTTCTGATTGGCTGACTTCAACAGGCTGAGTCACACCCCAGCCTCAACACCCTAGCAAGCAGAAGTAAGAAACCAAAAAAGGCAGTAAGTCAAAAGACACAGGAAGCCACAGAACACTGACCAAGGCATGAGGTGGGGGCAAAGGGGCAGTAACAAGAGAAACATGTCCCAGGAGGGTAGAGAGCAGAACTAGCCATACCCTGAAGTGGCATCCCACATGCCAAAGCTCTCTGCTCCTAGCCATTCCCCGGGAGCTCCTCTTCCTCCACCTATGCTGACTGTGATTCAGTGTTTCCCAGATCAGGCCCTTGCCCTCTTCCACTACACTGTTATCCAGTTTCCCATGTACCTTCCTCTCAGACCTTACCACTGACAGGAACACAATCTGTTAGGGATTACATATGTCACCAGATTAAGGCACAATACACCACACTCCATGCAAGGGAAACTATAACAAGGTGCTATGCAAACACATTATCTGTCAGTGCCCTACTTAGCTCTTCCCATTCTCTAAATCAGTTAATCAGTCTTGCATTTTTCTGGAACAACCTTGATCTCCACCTCCACCTCACAGTTCAGACTTCTTCTCTCATATGATCTATGTCATGTTCCCTGAGAAACACAGTTCATTGTTCCCACGTTGTTACATCAGCCATCTCCCTAAGAGTGAAACATACTATTTTAGGACCAACAATCCTCAAAGATCCAAATTAAGCTACTAATAATCACAGTAGACAGGAAAAGCTTCAACACTCCTGGACTGAGGGTCTTATTTTGAGAAATATAGTTATCTTTCAACTGTCTAAGTAAAGAATGTAAATCCTTCATAACTCTTACAAAGAAGGCAGACTAGTGGCGCACGCCTTTAATCCCAGCACTCAGAAGGCAGAGGTAGGATTGCTATGGGGTCGAGGCCACCCTGAGTCTACATAGTGAATTCAAGGTCAGCCTGGGCTAGAGTGAAACCCTACCTCAAAAAAAAAAAAAAAGTCAGACTAAATTCCAGTTACACTGGTTACTAGCTAGCAGTTACCTTCAGCAGGTCACTTTACATCTTATCCCCAAAATGCAGCTACAAAAGAAGCTACCTTCATGGTGGCTATGAGGAGTAAGAAGGAAACGTCATGCCAAGTTATCAGTACAGTGTATCTGGTAACTACAGTCCTGGCCTATCTGATCTCTCTAGAATGCATCATTTCCCAAAGGGAGTAGATAACAAGATTTTGGTTCCATGTATTTTTAAGTCAGAAATGACCTTCATGAAATTTGTGGTTTGTCTAAAATTTACCATAATAAAAATATATGGATGATTTATTATTCTTCTAAGCAATTAACAGTTTTAAATTTCATGTTCATATTTCTATTCTGATAAATATTTTTTAAAAGTATAGCTCATATAAGCAAAAGCTTTAAGGCACTCAAAATTTAAAAGTACAAAAGGTTTTGATTCTGAAGAGTTGGAGAACTGCCATGCAAGATGTTCTAATACTCTGTTTCCTCATTTCCTCATCACTTATTTCACACTCATTCATTCATTCATTCATTCATTGTGTTAGTGTGGGCACGTACATGCCACAGTGTGCGTGTGGAGGCCAGAGGACATCTTTTAGGTTGATCCTCACTTTGGATCTTGTTTGAGGCAGGGATTCTGGGTTCACACACTTCTCTCCCTCTTGTCTCTCCCTCCCCAAAATGCACTGGGATTACAGAAGCTAGCCAAAGCTTCCGGATTTACATGGAGTCTGGGGCCTCAAACTGAGATTCACAGCGTTGTGCAACAACTGAGCCATCTCCCCAGCCCTGTAAATTATTTTCTAAAAGTAAATACCAGCCAGGCATGGAGGCCATAATTCCTGTAATCCCAGCACTAGGGAGGCTGAGGCATGGAGGCTGGCTTTAGAAGTGTAATGAAAGTAAGCATCAGGGATGGAGGGGTGTCTTAGTGGATAAGGCACTTGCCTGTGAAGCCTAAAGACAAGTTTCAATTCCCCAGGACCCATGTAAGCCAGGCGCACAAGGTGGCACATGCATCTGGAGTTCGTTTGCAGTGGCTGGAGGCCCTGGTGTGCCCATTCTGTCTGTCTGTTTGTCTCTGTCTCTCTCTCCCATCTCTCTCCCTCTATTTGCCCCTCTCTCTCAAATAAATAACTAATTTTTTAAAAGAAAGTTAAGCATCAGATGGTGGCATAACATCACTCTCAGATCTCACTATTAAAAATAAAAATCACAAATCATTCTTTAAAAGCCAGGAAGCTAATAAAATTATAAAACTACAAAGCCTTCAATACTAAAAGTATCAAAAATAAACCAAGCATAGTGGTACACGCCTGTAATCCCAGCAGCACGTGGGTAGAAGTGGAATGACCAGGCATTCAAGGTCAGCCTGGGCTACAGGAAACCCTGTCTCGGGAAAAAAAAAAAAAAAACTAAGTAGAATAGGGGCTGGAGAGGTGGCTCAGCAGTTAAAGGTGCTTTCCTGCAAAGCTTGCTGGCCCAGGTTCAATTCTCCAGTACCCATGTAAAGCCAGATGCACAAGGTGCACATACATCACTTGCAGCAGCAAGGTGCCCTGGCCCGCCCATTCTCTCTCTATCTCTCTCATAAGTAAATAAAACTTTTTAAAAATTAAGTAGACTAGCAACATTTTTCAATTATTCAATTAGTATACTTAAGGTACTAATACTAATGGAAATTGGTGAAAATATTTAAGCAAATTGATCTGCAAAGAAAAATAATCCACAGGAGATAATTAAACTAGAAAGATTAAACCAGGTGTGGTGGCTCACACCTTTAATCCCAGCACTTGGGAGGCAGAGGTAGGAGGATTGCCAAGAGTCCAAGGGAACCCTGAGACTACATAGTGAATTCCAGGTCAGCCTGGACTAGAGCGAGACCCTATCTTGGGGGGAAAATTTGCTGTTTGTTAGGCAGCAAGTACTCTTATCCACACTTGAAATAATCAAATTTAAGACAGCTTAAAAAAAAAAAAAAAAAAAAAGACGACTGGGTAGATGGCCCAGTGGTTAAAGGTACTTGCAAACAAATCCTAACTGCTCAGGTCAATTCCCCAATACCCACATAAAATCACAGCAAAAAGGAGCCCATGCATCTGGAGTCTGTTTGCAGTGGCAGGAGGCCCTGGTGTGACTGTATTTACTCTCTTCTTCTCTCAAATAAGTATTTTTAAAAATTTAAAACAAAAGGCTGTAAACAAAATTTGAGCAAAGTATGGTGGCTCACAGCTTTAATCCCAGCACTGCAAAGGCTAAGGTTCAGAGGATTACCCTCAATTCAAGACCAACCTGGGCTACAGAGTAAGTTCCAGGTCAGACTGGGCTAGGGTGACAGCCTACCTGGGAGTAGGGGGAGTAAAAATGCCAATCAATATCATTTGAACTGATAAGTCCTTCATCGCCTCTGAGGCTGTTGTTCCTTTCAGGGGCCTTTAGTTAATGACAACTATACTACAAAATGAGAACTGCAGAAAAACAGTACACTACGGGGTCAGAGAGGGCAAGAGGGATGGACTATGTGGACAAGACTCACGTAGTATTTTAGGAAGGTCTTGAAGGACAAGTATAGTAACTGAACTACTTACAAAATGGTAAGCAGCCTGGATGCCAGTAACAAAGTATAAGTAACAATTTTTATAACATTGTATAATAATCCAAAGGTAAAAAATGTATCAAATATTAAAGTAAATGTTAAACATTATATTGATATTTCAACTAATGGTATAAAACTGCACAAACGCAGCAAGAAATAAATAAGTATTATTTTGATTTTAGTTAACAATTATATTATTTGTAAAAAGCCTGTTGGAATTGGTCAGGCCCATTATACGAGGTGAAGATGTCAAAACTGACTTGTCAAAAACATATAACCACAATCATGAATCCCTAAAAAGCTATCACACAGAAGTAAGCAGTAGCTCTTTTCACATACAGACAAGCCATGCATATAATTTTAGCCAAGCTATTAGCCATCTGTAACTGTATTATGTCAAAATATCATTTTACCATCAGAAGGAGACTGTCTACAAGATCTCCATATGGTGATCAGAGGCCCCCAACACCAAAGTACCAACTACGGCTCCACGGATGGGAAAGGCTCACTTTCTCCTAGTTCCCTTATGAGGGATCTTGTTTCTCTGCCACTCAAGAGCTTTAAGGACTAGGAGTGGCAGCTAGGGAGGTAGAAAGTACAAGCAGATTGGCTCACAGGAGCAGGAAAAAGGCACAATCTTAAGGTCACAGGAGGTGATTCTATGTAATCTCAGGCAAGTTAAGTTACTTGCTTTAACTGTTTCATGGTAAAAATGTTAAGAGTTGAACAAAATAATCTGCTAATTCTTTCAAATCTGGTATATAGTTATACAACAGACTCCTAACAGGTACCCAGTTCTCACACAACCCTCACTCAGATGGTCAAACAATGACTAAGAATTAGACACGTGGCATTGGCAGTACATTATCTGAAATCCCAACACTATGACGGCTAAGGCAGAATTGTGGAGAGTTTGAGGCCAGGTTAGGAAACCTAGTGAGTCCAGGCCAGTCTGGGCTATAGTGTGATAATCTTTCTCAAATAAGTAAGTAATATATATTTCAGAACGGGGAGCAAAGTTGAAATACAAAGATGGTCAAAGACCTGGATCATATTCTCAGCTCTGTCCCTTTCTACCCATGTGACCTTGGACAAATTACTGCACCTCAAAATAAAGTTCCAGGACCAATGAGGCAGTAATCCTTACTGGCAATGCTCTCTAACTTCAGCTTTCTAAAGGGAATTTAGTTTATTTCCATCATATTAGAATTCCATTTGTTACCAAAAACAAATTTTTACTTCATTTTCAGCTCATTAGAAGCTACTAATTGTACTTATTTTAAATTTTCTGATGCTGAAAGAGACAACCTAAACATATTTTGCTTATCTTAAATCAATAATCAAGTCTAGAACCAGTCCACAAAATGCATTCAGTAAATAGATTTTGGGCACCTCGGCTCACAATTAGAATGAGATGTCTGGACAAGATTCTGAGGTAGTATTTTGGTAAGATCCAAGATGTTTACTACGAAGACAAAAACTCTTAACAGAATGAACGGTGTAAGGAAGGTACCATGTGTGAACTACAAATAGTCACATTGAGAAGACAGCATCATTGCAGATGAAAAGTACCCAAAATTGTAAAAAACTGAATGTTACCAATTTAGACTGTGAAGAGTCATTGAAAGACTTTTTTTTAAATACATTTTATTTATTTATTTGAGAGCAAGAGAGACACAGACAATGGGCACACCAGAGCCTCCTCTGTCCACTGCAAAGGAACTCCAGATGCATACGCCCCCTTGTGCATCTGGCTTACATGGGTCCTGGAGAGTCGAACCAGGATCCTTTGGTTTTGCAGGCAAAACGCCTTAATCACTAAGCCATTTCTTCAGCCCCTCATTGAAAGACTTGTAAACATGAAATCCAAGTCCTCTTCATACCCCACACAGTAAAAGTAAGGCAACATGCAAAAAATTCTACCTGTGGAAAGGTAGAAGAGAAACTTGAAGAATTCCTGCTCCAGGAGAACTGTTAGCTCTTTCTTACTTTGGCACAGTAACAATTGAAGACAGTTCCAATTATGACTAAAGGGTTGGGAAAAGTGTATTTTTAACCTAAGGATTATTTGAGGTCAATGTTGTTCAGAACACAAAAGAAAACCGCCATATGAGAAATGAGCAACATGGGCTGGAGAGATGGCTTAGTGCTTAAGCACTTGCATGTGAAACCTAAGGACCCCAGTCCAAGGCTCAATTCCCCAGTACCCACGTATGCCAGATGCACAAGGTGGTGCATGTGTCTGGAGTTCCTTTGCAGTTGCTAGGGGCCCGGTGCGCCCATTCTCTCTCTCTCTCTCTCTCTTTCTCTGTCTGTTGTTCTCAAATAAATAAACAAAAACAAATAAAATTTAAAAAAAAAACAAGAAATGAGCAACATATTTTAATAAATTAAGAGACAAACATTAACCAAGTCCAGAAAGAAAATTGACTTCTGGTAAAGGATTCCGAACGTTTATATCCTTATCATATATGGATTACAAATTACGATGTTTTTATCTCTCTTTTGCAGTAAGTTTCATTAAACCTAAGTCCCTTTAGTCTAAATTATGCTTTTGAGGGGGAAAAAACCTGTCCAAGCTGGGTGTGGTGATGCATGTCTATAATTCTAGCCCTTGAGAGGCTTAAGTAGGACCACCACCAAGAGTTCAAGGCCAGCCGGGACTAGAGTTCTGGGTCAGCCTGGGCTAGACTGAGATTCTGCCTCAAAGAAAAAAAAAAAAATTGGGCTGGAGAGATTGCTTAGTGGTTAAGGCCCTTGCCTGTGTCAAGGACCCAGGTTCCAATCCCCAGAACCCATATAAGCCAGATGCACATGATAGCACATGCATCTGGAGTTCTTTTGCAGTGCCTAGAGGCCCCTGGTGCATCCACATTCATTCATTCGTTCTCATAAATAAATATATAAATAAAATACTGTCCAAATGAATGTGTTGTTAATATTTTAATATTCTGGAGGAAATGAATGCCTTTCCAAAAGACTGCTTTTCAAAGTCTAAAGCTCCTTGTCTCTCTTCTTCTTAAAACAGTACATTCCAGTCTGGGACTACGGAGAGACCGTGCACCACTCATTTCCACACCGCCAAGGCCTCCCTCTAGGAACAGCAATCCTGAATTGATTGGGTAGCTATAAAGATGAATTTTGCAAATCACTGAAACCCAAACTCCAGCTTGAAGTTGGATCACCACCACCGACCACCCACGAATGATTCATTCCTCCTTTTACTTGGGTCAAAAAAAGAGAGAGAGAGAGAGAGAGAGAAAAGGGGGAGGGCACATTTCAAAACCATATAAAGCTAGCAGAGGTTGACAGAAGAGACTGGAAAAGCACCTGAACCTTCCAGCAGGCGGTGAGCCACCAAAGTTTTCTTCTCGGGGCGTGTGTCTAGGGTGTGTGTCATTGTTTGGGCTCAGTAATTCAAGTGGGGGGGGGGAGGACACAACAACAACAAAAAATAAATAAAAATTAAAAACCCTACTCATTGGGAGTACCCTGGTCCTTTCCCTGATGGACCCAGCATCCGGGCTTGGCAAATCCCGGGGCATCTATCTCCTCCTCGCCCTGATTTCCCACACCCACCCCCCTCCAAGCCCAGCTCGAATCCCAGCCCCAAGCCCGGGGGCGCCCGCGGCCCTCGGTGCCTGTTCCCAGCCGGCGGGGGGCCAACGGAGGGCGCCGGGCCTCCGGGCTCCACGCACGCTCGCCCGTGTCAAGACCACTCCCCGGGGCGGCCTGCGAGGGTCACGGGGCCCCCCGAGGATGCCGCCACTCAGCCCCGGATCGCGTCCCACCCCCACCCCCCACCCCGACCTCCCACCCTTCATCCCCGGGCAGCCTGGAGCTCGCGACGCCGGCGCGCCGGGCCCTGAGCCCGGGAGCTCTCACCGTGCTGAGATCGCCGCCGCTGCCTCCGGGGCTGCGCTTTAGCCGCGCCCGGCGGGGACGGAGGATGGCAAAATAAAAAAAAAAAAAAAGTATGGCCAGGGGTAGAGGGGAGAGGGTTAGGGTTAGGGTCAGGGGGACGGGGAGGGAGGGAAACACCCGCCGGTCACATCCCCGGCCGCCGCACGGACGACCGGCCCAAAGCAGCCAGCAGCAGCATCGCGGATTGTCCGAGGCCTAGAGGGAGCGCCCGACTTCACAGCCGCCGCGCCCCCTCTCCCTCACTCCCCGCCCGCCAGCCCGCCTCCTTCCTGCCGGGCCTCGGCCGCCTGGACTCCGCCCTCCTAGAGGTGGGAGAGGAGACCCGCGCAACGCGCGTGCGCGACACCGCCTCACTCCCCCCCCCAACCCCGACAGGACGCCCGTGCGCAGGCGCGAGCCTCACATGCCTAAGCCACGCCCCCTGCGCCTGACTCCCAGCCTCAGCCTATAGCAGGCCCCGCCCCGTTCTCGCTCCAGCCGCGCCCGCCCCGCCCCGCTCTCGCTCCAGCCGCCCCGCCCCGGCCCGCCCCGCGCCTGGGGACTCGCCCTTCCCCCCGGGCTCCACTGACCTTGCCTCTTTGCCCCCTGACTCAGGCGTTTTGCTTTGGTTTTGTTTTTCCCCCTGGCTAAACATCATCCACGCCAGGCCCGTGGCTGTCCTCACGTGCAAGTGGCCTCTCTGGACTCACATCCGCTGCTCGGCCCAATGGCCGGACCTGTCAGCATCCTGTGCAGACTGAATGAGTCAGGAGTGACACACACCTCTGCCTTTGAAGGTCCGTGCCACCATACCAGCACCCTGAAATCTGAGATGAGTGGAAACTGGGGGAACCCCAGGGCTGAGAATCCAAGGTGTCCTATGCTGTCCCATATCTTGAGTTCCATTTGCCAGGGACCCAGGTCTCGCTTCTCTTTGGGGTGGTTATCACCCACAAGCCATCTCTCCTTCCTTCTTAGATGGTTGGATCAGTCCTTGAGTCCTCCGCCAGGCAAGCATGCTGGATCTGGCTGGCTGTTAAAGCCCCACAGCTAACCCTTGATCTAGTGCCAGATGACCTGCTCTGAAATCCTTTTGGACCCCCACCATTGCCACTGCAATACATAACATTTAGAAGGAACCTCTTTGTCTCCATAGGATTATGCTCTCCAGTGTCAAGATCCCATTAGTCTTTGGCTAAAAGAGGTGCTACAGCCATCAAATTCTCCCTACATTAATAACAGGCTTATCCCATTTAACCTATGATAATTTCACTCTGCATTGGAGAATCTGTTTTTCTTTTCCAGAAGATAGCGAGACCCGAGGAGATAAACCACCCCTCTCATCTCAGTTAAGGCCCAGCTGAAACCACAGAGGAAGTGGGGAGAGGAGCAAGAGTGCTGCTTCCATGGCGAGCCTGACAATCAGGGCCAGGGTGAAGGAGACAGGCGCTGAGGATACTCAACACATACCAAATCAGAGATGCAGAGGCTCCTAAGAGCTCATCACTGAAGTAGACTTGAAACACACTCACCCCGGCTCAGGGAATTTTGTGGAAGAGGGAGCAGAAAGACGGTAAGAGCCATGGGATGGTACTTCATACCCAGAGGCATTGCTCCCTCCAATAACTTACTGCTGCTGTCACAACACATACCCACAATCCCATGGGGGAATACCAGCAACCCCACTGAGGAGGGCCCCCAGCAGAATGAAGGCAAGGATGAGAGAAAGGATAGTACCAACACATAATGTATCCATTCTAAGTATGTCCATAATAAAAAAAAATGAATTAAAAAACAAAGGAACCTCTTGAAAAATACCTACTTCTATGTCCAGACCAGTGATATGACCATCCTGGCAGGAGAGGAAAGCTTCTAATAATAGAGACACTTCTGCCCCTCCCTTTGCTTATCAGATTGTTGAAACATTGGATGCAAAATTTTTAAATTCCCCCTGGCATAGGCCACCCTTCTAAGTGAAGGCCAGAGGAGGAACTTGACTCTCAGGAAGAGATTTCACACAGTCAGGACAACTTATTGGACCATCCTACAGGACAAAGCTAGATGAGAACAATGAGTCAGTGACGAGCAGGACCTAATTATGCATATCTCCTTCCTTCTATTTAAACCTAAAACTCCTGAAGACATGTTTGGGGATCTCTAGGTCCATTTGTTTATTTCTCTACCCAATGTGACCACATTGAATAAATCTCTTTTCCCTACTTTTCACTATTACTTATCTCTATTGGAGAATTGGGCATGGGTGGTCAAAACTAGCCTGTTGGGACTGCTAGACTACAGTCTTTTACCTAAAAAGCTCCTGCAATAGTGATGTTCAGAGCAAAGAAATGGAAAGGGGAATGTTTGATTTATAGAGCACACACACACACACATACATACATGCATATATGTATATACACATAGATTTAGAAAAAAAAGTCATTTGTAAATCAAAGATTGAATACTAACATAAAATTTTCATTTCTTGGATGACAATGTGCAAATTTTAAAATGTTGAGTAAGACTAGATATGAGCACATTTCCTTTTCTACAGAGATCACTGGAAAAGCAAACACTAGACCAGAAAATCTTGAACATCCCCTTCAAGCACATCACTCAAGAGATGAGGTTACTAAAATGTTCTTTGGGGTTTGTGCCATCAGCTAAATTGGGAGGTGGGAAAGAGATGGCTCCCCACAGCTTGTCCTTGGGAGCTGCACAAGATGCTACATTCCCAATGGTCTCCATATGACAACACAGAGGAAGGAAGCAGATCTCTGAGTTCCTAAAACCAGTAAGAGGTTTGCTTCTCTTACCCACTTGTTTGTTTTCTCTGGAAGCTTGGGGGTGAGCATGCATTCTGTTTTATTTGGCAGATGTAAAGCACTAGGTCTCCCTCTCCTCCCTCTTCTACAAAGGTATGATCCTTACCAGATACTTGCTGCATATAAATTTCTCCCAGCTTCATCTAATTTTTCCTGTTCCTATTTTGTCTTTGTCCCAATTTTCTCATTTCCTTGGCTGTCATTATGTCAGAATGATTCTATCTCCATTAGCCACTTGTTTCAACGTGTACCCAGGGGATTTTACTTTATGGGATGACTGTGATGATACAGGGAGGTCAATGCATTGAAAGAAAGTTTTTATTACTTACATTTCCTACACGCCGTGTCATGCAGGACATGTGGAAGGATGGAGTTTGGTTGGGAGTGAAGGATGATTCCAGCCCAGAGCTTTCACTGGCATTTCTGAACAGCGCACTTGGAACACTTGGCCATCCTAACTTCACTGGTGTTTCTGCGGGGAAGGAAGTCAAAAGAACCATGGAAATATCTTCGGATTGGCTAGTTTGAATAATGTCAGAGGACCCTGGATATAGTGGTTATCTCTAGTTGTCTGATACCCGGCCCTGGATGATTTACATCAGGGAGAATACTAGCTTAATTTTTGAAAGTTTGATAAAGGGGTGGTTATGGTTTGGGGCTTGTGATTGGTTGGAGTTTATGTAATAGAATTTTTTTTAATTTTGTTTATTTTTTTATTTATTTATTTGAGAGCAACAGACAGAGAAAGAGGGACAGAGAGAGACAGAGAGAGAGAGAGAGAGAATGGGTATGCCAGGGCTTCCAGCCACTGCAAACAAACTCCAGATGCATGCGACCCCTTGTGCATCTGGCTAATGTGGGTCCTGGGGAATCGAGCCTCGAACCGAGGTCCTTAGGCTTCACAGGCAAGCACTTAACCACTAAGCCATCTCTCCAGCCCTGTAATAGAATTTTTGCATGCTCATGAAAAGCTGGCTTGCAGGGATAGTGTAAAAAATTATGTGTTCCAAATAGACAAATGCAAGAACCTAAGAAAGAAGGCATAGAACACCACACTAGAATTAGACATAAAAATTAATTCATGGGGTTGGAGAAATGGCTAAGCAGTTAAGGCACTTGCCTACAAAGCCTTACCACCTGGGTTCGACTCCCCAGTACCCACCTAAAGCCAGATACTTAAAGTGGCTCATGCTTCGAGACTTTGCAGCAGCTGGAGACCCTGGCCTACTCATTCTCTCTGTCTCTTTTCTCTACCTCTCTCTGCTTGCAAATAAATAAAAATATATTTTTTAAAAATTAATTATATATATGTATATATATACATATATATACATGTATATATATATATGTATATATATATTACATATATATATGTAAATTAAAGAGATTTACCCCCTGATAATCCAAAGGCTGTGTATGGTAGCTGGCTGAGGTTGAGGGGAGAGGAAAAACCAAGCTGAACAGTGATTCATGGGTTTTGACATTCTTCAGAATCCCCTAGAGGGCTTGGTACAGCACAGATTTCTGGCATCCAACCCAGAGTTTTGAATTCAGTAGGACTGGGGTGAGGCCCAGGAATTTGTCTTTCTAGCAAGTTCACAGAGGACACCAGTGCTATCCTTGGGATCACACTTTGAAACAGCTGCGCCAGGATGCCTCTTTAACAGTCATCCATACCTAGCAGGTAGAAGACTCTGGAAATAACTATCCCCGTGGAACTCTTGAAGGGTTGAGGAGACAGACACAAAAGTCTAAGGACCTACGTGCCCCATGCTGTCATGAAGACAGATACCACAACTGTGTCAACTTTCAACATAAGGAAGATAACAGCTGAGAGAGCCAGGGTATGACCCGTGAGCTGGGAGGTGGACTCAAGATGAAAAATCAGAGGCAAATGGTGTAAAAATGTTATGACAGGAATGCACATGCTTTGACCAACCTTCTTTAATTATCTTACTTATTTATTTGAGTTGTTAAAAAACATTTCATTTGCCAGGCGTGGTGGCGCACACCTTTAGTCCCAGCACTCGGGAGGCAGACATAGGAGAATCACCATGAGTTCAAGGCCACCCTGAGACTACATAGTAAATTCCAGGTCAACCTAGGCTAGAGTGAGACTCTACCTCGAGAAACCAAAGAATAGATATATTTTTTTAATTTATTTGTTTATTTCAGAGAGAGAGAAAGAATGGCCCCTCCAGGGCCTCTTGCCACTGCAAACAAACTCCAGATGACACCTTGTGCATCTGGCTTTACACGGGTACTGGGGAATCAAACACGGGTCCTTAGGCTTTGCAGGCAAGCACCTTAACCACGGAGCCAATTCTGCAGCCCATGAGTTCTTTTTTATTTGTAGACAGAGTCTTACACTAGCCAAGACTAACCTGGCACTCATTCTGCAGCCCAGAGTGGCCTCAAACTGATAGTGATCTTCGTGTCTCACCCTCCCCAGTGCTGGGATGATAGATGTGAGTGACAGCACCCGGCTTCTTCATGTGTTTTGGAGTGTGCCGGAGCACAGAGAGAGGAAGGCAGGTAACCTGATTAGGGTTGCAGCCTGCAGTGGCTTGGTAACAGTTGGCATCACCAACCAAGGCAGGGAAGTGGAAATATCTTGGCGTTGGCTGCTTTGAATCATGTCAGCAGACTCTGGACTCTAGTAGTGGTCTCTATTTGTTGGATTCCTGGCCCTGAGTGACTGAGATAAGGGAGAATGCTGGAGTAATTTGTGAAGGTGGATAAAGGAGTGCTTGTGGTGATATGATTGGTTGAAAGCTGTACACCAGCTATCAAACAATGATAACCCAGACTGTATGGCTGGAGGTTAAGGAGCTGCTAAAGGTTGGGGGGTGGGGGAGAGAATCAAAAAGTTTGAGTTACTTACATACCTATGTAGAGATCTGTTATCAAAAAAAAAAAAAAAAAAAAGCCAGGGGTAGTGGTGCATGCCTTTAATCCTAGCACTTGGGAGGCAGAGATAGAAGGATCACTGAAAGCTCAAGGCCATCCTGAGACAATGTGGTGAATTCCAGGTCAGCCTGGGCTACATCAAGACCCAACCTCAAAATAATAACAATAATAACAACAACAGAGAGTGTGTGAGAGAGAGAAAGAGCTGTATGGTGTTGAATGTATAAAAGAGTCAGAAAGCATCTTTATACACTTTGGGGGGGGGGGCGGCTGTGTATTTTTTATTTGTACTTTGAGACAGGTTCTCATTCTGTCCCAGGCTGACCTCAAACTCACAGTGGTCTCCTACCTCAGCCTGTTATGCGCTGGGATTAAAACATGAGCCACCACAATTAACATAAATTTTTACTATGATTTATTTTTAATAAGATTAGAAAAAAAAAAGTATCTACATGTTCTGTACTGAAGGTTTGGATCCTCTCAAAATGTGCATTGTTGAAATCTGACCCCTGAATATGATGCTCTTTAGAGTAAGTGCCTTCAGACATTAGGATTTGGTAACATTTGGAAAGTGGGGCCTTGAGGTCCCCACTGGTGCCACTAGTGTTCTTGTAGAAAGAAGAAGAGGTAGGAGATCTCTACTTTGCTCTCTGTCTAGCAGGAAGACAGCCATCTTTGAACCAGGAGGCAGACCCTCACCAGACACCAGGACATTCTGTACCTTGACCTTAGACTTCCCAGCCTCCCCCACTGTGAAAAATAAACCTATGCTGTTAAAGCTATCCAGTCTGTGGCCATTTGCTACGACAGCCAAGCTGACTAAAACGTGACAGCGTGGCCAGAACAGAAACAAAATGAGGGAAAGGCTTCCCCCACCATTCTAACATGCACCTGTGCTTCCAACCACAATAGCAGTTTAGTGAGTTTCCCAAACATTATAGACACCCTTGATAGGTTTTATTTGTTTTAGTAGTCATGCAGTCTTTTTTTGTTTGTTTGTTTTAATCCAAATCTATTATTTTACAATTCTGGTAGTCAGAATCCAAAATGGGTCTCCCTGAGTGGAGATTAGGATGTTGGCAGGGCTAGTTCCGTCTGGAGGTTCACGAGCAGATCTGTGTCCTCAGCTTTTCAGGCTTCAGGAGACAACCACAGTCCTTGGCACCTTTCTCCACCTTCAAAGCCAGTGCTAGTAGTTTGAGTCCTTCTCACATGACATCACTCTGACCTCCTCTTCTACCTCAGCTCTCATTTAAGCACCATTAGAGCATGGTGAGTCCAATTGTATGGTCCAGAATACTGTCTCTAAGGTCAGCTAATTAGCAACCTTAATGCCATCTGCAACCTAAATTTCTCTTTGCTGGAACCTTCTTGGCACAAGGGAGATATATTTTAAAAATAGATTTTAATATATTTATATTTCTTTGATTGTTTGTTTGTTTGTTTGTAAGCAGAAAGATGGAGGGGAAGGAGAAGAGAGAATGGGCACACCAGGGACTAATTGCCACTGCAAACAAACCCCAGATGCATGTGCCACATTGTGCATCTGGCTTCATTTGGGTCCTGGAAACCGAGCCCAAGCATTCAGTGTTTGTAAGCAAGGGCCCTCGACCTCAGCCCAAGATAAGCTTTTGGTGTTTTGTTTTTGTTTTATCCTGGGGGTCTGAGCCTAGGGTCTTGCCCATGCTGGGTAAGCATTTCACGAGTGAGCTGTAACCCCAGCCCACGAGAAAGAACTTCTTAGAAGTTCCAGGCTTCCGTGACAAACAGCACCATGAAATAGTTGGCCAGAGCCCTAGTGAGAACTGGCCTTTTTTGATTGTGTAGCTCGGTCGTATTACGTACATGCAGACTGCTGTGCAGCCATTGCCGCCATCCATCTCCAGACCTGCTTTCATCTCGTAAAACCGCAATCGTACATGCACCAAAACGTCTCTCCATTTCTCTCCCCACTCCCACCCCCGGTAATGCACTCTTTTATGCCTTTTACTACTCTTGGTAACTCACGTGAGTGGACTCATACGGTGTTTCTCTCTCTGTGACTACCTTATTTCACTTAGCATTATATTCTCAAGGTTTAAACATATTGTGGTGGTATGTGTAGAAATTTTCTTTTTAAAACGTTTATTTATTTATTTGCAAGCAGGGACAGAGAGATAGAGGGAATGGGCATGCCAGGGCCTTAGGCCCCTTTGCTCATCTGGCTTTATGTGGGTACTGGGGAAATCGAACCTGGGACATTAGGCTTTGCGGGCAAGTGCCTTAACAGTTGAGTCATCTCTCTGGCCCAGTTATTTTCTTTTTAAGGTAGAATAATATCACCCGCTTTGTTGATGCACTGATCCTTTGATGGACACTTGGCCGCTTCCCCCTTTGGGCTGTTATGAACAATGCTGCTGTGAACATGGGACTTTCCAGACTGTTCAGTCAATGCTTTTATGTCTATGCCCAGCAGAATTGCTAGATCATATGATAGCTATATTTTTTGAGGAAATGCAATTCTGTCTTCTATCAGGGCTTAGATTTTGTATGAGCAGTGAAATGTACTAATGCTAATGGTGACATTTGAGGACAACTGAGTTCAAAATAGGTGTTTTTTTTTGAAAGTTAAACTAAGCTGGGCTTGGTGGCACAGGGCTATAATTCCAGCTACTCAGAAGGCTGAGGCAGGAGGATTAAACTCAAGGCCAGCCTGGACAACTTAATGGTACCCTCCGTCAAGATAAAGCATAAAGTGCGGGGTTTATAGCTCAGTGGTTGGACACTTGCCCAACATGTGAAAAGCTCTGGGTTAAATCTCTTAATACTGTAGAAGAAAGAAAAGAAGAAAGAAAGAGCAAGAGGAAGAGAAAAGAGGAGGAGGGGGAAGCAAAATTAAATACCACATGAAAGAAGCAACTTGTTAATTATTACTGTTAAGATGTGGGTTAATAATAGACCCATAAGAAACTGTTTATTAGAATGATCTCTATATGACTATCCCAATAGTTGTACACCTGGTAGTCTCAATAAGAGAAAATTTCTCTCTCAAATTATCAAACTTACTGTAAAGTATATGACCTCTGAAATAAAGGAAAACCTCTAAAATAAATTTAAGATTCTATTCAAAAAGTTGATACAATAAAGGTACTTTAATGTTGAACATTTGTTTTGTTTTGGGGTTTGGGGAAAGTTGTTTTACTTTTTGTTGGTTTTAGGCTCACGAGTGCGCGTGTGCGCATATGTTCTTAGTGCAGAGGAATAAATCTAGGGCCTCATGTCTGTCAGTGATGTAGCCCATTGAAATATATATATATATATATATAGAGAGAGAGAGAGAGAGAGAGAGAGAGTAAGTGTGTGTGTGTGAGTCTCACTCAGGATATCCCAGCTTGTCCTGAACTCCCTATGTAGAGTAGTCTGGCCTTGAACTCATGGTGATCCACCTGCCTCAGCTTCCTGACTGCTCCTGAGTGAGGTGTGAGCCATCATGCCCAGTTTTTTAACTTTAATTTTAATTTATTAGAGACAGAGGGAGAGAAAGAGAGAGAGAGAGAAGGGACAGGCCAGGGCCTCTAGCAACTGCAAACGAACTCCAGACACATATGCCACCTTGTGCATCTGCCTTACGTGGGACCTGGAGAATCAAACCTGGGTCCTTAGGCGTCTCAGGCAAGTGCCTTAACCACTAAGCCATCTCTTCAGTCCCATGCCCAGATTTTTTATTACATATTTTCAAGTTAGTTATTTTATATTTTCAAGGAAACAAAGTACCCCAAGAAAATGAGAAACTTTTAAAAAATGACTTATCTTAGGAATATTTAAGGAAATCACCAAAACTGAGCCAGATGTGGTGGTGCATGCCTTTAATCCCAGCACTCGGGAGACAGAGGTAGGAGGATCACTGTGAGTTTGAGGCCTGAGACTACATAATGAATTCCCAGTCAGCCTGAGTTAGAGACCATACCTTGAAAAACCAAAAAGAAAGGAAGGGAGGGAGGGAGGGAGGGAGGGAGGGAGGGAGGGAGGGAGGAGGAGGAAGGAAGGAAGGAAGGAAGGAAGGAAGGAAGGAAGGAATTATCAAAACTAATATTGAAGACAAATGACTCAAATTCTGAACTGGGCAACAATCCTGACTAGACTCTACAGATGGACACATGGAAAAGTGCTTGACATCATTAAACACCAGGGAAATACAAATTAAAATCCAAAGACTTTAATCACCTATAGTCACTCTAATGGCTGTTTCAGTTTGAATGGTCCCTCTACAAAATATCCCAGGCTGGCCTCAAACTTGTAGCCTTTCTGACTTGGCCTCCCAAGTCTGGGATTACAGGTGTGCATAACCACACCCGGCTCATTTTGAGCTGTAGCTACTGTTGGAACATTAGTGAGAGCTGGGGCCTTTGAGAGGTGGCGTGAAGCCATAGGATTCCATCCTCTGTGAACTGACTGACGTCAGGTTCCTGGGAGTGGTCGCCTGGCAAAATGGACCAATTCAGCCCAGTTTCCTCCTCTGCTCACTTCCCCTTCCGCCAGGTTATGATTGTGCCAGCGATCCCTCTTCAGATGTGGTATGGTCCTTTGATCTTGGTCTTCCTGGCCTCTGGAACTGCAAGAAATAAGTGTATTTTCTGTATAAATTACCCAGTCTGTGGTATTGTGAGAACATCAGAAAACACGCTGAAGGGCTGGGGAGATGGCTCAGCAGTTAAGGTGCTTGCCTGCAAAGCAAAACCACCTGGGCTTGATTCCTCAGTATCCATGTAAAGCCAGACGCACAAGGCAGCATGTACATCTGCAGTTCATTTGCAGTAGCATGCACTCCCACCCTCTCTCTCTCTCTCTCTCTCTCTCTCTCTCTCTGTGTGTGTGTGTGTGTGTGTGTCTTTCTCTCCCTCTTCTTGCAAATAAATAAAAAATTAAATAAAACAATGCTCAAACAAACTAAGAATTTTAAAAGACTGATAACACTACGTTTTGGGAAGCATGTGGAGCACCTGAAATTCTCATATACTTCTGGTGAAATTGAGAAATGCTTACACTGATGTTTGGTTGTCTCAGCAATGAGAAGGACTGCTACATCCTGGTCAAGTTCCCTGAATTTCCATGTTCACTTCAAAAGAATGTAAATTCACTTTTGGAGAGGTACAAAATTCAATAATGTTTTCTGGAATCTATTAGTTTCCCTTGCTCACTTAACAATGAACAAAACATTAGAGGGCTGGCTAGAACATGGATGATAGAGACCCATGGAGACCTGAAAGGAACCAGACCCACAGGAAAAAGAAATCTATCCTTATATTCCCACCCCAAAAACCTGCATATGAGCCAGGCATGGTGGTGCACGCCTTTAATCCCAGCACCCAAGAGGCAGAGGTAAGAGGATCACTGTGAGTTCAAGGCTACCCTAAGACTACATAGTGAATTCCAGGTCAGCCTGGGCCAGTGAGACCCTACCTCAGAACACCACTCCCTATCCTCCGCCCCCCCCCCCACAAAATAACCCTGTACATAATATGTTTGAGAAAATAGTGGAGAAACAGAGGAAATCGTGTCCCTGAGATAAGAACAGTTATCATAAAAAAGCAGTGTTCTGAAAAAAAAAGAGCCTTTCAAAAAAAATTAAAATTCCATGGAAGGAATGGAAAATAAAGATGAGGAAATCTGCATACTGGAACAAAGAGGAAAAAATCGGGAGTAGGAAGAGAAAAAAAAAAAAAGATTTAATTACATCTGAAAGCTTGCCAAATTCTTGGAGCACTTACTAGTAAGCCCCTTCCTGAGCTGGAAGGAGGATTCACCACGGGACAGGATGCCAAGGAGTCCTTTCCGGAGGCTGGGTGGATGTGCCCCTGCAGCGTCTCCTGCTACTCAGCCTGCTCGGGTGAGCTGCCTCTGAGAAAAGACAGCCCCTCTCCGCTCTGATACCCCTCCTGGGCACTCCACCAAAGCTCCTTTGGAACCTTCTTAGCATTCAAACCTAGTGCTAGACTATATACCACAGGGACGACCACTCAAGGATGGACCAGACTCCAGACCTGGAGACAAAGGCCTTCAAGCCATCTCCTACTTACAGACACTTCTTGGGTTCCAGCTCCAAACGTCTCACGTTGCCCTCCAACTGCTCAGTTTTGATAGGTCTTAATTAAAGTCCTTTCGGACTTTACGTACGCCATAGGATTTAGAGCCGGAATCAGAGAAGCATCCCCCTGTGAAGTTAAGGAGGGACCACGCATGCTCAGATACATCATGGCCAACCTCGCTTCCTGCAGGGAGAGAGGAAATGGCGTTTCTCTCTCTTTCTTCCCCTTGAGCCAGTGTTTCTGAGAAGGTTACTGGCTGAAGCAGCGCAGACGCCAGCGTGCGTTAGCTTTCACACCCTAGGAGAACACATGCACTTTCTCCTGGCTTTTCCACCAAATGCAGTATGTATGTATGTACTGACACAGAAAACAACCCGGAAGCTGGGTGTGACACATGCCAACACTCAGGAGGCCCAGGCAGACTGGATGGTTGCAAGTTCAAGGCTAGCTGGGGGGTACAAAGCAAGTCCCTCTATTAAAGAACTAAAAAAAAAAAAAAAAGTGGAAAGAATGGAGGAGGGAGGAGAAAAGAAAGAAAAGAAAGAAAGAAAGAAAGAAGGAACTTGACATGAAAATCCAAGTTCCTCTCTATTGGAGAAGAGGGTGGCCCTCAGCCGGAAGACCTAGCTCACAATCTTATATCTGCCACTTGTCATCTAAGCTTCAGAAGATTGGGAGGCTTTGGGCAAGTTGCATGATTTCTGTCCCCCGGTTTTCATATCCGCAGGTGAAGATAGGGTGCTCTGGGAATCCAGTGCATTAACATACACAAGCAGTTAGAACCATACCTGGTGCACAGGAAGCACTAACTACGTACTATTATGCCAGAAGACAGAAATTGGGTAGGCAGCTTAGGGGTGATGGATCCCAAAAGTGAATAGCCTTCTCCTGGCTAAGTGCAGGAACTGTCCTTGGGCCTGTAGCAAGTCAAGGTCATCACACTTTACTTTAGGTCAGAAGGATGTGGCCCATCCCTATCTCTGTCCCCTTAGGGAGTCCTTCCACGCCCTTCCTTGAGAATTCCAAAATTCCTGACCCCAGACTCCTGGCATCAGGAGTAAAGTGGCTAAACCAGTCACCTAGCCATGGGGCTCATAAAAACCCGTGAACTTGGTCTTCCTCACGCAGCCACTCCCCATAAAAAACCAGATCGGAGTCCCAACGTGGGCTGCTCAGCCCCCCTCTTGCTTCTCTGGGCAAGAGCTCCACCTTGCTTCCTTATGTTCTAGGCTTAAGTCCCCCTTCTCTTCTAAAGGTTATATATATATATATATATATATATATATATATATATTTTTTTTTTTTTAAGGTAGGGTCTCACTCTAGCCCAGGTGGACGTACAATTCACTATGTAATCTCAGAGTGGCCTCAAACTCACTGTGATACTCCTACCTCTGCCTCCCGAATGCTGGGATTAAAGTCATGTGCTGCCATGCCCGGCTTCTTTCTAAAGTTTTAAGTTGTAATAAAATCTTTCTGAACCTTAACCTCTGGTTTGTGGATTTTATTCTTTGAATTCACAGGGCAAGGATTGGGGAACACCCCAAATTATTGGTGCATTGCCGTACAAGGAACCAAAAATTTCTGTGTCAATTATAGCTCTTCCAATCAATGTAAAACATTTAAGATGTAACAAGGATATGAAATTATTCACACCATTACTCAGATATGCAGATGGAATAATTTGATAGGCTCCATAACAGAGCACCACAAACAGAATAGCTTATACAACCGAGCTGGACTTTCTCACGGTTGTGGCAGCTGAAGCTGAAGGCTGAGATCAAGATGTCAGCCAGGGGCTGGAGAGATGGCTCAGAGGTTAAGGGCGCTTGCTTGCAAATCCTGGTGGCCTGGGTTCGAATCCCCAGTACCCACACAAAGTGGTACATTGCATCTGGAATTCATTTACAGGGGCAAGAGGGCATGTATATGCCTATTCTCTCTCTTTGCTTGCAAATAAATAAAAATTTATGTTTTTAATTTCTTAAGGAAATTTCCCACGTGTCCATAGGACACATCATTTTAGATTTATCTCTCTCTCTCATGTATGTGTGTACATGTGCGTGTGCCTGTGGAGGCCAAAGGTCATGTCCAGTACATGCATCTGTAGTTCATTAGGGTGTCCTCAAACTCATGTCAATTCTCTTACCTCTGTCCCAAAAGTGCTTGGATTAAAGGCATGTGCCACCATGCTCAGCTGCCCATTCATTCTCTGTCTCTGTCTCTTCCTCCCTGCTTGTAAATAATTAAATAAAATATTTTTTCAAATGTCAGCAAGGAGCTGGAGAGAGGGCTTAGCAGTTAAGGTACTTGCCTGTGAAGCCTAAGGACCCAGGTTCAATTCCCCAGTACCACGTAAGCCAGATGCACAAGGTGGCACATGCACCTGGAGTTCATTTGCAATGGCTGCAGGCCCTGCCACACCAAGATTTTCTGACTATCTGCCTCTCTCTCTCTGTCTCTCTCTCTCTCTCTCTCTCTCTCTCTCTCAATTAAATAAGTAAATAAATAGAAGGGTATGGTGGTGCATGCCTTTAATCCCAGCACTCTGGAGGCAGAAGTAGGAGTATAGCTGAGAGTTTGAAGCCACCCTGAGACTACATAGTGAATTTCAGGTCAGCCTGGGCTAGAGCAAGACTGTGCCTTGAAAACTCAAAAATAATAATAAATAAATATATAAAATATTTTTTAAAAATGTTAGCAAGAGCCGGGCGTGGTGGCGCACGCCTTTAATCCCAGAACTCGGGAGGCAGAGGTAGGAGGATCGCCTTGAGTTCGAGGCCACCCTGAGACTCCATAGTGAATTCCAGGTCAGCCTGGGCTAGAGTGAGACCCTACCTCAAAAAACCAAAAAAAAAAAAAAAAAAAAAAAAAATGTTAGCAAGTTTGATATCCCTGACTTCTGAAGCTTCTCTCCTTCTCTACCAGATGTCACATGATCTTCCCTCTCTCTGTGTCAGATGGATGAAAGTCTGTTACAGTTTTCCTTTTTTTCATTGCTGGTACAAAAACCCCTGCCTGACCCATAGCAGCAGACAGGAAGAAAGGGTTTATATTGGCTTATAGCATGACAGGGAAAGCATGGCAGATCAGAAGCTGGGCGTCATATCTTGTCATATCAGCCTGGAGGTAGCAGCAAGAAAGATTGAGGTAGTGAACACCCAGTAGGGCAGGACTAATCCATCTCAGGGCCCACTCCATGACACACCTCCTCCAGCAAGGCTCCACCTCCCAAGGGCTCCAGCCAGCTGGAAAGTGAGTATGAGGTTCCATCACAAGCACACAAGACTATGGGAGACCTCTCATATTCAAACCACCACAGAGGCCATACTAAAGACTTCATATTAAACTATGTCACCACTTTAAAGACCCCATCTCCAAATACAGTCACATCCTGAGATACGACACGTTAGTATAACATAAATTTTAGCAAGGCATATCTCAGCCTTTAATGACAGAGATAGAGTTTCTCCTCCATTTTTCTTTTTATAAGCACAAAAGGTAGGCAATGCTTATTTGGAGTCACGAGCAACTGACTGACTCGGTGTGACTCAAGACCACAAAGAAACCATTTGGCCTCCACTTCCCTCTGAATCCTAGCGATGAAACTCATGCTGGGAGGAGTGCAGCCTGGGGCCCATGTACAGGTTTATGAGTTTCTCTACTGCAATCTGTGACTGTTTGACTGGCCAGGCAGGTCACCGTCAGCAAGCAGGTCCCTGATGTTGCGGTTGAGTATGGGTCTCAACGTCATCAGCAAGTGTTTTGGGTACGTGGTTAACGAGACTCATCAAGAAGTAGCCCACACTATCGTCAGCTGACACTTTTCCACACAGCACACCCTCTGCATACCACAGCACCATGCTGAGGGCATCCTGGATTGGAGAGAGGCCCCTCCTACTTGCTACAAGTCACATGAGAGTCCCATCACCCATATGTCTTCATGATGAGGTCAATTCCAAAGGCATTCAGTGTGTAATATTGACTGTTAGAGGTGTGCACACAGCTCCCGTATTCCTCCTGGATGCACCCGTTACAGCGCTGGCATAGGCCTCTGTTGAAGTCAGCCTCTCATTGCTGGTAGAAATCACCCAACTAAGAGCAGCTTGTGGGGAAAAAGAGGTTTATTTTGGCTTACAGGCTCCAGGGGAAGCTCCACGATGGCAGGGGGAAACCATGGCATGATCAGAGGGTGGACATCACCCCCTGGCCAACATAAGATGGACAATAGCAACGGGAGAATGTGCCAAACACTGGCAAGGGGAAACTGGCTATAACACCCATAAGCCGGCCCCCAACAATATGCTCCCTCCAGGAAGCATTAATTCCCAAATCTCTAACAGCTGGGAACCTAGCATTCAGAACATCTAAGTTTATGGGGGACGCCTGAATCAAACCACCACAGCCTTGATGCGCATGGTGGCATCCACATGAGGTAAATGGAGCTACGGTCCTCCCTGCTATGGTACCCCTGGATTAGCAGACTGCTCAGTGAGGTCATGACTGTGATGTACCAGCCTAGGATGGGACTTCTTTGTGAAATATATTTATTTATTTAGCAAATCCCATGTAAATGGCCACTTCATTTTCTGACTGCGTGGCACTAAAAGTTGTTGAGCTCCATTGAATGCTGTGAGCAAACACACGGGTCAGTTGGGTCTTGCACCGCCCAATCAGAGGACAAGGCCTGGTGCTGGGGCTGGGATTGGAGTCTAGTGTCTCCTTTATTTGATAGAGCCGATCTGCACTTTTCCCTAATCTTCCTTTAAAAAAAATTTTTTTTGTTTGTTTTTAGGGTTTTTTTTTTTTTGAGACAGTTTCATTATAGCTCAGGCTTGCCTCAAACTCAAGGTGAGCCTCCTATCTCATCTTCCTGAGCTCTAGGATTAAAGATGTCAGTGGTAACAACCTGATTTCTCTGAATCTTTATTGATGGCTGTCGTGTGTGTGTGTGTGTGTGTGTGTGTGTGTGTGTGCACTTCACAAGCAAGTGCCTTTTGCTGCTAAGCCACCTCCCCAGCACCTATTGATAGTGTTCAATTGTTGTTGTTCATTTGCTTCTTACTCCTGAATCTAAAATATCAATCAATTCATAAGATTTGTCTATAGGCGACCATCTGAAAATATCTTTAAAGATCTCTTGAATAATGCATGTGTGTAGTGTTTATTGCTGTTGTGGCTTGTTTTTGAAGGAGAGTCTCACTGTAGCCCAGTCTGACCTTCAACTCATATGGGTCCTCCTACCTCAGCCCCCTGAGTGAGTGCAGGGATTAAAGACGTGTGTCACCGTGCCTGGTTTAAATTATTTTTGAATTAGAAGGTTCATGGTCCCTGTAGTTACCCCACTTTTTTGTGAGATGGTATCTGGCTCTATGGCATGAGGGTTATACTTTTCTGGACCTTGTACGGATAAGGAAAAATGGAGATCCTATCTTCTACCACCTCTGGTAGCTGAAACAACATCCTTGTGCTATCTTTCCAGGTTATAAGAAATACAGTTCTGTTGGCTGGTGAGCACTCCCTGGATGACTCAACGTCATCTCTACTCTTGCAAACACAACAGACTCCTCTGAAATCTACCATGCAATGCTGCTCAGTCCCATCCTGGGCAGTTGACTCAAGTAGGAAAGGGTTGATGGATAGTCTTGAGACTAGAGGAACTGAGGGCTCCAGCAAGGAGATGGGGATTCCAAGTCAGCATGCAGAGGGCATAGCAAATATGAGTTTCATGAGCTGCCTTCAAGCTCAACCTGAAAAGAGGAGATTCAGGAGTAGGAAGTCCGAACACTCCAAGTCTGTGGTAACGGTGAGCACTTCCAAGTGACACATCTGGCTTTGAGCCAGGCGAAGGGCAGGGGACCAGTCCTAGAAAGAACCTCGCTCGTCTCGAAAATCGTGAGCGCTGGTTCTGGGATGTAGCTCAATGGTGAAGAATTAGCTTAGCATGCTCAGGCCCTGGCCTTGATTCCTGGTGTCACCTATATGAGGAAAAAAATAAAGCTATGAAGCTAGGCATGGCGACACATGCCTTTAATCCCAGCAGAGGTAGGTGGTAGGAGGATCGCCGTGAGTTCGAGGCCAACCTGACACTAATTGGTGAATTCCAGGTCAGCCTGGGCTACAGTGAGACCCTGACCCCGAAAAACCAATAAATAAATAAATAAAATGATGAGAACTAACCTCCATTGTTCATCTGGGTAGACATGCCCATGCAAACACTAACGGGGCTGGTGCCAGGGTTAGGGACTCATCTGCACGGTGCCATGGGCCTCTTCCCTAACTTCTTCCCGGATGGTTTCTTTAACAATCCCATTACTTCAATTCTGCCCAGTTTCCCTTAGCCTTCATGCATTTCTCTTGGTAAATTTTCCATCCTCCGAGGCCCACCCTGATGCTTGGCTACAAATTCCCGCTTGTCCCTGTGGCTCCCTACACCTGTTGTCACTGAATAAAGTCCATCTTTATCCATATCCCTGTTACAGAGATTATCTTCATCCCAGACCGGTGGCCAGCAGCCTGTTCTTCCAACAGAGATCAAAAGGGGATTCGGACACCCGAGAAGCACACGGCCCGCTCATGTGGAGAGCGGCACGGGCTCTGTCACTTATTCCTTGAGTCACGCAGGTGTGGGGCCCAAGTTCTGCCAGCATAGATAGTCGGCCCGTCACCTGCATCCAGCCTCCTCAAAGAGCAGCTCCAAGCTCCTCTGTGTCTCCTCCTGGCCCTAAGTGCTCCACCCCCTCCACCCCATGCCATCTCATAGCTGAAGTTTCTTTTTTTTTCTTTTTAAGAATTTTATTTTTATTTATTTATTAGAGAGAAAGAGAGAATGGGCATGCCAGGCCTCTAGTCACTGCAAACAAACTCCAGATACATGTGCCACCATGTGCATCTGGCTTATGCAGGACTTGGAGAATCGAACCTGGGCCCTTAGGCTTCTCTCCAGCCATCTCTCCAGCCCATGGCTGAAGTTTTTTTTTTTTTTTTTTTTTTCTCAAGGCAGGGTCTCACTCTAGCTCAGGCTGACCTGGTATTCACTATGTAGTCTCAGGGTGTCCTCGAACTCATGGAGATCCTCCTACCTCTGCCTCCCAAGAGCTGGGATTAAAGGCGTGCGCCACTACGCCCAGCTTGAAGTTTAAAACTGAGTGATTGACTACCAAACTTAGAGAGCCAGGGCCTGAGAGTGACTGGTATACCTTAAGTCCACACCCATGAATTAATCATTACTGTTGCTGGCAGCAGGGATTTTAAAAATAAACATTAAAAAAAAATCTTAAAAAGTTTGAGTGGATGATTGCTTAGTAAGAGTTTTTTATAAGCATGGTTCAAAATGATGAAGGCTATGTTTAAAGCAGAATCAATTTCTCCCCCCATAGACAAGTCACCATGTACTTGGCCCGTGGTTGGTGTGGAAACCTCAGGCTCGGCTCCCTGAATTCTTTCCCAACTAGGTCTGACTTTTGGACTTTTGTCTTATCTATTTACTTTGTGTTTTTTTTTTTTTTTTTTTTTCAAGGTAGGGTCTCACTTGAGCCCACACTGACCTGGAACTCACTCTGTAGTCCCAGGCTCTTCTTGAATTTATGGCAATCCTCCTACCTCTGCCTGTGAATGCTGGGATTAAAGGCATATGCCACCAGAATGCCCTGCTTGTGCTTAATGTTATATGGTCCAAAGTAAGCATGAACCCTGATAAGTTGGTTTGACTGGAATCCTTCATCCTCCATATCTGATCACCCTCAGTATCTGATTAATACCCTCCTGGTGATGTCTAAGCCTGGCTTACCTTCAGCAAGTAGTCTCTTAGGTCAATTTGGCCAGAATCCCCCTTAGCCTGCATGTGTCTGGAATTTGTTTACAATGGCAGGAGTCCCTAGCTTGCCCATTCTCTTTATATATCTATCTGTCTCTCTCTCTCTCTCTCTCTTTCTCTTTCTCTGTCTCTGTGTGTGTGCATGTGTGAAAGAAAGCAAGGAAGGAAGGAAGGAAGGAAGGAAGAAAAAAAGAAAGGTTTTATAAAAAAGAAATATTAAGGGGCTGGGGAGATGGTACTTGCTTGCAAAGCCTGACAGCCCAGGTTCTATTCCCCAATATCCATATAAAGCCAGATGCACAAAGTGTTGCATGCATATGGAATTCATTTGCAGTAGCAAGACCGCCTGGCATGTGCTCATTCTCTCTCTCTCTCCTTGGAAATAAATAAAAAAAAAAATTGTTAATTTCTTTTCTTTTAAATATTTTTATTTATGATTTTTTTGAGGTAGTCTCTTACTCTAGCCCAGGCTGACCTGGAATTCACTATATAATCTCAGGCTAGCCTTGAACTCAGAGTGATTCTCCTACCTCTCTCTGCCTCCTGAGTGCTGGGATTATAGGCATGCACCACCATGCCCAACTTTTTAAATTTCTCTTTTTTAAAATTTTATTTGTTTATTTGAGAGAGAAAGAGGCAAAGAAAGAGAGAAAGAGAGAGAGAATGGGTGCGCCAGGGTCTCCAGCCACTGCAAACGAACTCCAGACGCATGCGCCACCTTCTGCATCTGGCTTACGTGGGTCCTGGTGAATCTAACTAAGGTCCTTTGGCTTGC
Source organism: Dipus sagitta (assembly GCA_036346955.1). Taxonomy (NCBI): domain Eukaryota; kingdom Metazoa; phylum Chordata; class Mammalia; order Rodentia; family Dipodidae; genus Dipus; species Dipus sagitta. The sequence continues at coordinate 13,922,355 of CM070790.1, forward strand.
AGGTAAACACCTTTAACTGCTAAGCCATCTCTCAAGCCCTTTTTAAATTTCTTAATGAAAGTTCTCACATGTGGCCACAGAACACTTCCTTTTAGGTCTCTCTCTCTCTCTCACTTTCTGTCTCTGTCTCTCTTCTCTGCATGTGGGTGTGTGCGTGTGTGCGCACACACGCATGCACACGTGCGTACTCATGCATGTGCTTGTGAAGGCCAGAGATCACGTCAGGCATCGTCCTCTGTCACTCTCCATCCTATAATTACTCTTTAATCTTCGAGTGCGTGGATGTGGGCGTGGGTGTGTGGGCGTACACGTGCCATGGCTTATGTGTTCAGGGTAGAGGACAGTCTTGGGTGTCAATCCTCATCTCCCACCTTGTTTGAGGCGAGGTCTCTAGCTGTTCACCACTGCATATGCACGTCAGCCTAGCTGGCCCTAGGGATTCTCCTGTCTCTGCTCCCTTCTCACCCAGTGCCACTAGGATTGCCGGTAGTACACATCACCGTATCTAGCTTTTATGTGGCTTCTGGGGATCCACTCAGGTCCTCATGCTTATACAGCAAACATTTTACTCACTGAACCCTATTTTCTGAGACAAGATATCTCATGGATGGGCTGGAGGGATGGCTTAGGGGATAAGGTGTTTACCTGTGAAGTCAAAGGACCCAGGTTCGATTCCCCAGGACCCACGTAAGCCAGATGCACAAGGTGGCGCATGTGTCTGGAGTTTGTTTGCAATGGCTGAAGGCTCTGGCATACCCATTCTCTCTATCTGCTTCTTTCTGTCCCTCTCCCTCTCAAATAAATAAATAAAATAAAGTAAAGATCTTTCACGGAACTTGGAGCTCACTGGATTTGGCTAGTCTAGCTGGCCAACAAGCCCCAGGGGTCCCCTTGTCTCTGCCTCCCCAGTGCTGGCGTGGCAGGTGGGTAGGTAATACCATGTCCAGTTTTGTTTTTTTTTTAACATGGGTGCTAGAGATCCAAACTTGGGTCCTCATGCTTGTGTGGCAAGCACTTTACAGACTGAGCCATGCTCATTGTAGGCTGGCAGGGAATGCCTTCATTTTTTTTTCTGCAACTTGTGCCCAGATACAAAGCCTATAATTGTTGAAGAATGAGAGATAGTTTCTGCCAGAGAGACTTCAATGCAATATCCGATTACCGCCCCCCCCCCACACACTTTTTTTAAAAATTTTTTTTGTTTATTTTTATTTATTTGAGAGCAACAGAGAGAGACAGAAAAAGGCAGAGAGAGAGAGAGAGAGAATAGGCACGCCAGGGCCTCCAACCACCTTATGCATCTGGCTTACGTGGGTCCTAGGGAATCGAGCCCTGAACCAGGGTCCTTAGGCTTCACAAGCAAGTGCTTAACCGCTAAGCCCTCTCTCCAGCCCCCGATTTCCTCCCCTTTTTACTGTCTTCCTTCATGCTTAGCCAAGAAAGCTGGGAGGTTTTGTGCGACATGTCATTTGGGGGAATGGAAAGGATTATGCGAAGATTTTTTTTTAATCCTTGTTCTCAATTACTCGCCAATAAATATATCAGAAGTAGCCAAGAGGCAGGTTTTTTGTTTTTTTTTTTTTGTTTTTTTTTAGTTTTTCGAGGTAGGGTCTCACTCTAGCCCAGGCTGACCTGGAATTCACTATGGAGTCTCAGGGTGGCCTCGAACTCACGGCAATCCTCCTACCTCTGCCTCCCGAGTGCTGGGATTAAAGGCGTGCGCCACCACGCCCGGCTAGGAGGCAGGTTTTTTGACATAGGAGGAAAGATTACTTAAGGAAAACATACTACACTGAGAGCAAGAGACCTGCCTTTTTTTTTTTTATTTTTTTTTTTTTTTTGGTGCTAAAACATGACCTGCAATATAAGGAAGAATTAATTTTTTTTTTTTTTTGAATTGGGGAAAAAGGCGCACTTAGGACTTGACAATGCACTAACCTGCTAAGAAGCCCCATGTTTGGGACTTGTGCCCTTGGAAGCTCTGGGTCCCGAGAAGGATGCTGACTGTTTCTGGTGTAAAGTGACCCCTTGTTTATGCAATGATGCAGGAAGTACTGCTGAAGTGATATTGCTGAGCCTTGCCCTAACGGCGCAAATGCCATTTGTCCGATACGGCTGAGAAGGTTTTGTGAGTCTGGGCTCCTAGCCAGGCATCGGCAGCAAGTCATTGTTGAAGGTCCGCAGACTCCCTTCCAGAAAAAGCCATTTCCTTTTCCAGCTCAGCTGCTCTGAGGCAGAAACGAAAGCTCCATGAAGAGCCCCGCCTCATTCCTCTCCACCACGGAGAAGAAGGTCAGGGAGAGCTGGGAGGGTGGCGCAAGGCCCTGAAGGTGAGGTGACAGCAGGGGCTGCCCTTTGTTGGAATAAAGAGCGGAGGGCAGATGTGAGTGAATGTGGGTGTGGTGGGGGAGAGTGTTCAATAATGGCTCATGACAATTTTCTCCAAGGGTCAATGACAAAGTAATGTCATATCATTAACAAGAATGAACGGGTTTCAGCCTGAGGAGATTGTTCTGCCTTTCACTCACTTAAGCGGGTCCAAAATTTTGATTGTCGTCAAATGCATGGGGGAGGATAACGAGATGAAAGATTGTAGGCAAGGCTTTGCAGTCAGGAGGTTCACAGACTTGGCTGCATTTGAGACTACCTGGAAAAGAGTCTCATCATTGTTAAAGCCTGATTCAGACTCTTCTGAGACCTCTTTAGACTGGATGCTTACCTTGGGCATGATTCTTAACTCATTTCCTTCAGTTTAAAAAAAATTTTTTTTTACTTTTATTTATTTATTTGCATGAGCAAGAGAGAAAGAGACAGAAAATGGGCACATCAGGGCCCCCAGCCACTGCAAACGAACTCCAGATGCACGTACCACCTTGTGTATCTGGATATATGGGTTCTGGGGAATCAAACCTAGGTCCTTTGGCTTTGCAGGCAAGCACCTTAACTGCTAAGCCATCTCTCTAGCCCTTGCTTCAGTTTTATATGGAACCTTGCTAAGTCAGTTACTGCCCTTGGTATTTGTTCACTTAATCACATCCCCACCCTCAGTATCTTATCACACTGGCCTCCCTTTAGCAATCAGGAATCCTGGTGAGCCAGCAACAAATGATCAAAGTGTTGATGAGGTTGGTAGGATTGTAAACTATTATAGTTATGAAAAAAATGTAAAGGTTCCTGAAAGTTTTAAAAATAGATGTGCCATATGATCCAGTGTCCCCACTCCTGGAATGAAATCAGTATGTCCAAGAGTGATCTGCACTCCATGTTAACTTTGTAACGTCATTCACGGGCACAGAAACAACCTGCCTGTCAGAAGTTGAATGGAAAACCAGAGGTGATGGTGCCCACATTTAATCCCAGCCCAGTCCTCGGGAGCAGAGGCAGGAGGATCGCTGTGAGTTCAAGGCCAGTCTGAGACAACATAGTGAATTGCAGGTCAGCCTGGGCTAGAGCAATGCCCTACCTTGAAAAACAAAGTAAACAAAAAGAGAAGTGTAATGGATAAAGAAAATGTATCATACATACATAATAAATAGCATTCAGCCTTTAAAAACAACTAAATCTTGGCTGGGCGTGGTGGCACACCCCTTTAATCCCAGCACTTAGGAGGCAGAGGTAGGAGGATTGCCATAAATTCAAGGGCACCCTAAGACTACATAGTAAATTCCAGATCAGCATGAGCTAGAGCAAGATCCTATCCTGAAATACCAAAAAAAAAAAAAAAAAAAAAAAAAAGCCTAAATCTTGCCATTTGCAACAACATGGAGGAACATTATATCCAATGAAATAAGCCAGACACAGAAAGGCAACTACTGTGTGATCTCACTTACATGTAGAATCTAAAATGAGCAAACCCGTACAAGCAGATAGCAGAATTGTGATTGTGCCGAGACTTAGAGATGGGAAATGGGAAGCGATGGTTGAAGGATAAAAAGTTCTAATTGGGGAACATAAATAAACACTGCAAGGTGGCTCTCACAACGTGTTCTAAACATACACAAATGATAACGATAATAAAAGGGGCAGGAGGAATCTTTGAAAGGTAATAAATACTTTGTGGCCTGATAGTACTTCTTAAGTATATGCTTATTGCCAAACTCATTGGGTTGTGTACATTAAATATGTTGTTTGTTCTGCATCCTACCTAAATAAAATGATTTAAGAAAGAATTCTATTGAGGTCCTCTATCAAGAATCGCCCCAGCCTTCATGTTTCCTCTTAGAAATTTTATTTTTTTATTATTATCATTATTATTATTTTATTTTAGAGTGGGAGAGAGAGAATTGGTGTTCCAGGGCCTCAGCCACTTCAATCCAACTCCAGATACTTGCACCACCTAGTGGGCATGTGCAATCTTGTGCTTGCCTCACCTTTGTGTATCTGGTTTACGTGGGATCTGGAGAGTCAAACATGGGTCCTTACACTTCACAGGAAAGTGTCTTAACCACTAAGCCATCTCTCCAGCCCTCCTCTTAGGAATTTTCTATCCACTGGTCCAACCCTGCTTCTTGGCTTTAAGTCTCCACTTGTCTGTATTCTCAGAGTGGAGGTCAATCTTTCTCCCCTTCTACCAAACCCTCTTGCAGTAGCTCCTTGTAAATGAGGTCTTCCTTGTTGTCGCTAACAAAAGTCGGAAGCAAAATTTCTTTAACGCCTGCTGCTAGTAGATAGCTGCCACACCTTGGATACCCAAGGGGGTGATTTTGGGTTCTGAAGCCAAACAGTTGTGGAGAAATAATCACCGAAATCTCTTGGTTGGCTGCTATCCAACTAAGAACACGCTAGGAAAGACTGCAGGAGGTGGTGACTATACTGCCCTCATTTCACTACCCAGTCTCATCTCCTCTTGACCTTCCTCTTCCCCTGAGGAAGTTAAGTAATTTAGCTTAGCTCCATGTGAAGAAGAAGAGGAGGGAAGAAATCACACACGCCATTGTCAATGAACCCAAATTTGCATTATGACCAAATTCACATTATTCATGAGACAAACCACAGCAGGACTTTAATGTCATCTCACATTAAAGATAATGAGGATGCTACAAGTTGAACTAATGAGATAGTCAAGGGATACAGAGGGATGAACTTCAAGCCTCAGATATCTTATTCTAGGAGGAAGATGGAAGAGGAGGTGCTGGTATAAAGGGATGTAAAGTTGGAAGAGGAGCCAGCTGGGGGGAGGGACTCCACAATATAAACAGCACATGTGGTATGATTTCTAGTACAATCACATTCTTCCTTCCTTTTTTTTCCTTTTTTTTTTTTTTTTTTTTTAATTTATTTGAGAGTGACAAAGAGGGAAAGAGGCAGTGAGAGAGAGAGAGAGAGAGAGAGAGAGAGAATGGGTGCGCCAGGGCCTCCAGCCACTGCAAGCAAACTCCAGATGCGTGCACCCCCTTGGGCATCTGGCTAATGTGGGTCCTGGGGAATTGGGCCTCGAACCAGGGTCCTTAGGCTTCACAGGCAAGCGCTTAACCACTAAGCCATCTCTCCAGCCCCTCTTTTTTTTTTTTGTAATTCAAGGTAGGGTCTCACAGTAGCCCAGGATGACCTGGAACTTAGTCTGTAGCGCCAAGCTGGTCTCAGACTCTTGACAATCCTTCTACCTCCTTAATGTTTGGGATTACCAACAGGCACCACCAGACCCTGCTACATCCTTTATTTTGAGTGTAAAATATTTACTTAAAGTTCCAAATGAAGCCAGGTGTGCTGACACACGCCTTTAATCCCAGCACTCGGGAGGCAGAGGTAGGAGGATCACCGTGAGTTCAAGGCCACCCTGAAACTACATAGTAAATTCCAGGTCAGCCTGGGCTAGAGTGAGACCCTACCTTGAAAAAAAAAAAAAGTTTCAAATGAAACATTCTCTTCAAGATGCTAGGAAAAAGTGTGGTGGTGTACATTTGTAATCCTAGTACTTTGGATGCTAGCAGATAGGAAGATTGTGCCTGGCTTATGTAGCAAGACCCCGTCAGCAAGCAAAAACAAAAGAACACACACACACCATAAAAGAGATCCTCATCCCTGGAGAAGACTTAACTCTGCATGAACTTTCCACTCAGGATAAGATTAAAGATTAAGTTCCAGCTTCTTCCTTCTACCACTCATCCTGGAGCAGACATGAGACATTTATGTCCATAAACATCTGTTTGTTAATCTGTGTTTTTTTTTTCATTTTTTTTTCAAGGTAGGCTCTTGCTCTAGGTCAGGCTGACCTGGAATTCACCATGTAACTATGTAGTCTCAGGGTGGCTTTGAACTCGTGCCGATCCTCCTACTTCCGCCTCGTGAGTACTGGATTAAAGGTGTGCACAACCGTGCCTGACCTAATCTGTTTTTTGTTACAAGAATTCCAGAGGAAATCTAGAACAATGAAATATATATCTAGATATATCTTTCTCTCTCTATATATATATATAGAGAGAGAGAGAATGAAAGAGAGAGAAAGAGACTGAGCCTGAAGCCTAAAAAGAACAAAATTAGGGCTGGAGGGAAGGTTTAGCAGTTAAGGTATTTGCCTGCAAAGCCAAAGGACCCTGGTTCAATTCCCCAGGACCCACATTAGCCAGATACATCTGGAGTTTGTTTGCAGTAGCCCTGAAGCACCCATTCTCTCTCACTCTCTCTCCCTCTTTCTCTGTCAAATAAATAAAATATAAGAAAGAGTAAAATTAGCCGGGTGTGGAGGTTTACACCTTTAATCCCAGCACTCTGGAGGCACAGGTAGGAGCATCGCTGTGAGTTGCACTACCGAGTAGGTCAGCCTGGGCTAGAGTAAGACCCTGCTTCGAACCCCCACCCTCCCCCAAAATGGAGAAGCTACAGGAAATAAAATATAGTCTTTCTAGAAGGAAAAGAAGTCAGAGGGCAACATGTAGGAGGTAGAATGCCATAGCCTTTGTGTTTACCTTGTTTTGATATATATGTATATATATATATATATATATATATACAAATAATATATATATTAATTTTATTTATTGTTTTACTAGAGAGAATGGGCGGCACTCCAGGGCCTCCAGATGCTGCAAACAAACTCTAGACACATGCATCACTTTGTGCATCTGGCTTACATGGGTATTGGGAAATCAAACCGTGGGTCCTCAGGCTTCGCAGGCAAACACCTTAACCACTAAGCTACCTCTTCAGCCCCCTTGTGTTTGAGATTTAATGTTAGAATGGAGGTGGAAGGGCTGGGGAGATGGCTCAGAGGTTAAAGGTGCTTGCTTGCAAAGCCTAATGGCTGAGCTTATTCCCTGGAACTCACATAAAGCCAGGTGCACAAAGTGGCTCTTGCGTCTGGAGTTCATTCGGAATCCTGAACAGGGGCTTGTGTTTCTCTCCGTTCGGTCCTTTGGAAGGCCTGCTCCTGCAGGACGCTGAATAAGATGTCCTCAGGGATGAGGGAGGGAGGGAGGGCTCCAGGAAGCCCTACCTCGGCTCTAGAGCCCTGCAGTTTCTCTATTGGATTGATTGCAAGAATTCTAGAAGATGTATGTAGCAGACAGCTTCAGGTTCACTGAGATGAACTTTCAGACCAGACACAGTTATGGAGGAAGGGATTTATTGAAGCTTACAGATCCAGGGGAAGTTCCATAATGGCAGAAGAAGCTGGCCTGCCTTCACAGGACCAAGCAGAGAGAGAGAACCACAAGCCTAAAGCCAAAAGCGACACAGCACACTTCATGAACTCCAGCTAGGCACACTTTGCATATCTTTAGATTGAAATCTGCAACCCACCACCACACCTTAAGATCCACCCAGTGACATTTCCTCCAGCCAGGTGGCTGCAGATGCAAACTACAAACAAATAAACAACTGAATATATTGGGGGCCATCTATTCAAACCACCACAATGTAGAAGATTTTTCTAGACCCTGGAAGGCCCGGTGATGCCCACTGTGGGCATGTCAGCTGAGAACCATGAGCCAGTCAAGGACCACGCAGTGAGGACCGAGTGACAGCAAGGTACAGCTGACGGGGAGACGCGGATGCAGGGACTCAGGGTGCGGCCTTTGGACCTCCCGGCCTGCGGCTGGTTAGATGTGCAGCTCCTGAGAGCTAGAAATCCGAATGGCTGGGTGAGGCCCGCAGGACGCTGTTCTGACGAGCCCTCCAGCTCCGGGAAGGATGGAGAGTACTGCCTGGCCGTGCGGCTGACAGTGAAGGGGTCAGGACAGGGAATTTCCAGGAGCTTAAGAGCCTTCTTTGCCCCACGCATGGCCACATGTGACAGGACACAAAGCTAGGCCCTGCCCAAGGACCTGCATCCAACACCCCCCCACACACACACAAGAGTGCTCCCGCCTGCTCAGAACTGTGTCAGAGTATTGACAGAATAATCATTGCAAAGAAGAGACCTTAGCCAGAAGAGATAGTAAAACTTAAATAGCAGGTCTAAATTTTTTCTCGTTACCACAGAGTAAAGAGGAGGCAGTCTTTTGGTCATCACAGAGGAATTTGAAAGCTGTGCTTTCTTGTATCTGAGACGATTGCAGTGTTTGCTTCACCTCACATAAAATTTGGGATAATAAAATGCTGGACTTTGGTTAGATTGTTTAAATATTTTTATTGATGTATTTATTTGTATGAGAGAGAGAGAGAATGGGAGAGTATGGGTGGGCCAGGGCCTCTTGCTGCTGCAGACAAACTCCAGAAGCATGTGCTACTTTATACATCTGACTTTACATGGGTACTGGGACCTGAGCCTGCAGGCTTTGTAACCTAGCAGCTTTAACCACTGAGAAATCTCCCCAGTCCTGGTTTTGATTTTTTAAAAAATACTGCCGGGAGGTAGGAGGATCGCCGTGAGTTCGAGGCCACCCTGAGACTCCATAGTGAATTCCAGGTCAGCCTGGGCTAGAGTGAGACCCTACCTCAAAAAACCAAAAAAAAAAAAAAAAAAAAAATACTGCCAGGTGTGGTGGCGCACGCCTTTAATCCCAGCCCTCAGGAGGCAGAGGTAGGAGGATCGCCTTCAGTTCGAGCCCACCCTGAGACTCCATAGTGAATTCCAGGTCAGCCTGGGCTAGAGTGAGACCCTACTGGCGGCTGGGGTGGTAATGATCCAACCAAACACAGTTTATGGGAGGAAAGGATTTATTTCAAGCTCACAGATTCAGGGAAAGTTCCATCAGTAGGGGAAGAAGCTGGCTCCCTTTCACAGATCCAAGCAAAGAGAAAAACCACCTGCAACTAGCAAACCCAAAAGCAGCAAAAGGGACCCCACCAGAGCTCACACTTCCCTGCGTACCTTTGGGCTGGAATTCAGATCCATATCCAGTGACATGCACCCCCACAGCAGGCCTGCTTTGGGGGTGTAGCTACACACCCAATTTTCATGACACACCTGGGTCTATGGGGCCATACATTCAAACTACCACAGCTTTCTCTTATTTTTCAATCTCATATCTATATTTTTTCCGAGGGGGGGGTTTGAGGTAGGGTCTCACTCTAGCCCAGGCTGACCTGGAACTCACTGTGGAGTCTCAGGGTGGCCTTGAACTCACGGCGATCCTCCTACCTCTGCCTCCCGAGTGCTGGGATTAAAGACGTGCGTCACCACGCCGGACTTCACTATCTATTTTTAATGAAAATGAATTACTTATATAGTCAATCAGGCATTTCAAAAATATGTTTAATTATTTATTTGAGAGACAGACAGAAAGAGTGAGTGAGAGAAAGAGAGAGAGAATAAGGCCACACCAGGGTCTCCTGCCACATCTGGCTTTACATGGGTACTGGGGAATTGAACCCCGGCCATCAGGCTTTGCAAGTAAGCACCTTTAACCACTGAGCCATCTCTCCAGCCCTGTAGTCAAGCAGGTATTTCAGTGCTGAGGACTGAACCCAGAGCTTCACGCATGCTAAGTGTATGCTGTAGCACTGAGCTATACCCCTTACACTGTATAATTAAGTTTTCTAAAAATCTGCACAAGGATATGTTTATGACAGTGAATTTTAGGAAAAGGAAACCCTATATTTAAAGTAAAGATGGCTAAATGTCTTAAAAAAAAAACCAAACAGTAGCAGCTAGACTTTATTGACTGTTTCCTTAGCAGCAGGTTCCGTTTTAAGCAATCTGCATATATTCATTTCTTTCACTCTCACTCACAAGCCACCCTTATTACCTCACCGCCAGATGTAGAGACTGAAGCCTGCATCCCCAAGGTCACACAGCTGCAAAGTGGCAGGGCCACCATTCTGGCCCAGAAAGAGGGATTGACACACCCACGCCTTAACTAGCACTGGCACTATACTTCTTGATTTGGTGTTGACGTCACCTGGACCCTGGCTGTCACTTGTCCTTCAAGACAACACAGAGAGTGGGCAGCGCTGAAGGCTCCCTCCTCTAACCCCTTACAATCCCAGGACACCGTCACCTTGCAAACGTCCTGCAGGAAAGTACACTTCCATTTTGCAAATGGCTGGGGTGATTTTTCTCCGTAGATTACATTTTTAAATATTTTATTTATTTTTATTTGCAAGAGAGATGGGGAGGGGTCATGGGCATGCCAGGGGGTCTCTTACCACTGCAAAGGAATTGCAGATGCAGTCTCCACTACATGGGTACTGGGGAATTAAACTCCAGTCATCAGGCTTTGCAAGCAAGTGCCTTTAACCACTGAGCCATCTCCCTTGCCCAGATTACAGTTTTAAAAGATTTTTAAAAATTATTTATTATTTGAGAGAAAGAAGGAGAGTCAGAGAGAGAGAGAGAGAGAATGGGTGTGTCAGGTGTCCAGACACTGCAACAAACTCCAGATGCGTGCATCTGGCTTATGTGGGTCCTGGCAAATCAAACCTAGGTCCTTTGGCTTTGCATGCAAGTGCCTTAACCACTAGGCCATCCCTCCAGCCCCAGATTATATTTTAATAATGGTTATATGTGACCATGATTAATAAGACTAAGGGTATGATGATAAAACAGGACCATGCACCATACCTATCTCCTCAAGTCCATCACTTGTTATTTTAATTTAAACGTTTTTATTTATTTATTTACAAGCAGAGAGAGATAGAGAAAGACACACACGCACACACACACACACACACACACACAAAGAGAGAGAGAGAGAGAGAGAGAGAGAGAGAATGGGCGTGCCAGGACCTCCAGCCTTTGTAAACTAACTCCAGACACATGTGCCACTGTTCATCTTGCTTTAAGTGAGTACTGGGGATTCAAACCTGGGTCATCAGTCTTTGTAGGCAAGTGCCTTGACCACTATGCCATCTCTTATTATTTTAATTTATTGATTTTATTTGCAGAGAGAGGGAGAAAGAGAGAAGGGGGGGAGACTGAGACACCCCAGGACCTCCTGCCATTGCAAACAAACTTCAGATGTATGCACCACTCATGCATCTGGCTCTCCATGGATTCTAGGGAGTTGAACCCAGGCCAATAGGCTTTGCAAGCAAGTACCTTTTACCTGCTGACCCATCTCTCCAGCCTCCAGAACTTGTATTGAAATAGAATTACCCAAATAATGGTGCAGAGAAGTCATGGGATCCTTAGGAGGTGATTGGGTCACAAGCCTCCCCCTTTAATGCTGTGCGCAGGAGTGAGCTGTTGAACTGGGGGGTCTGGGTCAGTGGCTGCAAGGTTGAGTTTCTGCCACAAAGCAGGGCCATGCCTGTGTTTTGTCACCTCGCTTTTGCCTACAGCCCCTCCTCTGAGTGGAGCACCTTGCCCTGGCCGTACACAGCTGCGTGACTGTGGACTTCCTAGCCTCTAGAAACAGGAGCCAAACTAGACTCCTGTCCTGCATATATTACTCAATCTCAAGTATTTTGCTATAGCGACAGAAAATAGTCCCAGACACTTCCGATTGCTCACGATTCAGCTCTTACATCACCATCGCCCTCCTTCTCTGTTTATCTCTCCCAACATAGTTCCACTCCTATTTTTGGTTAAATCGATAAACAGAGGCTATCTTATTATGTCTGCATCAACAATGTTCTTCGCAGAGCCAGGGAATACGTTGTGACTCCAGTTATAGCTCTATGGCTTTCTTTTCTAGAGTACTAAGATCCCCTCACCCCCACCCCCCGCTTTTCTTCCATTAAAATAACAACCACAATACTCTGGTTTCTCTTCAGATCGTATAAATCTTTCTTCTAAAAAAACACCCACAAAAAACAAGGCATTCAGTATAGGGTGAGCTACTTTTTTTCCTAGGAGACAAAGTCTTTTCCAGGGGCATCTGTTTGCCTACTCTGATCTGGGCCTGTCACCCTAATACCATGCAGGGGCTTTGATTGGAGGGAATGAGCAATATTTGCATCACAGGTTATCCTAGGCTTTAGCACGCCCCCGCAGCACACCATGACAAAGATCCTAGTGTATCCTGGGCCTGGGCTTTGGGGCTCAGATGGATGCTGGCACCCAGTCTGATGTTCTTTGTAGCATCCCGGCCAGCATGAGCCTCAGCTTTTCTGCTTCCTTATGTACGTGTTAAATCAACACCCACATGTCCTAGGGGCAAACAGCCAGCGCTGCTACTCATTGTCAGGGGCAGCGCCCCAATCTCCAGGGATCAAGGAGCGCCTTTCTAAATGGCCACATAATTAGTCTGCCCCTCCCTCTTTCCTGGGACCTGGCCATTGCACTGTGGATCCGTGTTAGTGGTTTTTTTTTTTTTCTGCCACTCTTTGGGGCCCTGCTGAGACATAAAGGAGCCACCGAAGGTTCAGAGAGGACCGCCTGGGTTTCCTTGTGAAGAGCCACACAAGGTCCCTGTAAAGAGGCTTCATTTCACTCCTAGCCAAGTCCTTGTCCAGGACTGCCTCTGCCCATTATAAAAATGTGTGAAACGACTCCTGGTTTACATACACCGGAGGGAAAAGAGGGTAGAAGGAAATATATCAATATGTTAGTAATTATATCTCTGGACATTGGATGTTAAAAGGATAATGTTTTATTTTTAATACTTTTCTGTAGTTTCTTACTGTTTTGAAACTGTATCTGCCATGAGATGCTTTTGAAGAGATTAAAAAAAATTGTTTTTTCTTGTTTTTGGGAGGTAGGGTCTCACTCTAGCCCAGGCTGACCTGGAACTCATTCTGTAGTCTCAGGCTGGCCCTGAACTCACAGGGTTCCTCCTACCTGCGCCTCCTGAGTGCTGGGATTAAAGGTGGGTGCCACCACGCCAGGTTAGAGATTTAAAATATTTAAAGGCGTTGGGGAGATGGCTCTGTGGTTAAAGGCATGAAAAGCTTGCTGGCCCAGGTTCATTCTCTAATGGTTCCCATAAAGTTGGATGCAAAAAAGCATCTGATATTTGCTTGCAGTGGCAAGAGACTCTGGTGCACACACCACACACACAATTTTTTTTTTTTTCTTTTTGGTTTTTTGAGGTAGGGTCTTTCTCTAGCCCAGGCTGACCTGAAATTCACTATGTAGTCTCAGGGTGGCCTCCAATTCATGGTGATTCCCCTACTTCTGCCTCCTGAGTGCTGGGATTAAAGGCGTGCGATACCGCACCTGGTTTAAAAAAAATTTTTTTTTAAATAAAGTTTTGGTGCAAAAGAGACCTTCTTGAGGTAGAATATGAGCATTTTTGGACACATCTGGCACTGGTGTGAGGGGGACAGAGGCTCTCTTTGCAAGGATGGGCAGTCCTTCTCACATGCCTCCCGTGTCTGGTGCAGTCAAAATCTGTTCTTCAGACACGTTTGGAAGTGAATGGATTGAGTGGGCAGGAGTTCCTGCAGGCTGCCTCTGATCTGATCAGGAATTTGGTCATCGGGGAGGAGGCCAGACCCAGAGTCTCTCAGCTTTGTCTCAACCCAGCCTTCAACGTCTGAGTCCTGGGAGAACAGGATGCTGTAAATAAAAGCACAAAGAGCTGTCATTCCGGCAACAAACAACTTTGCTTTAGAACTGCACCAAGAAGACCGTCAAAGAGGGGAACGCATCCACCCTGTGGACCCTGGCAGAGGCAGCTTCCCTGGGAAACAGAAGCAAAAGGCATCCCAAGCCAGCTGAGGAGGTCGCTGGCGAAGGCCCAGCCCCGGGCAGCTCTCTGAACCTGGGTCTCCTGTGGTGACAGCTTGGTGGCCGTTCCCTGGGCTATTGTTACTGACCCTCATTAGGACACAAGATGCTCTCTTGAAATGTCCCATGTGGGAAGAGGAGAGATGTTGGCTATTTTGGCCTTTTTTTAAAAAAATTTTTGTTGTTGTTTGTTTTTTTGAGGCAGGGTCTCACTCTGGTCCAGGCTGACCTGGAATTCACTATGTAGTCTCAAGCTGGCCTTGAATTCACAGTGATCTTCGTATCAAGGCCTCAGAGTGCTGGGGTTAAAGGCATGGGCCACCACGCCCGGCTTTTATTGTTTTTTTTTGAGGCAGGGTCTCACTCTAGCTCAGGCTGACCTGATATTCACTATGTAGTCTCAGGGTGGCCTCGAACTCAAAGCCATCCTACCTCTGTCTCCTGAGTGCTGGGATTAAAGGTGTGCGCCACCACACCTGGATGTTTTTTGTTTTGTTTTGTTTTGTTTTGTTGAGGTAGGGTCTCTCTCTAGTCCAGGCTGACCTGGAATTCACTACATAGTCTCAGGCTGGCCTTGAATTCACAGTGATCCTCCTACCTAGGCCTCCCCGAGTGCTGGGGTTAAAGGCGTGCGCCACCACGCCAGGCAATGTTGGCTATTTTCTATCTGCGTCCTTCCTCACGTGAAATCCAAAACTTACTCTGAGTTTCAGAGGGGCTCTCTCTATAGCTATTCCTGAGTCTCAGATCTGGGGTCCAATTCTTCCTTGTTCTTTCCTCCGCGTCAACACTGCGATGTTTGCATCAGTACTCTCAGAATTTCTGAGAGACCCCAGCTTCTCTGGAACTAAGACGGGTCCCTTCCAGTTCCGGTGGCTGTTTCTCCTCTCCTGGCTGCCGCACCTGTGGGGAACGACCAGAATCATCACCCGAAGGGAAGGGAGGCAGACATTCCCAGTGTAAGCTGCCTCTGGGTATAGCTTCTTCACTGGAGGAATTTTCTTATCTTTCTTTTTTCTTTTCTTTTTCTTTGGTTTTTCGAGGTAGGGTTTCACTGTAGCCCAGGCTGACCTGGAATTCACTATGTAGTCTCAGGGTGGCCTTGAACTCTCAGTGATCCCCCTACCTCTGCCTCCCAAGTGCTGGGATTACTTTCTTTTTAAAATATTTTGATTTATTTATTTGCAAGCAGAGAGAGATAGAGAGAAGAGAGACAGACAGAATGGGCACACCAGAGCCTCCAGCCACTTCAAATGAACTCCAGATGCATGCACCACTTTGTGCATCTGGCTTTATGGTGGGTACTGGGTAATTGAACCCAGGTTATTAGGCTTTGCAGACAAGCACCTTAATTGCTGATCTTAATTGCATCTGTCTGGCCCCCTTCTTTCTTCCCTCCCTTCCTTCCTTTTTCACTCTGGCTTCTGTAGACCCCTTCTCTCAATGAAAACTCATCTTTGGCTTATTGGACCCAGGTTTACCCAAGAAAATCCTGCTGAGCCGGTTTATTAAGACCCCTCCCCCCCATATCTAATCTCACTGCTCTGCCCCAACTCACTCTAACCAAGTTCCTGCTAGCAGATCTCTGCCCTCTCCCTCAGCCTGCCCCCTGGCTATAAGCCCCAACCTGTCACTGTTCGTACTTGGTTCAATCTTTCTGTCAGTCTTGGTCCATTTGGGATGCAATAACAAGACTTTTAGCTGGATGGCTTATGCACATGTTTGGGAAGCCCGAGGGTAACATGCTAGCCGACTTGGTGTCTGGTAAGGGCCACTTTACCGGTTCATGGACAGTCCCTTCTAGCTGTGTGGAAGAGGTGAAGGATCTCTCAGCCTTTTGAGTTTGGACACTACTGCCTTTACTGAGGGCTCTACATTATTACCCAGTCACGGCCCACAGGCCCAGGTTCTTGATTATATTGCTTTAGTAGTTCGTTTTCCAGGAGAAGCAGGCATTCACAGCCTTAGCCCCTCCCTACCATAACACTCCAGATAAAAATCTCACGTGTACCAGGCGTGGTGGTGTCTTTAATCCCAGCACTCAGGAGGGGAGGCAGAGGTAGGAGGATCATCAGGAGTTCGAGGCCACCCTGATGCTACATAGTGAATTCCGGTCATCCTGAGCTAGAGTAAGACCCTACCTTGAAAAACAAAACAAAAACAAAAACAAAAAAAATCTCACTTTCATTTTATTTTATTTATCTTTAAAAAATATTTTATTTAGCCGGGTGTGGTGGTGCATGCCTTTAATCCCGGCACTTGGGAGGCAGAGGTAGGAGGATCGCCATGAGTTCAAGGCCACCCTGAGGTTACGTAGTGAATTCCAGGTCAGCCTGAGCTAAAGTGAGGTTCTACCTCACAAAAAACAAAAACGAACAAACAAACAAAAACCTTATTTATTCCTTTGTTTTACAGAGAGAGAGAGAGAGAGAATGGACACACTAAGGCCTCCAACCACTGCAGTTGATTTCCAGACACATGCACCACCTTGTCTATCTGGCTTTTTGTGGATATGTGGGTACTGGGGAATCAAATCTGGGTCCTTAGTTTTTGCAGGCCTTAACTGCTAAGTCATCTCTCCAGCCCATTATTATTATTATTATTATTATTATTATTATTTTGGTTTTTCGAGGTAGGGTCTTACTCTAGCCCAGGCTGACCTGGAATTCACTATGTAGTCTCAGGGTGGCCTCAAAGTCATGACAATCCTCCTACCTCTGCCTCCCAAGGGCTGGGATTAAAGGCGTGCACCACCATGCCCGGCTCCCATTATTTATTTTTTGAGTCAGGGTCTCATTTATCCCAAGCTGGGCTCCAAATTCTTATGTATCTGCTGAGAATGACCTTGAACATCTGAATCTCCTGGCTATGCCTCCCATGTACTGTCATTACAGTGCTGGGCATCGAACCAGGATTTTGTACATGCTAGGCAAGCATTCTACCAACTGAGCTACGTCCTAGCACCCTGTCTTGCCTTTTTTATTTATTTATTTACTTTCGGACATAGGGCCTGACTTTAGGCCAGGTTGCTCTGGAACTTACTCTGTAGCCCCAGGCTGGCCTTGAACTCACAGAGATCCTCTTATCTCAGCCTCCTGAGTGCAGGGATTAAAGGCAAGCACTACTTTATCCACCTTCCTTCTTCCCTTTCTCTCTTTCTTTCTTCTCTTCTTCCTTTCTCCTTCCTTCTTTTCTTTCTTTTTATTTATTCCCTCCTTTCTTTTCTTAGGAGACCGGGTCTCACTCTAGCCCAGGCCACCTGGGACTCACTCTGTAGTCCCAGGCTGGCCTCCAGCTCACTGTGATCCCCCTACCTCAACCCCCAAGTGCTGGAAATAGAGGTGTGCTCCACCACGCCGGGCACTTTTTTTTTTTTTTCCCCAGGTAGGGTCTCACTCTAGCCCAAGCTGACCTGGAATTCACTATGGAGTCTCAGGGTGGCCTCGAACTAACGGCGATCCTCCTACCTCTGCCTCCTGAGTGCTGGGATTAAAGGCATGCGCCACCACACCCAGCCACTTTTTTTATTTTTATTTTTTTAAAAAAAACAGGTATTCAATGAATAATTTCTCTTTAACTATACAAACCCTAACTCTAAGGCAATAGCTGTAAGAATTTAATAATATTCCAAATCAAACAATTTCTCATATGGCTCAGTTTTCCCGTACTCTTACAGTAATCACAAATAGTGGAATCAGGCACATGGCTTGCCTGAAATGCAGCAAGAAGAGGGGAGGGAAGAGGCTGCGTTGTGTGCACTCGGGGCTATGGCACAGGACGGAGGGCCCAGCTCTGTCAGAAGGGAAGGCTCCTCAATCCCCTTGACCTTTCCTGGAGAACCCAGAGAGCCAGAGGCAATTTGGTGTGAGGTGGGGTGCAGGAGCCAAAGGGCTGGACGGTTTTTATGCCAGCAAGCTTCTTTGAGAGAGGACGTCCTTGGCAAGTTCATCTGCAAGAGCCACAGGGATCCCCCTCACCCACCCCCCCAACCTCAGCACTCCCAAATGATGCGTTAGACTTGCAAAGCCACATTAGGTCATAATGTGACAGGACTGGAGCGTCTCTTTAAGAAGCAGCTGGGTAATCCACAGGGGAGTGACAAGAGCTCATCTGGGCAAGGCAGTCACGGTGACAACTGGCACATCAGACAGATTGTGCCGTCTTTTCCCTGACAGCACCCTCACAGAGGACAGAGCTCAGCTGTCATCAAAGAACATGCGACCAGCTTCCTCCCAAACTCCCCGGGCAAAAGGCCACATGATCCAGGTGGTGCTCCGTACCCAGAAAACTGTAGCAGAGGGGAGGTGAGTCAGAAAACAGGCCAGAGGGGCAAGGACAGCAGAACAGAGGAGACCTGGGACATCTGTAAAGAGGCTTGACTATGGCACACCTGAGGACCTGAGGACCAAGCTATCTGAGCTGCTGAGGAATGGAGCAGAACGGGGGTGGGGCTGTGACTGTCCCTGGACTCAGCAGAGAGGCCTGGGGCAGGAATGCTGGATCCATCCTGTCTTTCCAGCTCCCCTTCAGGGAAAACGCAGGCGTCCTAAGGAGTGTCATCTCTTTGTTGACGGAGAGTGTCTGGAATCAAACCTAGGGCTTTGTCCGTGCTCAGCAGGCATCCTAGCACTGAGCTATATATCCTGGGCTCTTTCTCCCTTTTGTTGAAAGCCTGTGCTTTTTCCTTAAGTGACCTGCATCACTGTGCAGTAATAATAGTAGTGATGTTAACAAACATACCTAAGTTTATGGAATACTTCCCTTAGGCAAAGCACATGACTTGTGGAATTGCATATAATCAACCCAGTCATTCACATTTTAAAGATGGGAACACTGAGGCATATGGAGTTAAGTAAACATTCCCAATGACACAGCTAGAGGAAACTATGTGGACACAGATAGTCTGGGTGGACAACCACCATGCTCTTATCCTAGAATAAAAACATATTCCTACATATGTTTATCACTGACTGGGCCAGATCTCAGATGCAACCTCAATAGGGCCTTCTGGTCTTATGGTGAGAGGGCCATCCTATTCACAAGGACCTAGTCACATGACAGGGATTCTCTACATTGCTTCCAAGTTTCAGAGCTCTTTGGTGCCATGACACTGCCAGCCATTGAGTGGTAAAGCAGAGATTTATAATCTTCTTCCAGGGCCAAGAGATGCTCTCCCAGAAGCTGAGAAGAAGGTATAAAGGAAGCAGTCGTCTCTGGGTTTAAAAAGAGTGCCAGCCAGGATGACTCCCAACACTCAGGAGGCAGAGGTAGGAGGATCGCTGTGAGTTCAAGGCCAGCCTGAGACTACATCGTGAATTCCAGGTCAGCCTGGGCTAGAGGGAGACCGTACCTCAAAAATAATAAAAAAAGAAGATATAAAATGAGTGTCTACAATAAATTATCTTTTATTACCAAACCTCAAATACTTTTTAGTCTGTAGATAAGAAGAGAGTCTTTGGTGTTGTTTATATTTTTGTGAATAGCATGGTCCAAACCATAATGGGCTGGGCTTTTGGGCGGAGAGATGTGGAATTAGATTTCTGGCAGAGTAGTTGGGTGACCTTCAGCGAGTTACTTAAATTCTCTGTGTTTCAAGTGCTCCATCAGTAGGGAGAATACCATGTAGGATTGCAAGAACAGAACAAACCATCTATAAAGCCTCTAGCCCAGGGATGAACACAGGGTATAAAGTCTATCAATGTCTATTCTTCCATTCTTTTTATTATTTATTTCTTTGGTTTTTCAAGGTAGGGTCTTGCTCTAGCCCAAGCTGACCTGGAATCGCTATGGAGTCTCAGGATGGCCTCAAACTCATGGCGATCCACCTACTTAAGCCTCCTGAGTTCTGGGATTAAAGGCGTGCGCCACCAAGCCCAGCTCCATTCTCTCCCCGCCGCCCCCAGAGGTAGGGTCTCACTCTAGCTCAGGCTGACCTGGAATTCACTATGTAGTCTCAGGCTGGCCTCCTCATGCGGATCCTCCTACCTCTGCCTCCCAAGTGCTGGGATTAAAAGAGTGTGCCACCACGCCCAGCTAGATTCTTCCATTGTTCCTTTTCAAAACAGGTTTGTGCTGTCAAGGCAGCCCATGTCAGGCTAGAAGGCCTTGGGTGATGTTTCTTTCTTTTTTAATTTTTTGGTTTTTCAAGGTAGGGTCTCACTCTAGCTCAGGCTGACCTGGAATTCACTATGTAGTCTCAGGGTGGCCTCGAACTCATGATTATCCTCCTACCTCTGTCTCCCAAGTGCTGGGATTAAAGGCATGTGCCACCATGCCCAGCTTCATTTTTTTTTCAGAAACTCTTGTTCTAGGGGTCCCCACTTCTGCTGGACAGTATTCTCTGTGGCCCAGGGGATCTATGCTATGGGGGGGGGGGCGGGCAGTGGAATCATTCAGCACCGAGGACAAGGACAGCACTTTATGCCAGTGCTGGGGGACCACTTCTGGCCATGGTGCTGAAGGACACTTTCTCCAGATGCTTTGGCTACTCTTTTTATAAAAAAAGTTATTTATTTATTTATTTGAGAGAGTGAGAGAGAAAGAGGGGGAGAGAGAGAGAAAGAATGGGCACGCCAGGGCCTCCAGCCACTGCAAACGAACTCCAGATGGATGCGCCCCCTTGTGTATCTGGCTTATGTGGGTCCCAGGGAATCGAACCCAGGTCCTTTGGCTCTGCAGGCAAACACCTTAAATGCCCAACCATCTCTCCAGCCCTGCTACTCTTTCTTATACCCATGTCCTTGGGTCACAGGGCCAAGCTATGGTTACCCCCCCCCCCAATTTACCTCCACACCTCTCTCTTAGAGTCATTTTCCCAATTCAGGAAAATGCTGAATCAGTCTGGACACTGGGAGACAGGCCAGATTCAGCCCTTGCTGGTGATTCCAGCGGTTGAGGTGCTTGCCTGCAAAGCCAAAGGACCTAGGTTCAGTTCCCCAGGACCCACATAAGTCAGATGCACATGGTGGCACATGCATCTGGAGTTTGTTTGCAGTGGTTGGAGGCCCTGGTGTGCCGCCCATTCTCTATCTGCCTCTCTCTCTCAAATTAAATAAATAAAATATTTTTTTAAAAAAGAAATATTCATACCACAGAACTATACACACTAAAAATCAAGACTTTCATGTTTATAGTTTATTTGGGGGGGTGTGCATGCATGAGTGTATATAGAAGTGTGTGTATGGGGGGGGGTCAGAGAACAGCCTCAAGGTGTCTGTGCTCCGCCTTTTTGAGACAGGGTCTCTTGCCATTGCAAATGAACTTCCAGACTGCAAATGGACCTCGGACTAGATGGTTCACGAGCTTCTGTTCTCCTGGCTCCACATCCCCTGGTTCTGTTCCTTGGGATCACAGATACTGAGCCACTTTGCATCCAGCTTTACTCGGGTGCTGAAGAATTGATCCTGGCCTTGTAGGCTTTGCAAGAAAGTGCTTTAAACCTCGGAGCCGTTTCTCTAGCCCTTCAAATCGGAACTTTCCAAGTTTTTCTAGAGATAATGGCTTACTAGACAGAGAAGGGAGACAGACAGAGAAAGAATGGGTACACCAGGGCCTCCAGCCACTGCAAATGAACTCCAGATGCATGTGCCCCTTGTGCATCTGGCTTATATGGATCCTGGGTTATCAAACCTGGGTCCTTTGGCTTCACAGGCAAATGCCTTAACCACTAAGCCATCTCTCCAGGCCTTAATATTTTTTTTTTTTTTGAGACAGGGTCTCACTCTAACCCAGGCTGACCTAGAGCTCACTCTGTAACCTAGACTGGCCTCAAACTCACTGAGGTTCTTTTATCTCAGCCTCTCGGGTGCTGGGATTATAAATGTGCACCACCATGCCTGGTAAGACACGGACAGTATCAAGGACTACTGTTTATGCCTGTGGTTTTTAATCTGTGGTTTTCTGACTACACACGCATCAGGAAAGGGAAATGCAAATTAACATTGCCTGTGTGTTAATTATGCATTGTTGCAAAAAAAAAAATTACCTTGAAATTTAGAGGCTCTGATATGTATTATCTCACAGCTTCTCTGGGCCAAGAATTTGGGAGAGACTTGGAGGAGTGGTTCTAACTTGAAAGTCTCTTTATGAGGCAGGGCATGGTGGCACATGCACAGAATCCAGACATTTGGCAGGCAGAGAGAGGAGATCACAAGTTAAAGGGCAGTATGAGCTATAGCGTGCATCTGATGCAAACCTGGGCTACACAGTACGGCACTGTTTCAAAAAAGCAAAAAACAATGAACAAAGAAATCCCTTAAGAAATCACCAGCACGGCTTCGAGTCACTCAAGCAGTTGTCTCACTCACACAGATGACAAATTAGCGTTGTGCAGGCATCAGCTTCTAGCCACAGGGACTTTGCCAAAGGACAGTAGCAACGGGCTTCCTCCAGGGTGAGCGACTAATCCAAGAAATGACATCTGTGATTTAGCTTCAAAAGTTAAAATCTACCATTTCCACGCCACTCTGCTCATTGTAGAAGACCACACAGGGCCCTGGGGTGTCAGGAAGGAAGAGTCATTGGAGAGCGATCCTGAAGACTGGCACCATAAATATATGTTGGAATTGTAAGTTACGCATCTTCTGGGATCAATAGCAAATTATTCTCTACCAAATATTGTAGCCACCTGCTTAATATCTACACAAATAGTTTTTGTTCTAGGCAATAAAGGAGGCTGGCTGTTAGGGCTGCTAGCTAGGCAAACAAATGATCGTGTCCGTCACAACAT
This sequence comes from Dipus sagitta, assembly GCA_036346955.1. Lineage (NCBI taxonomy): Eukaryota > Metazoa > Chordata > Mammalia > Rodentia > Dipodidae > Dipus > Dipus sagitta. The sequence continues at coordinate 13,945,076 of CM070790.1, forward strand.
TATACACTTCCCAGACAAGAGGTTCTTCTTGTTCTCGCAGGCAGTTGGCCTCTACTTATTTTTTTTTTTTCCAGCTTATTAGCCAGCATACATCACCCTGTGTCTTCTATGCCTGGTTGGCACAAGCCAACTTTATGTCTCTGATTGAACAGGGGCAGCCTTTTCATGAGGGTAGGGTGGAACCCAGAATGCATCTCTGGGCAGGGAGTAAAGGGAAAACAGACTGAGACGGAAGAGAGGATTAGTCTCTTTGGATCCGAGGAGACGAGGGCAGATGATGCTTGCGCGGCATTTGATCCGGGCACAGCGCTTAATTCTGAAGCCGCTGCTTGCTGGGTTCAGGCTGAGGGACAGTGTGTGTGAGTAACTTAGCTTGGGGGAGTTCTCAGACATTTCCAGAGCAGTGCACAATGAAGAAAGATAAGGGACAGCAGTTTGTTTATGTATTTATGTAGTGTGCATTTATTTATTTATTATTATTATCTTTGTTTGTTTTTTTCAAGGCAGGGTCTTGCTCTAGCCTGGGCTGACCTGGAATTCACTGTGGAGTCTCAGGGTGGCCTCGAACTCACAGCTATCCTCCTACCTCTGTCTCTCAAGTGCTGGGATTAAAGGCGTGTATCACCATGCCCGGCTATTTATTTTTCTTTAATAATTTTGTTTGTTTATTTTATTTATGAGAGAGAGAGAGAGAAAGAATTGGCATGCCAGGGCCTCTAGCTACTGCAATCAAACTCCAGATGCACACACCCTCTTGTGCACATGTGCAACCTTGTGTGCCGGCGTCACCTTGTGCATCTGGCTTACATGGGTTCTGGGGAGCCGTACCTGGGTCCTTAGGCTTCACAGGCAAGCGTCTGAAAGGCCAAGCCATCTCTCCAGCCCTTATTTGTTTTTATACATGGGTGCACTAGGGTCTCTTCCCACTGCAAACACATGACAGGTGCGTGCACCACTTCGTGCACATAGCTTTATGTGAGTGCTGAGAAACTGAATCCCGGCCACAGGCTTTGCAATCAAGTCCCTTTACCTACCGAAACATCTCCTCAGCCATAAGATCTTTTTTTTTTTTAACTTTTAATATTTTTATATATACAAGACAGAGAGGGGGCATGTCAGGGCCTCTTCCAGCTGCAAATGAATTCCAAATGCATGTGCCGTCTGCCTTTATGTAGGTACTGGGTATCAAATCCAAGGCAGTAGGCTTTGCAAGCAAGTGCCTTTAACCACTGAGCCACTTCCCTAGGCCCAGTTATTTATTTTTTAAAAAAATATTTTTATTTATTTATTTGCAAAAGAGGGAGTGTGTGTATGGGTACACCAGAATCTCTTGCCACTGCAAACAATGTCCAGACACATGTGCCACATTGTACATCTGGCTTTACGTGGGTACTGGGGAATCAAACCCAAGGTGGCAGGTTTTGCAAGTAAAGGACTTTAACCAATGAGAAAACTCCCCATCCCCGAGAGCATATTTTTAAATATTTATTTTTATTTATTTATTTGAGAGAGAGAGAATGGGTGCACCAGGGTCTCCAGCCATTGCAAACAAACTCCAGACGCATGAGCCCCCTTGTGCATCTGGCTTACGTGCGTCCTGGAGAATTGAGCCTGGGCCCTTTGGCTTTGCAGGCAAGTGCCTTAACCACTAAGCCATCTCTTCAGCCTCTGAGGGTGTATTTTCATAACAAAGGATTTATGGTTATCAATATTAGATACTTTGCTAATTTAAATGGCGCAAGTGAGTTCCAAGGAAGGAAGACAATGTTATCTTAACATCACAGACTGCTTGTCACTCACAGTTTTAAAATGAAGGGCTCAGGACAATGGGTACTTAATCATCTTTACCTGATAAAAAGGTTTAGGTTAAGTAGGTACTGAAAGTCCCCCCTTTATTCCCTTAAACTAGCTGTTTAAGTGTTCTCAAATGGAAAATATATTTTTCTCCTCACTGGAGATAGCTGGTTGTCAGACAAAATGTCTTGAATGTAGCTTTCTTTCTTAATTTGATCAGCACAGGGAATGACTACTCCTGTCGTATGTTTGTAGTATCAGGCATGTATTCCCTCCCATGGAGCAGGCCTCCAGTCACATTAAACAGCAGTTGGTTTCCCCCATAACAGATATGCCACTATTGTACCCGTGGGCTCATTTGGCCTGGCTGGCCAAATTGAAGACTTGCAGTGTTCATTGTTGAGTATCTCCACTCGTGATTTCTCTTTCTTCCATTGAACTGTATGCTGCGTAGCTTTTTCCAGCTTTCTGTCAGATGGTCTACCTGGAGGAGGTTTTCAGCTCAGCTCCAGCAGGATTTCTCAGTGACCTTGCAGCCCAAGTATGTGGAATCTTCAGTAATAGGGACTTACCATCTATTCCTGGAGGGGAACCAAGAGTCTTGCCAATGGTCTGTAATGTTTGGGGGGCATCAGTGGCCTCCCTGGCCAACAACTCACTTGAAGGTATCCCATCCCTGGCACTGAAAATTTTCTAATAACAATCTATGGCTTCTGGGTGTTCCATTGTCCAAAAAAGTAGGTTTCCATATGACTTGTTTATATCTTCTTAGTTTTTTTTCTCTTGGTTTTTCGAGGTAAGGTATCACTCTAGCTCAGGCTGACCTGGAATTCACCATGTAGTCTCAGGGTGGCCTCGAACTCTTAGCGATCCTCCTACCTCTGCCTTCTGAGTGCCGGGATTAAAGGTGTGATCCCGGCTCCTCTTAGATTTTGATTAGCCCTCCCTCCACCTTTCCTTTACTCAATCTCTTCCCCTGACCTCACTTAGGCCTTTTCACCCCCATTACTCTGTTCTTCTACTTACATATATACAATATCATTCTATTAAGTCCCTCCTCCCTCCCTTTCTATTCCCTTTATATCCCCTTTCTAGCTTACTGGCCCCTGCTACTGAGTTTTATTCCTACTCACATAGGAGTGCAATCATTTGTAGCTAGGATCCGCATATGAGAGAGAACATGTGATGTTTGGCTTTCTGCGCCTGGGTTACCTCACTAAGTATAGTCCTTTCCAGATCCATCCATTTACCTGCAAATTTCATAATTTCATTTTTCTTTACTGCTGAGTAGAACTCCATTGTGTAAATGCGCCACATCTTCACTATCCACTCATCAGTTGAGGGACATCTAGGCTGGTTTCATTTCCTAGCTATTGTGAATAGAGTGGCAATAAACATGGTTGAGCAAATATCTCTGAGGTAGTGAGACGAGTCCTTAGGATATATGCCTAGGAGTGCTATAGCTGGGTTATATCGTAGATATATTTTTAGCTGTCTCAGGAACCTCCACACTGATTTCCACAATGGCTGGACCAGATTGGATTCCCACCAACAGTGTAGAAGGATTCCTCTTTTTCCGCATCCTCGCCAGCATTTATGGTCATTTTTTTTCACCTTTTGTTTTTGTTTTTGTTTTTGTGTTTCAAGGTAAGGTCTCACTCTAGCCCAGGCCAACTTGGAAATCACTATGTAGTCTCAGGATGGCCTCAAACTCACGGTGATCCTCCTACCTCTGCCTCTCGAGTGCTGGGATTAAAGGCGTGCGCCACCACGCCTGGCTATGGTCATTTGTTTTCATGATGGTAGCCAATCAGGAGTGAGATGGGATCTCAACGTAGGTTTTTTTTTTTTTTTTTTTTTTTGGTTTTTGGAGTTAGGGTTTCACTCTAGTCCAGGCTGACCTGGAATATACTATGGAGTCTCAGGGTAGCCTCGAACTCACAGCGATCCTCCTACTTCTGCCTCCTGAGTGCTGCGATTAAAGGCGTGCACCACCAAACCAGCTTTTATTTATTTATTTATTTATTTGGCTTTTCGAGTTAGGGTCTCTAGCTCAGACTGACCTGGAATTCACTATGTCATCTCAGGTTGGCCTCGAACTCTCAGCAACCCTCCTACCTCTGCCTCCTGAGTGCTGGAATTAAATGCATGCACTACCACACCCAGCTTCAACGTAGTTTTAATCTCCATTTCTCTGATGGCTAGGGATGTAGAACATTTTTTTAGATGTTTATATGCCATCTGTATCTCTTCTTTTGAGAATTCTCTATTTAGTTCCATAGCCCATTTTTAATTGGGTTGCTTGATTTCTTATTATTTAGTTTTTTGAGTTCTTTGCATATCCTAGATATTAATCCTCAGTCAGATGTATAGCTGGCAAAGATTTTCTGCCATTCTGTAGGTTGCCTCTTTGCTCTATACAGTGCCCTTTGCCATATAAAATCTTTGTAATTTCATGAGGTCCCAGCGGTTGATCTGTGGTTTTATTGCCTGAGCAATTGGGGTTATATTCAGAAAGTCTTTGCCAAAACCAATATGTTGAAGGATTTCCCCTACTTTTTCCTGGCTGTTTCAGGTCTGATACTAAGGTCTTTGATCCATTTGGAGTTAATTCTTGTGCATGGAGAGAGATAAGGATCTATTTTCATCCTTCTACAGATACATATGCAGTTTTCCCACACCACTTGCTGAAGAGGCTGTCTTTTCTCCAGCAAGTATGTTTGACATTTTTGTCAACTATCAGGTGTCTGTAGCTACTCAGAATTACATCTTGGTCCTCTATTATGTTCCATTGATCTACAATGTCTGTTTTTGTTACTATGGCTCTGTAATATAGGATAAAATCAGGTATGGTGCTACCACCAGCCTTATTTTTGTAGCTCAAAATTGTTTTAGATATTCTAGATTTATTTTGTGCTTCCAAATGAATTTTCAGATTATTTTTTCTACTTCCATGAAGTATGCTGGGATTAAAGGTGTGCACCTCCACACCTGGCTCTAATATCTTAATATAGGCACTTAAAGCTATAAGTTTCCCTCTTAAGACTACCTTCATTGCGTCCCAAAGGTTTGATTTCCTTCTTGATTTCTTTTTTTAAACATTTTATTTTATTTATTTATTCATTTCACAGAGAAAGAGGGAGAGAGAAAGAGAGAGAGAGAGAGAGAGAGAGAGAGAGAATGGGCATGCCAGGGCCTCCAGCCATTGCAAATGAACTCCAGATGTGTGCGCCCCTTTGTGCATCTGGCTAACATGGGTCCTGGGGAATTGAACCTGGATCCTTTGGCTTTGCAGGCAAACATCTTAACCACTAAACCATCTCTCCAGTCCTTTAAAATTTTTTAAAAATATATTTTATTTTTTATTTGAGAGAGAGAGAGAGAGAGAGAGAGAGAGAGGAAGAGGCAGATAGAGAGAAAGAGAGAATGGGTTTGCCAGGGTCTCTAGCCACTGCGAACAAACTCCAGACACATGTGCCCCCTTGTGCATCAGGCTTACCTGGGTTCTGGGGAATTGAACCAGGGTCCTTTGGCTTCGCATGCAGATGCTTTAAATTCTAAGCCATTTCCCCAACCCCATTCTTCTTGATTTATTCATTGAGCCATTCATCATTTAGTAGTGTATTATTCAGTTTCCATGATTTTGTGTAAGCTCTATAGCTTTTCTTGCTGTTGATTTCTAGTTTGATCCCATTGTGATCAGATAGAGTGCGAGGAATTATTTCAATTTTGCCCTATTTGTTAAGATGAGCTTTGTGTCCTAATATGTGGTCTATTTTAGAGAATGTTCCATGTGCTGCTGAAAAGAATGCATATTCTGTGGCATTTGGATAAAATGTCCTGTATATATCTGCTAGGTCCATTTGTTCTATGACCTCATTTAATCCAGATGCTTCTCTGTTTATTTTTTGCCTGGATGACCTGTCCATTGATGAGAGTGGGGTGTTGAAGTCACTCACTACCTCTGTGTTTGGTGTTATCTGTAACCTTAGTTCTAATAGCATTTGTTTGATGAAATAGGGAGCCCCCTTGTCAGGTGCATATATGTTTATGTAATGTCCTCCTGTTGGAGTGTGCATTTAATCAATATAAAGTGACCTTCCTTATCTTTCCTGACTAATGTTGGTCTGAAGTCTACCCTGTCAGATATTAGGATAGCAACCCCTGCTTGTTTTCTAGGCCCATTTGCTTGAAACACCATTTTCCAACCTTTCATCCTAAGATAGTGTCCATCCTTTGTAGAAAGGTGGGTTTCTTGGAGGCAACAAATTAAAGGATCCTGCATCTTAGCGGTCTGCAAACCTGTGTATTTGGGTTGGGGCATTGATGCTGTTGATATTAGGAGTTGCTATTGAAAGGTGTGTATTTATTTTTGTCATTTTTCTTGTTTTCTAGTTCTTCTGGTTTTACCTTTGCTCTCTCATATTAACTAATATTTGAGAATGGTTTGTTTTTTTCCAGGTTCCTTATATGTGTGCTTTTCTTTCTCTTCAGCATGGAGGATGGTTTCAAGTATTTTCTATAGAGCTGGTTTTGTCTTCAAATATTCCTTTAGCCCACTTTTGTTGTGAAATGTCCTTCTTTCTCTATCTATTTAAATGGATAGCTTTGCAGGATAAAGTATCCTTGGTTGACAGTTGTTATCTTTCAGAACTTATTATACATCATCCCAAGCCCTTCTGGCTTTTAAAGTTTGTGTTGAGTAATCTGCTGAGATCCTGATGGGCTTGCCTTTGTATGTGACTTGCTTTTTCTCTCTAACTGCTTTCAATATATTTTCTTTGGTGTGTGTGTTTGGTAGTTTAACTATAATATGGTGAGGAGAGGTTCTTTCCAGGTTTTGTCTGGTTGGTGTTGTAAAGGCTTCCTGTATCTGCATTGGCATCTTTTCCCCAATTTGGGAGAAGTTTTCTTCTATGATTTTGTTGAAGATGCCTGCTATGCCTTTGGAGTGAAATTCTTCTCCTTCTACTGTACCCTGAATTCTTGTGTTTGATGGCAATGTGGTAGGTGGAGACTTGCTAGAGGAGAGGTGTTGTTGCAGGGGGCGCACAGGGGGGCCTTGGGGGGGCTATAGTCAGCTCTGCTTTCCCGAAGCTCAGCTCACTCTCCTACTGCTGCTTTCCACCCACTGTGGCCAAGGTGGTGTCCAGCCTCTGCTCCTGCCTCGCTTTCCCCTGCCATCATGGAACTTCCCCTCGGGACTGGAAGCCAAAATAAACAACTTCCTTCCCATCAGCTGCTTTTGGTCAGGAACTTTGTGCCAATAACAAGAACATAACTACAACAGGCGCTTAGCGCCAAGCACAAACCCTTAACCTGGCTCATAATAAGGGCTTGTATGGTCTGGCCCTTGCATTTGTCCAGCCTCAAATCATACCGCTTCCTCCCTTTGATTATGACTTAGCCCCCCTCCCCCCCCCCCCCCCGTGGACTTCGCTCACTGACTTCACTCTCACCTCAAACAACCTGGGGTGTGACTTTTTCTAGCCTGATCAGCACTAAGCATAGGGAGCTTAAGGAGAGGCCTCCTGCTATTCTAAAGATAAATGCTCCCTGCCCCACCACCTAGAGTTTGGCTCTGCTTCTCCCACCACAGCTCATTTCCCTAGTGCCCTCAGATGCTTTTCTGCTGTTTCTGCCCCCTGTCTCCTGTTCAGATGAGTGGCAAACCTAATGGACCCTGGCTCTGGGCCCTGACTTCCTTTTCTCCATTGTTTCCATGGGAGAACCCTGGTGAAGCACAGTGCTTGGTGAAGGAACATGCTAGAAACCACAAGAGAACGCCCTTCCACACTGGCATTCAGCTCTTGGCACCCGCCTTCTCTTACAGCCCCATACATCATAGTAACATCCTCCCTTTCAGCCTGAACTTTAGTAATTTGAATCTCTCTCTCTCTCTCTTTTTTCTTTCTTGGCCCTTCTAGGTAAACTTGTGTCCATTTTGATAATAATTTCAAACAACCAAACTCTGGCCTCAGGCCAGGCGTGGTGGGGCTCACCTTTAGTCCCAGCACTTGGAAGGCTGAGGTCTGAGGACCATCATGAGTTCAAGGCCAGTATGGGCTATTTCGAGTAAGTTCCAAGTCAGCCTGGCCTAGAGTTACACTCTGCTTCAAATTCATTCTCCCTCCACAAAAAAAAAAAAAAAAAAAAAAAAAAAAAAACCAACAATCATGGGCTAGAGAGATGGCTCAGCTATTTAGGCGCTTGCTTGCAAAATCTAAAGGCCCAGGTTTGATTCCCCAGTACCCATTTAAAGGCAGATGGACAGAGGTGTATGAATCTGGAGTTTGTTTGCAGTGGCAGGAGGCCCTCCCACAATCCTTCTCTCTGTCTCTTTGTCTATCTGTCTGTCTGTCTCTCTGCTTGCAAGTAAATAAATAAAAATATTTTTAAAAACAGCAAAGAATTTAGTCTGTCAAGATATCTCAGTGGTTAAAAACAGTTACTTGCAAAAATAAAAAAAAAAGTGAGATAAAAACTGGTTCATTGATTTATTTTCAACTTCTTTTATTTTTCACTGTTATCTTTGTTATATTATTTTTTCGTTCCTATTTAGAGTTTGTTTTGCTTGTACTTTCCCATATATATATATATATATATATATATATATATATATATATATAAAATTTATTTATTTGAGAGAGAGAAACAGGCAGGGGTGTGGTGGTAGTGAGAATGGGCTCACCAGGGCCTTCAGCCACTGCAAATTAACTCTGGATGCATGCACCCCCTTGTGCATCTGGCTTATGTGGGTCCTGGAGAATCGAACAGGGATCCTTTGGCTTCGCATGCAAACGCCTTAATCGCTAAGCCATCTCTCCAGCCCTGCTTGTGCTTTTTCTTCCCCCTCCCCAGATATCAATTGTATATCTCCCTCGCTCCCTAAATTAGTAGGTCCAACCTTTAACACCCAATGTTGCTGTATTTGGAGCTAGAACTTTTTAGGAGATAATTAAGGTTACATGAGGTCCTAACTGTGAAGTCTTAATTGATAGAACCGGTGACCTTATAAGAAGATGAAGATTAAGAGAAAGAGAGGAGAAGAGGAGTGGAGGGGGGGGGAGGAGAGAGAAGTCATTCTTTCTGTGTGTGACAAGGACACAGCAAGTGGGGGCTGGAGGGATGGCTCAGTGGTGAGGGCGCTTTTCTACAGAGCCCAAGAACCTACGTTCAGTTCCCCGGGACCCACATAAAGCCAGATGTACAAAGTGGTGCACGCATCTGGAGTTCGTTTGCAGTGGCTGGAGGCCCTGACATGCCCATTCTCTGTCTGCCTCTCTTCTCTCTCTCTCCTCTCTCTCTCTCTCTGTCTGTCTGTTTGCAACTAAATAAATTTTAAAGAAAGAAAAGGACAATGCACTAACGCACCAGCCACCTGTAAGCCAGGAACGGAATCCTCACCAGAAACCAACCCCAGCTATGCTGGTAACATGATCCTGAACTCCCAGCTCCCAGAACTGCGGGGAAGACAAGTTTCTGTCGCTAAAACACCCAGTCTGCGACACGTTGTTGGCAGCTGAAGCTAAGGCGCCTGTGCTCTTTGTTCCCGAGGGTTCTGGTGACGCGTGCTGTCCTGTCATTTCTGCCCAGGACTCCTTTCATAATTCTTGAGGTGCTCATCTGCCCGTTGTGTTGTTGCTGCTATTTCTAGCTTTGGAATGTCTCGATTTCTCTTTGAACTGTTTAGGGTCATTTTGTTATATGTACATATTCTTGCCTGACGTGTGCTTTTGAAGTTCTGTCACAATGTCTGAGATATCATTTCGCTGTCATCTGGTCTCCACGGCTTTTGTTGAACTAATTGAGAATGCTCATCATGCAATGAGTTGTTTCTCTCAAGTGTCTTTTGTTGTTGTTGTTTTGAGGTAGGGTCTCACTCTAATCCAGGCTGACCTGGAATTTACTCTGTAGTCCCAGGCTGGCCTTCAACTCATGATCCTCCTACCTCTGCCTCCTAAGTGCTGAATTAAAGGTGTGTACCATCACACCCAGCTTCAAGAGTCTTTTTTAAAAATTTTATTTTTACTTTGAAAATGTTTATTAATTTATTTCTTTACAAGGAGAGAGGGGAGAGAGGGAGAGAGAGAGAGAGAGAGAGAGAGAGAGAGAGAGAGAAAACACCAGGGCTTCTTGGCACTGCAAATAAACTCCAGATACATGTACCACTTTGGTCATCTGGCTTTGTGTGGGTACTGGGGAACCAGCCAGGACTGACAAGCCTTGCATCTCACCAGCCCCATCTTTTAGTTGTTTTGTTTTTTGAGGTAGGGTCTCACTCTAGCCCAGGCTGACGTGGAATTCACTATGTAGTCTCAGGGTGGACTCGAACTCATGGCAATCCTCCTACTTCTGCCTCCTGAGTGCTGGGATTAAAGGCATGAGCCACCATGCCCAGCCTGTTTTGAATCTTTTAAAAATATTTATCTATTTTTTTTTTTGAGAGAGGAAGAGTATGGACAAGCCAGGACCTCTTGCTGCTGCAAAAGTACTTTAGACACATGTGCCACCTTGTACATCTGGCTTTACATGGATACTGGGGAACTGAACCCAGACTGGCAGACTTTGCAAGCAAGTGCCTTTTACTGCTGAGCCATTTCCCCAGCCTCCTTTGAATATTTTTAGATCGCTGATTTAATGTCTTTGTTTAGTAAGTTAACGTCTGGGACTTCTTAAATCACAGTTTTTATTGGCTACTTCTTTTTCCTATATGTAAAATATATCTTTGTTTTTTTGAATATCTTCTAGTTTTTTTGAGTGAAAATGAAATCCAGTAATTTTCTGGAATAAACAGTTCTCAGATTGCTAAAAGCTTTGGGATAATATTTACAGTTGTGAGAATATTGATTTTGGAGCTGGGCATGGTGGCGCACACCTTTAATCCCAGCACTTGGGAAGAAGAGGTAGGAGGATCACCATGAGTTCGAGGCCACTCTGAGACTACATAATGAAATTCAGGTCAGTCTGGGCTAGAGTGAGACCCTACCTAGAAAAACAAACAACAGAGAGAGAGAGAGAGAGAGAGAGAGAGAGAGAGAGAGAATATTGATTTTGCTATTTTTTTCAAGTAAGGTCACACTATAGCCCAGAATGACCTAGAACTCACTCTGTAGTGCCACATTAGCCTGGAACTCATGGTGATCCTTCCACCTCTACTTCCTGAGTGCTGGGATTAAAGGTATGTACCACCACACCTGGCTTGATTTTGCTTTTTTTGGGGGGGCGGTTGGGGTTGGTTTCGAGGTAGGGTCTCACTGTATCACTGTGTAATCCCAGGCTGGACTCAAACTTACAGCGATCCTCTCAAGCGCCGGGATGGAAGGTGTGCGCCACCACACCCGGCTGCTTTTGCTAACTTTTAAAAGCCAGTGTCCTCATTGATTTTACAGGACAGAAGATTCCAGTGGCCCTCCCCTCCACCATCACTGCGGACACCACAGCAGTTTGAATTATCGCTCAGGTAACATGCAAAGTGCCAATGCATGCCTGGCCTTCTTCCCTCGCTAGACTGCGAGCGTTCTGTAGGGAAGGGACTGTGCTGTCTTCACTTCCTCCTCCTCCCCTTGCAGGGCAAGGCCGTGTGCCTAGTAAATGCCAGGCTAGTGCTGACAGAAGATTGGGTTGTTTGAAATGCCATGCTTGTGGTGGTGTGAATGAAACGTGCCCCATAGGCTCATGCGCTCTGAATACCTGGTCCCCAGCTGGTGGCACCTCAGGAAAGCTGAGGAGTCTTTAGGAGAAGGTGCCTTGTGTGTTGTTGGAGGCAGATCTTGGGGTTTGTAAGCGTAGCCCACTGGGTGTTCAGAACCAGCTCAGGCAGGCTGGCGACACTTTCTCCACCTTGAAGAAACCTCCGCTTCAGAGCTGGGGACATGGCTCAGAGGTTCGAGGCACTTGCTCGCAGAGCCTGCCAGCCCTGGTTCGATTCTCTTGCACCCACATAAAGCCAGACACACCAAGTGCATCTGGGGCTCACTTGCAGTGACAAGAGACCCTGCTGAGTCCATTCTCTGGATCTCTCTCTCTCTCTCTCCTGCCTTCCTTCTATCTCTGCTTGCAAAGAAATGCAAATAATAGGGCTGGAGGGATGGCTTAACAGTTAAGGTGTTAGCCTGCAAAGCCAAAGGACCCAGGTTTGATTCATCAGGACCCATGCAAGCCAGATGCACATGGTGGTACATGCCTCTGGAGTTCGTTTGCAGTGGCTGGAGGCCCTGGCGCACCCATTCTCTGTATCTCTCTTTCTCTGTCAAATAAAAAAATAATAAAATATTTTAAAAAATAAATACAAATGATAAATTTTTAAAAAGAGACAAAGAGCTGGGCATGAGGGTGCATGCCTTTAATCCCAGGAGGCAAAGGTAGGAGGATCGCTGAGAGTTCGAGGCCACCTGAGACTACACAGTGATTTCCAGGTCAGCCTGAACTACAGTGAGACCCTACCTCAAAAAACCAAAAGAGAGAAAGTGAGAGAGAGAGAGAGAGAGAGAGAGACCTCCTGTAAACCATAAGCTAAAATCACCCCTTTCCTCCCATAAACTGCTTCTGATTGCGTGTTTTCTCCCAGGAACAAGAATGTAGCTGCGATGATAGTATTTCCTCTTAAACCCAGAGGCTCCTTGAGAACCTCTTCTTGCGTTCGTGTCTTCGTAGTGCTGGGGAATTGTATCCCAGTAGTGAGGTTCATCTGTAGGTTATCCTGAGGCAGCTTCAGTCCTGTCAGCATGGCAGCAGGTGACGAGGCCCAGTGTCATTGTGATCTGCTGCTGGCCAAAGGGTTAGCTGTGCTGGCACACGTGACGCCAGCAGCTAAGTGTCGGGCATGCCAAGTCATAGTGGGAGATGTTGATTCCTCCATTTTTTTTAAAAAAATTATTATTTTATGTATTTATTTATTAGATACAGAGGGACAGAGGAGAGAGAATGGGTGCGCCAGGGTCTTTAGCCACTGCAAATGAACTCCAGACGCATGCGCCACGATGTGCATCTGGCCTAATGTGGGACCTGGAGAATTGAACCTGGGTCCTCAGGCTTTGCAGGCAAGCGCCTTGACGGCTTAAGCCATCTCTCCAGCTCTGATTCCTCCTTTTTATTCACTTCCTGTTTAACCTGAGAAAGGCTTTGGAAAACACAGCAGCCAACAACAAGAGAGGAGCAATGGTGTCTGTAGCTTTTCCTGTGTGTGTGTGTGTGTGTGTGTGTGTTTCCACAAAGACCTTCCCTGAAACTCAGGCAGGCTAAATAAGTTGCCTCATCTCTGGGGCTTATGCGCTGAGAGAGCTATGAACAGAGAACACCATCTGCCTCGGGGCATTGGCCAGGTGTGAAGAGGACTGTGAAGTGGTCACCATGAAGCAACTGTGGCGTCAGAGATGGGGGAAGGTAAGCAATCTCAGTACCTGTACAGAAAGGGGGAACCGACTCCAGATCTGTGTGTGTGTGTGTGTGTGTGTGTGTGTGTGCACGCACTCTCCTGCATGTGAGTATGCTATGAGGCACGTGGAGGTCAGAGGACAACTTTTAGAGTCGGTTCTCATCCTCCACCTTGCTTTGAGGCAGGGTCTCTCACGGTTCATCTTTGCATTTAACAAGCTAACTGGCCCGTGAGCTTGCCAGTGATCCACTGTGTCTGCCTTAACTTCTCAGCAAAGGTGTGCTGGGGCACAGACATCCACAACAGCGGCCAGCTTTACACGGGCTCTGGGTGGTCTGAATTCAAGAACTCGTGCTTGCACGAGTGTTTTGTCCACTGAGCCACGTTCCAGACTCTCATCAAGCAAAATGGAGGGGCTCTGAGAGCTTCTGGGATGGGGGTCCTATGAGCCAAGGCTTATCTCCATATTTTACTATAAACTTAAAATTTTTTAAAAATATTTTTGATTAATTTATTTGCAAGCAGATACACACACACACACACAGAGGGAGAGAGAGAGAGAGAGAGGGAACATGCCAAGGCCTCTAGCTGCAGAGGAACTCCAGATGCATGTACCACTTTGTGCATCCAGATTTACATGGGTACTTGGAGATTGAGTCTGGATCATTAGGTTTTGCAAGCAAGTGCCTTAACCACTGAGCCATATCTCCAGCCCTACATTAAACTTTTTTTTTTTTTTTTTTGAGGCAGGGTGTATTCTAGCCCAGGCTGACCTGAAACTCACTCCATAGTCCCAGGTTGGCCTCAAGTTTACAGAGATCCTCCTAACTCTGCCTCTCTGGGGCTGTGATTAAAGGTGTGCACCACCGCACCAGAGTACCTAAAGTTTGACAAGAGAAACTTGTTATCATGGGGCCTCTTCAATTTACTTATATTTCCTCATGTTTTTTTTTTGTTAAAGAAAATACTTCAGTTTCTTTTTATCCATTTGAAAAGCAACTGACCTAATTCATCCTATTAATTAGCTAAATGAAAACACAACCTAGAAAATTTTGCTGACTGTCCCAAAGTCAGGAAGGGAGTAGCCAAGCTGGGATTCCAGAGTGGGTGTCAGCTGTGACTGGGAGTCCAAGGTTCCTGCCACCTCACCCGCAGCCTCCCTGTATGCTGTCTCCCACAGCATCTGAGAAAACACCCTAGCGTGGTAGACTTGAGTCATGGGATATCCTTGTTTGTAAATATCTTGTCTACACCTGACTGTAAATGGTTGGCTTTGTAGTGCCTGGATATTAGATTTAGGATCAAACTTGAGCCCTCATGTGAACTGAGCTGCCAGGTGCCCGTTTTCTCATCTCAGAAATGGGACTCCAGGTCCCTCCAGCCACTGTTCTTTGTGGGTTCTGAGGATCATCGAAACAAAACAAAACAGAAAAAACTTCTCATTGTCACCCCCTTCATTTATTGCAGTAGCAGCAGGAGACTGATGATGTTCAAGGCCTTATTTTCTTTGCAAAATAACAGCACCAGCCCTCTAATCAGAGGTCATTCTCATCCTGATTCCTGACCTGTCAAAGAGACACTATGCTGGAATTAGCTGGAAGTTTGTCACAGTGTCCCCACACCTGCAAGGTACTATGTGGTATCTGTAACTCCACCCAGGACACTCCCTTCATCTCCTGCTCATATTCCAAATGATCATGGGACTCAGACACCTGAATACCTACCAGGCATATATATCTGCTCACCTCCAAGCCCAGCTGTCCTTCATCTTAGTCCTTCCAAAATTCGAGGTCCTGTCCCGTGTTCCCCCATGCCCGCACACACATGTAGCTTACATATGAAAATAGTGATTTTCTTTTCAACATCTGTGCTAACATTGCCTTGGGGATGTGGATGGAAAAAAAAAAAAAAAAAAAAAAACAGATGTTGAGGGTAAAGGCTTTTATTTTTTTCTTCCTAAGACTAGATTTTACGAGAAAGAAGGGCCTAGGAGAAGTCTCAGGAGCCTGACTAAATTTTGGTCCACTGGTCCATCAGAGACCGTCATATTGAGTAGTGGCAAATTCTGGATTCATGCCCAGGTCTTCCCAACACTGCAAACCCAAGGGCTTTCCAAGCTGGCTGGATGCCTCCTACCTTACAAGGGCGAAGCTGCCGCAACAGCTGTGGGGGGAGGGCAGCTGAGTCAAGATCGCTGCTCAGAAAGACAATGGAGACCCTTGTAGGAGAGTCCCCTGGGCAGGGGGACGAACAGGTGTGTGGCGGTGAGGCCAGGGAACAGCTTGAGAGGGAACGACTTGGGACTACTGGGGAGGGGAGACGGGAGATTTAGGAATCATGTCTTTGGCCTTCATCCAGGGCCTTCCCAGCACAATGCTACTTTGCCAACACTGCCCATCGTCACTGAATGCCACTCACCGTGCACCTGTCCCTCCAGCCCCGCACCCCACCGTTCACAGCACGCTTCGATCCCCCCACTGTCCAGATGAGTAATCCAAGGCCAGAGTCGCCCCCGGGACCGCCCCAACTTCCCAGTTAGACAAAGGCAAAACCCCACAGCCCAAGCTCCTCTCCAAATAGATCCCCTGGCGTGTGTGAAGGCGTACCGCTGGATAGAGAAAAAGGGGAGACTCCATGAGGCTGTCGGGGATCCCTGGCTCCCCAGGAGAAGCAGGGAGGCATCAGGCTTCAGGGAAGCTGGGTGAAGATCCCTGGGCCTGGAAGGGACTCACAGATTTCAGGAAATAAACGCAGAGTAGATGATGGCCCAAGATGAATTCATCATTGGGAGGGCACTGCCACCTTGTGGTACGAGCTGAGTACTGCACACCTTCACCTACCCAGGGAGTGCTTGTCTATACTGGAAGATTCTTCTCTTAATTTTGCTCCGATGACAGGGAGTGATGGCTTTGGCTTTGACAGGAAACACAAGAAGCAAGGATGTTGTGAGAAGGAGAGTGAACTCATTTTTTTTTCCTTTGGTTTTTTGAGGAAGGGTCTCGTTCTAGCCCAGGCTGACCTGGAATTCACTATGTAGCATCAGGGTGGCCTTGAACTCACACGATCCTCCCACCTCTGCCACCCTAGTGCTGGGATTAAAGGCGTGCACCACCAAGCCTGGCTTTTAACTCGTTTTTGACCAAGAGTATTTAAAACAGGGAAAACAACAGAAATCCTATTAATTTTGTGCCAACAAAAATGTATTTAAAAATTTAGGCCTGGTTGTGGTGGTGCACACCTTTGATCCCAGCCAGCACTTGGGAGGTGGGGGTGGGAGGATCATTGTTCAAGGTCACCCTGAGACTACATAGTGAATTCCACGTCAGCCTGGGCTAGAGTGAGACCCTACCACACAAAACCAAGAGAGAATTTTGACAGAGAGAGAGAGAGAGAGAGAGAGATGGGTGCGCCAGGGCCTCCAGACACTGCAGACAAACTCCAGACTTGTGCTTCCCCTTGTGCATCTGGCTAACGTGGGTCCTGGGGAATTAAACCTGGGTCCTTTGGCTTTGCAGGCAAGCACCTTAACCGCTAAGCCATGCCTCCAGCCCCTGAGGGAGAGAATTTTCATCAGACCTTAAGCCCTTCTGGACTTGTCCGAGTCCACTGAGACCAAGAGGACAGACAGGGTAGCCCCAGAGAGTTCTCTGCTCCCAAGGCCACGCAGCCGGTGGACAGCAAGGCCAGACGTCGGGCATGCCACAAGGATGGAGGTGTGGAGCCTTTCTCCAGAGCGGACTACCTTGTAGCAAGAATTTCTTGTAAATAACAGTAGCACTTAGCTTCTCAGGCTAAACCACAGAAATTTTATTTTTTAGTTTTTATTGTTATTTTTATTTTTTTTAATTTTTTGAGGTAGGGTCTCACTCTAGCTCAGGCTGACCTGGAATTCACTATGTAGTCTCCGGGTGGCCTTGAACTCCCGGCAATCCTTCCACTTCTGCTTCCCAAGTGCTGGGATTAAAGGCGTACACCACCACGCCCGGCTAACCAGAGAAATTTTAAATGCAAATTGGAGTTTAAGGACACATTAGAAGTCAGAAGAAGTTGGGCGTGGTGGCGCACGCCTTTAATTGCAGAGGCAGAGGTAGGAGGATCTCTGTGAGTTTGAGGCCGGCCTGAGACGACGTAGTGAATTCCAGGTCAGCCTGGGCTAGAGAGAGAGTCCCTACCTCAAAACAAACAAACAAACAAACAAAAAATTCAGAAGGGATAACTATATTGACACACTGAATCAAGCCAAATTTTCAGTGACACTTAAAGAGTGTATATTTCATTTATCTGAAACGAGGGGAAAATGGTTGAGTCTTAAGGAAAAGACCTGCAGGGATTCTGTGCAAAACTCCAGGATTATCTTCATAATGCCTATTATTATACCCACTTGCATTCACTGGGGGCGCAGCCGTTCCATAATGTCTGCTTTTGGCTGCTGAGCCGCGTGAGTACCCGTCATTCACTTGCAAATGCCATGGCAACATGAAATGCAAATTGCCTGAGGGGACTGTTGCCGGATCGTGCCACATAAGCAGCTGCTCATTAAATATAAATCTAGTGATCAGATGGACAAGCGCTAAGAGACAGAGGGGGACGACGGCCAAGTGGATGCCGGCTCACAAATAAGGGAGTCACAGGTCGAGGCGGCACTTTCGGGTGCCTGGGGCTTGCGTGGCTGCTCTGATCCACCTGCCTCCTGGAGTCTGGGCCTCCCAGATCCATTCCAGAGGTTCACGTGTCATCGTGGCCTTCCGGTGGCTGAGGCCAGTGTGCCCGGAGAGGAAGTTTGGTAGGGGGTGAAGGATGCCCATTAGTCCCCAGGTTCTGTGGCAGAGGCTCCAGCACAAGTCTCTGTGGGTTTTTTTTGTTTGTTTGTTTCCTGATTTCTTGGGGGCGCGGCCCAACTTCCTGTTCTCCTTGCTGGGATGTGGCCTCAGTTGCCCTGGGATGCGAGAACTTGGCATGAGTAGGGTGTGGGCTGGGGGACCTTGCTGGCATACCCCTCTTGTGTCTGTGCACGTGGGGAACAGGGCGCTATGCTGCCAGCTGACATTAAGGCCACACATGAGCCAACGGAGAAAAGAGAACTAGGGGGTCCCTAAGAAAGAACCCTAAGTTTGTTCACAGGAGCCTGAAGAGACATTCTACCCAGGGCCAGGAAGTCAGCACTCCACAGGGGTGGGAGTAACTCTTTCTTAGAGCAGGTTTCTCTGGTTGTAAGAGTGCTGCGTGCTCAAAGCCGACCATCAGGACTCCGAGGGCTGAGAGAGAGCAGGGCAGAACGAAGGAAGCTTGAGGAAGCTCCAGGGCTTTATGGGCCGTGATCTAACTGTGGTCAGGCCTGGCAAGTGTGTAGGTGATGTCGCTGTTACTGTCACCTCTTCTCATGAACAGGACGTGGATACATGGCGATTGGATGCTGGTGGCCTCAGTTGAGCCCCCATAAGTGGACCCCAGGACTCTGTCTCCTTCTGTTTGCAAGACTGAGTTCCCCGGAAGGCATGGCCAACACGTACCCCGATCGCTTTGTTCCAGGGAGCATCTCGTGTGTTTGGCAAGTACCCGTTACGTTGTTCATCCTCACAGCAGCTCTGAAGTCCGCATTAATGTCCTTGTGCCAGGGTTCAGGTCGCTCAGGTGGAAGAGCCAACTTGTGTGTGGAGCCCTATGACCGTCAGCCTGGGTCTCTCTGCATCCCTGGGTCCAGCCTAGGAGCAGGCTCAGTAGAGCCACTGATAGATGAGTGTGCGGAGCTTGGCTTCCAGGGCTGCCGAGCGGGATACTGGGGTATCTTCCCGGGGACGGACTCGGCCTGGGAGAGTGAGGGTGACCCTGGGAGAGGCTCACTGGGCTCGGTCCTGCTTGCTCCTCCATGCTGAGAGACACGGCCACATTCCCCTGCAGACCGTCTCGCTGTGCAGGGCGTAGTTGATGGCATTGATCGTGGGCATTGTTTTGGCAACGAGGGCCGGCACCTGTGGGAGGCAGAAAGGTCTGTGAAAGATGCTTTGAAGCCTCCGCACGTCCTGACTCCATGCTCTTCCCCGCTGCAGCCGCTGGGTCCTTGGTTTGCTTTTGCGGTCTCTGAAACTTTCCTGGCTAGTGGTGGGCATGCGTGGCTCATGGAGGGCAGTGGACCCGGTCGCCAAACACACCTGCTTCCTACCTGGGTGTCAGTCTCAGCCCCTTGTCACAGAGCACGTGCTCACGCTATGTCTGGCTGTCCCTGTCATCTCAACCTGGCGTTGCCCGAGGGATGAGAGGGGGGACAAAGGCATCCTCTGTGTCTTGGGAGGCAGCGAGGGAGAGAAAGGGAGACGCAAGGGGACAGGCAGAGCTATACAAAGATGGAGAGACATGCTTGGGCTCTGGAAGGGACTGTACCATCTGCAGCTTGGGGGAGATGGTGCTCACGTCCGCGATGGCCGCGTATAGATACAGCAGGGCATAGGGGCCCCAGCCGAGCAGCAGCATCCTGGCTGGCAGAGTGGTATTCACCTAGGGAGGAACCATCACAGCAAGCATGAGTTTCACCCCAGCGGCCACAGCCCCGTGGAGGAAGGGCGAACTGCACAGAGCAGGCTCTGAGGCGGCGAAGGACCTTGGTACCCATTGGCCTCTCTGCCTTGGAAGGCCACGTGGCCCTAAGCCTGTTACTTATGTTTACTTGACTTCAGTTCCCTTGTCTATGAAACGGTCTGGTACATCTCACCCGCCTGGTGGCAGGGAGTGGGGGTAGGCTAGACTGGATAGAGAGCTTCATTCTAGATCTCTGTTCTCTCAGAGGAATTCTGGACTCTGACTGTGCATACAGGGCTCCCCTGGGCTGGGATGCCCTCAGGATTTAGGCCCAGCTTGAAAACCCTATGCTCAACTACAGCCATCTGGTGAGATCACGTTATCAAATATAACCAGGGGGCTGGAGAGATGGCTTAGCAGTTAAGGCACTTGTCTGTGAAGCCTAAGAACTCCTGTTTGAATCTCCAGATTCCACGCAAGCCAGACGCACAGTGATACAAGCACGCAATGTTGCACATGTACATGAGGGGGCGCACACTTCTGTATTTTGTTTGCAAAGGCCCTAGCATGCCCATTTTTTCTCTCTCTCCCTCTTTCTCTCTCTCTTTCTCAACATAAATAAAATAAAATATAACCAGTGAGTGGGTTGGGGCTGGCAAAGGTGTATGAAGTTAAAATACAATCTAGAGGGCAGGAGAGATTGCTTAGCAGTGCAGTTAAGATGCTTGCCTGAGAAGCCTAACGACCCAGGTTCGATTCTCCAATACTCAGGTAAGCCAGACACACAAGGTGGCATGCATCTCAAGTATGTTTGCAGTGATTTAGAAGCCCTGGCACACCCATTTTCTCTCTTTGCCTCTGTCTCTCTCATAAATAAATAAATAAGTGCATTTAAAAAATACAATCTGGGCCTAGAGAGATGGCTTAGCAGTTAAGCACTTGCCTGTGAAGCCTAAGGACCCTGGTTCAAGGCTTGATTCAACAGGACCCATGTTAGCCAGATGCACAAGGGGGCGCACACATCTGGAGTTTGTTTGCAGTGGCTGGAGGCGCCTATTCTCTTTCCTTCTCTCTATCTGCCTCTTTCTCTCTCTGCCTGTCACTCTCAAATAAATAAATAAAAATTAAAAAAATACAATCTGGAGCCACAAGAGGGCACAAGACATGAGCTCTAGCTTCAGGATGGATTTACAATGATCTTGCTCCACACATACTCTCAGATACTAAACATTTGGTGCAAACTGTCATTGTCTGTTTTTTCATTAACACGTATCTTTTCAATAAAGGAAATTTAAATGGGAAGAGACCACATTTCCTTTGATGTTGGATTCTTAAAACACAGATAATTCTCTTGAATTGTCTCCGTCTGGAGAAAAAGGATGGCTAACACCAATGAAAGGTCCCTCCAGGGAGAAACTAAGGCTGGAGGAGAACTTGTACCTCAGTGGGAGATCTTGCCATCTTTTTTTTTTTTAAATTTTATTTATTTATTTATTTATCTGACAGAGAAAGAGGGAGAGAGAGAAAGAGAGAGAGAGAGAGACAGACAGACAGACAGACAGACAGAGTAGGCATGCCAGGGCCTCTAGCCACTGCAAAGGAACTCCAGATGCCTGTGGCCCCTTGTGTATCTGGTTAACGTGGGTCCTGGGAATCAAACCTGGGTCCTTTGGCTTTGCAGATAAGCGCCTTAAATGCTAAGGCCATCCTTCCAGCCCGGTGCCATTTTTTTAAAAAAATATTTTTTATTTTTATTTGAGATGCAGAGGGAGGGGAGAAAGAGAGTGAAGGGGTGCACTAGCCTCTAGCCACTGCAACAGGAACTCCAGACACATGTGCCACCTTGTGCTTCTGGCTTACGTGGGACTTGGAGAATCGAACTTGGGTCCTTAGGCTTCACAGCAAGCACCTTAACCACTAAGCCATCTCTCCACCCACATCATGCCATCTTTGGAAAGCACTCAGCTTGCGCTGAGCTCCACGGACCCATGATGGTGACCTCAGCTGAAGTCAAGCGAGCTGAGAGGTCTTGTTAACAGGGAAGACAAGGAAACCGCAGTGGTAGGCTTACAGAAAGGGGGAACCGACTCCAGATCTGTGTGTGTGTGTGTGTGTGTGTGTGTGTGCGCGCACTCTCCTGCATGTGAGTATGCTATGAGGCACGTGGAGGTCAGAGGACAACTTTTAGAGTCGGTTCTCATCTTCCACCTTGCTTTGAGGCAGGGTTTCTCACGGTTCATCTTTGCATTTAACAAGCTAACTGGCCCGTGAGCTTGCCAGTGATCCACTGTGTCTGCCTTACTTCTCAGCAAAGGCGTGCTGGGGCACAGACATCCACAACAGTGGCCAGCTTTACACGGGCTCTGGGTGGTCTGAATTCAAGAACTCGTGCTTACACGAGTGTTTTGTCCACTGAGCCACGTTCCAGAATCTCATCAAGCAAAACGGAGGGGCTCGGAGAGCTTCCGGGATGGGGATCCTACAAGCCAAGGCTTATCTCCATATTTTACTATAAACTTAAAATTTTTTAAAAATATTTTTTATTAATTTATTTGCAAGCAGATACACACACACACACACAGAGGGAGAGAGAGAGAGAGAGAGGGAACATGCCAAGGCCTCTAGCTGCAGAGGAACTCCAGATGCATGTACCACTTTGTGCATCCAGATTTACATGGGTACTTGGAGATTGAGTCTGGATCATTAGGTTTTGCAAGCAAGTGCCTTAACCACTGAGCCATATCTCCAGCCCTACATTAAACTTTTTTTTTTTTTTTTTTTTTTTTTTGAGGCAGGGTGTATTCTAGCCCAGGCTGACCTGAAACTCACTCCATAGTCCCAGGTTGGCCTCAAGTTTACAGAGATCCTCCTAACTCTGCCTCTCTGGGGCTGTGATTAAAGGTGTGCACCACCGCACCAGAGTACCTAAAGTTTGACAAGAGAAACTTGTTATCATGGGGCCTCTTCAATTTACTTATATTTCCTCATGTTTTTTTTTTTTTGTTAAAGAAAATACTTCAGTTTCTTTTTATCCATTTGAAAAGCAACTGACCTAATTCATCCTATTAATTAGCTAAATGAAAACACAACCTAGAAAATTTTGCTGACTGTCCCAAAGTCAGGAAGGGAGTAGCCAAGCTGGGATTCCAGAGTGGGTGTCAGCTGTGACTGGGAGTCCAAGGTTCCTGCCACCTCACCCGCAGCCTCCCTGTATGCTGTCTCCCACAGCATCTGAGAAAACACCCTAGCGTGGTAGACTTGAGTCATGGGATATCCTTGTTTGTAAATATCTTGTCTACACCTGACTGTAAATGGTTGGCTTTGTAGTGCCTGGATATTAGATTTAGGATCAAACTTGAGCCCTCATGTGAACTGAGCTGCCAGGTGCCCGTTTTCTCATCTCAGAAATGGGACTCCAGGTCCCTCCAGCCACTGTTCTTTGTGGGTTCTGAGGATCATCGAAACAAAACAAAACAGAAAAAACTTCTCATTGTCACCCCCTTCATTTATTGCAGTAGCAGCAGGAGACTGATGATGTTCAAGGCCTTATTTTCTTTGCAAAATAACAGCACCAGCCCTCTAATCAGAGGTCATTCTCATCCTGATTCCTGACCTGTCAAAGAGACACTATGCTGGAATTAGCTGGAAGTTTGTCACAGTGTCCCCACACCTGCAAGGTACTATGTGGTATCTGTAACTCCACCCAGGACACTCCCTTCATCTCCTGCTCATATTCCAAATGATCATGGGACTCAGACACCTGAATACCTACCAGGCATATATATCTGCTCACCTCCAAGCCCAGCTGTCCTTCATCTTAGTCCTTCCAAAATTCGAGGTCCTGTCCCGTGTTCCCCCATGCCCGCACACACATGTAGCTTACATATGAAAATAGTGATTTTCTTTT
Organism: Dipus sagitta; assembly: GCA_036346955.1. Taxonomy (NCBI): domain Eukaryota; kingdom Metazoa; phylum Chordata; class Mammalia; order Rodentia; family Dipodidae; genus Dipus; species Dipus sagitta. The sequence continues at coordinate 13,968,667 of CM070790.1, forward strand.
CAACATCTGTGCTAACATTGCCTTGGGGATGTGGATGGAAAAAAAAAAAAAAAAAAAAAACAGATGTTGAGGGTAAAGGCTTTTATTTTTTTCTTCCTAAGACTAGATTTTACGAGAAAGAAGGGCCTAGGAGAAGTCTCAGGAGCCTGACTAAATTTTGGTCCACTGGTCCATCAGAGACCGTCATATTGAGTAGTGGCAAATTCTGGATTCATGCCCAGGTCTTCCCAACACTGCAAACCCAAGGGCTTTCCAAGCTGGCTGGATGCCTCCTACCTTACAAGGGCGAAGCTGCCGCAACAGCTGTGGGGGGAGGGCAGCTGAGTCAAGATCGCTGCTCAGAAAGACAATGGAGACCCTTGTAGGAGAGTCCCCTGGGCAGGGGGACGAACAGGTGTGTGGCGGTGAGGCCAGGGAACAGCTTGAGAGGGAACGACTTGGGACTACTGGGGAGGGGAGATGGGAGATTTAGGAATCATGTCTTTGGCCTTCATCCAGGGCCTTCCCAGCACAATGCTACTTTGCCAACACTGCCCATCGTCACTGAATGCCACTCACCGTGCACCTGTCCCTCCAGCCCCGCACCCCACCGTTCACAGCACGCTTCGATCCCCCCACTGTCCAGATGAGTAATCCAAGGCCAGAGTCGCCCCCGGGACCGCCCCAACTTCCCAGTTAGACAAAGGCAAAACCCCACAGCCCAAGCTCCTCTCCAAATAGATCCCTGGCGTGTGTGAAGGCGTACCGCTGGATAGAGAAAAAGGGAGACTCCATGAGGCTGTCGGGGATCCCTGGCTCCCCAGGAGAAGCAGGGAGGCATCAGGCTTCAGGGAAGCTGGGTGAAGATCCCTGGGCCTGGAAGGGACTCACAGATTTCAGGAAATAAACGCAGAGTAGATGGCCCAAGATGAATTCATCATTGGGAGGGCACTGCCACCTTGTGGTACGAGCTGAGTACTGCACACCTTCACCTGGGGTATCTTCCCGGGGACGGACTCGGCCTGGGAGAGTGAGGGTGACCCTGGGAGAGGCTCACTGGGCTCGGTCCTGCTTGCTCCTCCATGCTGAGAGACACGGCCACATTCCCCTGCTGACCGTCTCGCTGTGCAGGGCGTAGTTGATGGCATTGATCGTGGGCATTGTTTTGGCAACGAGGGCCGGCACCTGTGGAGGCAGAAAGGTCTGTGAAAGATGCTTTGAAGCCTCCGCACGTCCTGACTCCATGCTCCTCCCCGCTGCAGCCGCTGGGTCCTTGGTTTGCTTTTGCGGTCTCTGAAACTTTCCTGGCTAGTGGTGGGCATGCGTGGCTCATGGAGGGCAGTGGACCCGGTCGCCAAACACACCTGCTTCCCACCTGGGTGTCAGTCTCAGCCCCTTGTCACAGAACACGTGCTCACGCTATGGCTGGCTGTCCCTGTCATCTCAACCTGGAGTTGCCCGAGGGATGAGAGGGGGGACAAAGGCATCCTCTGTGTCTTGGGAACACTTAGAGGCAGCGAGGGCGAGAAAGGGAGATGCAAGGGGACAGGCAGAGCTATACAAAGATGGAGAGACATGCTTGGGCTCTGGAAGGGACTGTACCATCTGCAGCTTGGGGGAGATGGCGCTCACGTCCGCGATGGCCGCGTATAGATACAGCAGGGCGTAGGGGCCCCAGCCGAACAGCAGCATCCTGGCTGGCAGAGTGGTATTCACCTAGGGAGGAACCATTGCAGCAAGCATGAGTTTCACCCCAGCGGCCACAGCCCCGTGGAGGAAGGGCGACTGGCACAGAGCAGGCTCTGAGGCGGCGAAGGACCTTGGTACCCATTGGCCTCTCTGCCTTGGAAGGCCACGTGGCCCTAAGCCTGTTACTTATGTTTACTTGACTTTAGTTCCCTTGTCTATGAAATGGTCTGGTACATCTCACCTGCCTGGCAGGGAGTGGGGGTAGGCTAGACTGGATAGAGAGCTTCATTCTAGATCTCTGTTCTCTCAGAGGAATTCTGGACTCTGACTGTGCATACAGGGCTCCCCTGGGCTGGGATGCCCTCAGGATTTAGGCCCAGCTTGAAAACCCTATGCTCAACTACAGCCATCTGGTGAGATCACGTTATCAAATATAACCAGGGGGCTGGAGAGATGGCTTAGCAGTTAAGGCGCTTGTCTGTGAAGCCTAAGAACTCCTGTTTGAATCTCCAGATTCCACGCAAGCCAGACGCACAGTGATGCAAGCACGCAATGTTGCACATGTACATGAGGGGGCGTACACTTCTGTATTTTGTTTGCAAAGGCTCTAGCATGCCCATTTTCTCTCTCTCTCCCTCTTTCTCTCTCTCTTTCTCAACATAAATAAAATAAAATATAACCAGTGAGTGGGTTGGGGCTGGCAAAGGTGTGTGAAGTTAAAATACAATCTAGAGGGCAGGAAATCTTGCTTAGCAGTGCAGTTAAGATGCTTGCCTGAGAAGCCTAAGGACCCAGGTTCGATTCTCCAATACTCATGTAAGCCAGACACACAAGGTGGCATGCATCTCAAGTATGTTTGCAGTGATTTAGAAGCCCTGGCACACCCATTTTCTCTCTTTGCCTCTGTCTCTCTCATAAATAAATAAATAAGTGCATTTAAAAAATACAATCTGGGCCTAGAGAGATGGCTTAGCAGTTAAGCGCTTGCCTGTGAAGCCTAAGGACCCTGGTTCAAGGCTTGATTCAACAGGACCCACGTTAGCCAGATGCACAAGGGGGCGCACACGTCTGGAGTTTGTTTGCAGTGGCTGGAGGCCCTATTCTCTTTCCCTCTCTCTATCTGCCTCTTTCTCTCTCTGCCTGTCACTCTCAAATAAATAAATAAAAATTAAAAAAATACAATCTGGAGCCACAAGAGGGCACAAGACATGAGCTCTAGCTTCAGGATGGATTTACAATGATCTTGCTCCACACATACTCTCAGATACTAAACATTTGGTGCAAATTGTCATTGTCTGTTTTTTCATTAACACGTATCTTTTCAATAAAGGAAATTTAAATGGGAAGAGACCACATTTCCTTTGATGTTGGATTCTTAAAACACAGATAATTCTCTTGAATTGTCTCCGTCTGGAGAAAAAGGATGGCTAACACCAATGAAAGGTCCCTCCAGGGAGAAACTAAGGCTGGAGGAGAACTTGTACCTCAGTGGGAGATCTTGCCATCTTTTTTTTTTTTTAATTTTATTTATTTATTTATTTATTTATCTGACAGAGAAAGAGGGAGAGAGAGAAAGAGAGAGAGAGAGAGACAGACAGACAGACAGACAGACAGAGTGGGCATGCCAGGGCCTCTAGCCACTGCAAAGGAACTCCAGATGCCTGTGGCCCCTTGTGTATCTGGTTAACGTGGGTCCTGGGAATCAAACCTGGGTCCTTTGGCTTTGCAGATAAGCGCCTTAAATGCTAAGCCATCCCTCCAGCCCGTGCCATTTTTTAAAAAAATATTTTTTATTTTTATTTGAGATGCAGAGGGAGGGAGAAAGAGAGTGAAGGGGTGCACCGGAGCCTCAGCCACTGCAAATGAACTCCAGACACATGTGCCACCTTGTGCTTCTGGCTTACGTGGGACTTGGAGAATCGAACTTAGGTCCTTAGGCTTCGCAGGCAAGCACCTTAACCACTAAGCCATCTCTCCAACCCACATCATGCCATCTTTGGAAAGCACTCAGCTTGCGCTGAGCTCCACGGACCCATGATGGTGACCTCAGGCTGAAGTCAAGCGAGCTGAGAGGTCATTGTTAACAGGGAAGACAAGGAAACCGCAGTGGTAGGCTTACCTCCTGGCTGGCTGAGCCTCCGATAACATGCGAGCAGACAAAAAGTTGGGGGGAATTAAAGCGGAGGGGGGTCGCTGGGGACACATGCCAGGATTCCAGTCCCAGGGCAGCCCTTACCTTGACCTTCGACCTCCATGGAACATGGATCTCCAACTACAGTACATTTGTAAATCCCTTTTCTAATTCACAGAGATAAAGTGAAGTAGCAGATTAGCATCTTTTTAAAAATGCATTTCTTGGACTGGAGGGATGGCTTAGCAGTTTAGGCATTTGCCCGCAAAGCCAAAGGGCACAGGTTCGATTCCCCAGGACCCACGTTAGCCAGATGCACAAGGGGGTGCACGTGTCTGGAGTTCGTTTGCAGTGGTTGGAGGCCCTGGCGTGCCCATTCTCTCTCTCTCTTCTCTCCCCCTCTTTCTCTGTCAAATAAATACATAAGTAAAAACAAATATTAAAAAAAAAACTTAAAAAAATGAGCACTTGGGCTGGGGACTTTGCCACCTGGGTTTGTATCCAGACCTGCTCTGACTGTGTGTGTGTGTGCGTGCGTGCGTGTGTGTGTGTGTGTGTGTCTGTGTGTGTGTGTATGTGTGTGTGTCTTCTGGTAAGCTCTGACTCCCTGTGCCTCAAGCCAGCCTGTGCCATGGGGAGAGTAAAGCTTTCCTTCTTCACAGCATGCTGACAGAAGGTGAAGTGACAGGACAGATAATGTACCATTAACATCTACTTTTCAACACTTTTTAAAAATATCTGCTTGTTTTGACTCATTTGATAATTGTCTAGGTCACAGAGTTAAGTGAAAATTAAAATAAAATGAGAACGCTAATGCAGAAATTCACAAATACCCAGCAGGGTTCATTTTAAAGCTTCATTTTTCTTGGACAAATGTGCTTGCAGGTATGATTTTTATGCTATGGGGAATAGCCCATGACTATAATTAAATTAAAAAAAAATCTTAAAGCAATTTAAAAGCAGCATTTGAGCTGGGCATGGTGGCGTATGCCTTTAATGGCAGCACTCGGGAGGCAGAGGTAAGAGGATCACCATGAGTTTGAGGCCCCCCTGAGACTACATAGTGAACTCCAGGTCAGCCTGAGCTAGAGTGAGACCCTGCCTTGAAAAAAAACAAAAACAAAAACAAAAACAAAACAAAATAAAATAAAATTAGCATTTAAAGGGTCTTTAATTTTGTGCCAAGCCTTAAATCCCTAGAAGAATTGAGTGAACAGCCTGGTGTGCTGTCGTGCAGGGAGCCCTGGCTCTGGGGGATAAAGGGACTGGAGAATCTGAGCTGCCCTGGTCCTTGTTCCCAAGGGTTTGGAGATTTGAGCAAAGAGAGAGGCGCTCTCCAGCGCTAACAGCCTGCACCCTACGGAAGCCGAAGTTTCTGCTGGTTATTGCAAACCCTGATTGATACCTGTCACACCAGGCATGTTTCCATGACGGGTATCTCTCGTAGCACACGCATGTTTCCCGAGTCCCTGAGGGCGTTGAGGGTTTCTGCTACTCTAGGGACTGTGGCCTTACCTGGAGATGACCTTACCTGGAGATGACCGCTCCTTGCGAATTTCTGCTCCATGAGCCGGTAGGAAGTGAGCGTGATGAAGAGAGGGTATGAGGAAGTTGAAGAAGGCCATGGTGAAGAGGAAACTGATGAAGTTTCTAGAGGCAGGGAGGGGGTAGAGGTGTGGGGGGTCAGCTCCGTGGGATGGCCGGCTGCCCGGGGCCCACCAGCCTCTGTGCTAGACAGTGAGAGGTGGGGGAACTGTCTCCATCAGACGAGTTGAGTTCTCAGAGTATGGCTGCTCCTGATCCCAGCTGAACTCTTCTCAGGAGCTAAGCTGAGGTAGAGGCTCCTTCAAGCCCAAGTGCTAAGCCCTGATCTCCTGTTTGTTCCCCAGCCACGGAGCAATGTAGGAAGTGTGTTCACCAGATGACTAAGGGTAGCAGTGGACCAAGAGGGAGTAATGTTCAATGCACCTATGAGTGACAAGGACACTGGATACTGTGTTAATCAGGAAATCACTGAGCAGGCCAGGTTACGCCTGCAATTCCAGTGCTCAGGAGGCTGAGGCTGGAGGATTGCCTTTAGTTTGAGGCCAGCCTTGGCTACATAGTGAGTTCCAACTGCTATAGTATGAGAGACCCAATTTCCAAACAAAAACAGGCCTGGAGAGGTGGTTCAGCGATTGGAGGCACTTGTTTGCAAGGCCTGCTGACCTGGGGTACCTATGTAAAATCAGATGCTCAATGTGGAGCATGAACCTAGAGCTCATGTACAGTGGCAAGAGGTCCTGGTATGCCCATTCTCTCCATCTTTCTCTTGAATAAATAAATAAACATTTAAAAAAAATCAAACCAAAGGGCTGGAGAGATGGCTTAGCGGTTAAGCGTTTGCCTGTGAAGCCTAAGGAGCCCCGGTTCGAGGCTCGATTCCCCAGGACCCACATAAGCCAGATGCACAAGGTGGCACATGTATCTGGAGTTTGTTCACAGTGACTGGAGGCCCTGGTGCACCCATTCTTTCTCTGTTCTTCTCAAATAAATAAACAAATAAGATAAATAATATACATTTTAAAATTTTTTTTAAAAGTCAAACTAAAGGGCTGAAGAGATGGCTTAGTGGTTAAGACACTTGCCTGCAAAGCCTAAGGACCCAGGTTTGACTCTCCAGATCCCACATAAGCCAAACATAAGGTGTCACAACTGTGCAAGGTTGCACATGCGCACAAAGTGGCACAGTGGGTCTGTAGTTCGAGTGCAGTGGCTAGAGGCCCTGGCTCCCACTCTTACTCTCTCGCATAACGAAAAAAGCCAGTCTGTTGGGCTTGCCTCAAAAAAAAAAAAAAAAAAAAGAAAAGAAAAAGAAAAGAAAAAGAAAATAAATAATTGAAGAGACCCTGGAAAAACCTGGGTCTGGGTCAAGGTCACGGAGGAGGGTGGGAGGGAGGGTTGAACATGAACTGAGGGAGGCCCCCGGGAAGCAGATCCCTGTTTAATGAAGACACATGTCAGAGCTGCTCATAAGCAAGGGTGGGAGGAAAGGGCTGCTGGAAGGACCAAGCCCATGCTGTGGTGTGTCCTGCAGGACATTTGGACCAGGTGCAGTTCACTTTACCTGGGAAGCCCATTATCAGGGGCAGGTGACTCAGCACCATGAGTCAGCATTCTTTGTAAAACAAGTGAATGCAATGTGGTTCTCCTGAAAACAAGAGGGAGGCTAGAACCCATGCGACCATGCCCTAAGGCAATCCCTAAGCCCTACTCTGCCCACCTGGTCTTTTCTTCGGAAGGATTGGCCTGCAGTTCGCGCTCAGGGTCCTCCTAGAATTGATCTCTATGCCAGGAGGCCCCATCCAATGCAAAGCCCTTAACGTTCTTTGACTCTGTTGAACTGGGGGCATGAATCCTTGTAGAAACAAATCAAGTCAGGGCCAAGACCGCTCCTTGCCCGTGATGCCAAAGGGTGGCGGGGCTCCATGACTGTTAGATGGATACAGGCCAATAACTCACTCTGTGATGGTCCTTTTGATCCTCCTAATTGGATCTCAACTCACATAGCATTCCCATCACTTGGCCAACCTTTAGAAGGGGCTTTCCTCAGTCTCACTGCCAGTCTGCCAAGTGGACATCATGACTAAGGAGATGAGAGATTATCAGCGAATGTTGGCATCACCTCAAATGGGTTTTCACCTGGGACATCTTTGTCACGGAGGATCAAAGCCAAGTTTCCCATGGAAAGGACCTTTGAAGCTGCAACTCCCACCTCACCTGTCACCTTTGGAGTAGTCCAGGGTACAGCACGTCCCTAGGGGCTCATAGTCATAGTGGCCCCAGCCCAGCAAGGGCAGGGCTGCCCAGAAGGCAGACGAGAGCCACACAAACAGCACCAGGGCGATGACTGTGCTCCACGCCAGTTGGACACCTGCAGGAGACCGGGGGAGAATACGACATGCGGTGAGGAGGAGGTAATGTGACTGTGGAAAAGAATGGACCCGGGGGAGGGAGGGAATCACCGTGGGATAGTCTTTACAATTATGGAAGTTGTCAATTAAAAAAAAAAAAAGAGTGAACCCCGTGGTCACAGAGTGTCTCTAATTCCCAGTTCTGATTCTTTTTTAATTCTTAATTTAATTAATTTATTTTCTTTTGAGAGAGAGAGAGAGAAAAAAAAATGGGTATGCCAGGGCCTTTCAGCTGCTTTGAACAAACTCTAGATGCGTGTGTCCCCTTGTGAGCATGTGTGACATTGCACACTTGCATTGCCGCGTCTGGCTATGTGGGACCTGGAGATCTGAACATGCGTTCCTAGGCTTCGTAGGCAAGCGCCTTAACCGCTAAGCCATCTCTCCACCCTCCAGTTATGATTCTTAATAGTGTGGGGCTCAGGCAAGTCAGGAATTTCTCTGAGCCTCAGTTTTTATCCCATGCTGGGCATAATACTTCTTAACTCAGAGAACTGCTATGAAGCACTAAAATGATAACGGGGCCTTGGAGAGATGGCTCGTTGTTAAGGTACTTGCCTGCAAAGCATAAGGACCTGGGTTTGATTTCCAGTACCCACAGAAATCCAAATGCACAAGGCAGCGCATGTATCTGGAGTCCATTTGCAGTGACTAGAGGCCCTGACATGCCCGTTGTCTCTTTGAGAACAAAACAAAAAAGGTAATGGGTGGCAGGGTCTCCTAGCAGACATCGTGTGCCATTTTCAGAAATCAGAGAGCAGGAGGGAGGGCCAAAGAGACAGATGTTTTCCCCAAAGCCAAAGTTAAGGTGCAGTGGCTCAAGTCGGGGATGAGGAAGGAGGGAGGCAGAAGTCTGGATTCTCTTCTTTTGGGACACCTCTCCGAACTTGCAGACTGGGGTGGAGGTGGGAAGCCAGCCCGTTTAAGGTCATCCTCAGCTCTATAGGGAGCTTCAGGCTAGCCTGGGCTATGAGAGACTCTGTCTAAAGCAACAACAACAACAGTAACAAGACGATAGTAAACAAAACAGACAGACAATAAAGCCCTCAGCAAACACAGAGTAAGCGGCACAGTGATGTGGCCCGTTGTGATGAGAAGAGCTGCCAGCGCAGGCTGGGAAATCTAGAACTGAATTCGTCTTTACGGAGGTTTGCTATGGGATTATGAAGTGACACGGCACATGCCCAACGACAATCTCACCAATGCAAACACTTCCCCTCCCTTTCCCCCAGCGGTGCTTGGCTGCAGGAGCATCTTCTGTATGCATGATCCCATTAGATTTTCAAAACTAAGCTTGGGTTGGTTTTCAAAGTCATCTTTCTGGGCTGGAGAGATGGTTTAGTGGTTAAGGCGATTGCCTGTAAAACCCAACAACCTGAGTTCGATTCTCCAGGACCCACATAAAGCCAGCTGCACAAAGTGGCCCATGCATCTGTGCCAAAATTTCCTTTGCAGTGGCTAGAGGCTCTGGCATGCACACACTCTCCCTCTCTCCCTCCTTCTCTTGCAAACAACAAACAAATAAATAAATCAAAATATTTTTAAAAATTGGGGACTGGGGAAATGGCTTAGCCGTTAAGGCGTTTGCCTGTGAAGCCTAAGGACCCCGGTTTGATTCCCCAGGACCCACATAAGCCAGATGCACAAGGGGGCACATGCGTCTGGAGTTCGTTTGCAATGGCTGGAGGCCCTGGCGCGCCCATTCTCTTTCTATCTGCTTCTCTCTCTCTCTCAAATAAATAAATAAAAATATTTTTTAAATGTTTAAAAGAAATCATCTCTTAGAGGAGAAAACGAAGGTCCAGAGAGAATTCCTGACTCGCCCTGGCTGCAGCGAGGGTAGAGGCATCCAGCCTTTCCCATAAGTGTCTGGACCTCTTGCATACTTGCTCCCTCTCCTACCTTTTCTGAAACGAGCATCCGCACGCATCTCACGTGTATCCTCCCACGTGACCCACATTCCCAGTCACCCCACATTCTCAGTCCTGACCTCCTCACCCTGCCTCTCATCCCCCCACCAAGCATGGTGTCCCCCAGAGACCTACGCGTGCAGTGGTGGTGGTAGCGCCCCCAGGCGACGGCCGCGCTGCTGCTGATACTTGCCAGCGCCGTTGTGAAGCCCTGGAAACCGTGAGCCTGGCACCCCTCGGAGCCGTAAGGCCAGCGCCTGCGGGAGACACTGGACGCAGTGACCCCCTGATCCCTCCCGCCCTCCCACCTGTCCATTGCCAGCTTGAAAGGTTCCCCGGATGTTCCTGTATAATGTGTCAGCCGGCTGCAGGGGGTGGAGTCACTCAGGCTCTCCAGGCTCCCCGACTTCCCTGCATAACCACTGGGTCTCTCTGCATATGGGACTTCTCCAGCGCAGGAGTGCTACGCCCTTGTTCCACGGGGCTGGGGGGCAAAGAGGCCCACGGGGAGGGTACCGCGTACCCTCAGCCCCATGGGCTAAGCAAGGACTGAGTATCTATCTGTTCACTGTGGGAGGAGGGACCCTCACTGACTCAGAGGCCGGCTCAGCCTCCATTTGCAATGCCCCAAACCAGTTTGCTAAAGAAGACAAATCATGTAAGTATGCTTTATGTAAGCAAGCTGGGTGTGCTGGCTCGCACCTGTAACGCCAGCACTCAGGAGGCTGAGGCAGGAGGATTGCCGTGAGGTCAAGACTCGCCTGGGCTGCAGAGTGAGTTCTAGGTCAGCCTGGGCTAGAGTGAAACCATGCCTCAAAAACAAACAAACAAACAAACAAACAAACAAACAAACAAACAAGGGCCAGAGAGATGGCTTAGTGGTTAAGGTGCTTTGCACGCAAAGCCTAAGGACCTAGGTTCGATTCCTCAGGACCCAAGTAAGCCAGGTGCACATGGCAGTACCTGTGCCTTGAGTTCTTTTGTAGTGGCTAGAGACCCTGGTGCGCCCATTCTCTCCTTTATCTGCCCCCTTCTCTCTCTCAAATAAATAAATAAGTAAAAATAAAATGAAAAAAAAACAGAAACAAAAATAAAAAATGACTTTGCAGACCATGTGGGAAGATCCACGGTGTGCACAGAGCCGGGCGTGGTGGCGCACACCTTTAATCCCAGCACTCGGGAGGCAGAGGTAGGAGGATCGCCGTGAGTTCGAGGCCACCCTGAGACTCCATAGTGAATTCCAGGTCAGCCTGGGCCAGAGCGAGACCCTACCTCGGAAAAGAAAAAAAAAAAAAAAAAAAAAAAAAAAGCTGGGCGTGGTGGCGCACGCCTTCAATCCCAGCACTTGGGAGGCAGAGGTAGGAGGATCACCATGAGTTTGAGGCCACCCTGAGACTACATAGTGAATTCCAGGTCAGCCTGAGCTAGAGTGAGACCCTACCTTTGGGGTGGAAAAAAAAAAAAGGGCAAGTATTAAATTCTAGTCAAAATCCTGTTTGTTTCCACAGCCACTTATTTAGGGCTTTCAAGATAAGATCATTTCAAGTTATTTGTAAATAATTAAATCAACATTTCCCACCATCCATATGAAGTAGGTCACAGGATGTAATTTATCGAAGCAGCTGTTGAGGTGGGAACAACGTAACCCGGTTTCTAGGCTCCGCTACCTGGTTACAACACTTAAGCTCCTAGTCACTATAGCCCACCGGTTCACTGCTCAGCTTCCTCGGCCAAATTAGGGCATGTGTATTTAGCCCAGTTCAGCCTGCCTCCCCTCTGCCCTTGGGTCCATTGTCTGTAGATAAAAATGCTCTGGTCTGGCTGTGCAGGGCCCTAGGTTCAAACCCCAGGCAGGGCCCTAAGGTCTGTGGGAAGGGAGAAGGCTGATACCGGAGGAGGCTGGATATGGCAGCAACGAGGGTATTCAGGCTGATTCCACTGTCCGCCAGGGCCAAGCTCAGCACCAGCAGGTGGATGGGAGTCCGCAGCTCTGGTGTCTTGCAGAAAGAGAAGATGGTCAGCCCATTGAGGCTGAGGCCAGAGAGAGCTGAAAGGAAGGGTGGGTGCTGGTATTGAGGTCCACCTGGGAGTTATATAAGCAGTGTCTGGGGCTTCAGCAACACCCCCATTCCTGCTCCGCATTATTCTCAAGGCGTCATATCTCAAACGGTACGGAGGCACGGCGATCCCACCCCCGGTACTGAAAGTCACAACTCGCCCTGCCCTCTGCCTACTGAGCCCACCTGGGTGAGGTGCTCTGTGGACGCGCTAACAGGGTGACAGAGGAGCAGACCACACAGTGCAGCTGTGACTGTCGCGGTCACTGGCAAGTGCTGAGCAGTCACGTGCCAGGCACCCTGACAAGCACTTTACGTGGACGCTCTCCCTCAATCTCCCCATGTACTGCCAGGAAAGCAAGGTTCAGTGATGTTAGCTAATGGTCCTAACTAATGGCCATATATTTTAGGGTCTAAAGTTCCCTTTTGCAAGGGCCGTGTGGAAGAATGGAGGAACACCTTACAGAGGGGCCAACTTAGACCTCGGAGTAGCCAAGGACAGCGGAGAGTGAGGTGAACCGGAAGGAGGCAGAAGCCTGGCCTTGAATTTCAGCTTGGTCACTCAATTGCTGTATGTTTAACTTTCTTTTTTTTTTAATTTTTAATTTATTTATTTGAGAGTGACAGACAGAGAGAGGAAGAGGCAGATAGAGAGAGAGAGAGAGAATGGGCGCGCCAGGGCCTCCAGCCACTGCAAACGAACTCCAGACGCGTGCGCCCCCTTGTGCATCTGGCTAACGTGGGTCCTGGGGAATCGAGCCTCGAACCGGGGTCCTTAGGCTTCACAGGCAAGTGCTTAACCGCTAAGCCATCTCTCCAGCCCACGTTGAACTTTCTTAACCTTAATTTCCTTCATCGAAAGTGAACTTAGCGAAGGTCGGCCTGAGCCAGAGTGAGACCCTGCCTCGAAAAACAAAACAAAACAAAACAAACAAAACAAAAAAAGGGAACAACGAGGCTGGAGAAACGGCTTTATCGGCTAAAGTGCTTTGTATGTGGCCCAAGAAACTAGGTTTCATTCCCCAGAGCCCACATAAGCCAGATGCACATGGTGGTCCATGTGTCTGGAGCTCGTTTTCAGTGACTAGAGGCCCTGACACATCCATTCTCTCTCTCTCTCTCTTTCCAGGTTCCACGTAGCCAGAAGCACAGTGATGCAAGTGTACAGTGTCTCACATGCACTACAAGGGGTGCATGGGTCTGGAGTTCCTTCGCGGTGGCTGAAGGCCATGGCGCACCCATTCTCTCTCTCTCTCTCTTTCTCTCTCTCTCTTTCTCTGCTTCTGTCTGCCTCTCTGTTTAAAAAAATAAAAATTAAGCCGGGCTTGGTGGCACACGCCTTTAATGCCAGCACTCGGGAGGCAGAGGTGGGAGGATTGCCGTGAGTTCGAGGCCACCCTGAGACTCCATAGTGAATTCCAGGTCAGCCTGGGCTAGAGTGAGACCCTACCTCAAAAAACAAACAAACAAACAAACAAAAATTAAATGAAACAAAAAAGTGGCAAACAAAAGCTGGGTGTGGTGGCACACATCATTAATCCCAGCACTCAGGAGGCAGAGGTAGGAGTATCTCTGTGAATTCAAGGCCAGCCTGGGACTACAGAGTGAGTTCCAGATGAGCCTGGACTATAGTGAGGCCCTACCTAAAAAAAAAAAAAAAAAAAAAAGTGAAGAACAAGAACGGGCTTGGAAGCCTGGCTACTCAGGAGGCTGATGCAGGAGTGCTGCAAGTTCAAGGTCAGCCTGGGCAGTTTCTGTCTGAAAATTAAATGTGAAAAATGGGCTAGGGATATAGCTCAGATGGAATGAGTTCCTAGCTTGCACAAGTCCCATGTTCCATCCCCAGTCTATACCTCCCACCACCTGAAGTGAGGAGCAGGGGGAGGTCCCGGCTTTAATGCTGGGAGAGCATTTACCTGGGTGTCAGTTCATGGGAGAGCATTCCAGAGGGAAGGAGCGGCGTATGCACGGACATAAAGGGGTTAACTTTCACAGCTTGTGGAGGGACCTGGAGAGACCTTCCACTGCCCAGGGCACTGCCTCTCTGCTGTCTGTCAGCACTGCCTTGCTGTGAGAAATGAGCTTATTCCTCCTCTGGGCCTGCCTTGAAGGAGGCCTGCGTCCCACAGGAACCTAGCTGGAGGGTGGACACTGTCGCCTTCTAGGAACTCACTGAGCTTTTTTGGGTGATCCTGGCTTGAGGCAGGGATCTCATGAGTCCAGATAGCTCCAAGGGGAAATGTCCACGGGGGGAGGGGGGGCATGGATGGACAGAGTGGAAGTAATGATGGAGCTTGAGCAAAGGGGAGATAATGAACTTAAACTCCTTGGTATCTATTTAGATGCCAATGTTCCCATTTCACCCCCACAGCCAGCCGCTTAGGGTGTCTAGGCTGTGAGGGTCAGAGAGCTGCAGTGACTTGGGACAAGTCACAGACAGAACAGGTGGCAGGCTTGTTGCCTGTCTCCAGAGCCTTCTGGGGGTCTGATGTGTGGGATTCTTAGCGGAATTCCCAGAGAAAGAATTACACGTTTCTCACGAAAAGTCGGAAGCCTGGCTCCCTGTCACCTCTTGAGCAGATGTCCTCTCTCTAAGTGTCTTCCTTCCTGACCTCTGGCCGGCTGCTTTCTCTGGATTCCTAGTCAGTACACTGCATCCCACAGGGGCCGCCATGAGAAGACCCCCTCCCCTTCACCAGATGTGGGCACAGAGGAGAGATGGCCAAAATGACAAGACACCCCAGCTCCTGCCTGTCTGCCGCACAGCTGAGTCCTGGGTTCTAAGAACTACCGGATCCCTGCTTAGCTCACCTTCCGCCAGCAGTACGGTGCCCACAGCCAGCACCTCGAGCTCCCCGAAGCCAGCTGGAGGGGCCCCGGAGGCTTCCATTCCTAGCCTCCCTTCCTGTCAGCCACCCGGCTCGTCTGGTTCTCTAAAGCCAGACCTATCCTCTTTAAAGGGTCATTCCCACGTGGCGGCACATGGAAGTTATTAGCTGAGACCTTGAACTCCTCCTCTCCTTCTCCTCACTCCATGTCCTCCTCTCGGCCCACGCAGAAGGAGCCTGTTCAGAGATGTACAGAGCAGCCTTTGTGGAGCCACGAAGGCGGGCTTGCCTCAATCCTTTCAGCCTGCTAGGCAGGATTAAGGTCTAGGATCTGAATGGTGTGCGGCTGAGCACTGAATTGGAAAGAATTACATGATTAAAGGAGGGGAGTCCAGGAGGGATTTGAGCTGCAGCTGTCCCTGTGAAATGGGTAGGAGGCAGGCCGTGCTGTGTGCATAGTTGTTGCAAACCTGAGTCCGTCTCTCTCTCCCTCCCTCCGTCATTCCCTTCCTCCCTCTCTCTCTCTCTCTCTGAGTGTGTGTGTGTGTGCGTGTGTGTGCACCCAGGCTTGTATACATGGGAAAGGGTGAAGTTTGGAAAGTCATCTGCTGTCATAAAAAGAACCTTGATGGCTGGAGAGATGGCTTAGCAGTTAAGGCACATGCCTGTGAAGCCTAAGGACCCAGGTTCGATTCCCCAGGTCCCATGTAAGCCAGATGCACAGGGTGGGGCATATGTCTGGAGTTCATTTGTACTGGCTGGAGACCCTGGTGTGCCCATTCTCACTCTCTGTGTATCTCTAATAAATAAATAAATAAATAAATAAATAAATAAATAAAAATATTTGCCAGGTGTGATGGTGCACGCCTTTAATCCTAGCACTTGGGAGGCAGAGGTAGGAGGATCGCCATGAGTTCAAGGCCACCCTGAGACTACAGAGTGAATTCCAGGTCAGCCTGGGCTAGAGTGAGACCCTACCTTGAAAAACCAAAAATAAAATAAAATAAAATAAAATCTTTGAAACAAGTAAAAATAAATAAAAAGAACCTTGACTTGGATTAGAGCCAGAGGTTCTGACTTGTGGACTCACTAGCTATGTGTTCTGGAATGGAACCACTGACGATTTTTCAGTTTTGGCCCTTGCACTGTAAAAGCATCTCTTGTCTATGTCCTTTCCAGTCCTAGTGCTAGTTATAATACATCATGAACATAGATATCAAGGCTTCACTTCCTGTCTTCCATAAAGCTTTTGAGCTATGCAAGCAAAGAACAAACAAAGAAAGAAAGAAACAACAACAAAAAACTCCCAGGGCTGGAGAGATGGCTTAGTGGTTAAGGCGCTTGCCTGCAAGCCTAAGGACCCATGTTTGACTCTCCAGATCCCACATAAGCCAGATGCATAAAGGTGAGGCAAGCGTAAGGTCGCACATGCCCACTAGGTGGCGCAAGCGTCTGGAGTTCAATTGCAGTGTCTGAGGTCCTGGTGCGCCAATTCTCTCTCTCAAATTAAAAAAGTTGGGCTGGAGAGATGGCTTAGCCGTTAAGGTGCTTGCCTGCAAAGCCAAAGGACCCAGGTTTGATTCCCCAGGATCCACGTAAACCAGATGAACAAGGTGGTGCACACATCTGGAGTTTGTTTTCAGTGGCTAGAGGCCCTGGCGTGCCCATTCTCTCTCTCTCTCCTTGCCTGTTGCTGAATCTCTCCCTCGCTCTCAAAAAAACAAATAAAAACAAATATTTTTTAAAAAGTTAAAGAAAATCTCCCGTGCCTCTGGCTTGGAATGAGTGGGCTGAAGTTTTCTTGTAAGTAGCCCAAGGCCCACTCAGAGCTTTGGCTCTCACAGATGAGGTCTTGGCATAAGTAATGTCCTGGCTCAGGATGAAATTCACACCAGGAAACATTGAACGGAGCCCCAGAGGGCTCTTAGCCATACAGATTCAAGATACTCAAGGTCTGAAAACAACTTTATGAATGAGAAAGATGCCAGTACTCCTTCCATTTCAGATGAGGAAACTGGAGCGAGCGCAGCCTGCATTCACGCAGTGACGAGTGGGCGCAGCAGGAATGACAGCCTTGTCTCCATCCTGCAGGGGCAGGGACTTCCCATCAGCACCTTCTGACTCCCTCGGTTCCATTCTGAGAATATCCCGGTCCCAGGGCCTCTTGTCAATCCCTACTGAAGTCTAAACCTTACTCCCCTCAGGGCCAAGCTTGTGGCTAGTTTCTCCAGAACTTTCCCTGACCTTAGTCTGTTCTTTTTTATTTGCTTATTTTTATTTATTTGAGAGTGACAGAGAGAGAGAGAGAGAGAGAGAGAGAGAGAGAGAGAGAGAGAGAGAGAGAATGGGCACATCAAGGCCTCCAGCCACTGCAAACAAACTCCATACACATGCGCCCCCTCAGGCATCTGGCTTACATGGTACTGGGAAATCAAGCCTCGAACCAGGATCCTTAGGCTTCACAGGCAAGTGCTTAACCGCTAAGCCATCTCTCCAGCCCCACTGTGTCTGTTCTTTCTATCCATGCCTTCAAGGCCACAAAAGACATCAAAAGAGAAAGGACAAGGTCAGAAATAAAGTGTAGAGTCACCTAGGCAAAAGACAGAGTGAAGGCATCCCACACAGGAGGAGTAGGCAGCCCCAGTGTGGCAGTCATCAGGGCTGGTCTTGTTGGTTTCTGGGGGAAGTGGGAGGGTGGGAGGCCCCATCCATACTGAACTTGAAGAGAGAAAGAGATGGGAGTCACTGTCTCCTGGAAGCCATTATAGTTAAAAAAAATGCAGGCTTTTAATATTATTTACTTGGTCTTGTGTGTGTGTGTGTGTCCAGTAAGATGTTAGGCCTCGGCTGCTGGGCATGAAAAAGTCAAACAACCAGGTAAGGCATGCTGGACTAGAAAGCAAAGCCTTGAAGTCAGATGTGAAGAATGAATGGAGGACTGGAGAGATGGCTTAGTGGTTAAGGCTCTTGCCTGCATAGACTAAGGACCCAGGTTCGATTCTCCAGGTCCCACATAGCCAGATGCGCATGGTGACGCATGCATCTGGAGTTGGTTTGCAGTGGCTAGAGGCCCTGGCGCACCCATTCTCTCTCTCTCTCTCTCTTTCTCTCTTTCTTTCTCTTCCTCTGTCTGTCTCAAATAAATAAAGTACTAAACTGGTATGGGTCTAGAAAAGACTTTAAAAATGAATGGGGATGGAGAGAGAAAGAGAGAGAGAGCATGTCTGTGAGAGAGAATGAATGAATGAATGTAGGTGCACCAAAGCCTCTTGCCATTGAAAGTGAACTCCAGACACACACACGCAACTTTCTGCATCTGGCTTTATGTGCATAGTGGAGAACCAAACCCAAGTCAGCAGGGCTTTGCAAGCAAACACCTTTAACTGTGAGCCATCTCCCCAGCCCTTAAAACCCTCTGTAAAGCCTCTGGACCCTCCCTGGATCATGACACTGTGAGGACAGTAGACCTCTGCCTTCCTTCAGAGATTCCCTTTGCCTTTGGAATGGCTGGTACTACCCAGAGGAGTCCCGCTGAGACCTTAGGGTACTGAGACTGTGTGTCCATGGAGCATTGAGGGGAGGCAGATGTCTGCTCAGGAGCACCCAGGAGACCCCTCCAAGAACTCTCCTAAACAACAGACTCCTTCCAGATCCTGTATGGACATGCACACAGAACTACTAGCAGAACTGAGTATTTACAACTTATGAAAGGGATTGCCTTCCTTAGGCAGTGACAGACCAGCTGGGTTAATTTTATTTTATTTTTATTGACATTTTAAAATTATTAATTTACTTATTTGAGGTGGAAAGAGACAGACACACACACACACACACACACACACACACACAGAGAGAGAGAGAGAGAGAGAGAGAGAGAGAGAGAGAAGGAGGGAGGGAAGGGGCACATCATTCTCCCACTGTAAATAAACTGTGGACATATGAGCCACTTTGTGTATCTGGCTTTATGTGGGTACTGGGAAATCGAACCCAGGCCATCAAGCTTTGCAAGCAAGTACCTTTAACTGCTGAGCATCTCTCCAGCCCCATTTATTGAAAATTTTTATACAAATGTATCAAGTGTATAATGTATCCTGAATATGATCCCCTCCCACTGAGCCCACCCTCCTTTCACTGAACTCCTTCTTCTCCCCAAATAATCCCTCTTGTACTTTGATCTCTCTGTGTGTATATGTGTTCAACTCGTTGGTTTGTTAAAAATATTTTATTTATTTATATGAGAGAGAGAGAGAGAGAGAGAGAGAAAGAGAGAGAATGGGCACACCAGGGCCTCCAGCCACTGCAAATGAACTCCAGAAGCTTGCGCCCCCTTGTGCATCTGGCTCACGTGGGTCCTAGAGAGTGCAACCGGGATCCTTCGGTTTTGCAGGCAAAATGCCTTAACTGCTAAGCCATCTCTCCAGCCCTAACTCGTTGAGTTTAAGTAGGGTTGCCTGCATGAACATGGGCAGGAAATTATTTACCAGAGCTTGTATAACTAACCAGTGGCTACAACTTGGTTGGGTTAATTTTCATAAGCATTCTAGGTTGAGAAACTTTACTTCCTTTTACAAGCGGAAGAACTGGGAATTGAACCTAGGAAGTTGACCCTGGAGGTTGGGTTTGTTCTAATGTCTTCACAGTCTTCAGGGAGCCTTGCTCTACTTTTCCCAAAGAGAATACCACAGCAGAATTTCCAGAGGTTCTTATTAGAAGCCAGAGTGATGCCTCCACTTCTGCTGAGGCCAGCACCTCAAAGAGACAGATCCATGTTACCCATAGCCTGGTTGTGTGTAGGAGGTGAGGTCCCCCCCCCTCGCCCCAAGACTGGGTGATTCAGGAAGCAATAAGCTGCTGAGTGCTGTGGCTGGGGCTCCCCTCGCTAATCCCCAATCTGTCTGTGCTTATCCCACGGCCTTGGGTGGGGGCTGGGGAATTACAGGGCTGGCAGTGGGGTGCAGTCCAAGGACAGGCCCCTGCTTGGGCCAGAGAGGAGCCAGGAGTCATGTGGCTGGCCGTGGGCATGCTCTGGCTCCTGGCCCTTGGGGGGCCTCACCAGGCCCGGGGCTTCTGTCCCTCTCAGTGCAGCTGCAGCGTCCACATCCTGGGTGACGGCAGCAAGGCCAGGTACGACACCAGCTGCAGGGTGGGTCACTCAGCCCTCACGGCTCCCATGGGCTAGGCAGGGTTGGGGGAGAGGGGTGTGGAAGGCCAGAAGCTGCCCACGGGAGCACCAGTCCCCTGCTCCCTGTCTGATAAATACAGACAGTCTGAATTCAGGACCCTCACACTATGGCTGGGTGAGATTCTCAACTTCCTGGCCCTTTGAAACCCAGGGTCTTATGGTTGCAATCTGCACCATGTCACCTTCAGTAGATGGAGATTCCAGGTTCTTTCCCCAGGGGAGAGGGGGCATGTGTGTGCCAGGTTCCGGAAGTCCTTCCCGAGTCCTTCTCCGGGCTCCTAGTGGAGAAGATCCCACTTTAAAGGTCCAGGAAGCTTGCTCCTTAGCTCATCTGTTACCTTCCCTTGCTGCCTTCTTGGCTTCGTTTCTGGGTCTCCCAGTTCCTTTCCCAGGCCTTTTCCATTCCCGCGCCTGACCTCCATGACATTCCTAGTGACATTCGTGTGCTGTTGTCTTCTGAGCCGCATGTCTTTTCCTGCGTTCCTTACTTTGGGTCTCCTCCAACAGCACCAAGGGACCTCGGCCCTGACCCCTCTCGTGGGAACTCTGGAAGACCAAAAGTGTCCTCTTCGCTGTCCTCTCCTCCTCCCCTTCCACGGACCTTCCCAAGCTCCTGTGCTTGGCGGACCCTTGCTCTTCCCACCCAGCTCATTTTCTTTCTCTCTTCAGATGCCATTAAGTCGTCTTTCCTCCAGCTTCCCCAGTGTGTTCTCCGGACCTCTGTATTTCCTAAGGGTTTCAGTACCTAGCTCGGGGTCTTTCCTATGAACGTTTCAGCCTCTGGAGTTCCATCCTCCATTACTATTTGTCTTAGATGGGCACTGGAGGACCACTGATGATTTCTGATCAGGAAAACAATGTTGTCAGAACCACCATTTCAGCGATGCTGGCAATGTTGGGTTTGCTGGGGCAATGGAGGCAGAGAATGGAGAGGACTACATAAGAAAAGACACCGTATATGTTAAGAGGAAGAGTCCCTTTTTTGTTTTTTCAAGGCAAGCCCAACAGACTGCCTTTTTTTTTTTTTTAATGAGAGAGAGAATTGGCACGCCAGGGCCTCCAGGCACTGCAATGGAACTCCAGACATGTGAACCCCCTTATGCACATGTGACTTTACATACTTTCATCACTCTTGGCTTATGTGGGACCTGGAGAGTCAAACATGACTCCTTAGACTTCACAGGCAAGTGCTTTAACTGCTAAGCCATCTCTCCACCCCTCCCCCTGTTTTTTTTTTTTTTTTATTGAGTCAGGGTCTCATTATAGCCCAGTCTGGTCTGGAACTCACTCTGGAGCCCAGGCTGGCCTCAAACTCATGGCAATCCTCCAGCCACAACCTCTTCAGTGCTGGGATTATAGGCATGAGCCACCACACCCTGCTAAGAGTCCCTCTTTTGGCCTAAGCATCTGATTCTTTCACTCATGTGGAAGTTTCCTCTCACCAATAAAGATAGTCTGATCCCTGAACTGGCCTGGGAAATAGCCCCCAGTCAGGGTGGTGGGTGCTTTGTCACCCTGAGCACGAAGGTGACACCATCCTCAAAGAGCACAGGCCTCAAAGTCACACAGCACTGGAGATGGAACCAGTCCCAGAATCCATGAATTTGGCATTTTTTCCAGAATCTTTCTATGTGGAGATGCTGCTATGGGTAGGAACCAGAGGAGAGTACAGTCAACCTTTGGATGGAAAATAAAATGTCAAGGGCAACTTCTGGAGGCACTAATGTCAGCCACTGGTCACTCCCTCCTCTGAAGCCAGAGCTCCTACCTGACAGTCCCACAGATGATATACATCAGCCCATCTGCATGGAGTCATGGAGTGTCCTATGAGAGGGACGGGACCATGACAGACTGCAGAAGGAGGCTGAGATAACAAAAGGCCGGAGACATACACTGTGCACTGAAATCAAGGCCGTCTTTGCATCTCAATGCCTTCCTCGCACCCAGCTCTAACCAGGGCCTGTCGAGAGCTGCCCGTGACACCCTGGCTTACTCCATTGTCCTACGCGCTTGACATAGGATGTATCCCTGTGGTCACTGCTCTTGCTGAAGCAGTCTGGGTACTTGAATAGGTGTGTGTGGGGGCTCTTTGTGCCCAGTGTGTGCTGTTGGCTTGTGTTGGGCTTCTTGTTGCATTTTGATCCCCCCACTGCCACCTTCTCCCCTATCTAGGACCAGCTTCCCTTCCTCCCGCGCACATCCACACCATCCTGATTTACGAGCTGGTGGTATCGGTGCTGCCGATGCTGCAGGGGTCATGTGCCGTGACTCTGTTTTGCTTCTGAATTGCTCATTGCTTGGTAGGAGTTTCATGCCTTATGGGAGGAATATGAGCAGGTGGGAGTATCCATGATACTATCTACCAGAAAAAAAAAAAAAGGCAAGCCCATGAGGCTTAGAGTCAAGCTGACACAGCCTGGTGGACAGGGACGGCAGGTTTGATACCATGGCAGCCTGAGTGGAGCAATGTGCGGTGACATTACAGAGGACAACCTCTTTTATCAAAGCCAAAGATGACCCTCCCCGCCAGTATCAGCACAGAAACCTTCCACATGAGACCGGCACTGCCCAAGGGCTGGGTCCCCATTGCCCAGCCCCCATGCCTCACTGTCTCCTCGAGTTGTTTCCTCCCATTCTGTCTTAGCTTATGCAACTGGGCTATTCCCACACAGCTTCAAATTGCAAGCTCCCCGCAGGCAATCCTGCTTCCTGTCATGTCGCTACCCTCAGTTTAGAACGTCCACCACCTTTTGGGCAGGAGCTCATAAGGCTTCTCTGATCTACTGTGCTGAGATGCAGAGATGTGTGAGCGATCCACAGGGCTAGGCTCTTGCCCTAGCTGGTGTGTTATCTCATTTTGTTCCCATAACTTCCCTGTGGTGGTAGAGTTTCTTATTAAGGGGAAACTGAAGAAAAGAGCGGTTACATAATGTATCTAAAGTCACACATCCAGCAAGCAAAGAGCCCCGATGAGACTCCAACTGTGGCCAAGTCCCAGCACTTAGCTTCCTTGATAGTCTCATGGCCCCTCCTAGTCGGTACCGACTTGGGACACTTCCACTTTATTTTTTGGTTTTTCTACTTTTCGAGGTAGGATTTCACTCTCGCCCACGCTGACCTGGAATTCACTATGTAGTCTCAGGGTGGCCTCGAACTTGTAGCAGTCCTCCTACCTCTGCCTCCCGAGTGCTGGGATTAAAGGCGTGCGCCACCACACCTGGCTTACTTCCACTTTTTGAGGTCCTTCATATGTGTACACACACACACACACACACACACACACACACATTGGTGTTTTGGAGGTATGGTCTCACTCTAGCCCAGGCTGACCTGGAATTCACCATGTAGTCTCAGGGTGGACTTGAACTCACAGTGATCCTCCTACTTCTGCCTCCCAAGTGCTTGGGATCAAAGGCATGCACCACATATGTACATATTTTTTAATATATTTTTTGTTTTTTATTTTTATTTATTTATTTGAGAGCGACAGACAGAGAGAAAGAAGCAGAGAGAGAGAGAGACAGAGAGAGAGAGAGAGAATGGGCGTGCCAGGGCCTCCACCCACTGCAAATGAATTCCAGATGTGTGCGCCCCTTTGTGCATCTGGCTAACGTGGGTCCTGGGGAATCGAGCCTCGAACTGGGGTCCTTAGGCTTCACAGGCAAGCTCTTAGCTGCTAAGCCACCTCTCCAGCCCATATGTACATATTTTTAATGGTGAAAAGACAAAATGGTTACCCAGGTGTAATTTGGCAAAGAAGCACCTTCAGCATTGACGTGACGGTCACATGTGGTTCATTCGCTGGTGCATGTGCTGCGGGCTGCGGTGCGGCGTATATAGTCCCTAGGGGCGAGAACTTCCAGGCCCTGCACTTGGCGTCCTTGTTAGCAAGGCAGATCTGGGGACCTCCTAAGGAAAGTGGTGGTGCGGAGATTGCTGACTTGGTAGGACCTTTGCTCAACTATCCCCTCCCCCCAACCCTTTCTGCACCAGGACGGTGGTGTGCAGCGACCCCGACATGACCCTGCCCCCAGCATCCATTCCTCCGGACACGTGCCGGCTACGCCTGGAGCGCACGGCCATCCGCAGGGTCCCGGGCGAAGCCTTCCGGGCGCTGGGCCGCCTGGAGCAGCTGTGGCTGCCCTACAACGCCATCAGCGAGCTCAGCGCCCTGATGCTGCGGGGCCTGCGGCGCCTGCGCGAGCTGCGCCTGCCCGGGAACCGCCTGACCGCCTTCCCCTGGACCGCGCTGACCGACGCCCCCAAGCTGCGGCTGCTGGACCTGCAGGCCAATCGCCTCTCCGCCTTGCCGCGCGAGGCCGCGCACTTCCTGGTCAACCTGACCTTCCTGGACCTCTCCAGCAACCAGCTGCTGAGGCTCCCCCAGGAGCTGCTGGACACCTGGGCTCACCTGAAGGCCGGGCCCTCCCTTTCAGACCACCACACCAGGTTGGTTCTAGGTAAGAGATGGCGTCTTCCACTTGGAATCATCCTGATGCGCCTTGGAGTGTGGGGTGGGGAGGAGGGAGTCTTGGGCAATTTTCCAAGCCTGAGTCTGATTCTGTGTCCACCTTCTACGTTTAATGGAAGATGGAGTGAGACCCTCCAGAGTTGCAGGGTTTGGGGCTGAAGAGATGCCTTAGTAGTTAAGGCACTTGCAAAGCCAAAGGACCTGGGTTCGATTCCCTCAGGACCCACGTAGGCCAGATGCACAAGGTGGCGCGTGCGTCTGAAGTTCGTTTGCAGCTGCTAGAGGGCCTGGCGTGCCCATTCGCTCTCTCTGCCGCTTTCTCTCTCAAATAAATAAATAAATAAATAAATAAATAAATAAATAAATAATTTTTTTTTTAAAAGGAGTGGCAGGCTTAGTTGCTGAAGCCAGTTGTAACAGGGCAGTTTACATTCCAAAGACAGAAACACGGGAAATGGGATGCAGCAGGTCCTTCTAGTCAACGGAAGCCCTCCCCACCCCCACCTGCCGGGACACTCAGTTTCCCAACCCAGGGTTGAATGCATTGGCACACGGCAGTAGCTGGCCCCTCTGTCTCTTCTGTCCCTCCTTTGCTCCTAATGAACGGAAGACTACCAGGTAAACTTTTTCTGTCCAGGGCATCTGCCTGGTGGTGAGGTGGTGGTGCAGCCTAACAAGAAAATCCATTAAAAATCCATTAAAAATAGTAGAAAAGGCTAATGACCCATTTGTCTTCCTTTTCCCCATTCTAATCCTTTCTCCTTCTCCCAGAAGATAGGCACTAATTGCCGTGTTTATTTGGAAGTTGTCTTTTACAATACATCTACATGCTCATACAAATATAGACATACACAAAAAAGTCATGGTTGGACTTTAAAATCACATGTCTTAATCAGCACTTACTTTTTCACCCAACAACATATCCTGGACATATTTTTTAAATGAGACAAATTCATTTACTAAATACCGAAAAATGTTCCATGATATATAGTTCCCCAAAGAGCACAGCAGCCATTCCCCCTTCGAGGGCCCTTGGATTATTTCCACTGTTTCATTAACACCCATGATGCCGCAGAGACTATTCTCAGCAATGCAGTCTTGTGAGCACATGCTAATGTCTCTGAGGGATAGGAGCTGAGAAGTGAAACTGCCAAGTGATGGCGCATGCATATTAAATATTTTAGAACCAATCAGAGAGTTTCTCAGTGACTGGTGAAATCCTTACTGTGCACCACTAGTGTGTGTCACCAGTCCATTGCTATGGTCACCCACTTCTCTTTTCCTTCTCTTGAATTCCTCCTCCACTGAATCCCTTCATCTTTTCAACTATTTCTCTCTCTCTGTCCCTCTCTCTCTCTTTGGTTTTTCGAGGTAGGGTTTCACTCTAGTCCAGGCTGACCTGGAGTTCACTATGTAGTCTCAGGGTGGCCTTGAACTCACAATGATCCTCCTACCTCTGCCTCCCAAGTGCTGGGATTAAAGACGTGTGCCACCACGCCCGGCTTAACTATTCTCTTTGCTATTTTGATGTCATCATTTTTCCCCTTATCATGCAGGTCTTGTGTAAGTAGTGTCAACCACCCTTAGTATTTTTGAGTGATTTCCAATTCTTTTTTTTTTTTTTTTAGGCAAGCCTAACAAACTGGCATATGTATATACATAGTTTATTTTTATCTATTTATTTGAGGGTGACAGACACACAGAGAGAAAGAGACAGATAGAAAGAGAGAGAATGAGTGTGTGAGGGCCTCCGGAGACTGCAAACGAATGCCAGATGCATGCGCCCCCTTGTGCATCTGGCTTATGTGGGTCCTGGGCAATCAAGCCTCGAACCAGGGTCCTTAGGCTTCACAGGCAAGTGCTTAACTGCTAAGCCATCTCTCCAGTCCTTTTTTTTTTTTTTAAATGAGAGAGAGGGAGAGAATTGGTGCATCAGAGCCTCCAGCCACTGTAATTGAAATCTAGATGCATGCAGTACCTAGTGTGCGTGTGCAACCTTATGTACTTGGTCATCTTGTGTCTGGCTTACGTGGGACCTGGAGAGTCCTTAGCTTCGTAGGCAAGTGCCTTAACTGCTGAGTTATCTCTCCAGCCTGACTTCCACTTCTTGATGGGGCAGTGATCAATCTTGGACTGCAGATGTATTTAGCAAATGATGCAGGCATCAGATTTTTTTCTTTTCAAATTATTTGTTATTAACAACTTCCATGATTGTAAACAATACCCATGGTAATGCCCTCACTCCCCCCACTTTCCCCTTTGAAATTCCATTCTTCATCATATCCCCTCCCCCTCTCAATAAATCTTTCTTTTATTTTGATGTCATGATCTTTCCCCCCTATTATGATGGTCTTGTGTAGGTAGTGTCAGGCACTGTGAGGTCATGGATATCCAGGCCACTTTGTGTCTGGAGGAGCACATTGTAAGGAGTCCCACCCTTCCTTTGGCTCTTACATTCTTTCCACTACCTCTTCTGCAATAGACCCTGAGCCTTGGAAGGTGTGATAGAGATATTACAGTGCTGAGCACTCCTGTCACTTCTTTCCAGCACCATGATGCCTTCTGAGTCATCCCAAGGTCACTGCCATCTGAAAAGAGAAGGTTCTCTACCAAAAGTGAGAGTAGCATTAATATAAGGGTATGAACATTAAGAGAAGTGCTTACAGGGCAGTTTGATGAGCATAGTATATACATTTAGTCAGACAGCAGCAGACGTTACACCCCTAGGGCTGTTTTAAGTTTTCAGTATCAGGGATGTATTCCCTCCCATGGAGCGGGCCTCCAGTCCAATTACAGGGCAGTTAGCTTCCACCATGGCAGACATGTCACTATTGCACCCATTGGCTCATTTGTCCTGGCTGGCCAAATATAAGGCTTGCAGTGTCCACTGTTGAGTATCTTCACTGGTGATTTCTCTCCCATTGAACTGCATGCAGAATGGCTTCTTCCGGCTTTCTGTCAGCTGGTCTACATGGAGGAGGTTATCAGCTCAGTTCCAGCAGGATTTCTCAGTGGCTTTGCAGCTCAAGTATGTGGAGTCTTCAGCAATAGGGTCTTACCATCTATTCCTGGTGGGAAACCACAGGCATCAGATTTTGATGTGACAGGGCAAGGAGGTAGGAGAATATGTTGGCACCCTCAGCCTGTGCTGAAAGGCACCTGAGAGTCAGTGATGTACAATCTGATCTGAACACATTTTACCCAATTTTTAAAATTTATTTTTGTTTATTCATTATATGAGAGAGAGAGAGAGAGAGAGAGAGAGAGAGAGAGAGAGAGAGAGGGAGAGACAGGATGAGAATGGGTACACCAGAGCCTCCAGCCACTGCAAACAAACTCCAGACACATGTGCCACCTTGTGCATCTGGCTTACATGGGTCCTGAGGAATCAAACCTGGGTCCTTTGGCTTTGTAGGCAAATGTCTTAACCGCCAAGCCATCCCTCCAGTCCCCCATTTTTTTAAAATAAAGGCATTTAGTTTCTTTTTCAAAAAATATTTTGCTAGAAGGGTTAAGTATTATAATTTTACATGATCATAATATATAATAAATTATCTTTCTGACCAACAGGTACCATTTAAGTGAACAGCTTGTCCTGGGTTTTGCTTCTGCAACACCCAAATACAACTACAATTAGCATGTCTCTGATGGCCTACCCAATTTTTTGACATTCTTCTTTCTAATTGTATAAACCATATCTATCTATGTAGATGTGTAAGACATTCTGTATTATTAAGACTCACCATCAAACATTAGCAATACTTGGGTACATCACATTAAATGCTCCCATTATGTCCTTCAGAAATATATGTAAGTAATGAAGATATGATACCCCCTTATCTACATCGTGTTGTTTGACAGAATTGGAGTAATGACCTGATTTCAGTTCTTTAAAATTTGTTTAATGTTACATAGGACTGGGGATATGATTCTCCAACCTCCTCACCTCAGTTTTTATCCCATCCAGGCTTGTGTACAAGAGAACTGTTACCCAGAGCAGCCTTCTTCATTGCTGGGGGGGGGGATGCTGGCAGTGCCACTTTTGCTGGGAAGAATATGGGACCAGGGGTTAGTGAGGCAGCTTTTTTAGAAGTGGAATTAGGTATGTTGCAATTACTGCAGAAATTCCTCCCAGTGGCGGCTTGAAAGCATTAGCTTGAGTATGGCTACTGTAATTGCATTTTGTCAGTATGCCGTATGGCCTGTCCACTGCTCCATGATGTATCTTTATGAAGACAGCAACCGTGAGGGGACGATGAAGATGAAGAGCCAGATTTAAGGTCACCCAGCCAGCAAGACAGGCAGCTGGACCTGGAGCCAGTTCTGCTGACTGTGAGCTGAGACCTGCTGTATCTTACCCGAGGAGAAACGGAGCCGGGCCTGTGGATCCGCATGTCTGGCATTCATCTCTCGCTGTCTCTCTCATTCCCGCAGGGCTTCAGGACAACCCTTGGGTATGCGACTGTCGGCTTTATGACCTGGTCCGCTTCCTGGATGGCTGGGCCCCAAACTTGGCCTTCATCGAAGCTAGACTGAGATGTGCCAGCCCACGCAGCCTGGCTGGAGTGGCCTTCAGTCAGCTGGAGCTGAGGAAGTGTCAGAGCCCAGAGCTCCGTCCAGGGGTGACCAGCATCTTATCCCCTTTGGGCAGCACAGTATTGCTACGTTGTGGAGCCACAGGGGTCCCGGGGCCTGAGATGAGCTGGAGGAGAACCAATGGACACCCGCTGAGCGGCACAGGTATGTGAGCCGCAGGTACTTCTGTATGGAGTCCTGCACTGGGGTGGGTGGGTGGGTCCGTGTTGTAGTGACCTTCCCATTGCTGGCATAAAAGCACCCAACCAAAAGCAGCTGATGGGAAGGAAAGGTTTCGTTTTTGGCTTACAGTCTAGAGGCGCACCTTCATGATGGCAGGGGAAAGCGTGGCATGAGCAGAGGCTGGAAATCACCTCTGTCACGGCAGGTGGAAATAGCAGCAGGCCTGGGCGAATTAACCGTCCAGGCCCACCCCCAGCAACACACCTCCTCTAGCAAGGCTCCACCTCTCAAATTGCCGCCAGCTGGAAATGAAGCATGCAGAACACGGGGGCCTATGGGGGACATCTGATTCACACCACCGTGGTCAGCATCCTAACTGGGGAGTGGGCCATGTCAGGAGGAAGCAGTGTGAGTGGGCTGCCATCTGTCTGAATGGACTTGGATAGGACTTGTTCAGACTCAGAGTGCAGGGAAAATGGATTTACTGATGATGATAGCTCCTGTTGTATCTCATTATTAAATACCATATCAGAAACTCAGGGCCCATCTTGGGGGTAATACAAAACTGACTTTAAAGGCATACGCCACCACACCTGGCGATCCCTTATTTTTTCTTTTATACAAGTAAACAGAGTCTATCTGACTCCTGAGTATGTGCTGCTCTGGCTGGGCTTCGTGGGCAGAGCTGGATTACCACGTCACGGCGGCAGTGGGCTCGGAAGTCACAGCCATCTATAGGCAGAAAGTAGGATCAGGAGAAAAAAAATTCTTAATACCTAACTGAAAACCTCACATCCCTCCCAGCTTTCTTCTGTCTCCCTCAACTATGTTGGCAACTGTTGCTCTAGAAAAGTAGGTTTGGGTCAATTTATGAAGTGATTAAAAAAAAAAAAAAAGGCTCCACTCTGTAAAGCAGAAGATAAAAATGTTCTGACTGAAGCGGCAGTGGTGGGTGGGAGTGAGCAGGGCCCTTTCTTTTGGGAAGGGTCTCTCCTTAGCCCAGGCTGACCGGAAACTCACTCTGTAGCCCAGAGTGGCCACAGACTCATGGTGATCCTTTTATGTCAGCCTCCCGAGTGCTGGGATTAAAGGCGCATGTTACCTCACCAGCCTAAGGTGCAGTTTATTCTTAGGATCTGCCTCAGCCTGGAAACCACACGTTCCTCACAGTTGGAGGCCAGATAGTCTTGGCCTTCTCCGTTAGTCTAAGCCAAAGTTGTACAGCTATCCAAGGAAGGAACTGGGTCTTGGAGGACCTGAGAGTTGAGCGCATGTCAATGTTTGCTTGGGATGACAGGGCATTTACTAGTAATGTATAACCCCAGGGCTATGAAACTGGCCTTGGTAGGGAGCCTGTGCGGATGGGTCCCTTCGCTCTCCCATCCCTGCCTCTTTTCTCTGCAGTGCACCAGGAGGTCTCTAGCGATGGCTCGAGCTGGACGCTGTTGGATCTGCCTGCAGTTTCCCTCTTTGACTCCGGAGACTACATCTGTCAGGCCAAGAACTTCCTGGGATCCTCCGAGACCCTCATCACTCTGATCGTCACCGAGCCGCAGACTTCCACTGAATACCGGGGGCTGCCGGGGGCCCTGTGGGCACGGACTATGGGGGCGGAAGCGGTGGCTTACAACAAGCTTGTCGCCAGACATGTGCCCCATATTCCCGAGCCTGCGGTCCTGGCCACCGAACGCTCCAGGCCCAGCGTGAAGGAGGAGGTGGCCCTCCGGCACTTGCAGTCGGAGACCCCAGGGGAGCTCTCCAAAAACCAAGCAGAACCCCAGGAGGCCCAGATGGTGAGGTCTCTCAAGGTGGTGGGGGACACTTACCACAGCGTGTCCTTGGTGTGGAAGGCCCCTCAGGCTGGCAACACAACTGCCTTCAGTGTCCTTTATGCCGTCTTTGGGCAGCGAGACATGCAAAGGGTGATCGTGCCCCCGGGGCAGACCAGCGTCACCATTGAGGGGCTTGCTCCCAAGACCAAGTACGTGGTGTGTGTGTGCGCGCGGGGCCTGGTGCCCAGGAAAGAGCAGTGTGTCATCTTCTCCACCGACGAGGTGGTGGACGCCGAGGGCACCCAGCGGCTCATCAACATGGTGGTGATCAGCGTGGCGGCCATCATCGCGCTGCCTCCCACGCTGCTGGTCTGCTGTGGGGCCTTCCGCCGGCGATGCCGCAAGTGCCGCGCGGGGGGCTCGGCTGACGCCATCGGTGCCTACGTGAACTTGGAGAGGCTGGGCCACAGCGAGGACGGCTCGGAGCAGCTGTCCCGAAACAGTGTCAGCGAGGCCGACAGGCTCCTGTCGGCCCGCTCCAGCCTGGACTCTCAGATCCTGGGGGTCAGGGCTGGTCGACGCATCAATGAGTACTTCTGCTGAGGAGGAGCCCCCCCCCCACTTACACCCACCTGGCCCCTCTCCCTCTGGACAACTGGCCACGTGCTCAGCCGCTCCTATTACTCGTGTATCTGCTGACAGCTGTTGGGCACCTACTCTTTGCCATGGAGTGCCCCGAGCGCTTTATAGGTATCAACCTGTGGGGAGCCCCAGAGGGTCCCCCAGATGGGATTGTCTACTAGACCCGAAGACACTCACAAGGAGAACTCTCAATGCAAGTCGCAAGAGGTTTATTGTGGGTACCAGTGCACTGGGGCTCGACAAGGAGTCCTAACGCAGGAGGGGTGAAGAGCCCCCAGCAGCCGGGCGGCAGGGGTTATAAAGGGAAAACCCACAAATTTTTCAGGATGTCGCTAGGCCTTTGTTTGTCCTCGGGCAGGAGGCTGCGGGGGTTGCTGTGGCTAGACATTGTTCAATTGTCTCTGAGTGGAGACTTCCCAGAAATTGGGTAAGGGGGGTTGCGGTTGAGCAAGCAAGCACAGGTCAGCATTTCAGCTAGCTAGTTCCTTATCTGACCCCGGGCAGGGTAAGCAAGCAAGCACAGGTCAGCATTTCAGCTAGCTAGTTCCTTTTCTGACCCCGGGCAGCTAGCTGCAGAAAGTCACGTACCATGTATTTTCCCTTCATAAAATGGCTGTCCTTATGTCTACGTTAAGCAAGCGATTGTACAGAAGCCAAAGAAGCAGGTTAGTTGTATCAGTGATTGGGGACCTTTCAAACCCATTTCAACCTCGGAACAACTGTTGGTAGCAGGCATCACTCCTCCATCTCTCCATTTTCCTCGAGAAGTTTACCTGTGTCTGCTGGGTAACAAATATGAAAGCAAAAACCTCAACAGTACACAGCAACACTCACGTCCACACCCCAGGCTGACTGTGTGCTTCTGCTGTGCACGTCCTACCGTGGGCCTGAGCTGGAGGGTGTCAGGGGCTACCTGCGGCGGACTTCTCTCACATGACACGTGAGGACTGAGTAAAGTCATACAGTGCTTCTGAAGTTCCTACTCTGGGACTGGAACATTGTTATTTCTGCCCGTCTCCCATCTGCCAAAGAGTCCCGTGGCCAAACCCAACTTGAACAAGGACAACTTCTCCCATGGAGGCGGCGATAAGACAGGAAATCCTTGCTGGAGAGGGGCCCGATTTACCACGTTGCTCACTGGTCTACAGCTGGGCAGAGGCAACTCTGGAATTTGCACCAGGCCATTGGGTTCCACTGGCAATAGTTCATCTCTCCCCTCTGTAGTGCATCTTGGAATCCCATCTGCTAACTCATAGACACGGTCTCTCCCTATGGTAGCCATCCACACACTGCTCACTCACACTGTGACCTCAATGACCGACAGTGACACTTAACCTCTGGTGCTCTTCCGCTTATAGATGATCATCTGACTTTTCAGTAAGTTCCAGAAGTTGGGATAATGCCCAAGAGATCACTGCTCATTTTTTTCTTGGCATGCCAGGCTGGAGAGATCCAAGAGACCTCCTATGGTAGTCATAGCCAGTGCTGCCTGGCTCCCAGCTCCCCTCTGCCTTTGTGGTTCTTACCGAAGCTTTCCTGGGTTTGAGAGTATCTCTGAGCTCCTGTGGTCATTCAGCAAGCTACTTCAGAGGATGACTCTGGCTCAGTCTTACCTGAAGTTGGAAGGAACTGACGTATCTGTGCACAGAAGACAGCACACATTCCCATTTGTTCCTTGTACACAGAGCTGAGCTCTAGTGAGGAGATCATCTAAGGTGCCTGGTGTCAACTCTTTTGGGTGACAACTTTGGACTTTCGGGGGGCAGCAAATGATCCAAGGAGAGTATTTTGCTAGCCCCACACAAGAGACTCCGCATCATGAGAACATTTACTAGGTACATAGTTCTCCCAGTTTCCCCATTGGATGCTTATGACAGTCTGTTCTGGTGGTGGTTGGGCTATGTGATGTTTACAGATGACAGAACTAAGATTCTGAGTTAATGATTTATCCAAGGGGGTTATGGGTTATCTTCAGGAATCCAGATCTTTGACAACTTTCTAGCAAGTGATGGGGTCTTTATTCAGGCTTGATCTCTGCAGTGTGGCCCATGTCAGATTGAGTATGAGCAACGGATTGCTTTGGAGTGACTGAAACCTAGAGTCAACCACGAGAACACTTGTGCACCTAGCCGTGGAGTTTCCTCACTCAACTGTGTTTTTCTGCCATCCCTCAGAGGTTCATTATACCTTATGGGTCATGACCACTGGTAAGAAAACTATTTGCTTGGACAATGATAATGGCATTGTCTACAACAGGGGTCAGCAGGTTGTTTTTTTATTTTTTTCCTGTAAACAAAACAAGATGATAAATGTCACAGGCTGTATCCTGCTGATGGACATGAAAAGCAGCCTTGGACAACATGTGTTAATGGGAATGGATGTAATCCAATAAAATGTCATTTACAAAAGCAGGTGACAAGCTGAATTTGTCTCGCAGGCTGTATGTAGTTTGCTGATCCGTTATCTCCATTGTACAGGTGTATCTGCTGTGTCTTTGGAAGCTGCAAACTTGTCCTAATTAAATGTAGGACAGTGACAAGCACTCCCTCGGTTAGAACAAAGTAAGTGTAATGGAAGAAAGCAGCTGCCTGCTGAAATTATCCAGAGGCTGGCTTTAAATGACTGAGTACATCAATATCGGACTAACATCCAGCCAGCCATATTGAACCTTACTAGAATAAAAATCAGAAACTTGAACCAGACATGGTGGCACATGCCTTTAGTTGCAGCACTCGGGAGGCAGAGGCAGAGGTAGGAGGATTGCCATGAGTTCAAGGCCACCCTAAGACTACATAGTGAATTCCAAGTTAGCTTGAGCTAGAGTGAGACCCTATCTCTGAAAGACAAGCAAATCCGAGACTTAAAATGAGAACTTGTTAGCACATCCAATATTGACTGAGAGAAAGAGAAAGCGAAGGAGAAGGAGGAGGAAGACACTCAAGTTTCCCAGTGATTCCACAAGGCCTGTCTTCACAGTGGGGGTGGTTGTGGTCTCCAGCATGGCCAGCCTCCCAGTACCAGGATGTTAGCCTTCCAAGTGTCCTGTCTCTCCACATTTGCTCTGGAGGGAGGAATCATTTTGAACTGTGCTCATGAGTACAAACAAATTTCCATGGTTAAAATACATGGTGTGTCTTGTTTACATCTTAACCTTTTAATGTGAGTCAGTCCCTGAAAATGGAAATGTTCTCTGAGTGTCCTGGCAAAAGAATCTGGGGTGTTCGTGGGCTGAAAGCCAGCCATCACCGGAGCTGTGGCGGGCCTGGCAGCCCATTGTAGAAGGTGTACACTGATGGCAATTGATTTACATGGCACCGTGGTATTTCATTCGTGCCTTTCCCTGACTACAGCATGGTCGTATTCCTCCTGACTAGGCCAACAGTATGTCTAAAGATGCTTATTTTCATTTGCCTGTCCAAGTTTTAAGTGCAGAAGGCAAATAACAGAGATTATGTGCTTGAAAGTGTGGGCGTGGGATAGCAGATTAGGCTGTCAATCAAGAGACTCAGCGAGCACTTTGTTCAGAGGACAAGAGTTGAAATGTTTGGTTTCACCCATCATATATCTAGTGAGGACAGCATCAGTTTACAATAACTTGAACATAGAACACAGTTTGATCACTTGCAAGGCCATTGTAGGTAGGACAGGTTGGGCTCATGCTACAGTAACAAATCCCACATTTCAGTGACTTGACACACAACGATTGATTCCGCCCTTTTCCATTTGACTTGAGTGACTGAGAGATGAGGATGGAGGGAGGCCTCTGCACCACTCACTCAGTCAGCTCACTCGCTCACTCACCCAGGGTCATGGAAGATGCCTCGTCTGGAATATCAGCAGTTGCCTCAATGAGGAAAAAGAGAAACTGGAGAATCACGTAGGGGCTTTTCAAACATCGTTACCTCTAGTATCTCATTAGCCAGAACAGAAGCCACATGGTATACCTATTTCAAGGGGCTTTGGAAATGTGGTCTTCTGTGTGTCAGCTGCAGGTACCCTATAGAGCATGTGTGAGTGGTTGTGGACCACCTCCGATATGGTTGGCAGGAGATTGACGGGGAAAGAACTCTGCCTTGAGGAAAAGGGTGAACGAGATGCCTGCTCCCTGCTAGGTTGCCCAGTTCTGCCTGAGCTGTCTCCATGTTTTTGCTAATATGGGAATACTGGGGAGTGAGTGGCATTTTTCAATTAAACAGATGAATATCTGTTCAATCTTATTGAGATTCTGTTAACACAAGGAGCTGTCAACAGTCACTTACGCCTATGTCATAAGACAGATTACCTCCCTTCCCATGACTCAGTTTCTTCTGAGAACTCTAAGATCCAAGTTCCTAAAAGCATCCTTCAGGAGGGAAGATGGGGCTGAAATATACTCAGATGCCCTCCCCTTGCTTCTCAGGGTCTTGTGAGTTTAGACTACACTTAGGCACAAGTTATTTAAGTTCAACAACATGAACCTCAGTTAGGTTAGTTACTTTGTTTTTTTTTTTTTTAAACCTTTATTGAAAAGTTCCATAAATATAGACAACATACCACAATCCAAATGAACTTTAATTGTCCTAGTTCTCTGCCTTCAGTCTCAGCGTAGCTACTCTCTATGCCCCTATGCAGGATGAGAGACTTGGAGGATGTGGTGTCAGGAGAGAAGGGGAAGAACAAGAGTGGCCTAGAAGGTCCCAGCAATAATATGCCCCAGTGGACAGTTTTCACAAGCTTTGAGCTAACTTCTGGAAAGGTGAATAAGGCTGGGTTTATGTGGCAAGGTTAGCATAGAATGTACAGAGAAAAATTTGTAGGGAATGAAGATTTTTTTTTTTTTAGGCTTCTATATTTGAGAACAAGAGGAGAGAAAGTAATTCATTAGAGCTTTTAGACACCGATAGATTAAGTTACATATTCCTACAAAGTAGGAACCCTGGGAGAGGAGTCTGGAATGAAAATTATTCATCCGTATTGACCCTAGGAAGTCACTCTGGTGATGTACTGATGCCCTCCTGAGCCAGTCAGTCCCTGGATGTGGGGTGCCTTGGGAAGGGCATTGCCTTATATAAGCACTCCTGGCAGTGAATCATCAGCGCCTCACCTTGAAGGGCAATGAAGGGCTGCAATCTCCACGGTGCACATGAACTTTTGCCCGCAGGACATTCCTTGTTTGGATTATCTACCTTGAGAGGAACTGCAAAGATGTACCCAGACACAGATTTAGATTGCTCAGGAATACCAGGAAATGCATCTGGGCATGTATTCATGGAGTGTAAGCAGCTTAGCTGGTGACCCATTTTCCCCTCACTGCTAAGTGGATTCTCTTTTTTTCACGGAAGCCTTTCATGGGGTATAATTTATATCATGGGTTTCCCAGGAATCCATGGAATTTCAGTAATCATCTGAAAGTGCCCTCAATTCTAAAGGACATTGAGAGGCTGGAGAAATGGCTTAGCTAATAAGGTGTTTGCCTGTGAAGTCTAAGGACCTGTGTTCAACTCTCCAGGTCTCAAGTAAACCACATGCATAAAGATGAGGCAAGTGCAAGGTCACACATGCCCACAGGGTGGCACAAGCGTCTGAAGTTTGATTGCTGTGGCTGAGGCCCTGGTGTGCCAATTCTTAGTCTTTCTCTCTCTTGCATAAAAAATGGCCAGTCTTTTGGGCTTACCTAAGAAAAAAATAGGTCTTGGTCTGGAGTGATGGCTTAGGAGTGCTTGTCTGCAAAGCCAAAGCACCCATGTTCAATTCCCCAGGACCCACAAAAGCCAGATGCACAAGGTAGTGCATTCATCTGGAGTTTGTTTGCCGTGGCTGGAGGCTCGAGGCTCTGGCACTCCCATTCTCTATCTGCCTCTCTGTCTCTCTCTGTCTCTCTGTCTCTGTCCCTCTCTCTCTCTGTCTCTCTCTCTCTCTCTCTTGTGTGTCTGTTGCAGTCAGGTTCACATTGCTGGCAGAAATCACCTGACCAAGAGCAGCTTTTGGGCAAAAAAGAGTTTATTTTGGCTTACAGACTCAAGGGGAAGCTCCACGATGACAGGGGAACACAATGGCATGAGCAGACAGTGGATATCACCCCCTGGCCAACATCAGATGGACAACAGGAACAGGGAGTGTGCCAAACACTGCCAAGGGGACACTGGCTATAATACCCATAAGCACACCTCCAACAATACTCTGCCTCCGGGAGGCGTTAAGTCCCAAATCTCCATCAGCTGAGAACCTAGCACTTAGAACACCTAAGTTTATGGGGGACACCTGAATCAAACCACCACAGTCTCTCTTTAAAATATTTTATGAGGCTGGAGAGATGGCTTAGTGATTAAGTGCTTGCCTGTGAAGCCTAAGGACCCTAGTTCAAGGCTTGATTCCCCAGGACCCAGGTAAGCCAGATGCACAAGGTGGCATATGCATCTGGAGTTTGTTTGCAGTGGCTGGAGGCCCTGGTGCACCCATTCTCTCTATCTGCCTCTTTCTCTCTCTGTCTGCCTCTCTCTCTCTCTCTCATATAAATAAATAATGCTTTTAAAAATATTTTATTTATTTATTTATTAGAGAGGGGGAGACAGAGGGAGAGAATGGGAACACCAGGACCTCTAGCCACTGCAAATAAACACCAAATGAATATGCCACCATGTGTATCTGGCTTACATGTCTTCTGGGGAGTCAAACCTAGGTCGTTAGGCTTCACAGGCAAGCACCCTCACCACTAAGCAATCTCTCTAACCCATCTGTCTCTCTTTTAAATAAATAAAATATTTTTAAGATAGGTCTTTATTTTTATGGTGTGAAATAGCATTTTTAAAAAAAATCAAGGAACAAGCCAGGCGTGGTGGCACACGCCTTTAATCCCAGCACCTGGGAGGCAGAGGTAGGAGGATCACCATGAGTTCGAGGCCACCCTGAGACTACATAGTGAATTCCAGTTCAGCCTGAGCTAGAGTAAGACCCTACCTTGAAAAACAACAACAACAACAACAAAAATCAAGGAACACATCTACCATTAAGTTACTTTCAGGACTGGAGAGATGGCTTGATGGTTAAGAAATCTTGCTTGTAAGCATGAGGACCTGAGAGAGCCTGAGACTGCCCAAGTTTGATTCCTCAGCAGCCATGTAAATAGCTGAGTGTGGCCACACATGTCTGTAACCCCAGCCCCCTGACCTTGTTGATCAAAAATAATAATAATAATAACAATAATGGTAAAAATGGCAGGTGTGACTTGAGTGAGAGTCTCCATCTCAAGAAAATAGGTAGATGAGAGAAAAGAGGACCCCTGACATTCCCCTTTGACCTCCACACTTGTGCCCACATGGCACACACATCTGCACACACATGTGCATATGCTAATCAGATCACATCATATACTATACCACATATACTCTACACACACACAGAGAGAGAGAGAGAGAGAGAGAGAGAGAGAGAGAGAGAAGAGAGAGAGAGAGTTATTTTCCTAGACCCAAAAGCTTTTTCTCTATTATTATTTGAGAAAGACAAAGAGAGTAAGAAAGTGTACAAGAGAGCCAGGGCCTCTTGCCACTGCAAACAAAACGCAAACACCTACACCACTGTGTGTATGGCTGCACATTTGTACTGAGGAATCAGACTCAGCCCATCAGGCTTTACAAGCAGGGACATTGAACCACTGAGTGACCTCCCCAGTCCAAAGAAACTGTTATGTTGTTATTTGAGGTGGGATCCCACTGTAGCCAAGGCTGACCCGAAACTCACTCTATACCTAGGTTGGCCTTGAACTCATACCAATTCTCTTACCTCACCTCCTGAGTGCTGAGACTAAAGGTATGTGCCACCATGACCAAAGCTTTGGTTTTATCAATATATGTCATCTCATGTTTGAAACTATACTATGATGTTTTCACAGATGTGGTCATTCAAGTTGTGGATACAGCTTTCTTAGTGCACAGCCAAATACACCCCCTGGGGTGTTGTCAAGTGAACAAATGAAGGAATAATGGCAGAATTGCTGTGATATGCATTCAATTAGATAAAATACTTAGAACTTCTGGGATTTTTCTTACAATATTTATTTGAGAGAGATATGAAAAAGAGGCAGAGAGAGTGAGTATGGACATGTCAGGGCCTCATGCTACAGCAGATGAACTCCATACGCATGTACCACTTTGTGCATCTGACTCTACATAGGTAATTGAACCTAGGACATCAGGCTCTGCAGGTAAGTGCCTTCAACCGCTGAGCCATCTCTCCAGCCCTGAAAATTCTGTTTTCTAAGGGTCGTTTGTGAGTTATGGAGTATTGGATGAATTATGGCCAAGTTTCATGAGCCATGCTACTCAGAATTGCATTACATGCTTTGTATGAAGCGGGGAAGATAGAAGCAGGGTGGAATGTAATGTCTGCTCTAGAGTTTGCTTCCCAAAGTCAAGAACCAGAGTGGCAGTGAACATACTGAGCGTGGGTCAGAGTCGTAGCTCCCTGAGCATGGGTTCTTCCCAAGCCCTCAGAGCATCCTGGGGTGTTGCGGCTGCTGCGCTGACCTACATCAACGTGGATTATGGGTAATCGGATTTGCCACTCGGAAGCCGAGACTGTACCTATTCAAAACACACAAGGTATTTCCTACAGCTAAATATGGCTTTAGTTTTTCGCTATTTCCTGCAAGTCCTGATCTCTTGGGATATACACGCAGCTCAGCCTTCCTGTTGGCCAGGATGTACCTGCTCAGAGGAGAGCTTTGGCAGGTGTGCTCTGCTGGCAGGATGCCGGAGGGTGGGAGGGGGTGGGCTTTCTCTCTGTTTTTAATAAGAGCACTTTAATATGTGCATATATAGTGATTCGATCATGGTTCCGTCCCTTTGTCCCTTTGTGCCCCCCCCCTTCCTTTCATTCCAAGGACCCTCCCTTTCAAGTTGGACCTCGCTGGCTTTCTGTGTCCTTCCTATTGTCCTCCTCTGCCCTCCATGTCAAAATGTTGATGGGCTCAGGACCATGTTGATCCCGAGGGAGGATCAATAATCAGCGTGGGGTCATGAATGAAGCCCGTTCACCTCAGGAGGACAGGGTTCTAAAGTGCATGTGTGTGCCTGTGGTCTTACATTCTTTCTGCCCTCTCTTCCGCAGCATTCCCTGAGCCTTGGAAGGGGTGGCAGAAATCTCCTCGAGTGTTAAGCCCTCAACACCCTCTTATTTTCTGTTTTGAAGAGTCTCAAGTCTCCTCAGAGTCTACCAGGGATGGACTGTCTGTAGCAATGCTATGGACTGAGTGGTCACAGGCTGAACTGGCAGGAAATTTGCTAAATCTCTGAGGCTTGATTTAGCTGGTGCTGGACCTTAGTAAGCTAGACATTTGTTTACCAACAGAAGTCTCTTTTATTTCAAGTGGATTTTTTTTTGTTCTTCCCAGGTAATTCCCATGTCGAACACCAGAATTCACCTGACACTACTTGCAGGTTTCCTGACGTTTGTTTCTGGTTTCTTGTACAGGAGTTTGCAGTGCATGTCTGTGTCTTTGGAAAAGATTCCAGGCAGCCTTCACGAAGAGCTCAAGCAAGTGAGAATCGAGAACGCACCCTTATCTGAACTCCCCCGAGGGTCCTTCATCAACATGAGCACCTTGCAGTACCTATGGCTCAATTTTAACAACGTCACCGTGATTCACCCGGGAGCCCTGGAGCCCCTGCCAGGGTTGAGAGAGCTGAGGCTGGAAGGCAATAAACTCCGTTCAGTACCATGGACAGCGTTCAGCGCCACCCCTCTCCTGAGGGTCCTGGATCTCAAACACAACAGGATAGAGGCACTCCCTGAACTGGCTCTTCAATTCCTAGCCAATCTGACCTACCTAGACTTATCCTCCAATAGGCTGACAGTTATATCTAAGAATGTCTTTTTGAACTGGCCAGCCCATCAGAAACACCAGCAGTATGGCTGTGGGGTTGGGACTCCCTCCAGCACGGTATTGGCACTACACAACAACCCCTGGGTATGTGACTGCCGTCTAAGGGGGCTCGTCCAGTTTGTTAAGCCCATCAGCCTCCCATTCATCCTGGTGAATTCCTACCTGATATGCCAGGGCCCCCTCTCCAAGGCAGGGCAGCTTTTTCATGAGATTGAGATCAGTGCTTGCGTGAAGCCACAGGTCTCAACCTCCAGCACCAATGTCTCCATCCAGGTAGGACAGAATGTGACTCTGCAGTGTCTGGCACATGCCAATCCCTCACCAACCATTACATGGATATATCCATTGAGCATGTGGAGAAAATTTGATGGTAAGCCATGTGTACCCGCTCAGCATATCGGGGGGGGGGGGAGGGGCCAGTGGTAGATCTATAGTAACGTGGTCTCTTCAGGGAGGGCCTATACTGTATGCATCACGGGGAGAGGTTCAGGTAAAATTAGTATAGGCCTCGATGAACTCTCCATGGAAGAAGAGATCCTGAAATAGAGTCTCACATTCAGCATTATTTAAAAAAAAAATTTTATTTTTAATTATTTGAGAGCGACAGACAGAGAGAGAAAGAGGCAGATAGACAGAGAGAGAATGGGTGTTCCAGGGTCTCCAGCCACTGCAAATGAACTCCATATGCATGCGCCACCTTGTGCATCTGGCTTACGTGGGTCATGGGGAATCGAGCCTTGAACCGGGGTCCTTAGGCTTCACAGGCAAGCGCTTAACTGCTAAGCCATCTCTGCAGCCCCACATTCAGCATTATTTCCAATGATTGCAGAAAGATTTCATATATAAGTAGATATATTGCAGCATATGATTTGTTCTAGGTGTTACAGAATATAAATATTCTATAACATATATAGCATATAAAATACAATATATGGATGTTATAGAATTATATGCAAGTAAATATATTCTTTGGGGCCCTCTAGATAAAATAAACCACTGTGCTATGGATTTTAGAATTTCAGGCTAGTACCGACTGCAGCGAGTATCTATTATTTGCTTCCTGTACTTGCGTTTGGGGGGCTTCTTCTTTGAACTAGGGTCTCCAAAGCCTGTTCTGGAGGTTTGAATTCAATAAGTCAAATACCAAGGACTTGTCATTTTTCCAGTGTTCCTTACCCCTTCGCCCCCTGCCCTTAGCTCTTATCAGATAAGGCTGGCATGTCCTATACATGGACTGGGTTTTCTGTATTGATCAGATGTTATTAGCTCAAAATTATAACACTTAAGTCCAACGGGAGGGGGTGAGTTTCATGGGCCGCCCCTCCCCGCCAAACTGGGATTTGAACCTGCCTCACCTTTCCTAGAGCTCTATGTTCTGTCTTTATACCTCAGCTGCAAACCTGTGTATCTTTCTGCAAATCACAAAGCCAGGCATAGCTGAAGGACATTTGCACATCTCTGAACCTTCCTCTGTCTAGAAGACAATTTGAAATATCGGAGTAGGATTGAGAGGTGGGGCTGACGAGTTGGCTAGGTGGTTAAAACAGTTCCCTGCAAAGCCTGATGGCCTGGGTTTGATTCCCTAGTACCCACATGAAATTAGTTGCACAAAGTGGCGCGTGTGTCTGGAGCTCGTTTGTAGCAGCTAGAGACCATGGCATGTCTATTCTCATTCTCATTTTCTTTCCCTTTCTCTTTCTCTTCTTGTAAATAATTAAATAATTTTTTTTAAAAAAATGAAAAGATTTGAGAGGTGCAGTTACTCACCCAGATAGTTGTCATACATGATGAAAATCCTCCAGATGGTTTTAAAAAAATGCTGAATTAACTGAATGTTTTTCTTTTGTCTATAATTCAACCTTAACCATGTAGCCTGAAGGGTAAATACTAAGGGAGAGAGGGAGGAGAGAGAGAGAGAGAGAGAGAGAGAGAGAGAGAGAAATGGGATTCACCACTGTAGTCTCTTTTATAACCAGGAAATGCATCCAGACAGTGGCTTTTGTAATGCTATATCTAGTCTCCCAGATATAATAACAGCTAAGACTTATTGATACTTGCTACCAAACTTTTGGGGTGATTGCTATCATTTCATTTTATTGACATGGACATTGAGGCTAAGAGAATTTAAGCACCTTGCCCAGGACTTATATGTAATAAGGGATGGGAACCCAGATATTTGGCTGCAGGCATTGTACCTCTGGGAAGTGAGAAGGAGCTCACGATATAAAAATTGTGAGAAATCCGATAGCCACGAAGAAGGTGGGAGTAACTACTGATGTTAAAAAAACGTGAGAAGTGGTCTACTGATCACGAAGTGCAAATTAATGTAGCTTCTTATTTATTGCTTTTATAAATTGAAACAAAAAGGTCTTCTATGTAAAAAAAACAAAAAAGCATGTGATCTTCTCAGGTAGAAGAGCAGGTTCTAGACTAACTGCTGCTTCTGAACAGCTCTCACTGTGGGTCAATTGAGGGATTGCTCCTCAACATCTTGAATGAAGTTCTTTACCTTGTGGGATTTCTAGGAAGACAACCCCTGCACCAGGTCCATCCTTACTAAGTGTTGACCATAATTCTTTTTGCAAGGAGAGAGGGAGATAAAAAGAGAGAGAGAGAGAGAGAGGGAGAATGGAGAATAGGCACATATACACACCAGGGCCTCTTGCCACTGCAAGTGAATTCCAGATGCATGCACCACTTTTGTGCTTCTGGCTTTATGTGGGTGCTTGGAATTGAACCTCAGCCATCATGCTTTGCAAGCAAACACTTTTAACTGCTGAGCCATCTCATCAGCTCCACCATCATTTCTTTTTAAAACAAACCTGGTAAGTGGGGCTGAGGAGCTAAAGGCAGCTGGCTTAGCAGCTAAAGGCACCTGATTACAAAGCTTGCTGGCACTAGTTTGATTCCCCAGTCACCCACATGAAGCTGCATACAAAAAGTGGCACAGCTGTCTGATGTTCATTTGC
Source organism: Dipus sagitta (assembly GCA_036346955.1). Classification (NCBI taxonomy): domain Eukaryota; kingdom Metazoa; phylum Chordata; class Mammalia; order Rodentia; family Dipodidae; genus Dipus; species Dipus sagitta. Next base: position 14,012,867 of record CM070790.1, read on the forward strand.
AGTCATAAGAGACCCTGGTATGCAATCGTGCACACGTGTGTGAATACTCACACACACACACACACACACACACACACACACACACGAGAAAAAAAAAACCAGGAATTGCTGGGACTCTCCAGCTGTCTATCAGAGAAACACACAGCTGCTGTGTTCTTCTCTCCATCTAGTGTTGACTTCCTCTGCTGCAGAAGATGCTGTTCTGTCCCAGCTGGTCATTCTTGCTGCTCACCAGGTAGACACTGGAAATTACACCTGCATGGCCTCTAACTCCATTGGCAGGAGCACGCTTGCCATCTCCCTCCATGTCCAGCCTGCCCACGTCCTGCCCGTAGCCCATTCTCTCGCTGTCTCCCCGGAGAGAGATGCCTACGTGGACCTGCGTGTGGCCAAGCAGACGATGCATGGGATCTTGCTGGAGTGGCTGGTGGTGGCCAAGCCCTTTGAGGACCAGTGGTTCACCCTCTACATTGCATCCGATGAAGCCCTCCGGAAGGAAGTGGTCCACATTGGCCCCGGAATCAACACATACGCCGTGAATGACCTCCTTCCTGGTATAAAGTACGAAGCGTGTCTCAGCCTGGAGAACCAGCCACCAGGCCGGGGCCAGTGTGTGGTCTTCGTGATGGGCAGACACAGTGCAGAGCTGGAGGGTCGTGAGCGCCTTCTGCATGTCACAGTGGTCCTGTGTGCTGTCCTTCTGTCAGTGCCCGTGGGCGTTTATGTCTGGGCAGCTCGGGGTCCTTGCAGCTGCACCGAGTGGGGGCTCCGCTGCTGTCCTCGGTGCAGAAAAGCCCCCAGGTGTCCTCAAGCAGTCCCACAGTGCAAGGAAGGCTCCTTTCGCAACATCCCAGCTGTCTATGAGGACAAAGAGGAACAGGGAGTCATGGAGGGGGACGAGATAGAAAAGAACAACAATTAAACAGCTCAGGCCTTTCCAGCTCTTAAAACCAGCTCTCTATGGCAGCCCAAGTTGACTCCATCCATCCACTGAACAAGTATCGAGCACTTAACTGTGTTCTAAGCATGAACCTTGACCAAAGGAGCTCAGTATCAAGAAAGGGACATCAAGCCGGGCGTGGTGGCTCACACCTTTAATCCCAGCACTTGGGAGGCAGAGGTAGGAGGATCACCATGAGTTTGAGGCCACCCTGAGACTACATAGTGAATTCCAGGTCAGCCTGAGCTAGAGTGAAACCCTACCTCAAAAATAAAAAATAAAAAGTAAAAGGGACATCAGGCTGGAGAGATGGCTTAGCGCTTAAAGCGCTTGCCTATGAAGTCTAAGGACCCAGATTTGGTTCTCCAGGTCCCACGTAAGCCACATGCACAAGGCGGCACATGTATCTGGAGTTCGTTTGCAGTGGCTAGAGGCCCTGGCATGCCCATCTCTCTCTTCCTTTATCTGACTCTAATAGATAAATAAATAAATAAATAAAATAAAATCTTAAAAAAAAGAAAGAAAAGAAAGGGATATTGTTCTTATCCCCATGGAGCTAAAGCTGTGACTTACAAATTTTATTATGTGTAGTGGCTGGAGATGCTCAAAGGCTACTCTTTGTATATAGATCTCCCTATAGCATTTACATGTGTAGCATTCCACATATATTATCCTGAAAAGGAAAGTAGACTACGTGAAGAAATCTAAGTTCAGAAAGTTCAATGATTAGCCTAACCTCGCCCATCTAGCCAGCAGCAAAACAGTGCCCTGGGAAGGACTAATTTCATTGTTCCTCAAATAAGGGAAGAGGCTGGCTTTCTTACTTCAACCACTGTGCTCATGAGCATTTAGTGATCATCAATGGTTATGTATTTATTTATTTGAGAGAGAGAGACAGGCAGAAAGAGAATGGGTGTTCCAGGGTCTCTAACCACTACAAATGAACTCCAGATACATGTGCCACCTTGTGCATCTGGCTTATGTGGGAACTGTGGAATTGAACCTGAGTCCTTAGACTTCACAGGTAAGTTCCTTAATTGCTAAGCCATCTCTGCAACCCTAAAATAAATCTTTTGAGGGAAGGTATCACTCTAGCAAAGGCTGACTTGGATTCACTTTGTATCCTAGGTTGGCAATCCTCTGACCTCAGCCTTCCAAGTGCTGGGATTAAAAGTGTGAGCCACCATACTGGCTTGAAAATATATTTTTTAAATCTTTTTTTTTTTTTTTTTTGCCAGTTGTGGTGGCTCATGCCTCTAATCCTGGCACTTGAGAGGCAGAGGTAGGAGGATTGCCATGAGTTCAAGGCCACCCTGAGACTACATAGTGAGTTCCAGGTCAGCCTGAGCTAGAGTGACACTTTACCTTGAAAAACAAAAACAAAAACAAAAACAAAACAAATTTTTTTTTCTGCACAGAAGAACTAAACACTTTTTGATAGAAATTTCCAGTCATACCAAAAGTAGAGAGAATCACAATTGCACTCTTTCTGTCAGCTTCCCGATTTTCTAGTCTTATTTCATCTGGTCGTTCCCTCATCTATTTTTAAAATTTTGCATCTTAAAGCAAATAGAAAGCTTCTCACTAGTTTATCTGTAAATATTTTAATTTGACCTCTAACAAATAAAGCCTTAAGCAAGCATAAGCACAAGGTTATTATCTCTAGGAACATATATTTTTATTTTGCATGTACTTATATTTAGATTTGAAAATATGTGTAACAACACACACATATAACGAGAACTTTTTAAGATATTTTATTTACGTACTTTGGTGGGGGGGGGGCAGGAAAAGAGGCAGCAACAGAGAGAAAATGGGCTTGCCAGAGCCTCCAGCCACTGCAAACAAATTCCAGACACATACACCATCTTGTGCATCTGGCTTATGTGGGTCCTGGGGAATCGAACCTGAGACCTTTCGCTTTGCTGGCAAGTGCCTTAACCACTAAGCCATCTCTCCAGCCCTAATGAGAACTTTTAAAGAGAAATGTGCTCTGGCACAGTTTTAAAGGCAAGTGATTGGCATGAGGTAGGAAAGTGTGCTTCTATGGGCTCTACGTGTTTCTCCCCATAGGACTGAAGGCAGTTGGTCTATGGGGCTTGGAGGGTGTAGTCACCACAAAGTGGCCTTGTGCAACCATGAAGGTGGGAGTGTGTGTTGTGATCTTCACTTCAACAAAGAGAGCTTTATGATGGACATGGGACAGCAGAGGAGGAGGAGGAGGAGGAGTGGGAGGGAAGAGACCACAGAATAAAGCAAGCCTAGGAATGAGAGTTGGAAACACGTCGCAGAGAAGCAATGTTCAGCTGATGTGGGCATGGAGACTTGGGGATGGAGACTGGGGTCCAGAAACGACTTCTGATAACTGGATTTCTAAAAGACTCTTAGGTTTCCTCTTTAAAAGCCCCAAAGATTAACAATGTATATGGTCCTAAACTTAGGATGGATTGCTTTTACTTAATGATTTTTTTAACTTTATAATGGCACCAAAGTCATACACACTTAGTGGAAACCCAGATTTGAATTGATGGTTGGTCTTTCCTGAGCCTGTGATATGCACTACGTGTCTCTCTGAAGATGATGAGCAATGGCAGCTGCCTATTTCCAGTCAGCCTGTGACCTCTCTGTCTCTCTCTCTCTCTCTCTCTCACACACACACACACACTTGAGATTCTACAGCATGCTGTAGTACTAAGCCAGGATGTGAAGTATTAAACCTCTTTGACTTACAATATTTTCCGTGTACAGTGATTTTATGGGGATCATCTGCATATGTGATGTCATGCTATCTATGCTAATGCCCTTAAGACCTTCTGCTTAATTCCTTTTAAAAGAGGCTATAGCTTTACATTCCACTGTCATATTCTTAGGATATATCATGATTTTATCTATTTAGTGTTTATTTTTTCTTTATCAAAAAAAAATTTGTTATCTTTATTTGTGTGTGTGTGAGAGAGAGAGGGAGAGAATGGGTACCCCAGGGCCTTTAGCTGCTGCAAACAAACTCCAGATGTGTATCTGGCTTTCCTGAGTCCTGGGTAATTGAACCCCTGTCCTTAGACCTTGCAGGCAAGTGCCTTAGCCACAAAGCCATCTGTCCAGCCCTATTTAGAGTTTAGACTGTGTGTGTGTGTGTGTGTGTGTGTGTGTGTGTGTGTGCTAGGGATCAAGCCCAGGGCCTCGTCTCACTTGTGCTAGGCAAGCATACTGCCATTGAACTACATCCCCAGGTCCAGACATTGTCATTTGTAATTAGGACTATGTGTTTTAGGATGAAACCTCCTCTAATCCCAACAACTTGAAAGAGGGGCCGGCACTGATGATGGACTCTGATCACTGAAGCACAGAGATGACTGAATAAATTATTGAGTAATAACAAGTGACTGGATCTCATTTAGTCAAAGAGGTACAATGGCATGGTTTCATAACGTCATGTAGATTCCCCAAAACCAGCCCATTACTACTTCATTAATCAAAGTATGGTGGCTTGAGCTGTGACCACTTCAAAGTTTAAATATAAATATATATATTACATAATAATTAATATACATATTAATTATACATAATAATTAGTTTCATTATGACCTTTTCATAATACATATAGCCTATTTTGATCATACTCACCCCATTATACTCTTCTCTTCCCACTCCTGCTATTTCTATTTCTTTTCCAATAGTTATTTCTCAATCTCCTAAGGGGATATCCATGTGTCCATGCACCATTTGGCTTACTTTGGTCCTCACACAGCATCTTCTCTATTATCTCAGTTCATTCTGCCATGGACAAGGGCACTGAAGGCCATCAGAGAGTAGTCACTACCTACCAACTGATGCCAACGACCATCGCAGGTGTGCTGGCCCTTAGCTATCTCAATGCTTCCATTGTACCAGGCATGGGCCCCTCTAGTCTAGGCTGCTTGGGATGCTGAAGCAGCAGAATTACTGACAAAGAGTCAGGTAGCTTTGTCAGATAGTTTAGGGTGACTGGGCTCCAAAAGTAATGGCAGGAATGTCTGCCCTTGTGCTCTCCACTTTGCTAGAGATCAAAGAATGATCTGACTGCTTATTTACTGCCTAAAGGAGTTCTAAACAGTCCTAAAGGACCTGTTTTTCCATAAATAACCCGAGCCCCTCTTTTGGATGGAGTTCCTCTTTCTTAGACTTTAAATCTGATCCTGACATTGTGGTTGGTTACATCTTGAATGACCTCTTCTTAAGCCAGCCCCTAGCCCAGACTAATCAGCCCTCACTCACCCAAGCATGAAAGTGAAGGCTACCACAATAAGGTTATAAATAGACCCTTATCAGGGACAAGGGCTTCCCTGTCTTCTGAACCTCAGGTTCTGGTGAGCCTCCCCTCATCTGGGCCCAGCTGGGCTGAGACCAGGGGAGAATCTCCTTGACTTCTCCCTACCCCCTCCTGCACTCCACATGGCAGGAGCTCTCTGCATTTTCTTTTCTTTCCTCTCTAAATCTCTTTTCACTTTTCTTCCAGGCCCACCACATGGTCTCTCAGACCCTGTCGGTGTATCCATTTTCCTTCCCTTGGTTTTGTACTTCCCTAAATAAATATACTAATAATTATCCTTCTTGGTTTGGTTTCCCAATTCTTTGGTTAAATACAAATACAAACTCATGGTTTAGGGTTCGAGGACTCTATTCCTGAATTCTTACTGCCCTGTAACATTACTTGAGCCTATGAGCCCAAGACCAGTTGGAGTGGTAGCGTAGGACCCCTAGCTCTCACTGTGTTGCAGCTGGGCTCTGAGGGAGAGCATCCTCAGGACAGGTTCTCTTACGGACATCTCATCAGCTCCTTGTCCGCTTGCCAGGCTCAGATGGTGCAGTGTCTGCCTGATCAATGGCAGTTCCTTCACTTACTCTCCTCCCATGTCTGAATTCAAAGGGATGGCTCCCAAAGGTAGGCAGAAGTGTGCTGGGGTGAGGTTGTATGGAGGGTCCTTTCCTCCGGGACTCGCGCTCTTGGATGTAGGCCATAGCCATCCCTTCCCAAGTGCTTGGCTGTGCCACTAAGAATAGCAACTGTCTAATGAGCTGCTATCAGAAGCTACAGAGCAGGCACTAAGTGTCTGCATATATTAGCTCCTGCCACCCTCACAGCTACATGTCTCTGCACCCTGTGCTAATGAGCAGAATGAGGCCCAGACAGTCTTTGTCTTCTGCTCCAAGTCACACATAAGTGGCAAAATCTGAATTCACACACCTGGGACCATCAAACTGTCAATGCATTTTAATGAACTTGGCTGGAGGGAAGGAGATTTTCTGAGGATCACTTAGTCACACATACTGGTAGTCCATGGGGGCTAAGGCTCCATTCTTGGGACTCAGGAAGGAGAGGCCATGCTTAGTTGCTGCTCCTGTCCCCTAGGCCATCTGAAGCCGAACACCATGACATCTTATAGGTCTGGGCCTGTTCCGGTGTGTCAGACCAGGCAGACTGTCAGCCTGCCCCTCTTTCATGCTGTGGTATATGGCTGGCCTCGCCCCACAGGGTGGCCTCCAGTGCTAACCACATTTGCTGGTCTCTTTGACTATATCCTCCTCTTTCCCAGTGTGGCTCATGCTGGCCACTGGGACCTTTACTCTTGCATGGTCCAATTCAAGATGGACTGTACCCTGATTCAAGTTCCTGGGTGTGTCCAGGAGCCCGTTCTTCTCCTAGGACTCACCTGTTGAACTTGGCTTCTAGCCTGGAAGTGTAGAGGACTATAATCCCAGAGATAAACTGTTTTTATAGCTACCATGGCTATGCCAGCCCACCGCCCCCCCACCCTCCTGTCCCTGCTTGGCTGCACTGGGAAGCCCTAGATCCATACTTCTTCAATCAAACCTGCCTGAGCTCATACTATTTGGGAAAAAAAAATTCACAATCCAAACCCTGGATGGGCTAAGGCCAAGTAGATAAGTCTTTAAACATGCTGCAATTTAGATGTTGGCAGACGATTTGGACAAAATCTTGCAGTCTCCCTCTGAGTCAGATGCGAGGGTCACAAATATATCCCACCCACTAAAGGAGCCACGAGTCAGAAAGACTAGTCTCCTTAAGCCATGGAACAAAGACGTAAGCATGGAGCTGGGCGTGGTGGCACACGTCTTTAATCCTAGCACTCGGGAGGCAGAGGTAGGAGGATTGCCGTGAGTTTGAGGCCACCCTGAGACTACATAGTGAATTCCAGGTCAGCCTGGACCAGAGTGAGACCCTACCTCAAAAAACCAAACCAAAAAAAAAAAAAAATGTAAGCATGGGGCTGGAGAAATGGCTTAGCTGTTAAGGTGCTTGCCTGCGAAGCCTAAGGACCCATGTTCAAGTCTCCATATCCCATGTAAGCCAGATGCACAAAGATGAGGCAAGTGCAAGGTCGCACATGCCCACTAGGTGGAGCAAGCATCTGGAGTTCGATTACAGTGGCTGAGGTCCTGGTGTGCCAATTCTCTATCTCTGCCTCTCTCTAAAAACAAAACTTTTAAATATGTAAGCATAGGCAGGAGGTCAGCTTGTCCTTTGGTTAACAGATTTTATTTATCATTTACAAAAGAGGTTGATTGCATGCATGTTGTAAGGATGCTATAATCCATATGACGGGCAAACATGGTCCAACCCTGCTCCTTCTTAAAATAAGGGCTAGAGGGTGCCCTCTAGGCTGGGCTACTCGTATGCTAGAACCCACTTCTCAATACTGTCTGGGTCAGGGAATGCAGACCTCCACCCCCCCAGGGAAGAACTCTGCATACTGGCACATGTAGTAACACCTCAACACAGAGACTCATACATGCAGAAAACTACATGTGGCATGATCTGGTCACATCAGTGACAACCAATGAATTCCAGAGGGTTCATTAAAGAGCAGAGCAAAATGCAAAGAATGCTCATCTTTTTCTCTGTGTATGTGTCTAGATTTCCTTCAAGAAGGTTCCCTAAACCACAGCAGACCTGCGTATGAACCACGGCAGCCTTGCAGGATCTCTCTCCTCTGAGAGACTGCCACACCTTCCCAAGGCGAAGGCCTGTGAACCAGCAGCCCTCAGACCAGATTCCTGCCTCCGTCTGCTGTGTGGCATGAGGCAAGTCACTCTTTGGTCGCTCATTTTCCTATCTCAGCCAGATGGAGACTCTGTCTGGATCTTATTGCCCAGCTCTAGTTCTTTCTGACAGTGCCATGGGGTAAATGGAGGACAGGGAAACTGTGTCAGTCAAAGGCAGAACTATGATCAGCCTCTGGTTGTCTAGGAAGAGTGCCCCCCCCCCAAAAAAAAACTAGCACAATGTGTCCGGGCTAGGTGAGGGGGCACTTGGCCGAGCAGCTGCAGGGTCTAATACTTTGTGGAGGAAGTGCACCAGAGAACTGGCCTACAGGAAACTATTTTGAATTCATGTTGCTTTATACTTGGCTAGAGCCCTCAGCACCACGGTTTCCTTTTGTCACTTCACAGACAAGGAGGACGAGGGATTTAAACAGTTGCGCTAAGGTTACACAATGTGAACAGAGCTGGGAATAAAAAAACGTCTCCCTGGATCTCAGGCAATTTATCCATCTATCTCTCTGCCCTCTCTGTGTGTGGAAGACGGGAAAACATCTGCCCTCGGTCTTGGCAAAGCCCACCCTGTGTCTCCTTGCCCACGTTGCTCTCCTGTAGCCTGCAAAGCTCACAGACTTTCCGCCTTAGCCAGGGGCTAACCCTCCATCTTGCCAGGGCTAACCCTCCATTTTCTGCACCTGCTGATAGCTAACTAAGGCTTTGGGATCCACATTCTCGTTTAATGCGGTCGCCTGTGGCCAGGGCCCCACTCCTTGACTAAGGGCGATGAGACAGAAGTAGGAATCCATGACTGTGAGGTCTGGGGCTTGGTGAGGAGAAAACACACAGTTGGCTCCTTGTCATTTCCCAGCGTCTGAACAATAGAGAGAATGCTGGCCGTGTCAAGGATGGGATAATGGGGATGTATCTGCCAACTGCTTCCCATAGCCGAAGAAATCCCTTGCCCGAGGCCCTGTGCAGACTGTGCATGTGGGGGTTGCATCACTGTACAAAATAGGGGAGATGATGAGGACCGCAGGGTAGGAAGAAACAGGATGGCCAGTGGGGAGGCAAAGGGAAGAGAGGGGTCAGGGAACACTATCTATAAGTAAGCCTTGTTATGTGAACTCTTCTTCTCAAACTTTTGCTTGAGCTCAGAGACCAGAGTGGACTGAATGGGGCTTTCCAAGGTCTTGGGTCTGGGTGATTGTTGAGGTTCCTGGGGGGTGAGGGATCCGGACACTGTCGGCACCGTCCACTGGGCCGCTGTACTGGGTGCCGTTCTGGGGGGAGGTGGGAGAGCTGGAGCGCTAGGGGGCTTTGTGGCTCTTTCTCTGCTGTCACCGCAGTTTCCATTGGGACAATCTTCTTTGAGAATGAACTTGGTAGCAGCCTTGGCCTTCCTGAACTTGAGCCACTCAATGCGAACAGGGCGGGGCGCGGGGCTGGGCCGTCTACGGAGCACACGTCGCACGGGCAGGACCTTGTTGGACTTCTTGTTGCGCCAGAAGGTGGCAGTGGAAATGAGGACGGTTATGGCCACCACGATGGCCATGACACCAGCCAGCACACCCACAGCCTTCATGGGGTTGTCCTTGGTCTGTATCAGGAAAGCCGCCATGGATCCTCGGGACAGTGTCTGGAAGATAAGAGACACCCTCGGCATTCAGCTGTTCTCTCTGTGCCTGGAGGGCAGAGGGGCTCCCTTATGCCCGCTGGCTGGCACCCCTTTGAGGATCGCACGCAATTCAAATGAGGCAAAACATGATAGCCTCTTTCACATTCCAAACTCCTGTTTGGCAGGACCCTGCCTTTAAGAGAATACAATAGTCCTTGCCTTTGATTATGACCCGTGAGCCCAAACATACCACAAACTCCTCAGCATGACTTCCTGCCAGATGTTGAGATGAGAACTACATATAAAAAAAATTTTTTTATACGAACATAGTGGTGCACACTGTAAATCCCAGCACTAGGGAGGCAGAGGTAGGACGATTGCCATGAGTTCAAGGTCACTCTAAGATTACATAGTGAATTTCAGGTCAGTCCGGGCTTGAGGGAGACCCTACCTCAAAAAAAAACAAAAAATCGTTTCAATCTTTCAACATCTGAGTGAAGTAGGAGGCCTCACTATTCCCACTTTACAGAAAGAAAAAGTGAGAGTAATTAATATATATTGAAACTAGAATTTCCACTCATCTATAGGGATGATTTTCATGGACAGTCCTTAATGGCACTGAGCGTTTTCTAAAGGAAGGCAAGGGGCTGAAGAGGTGGCTCAGCGGTTAAGGCATTTGCCTGCAAAGCCAAAGGATCTCGGTTCAATTCTCCAGGACCCACATAAGCCAGATGCACAAGGGGACGCATGCATGTGGAGTTCATTTTCAGTGGCTGAAGGCCTTGGTGCTCCCATTCTCTCTCTCTCTCTCTCTCTCTCTCTTTCTCTGCCTCTTTCTTCCTCTTAAATAAATAAATAAATAAATAAAAATATATTTTAAAAAATAAAGTAAGCCAAGAGATGGCCCTCCTCCCTTTCCACCTAGCGGAGGGGCCAGCCCTGGGTCCCGTTTCCCTGGCCACAGGGTTGCACCCACCTCCGTGTCTGTGATGTCAATCTTAAGCAAGGCCGTGGTGCTGAAGGACGGGGATCCTCGGTCCTTGGCCTGCACCTCTAGGGACCAGGTGTAGTCCCCGTTGGACGTGATGTTGTGCAGGGCATCCAGGGAGCGGATGGAGTTCTTGAGCCGGATCTCCCCTGTGTGTGCATCGATGTCAAACACGTTGGCCGGCTCTGAATGGGTGATGGAGTAGTCCACCAGATTGTTAGGCTCCTCAGCATCCCGGTCTGTGGCCTGTGCACGAGGGAGAACAGACAGCGCTGGGCTTGGCGGGAGGTATCCGTGCACGATGGCAGAATCAAATGGTAATATGCGGCTTTCTGGGTTAATGGGAAAGGGGCCCAATCCTGTTTGGAAGGAATGACGCTGGGGAAGGAGAATGTGTGTGCTATTCTGAACCACAGTGTGTCTTGGGCTCTGTAGAGTATTATTTGCTTCCATGTCCAGAATAAATTGAAGAAGTAGATTTTTTTTTTTTTTTTTGGTTTTCTGAGGTAGGGTCTCACTCTAGCTCAGGCTGACCTGGAATTCACTATGTAGTCTCAGGGTGGCCTCGAACTCACGGCAATCCTCCTACCTCTGCCTCCTGAGTGCTGGGATTAAAGGCGTGTGCACCACACCTGGCTTGCTTTTTGTCTGTTTGTTTTGGATTTTTTTTTTTTTTTTACATTTCTTTAGGTGCACCAGGGTGTCTCGCCATTGCAAACAAATGCCAGATGCACACACTACTTTATTTTTGCATTTGGCTTTACATGGGTCCAAGGGCATTGAACCAGAGGCTGGTCGGCTCTACAAGCAAGTGCCATTAACCACTGAACCATCTCACCAGCCCCCAGAAGTATTGGAAAATCCGTTTTATGGATGCAGAGACGAAAGCTTTGGTATTGAGTGACTTGTCTAAGGATAGAGGCACAAGGAGGGGAGTTGGGATTCAAAGCCAAGTCTGGTGGGTTCCAGGGGTCATGCTTTTTCCTCAGACTCTGGAAGACAGAAGAGTAGGGTGGGAAAAGCACTGCTTTGACCACAGGCAGAATAGCTCTGTGACCTCATGCCGGCCAAACTCTCAGCCCCTCTGACCCTCAGGTTGTCCATTTGTAATGTCATCAAAGGAATTTTCTGGGTGAGGTGGAGAGGAGGCTTTACAGAGTACCTCAAAGCCTATTATTGTTCCCTGGTGGTGGCAGTCAAATACGTTTTATGTTAACCTAAATTCTTAGGGTCCAGACATGGGTGCTGAGCTGCCTCTGAGGCCCACCTCAATTTTCACTGGGGTCCCCAGCACCATCGTCTTCTCCTGGATGCTCTTTCCAAACTGGGGGTAGTGGTCATTGACGTCGAGCAGAGTCACAAACACCTCGGCCAGGCTGTGCCTACCCTCCACGTCCTCTGCCTTCACGTAGAAGTTGTACCTGGCGGTGTCTTCGGCGTCCAGGTTGGCCCAGGGCTGGGTGTAGATAAGCCCAGTGGATGGGTTGATCAGGAACCTGTCAGGCACAGAGATAGCAGATGCTTGTGCACATATGCACATGTATATACCCACATACACACACACACACGTACATGCATGCATGCATGTACATAGATTCTTGTGGTGATAAACTGCCTCCCAAAAGCCATAGCAAGGCATCATGCAGGTCATAAGTCCCCCTCCCCCCCACCCCAGAATGCCCTCTGCTTCTTCCCCATCCTTTCAGGCCGACTCTGGGAGGCTCATCCAGCCACTGCCCTAGCCGTGTGTACTATGAAGTTTCAACACCTGAACTGCAACCCTTCCTTCTCCCCTCTTTGGCTTGCTTCTTTCCCACCCTATCTATCCCTGCCCAGCTGGCTTCTGAGGCAACGGGCATGAGCTCCAGGCTGTGCCCGTGGCATTCTCCTCTCCCAGTTATCTTACTGCGTGTGTCCTCTAACCTCTGCCCCGCGTTCTCTATCATTTCCTTCTATTCCTCCCCACTTCCCCACTTTGATTCCTGGGGGTGTGCAGTCCCCTAACCTAGGCTCCCATCACTTGCAAGTCCTTCCTTAAGCAGACCCTCTTTTGTTTTTTGCTTTTTTTGGCTTTTTGAGGTAGGGTCTCTCTCTAGCCCAGGCTGACCTGGAATTCACTATGTAGTCTCAGGGTGGCCTTGAACTCCCGGCGATCCTCCTACCTCTGCCTCCCGAGTGCTGGGATTAAAGGCGTGCGCCACCACGCCCGGCATTCAGACCCTCTTATTTATGTACTGGAGCTCCTAAGAAGGCTCGTCCTTCAGCTGAAGCCCCCCCCCCCCAAATTCCTTACCGAGGCTCTGTTGGGGGTTCTGGATCTACTTACTTGTCTGCCTCAGCACCATAGATGGAGTACCTGACTTTGCCCCAGGGTCCTGTATCTGGATCCACAGCCTGAAAAAGAGAAAGCTCACGGTGCTACCTGCACTGTCTGTGGTCAGGCACACGGCACCCCCCATAGCTGAGGGCAACTTTCAATAGAAAGGCAGCGGGGGACTGGGGTGCGTCCAGCTGGGGAGGAAGCGAGGTGACCTGGAGGCTGCTGTGGGCTCTTGTGTTCTGCGGGGAGGCCTCAAGTGTTACAGGTCTAGGTCTGAAGGCAGTCAGTCCTCCTTTATGAATGAACAAGGTTAAGAATGGACTCCAGGACCCGTGCTTTGGACTTACACATGCTCGCATCCTCATTATCACTAGGGAGATGCCAGTGGCCTAGCAATTTGTTTATAAATGTTAACACATAAAAAAAATAAAAAGATGAGCTGGGAGTGGTAGCCCACGCCTTTAATCCCAGCACTCAGGAAGCAGAGGGAGGAGGATGGCTGTAAGTTCAAAGCCAGCCTGGGACTACAGAGTGAGTTCTGGATCACACTCAGCCAGAGTGAAGATCCTACCTTAAAACAAACAAACAAACAAAAAGATGAATTAATCCTTTGTGAGTAGATTATGAAAGACTGTGCCTTCTACCTTGCTGCAGAACTCTCTGGCCCCTGCTGTGTGAGCAGGGAAGGACAACGCAGACCTCACTGTATGGATGAAGAAACAGGCTAAGAAATTGCAAGAAGCTTGTTCTGTGTTACAGCTAGGCTGTAGGCCTTGTGATTTAAATCGCAAGAAGCTTGTTCTGTGTTACAGCTAGGCTGTAGGCCTTGTGATTTGAACTAGAACCCTGGGCCTTGGGCCAGTCCCCAACCTACTGTGACAGCCACCACGTTGGAGCCCCCTGGGGCATTCTCGGGGATCCTGGCAATGTAGTACTGGGAAGTAAACTTGGGAACATTGTCATTGGTGTCCAAGAGCTGGATCACAATGTCTGCCGTGGAGCTGAACTTCTCGGGGGTGTTCACTTCAATGGCCAGGAGCTGGGGAAGGAAGGAAGAACAGAGTCTTGTCTGTGTGTTGTGCAGTCACCCCACCAGAAGCTTCCACCACCTGCTTCTCCAGAACTGTTCCAGCACCCACCTGCTTATCTATCTCCCATCTCCCAGTTCGTCCTTTCTTTCTTTCTTTCTTTCTTTCTTTCTTTCTTTCTTTCTTTCTTTCCTTCCTTCCTTCCTTCCTTCCTTCCTTCCTTCCTTCTTTCTTTCTTTCTTTCTTTCTCTTTCTTTCTTTCTTTCTTTCTTTCTTTCTTTCTTTCTTTCTTTCTTTCTTTCTTTCTTTCTTTTTGTTGTTCTTTTTTGAGGCAAGCCCAACAGGCTGGCCTTCTTTTTAAGAAAGAGAGAGAATTGGCACGCCAGGGCCTCCATCCACTGCCAATCAAACTCCAGACGGGTACACCCCCTTACGCACATGTGCGACATCGCATGCTTGCATCACTGTGTATCTGGCTTACATGGGACTTGGAGAATCAAGGACTTTGCAGTCAAGGGCCTTAACCACTAAGGCATCTCTCCAGCCCTGTTTTTCTTTTTCTTTTTCTTTTTCTTTTCTTTTTTTGAGACAGGATCTCGCTATGTAGTCCAGGTTCATCTTGAACTTGTAGTCCTCCTGCCTCAGCCTGCTGAGTTCTGGGATTACAGGTCCAATGGGCCTCTTATTATTACTTTTTGCTGTTATTGGGCTTTCCCCATTACTTTCTGTGAGACCTTACATCATTCCTCCTTTGTGGGCGTCCAGTGCTAGTATTCTTATCCCCATGTGCACTTGGGCCTCTTTCGTTTGTTCTAACGATATGTATATCCCCTTCTAGTTCCAAGTTTTCAATTGATCTTATGAATTGATCTCTCCAGACAAACACTCAGATAATTTGTTTTTGAGGTAGAGTCTCACTCTAGCCCAGGCTGACCTGGAATTCACTCTGTAGTCCCAGGCTGGGACTACAGGTGTGCAACACCACACCCAGCAAGACATATAATTCTGTCAAGGTTGCTCACTACCTCTCCAAAAGGACATTCTAAGTGAGAGCTGGGGTGGTTGGGGGTGGTGGCGGATGCCTAGAATCCCAGCACCGAGGAGGTAGAGTCCGGAGGATTTCCAATTCAAGGTCAGAGTCAGCTACATAGTAAACTCCAAGCCAGGCTAGGCTATGTGTTGAGATCCCGTATCAGTAAAAATGGGGTGTGGGGCAGGAAGATGGCTCAGTCAGTAAGAGTGCTTGCTGTGCAAGCATAAGAACCTGAGTTTAATTCCCAGAATTCAAGTGAAAAAGTGGGCTTTGTGGTGGCGCACGCCTTTAATCCCAGCACTCGGGAGGCAGAGGTAGGAGGATCCCGTGAGTCCGAGGCCACCCTGAGACTCCATAGTGAATTCCAGGTCAGCCAGGCTACAGCAAGACCCTACCTTGGAAAAACAAACAACAAACAAAAAACAAAAAAAAAGTTGGCATGAAGGGATTTAGTGGAGGTGGGATTTGGGAGGAAGAAAAGAGAAGATTGTGAGAGGGGATTATGACCATGGTACGTTGTCTATACGTATGAAGGTTGTCAATAAAAAAAGTCTTTTAAAAGTCGGGCACAGTTGCTGCCCATGCCTGTAACCCCAGCACTAGGGAGGCGCGGATATGAGGATCACTGTGACTTCCTGGCCAGCCAGTCTAACTGAAAACGGTGAGCTCCAGGTTCAGTGAGAGACTACCTCAGGAGAATGGCATGGAAGAGTTCTAGAGGAAGAACCCTACTTCCTCCTCTGGTTTCTGCAGACGTGTACATGAGGCGCATGTCTCTACATCCGCCACATGAACATACACCGCACATACTACACCCCCCCCCCCGCAAATCACTAATAACAATAACAAAAAAAATGCATGAGTTAATTGGAGTGGCACTGAAATCTTCATTAACTTAGGGAGAACTTGCGGTTTGAAAACATGCCTTGCTTTCCTTAATACCACTTTGGTGTCATTTTGCACTTTTCATAATTTAAGTGTCACATGTTTCTTGTTAGGGTTGGAGAGATGGCTCAGCAGATAAGGCACTTGCCCGCAAAGTCTAATGACCCCAGTACACACAGAAAGTCAGATGCACAAGGTGGCACGTGCATTTGGAGTTTGTTTGCAGCAGCTAGAGGCCCTGGCATGCCCATTCTCATTCTTTTTCTCTCTCTCTCTGCTTGCAAATAAGTAAATAAATCAAAATGTTAAAAAATAAAAGTGTCTTTTAAATATATTTTTATTTATTTATTTGAGAGAGAGAGAGTAGAAAAAGAGCACACCAGGGCCTTCTGCCACTGCAAACAAATTCCAGTCATAAGCACTGCTTTGTGCATCGGGCTTACATGGATACTGGGGAACTGCATCCTGGCCATCATGCTTTGCAAGTAAGCACTTTTAACTGCTGAGTCATCCTCCCAGCCCTTAAAAGTATGTTTTAGGGGCTGGAGAGATGGCTTAGCGGTTAAGGCATTTGCCTGCAAAGCCAAAGGACCCAGGTTTGATTCCCTAGGACCCACATAAGCCAGAAGCACAAGGGGCACATGCGTTTGGAGTTCATTTGCAGTGGCTAGAGGCCCTGGTACACTCATTTTCTCTCTATCTGTCTCTCTTCTCTCTCTGCTTGCAAACAAATAAATACAATTGTTTAAAGTATGTTTTATTCTATTACCCTCTCTCTCTCTCTCTTTGTACATATGTGTTTCCCCCATCTCTTTCCCTCCCTTTGTACGTCCTCCCATAGGAAGACTGCTGGATTTGAGGTACTAACTTTGTGATCAATCGTGTTAGCAATTTTGCTTTATAATAGTTTTTCAATCACTTCCTTAGATTTCCTAAGGAAACAATCATGTCCATACAAATCCTGCTCCTGAGCCAGGCGTGGTGGTGCACACCTTTAATCCCAGCACCCGGGAGGCAGAGGTAGGAGGATCGCTGTGAGTTCAAGGCCACCCTGAGACTGCATAGTGGATTCCAGGTCAGCCTGAGCTAGAGTGAGACCCTACCTCAAAAATAACAAAACAAAACAACATCCTGCTCCTTTTGGCTCTGCTTTTGCAATATTTGTGGCTCCCATTTTCTCTCTTTGCGCGGAAATGACGACATTGCACACACTGAGCTAAGTCAGGCTGGTGACAGCAGGAACTCACAGTGTTTTCAGTATCTCACTGTTTCCCATGACACTGACTACGCACATGTGTGGTGCAGCATTGTAGATAACGATGATTTAAGTGATAACAATTAAGTGTTTTCCAACAGTATATAACCTACATGCTAATATAGAATAGACATTATTTATACACATTTTTATATACTTTTAAATGGCATTAAGGAGTATTTTTTTTCATATTTTGCTAGGATGATGCTGGAATAGATGACAGATGTCAAAGGCATATGGGAAAACATCTTTCTGATGATCACGCAGTTTCTCCGTGCCCATTTATTAAAAGAAGGTATATATAGGACACTCCTGCTACCCACGCTGACAGGAGCAGCAGAGGGGTTGAGAGGAAAGAGTCCAACTAGCAAGGGCGCAGGTGACAAGGGTCCCCGCGGAATGAATTAAGAAATTGTCATCAGCTCCTGGGACCCTGCCCCTGACCCTATCCACCCACTTGGTTCAGTACAAGCCAAAGGACCTACCTTGAAGGTTAACACTTTGGACTTTTCAAAGTCGATGGCCGCCGAGTTCTCCACGATGATTGTGACCTGGGCTTCGTTCAGGACCGTCTGCGGCACCACTCGGAAGATGCCTCCAGGTCCCACCAGCCGTAAGTTGAATTTGGCATTGGCTCCCTGAGCAACAGAGTTTTGGGGACAGAAAACAGAAGACACATGAGTGTAGAACGTACTCCTAATGTATTTGTGCTAGGTGAGGAGACTTCACACGTCCTTAGCCCTGAGACATGAGTAGCTTGTCTCTATAAAGGTGACTTGATCCAGGGTCACACTGAGTAGGGCATGAAGGTTAAGCAAGGCACCAAGCACACAGGGGCAGTCCTGAGCCAGACAAAGGATGTGGCCAGATGCAGGTTAGGGAAATTTTGCGGAAGAGGGGGCGGAAAGAATGTCAGAGTCACATGTTGGGTCATGATATGCAGAGACATTTAGCTTACCCATAACTGTGGACTAACTCCACAATGCATGACCCGTATACCTCAACAAGGAGGGGCCAAGGGGAGGGGGTAGGTCACGGATGAGCCTAATAATGGTACCAAACTGACTGTATTTGCTGAATACGGAACTGACTAATTAAAAAAAAAAAAAGAAAAAGAAAAAAGATGCTTGCATAGAGAGACAGACAGAGGTGAACTGTTTTTTTGGGGGGGGTTTTGTTTGTTTGTTTTCCTTTTCTTTAAATATTTTTATTTATTTATATTTATTTAACAGAGAAAGAGGGAGAGAGAGAGAATGGGTGCACCAGGGCCTCCTGCAAATGAACTCCAGACTCGTGTGCCCCTTGTGCATCTGGCTAACATGGGTCCTGGGGAATTCAACATGGGTCTTTTAGCTTTGCAGGCAAATGCTTTAACCGCTAAGCCATCTCTCCAGCCCTCTTTTCTTTTCTTGACAACTCCATAGTTATAGGCAATAAACCATGATAATTCCCTTTCCCCCTCACTTTCTCCTTTGCAACTCCATGCTCTATCATATCCCCTCCCTGTCTTAATTAGTCTCTTTTTTAAAAATTTTATTTATTTATTTGCAAGCAGAGAGAGATAGAGAGAAGAGAGACAGACAGAGAGAGGGCCCGCCAGGGGCCTCTAGCCATTACAAACAAACTCCAGATGCATCTGCCCCTTGTGCATCTGGCTTACATGGGTCCTGGGAAACTGAACCTGGGTCTTTTGGCTTTGCAGGCAAATGCCTTATCCACTAAGTCATCTCTGCAGCCCCCCCTCTCTTTTATTTGATGTTAGCATCTTTTCCTCCCGTTATGATGGTCTTGTGTAGGTAGTGCCAGGCACTGTGAGGTCATGGATATACAGGCCATTTTGTGTCCAGAGGAGTGCGTTGTAAGCAGTCCTACCCTTCTTTTGGCTCTTACATTCTTTCAGCCACCTCTTCTGTAATGAACCCTGAGCCTTGGTTTTGTTTTCAAGGGAGGGTCTCACTGTAGTCCAGGTTGACCTGGAATCCAGTATGTAGTCTCAGGCTGACTTCGAACTCACAGTGATTCTCCTACCTCGGCCTCCCCTCCCTAGTGCTGGGATTAAAGGTGTGCAACCACCACACCAGGCACAGGCGAGCTTTCCTTTGACTTTTCCTTTGTACTTGGTTGTGGATGTTTTTAGGCTGAGCTCACAGTCTTGGATTGCTTATGTTCCCTCCCTCCTCTCTCCCTGTCTTCCTCTTGGTTGTACCATTTTGTTTCATTCATTCTATGTCTTGCTTGGCCCTCCTACATACACTGAGGGTTGCCCCAGGCCCAGTGAGTTTGGAGGGTACAGCCGTGTGTGTGTGTGTGTGTGTGTGTGTGTGTGTGTGTGTGCGTACCTGGTCAGAGTCATTGACGGTGATCTTGAGGCCACGCAGGACCTCCCCCTGGGGCGGGTGCTCATACATGGACAGCTCAAACCTGTTCTGAGGCCCGTTCTCTCCGTAGAAGGTTGGCGGGTGGTTGTTGAGGTCCACGATCCTGATGGTGACCGGGACCATGGCCTGCGCAGCTGGGCTGCCGACAGAGCTGACCTCTGTTACCTGGGGGAGCAGGGGAGTAGTGAGACAGGTGGCTATGGCTGTGTGGCAAGCACTCTTGTTGACACCATTCCTCTTTTTAAAAAAAAAAAATATTTAATTTAATTTATTTGTGAGAGAGAGAGGGAGGGAGAGAATGGGCATACTAGGGCATCCAGCCACTGCAAACGAAATCCAGACACATGTGCCACCTTGTCCATCTTGCTTATGTGGGTCCTGGGGAATCGAACCTGAGTCCTTTGGCTTTGCAGGCAAGTGCCTTAACTGCTAAGCCATTTCTCCGGCCCTGGCCCCATTAATTCTGCCTCCTGATGTTCATGCCTGTGTTAATCCCTCTCTTTAAGTGGCCTGGCCTGGAAATTTATTTACCTGTGTCAGAGGGGACGGGCTTCTCACTGCAAGGTTAGATTACGGGAGATTACAACGTCCGTGTTGACAGCAGACTCTCCTCTGCTGGCTTGGGTGAAGCATGCTGCAGAGGTCTCATGACACAGTGCTAATGGTGACCCAGCGCCAACAGCCATCAAGCATCTGAGTCACAGGAATAAGCGAGTGAGCCAGAAAGGGCAACTCCTCCCCAGCCAACCGTCTGGGTAAGACTCCAGGCCTGGCTGACAACCTGCTTGCAGCTGTGCGAATGACCTTGGAACTTCGGGGCCAATCAAGTTGAACCTGGACTCTCAGTTCCCACGCACTGTGAGACGTGCGCATGTGTTGCTTTATGTCATAGAGGCTGGGGTAATTTCTCACGCAGCATGAACTAACTAGTGTAGGTTGCCAATCAGGGATGGACGGCCATGGGGAACCGCATAAAGCATGCATCAACTACGTTAAGTCTATTCCAGGGTGTCCTTCTCTTATAGAAGAAGGAGGCTCTGGTGCTAAAAGGACGTTGGAAAATGACCTCCCTGGTCCCACTCCACATGGGGCTGTGGTCCTAACTTCCTTCTCAGAAGCCCCTGCTGTCTCCCTTCCCTGCTTTCTGCTCCCATTCAGCTCTCACGTGTCCTCTGTTTAGATCTCTCATTTCATAATGACTTCAACACCTCCCCTGACACTGCTACATATGCACCTTTGTAAGATTCCCTTGGCCAAGTTCTCGGCTTTTGGTGAATTCTCTACAACTTCTCTGGTCCCCTGCTGGGTTCTCTCCCCCCCTGCCCCTGGTCCATACATCCTCCTCGCTCTCTGCATCTGCTGTGGACTTGGCCAGCTGCTCCTCTCTCAGCCACCACACCATCCTCTGGGTGCTCTTACTCCTCCCATGCCTTTCGCAGTTTACATGGACACTTTGTTCTCTGAGATCCACACCTGTATGCCCACGTCTGGATGTTTCCACCTGAATGTCCCCCGCCCCCCCTCCCAGCACCCAGACTTTTCCTCCAGCTGAATCTTCCTCCTCTCCCAGGCTGCTGTGGCACGGTGTCACCAGAGACCTCATCCGTGCATCTCAGGTCCCCCTCAGCCCCCATGGTCAACTGCCATGTTCTGGACATCCTCCTTGTTCTTTTGTAAGCTGTCTGTCACCACACCTCCCTCTACCCTCACCGGCCATCTTCCCTGGACACTTCCTAGCCATTTACCTCCAAAACCAAGTGAAGACAAGGGTTCTTGAATGCTAGGAAGGTGACTGGATTTATTACGTGTGCAAAACATCCGGAGCCCTGGGGCTGCCCAGGCACACCGAATTCCCCCTCCCAGGAGAACATCCTGGATACTACTGTTGGCTAAGCTGCCCGTATTTGGGAATTCTGCTAGCCACTGAAAAGCAGGCTGAGCTTTCTATTATGTGACTCCAATTCTGCTCAAAACCTTTCAGAGGCTCTTGAACGCTCTTGGGCAGGGCCAACGACATAATTGGAAAGTCCGGTAAGCATGAGAAATCGTTAAGAATTTCAGGCCAGCAAACAGTAGTGCATTAGGCTTAGTGTAGGACCCTTCTAACTTCGGCCTGTGTGTGAGTACACAGATCATGAAGTCCTGCTCTAGGGAAATTTTTCCTACTCCTGCCTCTTAATTCAGGCTTTGCTCCTCGGGCCCCAGCGTAGGATCCATTCCTGTTTTCCACATCCCTATTCCTACATGCTGTCTGCGGACCATGCTCCAGTCTTACTTGACTCCTCCTTGACTTTCCACTACATCTTATGCAGTCTCCCCAGCCTGGACTCCCTGGACTTCCGTGGTTGGGGATGCCTTCATGACACTCCATCCTCCCAGGTTCACCTCCACCTGGACTCTACCGACAGGATCCTCACACTGGAGGCGTTTCTGCCTCAGTCCTGCATGAATTCATGGTTCCCTTCACTGGGGCATTTCAAGTAAGATATCACTCTCGCCCCACACTGAGGTTGAGCCCCAGGGATCTGGGAGGAAGGCCAGTCTCTCATCGCTTTTGTAGCCTTCCCCAGCTGGAGAGTGGGCTTGGCGTGGCAAACTGGAGGGGGCTTACCTGTACGTGAAGCTCATACACCTCTTTCCGGAGCTGGGCAGGGTTCTGCAGGACCGAGATGGCTCCAGAAGTCTCATTAATTTCAAACGCTCCGTCACTCCCTGTCACAAAAACACGCCCTGCAGTTCAGCGCGGTGCCACAGGAGAGAGCAAGGGAGTCGGCTCCTCAAGCACAGAATGCAATACTGTTTTCTTGCCAAGGAGGAAACGGAGTCTCACAGGGGCCAAGTTACTTGTCTAAGGTGCCACGGCAGTGAAGATCTGGGACTTGAACTCACTCCATTTAGCCTTCAGGAGCCATCCTGTGTCTCTTCTCTGATACATAATGTCCCATGTAGGGTGTACGTGTGCGGGAAAGAGGAAACAGTCACTACAGAGAGAGGAAGCTGAGGAGGAAGAGTGAGGAGAGAAATGAATGAGGAAGAGTAGAGGGATAGGAAAAAGGAGGCGTCTGGAGAAGGTGCACAGCAGGGAGGGTGAGGAGAGGGAGAGGTGATGAGGGGCATGGGGTGGATGCCCTACAGCTGAGGAAGGCTATGGTGGTGATGGGAGGCAAGGTACGGAGGGCCTGTCTGTATGTGATGGTCTCTGTGTGGGCATGCTTGTTCACACAAGGGCCGCTGGAGGGTGTGCGCGCCAGCGTGTCTTAGGGGCATAGTGGGAGGGCAGTGGTCTCTGGAGGAGTGTGTTACAGGTGTGAACATGTCTGGGACCAGGTTCTAGGTATGTTCACCTTGTCCCCCTTTAGAGCTGTAGAGTTCACCCCAGTGACACCGTGGCCTACTCAGCCACTGTCCACTCATGAAAAAAAAAAAAAAAGCATACTCCAATAGCTAGGTGTGGTGAAGTATGTCTTTAGTCCCAGCACTCAGGCAGGGGTAGGAAGATTACTGTGAGTTTGAGGCTGGCCTGGGACTTTAGAGTGAGGTCCAGGTCTGCCTGGGCTACAGTGAGACCCTACCTCTCAAAAAAAAAAAAAGTGTATATTCCAGAGTCAGCTGACTTAGGTTCAAACCAAGTGATGGTGACTTAGGGTCCCTCTGGACCTTGGTAGAGTTAGGACTAGGAAGATTCTATAGCATCATCACATTCAATTCCTTCAATCGTACACTTTAAGTTTAAAAAAAAACAAAAACTTAAGGGCTGGAGATATGGCTTAGCAGTTAAGCTCTTGCCTGTGAAGCCTAAGGACCCCGGTTCGAGGCTCAATCCTCCAGGACCCACGTTAGCCAGATGCACAAGGGGGCGCACGCGTCTGGAGTTTGTTTGCAGTGGCTGGAAGCCCTGGCGCACCCGTTCTCTCTCTCTCTCTCTGACTCTTTCTCTCTCTGTCACTCTCAAATAAATAAATAAACATGAACAAAAAAAATTAAAAAAAAAACTTAAAAAGAATGAGGGTGGTGCACGCCTTTAATCCCAGCACTCAAGAGGCAGAGGCAGGAGGATCGCTATGAGTTCGAGGCCAGCCTGGGACTACAGAGTAAGTTTCAGGTCAGCTTGGGCCATACCTCAAGAAACCAGAAATGTTTGTGCTCGTTGACGCCCAGGGTGAAGGGAACATGAATTATCGTGGTGTGTGTGGCTCCAAGGCCCCTGCACTACTTTCTCTTGTTGGATGTGGTGACACATAGAGGCAGAGCAGAACTTCTGAGGGGCCCGCCCCCCGCCTCTCCACAGCACCTTGGCATCTCCTGTGGGAGAGGGAATCAGGACCCAGTTCTTCGCGAGTCCGAGCTACAGCGTGAAGTCGCCCTCGCTCACCGTTCACGAGCCTGTAGAGGACGTGGTTGGGCTTGCCCCGGTCTCCGTCCATGGCGACCACCGTCAGCACCTCCGAGCCCTTGGGGGGAAAGAGCAGCAGCTCACTGAGCTGATGGTGATCCTGGGGAGGGGGGGCTCCCCTCTGTTGACACTGCACCATCATGGATAAAAGGTTATCGTCCCACCCAGGAAAAGAGTCAGGCTTGGGGTGGGCCCCAGAATGTGACCCTGCTAAGGGATCTCTGTACTACTGGCCTCCTAGGGCTGGGGGGTGGGGACCACCTGTTACCCACAACTCCCAGCCCCTGGGATCAAAGTGTGGGTTTCCAGACTGTCTGCCCTCTGGACTCCTGCAGCCCTCACTCAGCTGATCTCTACCTCCTACCACCCTGCAGTCTATCTTTTGCCTTCCTCTCACCCAGAGGTGCACGGGGGACAGGTGAGAGGCAGGTGGAGTAGGATCGGGTTACACACAGCCTTGTGTGAAGTGTCAGGATTAGGATTTTATCCTGTGGCCCCTGGGGTATCATCTGAAGGGTTTTGGAGCACAACTAGAAAAGCCTAGCTGGACCTTTGTCTGAAGTCTATCCTCTAAGCCTTTCTCTCTGGCCCGTTCACTCGGGGTCACCCCGACCCAGCCCAGTGCTATCTGTGCTCCTGGAACCGGCCCTGAGCTCTGACCCCTGACCTCCCAGCAGGAAAGTCTGAGCCTCTCTCAGTCCCATTCCTTCAGCCCCACTAAGGCAGTCAGTATTCCGTTCTGCACGTGGGCTTGTCTCTACCCCAAAGTCCTCAGCTTCTTCTTAGTTCATAAAGTCAGGAATGATCATGAAGACGGAGAAAGCAACCCAGTTCCACAGTGAGCTTCAGAGGCATGGCCCAGTGAAGTCAGCTTTGGCCTGGTCTCTGTCTGCAGGGAGCTCATTCAAGGGTATAAAACACAAGGACAGGGCTGGAGAGATTGCCTAGTGGTGAAGGTGCTTGCCTGTGAAGCCTAAGAACTCATGTTCGAACCTCCAGGTCCCACGTAAGCCAGGCGCACAGTGACGCAAGTGCACAATGTCACACATGTGCACAAGGGGGCGCACGTGTCTGGAATTCATTCACAGTGGCTGAAAGGTCCTGGTGGGGCCCCCATCTCCCTCTTTCTCTCAAATTAAAAAATATATATATGAGAATGAAAAACAGCTCCAGGAAGATGGCAACAAACACTGGTCACTCAAACCTCATCCAAACAGAGATCCAGGGGCTACAGGGAAGTCAACACTAAATCAGATCTCTACACGACCATGGGGGCTCCTCAGGGAACACAACACAAGAAAGGGCAGAAAGATTGCAAGGGCCTCAGGGTGGGTGGGATTAGCTTGAGACACCCCCCCACCCACCCACAGAGACTGACTGAGGCCATAAAGACCCCAGAATGGGCACCAATAACTCCATCGAGGAGGACCCTCAGTAGAATGGAAGCAGAGGAGAGGGGATACGAGAGTACAACCTTTTTATAAAAAGCAATTTGAAGAAAAGAAAAACCTAAACACAAGGATGAAACCCCAAGAGGGGCAAAAGCTTCAGGTGGGGTGTGTGCCATGTGCTATGGGAGCAGAGGGCGGTTGTCCCCAGCTCAGACAGCCAGTGGCAAGGAGGGCAGTGTCTGAGCCTCACTGGGAAGGAAGGGGCCGATGAGACAGGTGGGAGTTACATCTGAAGGGTGGTGAGGCTCCTGGAGTGGCAGAGGCTGAGCCTCAGAGGCCAGGCTCAAGCAGGTGGGCCCCTGGTGGATTAGCCTTGAAGTCAGAAGAAAGCGAGTCTGGCTTTCCAGCTGGACCCATGCGGGATGGCTGGCAAGGGTCACGTGGCTCCAGCAGTGACTATGGGGGGACTGTTGGTCCGAGTGTCCCCAGGATATACCTTTGGAGACCAAGGGGAACCTTTTTTTTTTTTTTTTTTTTTTTTTTTTTGTAGGAGGATGCACCAGCTGAGCTAGTCAGCCACCTGCCATCTCTCTTCCCCTACCCTTTCCAGCGGGGACCTCTGCAGCTGGCCCTAGGTAAGTCTGACTAAATTCGCCAATGCCTGACCTACCTCAGCACCTGGATGATGCTTCACACCTGAGTGCGGCCCTCTCCTCCCCCCTTTACTGTCTGGAGGCAAGAGAACTTGGGTGAGCCCAGAGCCATCCTCTCTGCGAGGAGGGCGTGTGAGAGTCTAGCCATCCCCAGCACTTAGCTCCTGGGAGACCAGGGACGGGGAGAAAGGGACATGGGCTAAGAGGCGCAGCCACTCACCGGGAGAGTGTCTTCATACACATAGCCATAGTAGGGCGTGCCCACGAAGAACGGCGCTGTGTCTTGAACGTCCTCTATGTTGACAGTGACAGTGGCAGTAGCCGAGAACACCACCTCAGTCCCTCGAAGCCTGCCCCCACCATCCTGAGGAGGAATGGGAGAGAACAGACGCCATTAGAATATCCCAGCTGTGAGGCCGGCTGCCCCCCCTCTCTGTGTCTGTTTGCTTCTGGGTGTCTGGAGTTCATTCTCCCCTCGAAAGGAGGGTGGGAACACTACGGAGATGATGTGTAAAGGTTTCCACATGGGTGCCTGGAGTGCAAGCAGCTTCTTTGGATACAGGGTTGATGAACTCTCCAGGGACACTGTGCGGGGCTGGTGGCAGAGGAGGAGGGATGAGAGACAATTTCCCACTCTCAGCCAGGAATGGAGCCACGAGCAGCTACTCAGAATCTTCCACAAGTCCAGAAGTTCAGTGGGGCTCCCAGGAATATGACTTGGGCTCTCCCCTGCACAGGTATAAAGGAAGTGACCAGCCAGCTGCAGGGGGTTGGTTGGCCTCTAGCCCACACGTGACCTCCAAGGAACTTCCTGACAAAGGATTTAATAGACCTAGTGGGACGACGATTTGGGGACTAGGCCTGCTCATTTCCAGCTTCCTGGCATTAACTTTGGAAAGCAACATGAGGAGATTCATTACGTCCCAAGGCTGAGTAGGTAAAGAAAGTGAGGTGGGGGGGGGGGGCTAGTCAGTCACACACAGGCAAGGAGGACTGGGGTGAGCTAGTCTGACTGAAGAGATGAAGCCCTCATGGAGGACTTGAGTCTCTAGGTCAGAGCCACGCGCTCCTATAAAGGGGACCTGGCTTATAAGTATGAAGGAAGGCCACACGCTTTTCCCTAGAAGGACATGTGACCTCTCCAGCCCACGGACAGCAGCCTCCAGGGAGAATATGTCCAGGCTGAATATGTCTTGCCTCCCTGTCCCCATTGTGTCTCCTGCTCTCCAAACTGTTCCCTCCTTTGCAGACCCTCACTGTGCTCCAGCCTACCAAAGGCTGAGGTCTGACCGGATGTTTCCCCTGTCCCTTGGTCTGTTACCTTGGCAACTATGGTGACAAAATGAGCCCGGGACTTCTCGTAGTCCAGTGTGGCCCCCGCCTGGAGGCGCAGCACGCCGCTGTGACGGTCCACGGTGAACTTGGTGGAGTGTAGGTTCTGTAAGAGGTGGGGAGAGGCTGCGCTCAGGGTGGAAGCAGGCCAGGGCAGCCCAGCAGTGCTCATCCTGCTCACTGAACCCTCTTCTTCCTGGAAGCTCTGGCCTCAGGGCTTAGGCTCCGGCCTCGCCCCCAAAATGAGAACATTCCCTTTTAGCTGAGCCTGCAGGCCCCAACAGGTAGGACCATCTGCTCCGCAGAGTGCTCTGACATGGGAGGACCGGGTGCTTGAGGGCTGTCATGAAGGAGAGAAGGATGGGGCCTTCAAACCACACCAGGTAAGTGGCTGTGGCAGTCACAGGTGGCGCCTGATAAGGAGTGACAGGAGATGGTGACCGGCCAAGAGCAGGCTGGCAGGAGCAGCTGCCTGTGAAGGAGGCCTTCCAGCTAGGGTGAGGTCAGAGCGGGAACCAGGTGATGTGACTGGAGCTTTATGCACATTTAATCCTCACCATGGTCCAGTGGGTGTGTGCTTTTATCTTTTATCTTTCCCATTTTACACACAAGAAGACTGAGCTGGACAGGTTAAATAATATATTAAAGGCACATGATTGGTGTGTGTGTGTGTGTGTGTGTGTGTGTGTGTGTTGTCTCTGCTATACCTGTGAGTTTAAGGCATTTTGTTTTGTTTTCAAGGTAGGGTCTCACTCTAGCCCAGGCTGACCTGGAATTCACTATGTAGTCTCAGGGTGGCCTCGAACTCAGGGTGATCCTCCTACCTCTGCCTCCCGAGTGCTGGGATTAAAGGCGTGCGCCACCACGCCCGGCGTCTAGGGCATTTCTTGAGAACCTATAGTTTTAGCCCCAAGGCTGCACTGCCCTGAAAGCTGGGAGGTTGGGTGGAGGGGAGAGGAAGTACCGTGAGGGAGGGCAGCTGGCTCTGGGGAGACCAAAGATGGGGAGAGGCACAGAAGAGGGACCCCACCTTTGCCAGCACCGCACGGATGGATGAGAATGGGGGCTGGGGCGACCTGGTTCTGCTTATTTGGGGATGACCCCTTCGCCCCCTTTCCCATCCCATTCAAGGCTCAGATGGGCTGCTTGCGTCCTATATGGTGCAGGGTGCTAAGGCCTTCTTCCAGGGAAGAGGCTGGGGGAAGGTCCTGGAATGCCAGGTGCAGGGAGGGGACAGGCCAACTCAGAGGAAGCCAGGGGGAAAGGTCTTTTGTTCCTCTCTGGTCCCCATGCCTGTGTGTTCCCTTGGGTGCCGAGGCACTGTCTGATGCCCTGGGGATGACATCAGGGAACATTCAGGTGTCTTCTCCAGCACAGGTTGCATTCTTCTGTGTGCCCCACCTTACCTGCAGGAAGTAGGTGACACTCCCTCCAGAGCCTGTGTCCTTATCCACTGCGTGGACCTTAAAGATGCTGCTCCCAGAAGGCGTATCCTGAGGGGTCACGGCCACAGAGAAGGGTCAGCAGTAGTGACAAGGTGATGGGGAGACAGAAGCACAGACATGGGGCTGTAGAGCAGTCAGGGGAGTGAAGGGCTAAAAGGGTGTGGGATGTTGGTGATAAGTGTGTGAGCCCCAACAAGGAAGGAGAGAGACAGTGACGGCGTAGACTTGTTAAATCACATACAAGAGGAGAAGAAAGAAAGAGACATGTGAGGGGCTGTAGGGTGTGCTCAAGGGGAGGGTAAGAAGTAGACCCCTAAAATATAAATGGTTTAATGAAATACTGGTTTGCAAGTGACAGCATGGTGTATAAACAGATTTAGAATCACCAGAGAGTACACACACACACACAGTTTGGAGCAAGAGTGAGTGAGATATCTTTCTCCATGGACTTAGAAAACATCTTAAAAGCCGGGCGTGGTGGCGCACGCCTTTAATCCCAGAACTCGGGAGGCAGAGGTGGGAGGATCGCCGTGAGTTAGAGGCCACCCTGAGATTACATAGTGAATTCCAGGTCAGCCTGGGCTAGAGTGAGACCCTACCTCGAAACAGCAAAAAAAAAAACAAAAAAGAAAACATCTTAAAATAATGGCAATTTCTTGTGTTGGCAGGGAACTGTTGGGGAGACAATTGCTCCCTAGAATCACAGGGCAGAGGGCAATCAGTAACCTTTTGAGGGGATAAAGCACTTGGGTAATAACATAGGAATTCGTGCTTTTGACTAGGAACTACAAATCGTACGTTATAACTTAAGGAAAAAAATATGTATCTTCTTAAGGATAAAATGATGATGGCCTCTAATGCCCCTAGGTATATGTTCCCATCATCCTCTCTGTCTCCTCTCTTCCCCTCCCTTCATGCTACTGTTTATTCATGCCACAAAGATTCAAAGGTGTGTGTGTGTGTGTGTGATGCTGGTGATATAACCCTAGTGCCTAAGCATGTCAGGCAGGCAAGAGCTCTATCACTGTGTTTTACCCTCAGCCCCTTAGGAAAATAATCTCTCTCTCCTTTATTTTTTCTCTCTCTCTCACCCAGGCTGGTGTCAAACTTATAGTCCTCCTGCCTCAGACTGCTGAGTGCCGATACTATAGGTATGTACCCCCTTACCCAGCTTAGAAGTAATCTTGAAGAAAGAAAGCTTTATGCATAAAGGTTGATATTTCTTATGACACTAGAAACTTACAGGTCAAATATCCAAATATTAGAGAGCGCCTGGATTCCATCAATAAGTGATGGAATGTTCACTTGATGGAAGATATTGGGAAATGGTAATTACCTAAGCTTTACAATGAATGAGAAAAATGCTTGTGTTATAAATGATGTGAAAAACAGGATATAGAAAGTACATGTTTGGTATGATCACGACTGTGTCAAACAAAAGAAGAAGAAAAAACCCTATAACCACCAAATACTAAAAGGAAATGCACCGACGTTTAACAAGGTCTCAAGGTGGAGGGATTAAGGGTTGTAGAAACATATTTCACGGGGTTGGGTAAATGACTCGTAGTATGAGCTCTTGTCAAGCAAGCACGAGGGCTGAGGACTACCTAAGTTCAATTCCCCAGCACCCATGGGAGGGTGGGGAAGCTTGGCATAGCCATGAGCACAGACCAGAGAATCTCTGAGACTCACACACAAAAAAATGGCAAGTCCCAAGATCAGAGAGACTGTCTCAAGGAAACACGCAGATGCACATATGAGCGATAGAGGGAAGGCACCCATTGTTCTCCTCTGGCCTGTTTACAGGCACACGCGTGTGCATACACGCGCACACACACAGATACAGAACTGATGGCCCTCCAGAGGACAGTAAGCAAGCGACAGACAGGCTCTGCACTCTAGACTCTGGTATCCTGGACGGGTCGTAGGGCAGCCCCGCAGATAGCCACGAGCCCCGCACAGTGGGAGCCCCTGCCCTGCCCAGCAGCCCCTCACTCACCTCGGGAACCAGGACAACGTAAGGCTCCTGGACGAACCTGGGCGCCTCGTCGTTGGCATCGGTCACCAGTATCACGACTTTCTCTGCCACCTGAGAGGGAGCGGCAGGGTAAGGAGTCGGGGCAGTGAGACCTTGGGGCAGATAAAGGATGGTGATCCCTAACTCCGACCTCCTCCCCCCTGCACCTCCTTTTGTTCCTGCTTTCGCTCATTCATGCAGCAAATGTTCTTAAGAAAGTAACCACTTGTGCCAAAAACCGTTCCACCTGTCAGAAGACTGCTCAATGGGACATCAGCTTGCAGTGGTCATGTGTGGCTCAGATATAGGACAAAGATCAGCCCGTGGAGTCCTCACTCAGGTAACAATGGCAATATGCCAGGTCCTGAGATCAGGGCCCAGAATGGAGACGCTTCTGGGCATTGTGTGTACCATGGTCCATGCACACAGGGGCTGAGTGATGCATGCACAGGATCCACAAAGAGCCCAGCCTGTGGTGGTGGGCAGCATGCCTGTGACATGCTGGGACATGGGTGTCAGCCTGACAGCAGATTCGCCACAGGGAAGCGGTGGGAACGGGCTAGGAAGCACCACCAAGTAGAGCGAGACACACGGGGACTCGGGCAGATGCTGACTGGCTGGTCAGCAGAATGGAGAAGAGCCGGGAGAAGCCAGATGGCACCTGACAGGGAGGCCCTGAGGGTCCCCGAGCAACTTGGATTTCATCCTGAGGGAGCTAGGGGCTAGCTGTTGGAGCTGGCGACAGCCATGACAGCACGTTGGATGTGGACTGGGTGGTGGGGAAGTCCCCTGGGGCCTGTGGCAAGCATCCCAGACAGCTTGGTGGGGGGGCTGGCAGAAAGTACTGGCTGTGGGCAGGAGGTAAGGGGAGAACATTAGAGCGCCAGGTGTTTGGCACGTGACTGGGCGAGAGCAAGTGACAGGGGTTGGCAGATGGGGACCGGGGAGACTGGTTTGAGAAGAACAGGAGACCCATGAGAAGCTCAGCGGAGAGACCCCGCCCTCCATCCTTCCATCCCCTCCTCCGTCTTCCTTCTCTTCAGACCTCCCTGAAGCCCTCTGAGGTGGGCCTGGGCTTGGGTGGACCAGGGATCCCAGGGCTGGCAAAGGAACCTTGCCTATCTCAGGCTCCAATATTGTGTGCCAGGGGCTGGCTGGGGTGGGACTCACCAGGTTCAGGCCGTCCGAAATGCTGATGATGGCTTCGATTTCATCCTCCCTCTGGGAATCACAGAGAGTGAGTGAGTGCCTGGACTCTGACAGGGTGCAACTTGGATTAGAGCCTGCTTTGGGGTTGTATCAAAGGAGCCCACGGGCAGAGTGGGGTGATGGCAGTGTGCGTGTCCCTAGGAAGCTGCCTTGGTCCAGGCTTTGGACCTTTGGCAGGGTGGTGCTTTGTGCATCGAGAGTTCTCAGGGACCTGGGGAGGGGGGCTGTTGCATTACCAGCAAAAGATACTGTCCTGGTCGAAGGAGGAGAGGGGTCATCTCCGGTACAACTGAGAGAGGAGAGTTAATTTTGTTTTCCCTCTTCCCTTTCCATATCTCTCCATACCTCTCCACATTCTACAGTCTGGCACTGGCCCATGTCTGTGGTGTCCCAAGTGCTCCCTAGGATATGGTGAAACCTCTTTGAGGTCACCAGATCCGTTTGCGTGCAGAGCGGTGCAGGCAGGCCCCCTCCACAGCCTCTAAGAACCCCGTCCCCCCTTTCCTTCCTCTGCCCTGACCCGCCGCTAGTGGATTCTGCCAACCAGCCTCACAACAGAGGTCGGGCTTTTAGTAGCCCGGTGGGCTGTGGGACCTCAGAAGGGAAAGGAGTCAGGTGTGGTGGTGCCCGCCTTTAATCCCAGCACACTGGGAGGCTGAGGTAGGGGGATTGCTGTGAGTTTGAAGGCCAGTCTGGGCTACATGGTGAGTTCCAGGTTGGCTTATAGTGAGACCTGACCTCTCTCTCACACACAAAATAAATAAATAAATTATGAGAGAGAAAGAAAGACAGAAAGAAAGAAAGAAAGAAAGAGAGAAAGAAGGAGATCCCATGCCCCATCTTCCACAGGTTCAGAAGTGTCCAGAGGAGAGGAGCGTTCCCAGACTCAGAGGCACTTCTCAGCACCCCATCCACCCCCCCACCCCCCCTCCCCGGTCTGCTATCTACACTCCCTAAGGCTTACAGTTCCCTTCCAAGGGCAGGCATGAAAAGCCACTCCCACCCAGGGAGTTCTTTCAGAAACCTTAAAGCAGGAACAGATTTCTTTATAGTTAAACATGCTTAAAAGATCAGCAGGCCCGGCAGGTGCCCCCGAAGGGAGCCACACTACCCACCCTGGGAGGGTCAGCACCCTTTGCAAATGGCTAGCAAACCCAAGCGCAGAGCTGCTGTGTTCCCTCCTCCACAGAGAGAGCCTGGTGCAGCCAAGTGTGCACCACGGGCCTTCTTCAGCCGCAGGAGTGTGAGAATACACAGCCAACAGCAACCCCCCAAAAGTCTTCCTCCACACTTCCCCGTACCTCTCTGTCCAGTTCCTCAACCAGAGTGATGTTTCCAAAACGGGGGTCGACAGAAAAGACGCTCCGAGTGCTGGGCTCAAAGCTGATGTGGTAGGAGATAGGGTCTCCCTCGGGGTCAGTTCCATTCAGGGTGTACACATGAGAACCTATAGCAGAAGAAGCAGTTGGGGGGGGGGGCGCTGGCGGTGAGGGACCTGGAACCTGGGACCCAACTTTTCCTAAAAGCACCCATCTGCCCAGAGCCAAGGGGTT
The DNA here is from genome assembly GCA_036346955.1 of Dipus sagitta. Classification (NCBI taxonomy): domain Eukaryota; kingdom Metazoa; phylum Chordata; class Mammalia; order Rodentia; family Dipodidae; genus Dipus; species Dipus sagitta. The sequence continues at coordinate 14,046,343 of CM070790.1, forward strand.
CAACTGTTCACAGAACAACAGATCATTCAACTCCGTGCCAAACGGGCCGCCCTGAACCAGGGCTGCTGGCTGGCCTCGGGGCTGTTGGCCCGGCTTTCCACTTTATCTTTATCCTCCATCCTTATCAGGTGTCACTCTTGATTATCAGCCACTCTCCAGGCTGTGATCTGTTATGCAGTCTACCCGGAAGGGTAGGGCTGTGCCCTACCATAGTTACTTTTCCTCTGCTTGGGATGCGTCTGCTCCCAGGAGTGAAAACTTGAGTCTGCCCTGGGATTGGGGCTGAGGGGAGGGGTTCCCGGTCACTAAGGCAGAGGACAAAACCCGCACTCTTTCAGACCGGCTGGCTCTTGTTGTGTGTGTAGTTTCTGAATGTGGGTGTGTCTTGACCCCCTTCCTCCTTCCCCAGAGGCTACCCATCCCATCCGGGCAGGGTGAAGGGTGTGAAGCTTTCTCCTTTCTCCCGGCCTGCCCCATCACTCTGCCCCTATCGTATCAGGCCAGTTGGAAGTTCTTAGGTTGTTCGGAAACCTACAGACAGGAGGCTCAGGGGAGGTAAAGATATTTACTCGAGATCACACAGTCGCCAAATGCTGCTGCTGAGGGGACCAGCCCACCCCATCTTTGGAGGGTCACCCTCCCCTGCAGGGCTGGCTCAGGCTTAGTTCACCAAGGCAGCCGTGACCTCCTTTCCTGCCATTTCCCACGGGGAGTTAGTTCAGTCAACAAACAGGGCACCCTTGGGAGCAAAGGCCTGGCATAGGAGTCACGGGTTGCCCCTGAGTTCTGGAGAAAGGTGAGGTGCCCTGGGGACGCCTAGGGCCCCCCCCCCCAAGGCTACTTACCTACGGGAGTGTCCTCTGGGAGGCTGAACAGGGCCATGTTTCCATTGGTGCTACCCGCTCCGTTGTCGAAAAAGTGGGGTGCAAAGTTGGCCTGGGCTAAGACGAGAAAGCGGACACCCGGAGTGAGGCTCTGCTTCCCACCAAAGGTCCTCTCTGGAGCCGCCAGAGGAGGGTCCCACCTATTCCCCCTTCTGCTCAAGGGCTTGGGGCTGGACTGGAGCTGGTCAGGGCTACACCCCACCCCGAGGGCCCAGAAACCCAGCGCGATGCCGCCCCCGCCGACGTGCAAGAGGGGAAGCCCCGCTCAGAGAGGGGGCAAGTGCCTTGGCCAAGGTGACAGACCCCCCCCCCTCAGGTCTCAGGGTCTCAGCCGCCAAATCTCAGGGGCTCCAGGGTCCCCAGCCTCTGAAAGAGCGCCTCCAGGAGCGTGCCACTGTCAGCCCCGCTGGCTGGAAAGCCAGCTCCAGGACCCGCAGCACCCCTCACCCCGACTGGCACTCTGCGAGTGTACCATGCCCACTGTGTCCCCGGGTCCCCTCTGGACCCTCGACACTCACCCAGGCAGAAGCGCAGCAGCCCCAGGGCTAGGGGGACCCGCGAGCTGCGTCTCATGTCTCCGCAGGCGGGTCGGGGTCCTCGCAGGGTGGCACCGGAGCCCCGAGCATGCCCTGCGCGCGCGGTGGTGGTGGCGGCGGAGGCGACAGTGCGCTCGGCGGCGGTGGTGGCGGCGGAGGCGGCGGCGGCGGCGGGCGGAGGTGGCGAGGGCGGGAGCCAGGGCGCTAAGCGGATGACACGGCGCGCAGCGCATCCGCGCAGCTGGAGGGCTCCGGCTCCCGCCAAAGGAGGCCAATTAGTGGGCACCGAGCAGAGGGACCCGTGGGCAGGAGGGAGTGAGCAGACTACCCTCCCTCCTGCCACGCCCCCTCGGCCCCAGACTGGAGCGCTGCAGCCAAGGAGCCCCGAGTCTGGGAATGGGGCACGGTGGAGGGAAGGAGGGGGTGTTCTTTTCTTTCCTCTTCTCTTCTCTTCTTTTCGTTTCTTTTCTTCTAACAGCTGCCCTAAACAAATGTATGGCTTCCTGGGACCCCCTTGAGTTCTGATGGGGCTCCTGTCACCCTGGCCCGGAGTTCCTGTTTTATTCAATTTTCTCCGTGACTTCTACAGAGCTGGCTAACCTCTCATACAACGCTGGCAAAAATAAAATAAAATAAAAAATAAATAAATAAGAAATAAAACAAAAAACAAACAAACAAGAAGCCTCGGTCTAAGGGCATCTGGGGGAGAAATGAGAGAAGATAAAGGGGGTGGAAATGACATTGTCTTGGCTATCCTTAGCTTGTGAGGGTTGGCTCAAAAGAAAGCGGCGGGGGAGGGGTGCTGGTGGGAAAGAATGCTGTCTGGGATGGGTGCAGCGGCAAAGCCTGGTGGACACTCAGGGCACAGACCCAGTGCCCTGGTTGGACTCCCACTCTCTGCTCTGGAACACTCAGATCACAGGCCCAGTGCCCTGATTGGGGTGCCCAGGTCACAGGCACAGTGCCCTGGTCAGAGCCCCACTGTCCTTCTCTGGCACTGGAGTATGCTGGGAGGTGTAGCCTGCCTCGTTCTGGCGGAGTTATTCTTTATTGAGGTGAAGTGGGCGGGGCTCGGGGCAATTTCATCGAGCTGTGGACACTCCAGGAGCCCACAGAGGGGTCTCCTGTCTGGAGACACATGATCCCAAGGGCAGCCTGGCAAGTCACCTAACTTGATGAAATTGCCCTTTATGCTGCTGGGATGGAAACACATCAAAGAAATTCTGCTCTACAGGAGGGCTTCTGTCTCCAGCACACCTCTGTACCTAAGCTAACTGGCGACTGCTTACAAAATGACAGAACCCTGAAAAGTCTAGTGCTATAGTCTGTTTGCCTGGGCGTCTGACCCAGAGGTTGTGAACCATTCAGGGAAGGGACTCTGTTTCATTCATAGTTTGCACTGGTGTCCATGTGTTGATCAGTTTTCCGTTACTATAACAGATCCCTGAGATAGTTGACTCATATAGAGAAAAGGGGGGGGGGCTGGGACTGGGGATGGCTCAGCAGTTAAAGGAACTTGCTTGCAAAGCCTGGTGCCCTGGGTTTGATTCCCCGGTACCCAAGTAAAGCCAGATGCACAAAGTAGCTCATGCATCTGGAGTCTGTTTGCTGTAGCAGGAGGCCGTAGTGTACCAATTCTCCTCTGTCTCCCTCAAATAAATAAACATCTTATACAGAAAAGGTTCATTTTGGCTCCCAGTTTCAGAGGTCTCATTCCAAGGTCTGTTGGCCCCTTGCTTTGGGCCTGTGGTGGAACTTCATGGAAGAAAGCCTGGCGGAGCAAAACTATTCACTTCACAGCTAAGAAGTGAAAGCGAGAGGAAGAAGGCTTCCATTGTCTCCTTTGAGGGCATGCCTCACTGACCTGAAGACTCCCAGTAGACCCTATCTCTTGAATGCTACTATTTCCCAATAGCATCACACATCAGGGACCAAGTGTTCAACACTCTTAAGTGACACCTCTTAAGTGACACACATCAGACCATGGCAGTCCACAGTGAGCAGTTACTTGCTGAAAGGAATGGAAAGGAATCTAAGAATGTCAGAAGTCTTGATTCCTGGTTCCAGTTAACAATGGACTCTCCGCATTGCCATTGAATATCCCACATCCCTCTATAAATTGATAGTGTGGGGTAGATGGGTAACATCTGCTGAGCTGGGGAGGAAACAACGTGACAGGAAATAGGGAGTGGTGGAGACTATGGTCCATTCATAACTGCTCATACCCTCAGCATATCTGAACGCCGAATGGAGCAAAGACACGCGGTTGTGTTTCAACGTGGAAAGGGACCTCTGTGTGCAGACCTCTGGAATCCCCCTCCTGGTTAACACTTTGCAAGTCCTGAGGGTCAGTGCAGCTCAACTGAGCTTCAACAATAGACGCGTGCCAGGGACCTTGACCAGAGAGGGAACTGTTGATGGAGAAGGACTGCTTGCCTTTTAGTGGTCTACTTGTTTCTGGACTACTAGTGATCCAAGCCTAGCTATTTCTTGGGAGACCAGACTACAGCACTGAGTAGACACCGATGTCTAGATGTTTCTAAGGCAGTCAGCAGAGCAACTGTGTTCACATTAACAAGCCAGGGCATGGCACCTATAAGTTCTGGAAAATGGTTTACCCTAGCCCTTTAGCTCACAGAGGAACTAGTAGATGTGACAAGTAGCCTTTTTTTTTTTTTTTTTCACTAGTGTGCGTAGGATGCATGGTGTAGCAGACAGCTTCAGGTTCGCTGAGATGAACTTCCAGACCAGTCACAGTTATGGAGGAAGGGATATTTATTGAAACTTACAGATCCAGGGGAAGTTCCATAAATGGCAGAAGAAGCTGGCCTGCCTTCACAGGCCCAAGCAGAGAGAGAGAGAAGTACAAGCCAAAAGCCCAAAGCCACACAGCACAGCACACTTCAGGAACTCCAGCTAGGCACACTTTGCATATCTTTAGATTGAAATCTGAAACCTACCACCACACCTTAAGATCCACCCAGTGACACTGCCTCCAGCCAGGTGGCTGCAGAATGCAAACTACAAACAATAAAGAACTGAATGTATTGGGGACCATCTATTCTATTCAAACCACCACACATGGTATAGTATGTAGGTGCTGCATGCACATGTGTGGGCAGATGTATGCATTCTATGCGCACATACGTGTCCAAAGGCCAGAGAACAATGGTGCCCATCGCTCTTCAGCTAGTTTGCTTGAGACAGAATCTCTCACTGAACCTGCAGCTGCCAATTTTTGGGTCAGACTGACTGAACAGGAAGCTCAAGATTTTCCAGTCTCCCCATAGGACTGGGGTTATAGGTGGGCATAGCCATGCCCCGCTTTCAATGTGGGTGTTGGGGAATCAAACTCACGGTTAGTCAGGCCCTCTCATGCTTGTGTGGCAAGCACTCTCACCAGCCTGTGACAGATAGTCTTAACCTCATTTTATAGGTGGGAACGTGAGGCCCTCGGAAGTCACCTGACCTCCCCCCCGTGGGGCGTGTGACAGAGCCACTGATCTCCAAATCTGCCTCAGGAGCAAGTGTCCCACCCCTTCAGGGACCGTGGGCTCCTTTAGTTGCCCTGGAAGCTGTGTGCTTTCTCTAAGGACCTTACTGTAACCTCTGAGCATGTCTCACTTCTTGGAGCCAACGAGGACAACATAAGGCCTGCAGTCTCTTGATTTGAGAGTTGCTTCCAGATGTTTCTTTCCAGCTTTGAACTGCCACGCTCACAGGACTTTCCCTGTAGGCTCAGTCTCCCCTTGACCAGCACGATCCTTCTGCCCCTGAGAATGTGTAACCAGAATAGAATATGAAGGCCAGTGGGCCGGAGGGAGAGGCTCCGACTTTATGGGTAGCTGCCCCCGCCTCCTAGAGTGATGGGCCTTCAGCAAGGCCCAACAGGCCCACTTAGAAATTGTTCTCAACACTCCTTGTTCTCATCAGGGAAGGGGCAGACGGGACTGAAATGGGGGCAAGTGCCAGGTCCTCAGGGCCCTTTTGAGTTGGTCGTGGCATGAGAAGCTCAGAGGGGGGCTGGTGTTCCTGGAAAGCCAGCCTCGGCTGTGTTCTTTGGCGGCTCGTAGCTCCAAGCTGGGACACCTTCCTCCCCCCCTCCCCCCACCAGACAGGAGTTGCACCCCTTTGCCAAGGGGCAGCTGTGTTCTCCCGTTACTTGTGTCAACTGTTTCGTCCTCTGCCTGTGTGCCCCACCCCTACCCCAGGGATGCTGGGGCCTCTCGCGCAGCACGTTCTTTCATTCGCTGCGCACGCTTCTAGGAGAGGCACGCCCCTCGCGCGCACACCCCTCTGTGACTGGGACTTTTCTCCTCACAGCCTGAGCTCACGTCTCCGTTTCTCATCTTTTCCCTCCCCTCCTGCACCCTGCCCTCAATTCTTTGTCCACTGTGCTCACAACTTTGCGGAACAAAGATGGCTTCCCAGATGTCAGCGGACCACATTTGCAGAGCCTTGGAAGCCAGCACACAGTGGCCACTGCCCACCCTGGAAAAGGTCTGGAGGAGTGAATGAGTGAGTGAGCGAGCAAGCCCGGGAGGGGCTGTGGAAGCTAAGTGGAAATCCGGCCTATGACACAGGTAAACACTAGGACTTGCCTGGGCGTGTCTGTCCCCAGACCCTGCCCCAGCAAAAGCCCTGCCCGTCAGCCTCGCACCTGGTGGGCCCAATGTTCTCACCCAGGCCTGTGGCTATTTGGGAATGGGGCTTCTTCTCACCTAGCCAAATCCGATTAGAGGGAGCTTTCCTGGGAGACAAGCCTCTTAGGCCTGAGCCATCTGTCCCCCTCCTGAGCCTCCTCTCTCCAACTCTGCACTCTTCACAGATACAAATAGGGGTCCCTGGGCGGGGCAGGGAACTTGGGGACTTTCTGAACCGAACCCTCTGCAGGCATTTTCCATCTGCCCACTTGCTCGTTGAGTAGGTCCTGCCTGTCACCTGTATTTTACAGAAAAAGGACTTGTCATACCCAAGTCACCTAGAGACTCCTGAGCTCTGTGTCTTGGTGGGTTGGACCTAATGCCTTGTGGCTGGCCATGCCTTTTCTTTTCTTTCGTTTTTTTTTTTTTTTGGTTTTTTGAGGTAGGGTCTCACTCTAGCCCAGGCTGACCTGGAATTCACTATGTAGTCTCAGGGTGGCCTCGAACTCACGGCGATCCTCCTACCTCTGCCTCCCAAGTGCTGGGATTAAAGGCGTGCGCCACCACGCCCGGCTACCATGCCTTTTCTTTACATTGTAGATCGTGTAATGATGAGAGGGTGACTGCCAGCTTTTTGTCGCTGCTGTGTGTACAGTATGTGTGGTATATCTCGGTGTGTTTGAGTGTATATGTGGTGGGTGCCAGTGTGTGGGCAGAAGCAGCTGTCCCAGAGCTGGGCATCCGGTGTTTTCCTCTGTCGCTGTCCTGCCTGTTAGGTCGAAGTGGGTCATCCACATTCCTCCAGAAACCGCCCAGCCATTATCCCTTCCTCCTTGCCTAACGATGCCCCCGCTCCCCCAGGTTATGATTTCCTGTCCCCTTATCTTGTAAGTTACCTGGTCACTGTTCTGGTGTCACACCTTGGCTATCTTAGATCTCCCCTAGAGGAACCTTCTTTTTATTCAACTTTTCCCTTCCTCGCCTTCCCCCAGCTGAAGAGCCCTGTAAAGCCCACTATCTGGAATCCCAGGTTGGCTGTGCTCCTCTCTTGAGAGTCAGTCCCCGCAGCTTGTGCTTCCCCCCTGAATAAGAGCTTTCACCTTTGCCTCAGAGTGGTTTGTGTGGTCTTGGTCACTCCTGAACCTTACACTGCCTTCTTTCCCCGAGACAGAGTCTCTAACTGAACCTGGAGCTCATGGCAGTTGTTCTGTTAGGCAGGCTGCCTGGTGAGGCCAACTGATCCTCTTGTCTCTAGACATGTGTGGCCATGCCCAGGTTTTTACATATATGAAGAAAGTTGAACTAGGGTCCTCACGCTTGGGCACCAAGTGCTCTGACCCACTGAGCCACCTCCCAAGCCCCGCCCCCCATTTCTTAAAGGACATTTTCCTTTTAGTAGCACATGGGGCCTTAGGTCCTAATCACCAACTTTCCCAAATAAAGATGCTCTGTGCATTTCTGCGTGTGTTACCGTATTTATTAATTGTCGGTTTGGGTGTTCTTTCCAGAGAACTCATGTTAGGCAGTTAGGAGAGGTTCCCTCGGGGAACACCCTGACTGGCAGTTAGATGCCAAGAGCTTGGTGGGTGTGTCTGAGAAAGCCTGGATGACCCCACCGAGGTCTCGCCGCCCTGCGCGCCAGCAGGCGCAGTAGTCACTGGATTTGTAGCTGCCGCAGGTCAGGATGGAATCCTCCGCTGTCACTCTGGAGGGACCACGCGGAGACTGAAGACAGGAGGCTGAGCCTCGGTGGCAATAATTCTGGAGCTTGGGGGCACAACTGGAACCAGCACTTGGGAGTTCCAGAATGCCCCCAGGTCCCTATTATCCAAGGTGAAGCCTTTCCCCCATCACAGCACACCGCCATTGTGAATGTTGACAGGGGGGGGGGCCAACTGAGGCTTCCAGTGTCCCCGGAGCTGGGCATGAGGGTCTCAGCTGGGTGGAGCCAGGCTTTGAGAGCGCTACACCTGTGGGAGAGCCCCGGGAACCACCCAAAGCTTCGGAGCCAGCTTCGGAGTCGTCTTTGTCGTCCTTGTGCGGTGTCCTAGGAGGAGTGATGGTAGGGAGAGATGCAGACCAAGCAGGGTGGAGAAAGAGGAAGACACAGTTAAGAGTCATTCTCAAACATGAAGATTAAAAAAAAATAAAAGGATCAGATTCTACCCTCCTCCTTGAGGTCTAGAAGGGCTTTTCATTGCAAACAATAAAAATAGTTCTAGCAGGTTGGAGCGATGGCTTTAGTGGTTAAGGCGTTTTCCTGCAAAGCCAAAGGACCCAGGTTCCATTCCCCAGGACTCAGTTAGCCAGATGCACAAGGGGGTGCATAGGTCTGGAGATTGTTTGCAGTGGCTGGAGGCCCTGGCATGCCCATTCTTTCTCTTCCCCCCCGTCAAATAATTAAATAAATAAAAATTAAAAAAAATAATTCTAGAGTGCCAGGTGTGGTGGCACACACGTTTAATCTCAGCACTTAACAGGCAGAGGTAGGGGGATCGCCGTGAGTTCAAGGCCAGTCTGAGAATGCATCGTGAATTCCAGGTCAGCCTGGGCTAGAGTGAGACCCTATCTTGAAAAACCAAAATAACAACAACAACAATAATAATAATAATTAATAATTCTAGGGAACTTTTTAAAAAAAGATTTATTTTTATTTATTAGAGATTTATTATTATTAGAGACAGGGGGGGCTGGGGGAGAAAGAGAGAGTGAGAATGGGCACGCCAGGGCCTCTAGCCACCGCAAACAAACTCCAGATGCATGTGCCAGCATGCACATCTGGCTTATGTGGGACCTGGAGAATGGAACCTGGGTCCTTAGGATTCGCAGGCATGTGCTTTAACAGCTAAGCCATCTCTCCAGCCTGGGAAATTTTTTTATGAATGAGAAGAAACAAAACAAAGAAGACACAAATGAATGGAAAGGGTTATTAATTGTGGTAATGAGATTATATTTTCCCCCTCATTTCAAAATTACTACCATATGCATGATAATCTAGAATTTGGAGTTAAACTATTTGGATCTGGGGGCTGGAGGGATGGCTTAGCAGTTAAGGTGCTTGCCTGCAAAGCCAAGGGACCCAGGTTCGATTCCCCAGGACCCATGTAAGCCAGATGCACAAGGTGGCACATGCATCTGGAGTTTTTTTGCAATGGCTGGTGTGCCCATTCTCTCTCTCTCTCTCTCTCTCTCAAATGAATAAAATAATTTTAACAATAATTAAAAAAAAAACTATTTGGATCTGGAGCCCAGCTGAGTGACCTTCAACTGCTCAGGTTCTCTGTGGTTTGGTCCCAGATCTATAAAAGTGACGTTCAATAACGGTGTCTGACTTTCAGGATTATTGCTAAAATTAAATGTGATGACAGATGTGAATACCACACCTAGTCATCACTGTATAAGCACCAGCTAGGCTACATGAAAAGAAACTTAATTATCATAATTCATGCACAGCCCCATGCAACACTCAAATAAATGCTGACGCTGATGTGATTTTTCTTCCCATGTGAATGAGCTTTTTCCTTCCCATAGTGAGGATCATAGTGTTGTTCAGTGTAACTTACTCTTTCCCATTAACACGGTGTTGCAAGAATATCCTCCCATTCCAGGAATGGTGGAGCATGCCTTTAATCCCAGCACTTGGGAGGCTGAGGTAGGACGATAGCTGTGAATTCAAGGCCAACCTGAGACTACATAGTGAATTCCTGGGCTAGAGTGACACCCTACCTTGAAAAACCAAAAACAATAAAAAGAATATTTTCCCAGTATTTCTCATGAAGTTCCATGATTACCTGACCACTCACTACTTACTCCCCCTCTGTCTCCACCCCACCTTTAGATTCCCAAGGTCGTCTCTTCTAGTCTAGTTCCCACCAGTAATATTGAGAATTGTTGCTTGCAAATATGGTGGTAATTCTCCACCCTTCCATTGTGACTTGCTTGGACCCACAGAAATAAAGGTGGATCAGTTCTGAGCCTCCACCTAAAGACAACGTATGTGTACCTAGTCACACAAGTGGGCCGTTATAGTCCCCACAGGAGCACACGTGGGCCAGCCTTCCTGAGGGATGAAAGGCTGTATGTAGGGATCTAGTTGTTCCCAATGAACCCATCCTGAACTGACAGACCTCGTACCTCTAGGCACATGGGAGGGTCCAGCCAAGGTCAGCAGAGCTGCCTCTTCAGACCTCAGAAGAGTGAGCTGGGCATGGTGGTGCATGCCTGTCATCCTAGCACTAGGAAGACGGAGGCAGGAGGATTGTGAGCCCAAGGCCAGCCTGGGGTACTTAGTGAGACCTTGTCACAAGGAAGCAACGGACAAACAAATGAGGCCAGCCAAGACCAAAGACACACCTAGCTAAAATGCAGACTCACGGAAAATCATAGATATATCTTCGGACTGGCGAAGATGGAGGGAGTTCATAGTGCAGTAAAAACTGACAAAATGACAATCTCAGGACCAGGAAGGAGTCTGCTTTCTTTCTGTGACTGAACCTCTGGGCAAGATGAGCTTTTAGCCCCTCTGCCTGATCTTTGTATTTATTTGTAAGAAGAGAGAGAGAGAGAAAGAGAGATAGAGAGAGAGAAGACAGAGAGTGAGCGAGCAGACAGCCAGGACCTCTTGCTACAAATAAACTCCAGACACATGGTCCACTTTTGTTCATCTGGATTTACATGTTTACTGAGAAATTGAACCCAGGCTCAAAGGCTTTGCAAGCAAGCGCCTTTAACTGCTCAACCATCTCCCCAGGCCTCCCTCCTTTCTAGGGATTTTTTTTCCCCCCGGATCTTTATACTGCTGTTCTGAAACCTTCAAGCCACCGCTGACGTCCTCTGAGTAACCTTTGTCCCCGCAGGCTAAGCCCCTTCTTGAAGACAGACAGCCGCATGGTGGGGGAAGAGCCTTGAACCTTCCACACTGATCTGCCCCTGCAGGTTGAGTTATTTGGTTGGGCTCTGAAACAGTGAGGGAGGCATAGGCTTTCAGGACCTGGGCAGTGTCTCAGTTACCAGGGGTCTTCCCACATGGCCTCCCCAGGAGTTTCCCATCTGGTGACCTCAGGTTGCCAGGAAGGAAGGTGACCTGCAAAAGGCTTCTGACTGGCAGACCTTTAAGCTGAGGATGTCTGAACAGCTGCCAGTCAGGCTGGCTCAAGCCAGTGGCTACAGCCCTTGAAGAGCCAACAGAGGGGCTGGAGAGATGGCTCAGTGGCTAAAGGCACTTGCTTGCAAAGTCTGACCACCTGGGTTCAATTCCCCAGTACCCACGTAAAGCCAGATGCACTAAATGGCACTTGCGTCTGGAGTTTGTATGCAGCATCAGGAGGCCTTGGCATGCCCATACCCTATTCGCTCACTCTTTCTCTCTTTCTGATTTTCTCTCTGTCTCAAAAAAAAAAAAATACATAAAATATACTTTTTAATATTTTATTTTAATTTATTTATTTGACACCCCTGGGCCCACCAGGGCCTCCAGCCGCTGCAAATGAATTCCAGATGCATGCACCACCTTGTGCATCTGTCTTATGTGGGTCCTGGGAAATCGAACCTCGGTCCTTTGGCAAGTGCCTTAACCACTAAGCATCTCTCCAACCCATATATATATATATATATATATATATATATATATATATATATATATATATATATGTATATATATATATGTATATATATATATGTATATATATATATATACACATTTGGTTTTTTGAGATAGGGTCTCACTCTAGCCCAGGCTGACCTGGAACTCACTATGTAGTCTCAGGGTGGCCTTGAACTCACAGTGATCCTCCTACCTCTGCCTCCCAAGTGCTGGGATTAAAGGCGTGCGCCACCACTCCCAGTCCCATAAAATATTTTTAGAAAGTCAACAGAGCTAGTATGATCCTTCAAAAAAGTGGTGCTCACACCGTGTGGATGCATCGGTTGTTTTCTCATTGCCAGAAAAAAATAGCCGACCAGAAGCAGCTTAAGAAGAAAGGGGCTTATTTCAGCTCGCAGCTTTGGGAGGAAGGGATGTTTCATCACAGGGGTGGGGAGCATGGCAGGAGTAGACACACAGTATCACATCATCATATCAGTGTATCAGCAGGGCCTGGCTGTAACACCTCAAGGCCCACTCTCCCAACCCAGTGAGTCACTTCCTCCAGCAAGACTCTTACTTCCTAAAGGTTCCACAGCCTTCCAAAAGCGGGGATTAGATATTCAAACACACGAGGCCATGAGGGTCATCTTACATTCAAACCACCGCAGCGGTCACTTTAGCTACCATTCATCTATCACATCAATCTTCAAAGACGGTCCCCTCGCTTTAGCCCGGAATCCTGGGCCTTACACATCGTGTCATCCTGTGGGCCCAGCACAGCTCTTGGACACAAAGCGATGCTCAGGAAGAAGCACTTCAGCAGGAGCAGCCCTTGTAGTCAGAGCCTGTCCGTCCCTGTTAGTGTTAATTTCTCTTCCTGTGGAAAGTGGCACGGGCACTGTCATGGAACTGGGGGTATACAGGCTAGATGCCAGAAGCCCGGCACACCCTGAAATCCTGCGGCTGTTTTCCTGATGTCCTGATTCATTTTCTCCCTCCTCCTCTCTGGATCCCAGGGGAGACCCAGAAACGGTGGGTAGAAGTGCTGAGCCTTAGCATGTGTGCATGGACTCGGGGGTGAGTGTTGAGCATTCAGCAGTAGTGGAGGGTTGGGAGAAAACGAGAGAAGACGTGGACACAAGGGGTGTACACACACATATACGCACCTCCTCACGGGCACACATACAAATGCGTATATGTGCTGTGGCGGTTTGACTGTAAATGTCTCCCATAGCCTCAGGCTTTAAAACTTTTTTAAAATTTATTCATTTGCAAGCAGAGAGAAAGATAGAGAGAAGAGAGACAGACAGAGACAGAATGGGCATGCCAGGCCCTTCAGCCACTGCAAACGAACTCCAGACGCGTGCGTCCCTTGCACATCTGGCTTACGTGGGTCCTGGGGAATCGAACATGGGTCCTTCGGCTTTGCAGGCAAATGCCTTAACCACTAAGCTGTCCGTCCCTCCAGCCCTAGCCTCGGGTATTTTTGATTAAGTTTCCTACTTAGTTTTCAGCAGGCAGGGCCCCTGCTGGAGGTGGTGGGTGTGTCCCTGGAGGTGGATCTGGAGAACAGCCCTACTGTGTGTGTGTGTGTGTTCAGAGTCAGTTCTGTTTGTTCTCTCTGCTATGGATGTATGCTGAAGTCCGCCAGCTTCCTGCCATGATGAAGCTTTCCCTCAAAACCATAAGCCTGAAATAAGACCTTTCTTCCCATAAGCTGCTTCTGGCCTGGCGTTTTGTCCTAACAACACGAAGGTAACTGCAGCATGTCCAAACATGCACATCATGACTACACACAACAAACGTGAGCCCTGTGTTTGGTACGGTGACCCTGGAAGCCCAGCCTGCTGCATGGTGAGAGCAAGGTATGTTCACAGAGTGTCATGGGGCAAGGCTGACATGAAGGGCTCTGTGGGCATGACTCCACTGATGGTTTACCACTGGCAAGTTCAATTGCCAGCTATACTCTTTCCTCAGGGGAGCAGACTGAGGGCACACTGGAGACCTACTCAGGACACACAGGTAGTAGATGATGGAGCTAAGATCCCACCGCAGTGGCGCTTCCCTTCAGGAAGTCTCCTCCTCACACCCTGCAGGAAACTCCCCTCCCCAGAGGAGGCTGTTTGCTGTACTGGAAAGAGGCCCATGGATCCTGATTTCTAGCTCTGCCTCAGTTTCCTTCCGAGCCTCAGTTTTCCAGTCTATACAATGGCAAACGGCCTCCCCATGGTAGATAGGAAGATTTAAAAGAGATTGCATGCTTAGGATACAGTAAATATGTAATTTCTGCCATGGAATTTAAAAAAATATATATCTTTGAAAAGAAATCCACTCTCATCATAGGCCTAGGTCATTGTCCTACAGGATTATATGGCCAACAAAAAGGCTACTGTGGTTTCCAGCACAAGATTGAGCCTGTCAGTACTTCACCCATAGTCCCTCAGTAGTGACAGCAGCTAATGGTTGCTGGGAGAGGGGAGTCAGATGTATCACTGGCGTTCATACCGGCAAGCTGCCCATTCCACAGCAAATAACTGTCCACGCGTGATCATGCGCCCTAATCTCACTCAATGGGTCAGAAAGAAAAAAAAAAGGCATGAAAGTGGGATGGTGACTAAGAGGAAGAAGAATGCAGTTAGTGGCAGGAAGATAAAAGTGGGTAATTGGCTGGAGAGATGGCTTAGAGGTTAAGGCATTTGCCTGCAAAGCCAAGGGATCCCAGTTCGATTCTCCAGGATCCATGTAAGCCAGATGCACAAGGGGGCACATGTGTCTGGAGTTCATTTGCAGTGGCTGGAGGCCCTGGCCCACCCATGCACACACTCTCTCTCTCAAGTAAATTAAAAAAATTTTTAAAAAGTGGGTAACTGTGGGAAATAAGACTGAAATACATTTTATATATGTATGAAAGTGTCAGAATGGGAAAAATAAATATTTGCTTCAAAATGCTGCCCTTGAACTATCCACAAGGAATAAATCTGGCCATGTGTGCCGGGACCTGTGTGTTTTTATATGTGCGTGTAGTACATGTGTGTACCTGTGTCTCTCTGTGTGACATGGGCATGTGTGTTTATGGGCATAGCTGTGTGTGTATCATGCAGGAATATGTTTGTGTATGTGACGTGTATATCTATGTGTATAGTTTTGTAGTATACACATAGGAGTGTTTGTGCTTGTATGTATTGGCGTGTGTTTGTGTATATAGGTATGTAGTGTGTGTATGTGTATTAGGTGTGTAGAGTGTATGTGTGTGTCTGTGCCCTTGTGTGTGATATACACATATACCGCATTTATGTGTGTGTGTGTTTATGTGTAGTTACATGGTGTGTATGTGTTCGTGCGTGTATATATCTGTGCCTGTGTGTATAGTGTGTGCCCCCCATCTTCCCTGAGCCTCTTTTTTTGTTCTGCTCTGACCATCTGTGCAGGAGGGGGAGGACAGGTTGCAGCAGGCCTCCCTCACCTGGTAGGTGCTATCACTGTCCCCTTGGTTTGCACCTCTTTTTTTTTTTTTTGCTCCTCCTCCACAGGTCTGCCACCAGGGAGCAGAGCTGCAGGCAGCCAGTGTTCACGCAACACCTCATCCTGACGGATGCCTCATGTTCAGTTGTCTCCCCAAGGGGAGGTGCGTGTGAGAACTGGTTATTTTTGCTTAGCCTGGGCTGGCGCGATGGCAGGAGGGGCTTGTCAACGCCTCTGGTGGCCTGAGCCTGCAGCAGCCTGTCTCCCTCTCTCCGCTCCTGCCCTCATTTTCCTTTGGGGGCTGGGGGGACAGAACTCTGGGTAGTTGGCCGTGGGCTCCTTGGGCCACAGCCCTAGAGAAGCAGAAGGGACTGTGGCCTTGGACTCCTAAGAGATGGCACTGGGCTACACTGAAGGATGGACTCTATCTAGGCTGTTGTCAGGCATGTCTGGTCCAGTATGAGTCCCCCTGGCCTGAGGCCCTAGTGCTAGAAGTGGGGTGCCTACAGATCTAAGCCTGAGCCTGACCCCCTTATAGTGCCCAGTATGAGTCTCCCAGGCCTGGGAAGAGGGAGTTTGGCTCTCATAGACCTCGTGCTAAGCATACAGCCCAACCTCCAGTGGGAAATGAGCCTGACTGTGCATGCCTGAGTCTGAGAAGCTGGAGCCTGTCTGTACCTGCATGCCCTCTCTCCACATGTGCTGGAGACCCCGCAGGCTGGTGCTGCTTCGGGTCCTTCAGGTCGCGGCTTGTCGACTCTGTGAGTGCCACACATTCTGCAGCAACTTTGCCTCTGGTCCCCCCTTGTGCCCGCCCCAGGCTGCTGCTTCCTCTGCACCCCTCTTGCCCCATCTCTCAATCCATGAAAGCTTCTGGCCTTTCCGGGTCTCATTAATGTCACCTCTTCCAATGCCTCCTACCCAAGGGATAGGTACTCCCCACTTCCCTCCCTTCCTCCCTCCCTCCCTCCCTCCTTCCTTTTTTCCCTCCCTTTTTCCTTCCCTATTTTCCTTCCTCTTTCTTCCTCTTCCTCCTTCCCCCTCCCTCACTTCTTTCTTTCTTTCTGTCTTTCTTTCTTTCTTTCTTTCTTCCTTTCTTTCTTCTTTTTTTTTTTTTTTTTTTGAGGTAGGGTCTCACTCTAGCCCAGGCTGACCTGGAATTCACTATGGAGTCTCAGGGTGGCCTCGAACTCACGGCAATCCTTCTACCTCTGCCTCCCGAGTGCCACCACGCCCGGCTTCTTTCTTTCTTTCTTTCTTTCTTCTTTCTGTAATGCTGTGGATAGAACCCACCATCTTGCACAAGCTTGGCAAGCACTCTCCTACATTCCCAGCCCTTGATTTTTATTTTATTTTATTTTATTGAAATCGGGTCTCTATACCCCAGGCTGACTTTGACCTCACTGAGTAGCCCAGGTGGGTCTCAAACTCACAATCCTCCTTTATTACCCATCACACCTGTTCCTCACACCATGTCTTAATAGCTTCCTGGTTTCCTTGACATGATGTGTTCAGCTTGAAGCTAAGGTTGAACCTGTTTGTGGTCACTCTGCACCTCTGAAACCTCCCTTCTCCCAGCCCAGCAGGTGGTAAATACTTACTTTTCTGGTTTATCACTCTGTGTCTAGTAACTGGGTGGCAGCCAGGCCTGGGTTTGCAGGGCTTGGTAGGGTGTCTTCTCCCTGAGAAAAAAAGAAGAGGCACAGACCCTCCCTCAGTGGGCTTGGGCCTCTTGGCCCAATGTGGGCAGAGATTGCTTGAGGGAGTTTCCACCCTCAGAGCTCAAGGTTCAAGAATATTCGTTCAAGCTGGGGCATGGTGGCCCACACCTTTAATGGGGATGCAGAGGTAGGAGGAAGCCTTTAATTGGATGCAGAGGTAGGAGGATGGCTGTGCGTTCGAGGCCAGCCTGGGACTACAGTGTGAGTTCCAGGTAGCCTGGGCTAGAGTGAGACCTTACCTTGAAACCCGCCCCCCCCCCCGCCTTCAAAAAGAAAAGAATATTTGTTCAAGGAAACCCAGGATGAGTCAGGCTAAAAGAAGGAAGAGGTGGGCTGTGTTAGAGGTCATTCTGTCCCCACAACGTCTTACTCATGTTCCTGTCTGAAAATCCACAGCCCCATGGAGAAATGTCCATGTCCTTGGAAACATTAATTCTGACCTTGGAAAGCTAGTCTAAGGAAAAACACCTTAAATCTATGAAATGCTTTAGATACACATAAGCTTTTTTTTTTTTTTTTTTACCACATACTTAATGTAGTGTGCCCAAGCACACTGGATGGCAAAAGTTATACTTGCAAGTATTAGTTTAACAATGCCACATCCAGAATCTGCCAGAGATCACCCAAAAGGGTCGGGGAGCTTTATGGAGCTAGATATTCATCCTCATTGATTGGCCATTAAAGTAACATTTGTGGCTGTGAACTTGGCCAAAAATACAGCCGTGACAAATGGCACGCTGGGGCCCGTGCTTGGGAAGAGCTCTAATCGCTGCCTTCTTTACCCCAGAGGTGGCACATTTTCACTACAGACACTTGAGCAAAATGTACTTCCTGCCACCCTGTGACTCAGAGATGACAGGGCACAGGAATAGGTTCAATCGTCAGTGTTTAGGTGCTCAAAATAACAATGATTAAAAAAAAAGGCACGGTGTTAAAATACATAGAGATATACTAATCAAAACATTTTAAAGACATGCTACATGCAAAACTTAAAAGAAAAGTAGGGGCTGGAGAGACGGCTTGGTGGTTAAAATGCTTGCCTGTGAAGCCTAAGGACCCAGATTTGATTCCCCAGGACCCACCTAAAGCCAGATGCACAAGGTGGCGCATGCGTCTGAAGTTCATTTGCAGTGGCTAGAAGCCCTGGCGTGCCCATTCTCTCTCTCTCTCTTTATTGGTCTCTTTATCTCTCAAATAGATAAAACATTAAAAAAAGAGAAAGTTGCCAGGGTGTGGTGGTACATGCCTTTAATCCCAGCACTTGGGAGGCAGAGGATTGCCGTGAGTTTGAGGCCACCCTGAGACTCTGTAGTGAATTCCAGGTCAGCCTGGGCTAGAGTGAGACCCTACCTCAAAAAACAAAAACAAAAACAAAAACAAAAACAACAACAACAACAACACACACACACACACACACACACACACACACACACACAAAGAGAAAGTAAAATATTGAGCATGGCTGATCTTGAACATGAAATTATGGCTGATTTTTACAATTCCTTTTATGTCTTTAGATACCCATGGTCCAATAGATGTTCAAATAACCATAACTATTGAGAAAAAAAGCGTACAGTTTCTGGAGGATTAGGTAAGAGAAAAAGCCCCAAATCATTGGCTCTGAATCAAGAAAGGCTAAAAATTCATATTAGCAGGGTCAAAAGAAAAAGTATATTCCCACATCTGGACACAGAACAGCATGCACCATCATATACCCCATCATCCCATTTGCCTGTAGTGTTTCTGTGCATTGAGGGTTTGGGTTGTTCAAGTTCAGACCGTCAGCTATTAATTTGCTTCTATGCTTATTGACTGCTTCCCAAGCAGGGTGCAGGTAACCATAGAATGGCTCCCGAATTTCTAGACGGGAATGACTGAGGCCAGTGGCCGGCGGCGTGGCTGAGTACCTGCAGGGGAAGCACATTGCTTCACCTGGGCCCTCGGTGTGGGCTGGGGGAGCTGAGACCACCCCACGCTACTTATTGGGGTGCTGTGGTGATTAGAAGTGCCACATTGTTCTCCAGTACTCAAGATCGTCTGCCTGGGACTGCTCTCCACCAGTTCCTGTTTGGAACCTTCCCAGATACTGGAATCAATCGCTCAGGGACTGAGCCCAGGGACAGCCTTACCTTCTGAGGAGAAGACAGAGCAACAGAGGAGCAGAATGCAGAGGAGGCTGGAAAGGACTAGAAGCCTCATAGTGAAGCTGCTGGAGTCTCACGACTGGGAAGAAGGCCGTGCACAGGTCTCCCTTTGGTTCTGCAGACATTTATAGAGTGACAGAGAGAGGCGTTTCCACGTGGGCAGGGCACCCCAGCCCTGGAAGATTCAAGAGGAGTCCAGCCAGCCCCTCCCATGAAGAAAATAAACCAGCTTTTCAGGAGCCAAGAGTACTCAGTGACTTGTTCCCCAGAGGGCTGGAAATGTCTGCCTCTGAGCGCTGAAGGCAAGGCAGGGCAGAGCCGAGAGAGAGGAAACTCCTGTGCAGGGAAGAGCCGCTCTCCAGGGTTGAACGTTAACTTTTAGTGTTAGTAATAACTCCGCCGAATGCAGATCTTCCTGTTCACTCCTGAAATGTGGCTGAGGAAAGGCCCATAAAGCCATTTGCAAAGCTTCAGGGCTAGCCAAATGATCTGGGCCTAAATCCTTGCTGTGACGTTTATGGGTTGACCTTGAACTTGTCCTTGAATGCCTGAGTTGGTTGCCCGTTGGTGAAATAGGCACAGGACTACCTCTCTGACAAGGACGCACAAGGGGCACGTTTGAGGAGCCATCTGCACTGAGCTGGGCACGCACACTGTTGTTATATTCCGTGGGGCTGCAGCTGGCCCGTGACGGTGTTTGAGGAGGTGATGGGATGAAAGAATAAGAACCTCTGGCCTGGTGAAGTCGGCCACAGGGGCCGAGTCCTCAATCACTTCTTGGACATGTGGCCTGCACTGGGAAGTGACATACAACCTCAGAAACGTGGGAGACACCATGACAGGCCTCAGAGGGTTTCTGCCCATGAAAACAGCTACGCAGGCAGGTGACTGCCACTCTACATGGTACTGTGCCAAAGGCCAGTGAGGGGGCACCGTGAAGTCGGTGGTTGGAGGAGGGATAGGAAGTTTGATAGAGATGACCTACGTTGGGTGAGATGGCACAGTGAGCTGGCACTGTAGGTTGTAGAGGAGTTACATTGGCCAAGGCCATGTAAAAGGGAGACATGGGGTCTTTTGGTTGGGTAGAGACTGATGACCAAACACTTGCGGTTCATTTCCCACCAGGAACGATTTCACGTTTCTGAGACACAAGGCCTCAGCCCAGGGCGCAAATGGAAGGCAGGAAGCCTGAGAGGCAGGGCAGGCACTGTGGGCCTTTCACGACATGGTGTGGGTGCCCAAGCAGGTGTGAGGCTGTAAGATGAGACGACCCAGGAGCTTTTGGGCTTGTGAGGGATGCGGGAGCAGCTCTCTGTTTTCCATGCCTTTACTCAGCTCTGCTCAAACCCCTAATTCCCAAGCCAGCTCTTTCTCTTTCTAGATCCAGCTCAGGAGTCTCCTCGTACAGCCTTCCCGGGTCCCTGGTGCAGGTGGCATTGATGTGTGCTGGCTGTTAGCTCTCAGCCTACTGTTTCTTTTTAGAGCCTGAGGTCCTGGAGACACATGGTCTGAGTCCAGAGAGTGAATGAAGGGCACAATCGTTGAGGGGCAGGGCGGGCATCGCAGGCCTGCGGTACCTTTGTGTTTGGCGGGGCATCTCCCTCTAGCTTGCATGATATAAGACGCTGCCATGCCTTGGATGTGTTGATAGCCCATTGTGGCACCTGCCCACCTGGCTCTAGCACAACCAGTTAGCCAGAGACGGCTGGGAAGGAAGTGAGGCTCGGACAGAAAGAGGCAACCCCATCGGGGCGGAGCTGGCTGAGCATGCCCACCTTGGGATTTAGGCGACAAAAGACTGAGAAGCAAGTGAACTCCTGTCCAAGCTATGAGAGGAAAAGGAAAGTGTGTGGGAGGTTTCCATGAAGTTGAATGCAGAAGTTGACCTTGGCTGAAGAAGTATGAGGGCTGCAGAAATGACTCAGCAGCTAAAGGCACTTTCCTGGGTTTGATTTTCCAGTGCCCATGTAAAGCCCCCCCCCCCCCACACACACAAAGTGGCCCATGCATCTGGAGTTCATTTGCAGTGGTGGGAGGGCCTGGCGTGCCCATTTCCATTTTTCTCCTGCCCTATTCCCTGCTTTAAAATAGCAAATAAATAAAATAGTCTTTAAAAAAGTCATTTATTTTATTTGAGAGACAGAGGAGAGAGAGAGAGGGAGAGAGAGTGTATGGGTACGCCAGGGCCTCCAGCAGCTGCAGATGAACTCCAGATGTGTGCGTCACCTTGTGCATCTGGCTTACATGAGTCCTGGGGAAACCTAACTTGGGTCCTTTGGCTTTGCAGGCAACTGCCTTAACCACTAAGACATCTCTCCAGCCCCCAATACTCTTTTTAAAAAGAAGAAATGTGAATTTTTGGTCCATAGGCTTGCCTGCAGGAGCTTCCTTCTGAAAGCCAGCAAGGTTTCTGGAACCTGCCATGTATCCTGCATGTGTGTGAACTTGAGCTTGCAATTGCCCTTGTGATGAGATGACAACTGTCCTTGGCCTGAATCAGCATGTCCTTCTGATCAAGGAATGGATGTTGCTTCCTAGCTGAGAAGGTCCTACAGGAAGATGCCAGCAGCCGTTCAGCTCTCCGGACCCCTGGCAGCTATGTCAGATGTCCCTGCTGCTGGAGACAGGTCCGTGGCGCACCTTGTCCAGCTTCCTTGCTTGCTGCAGACTGGAGATGCAGCTTAGGCCCCATGCTGGAGAGTTCAGTGAGAAAAATCAGTGGCTGGAGGAGATATATATATGTATGTATGTATGTATATATATGTGTGTGTGTGTGTGTGTGTGTGTATATATATATATATACACATTTTTTGGTATACACACACACATATATGTAATGTTTTTTGAGGTAGGGTCTCACTCTAGCCCAGGCTGACCTGGAATTCACTATGTAGTCTCAGGGTGGCCTCGAACTCATGGCGATCCTCCTACCTCTGCTTCCCGAGCGCTTGAGGATATTTTGACATCCAGCCTGTTTGTATATTTATTTTGCTTGCTTGCCTGTGTGTGTGTGTGTGTGTGTGTGTGTGTGTGTGATGTATACATGTGTATATGCCTTGGGCCATCCCATATACTCGCCTGCCGTGGTCAGGGTGAAATGCCTGGGTGTCCTGCTCCTTTGTTCTTCTGCCTGGTGTTGTCTTGAGACAGAATTTCTTTTCATTGATTCTAAAGCCTGAAGGGCCCTGGAAGATTCTTGGGTCTCTCTCTGCTCACTGTGAGTCTGGGGTTATAGGTGTGTGTGTGTGTGTGTGTGTGTGGCCACGCCCAGCTGTTTTACTTGGGATCTGGAGCTTTGAACTCTGGCAGCCTTGGATTCCCCTCAGGCCCTCATGCTTGCACAGGAAGCCCACCTAACCACTGAGCCATCTCTCCAGCCCCCTGAATGCTTTACTATGTGTGCAAAAACTTTATGCAGTTAGTTCACCTTAAGCAACTGGCTGGGCTGCTGGGTTGAAGGACTACAGGTCTTGCTACACCAGTCACCTGCCTGCACCTGCCTGCACCGCACCTGCTGGCTGAGCTCTGATTCCTGATGGCCATGCTGAGGGGCCCTGACAGGGACTGTGAGTAGAACGACTCTGGGAACCTTCCAGGGACAACTCCAAAGCTGGTGCCCAGGGGAGATGTGGGCAGCATCTGCTGGAAGGAGGAGCAAGGCAGATGGTGGGACGTCTCACGAGGTGGCACTTTGCTTGCGTGCGCACGTTTCTTACGCATACTGCATACCACGGGCCAGGTAAAACCTGGCCCAGTTTCCTAAAGTGATTCCTAAGATTGAGATCACAGCCGTGGTCTACGTGAAGGACTGGTACCATTGTTTTATTCATTTGTTAACCTTGGGTCGGTGGAGTGTGCTCACTGAGCTGTCTGAGCAGCACAACACCGCACCCTGGCCTTCCACTCACCTGTTTCATGCTGCGCTGCGTACCCTTTGCTCTAGAATTGTTCCTTGTTACTTCTGGCACTCACCAGAGGGGACAAGAGCAATCAAGCTGGCAGAGGGCACAGGGGACTAGGCCAATGTAGCTGAACTCAGGCACAGAAAGCAGGGACGGACTTTTGGGCGTGTGGGGAAGAGGTCTGCCTGGGCCCGCTGACTAGACCAGGCTCTGATCATGTTCCTGGTCTTCCTCAGCACTCCACATTTGGTTCTTGGCACAGATGTCTTTCTCTGCATTGCACAGCCAACGGTGGGAAAAATCGGCTATCTTGAGGGCTTCCCCCCGTCCCCCAGCTACACATTCACATGTTCAATTCCTGTGTTTGTAGCTTTCCCTGGGATTGTATGTATGTTTCAGGGTCGGGTTAGGGGAAGAACAGATTCTTATATCAGAATTTACCAGCTTTTGAAATATTCACAAAAAAACTCCCAGAAAACAACAACAACAAAAATACAATTACCAAGGTGCTCTGGGCCCACATTAATTTAAACAGCAGTGTAACTTCCAAGCTCAACCCCATTTCCCCAGGGACACATGCTGTTCTCAGATTTGCACTTACTTTTATTTCGAAGATAGCTGTCAACTTCTGACTTTAAAAAAGGAAGAAACACCTCTGGCTCTTTAGACTATTCGAAATCTCATGTTGGGCTGAGAGAGGTGAAAATGAGGTACACCTCTTGTCAGTCTTAAGCATATGCCATTTCAGTATCAGAAGATACTCCAATTTGAGGCTTTGAATGCTTTTCAAAGATAAACGTGACAACTTGGCAGCACTCCTGGGGAGTCTCTGGGGTCAGACTTAAGACCTCCAGGGAACTTCTAAGGAAGAAAAACATTTCAAGCCCAGTTGGTCATTTCTAAGAGCAGCGAGGAAACTGCCTAGAGGGGCCCCGCCCTTTATGGTTAGAGCTCTTTCTGACCTGCGCCTGCACCTCAGGCAGCTTTTCCTCTGGTAAGACTGTTTTACAGGCTTTGTAATTGACAGGAACCCGTCCCCTCTCCCTTGTTTGCTTGGCGACCTGCAGAGCAGTTCCCAATGGAGGGTGGCACCAGGTTATAGGTGTTGCTTTACAGGTCTTGACATTGAATTCTCCATTTAGCGAGGCAGATTTTTTTTTTTTTTTTTGGTTTTCTGAGGTAGGGTCTCACTCTAGCCCAGGCTGACCTGGAATTCACTATGGAGTCTCAAGGTGGCCTCAAACCCCTGACGATCCTCCTACCTCTGCCCCCCCATCCCCCCGAGTGCTGGCATTAAAGGCACCATGTGCCATCACGCCCGGCTAGAATTTCACTTTTTAATCCTAACAGAGTTTCTTTGTTTTGCAAATAAAGTCATGAGAATCTCTCAAATCGAAGCAGGTCTGTTGGACTCCAAAGTTGCAGCTCTCTCCAGAGTTCTGGGGCTCGTGAGTACTGGGAAATAGCCCAGCATTGGTGGGTAGCCTATACTCCACTCCTACAGTACACAAAATAAATCCACATGGTTCCTCCTACTGTTGGCAGTTAACCTGAACTGAACATCCTCATGAGTCTTAATTCTACCCCTGTTGGCATCCTACCTGCCTGTAAGCGTCCTGGCGCCGGGGTCAAGGCTGGTGGGTAGGGGCTGGGGTCGTGCGCTCAACCCTGTCCTTCTCACGTGCTTGTCACTGCTGCTCTGTCCTCTCTCTTCCCGCTGCTCAGGCACCTCTCCTCAGGCTGTCTGTCCACCCTCTCAGCGTGGCTCTGGGGCAGCCTTACCTTCTTCCGTGGTGGCTGCCCCAGGCCTGAGGAGTGGTCCAACAGGAAAGTGCTGGAAGGTTATGTACCGAGACGAGAAGCTTTGTGTTTAAATGCGTCCCTGATGGAAACAGCCCCTTAGCTTTCACCTTTTCGTGCTAGAGCTCTTCCCTTTCCATTCGCTTGGTGACATCTAACTGGACATCTTCAGTCTGGTGGGGCACAGGAGGTGACCCTCAGCATATCTACAGAATTTTTTTTTTTTTGTTGTTGTTGTTGTTTTTTCGAGGTAGGGTCTCACTCTAGCCCAAGCTGACCTGGAATTCACTATGTAGTCTCAGGGTGGCCTCAAATTCATGGTGATCTTCCTACCTCTCCCTCCCAAGTGCTGGGATTAAAGGTGTGTGCCACCATACCTAGCTATAATTTTTAAAAATTACTTTTTTATGGGCCAGCGAGATGGCTTAGTGGTTAAGGTGCTTGCCTGCGGAGCCTAAGGACCCATGTCTGACTCCCCAGATCCCATGTAAGCCATGTGCACAAGGTCGCACATGCGCACAAAGTGGTGCACACACATCTGGAGTTCGATTACAGTAGCTGGAGGCCCTGTCACACCAATTCTTTCTCTCATAGAAAAAGGTCGGTCTGTTGGGCTTGCCTCAAGGGAAAAAAAAAAAACTTTTTATTTATTTGTAAGCAGAGAGATGGGAAACAGAACAGAGGAATTGAACCCAGCTATTAGGCTTTGTAGCCAAGCGCTTTAACGACTGGGCAATCTCTCCAGCACACAGCTATAGTTTTTGTCTCCCTGCTTCTTCTGTATTATGCAGGAGGCAGAGTCACATGGTCTAGACTCTAGTAGGAGCTCTGCTACACTTTAGACTCCTTTGTGTCGGATACTTTTGGTTGCAGCTTCTGTAGCTCTCACAATATGGTAATGCAGGCTTTCTTCAAGATATTCTAGTTGCGTTCACAGATACCCTGTATGATGTAGTATGGAATGACTGAATCACACTAACACCTGTAGCCTAACCACCATGTATGTCTTCATCCCCAATCCCTATTCTTGCCTTTGCTTCTGAGTTCTATGGCTTAGGATTCCACGTACGGACACACATCAACTTTTGTCTTCCTATACCTAGCTTATTTCATTTAACATAATACCCACAATGTTGTCTGTGGCACTTCTGCTTTTTAAAGGCTGAGTGGTACTCTGTGGTGCACATATCAGATGTCCTTTACCACTGCTGGTGGGCACGGAGGTTGCCTCTGCATTTTGGCCGCCGTGAATGAACGCAGGTGGGCAGGTGATTCCTTCCACGTGCTAATTTCATGTTCTTTATGTGCCTAGAAATGGGATGGCTGGATATCCCTTTTCCAATGACAATTTATCTCCCGAAAGTACCCAACTCCCACTTGTGCTGAAGGCTGTCTGCCACTTCTTTAATGGAGCACTGTTTCTTGCTTTAGTTAGGGCCAAACACACACATGCAATCTTGGGTCCCCCTAAATGGTATCAGGAGACTGGTAAGACTTCTAACATGTGATTTTGGAGAAGATAAGTAGAATGTGGCTTGGCAGGAGGGAGGTGTGCATAGATCAGCAGGAATGTCAAGTTTTCTACCTTGGTCAGTGCTTACAGCTGGAGGAGGAGGCTCGGATGGCCTTGTTGGATGTCTGTTCTCTTACAGCTTGGCAGCAGGCCTCCTGGGAGAGGTGTCACCATGCTTCCCACCACCAAGAACAAAGTGGGGACTTGCCTCGTGTGGCAGGAGCTCGGCAGTCCTGGGGAGAGGAGTCAAGGTCATTGTAGACAAGGTTTTTGCTAGGAGGGCTTCCGGGGCTCTGGTCCAGGGCCACAGAGTGGTGCCATTCAGCTTTTATCTTGCCACTAGTTCCTGAAACCTAAGAAGCTTCCTATGAGGTGTTTCAATGACTTTCACTTTCCTTCCATTTGGAAAACAGTGCGTAGGGATGATACTAAAAGATACCCAAATTTCCATTTTCTTATTCCTTCTGGCCTTCCAAGAATGCATGGAACTTGGTCAGGATCCTGCAGGTCCAAAGATGGCTCAGCGCCTATGGAAATGGGTCAGGCTTTCCTCTTCCCAAAGAACCCAGGCTACTGCCAACTCCTGGTGCAATTACTCCGGATAATCCTTCACTTTCTAGATAAGCTTACTTTGAATCAGTATGTGTGGCTTCTTGCCCATTTATTATCTAATAGTGTGGAATATGCGAATCCCCTAGTTTTGTGAGTCACTGCAGCATGCTACCTTCTTAGTGACTCAATGCTACCAAGTGCCAGGGCCCTAGACTCCTCACCTCGGGCAAAGGCAAGGGTTTCTGCCTTCATCAGTGTTTCCAGGTCAGCAAGAGCAGCCGCCTTGCTGGTTAGATCTCTCCTGGTTACTGCACAGTCACTGCCCACCAGACCGTGTTTCTGGCTGCTCCCTCTCCTCTCCCCGTTCGTCCTAACAATTCCATGGGCTACCAAATTCCATATGGGTGGGGTCAGGTCACGTCCAACCGGTGTCAGGCACTTTCAACTTCCACTCCCTACCACTGAGATCAGGGTGCTCGGCAAGCTCTCAGGAGCAGCTGGGTGCGGCTCACCTGCCTGTGCTTTCTTGTGAGGATCTCTGAATCATTCGTTTCTCATCAGTGCAACTCTCTCACTGCTAAGACCCTCACCCATGGACCCTGTGTGGCTGTCTAGGCTAGGCTATCCACTCCACAGGGTGATCTCGCTTCCACCGCTCCAGCTCCATGCTAATTGCGCTGTAGGCTTCCAGGGACTCTCCCGGACTAAACACTTGCTATGCCTGGCTTTATGCGGGTCCTGCGACCTGAACTCAGGCCATCACACTTGTGCTTTTTTAGCCTCTGAGACATCTTTCTAGCCTTTTTTTTTTTTTTTTGAGGTAGGGTCTCACTCTAGCCCAGGCTGACCTGGAATTCACTATGGAGTCTCAGGGTGGCCTCGAACTCACGGCGATCCTCCTACCTCTGCCTCCCGAGTGCTGGGATTAAAGGCGTGCACCACCACGCCCGGCTTTCCTTTTTTTTTTTTTTTTAACTGAAAACCGTTTATCTGTTATCTTCTAACACTTCAGTTGACATATGTGGAAAGGTAAGTTGGTACTTTCTTTTTTTGCCTAAAGCCCATCAACTCTTCTGAGTGATGTGAGTAAAACAAAACAAAACTGACAACAAACTGTGGTAACAGGAGCCAGGAAACCAGACATTTATTTTTTATCACATTAGAACTAATCACATAGCCCACTTTTATATTTTATAGATTTTAATGTCTAGGCAAAGTCAGAAAAGTACATGCTATATACTATCATTATAAATTCAAAAAAGGGCTGGAGAGATGGCTTAGTGGTTAAGGTGGTTGCCTGTAAAGCCTAAGAACCCAGGTTCAATTCCCCAGTACCCACTTTAGCCAGGTGCTCATGGAGTTTATTTGCAGTGGCTGGAGGCCCTGGTGTGCCCATTCTCTATCTGCCTCTTTCTTTCTGTCTCTCAAATAAAAAACAGTAACTTTTATTTTTATTTTTTTGTTTGAAGTAGGGCTTCACAAGCCCAAGCTGATCTGGAATTCACTATTATTGTCTCAGAGTTCAAACTCATGGCGATCCTCCTACCTCTGCCTCCCAAGTGCTGGGATTAAAGGCATGAGCCACCACGCCAGGACAAAAAAAAAAAAAAAAATTAAAATTAAAAAAGGGACTGGGAAGATGGCTCAGTGGATGAAGTGCTTATGTGAAACTGAGTACCTGAGTTCAGATTCCCAGACCCTCATGTGAAAGCTCTTTCTCACACACATACAAATGAATTATTAGTAAAAAAAAAAAAAAAAAAAAAAAGTTAGGGCTGGAGAGATGGCTTAGCAGTTAAGACACTTGCCTGTGAACCCAGGTTTGATTCCCTAGGACCCATGTAAGCCAGAGGCACAAGGTGGCACATTTTCCTGAAGTTCATCTGTAGTGGCTGGAGGCCCTGGCATGCCCATTCTCTTTCTATATACCTCTCTCTCAAATAAATATTTAAAAGGGGGCTAGAGAGATGGCTCAGTGGTTAAGGCACTTACCTGCAAAGCCTAACAACCTGGGTTCGATTTCCTAGTGCCCACGTAAAGCCAGATGCATAAGACTACATGTATCTGGAGTTCATTTACAGTGACTGGAGGCCTTGGTAGGCCAGTTTCTCATTCGTGTTCTCTTTCTGCTTGCAAATGAATAAAATATTTTAAAAAATCAAAAACAGAAACAGCTGGGTGAGGTGGTGGTGCGTGCCTTTAATCCTAGCACTTGGGAGGCAAAGGTAGTAGGATCACTGTGAGTTCGAGGCTACCCTGAGACTTAAGACTACATAGTGAATTCCAGGTCAGCCTGGGCTAGAGAGAGACTCTACCTCAAACAAACAAACAAACAAACAAGAACCAGTGTTTTACTATGTCAACTTATACCAAATACTTGGGTTGAAAGCATACTATTCTGATTCTGTGTGATACCATGTAAAACTAAACAGTAAGTGAGGGACTTCAGAATGTGACTAAAAACAATGTTCTTTACGGTTTCATTTTAGGGGCTGGGAATGGTAAAGGTGCTTGCTTGGAAAGCCTGACATTATGGGGTTCAATGCTCCAGTCCCCATGTGAAGACAGATGTACAAAGTGGCATGTGCGTCTGGAGCTCACTAGCAGTGGCTGGAGGCTATAGCGTGTACATACGCTTTCCTTGCAAATGAATAAATACTAAATAAAAAACTCACAGAGAAGCATGTCTACATACATGACCCCAGGCTTATCACACTGTACTGTACTACATACTACAGTGATACTATACTATACACTGGCCAAAGCCCAAACTGCTTCCTTGAACAAACCCCTATGAAGTGAAATGGTATGTTTTAGGAAGAAAAAGCACACCAATCATTCTGGCTGGAACTTTTATTTCAGAAATAAGCATTCTGTGGACTTTGAAATGGTTAGTTATTTCTGGATTATTAGCATAAATATTTCTCAAAAACAGCAATCTAAATTGTCATACAGGCTTCTTTCCATTTGCTGAAGACTTCCAAAAATAGCTTCTGTATCAAAAAAATGTAAAAATGTCACAAAAGCAATACTGTATGGAGGGAGAGTGTTCCAAGTCAAAGTCATGAAGAAGTTCCTCATTACACTCAGACACAAGACAACCGGTTTTATTTTGCCTTTTTATGTTTGGTCTGAGAGAGAATGTGCGAAAATCATAGTTTTAGAGAAAAAAAACTACTCTGCTCATCACAGTGTGCACCACAAACTAGCTTTTATGACAAGGCTGTTAAAGCTCAGAGATGAGGAAGAGAGGAGGCGTTCAATTAGATATCCAAACATATGCAATGAACTTCACCAAATATATATCTCTATACTTGAAAATAAGCAAACCCCATGCTTTGAAGTATTTTATCTAGAAAATAAAGAGACTTTGTTTATAGGAGACTTAAAAGTAAAACCCACATATACAGAATTCCACCAGGGATTTTCAGTATGAACATTCTGAACTGTCCTGACAATGGAAGGACACGTGGAGAGCAGAGGTGAACAGCTCCCGCATCCGTGTCTCCTGGCTCAGCATGATCAGTGCTATACCCAAACACCCAAAACCTCTACACCCCTTACAACACTCTCCATGCCTCAAAATATACAGATGCACTTAGTTGTTAATGTTAAGTTAAAAATACTTAAATTCTCATACACAAATCTTAGCTTTCACAACCATTAAAGCTTTTTTACTCAAACACGACAGTTACAAATTTATGTGCTTACTTGGGAGAGAACTACTGAATTTATTCTCTAGAAAAAGGAAGCCTGGAGGGGTAGGGTCACACTACTTGGACATATTAAACATGGAGACATGTTCTCTTCTAAAACTCGACGAAAGCTGCTTATACAGAGTCTATTGATTATTTGCCTTTACTACGCAACAAGACATTCGATGCAGCAGACAGATGTCCAAAGTTGTCCTTTCATTTCTTTCTGCTGTTCCCAGTTGCTAGCATAGTTGCGACTCGCATAAATATATTTAATGTATCCATGTAGATTCCCAACATCCTAGAAAAAGATTATGTTAGTTATGCATGATGTAATTCTGATATTGAAGACAGTCTATATCTTAATATAGAAAAGAGAGAAAAAAAACTTTTTTTTGTTTTGCCTTATATGAAATTTAAATTTATTTAAAATATGATGTTTAAATACCAGCTAAGAAAATCATAAACTTAGGGGACTGGGAGGGTCTGTGGTTAAGGGTGATTAGTTGCAAAGCCTGCTGGCTCAGGTTCAACTCTCAAGCCACATGCAGAAAGTAGCACAAGCACCTGTTCGTTTGCTTGCAGTGGCAGTAGACCCTGGTTTGCTTGTATGCACCCTCCCCCCACAAATAAAAGGCAATTGTATAAAAACTTGTTAGACAATCTGCCATTTAAAAATACAATCCACCTGCTTCATGTCCTTAAATAAAATGGCTGCAAATTTGTTAGGTTTATAGCAACATTTTGAAAGCTATTGCATTAAGTTTTTAAAAAATATTTTATTTATTTATTTGTAAGCAGAGAGAGAATGGGAATTGGCACGCCAGGGTCTCCAGCCACTGGAAACGATCTCTGGACGCATGTGCCACCTTGTGCACCTGGCTTACATGGATACTGGGGAACTGAACCTGGGTCCCTAGGCTTCACAGGCAAGTACCTTATTCGCTAAGCCATCTCTCCAGCCCTATGTTAAGTTTTATTTTTAAGTAAAGAAAACAATTAAAAATGTGGTAGAGGACTGAAGAGATGGCTTAGCGGTTAAGGTATTTATTTGCCTGCAAAGCCAAAGGACCTTGGTTTGATTCCCCAGTACCCATATAAGCCAGATGCACAAGGTAGCACATGCATCCGGAGTTTGTTTGCAATGGCTGGAAGCCATGGCATGCCCATTCTCTCTCTCTCATAAATAAATAAACTATTATTTGAAAAAAAAATGTGGTAGATACCTTGAAATTCTAGAAAAAAGAAAGAACATTATCCATAAAAGGCTAAATATCAACTAAAGAAGATTATCTCCAAAATGGAGTATCTACACCAAAAAAACATTCAATTTTTAGAATTGCAAGATTCTTGCTGGGCAAGGTGGTACACACCTTTAGTCCAGCACTTGGGAGGCAGAGTAGGAGGATCACCATGTGTTTGAGGCCACCCTGAGATTATGTAGTGAATTCCAGGTCAGCCTGAGCTACAGAAAGAGCCTACCTTGAAAACCCCCAAAAATAAAAAATAAATATAAAGACTATTAATGCATCTAAGTCAATTATGTACATTTTTCAATGTACTTGTAACAAGTAAATTCTAAAATTTTATACTCAGCTATAATAATCAGATTTTTCTGCATATATAGTTTACTAAACAGAGACTAGACTACACTGTACCAGAGACAGAATAATAAAATTGGACAAATTCATTCTTACAGTTTGTGTACCCCCAGAAGACATATGGAAGTCCTAACAGACCGTGATACCTGTGAGTGGGACTCTATTTGGAAATAGGGTTTTAAAAGACATAATTAAGATGTAAGTTAGGATGAGGTCAGACTGGAGTAGGGAGTAGGCCTGGTAGGCTTCTAAGAAAAGGAATAAGACAAGCAGATGAAGAAGGGGCAGAGCCTGGGGGGATAGATACACAGGCTAAGAACTGCCAGCAGTGACAAGAAGCCAGGGGACACACAAAACAGACTCTCCCTCAGATCCCAAACCTGCTGACACTCTGATTTTGTCCTTATGGTTTTATACCCAAATATAAGAGAATATACTTCAGACCACCCATCTTATGCTATTTTGTTATGGTGGAACCCTGAAAAATGAATGCAGATGAAACAAAACAGGTCAAACTAACACAAGCATACTGATGCAAGAGCTCTGACAGGATGGGTTACTCACGAGTTGATGGGATCATATTTCTGAGCTCCAAACGCTGGTGCTGTTTCTGCACGTCTGATCACTTTCTGAGTATCATACAGGAGGAACATGCTGAAAAGAACTAGCCCACCATACATTGCCACTGAGTACAGAGTGGCACCAGCCACTGTGGAAGGTGGAAGGAACATAGATCCTGAAATTAAAATAAGGAAAACTTACTTTCTTTTCATTGAAAGGAGAAAAAACAAAACAAAACCCCACAATTTCCTAGCCAGAAATGGTGGCGCACGCCTTTAAGCCTAGCACTAGAGACAGAGGTAGGAGGATTGCAGTGAGTTAGAGGCTCCCCTGAGACTACACAGTGAATTCCAGGTCAGCCTGGGCAAGAGTGAGACCCTACCTCGGGGAAAAAAAAAAAAAAAATCCTATAATAGGACTTATAATTTATATTTAAAAAAAAAAAAATCTCTGTGCAGGTGATAATGGAGTATACACTTAAAAAAAACTTTCTTGACAATTTTCATACATGTATATATGTATTTTGATCATTATCCCTTCCCATTACCTTCTTTTGTCTCCCCTAATCTTATTTACATTATTTCGAAATTCATGATATTCATTCCTCCAATGGTTTCCTTGCCCACATTACAGAAAGATTCTTGTATAAGAAACAAGTTCCTAGGATCATTTCAGAGGCATGTGATAAAACTAATAATCATCATTAACCATGTCAGACAACAAAACCCAATCAAATTGGCATGTTGTTAAAAAAAAATCTTCATTTATTCAAAATATGTAGGAGCTGGGAAATTGAACCCAGGCCATCAGGCTTTGCAAGGAAGAGCCTTTAACTAGTGTGAGCCATCTCTCCAACATCCATGGTTTGTTTTTGTTTATTGGAGGCAGGGTCTCCCTAGGCCAGGCTGACCTGGAATTCAATCTGAAGCCCCAGGCTGGATTTAAACTCACAGCCATCTTCTTCTTCAGCCTCCTAAGTTATGGGACTAACGGTGTGCACCACCATGCCCATCAGCATGTGTCTTTTAAAGAACTTGCCAGATGTAAAAGATAGCACATGCATCTGGAATGTGTCTGTAGTGGCTGAAGGCCCTGGCACTCCCATTCTCTATCTGCCTCTTTTTCTCTCTCAAATAAATAAATAAATAAATAAAAATTAAAAACTAAAAAAACAGCAAAGGCATGAAAGATAGGGATTAATGAAGAACAGTGTTGGAGGGAGGGGATAAGGGAAAGGGTAATGTGAAGGGAGTAAGATCAAAATACATTATATACATGTAAAAAGATGTGTAAAGTAGAAAAAAAAATGAATTAAAGTTTAAAAAGACTCTTGACGAACTATAGTACCTGAGCCTGTCAGCACATAGATAATTATCAAAGCACAGCAACTTACCCAATGAGG
The DNA here is from genome assembly GCA_036346955.1 of Dipus sagitta. Classification (NCBI taxonomy): domain Eukaryota; kingdom Metazoa; phylum Chordata; class Mammalia; order Rodentia; family Dipodidae; genus Dipus; species Dipus sagitta. The sequence continues at coordinate 14,080,343 of CM070790.1, forward strand.
ACACGAAGACGACACCCAGGCCCACTCCAAGAGGTGCCCCCATGTTCAGAAACTTCTCACTGGGTGCACACATGGCTACGGTAGAGAGGCCTCCCACAATACCAGCAGTGTACCATGCAGCTCTGAGGAGCACAGGCCCTCCTATGATCGTCAGGGGAGCTACCACTGCACCCATCACACCTGGGCAAAGAACAAGTGCTTGTCAGGTACTTACTAAACAAATATCAAAGGGAAACAACACTGTGAGGTGCTATATTAACATTGTACCTTACATTAAGCAGTACTCCAAATTCTACAGCCCAAACTACTCCCACTGAACAAAATGGTCACTATTGAGCACAAAGACCAACTTACATCTATGTGAACTTTGTAAAATTCCATGTAGCTCACTATTTGGATATAAAAGTATTCCAGTGCTGAACTAGGTGTTGCAGTTACCTTCTCACTGCTCAGATAAAACACCCAACCAGAAGCAGCTTATGGGAGGAAAGGGTTTATTTTGGCTTACAGTCTCGAGGGGAAGCTCCATGACAGAGGGGAAAGATGGTGGAGCAGAGGCTGCACATCATCCCCTTGCCAGGTGGCAAACAGCAGCAGGAGAATGAGCTTAACTCTAGTGAAGAGAGCTGGCTATAACATTCCTAAGCCCACTCTCAGTAACACTTCTTCCCCAGCAAGGTTCCTCCTCCCGAATTTCTACTGTTTGGGAACCAAGCATTCAAAATACATGAGTTTATGGGAGACATCTGATTTAAACCATCACACTAAGTTACCCCCTCACCCGATACTTTTTTTGTTGTTGCTTTGTTTTGTAGCATTAAGGATTGAACCTAGGGCCTGATGCAGCATGCCGGGCAAATACCATCATTGAACCACATGTTCATTTTATATTTTTATTTTTTGGTTTTTTGAGGTAGGGTCTCACTCTAGCCCAGGCTGATCTTCACTTTATTTTTGAGGCACGATCTTGTTAAGTTAACCAGGCTGGCCTTGAACTTGAAATCTCCTTCCTCAACATTCCAGGATAGCCACAGAGCTATCTTCATCCTGGTCTTCAACAGAACTTTCTTTAGTGCAAGAGTAGTATTTCTAGATTAAGTAATAAGGTGTACAGTATTTTATGATGAATACCTGTACTTTTTTTCTCCTAAGATATTAGGTAAATACTTCCACATAATTTCCATTAAGATTCCTGTAAGTTTGGCTATTAGCAACCAAAGTTTTATCAACTTTATTTGTCCTAAGAGTTTTTTTTAAATTTTTTATTATCTATTTGACAGAGTAAGAGGGAGGGAAGGAGGGGGAGAGGGAGAAGGAGAGAGAATGGGCGCGCCAGGGCCTCCAGCCACTGCAAATGAACTCCAGATGTGTGTGCCCCCTTGTGCATCTGGCTAACATGGGTCCTGGGTCCTCTGGCTTTGCAGGCAAATGCCTTAACCTCTAAGCCATTCCTCCAGCCCTGTCCTAAGAGTTTTTTTTTTTTTTTTTTTTCTCCCTTTTCTAGAGATACCAGACAATAGCTCCTCTTAGACAGATAGAACAGATCCCAAGTCCTGGCATCTGTATTAACCTGTTGCAGGAGATAAGTTCAACACTGGGGATGTTCCACCTTGAGTCAGTCTTTCCAGGCACAAGTCTGGCAAAAGTACAGCCAGCAACGACTGCAGCTATTTTTCCTAAATGTTAGGTTTCACTGGATCACGTACAAGCCATTCACAACAGAGAAAAGCAACTCAAGAAGTGCAGTATTTACAAATCAGGCCTATCAGGTGACTGAGGAAACCTCAGGAGGATACCAAGTTGGAGGCCAGCCTGGGCTACACAGTAAAACCCTGCCTCAAAAAATGAATGAAAACAAAGCAAGCAAACAACAAAACAAACAAACAAACAAAAACCAGAAAAGGGAACAGTCAAAGGGCTGTTTATGAACAATGTCATCCAGAACATACCAGAATGCAACATCCAAGCAAGATGCTTTGGGCCCAGGCTAGGCTCATATGGTAACGAATGCACCAGCAATCCAGCTCCAATCATGGCCGCAAAAGTTGCACCAATTGTCTGAAAGACACACGTTAAGAAAAATGGATCCTTTAATAAAGTGGAAAACCACCAGTTCCAAGACTAATCACTTCTAACAAACTAATTTTGTAAGGATGGAGAATAATAAACTGAATCTTGTTTTTCCAGCACATTTAGTGCATTGGTTTTCAGTTTGGGCTACATTATCAAGAGCGCCCCCTACTGTCATATATGAAGTTTTGCATAGCTTCAAGCATGATTGCTTGTAGTGGTGGCCTCGTGTTTTAACAATTTTATTCTTGTTGGACAGATGTGAAACAAAATTACATTTAAAAAACCCAGGATAACAAATTTTGTTTAAAATACTAATGTTGGTATTATAAAAAGACAAATTTATTTAAAATTAGTTATGCATATATGGCCTTGAATTTCTTATTTGCTAAATGAAAACCTGAAAAACAGTGTAAATATTACTTGCAGAAAGAGGGAAATGAATGAGAATTAACATTTCATATTTTTAATATTTATTTCCAAGCAGAGAGAGATAGAAGACAGACAAATAGAGAGAATGGGTGCACCAGGGCCTATAGCTGCTGTAAAAGGATGACTTCAGATGTACACAGCACTTGTGCATCTGGCTTAATTTTGTTAAAAGAAAATATTTTATTTATTTGAAAGAGAGACAAAGAGAGAAAATGGCAGATAGAGAGAGAATGGTTTCACTAGGGCCTCTAGCCATTGCAAACGAACTCCTGATGCATACGTAGCATGTGCATGTGGCTTATGTGGCTACTGGGGAATTGAACCTGGGTCCTTGGGCTTCTCAGGCAAACACCTGAACTGCTAAGGCATCTCTCCAGCCCATATTTCACATTAAAAAAAAATACTCAGCTATATTTAATATATTATTTTTTGCTTTTTATTTATTTATTTGAGAGCGACAGACAGAAGGAGGCAGAGAGAGAAAGAATGGGCGTGCCAGGGCCTCCAGCGACTGCAAAAGAACTCCAGATGCGTGCGCCCTCTTGTGCATCTGTGGGTCCTGGGGAATCGAGCCTTGAACCAGGGTCCTTAGGCTTCACAGGCAAGTGCTTAACCTGCTAAGCCATCCCTCCAGCCCCGTAATCTTTTATTTATTTATTTATTTTCCTAGGATAGGGTCTCGCTCTAGTCCAAGCTGATCTAGAACTTACTCTGTCATCTCAGGCTGGCCTTGAACTCACAAGAGACTCTCCTACCTCTGCCTCCTGAGTGTTGGAATTAAAGTGTGTGCCACCAGGCCTGGCTTGGCCTCAATCTTTTTTTCTATTGTAACATCTAAATATTCGGTGCTAGACAAGAGGAAACATATACAATGGAAGAAAAATAGTGACATCCTTCAGGAAGCTTAAAGCAGAGATAAGATCAGACAGCAGACATTCTCTGTTTGTCTAGAACCAGCCTACGTTTTTTGATGCCAACCACCCTGTGTGCTTCAGTCCAGCTCCTCCTTCACCTGCTGTCTGACCCAGGAGGATCAGAATGCTCAGCCTCAGATGTAAAGTACATTAAGACAACAACAAAACCTTTTCCAGAAGACAAGGAAACAGTAATTAATACAGAAACACACACTGGGTTCCAGCTCATTGTTTCTAAGGGAGAAATAACCACTAAAAACTACTTCACACCTCCTGTTAATGGCATTTTCAGGATGTTTATCTTAGTCCTGTGTTTTTCTTTAAAAAAGGTTCTTCATGATTCAGCCTCCATTTTCTCTTTGTAGAAAGCTTCCACTCTACATCACAGCTACTGAACACATAGGGTTGATACACATCTTCTCCATTGTGTCCACTATGCCTTTAAGAATACTTTTTGTAGCTGGGCGTGGTGGCACACACCTTTAACCCCAGCACTTGGGAGGCAGAGGCAGGAGGATCGCCAAGAGTTTCGAGGCTACCCTGAGACTCCATAGTGAATTCCAGGTCAGCCTGGACCAGAGAGAGACTACCTCGAAAAACCAAAAAAAAAAAAAAAAAAAAAAAAAAAAAAAAAGAATACTTTTTGTTGTCTGGCTGACATAACTAAAGCTTTGTCTCAGAAGCTTTTGTAGTAGGCACTTGGCCCCTTAGCAATGAGAGATTGTTCTACTCTGTCCCAAAAGCACTTGAAAAAAATTCAGTGTACCTACCTTCCTATCTGTGTCACCTTCAAAAGGCTATCTATAGAACTTGTCTGGCTTTTTCAACTATTTTTCCTCACTTTTTTTCTATAATTTAAATAATAAAATAAAATTTAATTTCTATAATTTTAAAAATGGTAATGTGGTAAGTTAACCGGTCTCTTTATTCCAAGAAAAATAAGTATTTATTCATCTATTTAAAAACAATCACATTCTAATATAAATAACATTTTCTGAAATATAAGTTTAAAAAAAAAATCAGTGAGAATGGGATAGCTTTGCTCATTTCTTTAATGTGTGTTTCCAAGAGCAGATACTGAAAGCTACCAGCCAGTATGTATCACTACGAATGCTGTAGCACCGGAATGGGATGCACCCGCCACAGCAAGGCTGAGGAACAGGTTACAAACAGTGCTCTTAAGCACTTTTAGTGGAAGAGATTGATCTTTCACTGAGCTCAGGTTATGGCCTCTACACCTAACCTCTTTGCAATGTTTATTCTTTATTTATTTGAGAAGGGGGAGGGGTGGGGACCATAGGGCCTCCTGCTGCTGTGCTACAAAACTACACCAGATGCATGCACCTCTTTGGTACATTTGGCTTTATGTAGGCCAATGACTCTGTAAAAAGTGCCTTTTACCACTGAGCCATCTTTCCAGCTCCTTCCTTGCAATTGTTTTAAGCTTTCAGAAGATGGTATCACATTTGTTTGATCACATTAAAGTAGTAAAATTTTAAATTACTTGCTTTTGATTAAAAAACTGACTTTGCTGGTGAGACCTCCCATTCTTATTTCTTTGCTTTCATGAAACTCTAGGCTAGAAAGAAGACTGACACCCACGTGATAAGCATGACCCTAAGACTCTAAGAGTCCAAACTGCTATGCTATTCTAAATGGCTCTTTCAAAGCGCAATGTAGTGAAAGTATCATGGACCTCAAAGTCACGCAGGTTCAGGCTCCCTATGGGGGGACCAAGTTAGTAGCACGTAATCCTGCCATCTTCCTCTCCAGGCTCACACTTATGGCTGTAGTTTGTTATTAATCCTCCTTTCAGACCCTACAAAGGCAGAGTTGGTATGCATGTCTCAGTCTCTTCCATAATAGCTCTGAACACTGTAGAAATATTATCACTGTTACTGTTTCTTCAATGGCCTCTGACCCTTTAGGACCATAGCCACCCACCTCAGCTTGAAAATCAAACATCCCTTCCTAACCATGTCTCCACACTTCAGATCTCAAGTCCTAGTAATTTCACTCTTAACCAGACTATAAGCCCCTTTTCTCATTAAGTTGTCCTGGCTCTTCCTTTGCTTAGGCTGTTGGGTACAATTGAACCAATGTCATCCTCAAGCCCTAATGACCTGAAGTCCCCTTTACAGAACTACCCTAACAGTCCAAGACAGAAACAGCCTTTCAGCTGACCTTGCACTTTCTACTGCTCAGTGCACATCCTGCACGGTTCCCTTCAACCACCCGATCTACCAGACGCAGGCACACAGGGCCCAAACCTGAAATCACACGGCACCATGCAATAGAAGTGCTCAAGAAATTCCCTCAACATGAAACCTTCTGATCGTGAAGCTGAGGAACACAGCGCGCTGTTCTAATAGTGTGGAATGCTTTGACTTTTGTGGCAGGTATTTTCCACCTCTAGTGTGCTTCTGCATTTACTTTACTTTTTAGAAAACAGGCTCAAAATACAGGTTGCTTGTTAAGGAGCTTGCCTGCAAAACCTAATGACCGAGTTCAATGCCCCAGCACTCACACAAAGCCAGACGCACTAAGTGGCACATGCATCTGGAGTCTGTTTGCAGTGGCTAGAGGTCCTGATGTGCTCATTCTCTTTCTCTCTGCTTGCAAATAAATAAATATGCACAAGGTGGCACATGCGTCTGGAGTTTGTTTGCAATGGCTAGAGGTCCTGGTGCACCTGTTCTCTCTCTCTCTTTCCCTCTCTATTTCTGACAAATAAATATAAATATTAAAAAAAATTTAAAAAATAGAAGTTACTTGTTATCTGCTGCTCAGTAGGATGTTTTGGAAGCTTCCCTTCCAACTCTTTGGTCTTATTAACATGTGCATTCAACAAGCAGTAAGAGCTGAGGATGCAGTCAGTTGTTCTAATTCACATGATCATACAAACAAAAGCTTTTTCAATACAGCATCCACCCACCTAATTTAATGTAATTTATTAAATCTCTGTTCCCACTTTTCTTTTCCTTCCATACCTACGATTGAACCTAGGGCCCGGCCCCATGTGTGCTAGGCAAATGCTTTATTACTGAACCTCAGACCTTGTCTCATTAAATCTTTATCTTTACATAAAAAGGGAACAAAATAATACACCTTCCACACACACCTCAAAAAAAAAAAAATAAATAAAGATAATAAACACAAGTAGGTGACTTACCACCCAAGAGCCTCTCATCATGAAGTTCATGAGAGCAGGAGTTCTGCTCACTGCCAAGGCAGACAAAGCTGTTAACCCAATACTTCCTGCTAAGTACATATAGGTAGAATGAATTCTATCCTTCACATACTGAGGCCAAATTCTGTAAGAAACATGAGAGTTACTTTATAAAAATATGAATGTGAATTCTTATTAAATCAATCAGTAGCCAGGTGACTTGGAATATATCATTTTAATGTTCTCAATCTTGCATTTATCATGAAAATAATTATGCATATCTATTACTAAGATTAAATGACATACAACAAACATTTAGCATGTGTAATACCCTCTTGCTAGAAGATGCTGACTGAGGCTTAGTAAACAAGTGTCAAGGAAGCAAGAAGAAAGTCTGTCTATACTCAAGTATATACACTAAGATAATTCAAGTGTCTACAGACTAAAGAGCAGGAAGAAATCTGAAATCTTTGCTCAAATAAAGGTCTTGGGGATTATATGGAACAATTTACTTACACAGCCTTTTCAATAGCTCCAATCTCATTAGACAGTCCCAAGCCATAGAAGCACAGTGCTCCAAGACCAACAGCAGCCCCTCCAGCCACAAACCACCTTCCCATCTGATCAACTGCAAAACACAGAAAGAAAGACAGGTTAGTGTTGACACATTTCACCTGAATGAAAGTGCTGGAGGTGAGACCTTTAAATATTCGTAGGGGATATACTGTGTTTCTTCATAACAAGCACACAAGAAAAGTTGTATTAGTATAAAGGGACACCCCTTGTGGTGGCTTGATGTAAATGGACCCAGAGCCGCAGGTATTTTTGATTAAGCTTCCTACTTAGTTTTCAGCAGGTAGAACCCTGATGAAGGTGCATCATTCTGGGGGCAGATATGTCCAGCCCTAAGGTGACCTATGCCAGTTTGAACCCTGTCTTTCCTTCTCTCTGTCTCTCTGCTGTGGATGTATGTTGAAGTGAGTCAGCTTTCTCTTGTCATGATAAAGCTTCTTCTGGAATTCTGTATGCCTGAAATAAACCCTAACCTCCCACAAGCTGCTTCTGGGCTGGATGTTTTTCAGGGCAATGAGGTTATCTGCAATGCCCGTAAAGCAAAGATATAATAATGACTAAAAAATAAAGGACCATGGGGCTGGAGAGATGGCTTAGCGGTTAAGCGCTTGCCTGTGAAGCCTAAGGACCCCAGTTTAAGGCTTGATTCCCCAAGACCCACGTCAGCCAGATGCACAAGGGGGCACACAAGTCTGGAGTTCATTGGCAGTGGCTGGAGGCCCTGGCATGCTCATTCTATCTTTCTCTCTCTCTGTTGTTCTCAAATAAATAAATAAATAAATAAATAACAAAAAGAGTCTACATTTTAAAAAAATAGTAAAGGACCAGATGTGCTGTAATAATAACAGAAATATGGAAGGCTGAGGCAAAAGGACTGAGCTGAGCTGTCATAAAGGAATGAATGTAGTGACAGAGGTAGGTACTCATAAAGAGCGACTCATTCCTTTCAAGTCGAAGTTTATTCACTAAGAATAGAGGGGCTGGAAGATGGTGCAATGTGTAAATGCACTTGCCATATATGTAGGCCCGAGTTTGGTCCCTGGCACCTATGTAAAAAGCTGGGCATGACCAGGCACATTTTTGGCCCCAATCTGTGGCAAGCAGAGACTGGAGAACCACAACAGTAGCTCTGGTTTGACAGACTCCATCTCAAGCAAACAGGTGGATAAGCAACAGAGGACATCTAACAGTCTTCTCTGGTCTCTGTAATATGCATGCATGTGGTACACACCATGTGTACAACACATGAATACACTACATTACACATGATACATCTACACATGCCAAAAAAAAGGTTAGTATGCAATTCCACTGGAGAAAAGACAGCATTTTCTTTCATTTTTTTCTTCTTCGAGGTAGGGTCTTGATCTACCCCAGGCTGGCCTCAAACTCACAGTTATCCTCCTACCTCTGCCTCCCAAGTGCTGGAATTCAAGGTGTGTACCATGCTGGTCAAGACATCATTTTCAACAAATGGGCTAAAGTAAGACCCTGCTTCAGAAAATCCAAAATGTTCATGGAACTCAGGTTACAAACTGGGTGAGTGTAAGCCTTTAATCCCAGTACCCTGGAGGTTCAGGCAGGAGTGGGAGGATCACCATGAGTTTGAGGCCAATCTGGGCTCCAGAGTGATCTTAAGGCCAGCTTGAGCTATTGTTAGACTCTGCCTTAAAAATAAAATGGCTGCAGGGATGGCTTAGCAGTTAAGGCATTTGTCTGCAAAGCCAAAGGACCCAGGTCCCACGTAAGCCAGATGTACAAGGGGATGCATGCATCTGAACTTTGTTTACAGTGGCTGGAGTCCTGGTGTGCCCATTCTCTCTCCCCACCCTCTTTCTCTCTGTCAAATAAATATATAAAAATAAAATATTAAAAAACAAACAGCCGGGCGTGGTGGTGCACCACCTTTATTCCCAGCACCCAGGAGGCAGCGGCAGGAGGATCACTGAGTTCGAGGCCACCCTGAGACTACACAGTGAATTCCAGGTCAGCCTGAGCCAGAGTGGGACTCTGCCTCAGAAAACCAAAAACAAATAAATAACCAAACAAGGGCTGGAGAGATAGCTTAGTGGTTGGAGCTTGCCTGCAAAGCTAATGCACATTCTCCAGGACCCACGTAAGCCAGATGCACAAGGTGGCACATGCATTTAGAGTTCATTTGCAGCAGCTAGAAGCCCTGGTGGGCCCATTCTATATCCTCCCAACCTTTCTCTTTCTCTCTCAAATAAATAAAAATAAAAGTATATTAAAAGAAATAAACAAGGGGCTAGAGAGATTGTGGAGTTGTTAAAAGTGCATTCCCCAGTACCCACATAAAGCCAGATGCACAAGGTGGTACATGTATCTGGAGTTTGTTTGCAGTGGCTAGCCCTGGTGCACCCATTCAATCTATCTGCCTCTCTCATTTCTCTCTCAAATAAACAACCAAATAAACAAATTAAATTAAAAAAAAATCAAGCTGGGCATGGTGGTGCACGGCTTTAATCCCAGCACTTGGGAGGCAGAGGTTAAGTGGACTGTCATGAGTTCAAAGCCACCCTGAGACTACATAGTAAGTTCCAGGCCAGCCTGAGCTACAGTGAGACCCTACCTCGAGAAACAAAACAGCAAGAAGAAAAAATTTTTAAAAATTGGGCCAGGGAGATGGCTCAGTGAATGAGTAATGTGCCTGCTGGGACAGCAGGAAGGCCTGTGTTCAGATTTCCAGCACCCGTTTAGAAGCCAGGCACAGTGAGACATGCCTGTGACCCCAGCACTGGGGAGGTAGAAACAGGAGGACCCTTACGTTTGTTGTAAACTAGTCTAGCTAAATCTGTGAACTCTGGCATCAGCAAGACCCGTCTGAAAAATTAAGGTGGGAAGTGAATGAGGAAGAGACATGACGTCAAACTATGACCTCCACATGCATGTGCAAACACATGTACCTACACATATATACATGTGCCCACACTAAACACATAAAAACACATCACATAAACAAAATTATAAAAACGATACTCCCCCCTAGACAGCCACCTACTTTTAAATATTTTTTCCATTGATGGTTCAAATGCTGCTTCTTTCAGGTCTTGGGCAGTTTTCCCACGGCGGATCCCCATTCTTGTCTTGGTGGCATATTCCTGACATACACACACACAGAGATACACATCATCCACGCTGAAGTAGAATGTTAATAAAACAGGATTTCTTACACTAATGTACTATTAGTATAAAGGTTATCCATAGTAAATGTAGGCAGACCCGTGTTCTGTCTTTGAAATGAGTCACTACATTTTAAATACTAATTATTTTTCCTGTGCTCGACTGAACTTGGAGCCTCAGGCATGCTAGGAAAGCAGTCTACCATGGACTTCATCCCTACCCTGGACTCCTAAACATGAAGCCAAAGGCAGGCATGACTATTGCCTCTGTTTTGGCTCTTTTTCAACAGTGGGACAGCAAATATAAAAAGAAAACTGTTGTCTCCTTCTGGCTCCTATATTCTCTGTAATTACTTCATATTTACAAATGTATACTTTTACTTATTTAAATGCTAGAAGAGAAATCTGTTAGCTGGCCATTTGGGTGTGCACACCTTTAATTCCTGCACTTAGGAGGCAGAGGGAGGAGGACGAAGAGTTGGAGGCCAGCCTGAGACTACAGATTAAGTTTCAAGTCAACCTGGGCTAGGATGAGATTCTGGGACAGGGGAACAAAACAAAAAAAGACTCTTACCCTGCTGGGTGTCAGGAGCCATTGATTCTTCGTGATGGAATTCTTCACAACGGGGGAGGCCTTGGTGAAAGTTGGGTGGAAAACCTTGGAAGGTAGTGTCCGGAGACACACAAACCTTGCAGCCAGCATGGTGATGCACCAGGTTTGCCAAGCAGATCTGAGTTGCTAGACAGAAAAACAAAACAAAGCAACAAACCCCCCAATCAATTAAGGGAAGGACACAGAGGCGCCAGAGACTAGAAGAAACTAATGGGACAGAGCAACCTCTTTAATTTGCAATAATGAATCCTCTGTTTGTCTCTTTTAATTCAAGTAATGGAGCCACCAAATGAAGTCCCAATTTGATCAATAATAGGACGTATTCTTAGATATAACAGAATGAATACTGTTATCAATACAATTACATGTTCTGATAGGCATTACAATTGTTGGGCCGGGCGTGGTGGCACACGCCTTTAATCCCAGCACTAGGGAGGCAGAGGTAGGAGCCTGAGACTACATAGTGAATTCCAGGTCAGCCTGGGCTAGAGGGAGACCCTACCTTGGAAAACAAAAACAACAACAACAAAAAATACAATTGTAATGTTGACTCAAGAGTTTAAAAAAAAAAAAGTTTTAACCAGAATTCAATGGGAAAGATGAAAATAATCCGTGTTATTTTACAGCACAGCTGATGAAGATTTGAGTAACTACTCAAGGCTGTGTTGTACAAGGTCAAACATAACTATCAAGTAGAATTTGTCAAACATTACTTGTACTCAAGATAAAGAGACATTCAATTAAGTCAACCCACTCCAAAACTACAAAATGTACATTCAAACTAAGCAAACTCAATTGCCTACCCAGGTTTCCCTTGTATTAGTAGACTCCTTCAGTGGTACTCCCAATAGAAAAGAATACTAAGGGCTAAAGAGATGGCTTATCAGTTAAAGCATTTGCCTGTGAATAATCCTAAGGACCCAGGTTTGATTCTCCATGTCCCATGTAAGCCAGATGCACAAGGTGGCACATGCGTCTGGAGTTCATTTGCAGTGGTTATAGAGGCCCTGGAACGCCTATGCCCTCTATCTCAAATAAAAATTAAAATAAAAAGAAAAGCATGCTAAACACTGGATTGTCGCAGCTCCTGGAAGATTGTACCAGGTAAGATGTCAGCCAGAAGCCAGCTGAATGAATGTCCTTTTGCAATGCTATGACAGGTAAAGAAAATGTTAAGGGGCAAGCCAACCTGGGCTACCACCACTTTGTGTTTAATCTTAGGCCCACGACTATCCCCGTCACATTTTCCCCATTTATAACAGAACAAAACTAGATGAAAACACAGTGTTCAGATGACACTGACCCGTGGACTTTGAAACCGCCGGATGTATCTTAGTTTTCTGGCGGAATGGGAGCAGCAACCGAGTTTCAGTTAGCAACCCTAAAGCTAAGAACTTTTGCTTTTGACCTCTGCCCCACAGGAAGTATGAAGTGTGGACACCTGACCTTGGGGAAAACACCGAGAGCCCTTCTGGTACTTTCATGCCATTACATCAGCCCAACCTGCTCCTTCCTCGGTGCTCAGGCTGCGGGCTCTAGGCCTAGGCCGGGGTGGCCTCCCTACCGCCTAACAGCCCGAGGGGGTAACGGGATACACACTCACGCCCTGGGCGGGTGCAGGGCCGCCAGAAGCCCGCAGCTTTAGTTCACCGCTCACGACACGTGACTGATGAGCTCGGGCGGCTGGTCCTTCATCCGGGGCCCACCAGCCTCGGACGGGTAACCCGTCAGCCAGCCTCCAACCTCCCCCAGCCGCAGCGTCGACGTCCAACTCCGACACTTCGGGCAACCCCACCTCGGGGACCCTTTATCGGCCGGGGCTGCGGGCGGCTCCCCGTGGGGATGACTCAGCAACCCCGTGCGGAAGAGGGGGAGGGCGAACCCGCGTGTCCCACGTCGGCCTCCGTGGCGGCGGCCAGGAACTCACAGCCCGGCCGGGACGCAGCCAGGGTCGCCGCAAGCCTTCAGCGCTCTCGAGGCTCGCAGCGACCCCGCCGCGGTCACCGTCAGGGGTGCGACGCGGGGGGCGGGGGCTGTCTCATGTCCACCCTGGGGTCACGTACCTCAGTTCCCGGTCACCTCAACCACGCGGCTGCCCTTCCCGGCCTGCGAAACCCCGAGCCTGCGTCCGTCCCCCTCGGACCTCTGTCCGCTTCTCAAGGCCTCCGCGCAGCTCACCGCGTGACGCAACATCCGGGTAAAAGTAAATAGTGCAAACGACCAATCAAAAACAGACTTCTGACGGAAGTGGCAGGCGGGGCTCTGTTCTTAAAGGGGCGGTACCAGCGGGAGTTTGTTGTTGGTAACGTCGTCACAGTCAGCGTCCATCTTGGGTGGGGGCAGTGAAGCCATGTCGGCCATGTTAGCTAGGGCGAACTCTGGGCATTGGTTTCTTTTTTCTTTTCCTTTTCTTTTTTTTTTTTTTTTTTTCTGGGTGTGGTGGCACACGCCTTTATGAGAGAGAGGGAAAACGAGAGCTAGAGAGAAAGAGAAAATTGGCGCGCCAGGGTTTCCCACTGCAATCCAACTCCAGAAGCGTGTACCCCTTGTGCGCATGTGCGACCTTGCACACTTACATCACCTTTGTGCGTCTGGCTTACTTGGAACCTGGGACGAGTTGAACCTGGGTCCTTATGCTTCTCAGGCAAACGCTGTAACAGCTAAGCCATCTCTCCAGCCCTGCTTTAGGCCTTTTAAATCATAGCAGACACCAAAGTTTAAAAAATGAAAGACATTCGTATCACAAGGAAAACCCATTTTCTTGTGGACTTAAAATAATCCTAACAAATGTGGCAATATTTGACTGAAGCCAACAGGTTTCTTGTGTCTGACATCAAATATTAGGAGGTGAAATCAGTTTTGTTGTTGTTGTTGTTGTTTTATTTTTCTAGATTATGTTTGTTGTTACCTAGTGATCTTTCCACAGTCTTCTTTCAAACTTCAGTATAGACTAATATAATAGAGCCTGGCCTAGTGACTCTGCCTCTTTCCTGGCGGTTTTTGTGAGCCATTTTTCAGGTTACATGAGTGCTTTTTTGGGGGGGGGGTTATATTTTTTCACCTTTATTCTCTGGATAATTTCATGAAGGGGTCTGCACTGATGCTTCATAAGCTAACATTGGACAGGCATCTTTTGCTACTAATTCCCTAAAAAGGAATACAAATAATGCAGAAGCACTTATTAAATTTTGGAAATTCTGTTAACCTGGGAAAAACATAAGCTACAGACCAATGTGGTCTACGGCACATTCAGAAGGCAACATTTCACACTTTGAAGTGTTAAGGAAAGATGAAAAAGACAGTGGACTCAAGCTGTGATGTAAGGAATCCGTTTATTCCAAGTACAGTAAACGCTGAGGGACAGAGACTGTAGGGGCTAGAGGCTCTCTGCATCTCACCAGAGCTGAACTGAAGCTTATAAACATACAGATTAAAGCAGCAGGTGTGGGAGGGAGTCTAGGGGCTGTTGAGGGTATGTTCAAAGAAGTGATTCAGGAAATATGGTTCCTGAGGTAACAATGTCCCAGAAGTTTCAATGCGGTTAGAGGTTGTTTGTGGGTCAGGATATAGGTTCATTGCTTCTCTGTTATTGATGGGTGGCTTAAGTCAATGTTAGTTCATGAGTCATGAACTCAAGGAAAGCCTATTTTGCTTTTTGGGCCAGAGGAGAGTCCTTCATGAAGCATCTCCTCAGTGGTGTTCTGGAGCAGGAGACAGTGAAGTGAGCTGCCTCACCCAGGACAGAACTTATGGGTTCTTTCTCCTGCCCTGGGAGTGGAAATCTACCTCTGATCATAAAAATACCAAAGGTTCACCTGCAAATGCAGCCCCATACTGCCTCTATGCTTGTCTTGTCCTCCAGGCAGACCTCAAGCAGGTTTACTCTGGAGATGCTGAGGTCTGTCCACTGCCCTGCAGAGCTAAATTTATCCTGGTCCTGTCCAGCCCAGTCCTGAGAGCATCAGAGAGGCCTCCAGGGCACTCAGCAGGACTCTCACTTTATTCATATATGATTATTTATTTCATTATTTTAAAGCAGAGAGAGAGAGAGAGAGAGAGAGAGAGAGAGAGAGAGAATGAGAATGGGGACGCCAGGGCCTCCAGCCACTGCAAACGAACTCCAGACAAGTGTGCCCCCTTGTACATCTAGCTAACGTGGGTCCTGGGGAATCGAGCCTCGATCTGGGGTCCTTAGGCTTCACAGGCAAGTGTGTGTGTGCATACATGTGTGTGTGTGCACGTGCGCAAGTGTAGTACACATGGGCTGTGGCATGCATGTGGAAGTCAGAAGGTAACTTCAGGTGTCAATCCTTGCCCTCCATCTTGTTTAAGGCAAGTCTCTCGTTATTCATACTGTGATCACCAGGCTAGCCAGCCTACAGATTTCAAGGAAATTTTCCTGTGTCTACCTCCCAACTCTCCTTAGGAATTCCAGAATTAAAGACACCCATTACAACAGCTTCTTTAAAAACATTTCTGGAGGTCTGAATCCCAGATATTCATGCTTGTACAGCAAGCTCATTATCCACTGAGCCATCTCCCAAATCTCAATAAACTATTTTAAAAAAGCAATATAAGTAAGTGTATGTATGTGGTAAGGGAAAACAACACAGAGTGAGAACTTAAGTATGCATCCCTGTCTTAGCTACTTTGTTGTGCCTGTGACCAAGTACCTGACAGAAATAACTTATGGGAAGAAGAACGGTTTGGTTCACGATGTGAGGGGGTCAGCCCATGGTCTGTGACCGTGGTGAGGCAGAACGTCATGGCAAGAACGAAACAGAGCTGTTCACCTCCCAACAGCCAGGAAGCCGCACAGAGAGAGACAGGAAAGATCAGGAGCAAGATCCTCTGAAGAACTGCCTCCAGTGACTGACTTTCTGCATCTGTCCTGTACCTGATCAACGTTTCACCACACACCAATACAGAGCCACCAGCTGGGAATCAAGGGTTCATCACATCAGCCGATGGGGGACACTTCTTGCTGACATTATAAAATGACTCAGAGGAAAATAAGCCTACTTGGATTGGAGAGAGAGGTCAGTGATTAATGTTACTTCCCCGAAAATAAGTCTGGCAATATGGTACAAGCCTGTTATCCCAGCATTCAAGGGACCGAGGCAGGAGGACAGAAAGTTTGCAGGCCACCTGCACTACATAGCTGAGTGCCAGGCCATCCTGAGTTCCAATGTGAGAGAACTTGTCTCAAAAATAAAACAGGCTGGGGCTATCTACACAAAAGTCTGCATACTAGGAGGAAAAATAAAATGACATCAAAGTAGAAGAGAGACTCATTGGAAAGAAGAAGGGATTCAGTGGAGGAAGAATTCAGGAGCGGTAAAAGGGAGTGTGGTGGGATGGGATTATGACCATGGTGTATTGGCTATATGTATGGAGGTTGTCAATGAAAAGTAAAAATAAAAGAGAGATGTGTATAACAGTGAAAGATGGGGTGCAAAGAAAATTCTATCTAGGGTAAAATGAAACAGAAATAAAGCAAAGGAACCAGAAAACAACTAAAATATATTGCAGACAAATTATATTGCAGTTTTTCAATATAGCCTTATTTATGGTAGTGATAAATTAGAAGCAAACTAAATGTCCTAAGGTAGAAAAATGTTTAATTAACTTATTGCATGCATATCTATGCCTATGCCATAGAATATTATTCAGTAATTTAAAAGAATAATTACGAAGACTACATAGCAATTCAGAATAATATTCATGAGTCAAATTAAAAGGCCAGAAAAGAAACAACATATTCTGTGAGGTTACAATTATGTAAAAATATGGATGTACATAGAAAGAAATACAAATATTCAACAAGGATAGTAACTATGTTAATAGGGTTAGGGATAGTTTTCTGGTTTTTTATTTCTATAATGTTATTTACAATGCTTTAAAATAAAAGGAAGCTCGTTATAAGTGTAAATAAACAGACACAAGTCTGAACTCAGCTTCCAAAATATCTTGTACTGTCTACCTCCAAGAGTTTCTACTCTGGGTTTAATTTCTCATGCTCACAGGATATTTTAGATACAAATAATTTTCTCTTTTCTGGGAAAATAAAGGAAGCAATTTTGTTCACCACCACACTCGGCCCTAAGGAAAATTTTGACCTCCATGTTGAACACCATGCTCCTAGAGAGAGGCCCTTGCTCCCCTGTGAGCAGGCACGAGCACTGGATTGTTTTTCTCCTCACAGTGATCCACAGAGCTGTGCTGTCCCCTCTCCCTCCACCTTGCTCTCCTTTCAGCAGATGATGGAGGATTTGAGAGCCCAGGGACTGAGCTTCCCTGTCAAGCAAAAGAAGTGAACCATCCTCTGAGCAATCTGAGCCCTTAACCAAATGTTTTATTCAAACAAGCTAAATCGATATATAAAAACCTTAAGATGAAAATGCTGGTAGGTAATTTCATGCCAGACAAGTGAACACATGAATTACCACTGGAATGATGAGTTATCAAAAACATCCACAAGACATTGTGCCACATGCTATACTATAAAACACCTGGTGAGATACAGAGAATTGGTCCTGCCAATGCCTAACATACACCATAGCCTATGAGTATGACAAAAATAATGACCTCTTACTGGCTCACCTGCCAGCCTGTGAGCCCCTCTCTTTCCCATCTCCTTCAGACCCATGCACAGAATGCACTATGCACACAAGCTCTCCTCTTCTTCCCACGGGAGAGCTCAGCAGAGCATTTTGCAATTTAACTTCAGGAACAGACTAGCTCCAGATTCTCAGGGCAGAAAGATGCGCAGCAAGTACATGCAGGCTGGTGAAAGACTCTTTTCTAGAGAGTGTTCACTAGCAGGTAAATGACACATTTCCTTAAGAGCAACATGTTTTCTCTATCGCACCCTCCAAGGCTCAGGGACCCTTGTAGAAGAGGTGGCAGAAAGAATGTAAGAGCCAAAGGAATGGAAGACCGTTTGCAATACTGTGTTCCACACCCAAGTGACTGTGGCGTTCATGACCTCACAGTCCCTGAGGTTCCTGAGGGTGCCCACACAAGACCTACATAGTAGGATGGATAAAATGATGGCATCAAAATAGAAGAGAGACTAGTTGAAAAGAAAAAAAAAATGTTTAGTGGAGAGGAAATGTGGTGGGGAGGGAAGGTGGTGGGAGGGAATGATGATGATGCTATGTGGTTGATATGTATGGTGGTTGTCGATAAAAAGTTTTGTTTTCTTTTTAAGCAACTTCTCTGAGGATTCCAAGCTCATGCAGAAGGAAGCAGCCTGCTCACTGGTTGACATCCTGCTTGTATGGGTGACTGGATACCAGTGAGCATTCCTCTGTGAGACATTTCCTCAGCTTACATTCTCCCACTGGATTGGTTTTGCTTCTGTTGTTCAAGGCACTTTCTTCATTTTCTCTGTAGGAGTGCTTTTTCCTCTCTGAGCCTTTAAACATTGCCCTCCCTTAACTCACACGCTTCTCCTGGGCAGTGCCGTGCATTTCTATGATTCCAGCTCCCACTCACCCACTGATAATGAGACATGTAGTCCGGTGCCTGGCCTGTCTTCTTATTTTTAGCCTTTGTGTGGCCAACTTTGAGATGTCCTCCCTGAGTGTTCCAAGGAGTACCTTGGACTTGTATATCCATGGATCAATTTACATTAGCCTTCTTCTTCTAAACCACTAATTCTTCCAATATTCACTGTACTTGATATGAAGCCTGGGTGTCATCTTTAACGTCTTCCTTCCTCACTATAGCCAAGCACCATCTTCTCTTGATTCTACGTGACTAAACCTCATATTAATTACCTATAGCTCCATTGCCCCTGCCAAAGTTCAAGCCTTTCTAATCACGATTAAAACTTTTCAGTAGTCCCCTAACTTGCAGCCTCCCAGTTTCTAGTCTTATTTCTGTCTATCATCTATATTTGCATCAGAGTAATACTGTCAGTCCTCGGAACAGTTTAGTGACACTTCTTTTTTAAAAAATATTTTTATTTATTTATTTGACAGAGGAAGAAGGGAAAGAGAGAGAGGGAGAGAATAGGCATGCCAGGGCCTCCAGCCACTAAAAAGGAAGTCCAGATGTGTGCGCACCCTTGTGCCTCTGCCTAACGTGGGTCCAGGGGAATCAAACCTAGGTCCTTTGGATTTGCAGGCAAATGCCTTAACTGCTAAGCCATCCCTCCAGCCCTGAGTGACACTTCTTTACAAGTATCAAATTAACCAATATAGAATGGGCCTGGGCAGATGGCTCAGTGGTTAAAGACACTTGCTTGTAAAGCCTGTAGTCCCAGGGCCAATTTCTCCACACCCACATAAAGCTGGACAGGCATTCTTTTGTATACATACAGAGAGGCCAATGAACAATTTCCTGATTTTTGTTATTAATAGATGTAGGACTAAACTCCATGTTCTCTGATTCTCAAACCACTGCTGTTTATTGAATCAGTACAATTTTGATCCATTCATTGGACTGTCAAGTTATCACATATGACATGTTATGACATGTCATAAGTTAAGTCAAAGTATCAAGTCAATTTCATCATCAGCTTAATCAAAACTTCTGACAGGATATAACACCATATAATAGTGTATGTCACAAAATGGAATTGGAGAACTCTGAACTCATTTCAAATGCAAACACTGCAATCAATGTTCATGCAGACACGATGGACACATTTATACCCATTTACAGAATGCACACCCCTGCTCTCACTGGTCTCATTGCAATCCTGTTTAAATCCTAAAGTGAAAACGGACATCACAGTAAAGAATTACTGGTGTATCCATGAGGCAGCTTGGCACACCTTCTTAATATATTCACAAACAGGGATTGGATTCTTTGATTAGTAGTTCAGAAAGGTTGCCTTAGCATTCTGTAGTTAAAATGTGCCATTCTCAATTTTTCATGATTTACCATGGGGGAATAAATTTTCCTGGAAATATTCCCATGGGATGAATGACTTTAATAACATGGTATCAGTGAAAATGGCAAAGAAAATGGCTCATAGGCTTAGGGTTTAGCAAACAGTTGAAATAGCTTTTCTTTATAGACAAGTGTTAACCCTGCTCATTTGAGTTGATTGAGATTGGGTCACTTCTGTATATACATATGTTGACAGTTCTTTGAGTCCTGTTGACTTGCAGGTTCCCAAGTCAATGGTTCTTGAAATCTTTAGAAACAAATGCTTTGGTAAAGAGAGCAGAATGTATATAGACAACTTGGGTGTGGTGGCGCATGCCTTTAATCCTAGCACTTGGGAGGCAGAGGTAGGAGGATTGCTGTGTGTTCAAGATTTCTCTGAGACTACATAGTGAATTCCAGGTCACTTTGGGCTAGAGCAAGACTCTTCCTCAAAGAAAAGAAATGGATAGAGACAGAAGAAACTGGAGAACTCTGAAGGCTTTAAAGGAAATGAAGACTGTTAAATGAAATTCTTGACTTCTCAATCTCGCTCTCTCCTCTCTTTTTTGCTTCTGAAGGCAGTCATAAGGACTGGCTTCTGGTTATTTTTAAAAAATATTTATTTATTTATGAGAGAGAAAGAGATAGATAGAGATAAAGAGAGAATGGGCACTCCAGGGCTTCTAGCCACTGCATACGAACTCCAGACACATGTGCCCCCTTGTGCATCTGGCTTACATGGGTCCTGGGGAATCGAACCTGGGTCCTTAGGTTTTGCAGGCAAGTGCAGTAACTGCTAAGCCATTTGCCCAGTCCTCTGGGTATTTTTTTAAAAGCAACTTGAGGCACCAGAAGAGTAAACCTCATCGCGTGAGGAAAAGAGCTGGTAGAAGCCACGGGAGCAGACAGGCAGTTGTAGGGCCAGGAAGGCTGTCATGCCACTGAAGGCTTTTCTTCCCAGGGTGCTGGGGAACAGAGGCGCACCCTGCCATTCACGTCCAGCATCATGGCACCACACACAGAACTGCTGGGACAGAGTGAAGGCAATCACGCACAGGGCTGGTGAGTGACTCTCTTCTGGAAATTGTTCACAATCAAGCAAATAGTTCTCTTCCTCAAAAGCATCACGTTGGAGGAGTCTAGTTTCCTAAAGTAGGAGCTGCTTGTCTGAGAGGCACAACATAAATACTTCTATAGAAAGAGTTTTGCACTAAGCATGATCTGGTTTATTTTAAGGACAAGCCTCAAGAATTCCACTGTGCTAACTATTTGGGCGTGTTCTCAGACTCTCTGCTGAGCCAAGTCTGTGGACTTACAGACTTGTGCCTCTATTAAAATGTACACGACAAAGGCTGGAACAGAGAAAAATTTCCTGTTATGTGGGTGTGGTGGTTTGATTCAGGTGTCCCCTATAAATTTAGGTGTTCTGAATGCTAGGTTCCCAGCTGATGGAGATTGGGGAATTAATGCCTCCTGGAGGCAGTGTATTGTTAGGTGTAGGCTTATGGATATTATAGCCAGTTTCGCCTTGCCAGTGTTTGACACACTCTCCTGTTGCTATTGTCATTTTCCCCTGCCATCATGGAGTTTCCTCTTAAGTCTGTAAGACAAAAGAAACCCTTTTGTCCCAAAAGCTGCTCTTGGTCAGGTGATTTCTGCCAGCAATTCGAACCTGACTGCAACACTGGGTGACAATATAAAATATACAATGTGCAATGTACCAGGAGAGGGCCCTGGAGTGCAAGGCAGTAGGAAAGGACATAGCAGGCTCCAAGGATTTTAATATTTATTTATTTATTTACTTGCAAGGAGGCAGAGCAGCTCAGACTCCCCCCACCCCAGATCTAATTTTAAAAACTATGGGCAGACTCCTTCCAAGAAGAACTTTAATAAGCACAAACTCGTTTATTTTCTGCTGACGAACACAGCCATGAGAGCAGCTGATACAGTCCTCTCTGTGTGTAAAAGGCACCAGCAATGTAGACCTACCTCTCCCCTCCAAAACTCAACAGCACCCCATTTACCAATGCCATGCTAAGTTCTTGCTCTTACGCCAGGGTAACTATATATGGGCGACTGGTTCTGTCTTTACTCATTGTCTTGATTAGAGGAAGTAGAAATGCAATTGCAGAAACTGTCTTCCTGTGACATCTACCCAGGAATTGAACGCAATGGGAGGTAATGTGAGGATTCTGGAAATGTGTTAAAAATACTTAATAAAAGCCCTCCGCACAAGCGTGCTGAGTGTGCGTTTTGAGATGAGGGTGAGCAAAATCTGGCAGCAGAGTCGTCAGCTGCCTCTGCTGGGACTCTGCCGAGAAGGCTGCTCTGTGTCCTACTGAGAGTGACCCCGTCAAGACCCTCTTCAGGAAGTGTTTGTTTCTTTAATTATTGCACCTCCACTTTATCCACTCTCAATACCTTGGAGACAATCTCAGGAATGGTATCTCTTCTCATTCTCTACTGTAGCACTGCTACTTGTTTGTAAAGGCAATGAGCCTGTATATCAGACCAGATATAGAATTTGTAAGGCCCATGCACAATCACAAAAAACTATCACGAATGTCAGGACAAGGCTGGAGAGATGGCTTAGTGGTTAAGGCACATGCCTGTGAAACCTAAGGACCCAGGTTCGATTCTCCAGGTCCCACGTAAGCCATGGTGCTTTGCAGTGGCTAGAGGCCCTGGTGTGCCCATTCACTCTCTCTCCCTCCAATAAATAAATAAACATAAAAATTTAAAAAATCTAATAAAAATGTCAACACAACAAAAATAATTTTTTTAACCAAGCATAGTACTCCCAATCACCTGAAGATCTCCCAACAGAAATTCAATTCATCTTCTCAGGCAATTGGTGCCATGCGTGTACTCGCTACACTTCTCTCCATTTATCCAATGTCGTTTCCTTAATTGTTTTTAAACACTTTATGAAAGATTTTATTTATTTATTTATTTATTCATTTATTTAAGAGAGAGAGAGAGAGAGAATGGACATGCCAGGGCCTCTAGCTACTGCAAATGAACTCCAGATGCATGTGACAACTTGTACATCTGACTTACGTAGGCCCTGGGGAATTGAGCCTGAGTCCTTAGACTTCGCAGGCAAGTGCCTTAACCACTAGGGAATCTCGCCAGCCCTTGATCACTCTTTTCATATATACACTGTATTGTGCATGTGTGCACGCATATGTGTGTCTGAAGGACACTAGTAAATTAGTATATTTTGCCAAGAGAGACAGAATACTGACATATTTGCCATCTTACTGTGTTTACTGCTAGTTTTGTTTAGTCCTTGGACTCAGACAAAAGCCTGAATATTCACCTTTAATCTTTGCCATAAATGACTTGTCTGACATAAAATATTGCCTTGTATAATAATATTGAAAGTTCATCCTTGGGCTAGCAGTTAGTGGACTTGATTGCAAAGCCTAAGGACCCTGAATTCAGTTTCCCACTACCCATGGAAAGCCAGATACACAATGTGGCTCAGGTGTCTGGAGTTTGCAGAGGCTAGAGGCCCTAGTGTACCCATTCTTCCTCTATCTGCCTCCCTCCCTCTCTCTCTCTCTTTCTCTTAACCCTCCTTCTCTTAAATAAGTAAACAAAAGTTCATGCTCAAAATACAAAAATAATTTTGAAAATAGAAATGATGGGCTGGAGGGATGGCTTAGTGGTTAAGGCATTTGCTTGCAAAGCCAAAGGACCCAGGTTCCATTCCTGGGACTCATGTAAGCCACATGCACAAGGGGGCATATGCGTCTGGAGTTCATTTGCAGTGGCTGGAGGCCCTGGAGTACCCATTCTCTCCCCCTCTCTCTCTGTCTCTCTCTCTCCCTCTTTCTATGTCAAATAAATAAACAAATAAAATAAAATATTTTAAAAAGATAAGAAAAAGAAAATAGAAATGATTAAATGTCAAACTTTTTACTGAGAGATAAAAGACTACAGAGAGGTTAGACACACACACACACACACAAATATACCCTGAAATGCTAAAATAGGCATATTTCCATGGTTATTAACAATTAACATTCTGCATCTAACCAAGTATGAATAGCCCATGGTTTCTTTAGTCATATAGAATAATAGATTCAGATCACTATAAAAATAATGTAAGGGTTCTATTTAACATTTGCTCTTCTTAAAGCCTGAATTATCCAGATATTGAAGATTGTCTCTTGTTAGCTGACCTAGTTTTAATGACCTAGTGGTGAGACATCTCCAGGACATTGCCTAGATATTCTTTAAAGGTAAATAAATACAAAGATGCAGAAACCTTTAGGGAAAGAATGTAAGCAAGTGGATATTCCAGACAAGGTTGGTTCGTAGCCCAACTTTATGACTTTAACATGCGCAGCTAGCGCCACCTAGAGAAACAAGAGTGAGAACTCCGGCTGAAAGCCGACTCCCAAATGAACTGGGTCAAAATGTCACAAAGAAGTGAGTCAGCACTTTAGTGGAAAACTCTAGTAAACAAAGGAGTGTAATGAGCCTCAGCAGTGAGCTGCGGAAGATTTACTGGGAACGGGAAGCGTGGCTCATTACCAAGGCTGCTTCTAAGTCTCTCTCTCTCTTTTTTTAATGAATGCTTTAACTCTTTTAAAATTATTTATTTATTTGCCAGGAGAGAGAGAGAGAGAGAGGGATATGAGAGACAGATAGAGAGAGAATGGGCACGTTAGCCACTGCTAACGAACTCCAGATGCATGTGCTCCTTGTGCATCAGGCTTACGTGGGTCCTGGGGAATCCAACCTGGGTCCTTTGGCTTCGCAGGCAAATGCCTTAACTGCTAAGCCATCAACCTAGCCCTCTAAGTCTTTTTTTTAAAATATTTTATTTATTTAGGAGAAGGGAGGTGGGGGAGAGAGGGAAAGAGACAGAATGGGTGCACCAGGGCCTCTAAACACAATTGACCTCAGATGCATGCACCACTTTGTGCATCTGGCTTCACATGTGTACTGGGGAACTGAACACTGGTCTTTAGGCATTGCAGGCAAGCACCTTAACTGCTGAGCCATCTCTTCAGCTCTCACTTCTAATTCTTATCCTAGCCTATTATAGTTTAATCACAGCAGATAGAAAAGTTTAAAAATTAAAAGATAGCAGGGCATGGCGGTGCAGGCCTTTAATCCCAGCCCTCGGGAGGCAGAGGTAGGAGGATTATTGTCAGTTGAGGCCACCCTGAGACTATATAGTGAATTCCAGGTCAGCCTGGGCTAGAGGAGACCCTACCTGGAAAACAAAACAAAACAAAACAAAATTTTAAAGATAATAATGTTGCAAGTAAAAACTGTTTTCTTGTTGACATAAAATAATTTTACCAAATGCGTCAATTTTTGCCTGAAGCTAACCTGTTTCTTACATCTGACATCAAAGGCTAGGAGGTGAAATCTATCTCTTTTTTTCATAGATTATGTTTGTTGTCTAGTGACTTTTCCAGGGTCGTCTTTCAATCTTCAGTCTATACTTATGTAACGGAGCATGTGCAAGAGAGGCTGCCTCTCACACAGGTGTTTTTTTTTTTTTTTTTTTAGGATATTAAGATGTTTTTGTGAGCCATTTTTCAGTTGACATGAGGTTTTTTTTTTCTGTTTATATTTTTCACTCTTATTACCCACAAACTATTTTCTGGAGGCTCACTTTGAACTAAGCACAGTGGTAGGAATGAAGAATGATTGGAACACGTGCAGTGCCCGGTGTTGTGGTGGTGCACACCTTTCATTCCGACACTTTAGAGTCTCAGTAAAGTCCTTTAACCCCAAACCCTGGGTTTGTGTTTGCATTCAACCAAAGAATTGGGCAAACCAAACCGAGAAGGATAATTATCAAATTATTGCATTTATTTATGGAAGTGCAGAACCAAGAGAAGGAAAACGAATACACCCACGTGGGCTGACAGCCCACACGACGGGCCTAGAAAAACCGAAGAGAGGAAAGGAAAGAAACAACAAAGAGCTCCTGCCACGTGGAGGGCGGGAGGGGTAAAGAACCCCCATGGGAGCAGGGGTGAGGGGTCTCCCCTCATCTCAGCCCAGCCGAGAAGAGACGAGGAGAACCTGAGGAGGACCCGGAGGTTCAGGAGTGGTCAGGGAGTCCAGAGAAAGGCTTGTCCCCTAGCACGCATCTGTTTATAGCCTTACTGTGGTGGATCTTATCTGCTGGACCAGGTGAGCCAGAGAGATTGGTCTGGGCTCGGGGCTGCCTCAGGAAGAGGCTAGCCTGGAGGCTAGCGCATGGTAGACTCAGAGACCAGGGGAAAATCATGCATGTAATCAAAGTTCTTGGGGCTGAACTTGACCAACCACGAGGTCAGGATTAGATTTAAATTCTAGGAAAGGGAACCAACCTCTCTCCAAGGAGGGGCTCAGATTGTTTGCAGGGAAAACATCTAGGGAACTCCTTTAGGCAAGAGATCAGGAGAAGCCAGCTTCCTTTCTGATCTCTAGCAAAGCTCAAGTGGAGGAGGATAGGTTAAAGCTAGCTTTTTTAAAAAAAAATTATTTGTATTTATTGATTAGCAAGAGAGAGAGAGAGAGAGAGAGAGAGCGAGAGAGAGAGAGAGAGAGAGAGAATGGGCACACCAGGGCTCCCAGCCACTGCAAATGAACTCCAGATGTATGTGTCCCCTTTCGCATCTGGCTTATGCGGGTTCTGGAGAATCGATCCGGGACCCTTTGGCTTTGCAGGCAAACACCTTAACCACTAAGCCATCTCTCCAGCCCCAAAGCTAGCTTTTAAAAGGCAGTTTTAGAGATTGAGGCCCAAAGAGAGAATCAGGAGCTACCACCCCACATGACACCTCAGCCTGGCACAAGGACAGAACTCTTGGCAGAAATTGCACTCGTGTCTGATGGAGACAGATCTACAGCTGCCCTGTTGTCCAGTCTAGCGCACTACTTGGATGGATGGCTCAGATGGGCTGGCTCTAGGATCCACCCGCCTTTCTTTACAAACCAATCAGGTCTCCCTCTTGCCTATAAAGGCTCCTGTCTTCTTCCTGTCAAACACTCAACCCCACTGGTAGCTCCACTCAGCTCAGCTCTGCTCAGTTTTTCTTGCTCTGCCTGTGTCTTATTCCCTGGGGCCACCGGGACCTGGCTGGGTGGGACTGGCATAGGACATAAACCTGCTTCTTGGTCTGGGGGAACTCTTCTGCTTGCCTTTGCTTTGTAGTTTCAGGTAACTTCTCACTTTGATTACATGCCATGCAGGATTTTCCTCTGCTCTCTGAATCTACCAGCTGTGTATGTTTCTTACTCTCCAGATCTACCGGGTGGATGCTCTCACCAACTCTAGGCGTTGTGCTGCATATGTAATTTTTTGGGAGGTGGGGGTTTGAGGTAGGGTCTCACTCTAGCCCAAGCTGACCTGGAATTCACTATGTAATCTCAGGGTGGCCTCAATCTCACTGTGATCCTCCTACCTCTGCCTCCCAAGTGCTGGGTAACCATGAGTGTAACGCTCTTCATTACTCATTTCTCATCTTCGTTTTCTGAATCTCTTTATTACTCCTTTCTCTTCCGAGTCTCTTGGTCTCTGCTTTGATATTTGCCCTCTCAGTTTTCAATCCTTGATTCTGACCATTTGTCCTCTTAATTTCTCTAAAATCACATCTATTTATTTATTTATTAGAGACAGAGAGAAGAAGAAGGAGAGAGAGAAAGAGAGAGAATAGGCGTGCCAGGGCCTCTAGCCACCGAGAATGAATTCCAGATGCATGTACCACCATGTGCATCTGGCTTACCTGGGACCTGGAGAATGGAACCTGGGTCCTTAGGCTTCTCAGGCATGTACCTTCACCACTAAGCCATCTCTCCAGCCCTACACAAGCTTCTAGATTCTACTTTGTGCATGCCAGCAGCTTTAGTTTCTCTTTGCAAGCCTCAGTTTCATTTAAGCCCACATGCTTGCAGTTTTACCCTAATTTCTCTTTAAAAGCTTCAGTTTCTCTTAAGTCCACATGCTTGTGGCTCTACTTCAATTCCCCCCCGCCCCAAATCATCAATTTCTCTTAAACAAACCTTATAAACTATGCAATGTTTCCACATGAGAGCATGTTTCCTAAACCCTACAATTTGTGATTTCTCCATTAAATAAACTCTATAATTTGTGATTTTTCCCTAAATAAACTTAATAATTCATAATTTATCCATCTTGAGTCTCTCTTTATCAATTCTTTGTTAAAAGTAGGACAGAACCCAAAACTTGGGGTTCATAAATTCTGGAAAACTGCTTCTAACCCCCCCCCAATTTTATCACAAGGACATTTCTGCTTTTTACTTTCAGGGGCCTAGTCACCCTAACTAATGAGAGGGGGTCAAGTAGCTTAGGCAGTTAGAGTGACTGAAAGTAAAAAGCAGAAATGTCCCTGGGTTTTGCCAGAGGTCAGAGAGGAAGCTGGCTTCTCTTTATCTCTTGCCTAAAGGAGTTCCCTAGATATGGTTTTCCAGAAATAACCTGAGTCCCTCCTGGGAGGGAGGTCCACTTTCCTAGAATTTAAATCTAATCCTGATGTTGTGGTTGCTCAAATTCAGCCCTTATAACTTGGCATCATGGCTAGCTTCTTCCTGAGACAGCCTCTAGTCCAGACCAATCAACTGTCTCTCAGGCTCACCTAAGCCCGAAGGTAAAGCCCACTACAGTAAGGTTATAGATACATTTACCAGGGGAGGGCATGCTCTCTGAGCTGCCTGACCACTCCTGAACCTCCACGTTCTGGTGAGTTTCTCCTTGTCTCAGCCTGGCTGGGCGGAGATGAGGGGAGGACCCCCTGGCTCCTACTCTTACAGGGGCTCTCTACCCCTCCTGCCCTCCACATGGCAGGAGCTCTTTGTACTTTCTTTTCTTTCCTCTCTCTCCTTTTATGGTTATTTCAGGCCCACCACATGGGCTGTCAGACCACGTGGGTGAGTATATTTATTTTCCTTCCCTTGGTTTTGTACTTTCCTAAATAAATAAAATAATCTAATAAATATCCTTCTCAGTTTGGTTCGCACAATTATTTGGTTCAATGCAAATATGAACCCAGGGTTTGGGGTTCAAGGACTCTCAGGAGGCTGAACTAGGAGGATCACTGCGAGTTCAAGAGCAGCCTGAGACTATGTAGTGAATTACAGGTCATCCTAGGCTAGAGCAAGACCCTCCCTTGAAAAAACAAAACCAAAACACAACAAACCAAAAATCCACCAGCAATAAAATAAAAAACCACATAGTACCCCTGCTTTGTCTTTGCCCTTAGGCTATTCACTTCCAAGTGAAGACTGAAAAAGTAGACAAACATAATGTTAAGTGGTGATAAGTACCATACAAAAAAGGGTAAATCCCCAGAGGCCTGGTATTTCTGATAAGATAATTAACAACATGCAAACGGTATAATCTTTGTTATCTTTTAAGCAATGGTTAATTTTGGTTCATGATAGTATGACTGGGTAAATCTTTTTTTTTAAAGATAATGTCTCTAATTCTAAATTTAATATACTCATGCTTACAGCGCACAGACACAAATGCACACAATAAGCCAGGGGTAATTGGATCTTATAAAGCAACAATCTATTTTAGAACCTTACCATCAGCACTGGGTTGCCCTTTCTTTTTTTGTTTTTAATTATTAATTAGTTTTGTACTCAGTGAATATAGTCAAGTTGGTACCATTGTTAGCCTCCTCCCTGTTCTCCCCCCCTCTCCCTGGCCCCTCCTTGTTGAGGTATATGGGTCATGCATTGTGGAGTTAGCCCTCAGTTATGGGTAGGAGGAAATGTCTCTGCTTATCATGACCCAAGGTGGCTCTGACATTCTTTCCGCCCCCCCCTTCCACAAATTTCCCTGAGCCATGTTGGGTTCATTTTGGGTCTGCTTCAGTGATGAGGTGTTGGGAGCCTCTGTGTCTCTGGATATCTGATTTGGTAGGAGTTGATTATTTTCTGTGTCTATCTCCTTCACCCTTGTGCTGGTACCAGGTTCACCAAGAAAACAGCACCCTTGCTTGTTTCGCCAATTATTCTTAGTTTCAGCTGGGGCCCTTTTGAGGCATGATGGGGTGGTTCTCTCCTTAGGATCCTTAGTGTAACTGGGTAAATCTTGACAAACCTAATGATTTGCTCTTTACATGGGTAATCAGACAATTTGAGAAAAACAGAGATTTTAATCTTGGCTCTGAAAATGGCAAAAATCTCTAGAGAACTCTTGTCACTAAGGACATGGCTCATGAGTAATTTTAATCTCACTTTAGATCTTCACCCAGGTTGATTAGCTAGCAAACAAGGCCTCTGTTTAGCTCCTTCAACTGGTAATTCTTTTTTCTTATAGCTTGTGTTATCAGCAGAATAGAGATTTACAACACCATACCTGAATAAATAAATAAATAAAATTTCATGACTCAAGTCTCCTATTAATGAAAGTAGAATATCTGATTTCCATGCTCATGTCTGGGTTTGCAATGTCCTGGGACATGAATCTGGTCACATTTATGAGAAAGATATGCTCTTCTGGCAATGTGAGTGGGGAGAGGTTCTGTGGAACTAGAATAATTAAACATTAATTGGAATTGTATAAGCAAAAGATTATAAAGGTCGGAATTAAAACAGTAGAGAGAGAGAGAAGGTTTATGACAGAGAAATGTAGCTGAGGTGGAATTTGCAGGATTTAATGACTGACTGAATGTAACAGGTAACTGGGAGGAACCCCAAGTAATTCCTCTGTCCTGAAAGAAGTGAAATTGGGTAGATAATTACAACATTAATTTAGAGAAAGGATATAGGAAGAGACACAGATGGCAGGGAGTAGATAAGTGAAAGTCAGCCTGTAGTATTAACATATAAGTGTACTGCTTCTAAAGCGTTAAAGCTAAGGAAGATAGAAAGACTTGAATTATGAATCCCACTGTTCAGTATATACCATAAGTTTTATTACAGGCTCCTAACTGGTTATTTTTTCTTTTACTTCACATCTAAATGTGACATGTTGGCTTTTAGTGGGAAAAAAGGAATTAATGTCAAGAGACTTTCTTTTTTCTCTGTTTTAATGAAAATAAATCCCCTCACTCTGCCCTAAATAGAGGTTTCCATCAGGAAGTGTAATGTGGGTTTTTGTCAAGTGAATGCTTGAGAGTTTTAATCTCAACTCTCCTCAACAGGGGTCTCCCAACAAAGGAAGGCCCTCTTTGAGGAAGATAGGCATGGGCAATGAGGCCAATGAGAATGGACCCACCCTTCATGATCAGTGTTGGATGCCATCTTCCTTTTCCCATAACAAAGCTCTGATACCTCCTTCCTTCTCCCTTTACCAGGGAAAGGGGAAATGGGGTTTGACCTGACGTGTGGTGGCTCATGCCTTTAATCCCAGCACTCAGGAGACTGAGGTAGAAGGATTACCTGGGCCAGCCTGGACTACAGAGTGAGTTCTAGGTCAGTCTATTCTAGAGTGAGACCCTGCCTCAGAACAACCACAACAAAACTGCAGTAACAATAACAAAAAAAAAATAGAATTTGAGAGTTACCTCTGTCCTGGGGTAGAGACAACATCCTATACAACCTAAAGCATAAGATGATGTCTTTGCCTTTAAGAGTTAAAGCCAAACATGTTGACCTTGGCCGAGAGGCCACCCCTCTCCTGAAGACATACTAAGGAGGTGGGAGGAATAGTTATTCCTTTAATGAGATACTGTAAACTGCAGAAGTTCCCTCCTCAGTGCAGCTGCTTGCAGATCCTCAGTGCCAAGCCTGCCTTCTTTGCGGAGTTCTAACTCAAAAAGCACAATTTTCCATTTCTCCCTTTTCTGTCTCTTCTTTGGATCTTGTCCCAAATCCTGAGCATCCTTGCCCGGACACTCTGAGGCTTCTCAGGGTTTCTCTGAAGATACCCCCACATCCAATCAGCTGCATGCCCTCCTTCACTGCTGAACCTGCCTGCTTTCTGGACGCTAACTCAAAAGGCATGACTCTCTCCTTGTTATCCATTTCATTCCTCCCAGCAGCTGCCAAAGATTTATACCTTGCCTACCTGGTTGTTTTTCTCCCAAACTAATAAGATTGTCTTCGAGCCGTCTTCTCAGTCTGTTTCTAAATTCTTTTATTAATGACACTGGGAACCCATGAAGGGGGACTCCAGCTCCCTGGCAATGCTCTTTATTAAAGGAAGGAGATACTACTGCAAGTGGGAACCACTGACACCCACTTTTCATGTATTTGCTGAGGCAGAAGACATAGGAAGAGATGCTCTGGTTTGGATCTTAATTGTCTTCCAAAGGCTCACATTAGGAAGTCTTTATTATTATTTTTATTTTTTTAGAGAGAGTGCACACAAGAGACAGAGAGAGAGAGAGAGAAAGAATTGGCATGCCAGGGCCTCAGCCACTGAAATCGAACTCCAGATGCTTGCACCACCTAGTGGTCATGTGTGACCTAGCACTTGCCTCATCTTTGTGCATCTGGCTTATGTGGGATTTGGAGAGTCGAACATGGGTCCTTAGGCTTTGTAGGCAAGTGTCTTAACTGCTAAGCTATCTCTCCAGCCCATTTTTTAGTTTAAAAAATGACTTATTTATGAAATATTTATCAGGCTAGGCATAGCAAAAATACCAGAAATCTACAAACGGTTGTACTGCTATGTGAGTTGGAATAAAACCTAGTAGCAGAGGCCAGTAAGCTAGAAAGGGGATATAAAGGAAATATAAAGGGAGTAAGGGGGGAATTAACAGGATGATATTGTATATATGTAAGTAGAAGAACAGATTAATGGGGGTGGAAAGGCCTAAATGAGGTCAGGGAAGACATTGAGTAAAGGAAAGGTGGGGGGAGGACTAATCAAAATCTACAAGGGTATGAATAAGTCATATGGAAAACTAAATTTTTGGACAATGGAACAACCAGAAGCCATAGATTTTTATTAGACAATTTTCAGTGCCAGGGATGGGATACCTTCCAGTGAGTTGTTGGCCAGGGAGGTCCTTGATGCCCCCAAAACATTACAGACTATTGCCAAGGCACTTGGTTTCCCACCAGGAATAGATAGTAAGACCCTATTGCTGAAGACTCCACATAATTGGGCTGCAAGGTCACTGAGAAATCCTGCTGGAGCTGAGCTGGAAACCTCCTCTGTGTAGACCAGCTGACAGAAAGCTGGAAAAAGCTATGAGAGAGAGATAAATCACCAGTGGAGATACTCAACATTGGACACTGCAAGCCTTAAATTTTGCCAGCCAGGCCAAATGAACCAACAGGTGCTATAGTGGCATGTCTGTTATGGGGGAAACCAGCGGCTCTCTAATTGGAATGGAGGCCCGCTCCATGGGAGGGAATACATCCCTGATACTGAAAAACTATGATGGGGGAAGTCATGAGCCCTAGGTGTGTAATGTCTGCTGTGATCTGGCTAAATGTATATACTATGCTCACCAAACCATCTGGTAAGCACTTCTCTTAATGTTCATACTCATATATTAATGCTATTCTCACTTTTGGTTAGATAAGCTTCTCTTTTCAGATGTCAATGACCTTGGGATGACTCAGAAGGCATCATGGTGCTGGAAAGAAGTGACCAGAGTGCTCAGCACTGCAATATCTCTATCACACCTTCCAAGGCTCAGGGTCATTGCGGAAGAGGTGGCGGAAAGAATGTAAGAGCCAAAGGAAGGGTAGGACTCCTTAATATGTGCTCCTCCAGACACAAAATGGCCTGGATATCCATGACCTCACAGTGCCTGACACTGCCTACACAAGACCATCATAATAGGAGGAAAAGATCATGACATCAAAATAAAAGACAGCCTGATTGAGAGGGGCAAGAGGGTATGATGGAGAGTGAAGTTTCAAAGGGGAAAGTGGGGAGAGAGAGAGGTAATAACCATGGGTTATTGTCTATAATTACAGAAACTGTCAATAAAAAAAAGTTTTAAAAAATCCTAAGCATTGCATGGCTTACTTTCTTCCCTCCCCTACAGGAATGTTTTTTGAAAATGGACATGAAACCATATCGGTTAGGGTTATAGTACTATTAATAAAGAAGTTGTCACCTAGGAGATGGGGTAAGTACAAAGTGTGGGTTAGATCCCAGTTCCATGGAAGTTGGCATTTTATTCACCTATAGCTAGATGCCCTTTGTGTACACCATTGATTAAAAACATACATACTATTCTTGTTGATATGTCTCTCAGAACCAGAGCCCTCTTCAGGTGTACCTTGTGGCAATTACTGAGCCTATTGCAGGCTAAACACATCTCCACAGCCCTCTCTGGGAGCCAGCATTGGAACCTTGGCAGCATCCAGGGAAGCCTGCATTTTTGCCTTGGGCCCGTTTCTGTGTCCAGCCTGCTCCTGGTGGGAGTCTGTGCTAGAGGAAGAACTCACATAGCGAGACTGGAAATCTGGATTCAGGGAGGAGATGGCTTCCCTTGGCCCATCTCTAAAGGTCCTCCCACATCAACTGTCATTGCAGAGACCAGACTTGCAGCACAGGGACACACTGAAGCCACGTGCAGACCATGTGATGCCTGTCTCCACCCGCGAGCCAATCCCGTGAACAACCATTTGAGAACACAAGGAGTTCCTCTGGAGCTGTTTGTCAACCTCTCGGTCTCAAGAGGGAACACGGAACCCAAACCAATCGTTGCCATCAGTCAGTGAGACAAACACCCAGCAGGCCGCTAGAGAGGCTTCCCAGAGGAACGGAAGCCCATGCTTCCTTTTGAGCAATTACTTACACCTTTGTAGTAATGTCTCCCTTCAACCTGCGTGCTTCTGTCTTGCTAGCCGAGGAGTCCTTAAAGGCACAGAGCATGCTATAGAAGGGTCTCAGGAAAGCACCATGGGGCTGAGGAGTAGCTGCGGGCTCTTGTGGGGTCTGAAGCCTAAAAGCTCAGAGATTAACTTGCTGGGTTGTTCATGAGTAGGGATACTTGAAGCCTGTGATTTTTGTCCCTCATGGGAAGTAGGGATAGCGATTCCTGCCTCCTGAAGTTCTTAGGAAAATCAAAGGCTCACTGGCCTGAACCCAGGACATTGCTGGGGCAGCTGTGTGGGTGTCATCTACTTACTTCTTCCTCGTCAGGCTCTGGGGAGACAGTGGTGGCTGTGCGAGGGTTGGCACTACAGTGCCTTGTTCACCAGCACAGGGTGTGGCCTTTACATTTTTTTCATTGACAGCCTCCATATATGTAGACAATATACTATGATCATAATTCCTACTTCCCCCTTCTGAAGTCCCCCTCCACTGAATTCTTTCCACTTTCCAACTAGTCTTTCTTCTGTTTTCTGTTTTGATGTCATTATTTCACCCTCTCCTATTATGTAGGCCTTGTGTAGGTACTGCCAGCCGCCATGAGGCCGTGGGTAACACAGTCACTTTGTGTCTGAAAGACAATCGCGAAGCACTCTTGCCCTTCCTTTAGCTCTTACATTCTTTCTGCCACCGCTTCCACAACGGTCCCTGAGCCTTGGAGGGTGCGACAGAGATGTGTCAGTGCTGCACACACCGGTGTCTCTTCAGCACTTTGGTCTTTTGTTTGTTTGTTTGTTTGTTTGTTTAGATCATGTCTCATTCTGGCCCAGGCTGACTTGGAATATTCACTATGTAATATCAGGCTATGCTCAAACTCAGAGGTCTTCCTACCTCTGCCTCCTGAGTGCTGACTAAAGGCATGCACCACCAAGCCAAGCTCATGTTTTTTAAAAAAATTTTTCTTTATTTATTTGTAAGGAGAGAGAGAGAGTGAGAGAACATCCAAGCCAGGGTCTCTTGCCACTGCAGACGAACTCCAGACACATGTGTTACTTTGTGTATCTGGCTTTATGTGGGTACTGGGGAATTGAACCTGGGCCATCATACTTTGCAAGAAAGCATGTTAAACTGTTGAGCCATCTCTCCAGCCCACTTTAGTCACTTTCGAGTCTCCTCAGTGGTCACCAGTATCTGGTGTCTTACTAACTTGCTAAAGGGAAGGTTTTAACCAAAAACGAGAGTAGCATTAATATATGGGCATAAGCATAGTGTTTAGAGGGCAGTTTGGTTGGCATCATATATCCATTTAGCCAGACAGCAATAGTAGTTTCCTCTCCTAGTACTTATCACCTCCCCAGCCATAAGCTTTTGATTAGGTTTTCAGTGCTAGGCACAAATTCCCTTCCATAGAGCAGGCTTTGGGTCCAATCAGAGAGCAGTTGGTTTCTCCCATTGCAATAGTTGGTATGTTTTGCTTGGCTGGCCAGCCATAAAACTAGCAGTGTCCACCTCTGGCTAAGACTATTGATAACTTTTATCCTTCAACAGGTTGCATAGCCCTTTCTAGCATCTGACAATCAGCAGGGAGGAGGCTTACAGCTCAGCTCTGGCTTGATTTCTCAGTGACCTTCAGCCCAACCATGTGGAATCTTCAGCAATAGGGTCTTACCATCTACTTCTAGCAGGCGACCAAGAGACCTGGAAATGGCCTTCAATGATTTGGGGGGCATCAGGGACCTCCAAGACCAACAATTCATTGGAAGGTATCCCACCCCTGGCAGTGAAATTTTTTTTCGAGGTAGGGTCTCACTCTAGCTCAGGCTGACCTGGAATTCATTATGTAGTCTCAGGGTAGCCTTGAACTCATGACGATCCTCCTACCTCTGCCTCCTGAGTGCTGGGATTAAAGGCATGCACCACCACGCCTGGCACTGAAATTTTTCCAATAACAATTTATGGCATCTGAGCATATTATTATCCACTTCTGCAGGGAACTGGAGATTGATAATTAATGCTGGAAGAAACACTGAGATCAGAAGAAACTAACCCATGATAAGAATGTGTATCCTGTCTCTGAAGGGCAAGTAGCTGTCCCCTTCATAGAGAAAGTGTCGACTGAGTCCCCCTACCAAGACATTCTAGCTAGTCCTCTGAGGAATGATGCCTTATTGGTGGTTCTGAACTTATCTTTGCTGTTGGAAAACTAGGAAGTAAGTAAACAATAGTGGGCAGATTAGATTTGGTAAGAAGTCCATTTATTGTTGAATTTTATGAAGGAGCTCCATTCCCAATTCTATGACCATTTATTCACTAGGTACCCATTAAGAAAGAAAGAAATGGGGTCCTTTATAAAAATGGTAAGATATTCATAAGATGTGTGTGTGTGTAGAAAAAAGAGGCTCAAGTTACTCAGATCCTGCAAATTCTTAAAGAGTCCTCTTTTGTATAAATCGACCTGGCTATTTCCTGATAACTTATTTGTTTGAATATTTCTTAGGCAATTGATGAATCTTGTGTATGCTCAAAGCCTTGAACCACACTAGCAGCTCACCCAGAGAGATTGTTTAAGAAATATAATTTATTTTCTCCTGCCAGTCTAAATTTTCACAATTTGCAGGCACATAGACACTATCTATAAAAAACCCAAAGAAACACTCCAGTCTTAGTCTCAAGTGAGATTTCATTTTAGAAAAAGCTTGTCACGTACATACTGATGCGTTTTGTTTCTGGGAGATCAAATGTCTGCTGTGGCACTCCGTTGGGAAAAGGCACCAGCAAGATCACATCTAGATCTTTTACACTTGGCCTCATGCCTTTCTCTCTTCTAGATTGATTTGGCTGTCTTTTTGCTGTAACGAACTATAATGGTTCTTATTCCCATATTTTTAAAAGATTTTATTTTTATTTATTTATTACAGACAGAGAGAGGGAAAGCGAGAGAGAGAGAGAGAGAGAGGGAGGGATGGAGGGAGGGAGGAAAGGAGGGAGAGAATGGGCACGTCAGGGCCTCTAGCTACTGCAAATGAACTCCAGATGCGTGTACCACCATGTGTATTTAGCTTATGTGGGACCCGGAGAATCAAACCTGGGTCCTTAGGCTTCATAGGCATGTGCCTTAACCATTAAGCCATCTCTCCAGCCATCCTGTGAGTATTTTAAAAATATTTTCATTACTTATTTTTTGCAAGCAGAGAGATAGAGAGCAGAGAGACAGACAGACAGACAGAATGGGCACACCATGGCCTCCAACTGCTGAAGTGAACTACAGATGCATGTACCACTTTGTGCATCTGGCTTTATGTGGGTACTGGGGAATCGAGTCTGGGTCATTAGGCTTTGCAGGCAAGTGCCTTAACTGCTGAGTATCTCTTCAGCCCTGTCCTCTGCTTCTTGCCTGTGGATGCCACATGATCAGCTGGCCTAGTCCCGGGGCCATACCTTCTCCCATATGATGGGAGGTGTCTCCTGTAACTGAAAGCTGAAATAAGCACTTTTCTTTCTTAAGATGCTTCTTGAGGAATTTGGGCTGGAGAGATGGCTCAGTAGTTAAAAGCACTTTCTTGTGAAGCCTGACAGTCTCGGTTTAATTCCCCAGCCACCCACGTAAGCTGGTCACAAAAGTGGTAAAGTGTTTGGTGTTTGATGTTCATTTGCAGTGAGAGCTCCTGTGGGGACACACAGAAATGCCTGCTCACCCTGGATAGAATATCAACAGACCAAAGAGAGGATTCATTCCATTTATCCATTCCTGCTTGGTGAGCCAATGAGTTTATTATTGGAGTTCCGTATAGAATCATGGGTGGGTGTTACAGGACTATGAATGACTTAGGCAGCTGCAGCACTGCAAATCCCACCCTAGCACGGGTGACAGCTCACAAAAACTACCTCACTAGAGTCCTTACCGTAGTCAACCTTCCATCTCTTAATACATTATAGCACCTTCCCATCCCAAGACCACATGCATCTGAGGTGGGGTTCTGTGAAGCTAGGGCAAGAGAAAGTGGGGGCTGGAATTTCAAGTGAGGGTCTGAAGCACTTTCCCACTTTCTATAAAAAAAAATTCATGGGCTCAATCTTGTGAGAGTCTTGCATAGGTAATTGCCATTGCTCTGGTTTTGATAGTAGTAGCTCTCTCATGGGCATGCCTTACTCAGGCACCCTGTGCAAGGTGTATCCTGTGTTTAGACTCCTTAGCTGATGTTTAAAAAAAATATATTATTTATTTATTTATTTGAGAGAGGGAGGGAGGGAGGGAGAGAGAGAGAGAGAGAGAGAGAGAGAGAGAAAATGGGTGCTCCAGGGCCTGTAGCCACTGCAAATGAACTCCAGATGCATGTGCCCTGTTGTGCATCTGGCTTACGTGGGTCCTGGAGAATTGAACTAGGATCCTTTGGCTTTGAAGGCAAATGCCTTAACCAACAAGCCATCTCTCCAGTCCCTTAGCTGATATTTTTATCTTTATCGGCTCAGGCTAGTCGATCAATCACCTTGACTGGTGTGTCATGTCCAGAGGACAGTGTTCCGTCACATTCCTTGCTCCAACTCTCATACTCTCTCAGTTCCCCCTTGTGTGATATACCCTGAACTTTGGAGGGAGTGATACAGATGTATGATTATTCTTTGAACACTGGGCCACTATAACACAGCAATAATATCGACTATAGCAATAAGCATTTCATCTCCTCTCTGCGCTTTGATTTGTTTTGAATCTCAGCCAGTAGTCAACACCTACTTTATTTTCATTTTTGAGGCAGGATATCACTGTAATCCAGGAAGACCTGGAACACATTGATAATATGGGCTTACTATTCAATTCTGGCCTGCAACTGGCTGCTGTGGAAATAGCCTAGATGGTCTGTGAGGTTTCAGGGTCCTCCCTGGCCAACAACTCACAGGAATGTAGCTCACTGCTGCAATAATCGTATGTCTTCTAGGCATGCCTTTCCATACCCATACAAAGAGTCTTTTGGGTTTACACTCTTGAGCTAGTATTTTGATGTTCACAGGCCCAGACCATGGTTGAATTTTCTCACTTGTCTGGTGTCATCTGTGCCTTACCCAATCATAAGACTCCCAACAGTTTCATAGCTGTGCCTGGCCCCTGCCTGCTGTGTGCACTGATCTCCTTCTTTGCTGCTTTAAGTATGCTGGAACATCTTCCAGATCTTCTCTACACTGGCAAAACACTCAGACGTCAGCATTATGTAAGAATGCCTTTTAGAGAGGATGAGCAGACATTTGAGGCCCCAAAACTGTCCCAAGCCTATTGGATGAAGTGCAGAGGTGGGTCTCCAGTTCCTTACCTACTATGAGGTAGATCGACACCCCACTACCATTTCTATACAGAAGCCCTAGTCCTCAGTGCAACTGGGAGAAGAATCCTTTAGGAATATAATTAAGAGCCAGGCATGGTGGCTCCCACCTTTAATCTTAGCACTCAAGAGGCTGAGGTGCAAGGATCACTGTGAGTTTCATGCTAGCCTAGGCTCCAGAGTGAGTCCCAGGTCAGCTGGGAATAGAGTGAAATCTGACCTCAGAAAAACTGGAGCCGAAACAAATAAAAACGTGATACAATTAAGATTTAGTGATGTCACTAGGGTAGACTCCTAGTGTTCTTTAAGAAGCAAGGGCGACCTGTGAGAACGCTCTCTCTTGGCTATGTGAGGACACCACGAAACAAGTCAGGAAGAGAGCCTCTCCCAGAAACCAACCATGCTACTTGATCTCAGACTTCCAGTCTCTAGACCTGAGAATAAATTCCTGTTGTTTAAGGCACCGAGCCTGTGACATGTTGTTACAGCATTCCAAGCTAATGACAGTATTGCTGACAAGCACAAGACTGTAATACATGTCTCATGGGTTACTATGAAGGCTAAATGAAATAACATGTATGCAGTTCTGAGTATAGTCAATGCATGACAATATTAGTGGTAATTCTTACTGTTTTATTACTGGTATTAACAAACAACTAGAGTGTCTTTCTATGAGTTATTATTCTATTTTTTAGCTTCAGTGATCTTTCTTGAGGAAAACCAAATAGATCTCATGCATTGTATATGCTATGTGGTTTATGACACTTTTTGTACAGTCTATTTGTAATCTGCTCTTGTTAATGTCATACTTCCTCACTCCCCCCACATATCATATTGGATTAATGTCTCATTTTAGCAGTTTATAATGTCTTTTTAAACTAGTTTATAGCAGATGGTTCTGAGTTCATTACTCCATAAATATAGATTATATTATTTTTTCCCTGAGCGAATTACTTCGCACCAGTCCCGGATGAAGTTCACTTGCCATGTTGGAATGTCCTTGTTAGGTAGTAGACCCGACACTATTTTCATTTTTATCTTCTGTGCTCTACATCTTGCCTTGATTTTCTTTTTTAGTATGTAAATGTTTATGGCCGGAAAGCAACCATTTTGTACCATTTTATATATACCATTTTCAGGTATCAAACACTCTGATCATTTTGAAAAAACTAACTCTCCTTCAGGTAAAAATATTTTACCATTTAGGCTTACTGGACGTGCTAATAGTTGTGGAAGACTCTCACCACATTTTTTTTCCCCCTCTGGGTCACATGAGCAAAACATGAAAGTGTTAAATTTTATGGGATTTTGTTTTTATTAATATGTGATTTGAGAGAAAAAGACAGAGACACACAGGGAGAGACAGAAAGAGAGAGTGTGGATAGCTGGCAAAAGGCCACTGGAAATAAACTCCAGGCGCATATGCCACATTATGCATCTGGTTTTATGTGGGTACTGGCGAATTGAACCTAGGCCAACAGGCATTGCAAGCAAGTGCTTTTAACCATCAAGCAATTTCCTCAGCCTGTTTTATGGGTTTTTAAA
Organism: Dipus sagitta; assembly: GCA_036346955.1. Classification (NCBI taxonomy): domain Eukaryota; kingdom Metazoa; phylum Chordata; class Mammalia; order Rodentia; family Dipodidae; genus Dipus; species Dipus sagitta. The sequence continues at coordinate 14,121,707 of CM070790.1, forward strand.
CAATGAATAGTAGTGGTGATATCATTTGTTAGCTATCAAGATTGTATCATTTTAAAGCCAGACACAGTGGTATGTAATCCCAGCTTCTTGGGAGACAGAGGCAGGGAGATTGAGTCCAAGAGTTTGAAGCCAGCCTGAGTAATGAAGTAAGGAGCTGTTTTCAAAAATATGTTATATGCTGGACGTGGCGGCGCATGCCTTTAATCCCAGTACTTGGGAGGCAGAGGTAGGAGGATCACCGTGAGTTCTAGACCACCCTGAGATTACACAGTGAATTTCAGGTCAGCCTGAGCTACAGCAAAACCCTACCTCAAAAAAACAAACAAACAAAAAAACCCCGAACAACAACAACAACAACAAAAAGCAAACAAACCAAACCCAACTGTTATATAATTTTAGCAATAATACAGAAAGTAGACCAAAATAATAGTTTAATAATTGCTACAGACTGTTGAGCTCTGCTGTGGTAGACATTCCTAGTATGCTGGTAGTTTATTATACTGTGTAATTTTTATATTATTATACAATATATTTATCATGAAGCACATTTATTATATTGTGTAAGCTTCTGAGATGGTCTTAGAAGCTTGTCTTTCCCTGATAGAACCCACCACATAAAGAACTTAAATAGCTTAATTGTATTTAGCTAAGAACAGGGCTTTCCAGGTGAGTGTGAAGAAAAGTGAAATATTATTAAGGGTTTCATGGGAGTGGGGGTTACAGTGATTGCACTCTGGGGCCTGGACTGGGTCAAGATGGAGGCCGAGAAGGAATGGAGAAAGTAAAAGCCCGGTGTGATGAATAGATTGGAGGTTTCTAAGCTGATATACTTGTGGTTATTTATGACAGCTACAACAGAGCATTTCGGTCATCTGACAGGGGCAGAGGTGACAATGGTAAGGATGGGGAAGGATGGCAGAAGTCAGAACCAAGGAAGTAAACGGTGTGCACACTTGCATTTGCTGGGGTTTTAGAAAAAGGAAGAACTTTCATAGGCGATGTATCATGAGTTTTGGTTTCATGAATGAAGGTGGGAAGAGTGGGAATCAGTCAGATCAGGATGAGTTTCAATTACCCTAGGGTTATATTAATGAAGAGCTGGGAGAACCTTGTTTCTGGTGATGTTTGACAACAAAGAGAAGCGAGTTCTGAGGTCTCTTAACTACAGGTAGTTTGATTCATTTATCCAACAAATTCAGAGGGTCCCTCATTTATGATGGGCTAATTTAAGATTTTTCAACTTTACAGTGGTATGAAAGCAAAACCTACTCAGGAGAAACTATACTTCAGATTTTTATTTTGGACCTTTTCCAAGGCTTCTGTTATGTGCAGGACACTCACTTGTGATGCTGGACAGTGACAGTGAGTCACAGTTCCCAGGCAGCCAGGTGATCCTGTGGGACACATGACGGATAGGGAATAGGGTACTGGGTGGCCAAGCTATGCCACTTGGCTAAACTAGGTGTATTAGATACATTTTTTTTTTTTTGAGGTAGGGTCTCACTCTAGCCCAGGCTGACCAGAAATTCACTATGGAGTCTCAGGGTGGCCTTGAACTCATGGCAATCCTCCTTCCTCTGCCTCCTAAGTGCTGAGATTAAAGGCATGTGCCACCATGCCCAGCTTAAATACATTTCTTTTAAAAAATATTTTATATATTTATTTATTATTTGAGAGAGAGAGAGGCAGGTGAGAGAGAGAGAGAGAGAGAGAGAGAGAGAGAGAGAGAAGACAGAATGGGCATGCCAGGGCCTCTAACTACTGCAAACGAACTCCATACACATTGTGCCATCTTACACATCTGGCTTACGTGGGTACTGGGGAATTGCATCACACTTGGGTCCTTAGGCTTCACAGGCAAGTGCCTTAACTGCTAAGCTCTCTCTCCAGCTCTTAAGTACTTTTTTTTTTTTTTTTTTGGTTTTTTGAGCTAGGGTGTCACTCTAGCTCAGGCTGACCTGGAATTCACTGTGGAGTCTCAGGGTGGCCTTGAACTCATGGCAATCCCCCTACCTTTGCCACCACGCCCAGCTCTTAAATACATTTTTAAATGGCAATTTTTCAACTTATGATGAGTTGCTTGGGACCCACTGTTAGTTAAGGAGTGTCTTTATTTATCATACACTTACCAGAAGAGGCTCTGCTGAGGCTGGGTGCCCTAGTGTTCTAAGCTTAAGCAAGTGCATCCTCCTGGGACTGTTCATTTTGAATGCTAGGGATTGAATGCTAGTTGCTATGAATATTCCTGTTTCTGTTATGGAAGTCAGTGCTGTGATAGGCTGGGTGGGCTGAGGAGGTGTGAGGAAAAAAAACAAGCATTAACAGGAATGATGTATTACTTGGAATGAGAAGTCTGCAGTTTCTGCTTTTGTCTGATGGCTTGATGAGTGGGAGGAAAGACAACCCTAAAATGGAAGAGTGTCAGACTGCTATGTGATTCTTTTTTAAAAACTGTTGATACTTTCTTCTTATAATATTTTATTTATTTACAGAGAGGAAGAAAGAAAGAAGGAAAGAAAGAGAAAGAGAGAGTTGGCAGGCCAAGGCCTCCACCTGCTGCAAATAAACTCCAGATGCATGTGCCACTTTTTGCATCTGGCTTGAGTTTTGGTTTCATGAATGAAGATGAGAAGAGTGGGAATCAGTCAGATCAGGATGAGTCACAATTACCCTAGGGTTATATTAATGAAGATCTGGGAGGGTCTAGTTTCTGGTGATGTTTGACAACACAGAGAAGTGAGTTCTGAGGTCTCCTATATGTGTATGTGGTCACTGGAGAATTGAACCTGGGCCATCTGGCTTTGGAAGTGCCTTTACCCACTGAGCCATTTTTCCAGCCCTATGCCAGAGGTCCCTTGCCACCACAGATGGACTCCAGATGCATGTGCTACTTTGCTGTCTGGCTTTTATGGGTATTGGACATACTGAGAAATTGAACCCCAGCCTGTAGGTACTGAAATCAAGCACTGCTGAGCTGTCTGCCCAGCCTGTGTTATCAGATTCTTATCCACAACACTGGATGCTGGAGGTCAGTGAAGAAATGTCTTCAAAACTCTGAAAGATTAGAACTATAGGGCAAGTAAGAACATGTATCAAGTAGGAAAAAAGACAGTCATGCCAGTCCTTGACTTGTGTGACATGTGCAACCTATCTGAAGGTCTACAGGATTTCTGGAGAGCTGCTGGTTTACAGTCCACATTGGAAGGCTGAGGAAAATGGGCTCCAGTGTCCATAAAGGATCACAGCAACAGGGTAGGTGTCTACACCAGTGAGTAGCATGAACAGCTAGGCAAAAGGCACCATTATTCTCTTGGAGATTATTTTCAGATAGTCTACTGTCAGAAGGGGCATTCTCCCTGGGGGAAGATCTTCCTTTCTTGGTCAAACTTTCCTAGAAATCCCCCCCCTCCCCTAGAGACCTGCTTACAAGGTATGTCTCTTACTTGATTCATAATATGTTTAATTTGATGATAGAATTTAGTGATTGCAGAAGGATTAGGAAGGAGGGGCCCTTAGAAGAGTAATTTCTTTAAAAAAAAATCTCTCAAACATTTGATGAACTTTTAGGCTACTGATCATGAAGAAGCACTGGAAAGATGGCATCCAGAGAGGGCATAGAAGGCCCCTCCATGCCTCACCAGAGGTACACTTTCATCTGATGTTGACCTCTGATTTTTTTATAAATATTTTATTCATTTATTTATTTTTATCGACAACTTCCATATTATAGACAATAAACCATGATAATTTCCTCCCCTCCCCAACTTTCCCCTTCACAAATCTACACTCCATCCTATCCCCTCCCTCTCCCCATTAGTCTCTCTTTTATTTTTATGTCATCATGTTTTCCTTCTATTATGAGGGTCTTGTGAAGGCATTGCTAGGCACTGCAAGGTCATGGATGTTGAGGCCAATTTCTGTCTGGACACTTGCATTGTAAGCAGTCCTACCCTTCCTTTAACTCTTACATTCTTCCTGCCACCTCTTCTGCAATGGACTCTGATCCTTGGAAGGTATGATAGAGATGTTTCAGTGCTGAGCAGTCCTCTGTCATTTCTTCTCATCACTGTTTTGCCTTTTGGGTCACCCCAGTGGTCACTGCCATCTGAAAAGAGTAGTTCTTCTAACTAAAAGTGTGAGTAGCATTAATATATGGGTATGAACACTATGAAAAATGCTTACAGGGCAGTTTGGTGAGCATAACATATGCATTTAGCCAGATAAGAGCAGGTATTACACTCCTAGGGCTCACGGCCTCTCCATTTATTGTAATTTAAAAAAATAATAAACCAGTAAACATAAGCAAAGCATTTTCTTGTGATATGAGTTTTTCTAACAAATTTTTGGCTCAAGGTGGGGCTTTGTGGTAACTTTAATTTATAACTGGTTGGTCAGGAGTATAGGCTACAGTCTGGGACTTGCAGTTACTATTTGACGTGGGGGCTGTTTAGTGGGAGTGAGCCCTTCAATTCAGGATCGGACATTCAGGCAGGAAGTGTTAGAACTGAAGTAAGTTAAGAAGACACTGCTGGTGAATTGCTTGCTGTGGGGAAACAAACTTCTAAGCATCTGGTCACAGAACTGTTCTATGTTGAGCTTCTTTCTACTGACCCCCTACTTCAGAGCCCCCTTGCTCTGGGAAGGGACACTGACTCTCTTTATGACAGTTGACTGCCTCACAGACTGTCTCCCCCCACCTCCAGGCACTTGTTTTACTGGCTTCGGGGCAGCTTCCAGCAGTAAGAGTGCAGGAGGGAAGGAGTGACCAGGGCAGGATTCTCTCTCCCATAGCTTTAGGGAGACCTGATAATTGTCCTGTCTCCTTGGTTGTTCCAGTTTCTTTTGGGTGACTTGATCTGGGTAAGGCGTCTAATTCTACCTCTTGGCCTGGTCACTATTCCTCCTGCACTCAAGGTGCTTAACCCTGACCCGAAGCCAGTAAGACAAGAGCCTGGGCGAGCAGCCTTCAGGGTTAGTTACCTGCCATTCGGAAGGGCAAGGAGACCCTCCCAGAGCAAGGTGGCTCTGAAATGGGATGTCAGGGGAAGGAACCTCAACATAGAACTCTTCTGTGACCAGATGCAAAGAGAGTAAGCAATTCTGATATATTCTAGAAAAATAGGGAAGGAATTCAAGAGAAACGGTAGATTCAGCCCAACAGGGCAAGAGGGATCAGTCCATACAATCTGTGGGGAAAGAAAAAAATAAATCCAAGGGGCCAGGAGGATGCTCAGTGGTTTAAACAACAACAACAACAACAACAACAACACTTGTTTGTAAAGACTGCTGGCCCAGGATTCAACTCCCCAGTACGTTTGTAAAGCCAGATGCACAAAGTGTCATAAGTGTTTGTAGTTTGCTTGCAGTTCAAGAGGCCCTGCCATGCCACCCTCCACCTCAAATGAATAAAAATATACTTAGAAAATCCAAGATAAAAGCTATGCCATAAGCTATGAGTGAGAACCACACATGATTTAACTTGAAACAGCAGTGAAGAAGGGTCCAAAGGGCAGTTAAAACCTGTTCCTATGTGAAATCCATGCAAGATCACAGATCATTGTTATTATAAAATGTGCCTTTGTTTTAAAAATGAATCGAAGCAGTAGGTATATGATAATTTATTTCACTTTCAGGCAAAGTCGTTCTCCTCCTCTTCATGCTCCAAGGTTGACATTGGGTTCATAAAAAGCAAAATATAATTCTAGCATTAGACTTGGCCTTGTGCTAAAAAGTAGTACTATGCTAATATAAATGTTATTTATTGATTGTGTGTGTGTGTTTAAAGCCAACCTAATATAGAAAAGGGAAGTCTTGATTTTAGTTACCACAGAGGCTATGATACCATCAACCGCCTATAAAAACATATTATAAATATAGAAGTAAAATGAAGTTGTAGGAGGTCAAGGGCAGAGAGTGGGAGAGAGGGTTAGGGCACCACTCCTTTTGATTTGAAAAGGGAAGGAAGAACCCATTGACCTAGATGGAACAAGTCGTAGAGCACTACTCTATTATTCAAAAGTGCTAAGGTGGTCTTCATAGAATTAAAATCACATTACAGTTGTAAAATATTAGAAGACTGAGTTTAGAACATGTGAGTTCAATAGGCCTAGCCTCCAACTGTAAAATCAGAAAGAAGTTGCGAGAGTGAGAGAGCAGAAGAGTGAGAGAGCAAGAGAGTGAAAGAGAAAGACAGAGAGAGAGAGAGAGCGAGAGCAAAAGAGAGACTGGGAGAGATAGAGTAAAGAGAGTTAGTGAGAGAGAGGAAGAGAGAGAGGGAGGGAGAGAGAGAGAGAGAGAGAGAGAGAGACAGAGAGAAAGAGTATGGGTACACTAGGGAGTCTTCTCACTGCAAATGAACTACAGATGCATGTAACACTTTGCATATCTGACTGTACATGGCTACTGGGGAATTGAACCTGGGCAGGTAGGCTTTTCAAGCAAGCACTTTTAACCATGAGCCATCTCCCCAGCCCTGTTTCTCTTAACTTTTTATCGACAACCTCCATACATATACATAATTTATACTGATCATAATCCAGCTCCTACCAGCTTCTCTTTTCTCCTCCTTATCCTCACTTCTACAGAATTCCTTCTTCTTTCCAACTAGTCCTTTTCCTATTTTGATGTTATATCTCCCCTCTTATTACACATATCTTGTGTAGGTAGCATCAGCCACTGTGAGGTCATGAATAGCATGGCCATTTTGTGTTTAGAGGGCAGTATTGTAAAGTACTCCTCCCATTCCTTTGGCTCCTACATTCTTTCTGCCATCTTTTCTGCAATGGTACTTGAGCCTTGAAGGTTGTGATAGAGATGTCTCACTTTGTGCTGAACACTCCCCTATCTCTTGTCAGAACTTTGGTGTTTATTGCCATTTGAAAAGAGAAGCTTCTCTAACCACAACTGAAAGTAACATTAATAAATTGGCATATGGGATTTTGAGGGCAGTTTGGTGGGCATAATATATCCATTTAGGCAAATAACAGTAGTAGTTTTCCCCTTAGGACTTATGACCTCTCCAGCTATAGGATTTTCATCAGGTTTTCAGTATCAGGTATGAATTCTCTCTTATGGACTGGACCTCAAGTCCAATCAGAGAACAGTTGACTTTCCCCATAACAGACACACCACCATTGCACCAGTTGTCACCTTTTGCCTATGTGGCCTGCTGTAGAACTTTGCAGGGTCTACTGCTGCTTCAGATTACTGATGAATTTTCTCTCCCAACAGGCTGCATAGTAACTCTTTCCAGCATCTTGACAGCTAGTCAACAGGGAGGAGGCTTCCACTCAGGTACAATTTGATTTCTCAGTGACCTGCTGCCCAAGCATGTGGTGTCTTCAGCAGTAGGGTCTTACCATCTAGTTCTGTTGAGCAACTAAGAGCCTTGGCAATAACTTGTAATGTTTTGGGGTTATCAGAAAACCTCCCCAGACCCAAAACTGACTGGAATGTATCCTACCCTTGGCATTATAATTTTCTTGTGACAATCTATGGGTTTCTGGGCATGGCATTATCCATCTCCACAAGGTACTTATGTCCCAAATCCCTCTTTTATTAAACTGATCTGTTTTTTAGCTAGTGAAGTAGCTTTCTGTATGGCTTGTTCAAATCATCTTTAGTTTTGATTAAATCTCCTCCCACCCTCCTCTCCTCCATCCTGTCCCCTGACCCTACTTAGACCATTCCACTTCCAGCTTCTATTTCTTATTCACAAAACTCTCCATTATATACCAGGCTTCCCAGTACTTCCCAGTAGCTATTCTGAGGATAACACAAGTCAATCCATGAGAAACATGTAGATTGGTGCCCAGCCCATAGCAAACACCGTGCAAGTGGTTTTTAATGACTTTGCTATCCAACTTTCTTTGTCATCTGACTTCAGAGCAACTCTACAAAAACATTCCTCCTTGCTCACTTTCAGATCAGTTTGCTGCTCTTTACACACACATTGTACTATTTTCACATCCTCTCTTCTGTCTCAATCTTTCCCTTTCCAAATCAACTCCTTCTTCACAGTCCAGTTCATGTGTTGCTTCTCCAAGTAGCTTTTTTTTTTTTTTTTCTTATATGCCGAGCTGGAAGCACCTTCTTTCTCTTCTCCACACCACACCTTTGATGATGCCGTGAGAGCCTCACATTTCATAGTATTGTTGAAAAGGAAACTTTATTTTTTTTTATTTTTTTATTTTTCGAGGTAGGGTCTCACTCTGGTCCAGGCTGACCTGGAATTCACTATGTAGTCTCAGGGTAGCCTCGAACTCTCAGCGACCCTCCTACCTCTGCCTCCCGAGTGCTAGGATTAAAGGTGTGCGCCACCACGCCCGGCTGAAAAGGAAACTTTAGACATGTTAAATTCAACAGTGTTGCAGACAGCTCCACATGGCTGGGATGAACATCCAACCAGACAGTTTACAGGAGGAAGGGATTTATTTCCAGCTGACAGATCCAGGGTAGGTTCCATTAATGGTACACGAAGATGGCTCCCTCTCAGAGATCCCAGCAGAGAGAAACCAGCCAACAGCCAGCATCACAGACGTGAACGTCTGGAACTCAAGCTGCTCGCTCCATACCTGGGGTGAGATTCAGATCTGACCCCAAACACACCTTAGGGCTGGACTCCAGGTTGTGCCCCCAGTGATACCTCCTTCAGATGGCCCACTGGAGACCCAAGTTACAAGTTTAATTTTAATGGAAGACCCGAGTCTCTGGGACCACACATTTATGCTCTCACATACACAAACAGAGTTTAACTAGCCCAGGAATGGTCCACAAATCAGAGTACACCCATAGTCCAGATCCGGAGCCACTGTGGGCTGGATAACATTTACAGACACAAAGAGGTGGTGACTATAAAACAGAGCTGAGGTATAAAGACAGTTGGGTTGGAGAAAGATCGGCAGATGTCTTCTTCAACCTCTTTGGAACATCTGGCGGCCCGAGTCACTGGAGTTCTACTGCTTGCTTCAGTAGCTTGTGGCCAGGGTAGCATGCGGTCTGTTTACACATCAAATTATTTTGCAAGTCACTGCCTCTAAGAAAACCTTTAGGCTCAACTTAAAATATTTTGAAAGGCATATTTAGGTAAAACTTATTTCACTCTAACATTTCTTATATAGAAGTCTATTGTTTGTGGACATGGGTGTATACCTTTGGAGTACAGAGTCATTTTGAAGAACTTGGCAGAAGGCAGGTGCACCAAAAATACCGTAAAATGTAATAAGCCAATTAACCAAGAAAATCAAAAGCTTTACAGTACCTTAATTAAAATAAAAGGCTCTTGTAGTCTTGTAGAATTGTTATGTTTTCTTCTCTTGTGTTTTTCTGCTGTAATATTCTGGGATACGACTTAGAAGTGGCCTTAGTAATAAGCCACGCTTCCCGTTCCCAGTAAATCTTCCGCAGCTCACTGCTGAGGCTCATTACACTCCTTTGTTTACTAGTTTTCCACTAAAGTGCTGACTCACTTCTTTGTGACATTTTGACCCAGTTCATTTGGGAGTCGGCTTTCAGCCGGAGTTCTCACTCTTGTTTCTCTAGGTGGCGCTAGCTGCACATGTTAAAGTCATAAAATTGGGCTACGAACCAACCTTGTTTGGAAAGTCCATTTGCTTACATTCTTTCCCTAAAGGTTTCTGCTTCTTTGTATTTATTTACCCTTAAAGAATATCTAGGCAATGTCCTGGAGATGTCGCACCAATAGGTCATTAAAACCAGGTCATGTAACAATAGACAGGCTTCAATATCTGGATAATTCAGGCTTTAGGAAGAGCAAATATTAAATAGAAGCCTTACACTATTTATAGTGGTTCTGAATCTATTATGCTGTAGCATTAAAGAAATCATGCACTATTAATACTTGGTTAGATGCAGAATGTTAATTGTTAATATCCATGGGAGTTATGCCTATTTTAGCATTTCATCTTTTTTTTTTTTTAGTCCAGGCTGACCTGGAATTCATTATGTAGTCTCAGGGTGGCCTCGAACTCACGGCAATCCTCCTACCTCTGCCTCCGAGTGCTGTGATTAAAGGCGTGCGCCACCACACCCGGCTGCATTTCACCTTTCTGTGTGTGCCTAACCTCCCTGTAGCCCTTTAATTCTACCTCTAAGTAAAAAGCTTGACATGTAATAATTCTTATTTTCAATATTATTTTTATATGTTGAGCATGGACTTTTGATATTAGTATATTTAAGGGGCTATTTTATGTCTGACAAGTAATTTATGGCAAAGATTAAAGGTGAGTATTCAGTTTTTTGCCCATGAGTCCAAGGACTAAACAAAAGTGGTAATGAGCTCAGTGAGATGGCAAACGTCAGCATTCTCTTTCTCTTTACAAAATATGGAAATGCCTATTATTCTTTTTTTTCAGTTTACATTATTTTATTTTATAGATTTTTTCCCTTTTTTTAAATTATAATTTTTTTATTAATTAGTTTTGTATTCAGCAAATACAGTCAGTTTGGTACCATTGTTAGGCTCATCCATGACCTACCCCCTCCCCTTGGCCCCTCCTTGTTGAGGTATATGGGTCATGCATTGTGGAGTTAGCCCACAGTTATGGGTAAGATAAATGTCTCTGCATATCATGACCTAACATGTGGCTCTGACATTCTTTCCGGCCCCTCTTCCGCAAAATTTCCCTGAGCCATGTTGGGTTCATTTTTGGTCTGCTTCAGTGATGAGGTGTTGGGGGCCTCTGGGACTCTGGCTCTCTGATTTGGTAGGAGTTGATTTTTCTCTGTGTTGATCTCCTTCACCCTTGTGCTGGTACTCAGGTTCACCAGGAAAACAGCACCCTTGCTTGTTTCACCAATTTTTCTTAGTTTCAGCAGGGCAAATGGCTATTATTCTACACACACACACACACACACACACACACACACACACACAGTTGCACACAAGGCATATATGAAAAGCATGATCAAGGGAGTCATGGTGGATACATGCAGAGAACTGTAGCCAATATATTCATGGCACTGATTGTTGGAGAAGGTGACCTACATTTCTGTCAGCATGGGAAATCTTCATGGGGTTGCGAGTCCTCTGCTTAGAATCTGCTTGGTTAAAAATTCTTTTTTGCTCTCTTGAAATTCTTGATAATTGAAGTATTATTTATTTTTTGCAAGGTATATATGGAGAGAGATGGAAATGGATAGATGGAGAGAAAAGAGAGAGAAAGAGAGAGAGAATGGGCAGGTCAGAGCCTCTAGCAGCTGTAAACAAGCTCCAAATGCATGTATCACTCTGTGCATCTGTCTTTGTATGGTACTGGGTAATCGAACCCGGGTCATTGGGCTTTGCAGGCAAGTGTCTTAACCACTGAGCCATCTCTCTAGCTTGAAATTCTCTTTTTTTTTTTTTTTGAGGTAGGGTCTCACTCTAGCCCAGGCTGATCTGGAATTCACTATGGAGTCTCAGGGTGGCCTTGAACTCACGGTGATCCTCTACCTCTGCCTCCCAAGTGCTGGGATTAAAGGTGCATGCGCCACCATGCCCAGCTTTAGCTTGAAATTCTTGATAGTTTAACACTTTCATTTTGCACAGGCCTTATGAATTCCATATCTGGCTTGCTGCCTTTACAAACAAGTTGCAGTGCCAGAGTAGAGAATGAGAAGCGTTGCCATTCCTGAGATTGTCTCCAAGGTATTGAGAGTGGATAAAGTGGAGATGCAATAATTAAAGAAACAAACACTTCCTGAAGAGGGTCTTGACGGGGTCACTCTCAGTAGGACACAGAGCAGCCTTCTCGGCAGAGTCCCAGCAGAGGCAGCTGACGACTCTGCTGCCAGATTTTGCTCACCCTCATCTCAAAACGCACACTCAGCACGCTTGTGCGGAGGGCTTTTATTAAGTATTTTTGACACATTTCCAGAATCCTCACATTACCTCCCATTGCGTTCAGTTCCTGGGTAGATGTCACAGGGAAGACAGTTTCTGCAAGTGCATTTCCACTTCCTCTAATCAAGACAATGAGTAAAGACAGAACCAGTCGCCCATATATAGTTACCCTGACGTACGAGCAAGAACTTAGCATGGCATTGGTAAATGGGGTGCTGTTGAGTTTTGGAGAGGAGAGGTAGGTCTACATTGCTGGTGCCTTTTTACACACAGAGAGGACTGTATCAGCTGCTTACATGGCTGTGTTCGTCAGCAGAAAATAAATGAGTTTGTGCTTATTAAAGTTCTTCTTGGAAGGAGTCTGCCCATAGGTTTTTAAAATTAGATCTGGGGGGGGGGAGGAAGAGTCTGAGCTTCTCTGCCTCCTTGCAAATAAATAAATAAATAAAACATTAAGAAAACATCTGAGCCTGTTTTCTCCTTGCCTGCTGCCTTGCATTCCAGGTCCCTCTCCTGCTACATCGCATATTGTATATTTTATATTGTCACCCACCCAATAAGAAATTTTTCTTTGTTCCGGCCTCTGTCTTGTACATTTTAATAGACACACCTGGAGACAGCACCTGTAAGTCCACAGACTTGGCTCAGCAGAGAGTCTGAGAACACGCCCAAATAGTTAGCACGGTGGAATTCTTGAGGCTTGTCCTTAAAAGAAAGCAGATCATGCTTAGTGCAAAATTCTCTCTGTAGAAGTATTTATTTGCACTTCTCAGACAAGCAGCTCCTTCTTTAAGAAGCTGGAATCCTCCACCGTGGTGCTTTTGAGGAAGAGAGCTATTTGCTTGATTGTGAACAATTTCCAGAGGAGAGTCACTCACCAGCCTTGTGCATGATTGCCTTCACTCTGTCCCAGCAGTTCTGTGTGTGGTGCCATGATGCTGGACATGAATGGCAGGGTGCGCCTCTGTTCCCCAGCACCCTGGGAAGAAAAGCTTTCAGTGGGATGACAGCCTTCCTGGCCCTACAACTGCTTGTCTGCTCCCGTGGCTTCTACCAGCTCTTTTCCTCATGTGATGGTTTCCTCTTCTGCTGCTCAAGTTGCTATTAAAAAATAAATAGACAGAAGCCAGTTCTTATGACTACCTTTGGAAGCGAGAACCAGAGGAGAGAGCAAGATTGAGAAGTCCAGAATTTCACTTAACACTCTTCATTTACCTCCAGTTTCATATGTCTATATACACTGTGCTCTCTTTACCAAAGCATTAGCTTCTAAAGGTTTCAAGAACCTTTGACTTGGGAAAGCAAAAGTCAACAGGACTCAAAGAATTGTCAACATACATATATACAGAAGCGACCCAATCTCAATCAACTCAAATGAACAGGGTTAACACTTGTCTATAAAGAAAAGCTATTTCAACTGTTTGCTAAACCCTAAGCCTATGAGCCATTTTCTTTGCCATTTTCACTGATACCATGTTATTTAAGTCATTCACCCCGTGGGAATATTTTTAAGAAAATTTATTCTCCTGTGGGAAATTATGCAAAATTGAGAATGGCACATTTTAAATACTGAATATTAATGAAACCTTTCTGAACTACTAATCAAAGAATCCAATCCCTGTTTGTGAATATATTAAGAAGGTGTGCCAAGTTGCCTCGTGGATGCACCAGTAATTCTTTACTGTGATGTCCATTTTCACTTTAGGATTTGAACAGGATTGCAATGAGACCAGTGAGAGCAGGGGTGTGCATTCTGTAAATGGGTATAAATGTGTCCATCGTGTCTGCATGAACATTGATGGCAGTGTTTGCATTTGAGGTGAATGAGTTCAGAGTTCTCCATTTCATGTGGTGACTTATACCATTATAGGATGCTATATCCTGACAGAAATTTTGATTTAGCTGATGATGCAATTGAGTTTATACTTTGATTTAACTTATGACATGTTGTAACATGCTATAATATCATAACTTGAGAGTCCAATGAATGGATCAAAATTGCATTGATTCAATAAAGACCAGTGGTTTGAGAATCGAAGAACTTGGAGTTTAGTCTTACATCTATGAATAAAATAACAGAAAATTGTTCATGGGCCTTTGTATGCATGTGTGTGTTAGTGTATGTGTATGTATGTAAGTGTGTGTGTATGTGTGCATATGCTTATAAAAATGTGCTATGGTGTAAATATTTTTGAGACAGGGCCTTACCATGCAGCCCAGACTGGCCTAAAATTCCTTATGCTCCTGTCTCAGCCACCTGGGTTGGGATCACTTGTGTGTGCACCCAGCCAGGATGATTTTCTATTCAAGTTATTGCTTCTATTTGTTTAAAAAGATTGTGTGTGTGCACACACACACATGCATGCTTGCTCCAGGGTCTCTTGCTGCAACAAACAAATGCCTGCCCAGCTTTATGTGAGTGTTGAGAAATTTGATCTGGGCCTACAGGCTTTGCAAGCAAGCACCATTAACTGAGCTATCTCCCCAAGCCTCTTCTATAGTTATTAATTGTTACTTGTAAGGAAGAGTCACTAAAGTATTCCCAGGCCCAACAGAATTACTCTGATGCCATTATGGATGACAGAAAGCAACAAGACTAGAAACTGGGAGGCTGCAAGTTAGGGGACTACTGAAAAGTTTTAATCGTGATTAGAAACACTTGAATTTTGGCAGCGGCAATGGAGCTACAGGTAATTAATATGAGGATTAGTCAAGTAGAATCAAGAGAAGATGGTGATTGGTTATAGTGAGGAATGAAGACATCAAAGATGGCACCCAGTCATTGTATTTAAGTACAATGAGTTTTCGGAAGAATTAGTGGTTTGGAAGAAGAAGGCTAATGTAAATTGATCCATGGATATGCAAGTCCAAGGTGCTCCTTCGAACACCCAAGGAGGGCATCTCAAATTTGGCCACATAAAGGCTAAAAGTAAGAAGACAGGCCAGGCACAGGACTACATGTCTCATTATCAATGGGTGAGTGGGAGCTGGAATAGAACCCTCCCAAATCCAAAGAATCAATGAAACAAAGAGTTGGTTCTTTGAAAGAAAAAACAAGATTGATAAACCCTTAGCAAATCTGACCAAAAGAAAGAGAGAAGAGACACAAATAAATAAAATTAGAGATGAAAAAGGCAGCATCACAAGAGATACCAGAGAAATTCAAAAAATCATAGAGACATAATATAAAAACATATACTCCACTAAGTATGAAAATATGAATGAAGTGAATGATTTCCTTGATTTATATGACCTACGTAAATTAAATCAAGATGAGAAGATGAGATTAATCACTTAAATAGACCTATAACAGTTATGGAGATCCAAGCCATTATAAAAAATCTCCAAACTAAAAAAAATTCAGGCCCAGATAAATTTACTGGTGAATTTTACCAGACTTTCAGGGAAGAACTAACACCATTGATTCATAGACTTTTCCATAAAACAGAAAGAGAAGGAATCCTACCAAACTCCTATGAAGCCAGAATCACCCTGCTACCAAAACCAGGCAAAGATAGAAAAAAAAAAAAAAAAAAGAAAGAAAATTACAGACCAATCTCTCTAATGAACATAGATGCAAAAATTCTCAACAAAATATTGGCAAACAGAATACAAGAATATATCAGAAAGATCATTCACCCCAACCAAATAGGCTTTATCCCAGAGATACAGGGATGGCTCAACATATACAAATTGATAAATGTAATGCATTATATAAATGGACTGAAGAACAAAAATCACATGATCATATCATTAGATGCAGAGAAAGCATTTGACAAAATCCAACATCTCTTCATGACAAAAAGTCCTACAGAGACTGGGAATAGAAGGAACATATCTCAACATAATAAAGGCTATTTATGACAAGCCTACAGTCAACATATTACTAAATGGGGAAAAACTGGAAACTTTTCCACTAAAATCAGGAACAAGACAAGGTGTCCACTGTCTCCACTTTTATTTAATGTAGTACTGGAAGTCTTAGCCACAGCAATAAGGCAAGGGGCATACATAAAAGGGATATAAATTGGAAAGGAAGAGATCAAGTTATCTTTATTTGCAGATGACATGATTCTATACATAAAGGACCCTAAGGACTCTACCAGCAAACTGTTAGAGCTGATAAACACCTATAGCCATGTGGCAGGCTACAAAATAAACATACAGAAATCAGTAGCCTTCCTATATGCTAACAACAAATACACAGAGTATAAAATCAGAGAGTCAGTCCCATTCATAATTGCATCAAAATAAAATAAATAAATAAATAAATAAATAAATAAATAAAGTACCTTGGAATAAACCTAGACAAGGAAGTGAAGGATCTCTACAATGAAAACTTTAAAACACTCAAGGGAGAAATTGTAGAAGACACTAGGAAATGGAAAGACATCCCTTGTTCTTGGATTGGAAGAATCAATATTGTGAGAAACGGGAATCTTACCAAAAGAAATCTACATATTTAATGCAATCCCCATCAAAATTACAATGGGTTTCCTTATGGAAATAGAAAAAACAATCCCAAAATTCATTTGGAAGCACAAAAAATCTCAAATATCTAAAACAATACTGAGCAACAAAAATAAGGCTGGTGGTATAATCATACCTGATTTTAACCTATACTGCAGAGCCATAGTAACAAAAACAGCATGGTACTGGCACAGAAGCAGACATGTAGATCAATGGAACAGAAAAGAGGACCCAGATGTAAGTCTGGGTAGCTATAGCCACCTGACATTCAACAAAATTGCCAAAAATACTCCTTGGAGAAAAAGACAGCCTCTTCAGCAAATGGTGCTGGGAAAACTGGATATGTATCTGTAGAAGGATGAAAATAGATACTTCTCTCTCTCCATGCACAAGAAATAATCCAAATGGATTAAAGACCTTAACATCAGACCTGAAACTCTGAAACTGCTAGAGGAAAGCTAGCAGTTGAAGGGCAAACCCTTCAACATATTTGTCTTGGCAAAGACTTTCTGAATATAACCCCAATTGCTCAGGCAATAAAACCACAGATTAACCACTGGGACCTCATGAAATTACAAAAATTTTGTATGGCAAAGACACAGTGAATAAAGCAAAGAGGGAACCTACAGAATGGGAAAAAAATCTTTGCCAGCTATACCTCTGATAGAGGATTAATATCTACGATATAAAAAGAACTCAAAAAATTAACAATAAGCAATCAAACAACCCAATTAAAAATGGGCTATGGGCCGGGTGTGGTGTCACATGCCTTTAATCCCAGCACTTGGGAGGCAGAGGTAGGGGGATCACCATGAGTTCGAGGCCACCCTGAGACTCCATAGTGAATTCCAGGAGAGCCTGAACTAGAGTGAAAACCTACCTTGAAAAACAAAAACAACAACAACAACAAAAGCCCCAACAAAAAGGGCTATGGAACTAAATAGAGAGTTGTCAAAAGAAGAAATATGGATGGCATATAAACATCTAAAAAATGTTCTACATCCCTAGTCATCAGGGAAATACAGATTAAAACTATGTTGATATTCTACCTCACTCCTGTCAGGTTAGCTCCCATCATGAAAACAAATGACCATAAATGCTGGCAAGGATGGGGAAAAAGAGGAACCCTTCTACACTGTTGGTGGGAATGCAATCTGGTCCAGCCATTGTGGAAATCAGTGTGGAGGTTGCTAAGATAGCTAAAAGTAGATCTACCATATGACCCAGCTATAGCATTCCTAGGCATATATCCTAAGGACTCATATCATTACCTTAGAGATACTTGCTTAACCATGTTTATTGCTGCTGCTCAATTCACAATAGCTGGGAAATGGAACCAGCCTAGATGTCCCTTAACGGATGAGTGGATAATGAAGATATTGCACATTTATACAATGGAGTTCTACTCAGCAATAAAGAAAAATGAAGTTATGAAATTTGCAGGAAAATGGATGGACCTGGAAAGGATTATAATAAGTGAGGTAACCCAGGCCCAGAAAGTCAAATGTCATATGTTCTCTCTCATATGTGTACCCTAGCTACAGATGATTGGACTTCTGTGTGAGTAGGAAGAAAACTCAGTAGCAAAGGCCAGTAAACTAGAAAAGAGATATAAAGGGAAGAGAAAGGAAGAGGGGGTACTTAATAGGAATGTATTGTATGTATGTAAATAGAAGAATAAAAGGCCCATGTGAGGTCAGGGAAAGAGATTGAGAAAAGGAAAGGTGGAAGGAGGGCTAATCAAAATCTAAGAGGCTATAAATAAATCACATGGAAACCTACTTTTTTGGACATTGGAACACTCAGGAGCCATAGATTGTTGCTAGAAAATTTTCAGTTCCAGGGATGGGATACATTTCAGAGTTGTTGGCTAGGAAGGTCCCTGATTTCCCAAAACATTATAAGCCATTGCTGAGGCCCTTTTTTTCCCACCAAGAATAGATGGTAAGACCCTATTGCTGAAAACTCCACATACTTGGGCTTAAGGCCACTGAGAAATCCTGCTGGAACTGAGCTGATAACCTCCTCCATGTAGACCAGCTGACAGAAAGCTGGAAGAAGCCATTCTGCATGCAGTTCAATGGGAGAGAGAGAAATCACCAGTAAAGATATTCAACAGTGGACACTGCAAGCCTTATATTTTGCCAGCCAGGCCAAATGAGCCAATGGGTGCAATAGTGGCATGTCTGTCATGGTGGAAACCAACTGCCCTCTAATTGGACTGGAGGCCCACTCCATGGGAGGGAATATATCCCTGGTACTGAAAACTTAAAACAGGGGTAGTCATGAGCACTAGGGGTGTAACGTCTACTGCTGTCTGGCTAAATGTATATACTATGCTCATCAAAATGTCCAGTAAGCACTTCTCTTAATGTTCATACCTATATATTAATGCTACTCTCACTTTTGGTAGAGAATCTTCTTTTTTCAGATGGCAGTGACCTTGGGATGACTCAGAAGTTATCATGGTGCTGAGAAGAAGTGACAGGAGTGCTCAGCACTCCAATATCTCTATCACACCTTCCAAGGCTCAGGGTCCATTGTGGAAGAGGTGGCAGAAAGAATGTAAGAGCCAAAGGAAGGATAGGACTCCTTATAATGTGCTCCTCCAGACACAAAATGGCCTGGATATCCATGACCTCACAGTGCCTGACACTACCTACACAAGACCATCATAATAGGGGAAAAGATCATGACATCAAAATAAAAGAGAGACTTATTGAGATGGGGAGGGGATATGATGAAGAGTGGAGTTTCAAATGGGAAAGCGGGGGGAGGGAGTGCATTACCATGGGATATTGTTTACAATCATGGAAGTTGTTAATAAAAAATAATAAATAAATTAAAAAATAACTTTTTATTCACAACCACCATAGATAGCTACAATATAGCATCATCATAATTCCTCTCACCACCTTCCCTCCCACCACATTTCCTCTCCACTAAACATTTTTTTTCTTTTCAGCTAGGCTCTCTTCTATTTTGATGCCATCATTTTATCCATCCTACTATGTAGGTCTTGTGTGGGCACCCTCAGGAACCTCAGGGACTGTGAGGTCATGAATGCCACAGTCACTTGGGTGTGGAAGATAGTATTGCAAACGCTCTTCCATTCCTTTGGCTCTTACATTCTTTCTGCCACCTCTTCTACAAGGGTCCCTGAGCCTTGGAGGGTGTGATAGAGAAAACATGTTGCTCTTCAGGAAATGTGTCATTTACCTGCTAGTGAACACTCTCTAGAAAAGAGTCTTTCACCAGCCTGCATGTACTTGCTGCGCATCTTTCTGCCCTGGGAATCTGGAGCTAGTCTGTTCCTGCAGTTAAATTGCAAAATGCTCTGCTGAGCTCTCTCGTGGGAGGAAGTGGAGAGCTTGTGTGCATGGTCCATTCTTTACATGGGTCTGAAGGAGATGGGAAAGAGATGGGCTCACAGGCTGGCAGGTGAGCCAGTAAGAGGTCATTATTTTTGTCATACTCATAGGCTATGGTATATGTTAGGCATTGGCAGGACCAATTCTCTGTATCTCCCCAGGTGTTTTATAGTACAGCATGTGCGCAATGTCTTGTGGATGTTTTTGATAACTCATCATTCCAGTGGTAATTCACGTTTTCACTTGTCTGGCATGAAATTACCTACAAGCATTTCATCTCAAGGTTTTTATATCTCAATTAAGCTTGTTTGAATCAAACATTTGGTCAAGGGCTCAGATTGCTCAGAGGATGGTTCACTTTGTTTGCTTGACAGGGAAGCTCAGTCCCTGGGCCTCTGAAATCCTCCATCATTTGCTGAAAGGAGATCAAGGTGGAGGGAGAGGGGACAGCACAGCTCTGTGGATCGCTGTGAGGAGAAAAACAATCCAGTGCTCGTGCCTGCTCACAGGGGAGCAAGGGCCTCTCCCTAGGAGCATGGTGTTCAACGTGGAGGTCAAAATTTTCCTTAGGGAACAAAATTGCTTCCTTTATTTTCCCAGAAAAGAGAAAATTATTTGTATCTAAAATATCCTGTGAGCATGAGAAATTAAACCCAGAGTAGAAACTTTTGGAGCTAGACAGTAGAAGATATTCTGGAATCTGAGTTTAGACTTGTGACTGTTTATTTACGTTTATAAAGGGCTTCCTTTCATTTTAGAGTAATGTAAATTATATAATAGAAATTTAAAAAGAACAGAAAACTATTCCTAACCCTGTTAACATAGTTACTATCCATGTTGAATATTCTTTTATATCTTTCTATATGCATCCATATTTTTACATAATTATAATCACATGGAATATGCTGTTTCTTCCTTGGCCTTTTAATTTGACTCATGAATATTATTCTCAAATGCTGTGTAGTCTTCATAATTATTCTTTTAAATGACTGAATATTATTCCATGGCTGGGCATAGATATGCACACAATAAGTTAATTAAACATTCCTGTATCTTGGTACATTTAGTTGCTTCTAATTTATCACTACCATAAAGAAGGTTATATTGAAAAATGTTGTTTGCTATATATTTTGTGTTTTTTTTTGTTCCCTTTGCTTTCTTTCTATTTTATTTTTCCTCCAGATAGGATTTTAATTTGCACCCCATCTTTCACTATTGTGCATCCTCTCTCTTTTTATCTTTTTATTGACAACCTTGGTAAATACAGACAATATAGCATAATAATTTTTGAGACAATTTTTCTCACATTGGAGCTCAGGTTGGCCTGAAACTCAGCTATGTTGTCCAGCAGGCCTGCAAACTTTCTGTCCTCCTGCCTAAGTCCCTTGAATGCTGGGATGACAGGCTTGTACCATCTTGCCAGACTTATTTTCGGGTTAGCACCATTAATCACTGAGCTCCCTTTGCAGTCCAAGTAGGCTTATTTTCCTCTGAGTCATTTTATGATTTAAGCAAGAAATGTCCCCCATCGGCTGATGTGATGAACCCTTGATTCCCAGCTGGTGGCTCTGTATTGGTGTGTGGTGAAACGTTGATCAGGTACAGGACAGATGCAGAAAGTCGGTCACTGGAGGCAGTTCTTGGGAGGATCTTGCTCCTGATCTTTCCTGTGTCTCTCTGTGCGGCTTCCTGGCTGTTGGGAGGTGAACAGCTCTGTTTCGTTCCTGCCATGACGTTCTGCCTCACCACGGTCACAGACCATGGGCTGACCCCCTCACATCGTGGACCAAACCGTTCTTCTTCCCATAAGTTATTTCTGTCAGGTACTTGGTCACAGGCACAACAAAGTAGTTAATACAGGGATGCACGTTTAAGTTCTCAGTCTGCTAGTCCCCCCCCACCCCCTTAGCACATATACACACTTCCTCATATGGCTTTTTAAAAATAATTTATTGAGGGTTTGGGAGATGGCTCAGTGGATAATGAGCTTGCTGTGCAAGCATGAATATCTGGGTTCAGACCTTCAGAAATGATGTTTTTAAAGAAGCTATTGTTATGAGTGCCTTTAATTCTAGAATTCCTAAGGAGAGTTGGGAGGCAGACACAGGAAAATTTCCTCGAAGCTTGTAGGCCTGGTGATCACAGTATGAACAATGAGAGACTTTCCTTAAATAAGATGGAAGGAAAGGATTGAGAGCTGAAGTTACCTTCTGACTTCCACATGCATGCACAGCCCATGTGTAAAACACACACACACACACACACACAGAGAGAGAGAGAGAGAGAGAGAGAGAATTTATTGATTATAATATTGTCTATTAAGATCTGATAAGTTGGTAGAGAATCAAACTGTCAAAGCAGGACCTGGTGGGGTGGATTTTCTCTATGGGGGTGGGGAAGGGATGTACCATTTCTGTGCAAGGATTTGTTGACAACAACACTTGGTAAAGTTCAGATTCTGCTCTGTGGTCCAAGGCTTAGGTAGAATTCCAAGCACAAGAACAAATGGAAACCAAATTAAAAAGAAAGGGTCAAAAGTCTGCTAGATACTTAAAAAATCAGAGAAATATTTGGGATAGGGAAGCTAAATGGGCTGTGAAGTACAAGGCAATTTTAGTCAATAGTATTTTTTTTTCCGAGTCAGATTTAAATTTAATCTTGCAATATTTTAGGCCCTCACACATCCAATAGGACCAACCAGTAAGCTCCCGACTGAGCAAGTCTAATGATAAATGAGCAGATTTGCCATTTAATTGAGACTTTTGAATAATTTCTACTGGATCCTTATATGGCATCAAATAATTTTCTTTATCTGTGGGTGTTATGGTTTTCCCCTAGCTTTCAAAATTAACAGATGGAAAAGAAATAAGTCAAATTTTATAAGATATAATAGAGAACAATGTTTTATTTTTTACTAAATTATTATATTTATTATTTATATTATATTTATATTATAAAATTTTATATTTATTATTATATAAATATATTATTATATTTATTATTATAATATATAATATATATTACTATATATTATATGTATATTTATTAATATATATTATGTATATATATTGCCATTTAATTGAGACTTTTGAATAATTTCTACTGGATCCTTGTATGGCATCAAATAATTTTCTTTATCTATGAGTGTTATGGGTTTCCCCTAGCTTTCAAAATTAACTGATGGGAAAGAAATAAATCAAATTTTATAAGATATAGTAGAGAACAATGTTTTCTTTTTTATTAAATTATTATACTTATTATTTATATTATATTTATATTTTATATTATAAAATACTATATTCATTATATAGCCCCTACATGGCTAGAGATCCCACATAGGGAGGGCCTGGATAAAAAAAAGCATGGCAAGAAAGGAGTGAAGAAAGTTTAAGGAGCAACTGCCACGTGGGGATGTGGAGAGTAAGGGCTAGGAGGCCCTCCCAGCCGGGCCTGGACCTGAGCTGAGCCATCCCAGGCCCAGCAGAGGGAAAACCCACACATAGCTGGAAGTTCCCAAGTGGTCAGAGTGTGCTTTATGGCTGGAGTTCTAATTCTTTTCAAAAATATTTATTTAATGTCAGGCGTGCTGGCCCATGACTAATCCCAGCACTTGTAGGAAGATTTCTCTGAGTTTGAGGCCAGGCTGGGACAACATAGTGAGCTCCAGGTCAGCCTGGGTTAGAGTGAGACCCTATTTCAAAAAAATCAACAACAGTTAAATTAAAACAATATTTTTTGATAATTTTTGCACTTTATATAATGCATTTTGTTTGTATTCACCTCCCATTACCTAATCTTGCCCCCATCCTTTTTCTCTGAGCCCCTTCTTCTCCCCAGCTTGTCCCACTTGTACTTTGATTTCTTATTTTTTTTTTTTTGTGACCCACTGAGTTTAACCAGGGTTACTTGCATGAGCATCGGTGGGGGTTAATGATGGGAGCATGGATTCCATACTAGGGGCTACACCACTGAAGAAAACGTCTCCCCTACCCAGCCACCATTAACTGTCAATAGCTTCTCAGGGAAGAGGGATGCTCATGACATTCTCCATCATCCATTACAGGAATGTTGACAGGTCCAATTTTGTGCAGGGAAGGACAGCCGCTGAAGTCATAAATGCAATGGCCACCACATGTACTGAAGGCAATGTTCCACAGCACTCCTCCCCATCCTCTGGCTCTTCATTCTTTTTTTTTTTGCTCCCTCTTCTGTGATGTTTCCTCAGCCTTGGAGGGAGTGATACAGATGTTCACTTTGGAATAAGTGCTCAGTAGTCACTTGTCCTTAGCACCTTGATGAGTTTTGAATCTCCCCAGTGGTCACCTCCCGCTGCAAAAAGAAGCTTCTCTGACCAAGGCTGAGAGTAGCACTCATCTAAGAACATAAACATTTATTTGGAGATGCACCTTGATAGGTGCATCTCCATTTGGTCCAAACAATAGCAATGGTTTCCCTCCTAGGTCCCATGACTGCCCCAGCCACAAGGTTTTGTCTAGATTGTCTACATCCGTGATGGAATGTTAAGGGCCCAAAGTACACCAAGAATGAGTTCCTCCCGTGAAGTGGGTCTCAGATACAATCAGAGAGCAGTTGGCTACAACCAAAACAGTCCAATGCAGCCAGTACTTTTACAGTGTGTATTAGTTTATAGACTATACACATGTGGAACTAAAATATTTGAGGCATTTCAGACACCCGCAGTGACACAGTTTGGCAATAATTAAAACTTAACTAATTAAAATTATTTAGTTTTCACAATTTCTTTGATACTTAAGCTTTTCATGAGTGTTTTACATGAACATATTAATGGGTGCTATTATTTTCCTCATTTTCATCTGAAAACATCACATCTTAGAAATAAATGGGCAAGCTACTCTCCCAAGTGTTATCATGCTGGTTATCCAGCTCAGCTTTAATTTCAAGTGACCTCAAGCCTGAGTTCTCCTCACTGCTATCTACTTCCTTGGGTATTCTCATTTTGTGAATGTGGTATGAGTAACAACATAACTATTCTTCTTTTAATTTATATTTTTCTATTTTTTTGTAAAAATGTTTTAATTATTTATTTGAGGGAGAGAAAGTGAGAGAGAGAGAGACAGATCGAGAGAGAGATCGAGATTAAGAGAGGCAGGTAGATAAAGAATGGGCATGTCAGGGCTCCAGACCCATGCACCTCCTTGTGCATTTGGCTTATGTAGATACTGGGGAATTGAAGCTGGGTCCTTAGGCTTTGCAGGCAAGAGCCTTAACTGCTATGCATTAACTGCTAAGCCATCTCTTCAGCCCATTTCTCTGTTTTTTTTAAAATATTTTGATTTGCTTATTTGTAAGGAGAGAGAGAGAGAGAGAGAGAGAGAGAGAGAGAGAGAGAGAGAATATGGACATTCCAGGACCTTCTGCCATTGCACATGAACTCCAGATGCATGCATTTTTTTGCATCTGACTTTATGTGAGTACTGAGGAATTGAATCCAGGTCATCTGGCTTTGCAAGCAAGCATGCACTTTAACTGCTGAGTTATCCCTCCAGCCCCTAACAAGAGCTTTTAAATGAAACTCTGGTACTTAGGTTAATATTAAAAAGAACTCTGATTTTAGCTTCTGCAAATGGACTCCAGATGCATGCAACACTTTGTGCATATGGCTTTACATGGATACTGGGGAATCAAACTCAGGTCCTTAGATTTTGCAGGCAAGCACCTTAAGTGCTGAGCTATCTCTCTGGCCCTGTTTCTTTTCTCTAATGACTTTTCTTGGACTAAATACCAAATAAGGTTTCAGAGCACACAGCTACCTTAAAGTCTGAAGAGACAGACTCCTACAGAGATCTCCACTGAGAGCTGCTTAGCACCCATGAGCTGGTTGTTGCTGGAAGGTGAGTGAGGACTGATATGACAGTGAAAACTGAAAAAAAAGATCCAGGAGCTGTAGTCTAGAGAGATCCCTTGAAGTCCATTGGTTTTAGGTCAAAGAACATTATGGTAAACCTCTGAGAAAGATCTTGTAGCTGCAGCATGGGGATCATAATTGCTGTCAAATATGCTCACAGTCTTTGCAACAAATACCCTTCAGAGGTCAAGATTTTGCCAGGGGCTTATCCTATCCAGGGAAAGCATATTTTACCCATTCCAGTTCTTTCTCACCTTTGCTCCCCTTCCTGTCTCACTGCATTAGAAATGACGTAGTCGGAGGGCGTGGGAGGAAAGCCGGAGTGCTGGAGACACACTGCTGAAGTTCACCGCAGGGTCACTCGCAGCTGAATGTCCAGAGGTTTGGTTAGCTCATGGAACAATCTCTTCTCACTCACCGAAAACCACATCAAGAGGACCTAATACAATAAAAGCAGATTATAGCCAAAAGAACTATAATTATAGACTCTGATGGGGAATCCTGAAGTAAGATTAAAGTTACAGAGGGGACAAAATCAAGGACACTAGGGAAATCGAAGCCCCTGGCAGCAAACATTAAACTGAGCACAATTCCTGCCCAGGTGATGATAAGCCCTTACACTAAAGGCCTATTTAACTTAGTTCTCATTACCTGACTCGGAGCTCAATATAAAACTACAAGGCCTATTAACAGACAAGAAAAATTCTTCATACTAATTATCAGAAGTAAATTTTAGAATCATTCAACAGTAAATTTCAGATAGCTATAATTAATATGTCAAAGGCTCTAGTATAAAAGTGGGCAGCATGCAGGAACATAGGTAATATTAACAGACCTGGAGATGCCAAGAAAGAATGCAAAGGAATATGTAGAAGTGAAAATACCAGAAAAGAAATGAAGGATACCTTTGATGGGCCCATGAGACTGGACACAACTAACAAAAGAAGTTGTGAGCGCCATTTGTGAATACAACCTTCCCAGGTTAAAGTACCAAGCGAAAGGAAATCTAAAAGATGAAACAACATGACAATGAACAGTTTTGAGGGACAGTTTCATGATGTGTAGCATGTATCACTGGAATATAAGAAAAAATAAAAAAAGACTAGAACACGAGGACTATTTTAAGCCACAATGGTTTAAAACTTTCCACGAGTGATAGACTTCCAGCACCAATGCAGTAGGTGGTACAGAGAACATCAATGGGGTTAAATGACCCCAGAAACCTTCACTTAGCTGTATCATGTTCAGACTTCAGATAGTCAAGGAAGAGAAAACCCAGAAAGAGGCCAGTGGATGAGGGCAGGGAACCACCTACCTTAGAGAAGCAGGAACATGGATCATCCTGGATGTCTATTCAGGAGCATGCAACCAAGAAGAGAGTGGAAACGGAGTGTTTAAAGTATTGAGCAGATCCCCCGCCAACATGGAACTCCACATTCAGGAAGATTAGCCTTCTTCATTCAAGGAGAAATATTTCCTCAGATCAATAAAAGCCAAGGAAATTTGCTTGGCTGTACATAAAGGAAGAGTGTGAGTGAAGGAATAATTATTTTTTTTTTTTTGTGGTGCTGAGCATTAACCTCTTTGACTCATGTATTCTTAGCATGAGCTCCATCACTGATCTATGATCTTAGCTTATTCCTTTTTTAAAATTAGCATATGTTCATAGTACAAAATTGGTTTAATTATGACATTTTTGTACCTGCATATCATGTACCTTGGTTATATTTGCCTTCCACCATTTCCCTATCTTGTCTCCCTCTCCTCCTCAGTCCTGCTGATTCCCCTTCCCAGTCCCACATCTGCCTTCATGGTGTGCAACACACACACACACACACACACACACACACACACACAGAGAGAGAGAGAGAGAGAGAGAGAGAGAGAGAGAGAGTTTTAAAAATATCTAGATTCTGTATACATAACACATACATACTTACATGTAAATATATGTATTAAAAATCTGAAGTCTGTATATAGAAGAAAACATAATATTTTCCCTTTTGTGTCTGGTCTGTTTTACTAAAAATGATGATATCCATTTTTACTCATTTTCCTGCAAATGACAGTTTCATTCTTCTTTATCTAATCTGTATTTTCTCATTTGGTCATGTTAAATTAATATTTTACTTTAGTAGGCATTTATTCTTTTTAAAAATGTAAAATTGTTTTATTCATTTGAGAGACTGAGAGAAAGGGGGAGAGGCAGATGGGGTCAGTTTGGAATGGGTGAACCAGGTCCTCCTGACACTGCAGGTGAATCCCAGACACATGTGCCATTTCAGGAAGGTACTGGGGATTGAACCTGGTCTTTCCTGTCTTTGCAAACAAGTGCCTTTAACTGCGGAGCCATCTCTCTAGCCCCAGCCATTTATGCATTCATTATTATTATTATTATTATTATTTTATTTTTTTGAGGTAGGGTCCTGCTCTAGCCCAGGCTGACCTGGAATTAGTTTCAGGCTGGCCTAGGACTCACAGCAATCCTACTACCTCAGAGTCCCATGTACTGGCATTAAACGATGCGCCACCATTTCCAGCCATTTATTCTTAATAGAAAAAGAGAGGTGCTTCAAGTAATAACCATGACATTTCTTAGGTTATCAACAGCATATGCAATAATAGTGGCGTGGATTAGGTAAGGATTCATATAGGTAGCTGAGCTGACCACCATATTACAAAAGACTAGAGAGAAAAGCAGGGGCTCCTGTGCTGTGTGTTGGCCGTATCACATGTAAAGAGGTAGATCATATTTGCACACAGATTTAGATTGGCTAAGCATTTACAGTTACTCCTCAGTGTCCATAGGACCCATTACCAATCTACCTACATATCCAAACCCTACCAATGCACATTCTTCCTTTATTTTAAAATCATTTATAGATTAGTTATAATACCTAGCATGTACATAAGTATGTAAATAGTAGTTAAACTGCATTGTTTAGGAAATAATAAAAAGAAAAAATCTGTATATGTTCAGTATAGATACACATTTAAATTTTCTTAATATTTTAAAAATATTTTAATTTTAATCATATGTTTATGACAGAGAGAGAGAGAGTGAGAGAAAGAGAATGAGCATGCCACTAGCCACTGCAAAAGAACTCTAGTCACATGTGCCACCATGTGCAGCTGGCTTTTGTGGGTTCTGGGGAACCAAACCTGGGTCCTTAGGGTTTGTAAGCCAGCACTTTAACTGCTAGTCCATCTCTCCAGCCTTAATGTTCTTTTAATAAAGATGATAATATGGTAAATCTATTTTTGGCTCTCTCAGGTTTCCACACTGTCTTCAGTCTCACTGTCTCCACTCTGATTTCCACAATGTCTGTAAGAGCCTATATGCCCACCAACAATAGAGAAGAGTTCCTCTTTCCCCACACCCTTGCCAGCATTTATTGTCATTTCATTTCTTAATAGTAGCCATTCTGACAGGAATGAGATGGAATCTCAAAATAGTTTAAATTTGTATTTCCCTGATGACTAAGGATGTAGAACATATATATATATTTTAGAGGTAGGATCTCACTCTGGTCCAGGCTGACCTGGAATTCACTGTGTAGTCTCAGGGTGGTCTGGAACTCATTGCGATCCTCCTACCTCTGCCTCCTGAGTGCTGGAATTAAAGGCGTGCGCCACCATGCCCGGCTTAAATATATATATATATATTATTGGCGATCTGTATTTGTTCTTTTGAGTTTATTTTCCTTTTGATAGGCTTTTCCAAAGAAGATAGCCAGCCTGGTTTCTGATGTCTCTGTCCCTAAACTATCTATTCTGAGTTTACCTTTAGGCAAAATTGGTTCATCTCACCACACTCCATCCCTACTGTTCCCCCTTCTCTTTGCTTTTCCTTTTTCCATTTTTTTTCTATCAAACCAATACTACTCAATAGACTTATATGATTTTTGCCTTTTAATTCATACACAAAGCAACTAATAAATCAATGTACATAGTGCCACCAGTGTTTTTTAACTCCTAAAATGATTGGCACTTAAGGGGTGATCACTTTTTATTTGGCTATTATTGTATTTTAATAGTGAGCACACCCTTCCTTGGTGTTTGCTGTTGCAGACAGTGTTCTCTCAGGGGAGAATGTGACTATAAATAGACTATCAGAGAAGAATCCTCAGAACAACCTGGTGTCTTGTGACCATTGCTGACACACTGAAAGAATAAGTGTGATGTAAAAAAAAAATCCAACCAGTGACCTAACGGCCGGATGTGAGAGCCCTGATGTAAAAACACAAGAAACATGAAAAACCAAGGCAGGATCTGTGTCCCCCTCAATTTACTAATCCCATAGTGATGGCCTTTAATGGGAGTGAATGAGATCGAACCCTAGACAAAGAATTAGAAATAATCACTATAAGTCTGTTCAAAGAAATTAAATAAAAGGCCCAGGGAGATGGCTCAATAAGTAAGAGAGCATGACTCAAGCACGAGGGCCTGAGAGGGCCAGAGAACTCCTGAGTCCAACTCAGCAGGACGCAGAAGCAGCTGAGCTGGCCGTACATGTTGGTGACTCTAGTCCTGTGGAGAGCACAGGCCAGAGAATCTCCCGGGCTCACTGGGAAACCAGTCAGCCAGTCTGACCAAAAATCCATATTTGTATTCAGAAAGTGACTCCTCTCAATGAAGCACGTGAATGAACTATGCAGAAAGAGTATCCAGTGTTCTATTCTGGTCTCCATGCATGCACATAGGCACACATTTCTATACACCACACACACACACACACACACACACACACACCACATACTATACATACATTTAAAACAAAATAAGGATACCAACTCCCGAATGAATACCAACATAAAGCAAACAAGTAGCTGAGTGAAAGAAAGACAATGCAGGCTATGAAAGTGAAACTCAATCAAGAGATGGAAATATTGATAAAAACCAAATAACATTCTGGAAACGAAAACTTCAGTGTGTCAAACAAAATGTACTGTGGAAACCCTCCCCGGTAGAATGGGCAAATGGAAGGAATGGAATATTATAGCGTGAACACAAGGTAAAGATGGAAATGTTCAGATAATGACAAAAAGAAATGAAAGACAGGCAGAAAACACTCGAGAATGATGGCACACTATGGAAAGACCAGCTCTGCACATCATGAGTATAGAAGAAGGAAAAGCATTGCAAGGTAAAGTACACAAAACATTAAGAAAAATCTTATCAAGAAAATCTCCTAGACCTGAAGAGAGATGCCAGATACGGGAAGTATTAGACAAGAACAGCATGTTCCCAAATCATATTATAGTTAAAGCACTAAGTATATAGAGCAAAGAAAGTACACAGAAAGCTGTGAGAGAGGAATATCAAGTAACATGAAGATAGGCCTCTCAGAATTGTGGCCAATTTCTCAACAGAAACTGTAAAAGTCAGGAGAGGAGAGACCTGGAGAGAAGGCTCAGTAGCTAAAGGTACTTGCTTGAAAAGGCTGACTGCCTAGGTTCAGTTTCCCAGTACCCATGTAAAGCCAGATGCACAAAGTAGTACATATATCTGGAGTTTGTGTGGAAGGAGGGGCTGATGTTCCCATTCTTTCTGTGTGTCTGTCTCTGTCTTGAATAAATAAATATTTAAAAAATGCACTAAAACAGGTCAAGAAGGCTTGGAGTGATGTATTTCAACCTCTGAAAGACAACAACTGCTAACCCAGGTTACTGTTATAATTGGAGAAAAGGAAGATCTTTCATTGATTTAAAACAGGCTAAAGAATTCATGATTTATCTTGCTTTATAGATGATACTTTAAGAAATCTTTTGCACTGAAGAGAAAGATAAACACATTCATGAGGCTACAGGAAAGAGTCAGTCCAGGTTAGAATAGTACTTAAGCAAATGAGAAGGATATGCCAAACACAACAATATTAACAAAATGACAGAACACCCCTTCAAATAACTTTGAATATTTACTGTCTCAAATTCCAAATCAATAGCAGATTGGATTGAAAACATGGGATCCATCTATTTCTTTTTTTTTTTTTTTTGTTGTTGTTGTTTTATTTTTGGTTTTTCGAGGTAGGCTCTCACTCTAGCTCAGGCTGTCCTGCAATTCACTGTGGAGTCTCAGGGTGGCCTTGAACTCTTGGTGATCCTCCTACCTCTGCCTCCCGAGTGCTGGGATTAAAGGCGTGCGACACCACACCTGGCCCATCTATTTCTTGACTCCAAGAAACACACTTCATCATCAAAGACAATTGCAACCTTAGAATGAAAGCACAGAGAAAGACATTCTAAGCAAATGGAACTAAGAAACAAACATGGTTCAGTGTTGTAATCTCTGACAAAAAAGATTTCCAACTAGAATTAGAAGAGATGATGAAGATCGCATACTGATTAAGGGAACAATCCATCAAGACATTACAATTTTAAATATACACATACGGAATAGGTAACCATCTAACTTTATAAAACAAATAAAAATATGTAAGGACACAGAAGTGTTCGTAACTCAAGTGTGTGTCTAAGTCTTTCATAGCAGATGCGCCTGTCCTGCAAGAGCGAGTGGGCAGACCAAAGCTGGCTGGGCCGTTTCCTCAGCACATGGGGACAGTTCCACGGAAGGTTATGGGGGGTGGGCATGGCAAGGACACTCCTCCAACAATGCCCAACGTGAGGCCCGGATGTGGTTCACTGATGCAGCGCTTGCCTCACACGCACACGTTCCCTGGGTTAGATCCCCACAGCACCACAGAGAGCAAAACAGAGTTTAGAAAGGCACCTGCAGGGGAGCGTGGGGTGAAGGGAGAGAGCCTGCTTTGCCATGCTACTGCTATGGGGGGGGGTGAGTTACAGGACTCCAGCTCCTGCAGGGGAGGGCCACGTGCCAGATCAGAGAGGGCTGCACTCAGATGGAGCCATTGTCTTTGCAGACACACTTGAGATATGCGTGGGGACCCCAGGAAAGAAAGAGGCCCTCCCTCCCCGCCCGAGGTCCCCACAAAAATATGCTGTCACCTCATTAGTCCCCACAGAATGAGGAGGGCTGGAGAAGCTCCTCCCCTCTTTCAAGAATGGCTTTGTGTCTAATGTTGGCCATCCTTCTAGATTCCCAGGGAAATACAGAAGCGACTGTGCACAAAAGGCTGTGGAGCAGCTCAGTGATGGGGTGTTTGCTTAGCCCATGCAAGGCCCTGGGTTCCATCCCAGCACTACAGCAAAAGCTAGAGCTCAGCGGCGATGTTATCTGGAATAATAGTGTCCTATCCCCCAGCCCCGCTTGATCTTTTCTCTTCTTGATTTTCTTCATTTTGGAAAATAGGAATCTCATTAGCATTGCCTTGAGATGGATAATTGGGGTCAGCATACTAGTTTTTGAGTTTTACCCTTCTTGGATAAAAGACTTTGTAATCAGTTGAACTCCAAACTACCAAGGTTCCCAGCTTTGATCTCATACTTTGCAATCTCCTCGCTCCCCTCAAGAACACCACATTGCTCCTCAGGACTTCGGCTGTGTGCTTTCTTTCCTCTATGGGAAGACCCAAGCAAAGTTTAAATTGCAGTTAATTGATAGAGGCCAAGGAAGAAGACAGAAAAATTTAATTAGTTTCCCTGCAAAGTAATGTGTATTAATCTGGCTCTCTACACTAGAGACTAACATATCTTAACTTAAGGTGCACGCGGAATGTTCTGTTTAAATACACGGGGTCTGAGTTCATTCTCCCAGCTTATTTTCTGTCTAGACAGAGAAATGAATCAAATCCTTTCTAAATTATAAAATTGTTCTGTGATTAGATATTAGACCTCTCTCCTGAGACATGCTTGGGACTTCATAAATTGTTAATGCCTGTTAACATTTGATTCTTCAGGAGGAGCATGGCAAGGTGTTGCTGGTGTCTCCTGCGACATGCCCTCAGACCATCTCTGCTTGCAGCTGCAGCGTGGCAATGTTTTCATGCAGAACACCCCCAGATCCAGCACTCAGGAGTTGGCTCTTTCTGCCATAGCAGCTTCCTCCAAGTACCAAGGCTCTAGGCATGAGACCAGAATGTGAGGGGTCAATGTCCACACCCTACCCAACAGACAGCTGTGGCTATAGTTGAGGGACAAGTACTCCAATCCCTAGCCTTGCCCTGAAGATTTTAACCTCTCTTTTCGCATGGCTCCTATTTCTACTTTGGATGTGGTTTCAGTGTGTACCGTAATGATTCATGTATTGGGGCTTCAGTCCCTGGAGTGGTGGTGCTGAGAGATGATAGAATGTTCTCTTAAAACAATTTTATTGAACATTTTCATAAATGTACATAATATATTTTGAACAAAATTCTCTCTCATTACCTTCTTTTGTTCCCCTTTCCACTGAACCCCTCTTCTTTCTAACTAGTTTCTCTTTTATTTTTGATGTCTCTTCCTTCCTTCCATCTTTCCTTCCTTCATTCTCATCCTTCCTTCTTTCTTTTTTTGCTCCTTCTGCCATCCGTGATGGACTGTTGAGAGGCCCCCAGTATTGTGCAGGCCTTGTGTAGGAAATGACAGTTGCTGCTGCATGTTGACATTATGAATGCAGTCGCCTCTTCATGTCCAGAAGACAGAGTCCCAACACACTCCTCTCCATCCTCTGGCTCTTACATTCTTTCTGCCATCTCATCTGTAATGTCCCATGACTCTTAGAGGGTGGGATAGAGATGTCTCGTGTATCACTGGGCACTCAACACTCACTTTTTCTAAGCACTTTGATGAGTTTGAGTCTCCCTGGCTGTCACTGGTGTCTGCAAGAAGCAGCTTCTCTGACCAATGTTGAGAGCAGCACTAATCAATGAGCACAAACATAATATCGAGAGAGGGAGTAGAAGGGAGGTCTACTAGAATTGGTCTCAGAAGAGATTAAGGCAGCTTCTTTGGGACCCTGAGTTA
Organism: Dipus sagitta; assembly: GCA_036346955.1. Classification (NCBI taxonomy): domain Eukaryota; kingdom Metazoa; phylum Chordata; class Mammalia; order Rodentia; family Dipodidae; genus Dipus; species Dipus sagitta. The sequence continues at coordinate 14,156,138 of CM070790.1, forward strand.
GTTCTCACTATACCAAGTTGTTATTAGAGCAAGCCTGACCCCCACATTGCTCCCTGGCTTCCTGTCTCACCATGAGATCACTCACTGTTACCTATATAGCCTTTCCCAGGGACCAGGGCATCAGGGCTGTCTGACTATGGACATCCAACTTCTAAAAGTGTGATAGAAATAAGCTTTTCTTTCTTTCTTTTTTTTTTAAAAAACATATTTATATTTATATTTATTTATTTGAAAGAGAGAGAGAGAGGAGAGAGAGGGAGGGAGAATGGGTGCCCCAGGGCTTCCAGCCACTGCCAACAAAATTCCAGATGCATGCGCCCTTGTGCATCTGGCTTACGTGGGTAGTAGGGAATCGAATGGAGGTCCTTTGGCTTTGCAGGCAAGTCTGCTAAGCCACCTCTCCAGTCCCACCTTCTTTTCTTTATATGATACCATGCCAACGCATATTTTCCATACAGCGATGTAAAATGGAGTAATACCCTCTCATCCTGGAGTGAGTTTAGTCGCTCACCATAATAACTGTCTCCATCAAACGCTTCCTGCCCGTTCTCCCCTTGTCCCTGCCGCATCCGTCTCTGTTTCCCTTGCTGCCTTTCTGAGTCACCTACCTGAACCCATGTCCTTGTTGTGCCCACTTTGGGAGGACTCAGACAAAGAAGGGCTGGTTGTTCATTTGGTAGGTCATATAGGCTCACCTTTGCCACAGGCGCACACTCGATTAGTGCTCGCCCATGACTACTGAAGGAATACTGTGGAGAGCCTCCTGGGCACTAGACAAGGATTTTAGATATTGAACAGAATAGATAGAATCTCTGCCCCCATGACCCTTAAACATATTTCTTCCAAACCACCCTGGAACCTCATGTGAGATGTCATTTTTACCCTCACTTCATGTATAACTAATGTGCTTGCAACTCTCAGATCTTTGGAAGTTTAAACATAAAGCAATTATATTTTCTCAAACATTGCTAACTTTTGCTTGAGGGTAAAGGTGGTGTCTCCTTTGGGTTTCTATCCAAGTTCATAATTTTTTTTTTTTTTTGCCACAGTTTTGTGATTAAAGAACACATCCTAGTTTTATGTGTGCATTTTTTTTTTTGACAGTTTTATACAGGCTAGACTGGCCTCAAACTTGCTGTGTTGCTGAGGATGACCTTGAACTTCTGAACAGGAGGGGATGATCTTGAACTTATAACCTTTCTGATTCCACCTCCCAAGCACTGGTATCACAGATGTGTGGCCACCTCATTGATTTATGAGGTGCTGAAGAGCAAACCCAGGGCTCTGTGCTTGCTAAGCAAGCACTCTACCCCCAACCTGTCTCCTATTCATTTTAAAACGTCACCCTCATGTTCAATGTTCTAACTTCTTCCTCTCTGCTGTAGCTGCAGGTCGTTCATATCCACAGGGCTTTGGAGCTCTGACGTGAGTCCTTCTGCCAGGGACTCTGACTTTCCAGGGTGGCGTCTGGGCTGTAAAACCTCCAGGTGATGGCTCAGCAGCTAAAGGCACTTGCTGTCAAAACCTGATGGCCTGAGTTTGATTCCCTGGTACCCATGTAAAGCCAGGTACAAAGTGGTACAAGCATCTGGAGTTTTATTACAGTGGCAAGAAGCCCTGGAGGGCCCATTCATATTCTCTTTCTCTTTGCAAATAAACTATACTAAAAAAATAAAAAAAAAAACCCTCCAGATTCCTCTATGAGAAAAACCTAATGACATCAAAATAGAAGAGACTAGTTGGAAAGAAGAAGGAATTAAGTGGAGGAGGGACTTAGGAGTTGGGGGGAAAGAGGATGGTGGGAAGGGATTCTTATCATGATATGTTGTCTGCATTTATGGTAGTTGTCAATAAAAAGTTAAAAAAAAAACCAAGAAAAAAACTTCCAGGTGATTTCCAGGTGTGGCTATGGTTGAGCACCCTGTTCTAAGAGTCTGGGGAGAATGTGGGACCAACATAATTTCTCAGTGTCTCCTCCCTTCCTTTTCCCAGAGAACATAATGACAGGTTAAAGGTCACTATCAACAGCATTATTAACAGACTTGTACCTTCAGTCCAGCTTCTCTGTTACCTTTTTCCTTACTTAGTTGGGGAGATCCTGGGACTAAGCGTATCTGAAGTGAAGCTGGCTTTCTTTCTTAAAATAACAATTTTGGAAGAAAAAAAAATTTTTTTTTTTACGTTTCAACAAATAGAATTTTTAATGAAATAGAACGTAAAATTTAGGTGAATTGGGGAAAAAAAAACTCCACAAGGAAATTCCTTCATGTGATGGCCTCCATGAATTCCAACATCTGTGAAACTGAACTTAAATTCTATTTACTGTCTTCTGTCTCTACACTGGGAAAATTCTAGAAGCTAGACTTTGTAGTACGTCAGTTGGTATTTCCTCCCCCTGGTGCTGGGAACCGTTATCTTGTGTGCTCTTCTCGCTTCCTTGGGAGTGCTTTCAAAATTTCACTTTTGGGGGCTGGAGGGATGGCTTAGCTGTTCAGGCGCTTGTCTTCAAAGCCAAAGGACCCAGGTTCAATTCCCCAAGACCCACATTAGCCAGATGCACAAGGGGGCGCACATGTCTGGAGTTGGTTTGCAGTGCCTGGAAGCCCTGTCATGCCCATTCTCTCTCTCTCTCTTTCTCTTTCTGTCTTTTGCTCAAAAATAAATAAACAAAAACAAACCAAAAAATAAAAAATAAAAAAAACTTCACTATTGGGTCGGGGCTTTAACTCAGTAGTGGAGGATTTTCTGAGCATGTGCAAGGCCCCCTGGGTTTCATTTCCAACTCTGTAGGGAAGAAAAAGGGGAGGGGGAAGAAATGAACCAGTATGAAGAGTATATGAATAACTTACTTGGTACAGAGATAAGACTGAACAAGAGGGAAAACTGTTGTTAAAACCTTTAGGTCCAAAGAATCTCTTACAATGATGTTTATTTATTTATTTTCTTTGAGAAGCTCCTGATATTATTACTTTATGGCAATTATAATGCGTGTGAGTGTGTGCCAATTATACCTCTATAACTGGGAAATTAAAGGTGAAGAAAGAGGGCATGTCTAACAATCTTGAATTCATATTCTATTTAGTTTTTAAGCACAGACACAGTAGTGCATATTTATGGGGTATCATGTGACACAGCAGCACAGGTATACAATGGGTAGTCATCTGCTCAGGGTGATTGGCATGCCCATCACCTTAAACATTTGTTACCTTCCTTTGCCTCTACTAGTATTTTGAAATAATTAATTGCTGTTAACTATAGTGGAACTCCTTTATAATCAGATTCTCTTTTTAGAGGGGCTGTGATAAAAATTGTATTTGTCCTGCTGAGGTGTGGCATGGCAAACATCTCTCAATTGTTCAAGCATCTATTGGAGACCGCTGTATGGAGAAGTCATTTGAGGTTATACAGGCAAAACGTGACGGCAAGTAGCCTGGGATTTATTGTCAAAAGTGGGTCCAAGTGAGTCTATAATGTGTTTTTAACCTTTGGCCCAGTTTCATGTTAACTACCTACAATCATCCATGAGACAACCTAAAAGAATTGCAGAGTTTTGACTTGTTGGATTTCATCATTTGGGTTCTTGGTTGGAAAAAAGAGGAGCTACAATAAAAAATATACTGTGAAAATATTGGAAGTCCACTGAAACTCCAGAAAAACTAGAGAAGTCAGCTCAGAAATGAGGTAGACGTAGAGGGAAGCTAAGCTTGGCCAAAGGAGGCGCCAGCGCCTCCAGCACATCAGTGCCTCTTTCTACAATACTTATTTTATTTTTTATTGACAGCTTCCATGATTGTAAACAATATCCCATGGTAATTTCCTCCCTCCCCCAACCTTCCCCTTTGAAACTCCACTCTCCATCATATCCCCCCCCTCCCAATCAGACTGTCTTTTGTTTTGATGTCGTGATCTTTTCCTCCTCTTAGGATGGTCTTGTGTAGGTAGTGTCAGGCACTGTGAGGCCATGGATATCCAGGCCATTTTGTGTCTGGAGGAGCACGTTGTAAGGAGTCCTACCCTTCCTTTGGCTCTTACATTCTTTCTGCCACCTCTTCCGCAATGGACCCTGAGCCTTGAAGGTACACATCACTGCCTCTTCAGGACACTCCTTGTTGCACTCTTAGACTGTGTGTGTGTGTGTACATGTGTGTGCGCACATGTGTGCATGCGCGTGCTCATGAGCATGAGTTTCAGCTGCATGTGCCAATGCATTTGTGTGGAGGTCAGAGGGCAACTTTTTTTTTTATTTTTTTTTTATTTGAGAGTGATAGACAGAGAGGAGGTGGGGAGAGAGAGAGAGAGAGAGAGACAGAGAGAGAGAATGGGCGCGCCAGGGCTTCCAGCCACTGCAAACGAACTCCAGGTGCATGCGCCCCCTTGTGCATCTGGCTAATGTGGGTTCTGGGGAGTCGAGCCTCGAACCGGGGTCCTTAGGCTTCACAGGCAAGCGCTTAACCGCTAAGCCATCTCTCCAGCCCCAGAGGGCAGCTTCTAACTGTCAGTCTTTGCGTTCCCCCTCATTTGAGGTGAGGTTTCTTGTTCACCAATCTGCTCGACCGATTAACTGATCTGTAAGCGTCTTGCAGATTCTCTGTCCCCTCCTCCCTTCTCATCCTGAGCATGCTGGGATTATAAATGCTTGCTACAGCGTCAGGTTTTAAGTGGGTTTTGGGAGATCTGAGCTCAGATATTTACGCTTGTGGCACAAGCAGTTTATTTACTGGCTATCTTCCTAGCTTCATGCAAAGATCTTAAACAATGTGGCAGTCAGTTTTCTGTCACTGTGGCAAGATCACCGAGGATCGACTTTGAAGCAGGTTTCAGAGCGTTGGCTCAGGGGCCTGTCATTTTGGACTTGAGATGGAGGCAGCACATCATGGTGGAGCACACGGTGAAGGTGGCTGCTCGGTTCATGGTGGCCAGGATGGGAGAGAGCGAGAGAGAGAGAGAGAGAAAGGGGGAGGAGGAGGAGGATGGCTGGGATCTCAGTATATCTTTCAGGACACACCGACAGTGATGTGACTTTCTTTAACTAGATCCCACCTCCTAAAGGTTCAACGACCTCCCAATAGCACCACAGGGTGAGGAGCCAACCTTTAACATGCAGGCCTTTAAGAGATATGTCAATCCCAATTGGAACAAACATTTTATGAAAAACATTTAAGCTATCACAATAGCAATACGTAATAAACCTGAGTCTACAGTTCTCAGATTCCCTGACTTACTGCAATTCTACTAATCCTGTTTCATACACCTTCAATTTAGATATTTTATATTTTTAATTTCACATATTTACATAATTATGATTATTTTCACCCACCAATTACTCTCTCCCTGTGACACCCACTAAGCTCCTTCTTCTCAACTAATCCCTTTCTCTCTTCTTTCTCTTTCTTTCTTCTTTCTTTCCTTCTGTCTTTCTTCTTTTCTTTCTTTCTTTCTCTCTTTCTTCTCTCCCTTTCCTTCCTTTCTGTGACCCTTCGAGTGAAACTGGGATAGCTTGCATGAGCTTAGTTTGGGGGTTACTACTAAAGAATGGGCAACTTAGCAGCGGCTATCCAAGAGAAGAACATGACTCTCGCTTCACCAGCACCCATTACTGCCTGCTGATTGCTACGCTGGGAGGAGTGGTCTCTCATGAGCCCCTCCCCTGTCCATTATGGAATGTTAAAGGCTCAGCCTTGTGCAGGAACCACAGCTGCTGGGAGTCCATGAGTGTATTGTCTATGGAGTGTCCAGAAGTCAGCACGCCTCCCTCTCCTCCCATCCTCACAGTCATCTTGACCCTTCCTTACCACAACGTTTCCTGGGCAATAGAGTGGGTGGTGTCAATGGAGATCTCATTTAGGGATGAGCACACAATAGTCACTTATTCTCAGCACTTCCTCTAGTATTCTCTACATCAATCTTTGCCCATCATAGAGAGAAACTTCTTTGTTTGAGGATATAATTACCAAGTAGGTTAGCATGGCTGTAAAGATGCTTTAGCAATTAAGGTGCCTGTCTGCAAAGCCAAAGGATCCAGGTTCGATTTCCCAGGACGCACATATGCCAGATGCACAAGGTGGTGCATGTATCTGGAGTTCCTTTGTAGTGGTTGAAGGCCCTGGTATGCCCATTCTCTCTCTCTCTCTCCCTCTTTCATTATCTCTCTCTCAAATAAATAAAAATAAAGTTAAATTAAGAAAGAAATCAGCTTAACAACATATCTATTTAGTAAAACTAGTAGATGTTCTCTTAGGGCCTATGCACTCCCCAATCAAAGTCTTTTGACCGGGTTTATAGGCCTAGGCATGAATACCCTTCTCTGTAGTATGGCTCAAATCCAACCAGAAAGTGGCTGGTTATTCCCATTTCAGCATACTACTCTTGCACGAGTGGGCAAATCTTTCCTGTCAAGTTGGTCCATTCCAGGTGTGCCTGTTTACCTCAGATTAATCTCTTCTCTTCCCCATTGATACTGAACAAATTGCTCAGTAGCTATTTATTTCTCATATGAGCATGGCTTTTTATGTATTTGAGAAAGAGGAGAGAGAGAGAGAGAGAGAGGGAGATATTTTGGTATTATGGCTTAGTTAAAAGATCTCAGACTATGAGAATGTTTGAACATCATTAGGATTGATCAAAACTATGGGGACTTTTAAAGTTGGACTGAATAGATTACATTTTACATAATGGATGGTTATCAATTTATGGGGCTAGGGGCAGGATGTGGTGGCTTGATTCAGGTGTCCCCCATAAACTTAGGTATTCTGAATGCTAGGTTCTCAGCTGATGGAGATTTTGGAATTAACGCCTCCTGGAGGCAGTGCATTGCTGGGGGCAGATTTATGTGTATTATAGCCAGTTTCCCCTTGCCAGGGTTTGGCACACTCTGTCGCTGTTGTCCATCTGATGTTGTCCAGGAGGTGATGTCTATTCTGTGCTCATGCCATTGTCTCCCCTGACATGATGGAGCTTCCCCTTGAACCGGTAAGCCAAAATAAACCCTTTTCCCCCACAAGCTGCTCTTGGTCGGGTGATTTCTGACAGCGATGTGAACCTTACCGAAACACCTCGTGTTTCAAAGATGGCAAATAAAACGTGCAGCTGGGCTTCTGGTGGGCTGGGGACAAGAGGAAGTCACCAGGGAATCAGGCAGGGTTTCCTGTGATGTCACTTCCTGCTGCACTCTGCAGTTGACTTCCTTGGCAAACAAACGGGACATTGTGATGTCAACAGACTTGTGGGCACAGAGCCTCCTCACTAAAGATTTGTTCAGTGCCCCATAGGGCTGACCTGTAGGCATGTTGGCAAGGCGTGCCAGGCTGATAGGGCAAAACTCAGAGCCCAGTGAGAAAAAAGACAGAAAGAAGAAAGGAAAGAAGAAATGGTGTTGGGGGAGGCGCAGTGAGTTTGTAACAGGAATGGGAAAAGCTTGATGAAGGAGTTGGGCTTAAGTGGGTCCTCCTAGGAAGGAGCTGTGGATCTGGGGGCCCCAGTGATGCAATGGATTCATCTTGGGGTTTCCCATACTTGTATAGGCAGGGTGCCCTCAGTACCAACTGGGAGATCCTGTCTCCTCTGTGTTCTCAGGCCTGGTTGGCCTTACCTTGTTCTGTTCCCCGTGTTTGCACGTCTTTGGCATGGGAGACAGAGGCGAGGGGAGTGGGGAGTGGGATAATGTGAGTCAGGTCCTGATGGAAAGCACTGCAGGGTGACGATCACCACTGTGGTCCTGAAGTGAGCTCCCAAGCTTTCTGGTGTTTCCAGCACGGACTGATTGGGATGGGAGGGCATGAGAGGTGTCATGGTTGTCACATGAGAGGGTCTTGGGATATGTGGACCTGGACACTGTCAGAGAATGTTCTCAGTGCAATGCTCCCCTGGTTTTGGCAGTAGATTTTCCATAGGAGTACATTGTACGGGGACTGTATTCCTGCGGCTGTGGCATTTCCTGAGCTGAAATCCTTACGAATGCTGGGTAGAGACTGAGGCTGACTCGAGACATGAAACCTCACACGCTTGCCTCTACCATATCCACCACCCCTCCAGGATAATTCACCAGTTCTCCCTGGCACACATCAGGGTGGGGTGTGCAAGCATGGCTTTTACCTAGGGGAAATTAGGTTTGCATAATTCCTATTCACCAAGGATTAGCAAAAGGGAGTGGTCAGGGCGGTATAGACAGAAGATGGGTGTCATGTCCTTGCAGGCCTGAGTCTACTTGGGGGATATGTTCCATATCTTGGGAGTGAGTCAGCCATGTGATCATGATGAATTGGTTGCTGGAAGTTCCACTGATCCCAGGACAGATCTCCAAGGGTTAGCTGAGGTGGACGTATTCACAGGACCACAGCTTACACATGGAAGGCAGCTGGGGGAAGTTCCTTCTCCCTGAATTCATGGACTGGATTCTCCAGAGAGATCTAGGTGGTTCCGGGCAGAGGCCGTGGCAGAAGCTTCCATCCTAGGAACAAAAGCACTGGGTTCCCTTCAGAAGCTTTTGGTTCTGAGGACAGCTGATGATGACCTGGTGTGGTCTAAGTAGTGAAACACCTAGGACTTTACCAGATCACATCAGCTGTGAGCTGGAAGCCCCCTCCAAGCCATCAACCCTGGGGAAGTTTGGGCAGGTCCTGAAGTTGTGGGACTGCACCAGGAACTGGCCGCAGGAGAAATTGGACACGTGTTATGGGATCCAGTTTGGGGAAGCTGCCCTGCTCTTTGGGGGGCATGTTGTGTTTCAAGTGGATCCTCTTCCTCCTGTTTCTACTTGGGGCTCTGTATGGTCTGTTTTGTTCCCTGAGCCATGTCTACAAACAGCTGACAGTAAGCACGTCCGTCAGTTCAGAGCAGGCCGAGTTTAAGTCAAAATAGTTCATTGACTGAGCTGTAAAAGTCTAGTTTGGATGGGAGTAGTGGTTCTTAGGGTCCTTGTCCAGGAATAGGTGACCTGGACCAAGGTGAGCACTCTATGAAAGAGGGTGTGGTCAACAGGAGCAGAAATAAGCTAAAAGTTCAGAAGGGTTCAGGCACAGTGACAAAGCTGTTGAATATAAATTCACTTATGTTTACCTGCTCACAGGGCACACTCCGGCGTCTTCATCCCCACCGCCCCTGCTCACTGAGCAGCAGGGGACAGCGTCTCCATCGCCCCTGTGCACTGAGCAGCAGGGTAAAGTGTCTCCATCACCCCTGTGCACTGAGCAGCAGGGTAAAGTGTCTCCATCACCCCTGTGCACTGAGCAGCAGGGTAAAGTGTCTCCATCACCCCTGTGCACTGAGCAGCAGGGTAAAGTGTCTCCATCACTCCTGTGCACTGAGCAGCAGGGTAAAGTGTCTCCATCACCCCTGTGCACTGAGCAGCAGGGGAAAGTGTCTCCATCACCCCTGTGCACTGAGAAGCAGGGGACAGTGTCTCCATCACCCCTGTGCACTGAGCAGCACAGGACAGCATCTCCATCATCCCTGTGCACTGAGCAGCAGCGGACAGTGTCTCCACCACTCTTGCACACTGAGCAGCAGCGGACAGCTGCTCTGTTACCCGTGTGCACTGAGCATCAGGTGAATGACAAACTGGACCATGGCTCTGTTCAGGAGGCTCCAGAGAGGAATGAAGTGTGCAAGTGCCTGGCTGTCTCCACCAACGACGCATTGTTGGACAAAAGGTACTTGTGCCCAGCTCCCTGGTGAATTCTCCTGATTCCACTATGTCTCCTCAGTCACTTCTCAAGAGGTTGCAAATCCTCACTGTCCCCCGGGCTAAACCTCCTGTCAGCAAATGCTTCTTAGAAGCAGAACCTAGGGGTGTAGTTGGTAGGAGACTGGCTAGTTCTGCTTTCCTCCTGTTGAACATCGGAGGCTGAGTCCTGAATCACACACATGGACGAAGGTACACTGAGTCTACCCATCATGCACCTGGAGCTGTTCTGCCACATGATGGCTTCCATGGGAAGTGGGCTTCCTGAGAGTTTTTGGCAGGAAATTTGTGTTGAGTCTTTGTACTCTCTGGATGCTGTCCATGGGTTTCCTGTGGAAAGTACTCACTGGGGAGGAGGACTTGGGCACTTTTCAAGTGGAACGCGGCCAGCTGTCTGTGCTGCAGGACTTCTCAGCACCTGCTCTGCTGTGTTGTGTCCCTGGCCTCCACTGAGGGGCCAAGGTTCAGGTTCCCAATCTCCAGTCCTCGGGGAATAAACAGCCCTGTTCTTGTGAATCAGCACCCACGCAGGATCGTGTTCTCTCTCTCTCACACACACACAGAGTTGGAAACACTCCTGGGGGTGGCATGCTCCCATTTGCATGGTAGCTGTGTCCACGTTGCTTGCTGCCAGGATGTCTGAGCTAGCCTCATGACCATGGGCAGTGCCCACATGGAAAGGGCATACTGTGACTCAGGAAATGAGGTAATGGACACCAAACTTTCATTAAGGCCACCATCATTTTTCCTGTGGCATTGCTGCCATCTCTTTGAGGAAGAAGAAGTGTAACTTGACCACTGGACAAGTGTCCTTTCCTACCTCGTGCAGATGACAGAATAAAGTCCTTGCCTGTCACTTGATGAAGGCTGAGGGACATACCCAGTTCATGGCACTAGTCCTTTGAGAGGGGATATTCCCTTGTTGCTGGGACAATGGCATCAGGAGACACTTCATGCTTGTTTGTCAGGCACAAGGGTGCCTTCAAGAGGTAGCTGCTGGACAGATGACTTCGCAGGTCCCCTCCCCTTCTACATCTATGCTGCCTACTTTCCCCCAGGTTGACCAAGACCTCGGACCAAAGCCAGGATGTTGACTCTGACGAGGAACTTGAGGAGCTCCAGTTCACAACCGAGAATGTGAACGAGGAAGACACAGAGGTCCAGGACCAGGTAAGCTGTCACGTAGCCAATGAGGTGAACACGGGGTGGTGCAGGTGTCCACGTGGTCTGTGAGGAATGCACAGCAAGGCCAGGAATCTTAGCATGACCAGTGCAACCTGGATGCTCGAACCACATTGCTCTGTGCCACGCACGAGGCAGGGGTGAAGGGTATGTGAGAGAGCAGGGTGACCAGGGGCCTTTCTATACTCGTGGTGCCTCTTATGTCCAGGCAGAGCTGAGGGTGTGGGGAAAGTGGAGAGTTAGAGGCCTGGTGCTAGAAGAGGTGACCCTTCCTGGTCACTTAACTCTCATCTGTCACAATTTCTGCCTCTGTTTCCTCACCTGCAAAATGAATTGATCATTTCATGGTGGTTGTGATCACCAAGTGATGCAAGCCAAAAATGTGCTGAGGGGCTGGAGAGATGACTTGGCAGTAAAGAAGGTTTCCTGGGAAACCTGAGGACCTGTATTTGACCCCACAGGTACCATTTACAGCCAGATGCACAAGGGGACGCATCTGCAAGGTCCCACATGCATACAAGGTGGCACAATCCTCTGGAGATAGATGACAATGGCTAGAGGCCCCTGGCAAGCCAATCCCACCCCCCTCTCATTATCACACTCTCTCATAAAAAAAAAAAAAGGCCAGTCTCTTGGGCTTGCATGAAGAAAAAAAAATCATGGGGAGCATTTTCTTCTCAGAAAGATAAAATAATATGCCTGAGTGGCACTGGCGTTCAGCCCAGGTTTGTATTGTATCACAAAAAATCACATGTATTACCTACAGTCATACATAGCCTACGGTGTGAAAATGCTGGGAACCCCATAGAGGACGCCTTGGGCACTCATGAACTTTGTGTCTCCTTCAAGGCTCTGCCCAAACTCTAATATGTAGAAAGAAAGAATTTTTTTTTAGAGGTCTCACTCTAGCCCAGGCTGACATGGAATTCACTCTGTATTCTCAGGGTGACTTCGAACTCATGGCAATCCTCCTACCTATGCCTCCTGAGTGCTTGGATTAAAGGCGTGTGTGCCACCATGCCTGGAAAAGCTTTTTTTTTTTTTTTTAAATTATTCATTTATTTGCAATCAGAAAGAGACAGAGAGAAAAGAGACCGAGAAAGAATGGGCACACTAGGTCCTCTAGCACTGAAAATGAACTCCTGATGCCTGTGTCACTTTGTGCACCTGGTTTTACATGGGCAGTGGGAAATTGAACCCAAGTCCTTAGGCCTTGTAGGCAAGCACCCTTATTGCTGTGCCATCTCTCCTGTCCTGAAAGGGTGCTTTTTTTTTTTTTTTTTTTTTTTTTTTTTTTCCATAGTGTTTGGTAACCTCCGTTTACCTGGCTCTCTCTTCCAGAGGGAAATCACCCAGGAGGATATACGTGAACTGCAGTACCTGTGTAAGATGGTGCGCATGTCGGTGAAGGAAGCCCTCCAGCAGGCGGAGCTGGCCAAATGTGAACTGGATGAGACCTGTGAGGAGCATGAGAAGCTCAAGGCAGCGGTAGAAAGAGTGCGGTATGGACACTCTGTTCAGGGCATCGGCTGCATCACCCCACGGTGCACTGTGGTCTTCTGGGAGGGTCACAGTCATTGGTCACATGTCTATCTGATGCAGTAAGGACTGTGGCTCCTTTCTTCCTTGCCCATAGCTGACACCTTCCCTGTTCTCTTGGCTTTTGTGTGTGTGTGTGTGGTTTTTTTTTTTTTTTTTTTTTTTTGAGGTAGGGTCTCACTCTAGCCCAGGCTGACCTGGAATTCACTCTGTAGTCTCAGGGTGGCCTTGAACTCACGGCGATCCTCCTACTTCTGCCTCCTGAGTGCTGGGATTAAAGGCGTGCACCACCACGCCTGGATACTCTTGGCTTTTGATCAAGGGGAGTCGCATGGATGAGTATGACAGGGTCTCTGAAGGCATGTTCTGAGGGACTTGATAGGGAATGCAAGGAGTGTGTAGGTGACATTTGGTTCTGGCAGAACCAGGGATGGCCTCAGTGGCGCAGGTGGTGGTATGGTGAGTAAACCTTTGAGAAGAACCAGGAAGACCACCTGTAGCCGAGCAGGAGAGGGGTCTCTGCCCCAGCAGGAGGGTCAGGAGGTGGAGCGAGACAGGCTCAGGTGTTCCATGCGGGGTATGAGTGAAGCACTGAGGAGCAATGGGTGTTTCCTGTCTTCTGCTCTGACACGCTTACCTGGGTCCTCCAGGGCAGGACCCTGCACTTGTCTCTTTTCAAGGTATGAGGATTTTGGAATTAAGTGGGGAATGAGAAGGTGCACTAGAAAGTCCTGAATGTGGGCAGTTAGGATAGACATATGTGGGAGCTGTAGCTCTGGGGAAAGTCAGGGAGAACGGGGCTTCATGTCCTCCGGCATCCACATCAGGGCAGTGAGGGTATTAAAGTGGGCCGTGCTCATGGGACTGGCAAGGGAAATCCAGAGTTAGCTGTGGTCATTGAGGCCTGAGGGATGTCCCCTGTCTGTTGTCACTCACAGTGTGCTGGCCGGGGGAGTGCCGTGGACTGCAGTCACTCTCTAATGCAGGTGGAGAGAAGGTGGATGTGCAGAGGTTTCTGGAAGAGGGAGGGCTGCAGGCTGTTCACTGCACACCATGGGCTCCTATCTCCAGTCTCCCTGCTTTCAGGGTGACCCTGCCCTCTAATTTCTCTCCCAGTATCCTGCTGGAAACAGTGAAGAAAGAGCGGGAACAGGCCTGGATTCAGCTGAAGGAATCCCGGCGACGTTGGGGCCTCTCTGAGCCTGAGAGCTCTCTCGACCAGGACTAGGCTCATGCCTGGACCATGGCATCCCTTCTCCCCTTCAGGTGAGACAGCCCGAGTGCACAGCCATGGCCTTGCTGCTATGTCCCTTCAGTCTCCTCCCTCTGCTCCTCTGTGCAATGAGTCACAGTGTCCTCTCCATCTTGACAGATAATTATACTCATTTTGTCAAACAGAAGATGTAGCAGGTTTTTAATGAATGCTTTAGAGTTGAGGCACTCATGACATGCCAAGGCACATGGGCAGAAAGGTTCTGTTCCCAGGCACCCATTTCATTCATTCCCCATCACTACTTCATTCCTTCCTTCACTCAATAGTCTTTTATTTCTTCTGTACTGCACTGTAAAGGTAGGAGCCATGACAGGCACTGGGCAAGCGCACCCGACCAGTCACACCAGTCAGCTGTCAGAATCGGGCCCTCGCTGACAGGAGGGACACAGACGGAGGCCAGGCTTCAGACACACAAGCAAGTGAATGACTAGGAACACGTCAAGAGTGAGTGTTCGTTCCCCAGGTCACTGTCACTATGGCCTGCAGGCTGCAGTCCCCTTGTTCTGCCATGTGGAAGGATGTGTCACGTGTCGGACATCTTCCCCTCCATCACTGCTCCTCCTAGAGGACCATTTAGACGTTGGTGGCCCTTAGTCTCGGAATGAAAACACAAAGTGCTGAGCTAAAAATTAGAAGTCGGCAGAGCCCAATACGTGTGGTTTTCTAACCCCCAACGTTTCTGGGAGTCTCTGTTACTACATCATTATGTTACAGTTCCACAGGTGATAGTGTGAGGAGCAGAGGGAGATGGTGTGCACACACGGAGGTCAAAGCCTTGTACCACCAGTAGTATAATTCTACACTGTCCGAGGGGTCACTTTTTCACAAAATCTCCTACATAGACACGGAGCAATCTCAGCTCCTGAAAATCACTTCTCTCTGGTAACCAGCTTTGATCTCAGGACACTTCACCACACCACGGGACCAGGGGTGGCACTGCAGAGGTGGCTCAGAGTAATAGCTAGGGCATTGTCCTTGGGTTCTGGGGGAACTAAGAGTGGAGCCCAACTCTGATGCTTGTCTCTTCTATGACCTGACACATACAGACTTGCCAGGATTTCACTTTCCTCACTAACCTAATGGGAATCCCACGACTCTCTAGTTGGGGCTGCTAGATAGCAGATCAGGAAGATTCCAGACTTGGTGTTCAGCAAGGGGGCTTGTGACACTGGTAGTGCTTGGGACATGTCACCTCACTGCGGGCCCACAGCAGCAGTGTTCACTGTCCCTCGGGGTTGGTCTCATTCAGTAGAAAGAGCTGTGTTGTCATCTGTCCCTTACTTTGCTACTGACACTAAAAGAGACCTTCACCTCCTACAAGCCCCCTTCCACACCTCACCCAAACTGTTTCCTCTTTGAAGACTCCTATTTCTGGACCCCTTTGATCTTGCCCTTCCCTGAGCCATACCTAAGTCCTCGGCGCCACACGTAATACTTGATTTCCCTATCATGCATTTTTGCTTCTTCTTACTGAAGTCTGAGACCAGAACTTGGACTTTTCTTTGATGCATGTCATGGGGCTTAAGTTACTCTGTGATTTTGTGGGGTCTTCTTTTGTTTTGTTGTTGTTACAGTGTCTCATATACCCCAGGCTGGGTTCAAAGTCCTATGTAGCTGAGGATGACCAATAGCTCTTAATCCTTCTGCTTCTACCTCTCTCATGCTAACTTTAAAGGCATTAGTCACCATGCCTCTTATTGCAGTCAGGTTTGTATTGCTGGCAGAAATCCCCCAACCAAGAGCAGCTTGAGGAAAAAAAAAAAAAAAAAAGAGGTTTATTTTGGCTTACAGGCTCAAGGGGGAAGCTCCATGATGGCAGGGAAAATGATAGCATGGGAAGAGGGTGCACATCACCCCCTGGCCAACATAAGGTGGACAATAGCAACAGGAAAGTGTGCCAAACACTGGTAAGGGGAAACTGGCTATAATACCCATAAGCCCACCCCCCAAAAATACAGTGCCTCAAGGAGGGGTTAATTCCCAAATCTCCATCAACTGGGAACCTAGCATTCAGAGCACCTAAGTTTATGGGGGATACCTGAATCAAACAATCACACCTCTTTACTATTTTGATTTTTGTTTTTGAGATTGATTCCTTAATGTACCTCACCTTGCCCCAAAATTTACTATGTAGCTCAGGCTGATCTCCAATTTATGCCCCTCTTCCTTCAGCCTCTCGAGTTCTGGGGTAACATGCTACCACTCCTGGCCTCCTATGATTAATGGACCCTAGTTCAGTTTACAGCTCCTGAGGAGCAGACAGAACCCGAAGTCACTATTCCCTGATTCCAGGTAGCTTCCCTGAGAGAGAAACTCACATGACGAGTGCAACCTGGTGGAGTGATGGAGTGCTTGTCCCGATAATGAGACCCCCATATACATCTGCTTACTCCATTTACCCACTCTTCATGAACATTTCTCACTGTGATCATTCCATTTCTGTTATTCCTTGGGGTTGTGGAGATTTGTTAGGTTTTGATGCTGGGAGTCAAACCCATGAGCCTTGAGCCTGCTTGACAAGTGCCATTTTTTTTTTTTTTTTTAGCAAGCACTGTAGTTTTGTGGTGTCATTTAGTTTACCCTATTCTTTCTGTGAATGGGCCAGCCATGGCTTCATCTAGCCAGCGTTCCATCAAAAGCTGATTCCAGGTCTGATTGCTTTGCCTTCTTTGACAGCCCTCCTGACAACTTGAACTTCTACACTCCATAATCAAGACCCTAGTCGAAAAATATGCCCACTCCCATCTTCAACCCAACAAAGCCAGAAGTAAAAACATCAGTGTCTCCCCTGGTGCCTGAGGAAGCTTCCCCCAGATGAGGCCAGAACAATCGAAGGATCCACGAGCCTGCTGCTCAAGACACATCAATGTAGAGGAGGGCCTGGATGACATATCCCAGTTTTGCTCACAGGCCAATATTCGGGTTGCTGTCCAACAGTTCAGCAGTCTGAGTTGGCCCTCGGCCCTCTGTGGTTTGTAGAAAATCTGAATCATGGAAGATTCTGATGATGGCACACTTATATCCAGACAGACCATACCAAAAAAAAAAAAAAAAAAAAAACCCTCACAGGACTCTTTATCCGGTGCGAGGCTGTATCTGACTGCATGACCTGGTGTTGTCTTGCACATGCAAGGCTGAAGAAACCCAACTATTGAAAAGATGGCAAGTTGTTCAATCATCTTCATATTGCGTGTTTGTTCTTTCATAAGGAAAATGACCAGGGAATGTCCAATTTTATGTCCTGGTGTGAAGTGGTCAATTCTGAGTAAGGATCCTTAAGTCACATGTGGAGTCTTTGCACAGGCAGTGCTCCCCATGTAACTTGAAGGAGCACACAGGCTATGTTGGTTCAACAAGTCAGGAATGCTTTATTACCTGCACAGCCTGCTACAGATTTATTCTTTGCAAATCAAAGATGAAATGCTGTGGCCATATGCCAACTGGGATTGATATTCATCTAGAATAGTCCCTTAGTGTTTCCCAGAGACTCTGCAAGCTGCAGTCCTTGCCCATGGAGAAGCTTGTGGGTTCCAAAAGCTAACAAGTCCTCAGAGAGGGAGACTTTAGACAACTTCTTGTTGGTCATCATCTATGTTGAGTGTTATTTGCTAATGTATAATAAAATGAATGGGCCCTCCAGGGCCTCCTGACACTGCAAACGAACACCAGACAGCATGTGCCACCTTGTGCCTCTAGTTTATGTGGGTTCTGGGGAATTGAACCTGGGTCCTTAAGCTTCACCGGCAAGCATCTTAACTGCTAAGCCATCTCTCCATCCCAGTTTTCTTTTTATGTCCTGCTTTATTGTGTCAGGTTCTTGTGTAGCCCATGTTGTCCTGGAACTCTGTAGTTGATGATGACCTTGAACGTGTGTTAGCCTGTCTCAACCCCTTCCACCCTATCCTGGGATTAAAAGTGTGTGTTACCATGTATGTTTTCTTGATGCTGAGGGTCAGTTCCATGGCTTTGGGCATACAAGACAAACAGTCTACCCAGTTGAGATACATGTCCACCATGTTTTCTTATTTTCTTGAAAAAAAAAAAAAAGGCCCCTACTGTATAGCTCATGCCAGCCTGGACCTCATGTAGCTCAGCCTGGTTTCAAGTGCTAGGCTTATTGTGAGGTTTCAGCACATCTCATTTAATTTGGTGTTAAAGGAGAATATGCAAGCTGCTAGCTGCATGGTGGCACATGCCTGTAATCCCAGCCCTGGGAGGTTGGTACAAAAGTATCAACAAAAGTCCAAGGAAAGCCTCAACTACTTAAGAGTTGGGGGCCAGCATAGACTGTATGGGACCTTGTTTCAAAAAATAAAATTTCCCATCTATGAAACTCCATCCACAGGCAAAATAGTAGTAGGTTTCCATATGGTTTTCTTGGTAATTTTTTAATGAGAGAAAGAGAGAGAGAGAGAGAGAGAGAGTTGGTACACCAGGGCCTCCTGCCACTGCAGTCAAACTCCAGACACATATGCTACCATGTGCACAGTGCAACCTTGCACTCTTGTGTCACCTTGTGCATGCGGCTTATGTGGGACCTGGAGAGTTGAACATGGGTCCTTAGGGTTTACAGGCAAGTGCCTTAGCCACTAAGCCATTTCTCCAGCCCTCCCCCTCCATATAGCTTTTCAAATGTCTTTACTTTGGTTAATCCTCTACCCTGTTCCTCCTTTCCCATATCATCTTGCCCCCATTCCTACCTAACTGCATCCCCACATGCCATTCCTCCCTTTATTTTTGTATTTATTTAATTTTTTTTTTTGCTGGAGTATTTTGAAGCAATTTCAGACATCACCTGTAAATCTTTCACAGATTTCATTATCAGATAGGACATTAAGAAGATGACAACATTCCACAATATTATGACCTAGCTTGATATACTGCCTTTCCTATGAACTAAATTTTTGTAGGTCTCCGGTCATTAGTCATCTCCAGCAATCTGTTTCTTTCCACGTCATTGTTGTTAGTTTTGAGGTGAGCTCTTACTATACAACCAAGGTTGACCTTGTGTTTGCCGCACAGCTCTGGTTGGCTTGGGCTTGCAATCCTCCTGCCTCAGCCTTCTGAGTGCTGGGATTACAGGTGTGCAGACACCACACCCAACTCTCGTGTGTTCTTATTCCTCAGGGCTTCCTTACCATAGGCCTCTACCTGGGGAGACAAGGGCTTGAGAGAGGAGTTGTCTATCCCTTGGACATGGGTGATATGCGGTAGGGATTTACCTCCCAATTTTCTTGGCATGACTACCAAACAAGGAGTGTGCAGACATTCTGGCAGATGGAATGGTAGATAAGGCATGGCAGAGATTGCAGTGTGCTTATGTGAGTACCAGGCGAGCAGCAACTTGTCAAAATTGTCCTGGAGAGTTCCTAACTGCTTGTGATTTATAGCCTAGCATTCTCCTACAAGTTTGTAATAATACTTTGAGAGCTATTAAGCTTTGATTTAAGATGGTACCATTTGGGGCTGGAGAGATGGCTTAGTGGTCAAGACGTTTGCCCTGGAAAGCCAAAGGATCCCAGGTCGATTCTCCAGGACCCACATAAGCCAGATGCACAAGGAGGCACACGCATCTGGAATTTGTTTTCAGTGGCTAGAGGCCCTGGCACGGCCATTCTCTCCCTTTCTTTCTCTCACTCTGTCTGTCTCTTAAATAAATAAAATATACTAAAATGTTTTTGTTTTTAATGGTACCATTTGCACCTGGGTGGGAAGATATTTTCTTCTTGGGAGGCTTATTAGCAATTACAAATGTAAATCTATGCATACTTTCTTTTGGTACATTATCTTGGGAAAAATTACACCAAGAAATTATTAACGTGCATGTAAACAACAGTTAAAACTCCCAGGGGATAAATGACTCGTTGAATATCTTTACATAGTTTAAGGCACTCACCAGTATCACTTGAGGGTGGCAGGGATGGAGAAAGAATTTTAAAGTAATAATTAGCCCTGTTGAATTATCTAAAAAAAAAAAAAAAACTTGATCAGTGAGTGACTCCATATTCTATCAGAAGAGCAGCTAAGGCTGTGGGTCATAGAAGTCCCGGCAGTACGATGGAGGCCAAGACTCTTGATTCTTCCTGCGGTGACCCATATACTTCAACAAGGAGGGGCCCTCATAGAATGTATACTGTCAACACTTCCTTGTATGAGAAGTGGGTGTCCAGTTGTTTGTTTACTTGGCTTGAATCAAATATTTGTCATCATTTCAAGAACTATTATTATTTTATTTTATTTTATTTTATTTTTTTTTGAGGTAGGGTCTTACTGTAGACCAAGCTGACCTGGAATTCACTATGTAATCTCAGGCTGGGCCTCAGACTCACAGCTATCCTCCTACCTTGGCCTTCTGAGTGCTGGTATTAAAGACGTGTGCCACCACACCCTGACTCCAGAATTATAATTTTTAAAAATATATTTATTCATTTGCACACAGAGTCAGAGAATAGAGGGGGGGGGGTTGGAGAGCATGAGGCAGTGAGGGAGAACGAATTGGGTCGCCAGGATCTTGGCCACTGCAAATGAACTCCAGATACAAGTGCTACTTTGTGCATCTGGCCTTACTGAGGAACCGAACGTAGGTCATTAGGCTTTGCAGGTAAGTGCCTTAACCACTGAGCCTCTCTCCAGCCCTCAAGAATTATTTTTATTTTCCTTTTATCACCAGACATACTGAGTAATATAGTCTAATTTCTTCCTTGTTTGGGGATTTTTTTCCCCCCTTGGCATAGGCTCTCACTATGTAGCTTAGATTGGTCTTGAACTTGCCATCCTCTTGTCTCAAACTTCCAAGTCATGGGATTGCAGGAGCATCCCACCATGCCTGGTTTACACTAATTTCTAACACTAGCTATTGTTGTGGGTGAAAATTATCAAAGCAAATGAATTCACCAATTATATGTCCCTGGGTACTCGTTAGTGTGGGAAGATCCACTCTGGATTTGGGAGGTACAGCTAGGGGAACAGATATGAGAGGAAAGAATCAGAGGAGCTGAAGTGCAAGCTCTTAGTTTACAGAGGAGGAGAACCGTTCGACAGTTCGTTGCCTGGAGAGAACAAGGCAGACTTGCCTGGGTAGGTAAGAGCTGGATTTTCAGTCCCAGAGAGGAGCCTGGCACACAGCAAGAGGAGCTTCAGTGCCTATAGCGGTTACCTTCTCATTGCTGTGGCAGAACATCTGAGCAGAAGCAGTTTACAGAAGGGAAGAGTTTTACTTTGGCTTAAAGTTTTGAGGGGAAGTTTCATCAATGTGTTGCAGAAAAATAAAACAACAACTTGGGTTTGAGTCAGCGAGAGAAACCATGCGTTACTTGGAAAGATAACTCAATAGTTATTTACTCCTTAGGGCCCAGAGGGGTTTAGCACTAGCACTCCAAGCTCTGGACCCTGAGCTCTGATGGCTCAGAGATTTTATAGGTCATGTGGCATGCAGTTTGACGTCACCTTGAGTTCTTCACATTATTGGTGGGTTGAACCTCTGGGTTATGTCACTGGCAATGACAAGCAGAAAGTTATAGAAGCTCAGGGGAGTTTGCCTATGGCTGCACTAACTGGGTAACATGTTACAAGTAGAACGCAGCTGCATGGATTGGGAGGAGAGTCAGGGTCATGCTGCCTCCCTGGTAAAGCCTTGCACAATAGAAATTAGAGTAGGATATGGCCTGGGGACAAAGGGCTCCAGAGCATCATCTGGGGCTGGTTTCTCTGTTGAATTTCTTCCACCACAATGGCAGGGAAAGATAACAGGAGCAGACAGCTAGCTGAGGATCACATCTTCACAGTAGCAGGAAGGAAGCAGTCTGAGTACTCGCTCAGAGCCAGGCTATATTACCCCAAAGCCAGCCCAAGTGACACACCACATCTAGAAAGGCTCCACCTCCCAAAGGCCCCACCACTGTCCCCAAATTGCCTCCAGCTGGGAACCAGGCATTCAAAACACGTGAGTCTATGAGGGACGTTTCATTCAAACACCACAATGTCCCATATGTGTGGAGTTAGAACAAGCAGTAAAAGACAGCCAAGGACTAGCAGAAAGAAGAGAGAGAGATAGAGAGATTTGGATAGAGAACAAAAAAGAAAAAAGTTCTTAATTGATTACCATACCTGTAAGAGAAAAAAAAAAATGATTCAGTTAGTAAGAAAGAATACACAGGGAACTGGTCATTCTCACACAGATCTTTCTAGATAGCAGAACTTTGGTGGAGGTGCACAGCTTGACCTGGTCCCACACTCAGCTACCTCAGGGGGTCTGAAATCACACAGGACATACCCCTCCTGGCTAAGAGCCACCCCCCCCCCCTTGGGACCAGCAGACATTGCCCATGTTTCTCTAGGTCTTGCACACATCTCCTCTTCGGTTATCACTGTCTGGTCCATCTTCCTGACTAGTTAGAAGAAGAAAGGATTCAGTGGAGGGGGATTAGGAGGGTGAAGAGAAAGAAGGGTGGTGGAAGGGAATCATCATCATGGAATACTGTCTATATATATGCATGGATGTTGTCAATAAAAAGTTTTTTTTTTAAAAGACCAGAAATAAACATTCACATGACAGAAACTCTTCACTCTGTTTTGTGTATCTGAAAGACATTGTCATTCTCAACATAAGCCTTATGTTTTTGGCTTTGAACAATTTTTGAGGAGCAGAACAATTAAAAAGTAAAATTATTCCTTGGCTGTAGAAATGGCTCAGTAGTTAAAGGCACTGGCTTACAAAGCTTGCCTGTCGTGGTTCAATTCCCCATTACTCATGTAAAGCCAGATGCGCAAAGTGGCTCATGCATCTAGAGTTTGTTTGCAGTGCAAGAGGTCCTGTCTTGCTGGTGCACTCTCTTTCTCTCCCTCTCTTTCTTTCTTGCTCTCTCTCTCTCTTTGCTTTAAAATGATGAAATAAATAAACAATCATACATGAATAAAAGTAAGAGTCCTCCTGAGAAGACCAGTGCCCCGGAGGCCTCTCTGATGCTCTCAGGATTGGGATGGACAGGACCAGGATAAATTTAACTCTGCAGGGCAGTGGACAGACCTCAGCATCTCCAGAGTAAACCTGCTTGAGGTCTGCATAGAGGACAAGACAAGCGTAGAGGCAGTATGGGGCTGCATTTGCGGTGAACCTTTGGTATTTCTATGACCAGGGGAAGATTTCCACTCCCAGGGCAGGAGAAAGAACCCATGAGTTCTGTCCTCGGTGAGGCAGCTCGCTTCACTGTCTCCTGCTCCAGAACACCACTGAGGAGATGCTTTGAACTCAGTGTGAAATGTTGCCTTTTGAATGTGCCCTAGACCACATTGTCCCATGGCTTCTGTTTTTTGTTTTTCCAGGTTAACAGAATTAACTTTTAAGGAGTGCTTCTGCATTTGCATTTTTTTAAGGGTATTAGTAGGAGATGAAGCCCGTCCAATGTTAGCTTATGAAGCATTGGCGCTAGACCAACCCCTTCATCAAAGAATCCACGTCCCAGGAGAGCAGTTTTGCCGACGATACCCACGATCGCCGCTAGGTGGCAGAGGTGAGAAGGACCCGGGTCAGTTTTCTCTGCAGTGTGGTTTCTGCTGCCCTAAACGCAGCCGCGCGCTTGCATTTTTCCGAGCTGTTTACATGCTGTAATTGCCTTAATTACTCGTTGCCAGCTATCTGTGTGGATAGTACCAAAGCTGCGTCTCTCTCTCCGTACAAGCTGACCTCGGTTGCGGTGCAGCTGTTCCAGAAGGGAGATGGAAGTCACTAGGGGCTCCTTTTTATATTCTTGGTATTTCCAAATGTCTGCAGTGATGAGCATTTGCTTGAAGGAGGAGGATTAAAACAGGGAGGAGTCCTTTCTCCACCAGGAAAGCGCAACAGCTCATGGGATCTTTCTTAGCCTGCCCGAGTTCACCTCTGATCTAGTTTTTTTGTTTTTTAAAAAAGATATTTATTTATTTATTTATTTATGACAGAGAGATGGAGAGAAAGAGAGGGAGGGAGAGTGAGAATGGGTGCGCCAGGGGCCTCTAACCACTGCAAAAGAACAAACTCCAGACGTTTGCCCCACCACGTGCATCTGGCTTACTGTGACCCAGAGCCCCGAACCTGGGTCTTCAGGCTTTGCAGGCAAGCGCCTTAACCGCTAAGCCATCCCTCCAGCTCCGATCTACATTCTTTGCTCTTCCCAAAGGACCCCTGTGGCCTCTGCTGGACCCGGGGTGAGAAACTGGCTGCTCGGCTGCTGAGGTGTTTAACACACGAGCCTATGGGAGGACCCTTCCTGTGCAGGTCATAGATACTGCCTCTGGCTACCCAGCGCCAGGTCCACTAAATCTGGGGCCGGAGGCGGCAGACGCACACTCACACGGTGGCTTTTTGTCCTCTACTTGAGGGTTCTTCTTTCCTCTAGCCTGGCCTTCTCAGAGACCTGATCCAGCCCCGTGGGCATCAACAACACAACAGACAGTAGGGTCCAGAAGTCCAAAAAGAGGAATAGACTGATGGCAGAAGCACTTATCAGATTTTTATGCAATAAGGTGGGGGGCAGGCCAAGGCACTATACATCATCTGTGGTTAACACCTCTTGGCCCTGTTACTCATCTCCTTGGATTGCTACAGATTCCTCTTTTCTTGAGTTTTTGAGGTAGGACCTGGAAGTCACTATGTAGTTTTAGGGTCCCCTGGAACTCATAGTTGCCCTCCTTCCTCTCTCTGCCTCCCAAGCAGATTAAAAGCATGGGCCACCATCCCTGGCTGGTACAGAATCTTAAAGGTAGAATTGTTAGAATAAGCTATCATTATCTGTCGGCTCTGAGATATGAACTTTCAGAATTTAATTTATTTTTTGAAACATATTTTATTTATTTATTAGACATTAATTTGTTTCTTGAAAAACATTTTATATTTATTTATTTGTGAGGAGAGAGAGATGGTGAGTATGGGCACAGTAAGATCTTTGGTCCCTGCAAACAAACTCCAGATGCATACGTCTCTTTGTGCATCTGGCTTCATGTGGGTACTGGGCAATTGAACCCTGACCAGCAGGCTTTGCAAGCAAGTGGCTTTAACTGCTGAGACATCTCCTACTTTCAGATTTTTTAAATTAATTTATTTATTTGAGAGAGGGAGAGAGAGAGGGAGAATGGGTGTGCCAGGGTCTCTAGCCACTGCGAACGAACTCCAGATGCATGCACTATCTTGTGCATCTGGCTTATGTGGGTCCTGGGGAATCAAACCTAGGTCTTTTGGCTTTGCAGGCAAGTGCCTTAACCGCTAAGCCATCTCTCCAGCCCAGTACTATCCTTTTGATGCAGTCCAAGACCCCACCCACAATTAAGGTGCTATATTTCCACTTCCATTAACCTAATCTAGAAAAATCCCTCATAGGTGATGCTAGGTGCCTGTCAAATTGACAGTCAATGTCAACCATCACAGATGGGGACATAGGACATGGTGCTGTCAGGTCCCAGCCGAGCAACAAGTGCCAGCAATGCCTGTCTTAGGAAGGCAGCTGGTGAGGTAGCTAAGGGCCTCAATTTTCTTTCTTTCTTTTTTTTTCCCCCACCCATAGTAAAGTAACGTTAAGTGTAGCAAATCACAAATTTGTTGGAAAGATCACTTGAGATATCCTCCTTCATGTATAGAGCCCTTAGCACGCAGCACACTCTAAAACGCTCCAGACATTATTTTCCTTAGCCATGAATGAGCATAATGTGGCCCGGCCGGTCAGCTTGAGGAAGCTGCTTCTCTCGCTTTCAGCTCAGTTCAAAGGCCACCGTGATTCTTGGAGTGCTTTAAGAAGAGTGAGTGCCACAGACTGCAGTGAGAACAGTGGCCGAGGATGCGACAGCGTTTCCTTTGAAGAAGATGAAGAGCCCTCGGGCAGCCTATCAGACCCACTCAATCTTAAGAAATCAGGAGCCAGTCATCTTGAAAAACATATTCCTGAGCACATATTGAGGCCAATTTTCCCACAAAGCATATTAACTTCTAGCACTTCGTAAAGGTTAAATTTGCCTGTGGATAACTGAGAAACCCCAGATAGCGGTGGTTTAAAAAGACTACGTTTGGGCCGGAGAGATGGCTTAGTAGTTGAGGCACTTACCTGTGAAGCCCAAGGACCCATGTTCAACTCTCCAGGTCCCACGTAAGCCAGATGCACAAGGTGACACAAGTGCGCAAGGTCACACATGTGCG
This sequence comes from Dipus sagitta, assembly GCA_036346955.1. Lineage (NCBI taxonomy): Eukaryota > Metazoa > Chordata > Mammalia > Rodentia > Dipodidae > Dipus > Dipus sagitta. Next base: position 14,181,971 of record CM070790.1, read on the forward strand.
CAAGGTGGCCCACGTGTCTGGAGTTTGATTACAGTGGCTGGAGGCCCTGGTGCACCAATTCTCTCTCTCTCTCTCATAAAAATGATTAAGTCTGTGTCTCTTATACTTTATGACCGTGGCCATGTTAAAAACCTTGGCGATAATCAGCAACTGACTCTTGCTGATTGGTCTGCTGTGCTAAGGGTGCTTGTCCTGTGGTGTGGGATGGCTGTTTAGGCTCTAGTCTTTATGTCTGAATCCCAGCACAAACAGGAACAGACTAAGAAGGATGGGCACCCTTCCATTGAAAATTCTTCTCCTGGGCTGGAGCGATGGCTTAGCGGTTAAGGTGTTTTCCTGCAAAGCCAAAGGATCCCGGTTCAACTCTCCAGGACCCACATAAGCCAGATGCACAAAGGGGCACATGCATCTGGAGTTCATTTGCAGTGGCTAGAGGCCCTGACACACCCATTGTCTTTCTCTCTCTCTCTCTGCCTCTTTCTTTCTTTCAAATAAATAAATAAAATATATTTAAAAAAATTCATCTCCTTTTTCTTTTCTTCATACTATTATTATTATTATTATTTTGGTTTTTCGAGGTAGTGTCTCACTCTATCCCAGGCTGACCTGGAATTCACTATGTAGTCTCAGGGTGGCCTTGAACTCACAGCGATCCTCCTACCTCTGCACCCCGAGTGCTGGCATTAAAGGTGAATGCCACCACGCCCAGCTTCAAAATTCTTTCCAAGATTCAACACTGACCAAAGTGCTGAGAATGAGTGAAGGGTGAGTGCTCAGTGCTAAATGAGACATCTTTCCCAAGTCCTCCAAGACTCAAGAATGTAAGAGCCAGAAGAAAGGGCGAGTACTTGGGAATGCTGTCCTCCAGACACAAAGTGACTGCTATGTATGACACTATTCATAGTGGCTGTTGATACTTCCATAAACGTGAGCTCATTAACATTTCACCGTGGGTGATGGAGAAGAATAAACAAAGTATAAAAATAGAAGAGGGTCTTCTTAGAAAGAAGTCCAGTTGAAGAGAGAAATAGCAAGGAGGGGAATACAAGAAGGTATTGTGAGGGGAATATGATCCGATTACATTATGTCCATGTATGAAAATGGTCAGTAAAAACATTTAAAAAAGCCAGGCGTGGTGATGCACGCCTTTAATCCCAGCACTTGGGAGGTTGAGGAAGGAGGATTGCTGTGAGTTTAAGACCAGCCTGACACAACATAGTGAATTCCAGGTCAGCCTGGGCTAGAGCAAGACCCTACCTTGGAAAACCAAAACACACCACCACCACCAACAAAAAGTTAAAATTACTTTCCCCAGAGCTTGCACATCAAACTTACTCTTATATTCCATTGTCTAGAACTTTGCCATGTGGTTGGAAAAGGCCTTTTCGATTCTCAAAAATTGAGGATTTAGGCTGGGGAGATGGCTCAGTGGTGAAAGGTGCTTCCTTGCAAAGCCTGCTGGCCCAGGTTTGGTTCCTTAGTACCCTGCACAAAACCAGATGCACAAAGTGGTGCATGTATCTGTTTGTAGTGGTAAGAGGCCCTGTCAATCTTGAGACTGAGAATGCAGTGAGCCCAGTGGCAGGGTCAGGTTCCCGCATTTGGGAGCTCCGCCTTCATCCCCTTCCTCCTGGCAATGGACTATGGGTGCCATTGAAGGTCATTCTTATAGTGCACCGGGAACTGGCCTTTTCTTTCTTGACTAACCACTAACTGGAAATCTTGGAGTATGTTTTAATGATGAACACCAGAATTAAGTAGCAAAATAAACGAAAAGAAAACAGGGGAGGTTTAAAGTTTATAAGACAGAAGAAAACTAACACTCACCACATCCTCCCTTTGTAAACTACTGGGAAGCGATAGAACTGCCCGCCTGGGTGAAGGACGTAGATCACGGGGATGAGCATGTCCTGCTCTGGCCCCTTCCTGTTATCTTTCTCTACTTCCTGGAAGCCATGTTGTAAGCCCTTCTGCCATGCCTTCCTCACTGTGTTGACAGAAGCCCTCTGAAACTGTGAGCCAAGATAAGTCTTCTCTCCCTTAAGTTTGTCAAGACTTGGTCCTAGTGATGTAGAAACAAGGAGCAGTACACTGCCTATGCAGGTCCTTGCACATCACAGGGCTAGCTTGGAGCTGGAGACTCCCTTCGCCTTGTAGGTGATGATTTACCCACTGCCTTCTAACTTCACTCTAGGTATCCAAAAACAAAGGAACGGATAAAGAGAAAAATATACATACACATAATTGAATTTTTTTCAGCCATAAAGGAGAAAGCTGTGTCATTTGTAGAAAAATGGATGGTATTGAAGATAATCATATTAAGAAAATTCATCCATTCTTAGAAAGACAAACATATGATTTCATTTATTTGTGCTCCTTGAATTTTATATAGATACATATGATCATGTATGTATACACAGCAGGAAAGTAGAAGTGAAACTTTGCAGGGGTGAAGAGGACTCACTGGAGCAGGGAGCAGTGGGAAAGGGGAGGGGAGATAGGTGTAGGGGAATATTCTCAATATACAATCTATATGTATTTGTACCAAAATTTAAGATAAAATAAAAATTTGAAGACATTTACTTACATTTTGGGAAGATTTATTTGAGAAACATTAACAGATAACAGAATGCTTTATTGGCTCTTTCACACCATAAAATAGGTAATAATCACACACATATTTTTGTATACTAAACACTCAAGGATACTAAGAGCATTCACACAGCCATAGCAATTGTGAGCATCACAAAGAAGTCGGTCAGAAGGGAAATCTGCACACTGCATCACTGAGGTGGCGATGCTGTGGGCCCACTTTACCACTGCACTATCCTGAACTCCCTTGAAGGACAACAAAGCAGTTTTAAAAAATATTTTATTTTTATTTACTTATTGGAGAGAGGGAAAAAGGCAGAGAGAGAGAGAGAGAGAGAGAGAGAGAGAGAGAGAGGGAGAGAGAGAGAGAGGGAGAGAATGGGTGCACCAGGGCCTTCAGCCACTGCAAACGAACTCCAGATGCATGTGCCACCTTGTGCATCTGGCTTACGTGGGTACTGTGGAATCGATCCTGGGTCCTTTGGCTTTTCAGGCAAGTGCCTTAACCACTAAGCAAGCAATCTGTCCAGTCCACAACAAAGTGTTTTAACAAGATTAAGTCAAACACTAGGCCCCTGGGACATGACAGCTTGTATTCCTATGACAGTCACAGCCATTAGTCTTTTGGGCTTCAGAAGAAGCTCATCTCCAATGTCCTCCACTGTAGCCAGAAGTTCTGAAATGGGGCATGGTGGCACACACGTTTAATTCTAGCCTTTGGGAGACTGGGAGGCCAAGGTATGAGGATCACCATGAATTTGAGGCCAGCAATTAGACTACATAGTGAATTCCAGGTCAGCCTGGGCTAGAGTGAGACCCTACCAAAAAAAAAAAAAAAAAAAAAAAAAAAAAAGAAAGAAAGAAAGAAAGAAAGAAAGAAAAGAAGTTCGATTTGGAATCCAATGGAACCAATGAGACAGCCAAATGGATCTCCCAGATCTCCCATCAGCAGATCTGTTAGATTATCAGAGATCAGTTGATTAGACAATCAGTAATGCTAGCTTCTTCAGGTGAATGCAACTTTAATTCATCAAAAGCTCCTGGAGAGGCTGAGAAGATGGATCACTGGGTAAGACCATCTGCTGTGCAAGTGTGAAAGGTAGTGTTCAATCCCCAGCACCCCCACAAAAGCTAGGGTTGACCACAAAAGCTTGGAACCTCCGTGATGAGGAGAGAGGAGACTGGAGGATTACTGGGGCTTGCTGATCAGCCAGTCCAACCAAAAACAAACAAACAAACAAACAAACAACAACAACAACAACCCTCCCCCCCCCAAAAAAACCCCAAAACCAGCAAGCTCCAAGTTCAATACAAGATTTTGTCTCAGGAAAATTAATCAGAGGAATAATAGAGAAACATACTTGATGTTTGTGCAGAAATATAGACACAGCATCTCACATACACACAACTCACACATACTACACATACATATCAAAAAAGGTTAATTAAAAATATCAGGGGCTAGAGAGATGGCTTAGCAGTTAAGGCATTTGCCTAAGAAGCCTAAGGACCCAGATCTGATTCCCCAGGACCCACATAAGCCAGATGCACAAGGTGGCGCATGCATCTGGAGTTCATTTATAGTGGCTGAATACTTTTGTGTGCCCATTCTCTCTCTCTCTCTCTCTCTCTTTCTGTCTCTCTTCTATTTTTCTCTCAAATAAATAAAATAACATGAATAAACACAAAACTTAAAAAAAATCAAAGCACTCCTATAATTCCACCAGTGGAAGAGAATTCCAATGAGGACTTAAACATTTTGCCATATAGCATAGCTGATCTCTTCCATAGAATCCAGTGTTCTACGCTTGTCATATATCCTTTTTTTTTTTTTAAATGGGAACTGTGGAGGCTGGAGAGTTGGCTCAGCTGTTAAAGGCACTTACTTGCAAAGCCTGATGGTCTGAGTTAGATTCCTTAGTACACACATAAAACCAGATGCACAAGGTGGTGCATGCATAGTCTGTAGTGGCAAGAGGCCCTGGCATACCTGTTCTCTTTTTCTCTTTCTCACTCTTCATCTCCATCCCTCTCTCTCCCCTTGCAAGTAAATAAATGAATAAATAAACACATAAAATAGGAACTGTAACTTTCAAGATTTTATTTTATTTTTAATTTGGGAGTGACAGACAGAAAGAGAGGTAGAGAGAGAGAGAATGAGTACATCAGTGCCTCCAGCCACTGCAAATGAACCCCAAATGCTGTACCCCCTTGTGCATCTGGCTTACGTGGGTCCTGGGGAATCAAACCTTGAACCAGAGTCCTTAGGCTTCACAGGCAAGTGCTTAACTGATAAGCCATCTCTCCAGCACTTATTTTCAGGATTTTACTTTCCAAGAGTTAAACTTTCAGGATTTTTAACCTTTTAGGATTTTAGACACTAAGGATTTTGGTCTTTTGAGATTTCATTATTCTGGGCATGGCATTCCATTCCATTCCATTTTGCATTGTCTAGGGTTTGTGGCTGGTCCCTGTGTTATTAGCCTTCTGTTGCTATGACAAAGTATCTGAGATGATCAACTTAAAGGAGTAAAGAGTTATTTTGGCTCACAGTTTCAGAGGCTTCAGTCCGTGGTAGCTTGGCCTGGTTTCTTTAAGCACTGGGGTGAGAGAGAACATCATGACAGAAGCAGGAAGCAGAGGAAATCTGCTAGGTCCCTATCACCAGGAAGCAGAGAGAGCACGCTGGCTTTTATAACAAAACTCCTAACCCTAAATCCAGGATGCAATAAATCCATAAATGTAGGAATCCATAAGTGAGATCAGAGCCTTCATGATTGAATTATCTTGCAAAGACCCCACCTCTCAACCTTAGCTTCTTGGTATGAGCAACTCTCTTATTGGATACATAGACTGATTGCATAGCTTGGCTATTGTGAATAAGCTTTGACTTGTAAATATCCCTGTGTTATGCTTACTGGAGTCCTTTGAGTGGTATGGCTGGGTTATATGGAAGATCTATTTCTAGTTTTTTGAAAAATATTTTATTATTTATTTGACAGAGAGAGAGAGAAAGAAAGAGGCAGATAGAGAAAGAGAGAATGGGCATACCAGGGCCTCTAGCCAATGCAAACGAACTCCAGATGTTTGTGCCCCTTGTGCATCTGGCTTAAGTGGGTACTAGGGAATCGAACCTGGATCCTTAGGCTTTGCAGGCAAGTGCCTTAACCAGTAACCTATCCCTCCAGCCCTATTTCTAGTTTTTTTTAATGCTTTTATTTATTTGCAATGAGGGAGGAAGAGAGAGGAAAGGAGAGAGAGAGAGAGAGAGAGAGAGAGAGAGAGAGAGAGAGAGAATGGATGCGCCATGGCTTCCAGCCACCAGAAACAAACTCCAGATGCATGTGCCATTTAGTGCATCTGGCTTTATGTAGGTACTGGTAAACCAAACCCAGGTCATTAGGCTTTTCAGGCAAGCGCCTTAGCCACTGAGCAATTTCTTCAGTGCCGATTTCTAGGTTTTATTTCTTTATTTATTGAGAAAACTCCATACTGATTTCCTCAGTTGCTGGACTAGTTTGTACTTCTAGCAGCCTTGCATGAGGGATCTCTCATTCGGGTCCTCACCTTGGCCTTTGTTTCACACTGCCTGTCATTCTGGGGTGAGATGGAAGCTCAGTGTAGTATCGATTTGTATTTCTCAAATGAATAGTGGGGTTGAGCATTTTTTTCATGCTTATTGGCCATTATTTTTTTAAAAAATATTTTTATTCTTATTTATTTGACAGAGAAAGAGGGAGAGTGAGAGAATGGGCACGCCAGGGCCTCCAACCACTGCAAATCAACTCCAGACACATGCGCCCCCTTGTGCAGCTGGCTAGTGTGGTTCCTGGGGAATCAAACCTGGGTCCTTTGGCTTTGCAGGCAAACACCTTAACCGCTAAGCCATCTCTCTAGCCCATTATTGGCCATTTTTATTTTCTTATTTTTGAACTATCTGTTCATTTCAATAGTCTATTTACTGATTGGGTTGTGTAATTTCTTGTTGCTTTTGCATTCCTTGTATATTCTAGATATTAAGCATCTGCCAGATATACAGCTAGCAAAGATTTTTTTTTTTTCTCCCATTCTGTATGCTGTCTCTCCACTCAACATTTTTCTTTGCTGTTCAGAAGCTTGTTATTTATATGAGGTCCCAATTACCCATTGTTAGTTTTAGTTTCTGAGTGACTAGGATCCTATGCTGAAAATCTTTGCCTATGCCTAAATTTTGAAGTGTTTTCTCTCTCTCTTTCTCCCCTCCCCCCTCAAATGCTTCAGAGTTTTGGGTCTTACATTAAGGTCTTTAATCTACCTGGAGTTGAATTATTTATCTAATAAAAGATAGGGATCTAGTTTCATTCTTCTACACTTGGGTGTACAATTTGCCTAGCACAGTTTGTTAAAGAGGCCGTCTTCATTCAAATATGTATTTTTGGCATCTTTACCAAACATCACATGGCTGTAGCTCCATGGCTTTATCTCTGGCTGTTCTATTCCATTGTTCTACTTATCCAATTTTGTGATAGTACCATGCTGTTTTTGTGACTATGGCTCCATTGTATAGCATTTAATAAGGTATGGTGATACTGGAATTATTCTTTTTGTGCAAGATTGCTTTATCTTTTGTACTTCTCAATTAACTTTAAGATTCCCCCCCGCATTTCTGTGAGGAATGACATTGGACATTTAAAAAATTTATTTTGAGAGAGAGAGGGAGAGAGAATGGGTGTGCAGGGGCCTTCAGCCATTGTGAATGAACTCTAGACACATGCGCCCCCTTCTGGCTCATGTATGACATTGCATACGTGGGTCACTACATCTGGCTATGTGGGACCTGGAGATCTGAACATGAGTTCTTAGCCTTTGAAGGCAAGTGCCTTAAGTGCTTAAGCCATCTCTCCAGCCTGGCATTGGGCATTTTTGATGGGAATTGAATTGAATCTATGCATTGCTTTTGGTGAGAGCTCTTTTCACAATGTTAATAATTCCAATCTATGAGTCGTGGGAGGTGGTTCCTTTGCAACGTTGGGTCTTGAACGCTGGTCATGCCTCTGGGTGGCCCCTTAAGTGGTTCATTTGTGAATTCATTTTGATCTCACCTCTGGGCAGTCATTCAAGAGACCTGTTTTAAAGGCTGGCCCCACCCCTGTGTAGCCCCTTGCTAATGCGTATTACAGCTGCTGCCCCTTTGCATACTGGTCCTGCCGCTGTGGGATTCTCCTTAATATCCGGTGGAACCTGAGTTCGGCTGCACACTACGGCTCTGGCCTGGTTCCCACCTTACTGAGCACTGCATGGTTCCCTGCAGACCAGAGATATCCTGCTGGCAAGGTTTCAGTGTAGGGTTCTGCGATGCTGGCTCTGGGCTTCCTTCACAAGACTCTGATTCACAGAGGGAATGGAGCTGATAAGCTGATGATGCATCAGGGTCCTTCTTTAAAAATTGCATCCCGTGGCTGTCCTAGGCAAGTGCTGAGTGTGAGAAGAGAGGGACTTCCCCGCCTCTCCTTCCTTAAGTACCTTTTATCTGGCTCCACCCTCTTTTCCTGCTCTTTGAAATACTTGGGACTGAAAATGCAGGGCAGGTTTTGTTCCGAGTCCCTTCATCTTAAGCTGTGGCTTTTGCTATCAGTCTTCCCTCTCACCAGGAGCTGATCCATCAGGATGGACTCTGGATTTCCTTTCTGGCTTTGTAAGGTTTCCTGTTTTACTGTGCTATTAAAATTAGAGCTACTCAGGCGTCACCCACGTTTTCTGGTAGCTGTTATGTTATCCAGCTTTTCCCAGTGGGTTCCCTGGAGACTCCAGCAGACTGTGCTTGCATGTTGTATACCATCTTCTGAGCCTCAACAAGCACTTTTCGAGGAATTCTAAAGTTGCTTTTCCTAGAGCAATGTTTACAGGCTTTAATCTTTCAGAATTTCAGACTCTAGGGATTTTAATCTTTGGTATTAAAGATTCTAGAAGATGTTGTCAGGATTGCTGTATCAGGATTGGCCAAGCCTTCAGTGGACTACTAGGAATGTGATTAATTTAGAAAACCCACAGCTACACTGTGAGACTTATTACCCAGTACATACAGAGCTGTAATTGATGGTCTAGGAAAGTAAGAGGTAGAAGAGAAAAAGTCACTTTGACATCGAGCCATGGAAGGGCTTCTCATTGTCTTTCAGCTATACATTTCTGAGGAGATTCCTGACTGGAATGATAAACTGTGCCTGAAAAAATGAAACAGAAGAGAGAGAGAGAGAGAGAGAGAGAGAGAGAGGGCAAGGTCACCACTGGGATGGAGGACCAAATGACATGTGGCTTGAGAGCTCTAGAATCACTGACATTGCCTGCTGGAGCTGAGTGGAGCAAATAACTCCACATACCAAATGCAAGTCAGGTGTTCTCTGAGAATTCACAAGGGCACTTTCCTTCCATCTTGCTCTCTCTCTTTCCCTCTGCTCCATCTCTCTTTCCCTACCTTCTGCCCTCCCCTTTTATATCTGATGTCCACAATCCTTGTCCAGAAGCTCTTTATTTTTCTTATTTATTTTTCATTAATTTGTTACTTATTTATTTATTTGACAGAGAAAGAAGGAAAGAGAGAGAGAGAATGGGCACGCCAGGGCCTTCAGCCACTGCAAATGAACTCCAGATGCATGTGCCCCCTTGTGCATCTGGCTAATGTGGGTCCTGAGGAATCAAACCTGGGTCCTTTGGGTTTGCAGGCAAATGCCTTAATCACTAAGCCATCCCTCCGACTCCTTACTTATTTATTTAGATAAGGCTTCCCAATGTAGCCCAAGCTGGTCTCAAACTCACCGTCCTCCTGCCTCAGCTCTCCCAAGTGCTAGAATTATAGGCATATGCCACCATGCCTGGCTCCTCTCTGCAAGCTCTCTATGTAAATACTACCTACACTCTTTTTTTTTTTTTTTTGCTTTTTTTTTTTAAGGTAGGATCTCACTCTAGCTCAGGCTGACCTGGAATTCACTGTGTAGTCTCAGGCTGGCCTCGAACTCATGGTGATCCTCCTACTTCTGTCTCCCAAGTGCTGGGATTAAAGGCATGCGCCACCACACGCGGCTACTACCTACCCTGTTAGGGAGCTAAGATGTTAGGCTGAAGAGATTACTTCCCATGTTTTGGTGTCTGAAGCTCCTACCTGCAACTCTGAGAGTCGATGTTACATAAAGCTCCCGCTGTGTCAGCAGTGGTGTGTAAAAGGGATTTTCTCAGTGCATGCTAACCAGATCCGTGCTTTTGGATATTTGGCACTGAGCAGACCCTGGCACAAATATAAACCGAGAAAGGAGCACCTGTGTGGAGATGGAAATGGGCACTAAAAAGTCAGCCACACCGGGCTGTGGAGGTGGTTCAGCCGTTAAGGGTCTTGCTTGTAAAACCTGGCAGCCTGGGTGTGACTCCCCGGCCATTTATGTAAAGCCAGATGGGGGTTTGTTTTCAGTAGCAAGAGACCCTAGCACCTCCCCAATACACACGTGTGCAGAAAGAAAATGTAAAACTGCCATACGTGGTGCTGCTTCTGCACATGTACCAAGGTTTGAAGTGTCTTACTGAGAAGAGAATATTTATTCTAACTGAGAGAGGGTTTCACCGACCCGGCTATTGTGCTGGGCCTTCAAGAATGGCAGGAGCTGTAAAAGGTTGGGGAAGGCTTCCGAGGGAAGGAGAGGTGGCATGAGAGAGAGGGGAAAGGGTACTGAAAGGGAAGAGGAGTCGGGCTGGGAAGGAAAAGGGCAGCGTGGGGACTATCATCTGGCCATAAAACAAAAGCAAACAGAAAACCAAACCAATATTCAACAAGGCAGAAGAACAAAACATAAAAATAAAACTCCTTAGGAACATGAAACCGTTCCTCGTGTGAAGAGTATATATGCCCCAGGGAGTGTGGCCTTGGGTACCAGCAGTGGTGTTCCCTTGGGGGATGTTGGGAAAGCAGGCTCCATCCATTCAGGACTCACTTTATCAGACCCTGCACTTTAACAATATCCCTGAGTGATCTATGTGCACTTTAAAGTTCAAGAATCACAGTATTACATGGCTTTAAGCAGATTAATGGTGTGAGTAATTACGTTTAGGACTAGCACTCTAGCCATAACATTGAGGAGAGGCTACAGGCAGCAGCAGTAGGGCATAGAAAATTCCTGAAGAAGCCACTGGAATCATCCTACTTCAAGAGACCACAGCCATGCTCCCAGTGCGAGGAGGTACGAGGTTCCAAGGGCAAGGAGGTCCTTTAGTCCAAACGCAAGAAAGTACTATAGCCCAAAGTTGAGGGGCACCTTGGTTCAAATGCAAATGGTATCATTCATGGTCCAAGTGTGAGGAGGTACCCATGCCCAGGGCCATGCCTTGGGTACCATGCCATGATGTCATCTAGCAGAGCCTGAACTTAGAATTTTACCAACTGTCTCCATTTGCCTTTTTGTTTCCTAGTAGGATTCATTTCCTTGAGTTGTACGCGAATCCAATGAAACTCTCTGTAAAGATCCTCATTCACAAAATGCCCCGCCTCCGCCCCCAGGAATAAGCACTTCATGAATGGAAACTTCTTGTTGTTACTCTCAGAACTAACAAGGATTTGGTTTTCTTCCAGTGGTTTACAAATGAGGAGCCTCTTTAATTGGTTCTTTAAGTGGTTCTCAGGCAATGGAGGAAATGCAGTTATTAAGAGAATACACCCTTGCAAAATCCATCCTCTGTTGGATTCACAGCCCTGCCAATCTACCAGTCAATTCAGTGAATCCAATTCGGTCCATTCAGCTCAATTCATTATAGAAACCTTTCATTGTGTGGTACATCCCAACTGCTTCAGAGTTTGATTCCGTTTTCACTATTATATGGGTGGTTGGACCACTGCCACCCCCATTATCTAGAATAGGAAGTTGGTACTGCCAAAGACCTCATCTATCAGTGAGAGATAGAGGTGGGATATGTGTGGTGTCAAAGCTCTGGGTGACTCCCTCCCCCTCCCCACCGATTCTCCTCCCTGTTGCAGGAACAATTTAATCTTTGCTTCTGGCCTCCGTTCTGTAGGCACGCAGTGCAGTTTGTAATGCTGCATGATTTCTTTCAAACAGGCAGGACTAAGAGCCCACTGGAACGGCGAATGTGCATTGACAATAGCTGGTATTGTTCACTGTGCCTAGCATAGTACTAGAATAGCTTGGTAGCTCTGAATGTGTGTTTGTTGAAAGAATATGCACACGTGTGGTGGAAGATAATATCCCCATCTGTGTTTGGGGCATGGCTTCACATCATATGGGGACAATCTTTCATCTTTTCATGTTAGTTTGTAGTTGTGGCTAATTCATGGATAGATTTTTTTTTTGTGTGTGTGTGTGTTTCTAATAGAAAGTGGTATTTATAAGGCTTTTAACATTGGGTAAAATTGCTTTCAGAATGAGAGAGCAATTGTATTCATGGTGATAGTGTTTAGAAAAGTGTCTGTACGCCTGCAGATCCACGTGAGAAAGTGCTTTAATCATTGTAACTGTTGAGGGGCTCAGAACACCCAAAGGCAGTCTACTTGTGGATATGGGTAGCTTTGAGCTGAAGGCCACTGCGAATCTACAGACATAGACAGATGCCTTCCTGGGGTTTCCCTTATCTATGAGGAGCAGAACCCGTGAGAGGTGAGCATGGCTGTGGGCTCCTTTCTCAGGAGTGGAGAAAATCTTTTAAAATCTCCTTTACTATAATCACTGGAGTTTTGAAACCCGATAAATTCAAATCAGAAAATGCAGAACGTACATAAAGATATGTTTATCATAACATTTCTCTCTTTTATTTATTTATTTATTTATTTTGGTGTTGTTTTGTTTTGTTTTTGAGGTAGGGTCTCACTCTAGCCCAGGCTGACCTGGAATTCACTATGTAGTCTCTGGCTGGCCTCAAACCCACAGTGATCCTTCTACCTCTATAATCTCATTTTGACTTGTATTATTAAAAAACCAAATGTGGCCAATTTGCAGTATGGTCATATTAAGGATCCCAATAAATAAATAAAAAATACAACTGCTTAAAACCAAAAAGTTAAAATTAATTGGGATTTGTCTTGATGTCCTTTGACCTCCTGATTTTTTTCTTTTTGACACCATCTTGCTATGGAGCCCCACCTGGTCTTGAACTCATGATTTTCTGGACTCCTACCACCAGATTCTAAGTGTGAATACCTAATGGCTTTGCCAGAGGACCCAGCGAATGACAATCCTGGGCATGCTCTTCTTCACCGACACTAGGATTCAGTGTGATCATAGTGCACTGGAGAAATTCTTTGACCCTACAGTGACTGCCAGCACTCCATTGAAGAGGGCCCTGACGGGTATAGGGGCGAGGGAGAGGAGGTATAAGAGAATCACCTGATGGGAATACGATCAACTTGCAATATGTTCATATATCCAAGTTTCCAATTTAATACTATAAAAAAATTATATTAAGTGAGAAATTCCATGGTTGCCTGGACTGACCCAGGACAGTAAATTGCCTGGGAAGGGCAGGTGACATTTGCTAGGAAGCCGCCTGTAGAGGGCACTGCTGAGTTTACCAGCCAAAGCTACTGGGGTTTCCTGAAGCTAACAGAATGGTCTAAGGGATGCCTGCTAGATGTCTTGGAGCAGCCACGGGAGTCACTGGCTTGCCACTTTAGATTGCTAGAGAGCTCCGTTGGGTGCTCATTGAGTCCTCCCGAGACTCTCTGGCGCCTCCTACCGACGCTTAGGCTCAACATGGTTCCTGCCGCCCGGATAGGGCAGGCAGTAAAGGGCCACTGAGGCTCAACTCTACTGTCTCCTCCTGAGTGCACTTTTTGAGTATGTCCTGAGCAACACCCTTAGTCATCAGCGTTTTTTAATTCTTTATATCACTGTCCATCAAGAAAAGACGATTATAATAAGGGATCTGTGGGACGTACAATCAGTTCCAAGCTTTAGTGGAGCCCCTAATCTGAACAGTTGGGGCAGAAAACACAGCTTAACCCCTCATACAGCAGGAAGTTCAGCTAAAGAAACAAAAAACAAAACAAAGAAACACTTTTGCACTTATCACAAAGCAAACTGAAGGATCTGACCAGAGAAAATCTGTCAGATTTGTGAACACTTCTGCTACCCAAGAGGGATATTAGCCACATGTGGCGGCTGAGCCCTTGAGATATGACTTGTGCAACCAAGGAACTGCTATTGTGGTTTAATTTTAACCTATTGAAATTTGAACATTTAAATGACATTTAGTTCAATTATTGGAAACCTTATACGTATGCTTCTAATAACTTAAAAAAATTGTGCTGGACGATTTACGGACCTGGCTTGCGTAGGGTATATTTTACTTCTGTTTCCCATTCCATTGGCTGCCTCGGGGAGGTGAAGTCGACTCTCTTGTGTTTAGCATTTGGGGGTTTGCAGGTTAAACTGGTAAAAGCAGATTCTCCAAGGAAAAGATAGATCTTTATCATTGGCATCTGTACATACGAGTTCACAAATAACGTGACTCAAAGAGACAGCATTTAGAGTTTATACACAGTTTTAGTAGATGAAGGAGCAGACGAAGCAGGAACTTACAAGAAAAGAAACAACTTCTTAATGGGATGGAGGGGAGAGAGGACACTTATGGGCAAACAAGTTACTTTTAGAGAAGACAAATTGGTCCTCAGAACAATAAATGCGACACACATTCTTTTTATGACAATGTCTGTTTAAGGTGATTTCTCATGCTTGTCCGTCCTGGTTGAAAACCTACCAAAGGATGGGTATTTGACAGTTAACTTCTTTCAGGAGGCCCTGGATTTCAGCAGATAAGAATTCTCTCTCTCTCTCTCACACACACACAAATTTAGCATCTCTTAATTCTCAAATATCTTCAGCTCGAAAGAAATTTCACACCACAGTGACATTTTCTGCATTTCTTTAGCTGGAACTCAGTCACTTGGCTACAACAGTCTGCGTCAGTAAGGAACAGGGGGACAGTGTCGGTGCACAAGTAGCCGTAATCTCCCTCATGAAGGTTGAGAAAACTGAGGAGAGCACTGTGGGGTGGAAACCAGTCTGTTTAGGCTGTATTTCTTTGGACATCATGTTTGGTTGAGAGGTAGGGGTGTGGTCTTAGTTGATCCAAGCAGGAGATCCTCAGGAAGTTTGCAGAGATTGTTGAGACATTCTTTGTTCTCTGACGTAGCAACACGAGATTCTGAACCGCTGTGTGCAGATAAGAACTTGGGTTGTTGGGAGTCATGGTCGGTGACCTGAGTGTGGAGATCCTACCTACAGAGGACACACAGACAAGCCATCAGTCTCGGTTTAATCCAGACCAGTTTGAAATCCAGGTCACATGGTCCAATACATGCGTTTTTAACTTAGGCCACTTTCAGTTGAGTTTTCTATTGCTTATAACCAACAGCATTTTAAAGATTTATTTATTTATTATTTATTTATTTATTAGAGAGAGAGAGAAAGAGAGGGAATGGGCGTGCCAGGGCCTCTAGCCACTGCAAACGAACTTTAGATGCATGTGCCACCATGTGAAACTGACTTACATGGGACCTGGAGAATCGAACCTGGGTCCTTAGGCTTTGCAGGCACGCACCTTAACCGCTAAGCCATCTCATCAGCCCCCCAACAGCATTTTAACTACTACATATGAATACTACTAGAAGTAGGTCCTTTGGTTTTTCACACCACGACTTATGAAGGTTATCCCAGGCAAATGGAAGTGACTTATAAAGACATATATAGAACGAAAATAGAATCCTGCAAAGAACAACTGCAGGAGCCAGCTACTCCCCCTCACCCTCTCCGTGCTCCTACAGTCTCATCCTTTCTTACACTTCTGCTCCCCTATAGGAACCTACCCTGTAAGTCACAGTTCTGACTTATACTCTGATATTTTTATTACGGGAATCATGTGGTTACTGTGCACGGGACAGGTTTGTTTTATACAGCTTGTTCTGTCATCCCTTTTGACTTAGCATTTGTCCTTGATTTTGATTCTTATTGGCATCATTTTATTAAGGGTAGCATTAAAATAACCTTTGGTAGAGCCTCACCAGGGCTTCACCCTTACAACTTTGTGCCACCATTTTTTCTGGTAAAATGTGAGATGTACGAACAGAGAATGGGGTGTCACTGTAATCCAACTGAAATTTGAAAGAAGTCTACTATAATCTATTTCTCTTCCAGATGCTTTATTGATGCACAATGCGATTGTTGCTCTTCCAAGGGATGTAAATAAAAACACGTGTGCATTTTAGCTAGGGGTGGCTACACGCGATGGGTCAGCCTGGCTGAGCAAGCTGTGTGTCATAGCTGGCTTTGCGGGCTACTCAGTTTCCTGGTGAGCTATGCTGTGACCCGAGCCTGTGAGATACACAAAGTTACCCAAGGTCACTGAGAAGTTTCGAGAATTATTGGTGAAGTAAGTGAACAAAGTGTAGAAAACAGAGGCTGAGCTGGGCCTGGTGGCCCATGCCTGTGGTTCTAGCACTCAGAAGGCTGACAGAAAAAAAATTATATTTATATAATAAAGTCTGGATGAACTAGTAGGGAAGCTATAGAGCATACTTTGAACAATCTTGGTGGAGGTGTTCTTGTAATTTATTGTGTGGTATAACTATAGAAGTCTCTATTTTTGGTAAGATTCATCATTTGTAGTAATTTTCTTTGTGTGAATTTAATAATTTTTTTAAGCATTATCTTTCACTCTTAAAAGTATCTTAGGGGCTGGAGAGATTGCTTAGTGGTTAAGGTGCTTGCCTGCAAAGCCTAAGGATACAAGTTCGATTCCCCAGAACCCACGTAAAGCCAGATGCACAGTGAATCTGGAATTCACTTGCAGCAGTTTAAGGCCCTGGTATGCCTACTCATTCTCTCTCTCTCCCTCCCTCTCTTCTCTCTATATCTCTCTGCTTGTAAATAAATAAAAATGTCTTTTTAAAAAAGTATCTTAGTTTGGAATATCAGTAATGTGTCACCCTATTTTAAGATTCTTTTTACAGCAGTCTTTCTTCTAGCTCTGTTAACTGGCTCATTCCTCCCCTCTTTCCTTCCTTCCCTCCCTCCCTCTCCTTACTACCACGCTGATTCCTGAGATGATCTGATCGGTATAGCTATGTCAATGCCAGATCATTGATTATTGGTTGGCCAATGAGTTTGTGTTTCTAGACTTGAGTGCTCCCACGTGGTCCAGTCAGCCATGATGAGATTACAGTAGGGTTGAGTGTTTTGTGACAGAAAATATTTTGGCGGGAGAATAGGCAGCTTGGCTTTGAAGTGGATGTGGGCACGCTACTAGCTATAAATTCCTATTTAAAACCCTTGATAATAACTTCCAGGAACGAGTGGCCCAAGTCTTTAAGAAGGAAGAACTGCTTCCCCACAAGAGGCGCCTCAGAAGTCCTGAGAGATGGTCTTTTTTCCAGCTGTGTGGCACCATCTGCAGGGAGATGGATCCATACCGCAGGTAGTCATTAAATACACGTTGAACCGACGGCAGATTTATTTCAGGTGCTGAGTTCAGAAATAAGGAAACGTTATCTCCCCTGAGCCAGGAGCTGCTTTTCGTCATGTGTGGCTGCTTTGTTGAGCAGGGTCTCAATGGCAGGAGGCAGCTGGCTGAGACCTCAATGGGGTGAAATCAGAAGAGCTGTTATTCCTACCTTATCCTTTCTCGGATGAGCTCTGGGAGTCTAAAACCACCACAGAAGGTTTGCTGTGAGCTCCCTGTAATCTACACATAGACCTAAACCCCCTTCTAGTGGAAGACGAAGCTCTCCATGGTCTTCATCCTCTCTGATTTTTTAAAAATATATTTTCTTTTTATTTATTTATTTGACAGAGGGAGAGAGAGAGGGAGGGAGAGAGAGAACGGGCATGACAGGGCCTCCAGCCACTGCAAATGAACTCCAGACACATGTGCCACCTTGTGCATCTGGATTACATGGGTCCTGAGGAATCGAACCTGGGCCTTTTAGCATTGCAGGCAAATACCTTAAGAGCTAAGCCATCCCTCCAGCCCTCCTTTCTGATTTTTGTTTTCCGTGCTAGGGATGGACCCCAAGGTCCTGTGCACTGCCTAGTAGGGCCCCATCCCCCTTGCTCTTCTCTGTAGCCTGCTGTCTCCCACTTTTCCTGTTGCCCTCCTGTTAGACTAGCCACACCTAACTGTGGATTGTCCCTGACTTGGGCTATTTCTATGTAAGAACCTTAGACTTCATGGTATGTGAAATCATACACACGCAATCATCCGACTTTTCACTCAGATTCTGTATTCAATAGGTTACCTGAGATATCTAAACTTCATTATAAAGTAAGCTTAGAAGCTGAAAAGAGAGAGGCCAGTGGCTGAAGGAGCTTGTTTGCAAAGCCTAACAAGCCTGGGATATATTCCCAAGGACGCACGTAAAACCAGATGCAGAAAGTGGTGCATGCATCTGGAGTTTGTTTGCAGTGACAAGGGGCCCTGGCACACCATTCTCTGTCTCTTCCCGTCTCTGTGTCTCTGTCTCTCTCACTCCCTTCTTGCGCATAAATAAATAAAATAAAAATAAACTAAGCTCAAATTAGGTATTAGTCATTAGTCAAACTGTAGGCTAACGCCAGTTCTGAGCATGTTTAAGATAGGATAAGGCAAGCTGTGATGTTTGGTGGAATAGTGAATTGCATGCATTTTCAACTCATGGCATTTTCAAAACTTCTAATGAGTTTATTACACTGTAGTCCTATTATGAGTTGAGCCGTGCCTACACTCACAGTGTCCCATCATTTTCTGTGCTCCTGTGCTTTTGAATTCTGCTTTTCCCTTTTCCTCTCGGTGAGCTCCTACTCATTCCTCGGGTCTCTCCTCTCCAGCGGTTCACTGCTGCTGCATAACAGATTCCTGCTACCTCCCTAACCTCGCTAGCTTGAAACCACACTGACTCACCTCGTGGCCGTCTCTGCTCAGCCCCCTAGGCAGGGCTCAGTGAGTCCTCCTACCACGGTCTCTTTAGTCAATATCTTGGTTCAGCTGCAGTCCTTTCAGGAGCTGAGTCCTTTCTCTAACGTATGAGGTTAGTAGTATCATTGTGGAGGAAGCGCTAGCTCTTTCTTTTATTATGCAGGGCCAATCTCAAATCCCACAGGCCTGGTGATTCCTTTGCAGTGGCTCCTTACATATCCTGTCCACATAGTAGCTTTTTTTCTTCCAGGTAAACAGAGGAACCCTTCACTGGTAAGAGGGAGGCTTATAGCTCTGCAGCACTACCAGGGAAGTGCTAGTCCGTCACTCACCATAGTCTATTGGCCAGAAGCAAGTGACACAGGTGTTGGGATCAGGCATGGCCTGTCTTTCTATCTTGACCCTGAAAGCACTGGCTTATTTCCCATATGCAAATGCAGTAATCCTCTCTGATCTGTGGCTGATGCACATCACTGCTTACAGAAGTTTGAACAGGCATGTGCCACCATGTTCAGTTTTTCCTGCTGTGGTGTTTGAGAAGCATGTGTGCAGAGGAATTCATTATCGTCATGGAGTGACTCTAACTCCCAAGCACCGTTCCGGCCCCGACCCACGCCAGATATGCAGCGCGAAAGAGAAAAGAGAAATGCATGCTGGTGTGAAGAAATGAGCCGAGGGATTGCTTATCTTGACTGACACAGTCACTGAAAATTGAGTTTGCCAGGGTGAATACATTTCAACTCATCTGCTAAGTAATTTGATCGAATCACATTTTCAAATCTCCTGAGGCATACACAAAGTATGTTGGGCAGGGTACTTACCAATACCTTCCTGGTTCACCTGAGAGCTTTTGTTTACAAGAAATAAATTTGGCTTTGGCTCTTTTATTTCCTTTCCCTGATCTGATCTTTCTCCAGAAAGCAGTGACTCTGTAAACCCACACGTGGCTTCTGGACAAAGGAAGAGATTTGGAAAAAGAATAGAGAAGAGATCTGAACTCCTGCTGCTTCACACAGAAATAGTTTCCTCACGTTCTGCCTAAGTTCAAGATGTCTTCAAATGAAAGTTTCAACTCTCTACTTCCTTCGCTGCACATCAAAAATGCTGTGAATAGTGGTACCATATTTAAGTAGGATAAACATCACATACTACATGATAGATGGGTGTATCCTTAGGGAAAGAGTCTTTTCCAATTTTAAAATTATTATTATTTTTTTTTTTTAGAGAGAAAGATAGAGAGACAAAACTGGCACATCAGGGCCTCAGCCACTGATATCGAACTCCAGATGTTTGTTCCACCTAGTGGGCATGTGCGACCTTGTGCTTGCCTCACCTTTGTGCGTCTGGTTTACATGGGATCTGAAGAGTCAAATATGGGTCCTTAGGCTTTGCAAGCAAACTCCTTAATTGCTAAGCCATATTCTTTATAAATTATCCAGTCTACAATATTCACTTATAGTACAAGAAAAGAGTCTAAGTGATCCTTCTATTGAAAACAATACAAAATGCTAGTTAAACGTAAGCTGAAATAAACTCTTCCTTCCATCAGCTGCTGTGGGCCCGGGTTTTGTCCTCACAGCGAGGAGGTGCTCACGACAACACAACACTGTACATGAGATGTGGCAGAATTGAACATGAGTGCTATGCTCACTGCTGAAGCCGAGAACCTTCTCAGTGGAGATGGTGCCAGACACTGAGGAGACTCAAAATTCATCAAGACAGAAAATAAGAGGCTTCCAAGAGCTCAACACTAAAGGAGATTTCTGTCACATCCTCCAAGGCCTAGGGGACATTGTGGAAGGAGGGGGGAGGCGTGGAAAGAATTTAAGAACCACAAGGTATGTTGGCATTCTTTGGGATGCTGGCTGTCCTTCTCACATGAACCCACTGGTACATTCATGTTCCCTCAGTGGTCATCCATACCCGCCCCCCCAAGACCAGCATGGTCCTGAGACCATCAACATTTTTCAGGGAAGGATAGAGGAAAACAAAAGGAATGAAGCAACAAAACAGAGGAAGGACTACCTTGGAAGAGGAGGGTCGTCAGAGGTGAGGATAAAAGAGGATCATGGGACAGGAACACAACCAAATTGCTGTATGTGCATATTTTAAAGTTCCCAACTAAAGAAATAAAAAAATAAATATAAAGGTCTTTCCTGCTAGTATTTGTGGTAGTTTGATTCAGATGTCCCCCACAAACTTTAGGTTTTCTGAATGCCATGTCCCCCAGCTGATGGCAATTTGGGGATTAAACCCTCCTGGAGGTGGTATACTGTTGCGGGGGGGGGGGTGGCGGGATTATGGGTATTTATAGCCAGTTTCCCCTTGCAACTGTTTGGCACACTCTTCTGATGATATTTGTCTGATGTTGGCCAGGAGGTGATGTCTACCCTCTGCTCATACCATCTTCTCCACAGTGTCAAAGCAATAAAGGGAATTGTTTCAGAACGATGTAAGAATTAGTTCGTCAAGATGAGACAATCTCCTCAGCTCGCACGTGCGCGGGGTGGGGATGTGCTGCTTCCCCCCGTGTCTCTAGACCACCAAGGTCTGCGGGACTAGTCCCGTGGAGTTCAACTGACTTGGACTTGAGGGCACGGATGATACCCAAAGTAGAGCGGGCTGTGCTCATGGCGGCACCTAATACTTTGCATCTGGCTGAGGCCCCCAAAGAGCCGGCTGGGGGATGTGAGCACCCGTGAGTTATTTCTGAGGAAGGTGCGCTACGAGATGCCTGGGTGGATGTGCTGGAGGGCACCCTGCAATACCCAGAATCTGGTAGTCTGTTCCCTATCAGCTGTGGCATTCCCTACATGCTGCTGAACGAGGAGGAAATGAAGACTTACCCACCTGCACTTTGTGACCCTGTGTATTTCTCTTGTATATCTTGTGTACTAATTTTTCAGTGTGAGCCCAACCTCGACTCAATGACGCACTGAGCACAGTGTTCTCGAGTTCCATGGTATGTTCTTTTTCCTCATTAAAGGTTTAAAACCAAAAACTAGAAGATGAAAAGAAAATTTGAGTGTGTTATGATTCGAATAACATAACCTGAAAATATATAAAGCAAAATTGAGTGGGGCTATAAGGGAAATTGGAAAGTACAGTCATAGTGGTAGACTTAAAAGTCTCTCTCTCTCTCTCTCTCTTGGGGAAGAAGAGTGCTATATCTTGGCCTCGGTATGACCTGCAATAATAGAGTGCAATGATTTGGCAGAGCTCATAAGCTTTAATTATGTCTTTTCATGTAGCTTACAGCTATAAAAACAGGAGGGAGGAAGGCAGAGAATGCCATGGGGTGGTGGTTTGATCCAGGTGTCCCCGATAAACTTGGGTGTCCTGAATGCTAGGTTCCCAGCTGATGGAGATTTGGGAATTAATGCCTGCTGGAGGCAGTGTATTGTTGGGGACGGGCTTATGGCTGTTATAGCCAGTGTCCCCTTGCCAGTGTTTGGCATACTCTTCTGTTGCTGTTGTCCACCTGATGTTGGCCAGGGGGTGATGTCCACCCTCTGCTCATGTTATCGTTTTCCCTGTCATCATGGAGCTTCCCTTAAGCTCGTAAACCAAAAATAAACCTCTTTTTTTTCCCACAAGCTGCTCTTGGACAGGTGATTTCTGGCAGCAGTGCGAACCCGACTGCAACACGTGGTGTTAGGCAAGCAGGGCTTCCATAACAAGGCACCTTAAACTGGATGACATCAACAACAGCTATTTACTGTGTCATAGTTCTGGTGGCTGGAAGTCTGAGATCACGCAATTCAACTCATTCAACCCAGACCAGCAAGAAGAGGTGTTAATCAGTTTTCATTACTATGACAAAGTACATGAGATAATCCGCTTTAAGGAGAGGTTTATCTTGGCTCATAGTTTCAGAGGTTTTCCTCCTTCACCATTTGGCCCTGATTATCTTGGGCTTGGCTGCGTAGCAAATTATGTAGTGACGCACAGGAGAAGAAACCTATATACTTCATGGTGGCCAGGAAGTAGAATGAGAGAGAAACAGAAAGGTGCTAGGATCCTACCGTTTCCTCCAGGGTCGCACCACAATGTTCTATTCTAACTCCTGTGTCCTAGCCTCTGCCTTTTAATGGCTCTGCCATTTCCCAGTAACACTGCAGACTGGGGACCACATCTTCAACACATGGGCATTTGGAGGATAGTCCAGACCCAAGCTATAGTCATGGGAGAACATTACACAGGACAGAGAAACGGGATACTTAAGAGCATTCTTGCATGCCATAAAGAATTATGAGCCGGGCACGGTGGCGCACGCCCTTAATCCCAGCTCTCAGGAAGCAGAGGTAGGAGGATTGCCATGACTTCAAGGCCACCCTAAGACTACATAGTGAATTCCAGGTCAGCCTGGGCCAGAGTGAGGCCCTACCCCAAAAAACATATAAAAAAAAAAAGAAGAAGAAGAGCAGGCTGGAGAGATGGCTTAGTGGTTAAGCTCTTGCCTATGAAGCCTAAGGACCCCGGTTTGAGGCTCCATTCCCCAGGACCCATGTTAGCCAGATGCACAAGGGGGTGCATGCATTTGGAGTTCGTTTGCAGTGGGTGGAAGCCCTGGTGCACCAATTCTCTCTCTTTCTCTCGGTCTCTTTCTCTCTCTCTGTCACTCTCAAATAAATAAATTAAAAAAAAAAAAAAGGCTGGAGAAATGGCTTAGTGGTTAAGGCATTTGCCTGTGAAGCCAAAAGACCTAGATTTGATTCCCCAGGACCCTCATAAGCCAGATGCACAAGGGACATGCATCTGGAGTTAGTTTGCAGTGGCTAGAGACCCTGGCGTGCCCATTCTCTCTCTGTCTGTCTTCTATTTCTCTTTCTGCTTACAAATAAATAAAAATTTAAAAAATTATTTAAAAAAAGAGAGCTGGAGAGATGACTTAGCGGTTAAGGCATTTGCCTGCAAAGCCAAAGGATCCCCATTCTGTTCCCCAAGACCCACGTAAGCCAGATGCACAAGGGGGCACATGTGTCTGGAGTTCGTTTGCAGTGGCTGGAGGCCCTGGCGTGCCCATTCTCTCTCTTTCTCTCTCTGTCTCTTTTGCTCTCTTAAATAAATAAATAAATAAATAAATAATATTTTTTTAAAAGGAATTATGAGGTAGAAAGGGAGAAGTGGGTGGTTCACGTTACGGATGGAATGGCTGCTTGAGAGATGCCACGGAGTGGACAAGAGGGCGAAAGGTCCATCAACTGAAGTGGACACAGGGGCTCGAGGGATCAGCACACGATAGCAGGAGGGATGTGATGGGCACAGGCTGGGAAACATGAGGGTGGTGTGGAAGTGGCTTTTATTTCCTTCTTTCTATTTTGTCAAGGAGTAGAAACCAGCTGATAGGAGTGGGAAGATGTGGTGGAGGTTCACCCCGGGAGAAGACAGGCTGAAATGATCTTACCAAACAGCGTGGTAGGAGTCGCCAGGCCACACTGGGGCTGACTTTAGATCAGCATCTGTGAATTTCAGCCAGTTTGCTTGTACGCTTGTCTCCAGTACTGGTTAAACGCGAGGGCGCATGAATGGAGTGTGCAGAAAATGGGACTTAATTTCCTAGGGCTTGTTTGTGTCAGGTGAATAGAACAGTGAGAAATGCAAGGAGGGCCTCTGGGGGAGTACTGGTTAGAGGAGGAAATGGTAAGCCCAAGTTCTCCAAACATCACTTATCAGACTGCTAAATATACACGCATGCTCTGTAATCTCCCCCAACACTATACAAGTTCAAAAGGGTAAATGTTAGGTGCTTCTTTAGCTCAGGAGACACAAAGAGGTGAGCCTTGCTTTTTTTTTTTTTTTTTAAATTTTAAAATTCAACTTTCATTTATTTATTTGAGAGAGAAGAAGATACAGTAATAGGCAGGTAAAGTGAGAGAGAATGGGTGCGCCAGGGCCTCCAGGCACTGCAAACGAACTCCAGATGCATGAGCCCCCTGTGTTTCTGGCTTATGTGGGTCCTGCGGAGTCGAACCTGGGTCCTTTGGCTTTGCAGCCAAGTGCCTTAACTGCTAAGCCGTCTCTCCAGCCCTTACTTTTGTTTTTAAATCAATCCCATGGCTCAAGAAAGTTCATCAACGAGTGATTTTGATTGCTTCTCTCTGTCACCAAAACTAAAATCTTCTGAAAAGAAAGAAAGAAAGAAAGGAAGGAAGAAAGAAAGAAAGAAAGAAAGAAAGAAAGACATCTTAGCTTTACCATGGGAAGAGTAGAGGTCCAACATGCATTGCTTACCTGTCACTGACAATTTCATGGGAATTTACAACTTTCTCAGCATCCTTAGAGGGGGAGGGGTATTCATACTCCGGTTTTCACAGAACAGGATTCTGAGGTTCAGAGAAGTGGTTGCCGGTCAGTGAGATAGTGAGAAGGATATGTGGTTTAAAACCTTCATGCTTTCCAACATATGAACCAATGACATTACGCTAACATCCTGTTAGCCCCAGAATAGCTCTATGCCAAGTATAGCATACAGAGGCATAAACGTGTTAAGAACATTCATGATGGTGTCGGTAAAATAATACAGCTCCAAATAAGTTCTTGGACAGGCTTGAGAACACAGGCACTGCTTTCCAAGATGGGGATGGAAAGGGCCTCCTTTGGACTGTTTAACATTTTCTCTACTAAGAGTAGAACTTGTGTGTGTGTGGTTTCACACATTTCTATTTATATTACCGCAAGCAGCTTGCTGTGCTTGGAAAGGTCAGTTCTTAAGACTTGCTTTTCCGCTTAGCAATTAGTTAGATGCTTAATGCGTGCACAATACAAAAGGTATAGCCTTGACTTGGGGGGCGTCTTTTCATTTGAATGTTTTCCATTTTGTTTCTTCTTAGAAAAACTTCTCACGGTCCTTATTAGACGTGGACAACTTTTATTCTCTTCCCGCATCATGCAATTTCAAGCTCTTCAAAGCTGGCAGGCCTGGGGGCGGTGAATCATATAAAGACATTTATTTGCTGCCATTTGTAAAGATATCCAAGTGGGGGGAAGGGAAATGGATGTTCAGCTGCTGATGAGAGTTCTGACTCCCAGTGTGGTCTCAAACTCAACATTCTGCCTTTGCTAACTGTGCCCTCACATTCCAGTGCTCCTCCAGGGGGTCTCTTTGGCTTCTGGAACTATCTGACCATCATATCACAAGCCCGACCCTGTGGCCTGAGCTTGAGCCAGACATGTCTCTCTCTATCCAGGAGTTCTGTAGCAGTTCGCTTGCTCTGTCACGGGCGGCAGCTCCATGCTTTGGTTACCCGTCCTTGTGCTTGGGTCTAAAAGCTACATCTTGGGCTGGAGAGATGGCTTAGCGGTTAAGCGCTTGCCTGTGAAGCCTAAGGACCCCGGTTTGAGGCTCGCTCCCCAGGACCCACGTTAGCCAGATGCACAAGGGGGCGCACGCGTCTGGAGTTCGTTTGCAGTGGCTGGAGGCCCTGGAGTGCCCATTCTCTCTCCTTCTCTCTATCTGCCTCTTCCTCTCTCTGTCTGTCGCTCTCAAATAAATAAATAAAAATAATAACAAAAAAATTAATAAAAGCTGCATCTTTGGGTCATGTGTCACTCTAGGTGACATTGCATTCATAAGGCTCTGGGTCTCATTACTGATGAAGGATGATGCACAGCCCAGCCCAGGACACTGGCCCCATGGGGATACTGGTGCTTCCTAAGATGTTCCAGCTCCCTAGCTAGTCCCTTTATTTCTATTGGAACATTTTGTCCATTGCTTTTAAAAGCTCAGTTGAGGTAAAGTTGATGAGCAATAAACTATATCCATTTAGAATGTATAATTCACTGATACTTTTCTTCTTTTTGAATATTTTTATTTATTTCAGACATGGATATAGAGATAGATAGATAAAGAGAGAGAGAGAGAGAGAGAGAGAGAGAGAGAGAGAGAATGAGAACGGGTACGTAAGGACCTCCTGCTGCTGCAAACAAACTCCGTGCATGTGTCATCTTGTGCATTTGGCTTTATGTGGGTACCGGGGAATCAATCGTAGGCAGGAAGGCTTTGAAAGTGCCTTTAACTGCTGAGCCATCTTTCCTCGGAGGTCATAATGTCTGTCTCAGAGGGAGGAGGGCACTTTTAGGTTCTTTCTGAGCCCTGTGTACTCCTTCCTAGCCCTGGAAATAACTACTACATCCTGATTGTGCTTCCTTAACCCCCCTCATCTATGCCTTTATGAAGTTTAACATTTTTTACTAGTCACCAGCATTTTTTCCATTATATTTTATTTGTGTAAACAACTAGTGTGGCTTTTATCTTTTGATTATACGCTGACAGTATCCTACTTTAAAAACTTTCTTGTACATTGTTATTGAGAACTTTAATACAAAACCTACTGTAATTTTATTCCCACCCCATTACCCTCTTTTGTCCCCTTCCCCCATTTCATGAAGACTGTCCTCTTTCCAAGTAGTCTCTTCTGTTTTGATATCCCATTCCTTTTGCCCTCCTTCGCCCTCCCACCATGTCAAAATGCTGATGGACTCAGAACAGTGAATATTGGGAGGACAGTGTCCTAAAGTACTCCTTCCCACCCTGTGGCTCTTATATTCTTTTTGCTGCCCCCCTTTGTAATGTTCCCTGAGCTTTTGAGCGCTTGATCCAGATGCTTCCCTCAGTGTTGAGTTCTGACAGCTTGTCTTTAGTTCTAATGTGTTTTGAGTACCGTCAGTGTGTACCGTTACCTCCATTGAGATACATCACTGCCCAGCAGTGAGAGCAGCACTCAACATTCTTTCCACCACCTCCTCTGCCGTGTTCTG
Source organism: Dipus sagitta (assembly GCA_036346955.1). Classification (NCBI taxonomy): domain Eukaryota; kingdom Metazoa; phylum Chordata; class Mammalia; order Rodentia; family Dipodidae; genus Dipus; species Dipus sagitta. The sequence continues at coordinate 14,209,241 of CM070790.1, forward strand.
AGTCCTGAAGGGTGTGATAGAGATGTCTCATCCAGTCCTAAGCACTGGGTTTTATTTATTTGTTTGTTTGGGTCATTTTCATGAGTCATGGTCTCTCTGGTATTCATTGCCATCTGTAAAAGGAGTTTCACCGCAGGGCATGGTGGCACATGCCTTTAATCTCAGCACTCGGGAGGCAGAGGTAAGAGGATCACCGTGAGTTTGAGGCCACCCTGAGACTACATAGTGAATTCCAGGTACGCCATGGTTCTCAGTACTAGGCACACCTCAAATCCAATCAGAGAGCAGTTGGTTACCTCCATAACTTAAGTGCCACTTTTGCACCTTGTGGGCACATCTTGCCTGGGTGTTTGATTGTGTAGTTTGTAGGATCCACTGCTTGTTCACATTGTTTATGACTTTTCTCCCTCACCACCAGACATAGCGCTTTCCAACACTATGGCAAGCTAGTCAGCAGGGAGGTGGTTTCCATCTCACTTTCATCTTGATCTCTCAATGTCCTGTAACTGTATACCATGTGGTGTCTTGCCATCTAGCTCTCCTGGGTCACCAAGCGCTTTGGCAATAGCCTACATTGTTTTGAAGTCCTCCTGGGCCTCCCTGACCAGAAGCTCAATGTGGGGGAGGGGGGAGGATGACCCATCTTTGGCACTGGGATATATCTGCAACATTTATGGCCTTAGGGTAAAACTTTCTCTACCCTAGTGAGGTAGTTCTACCCAAGCTCACTCTCTCTAAATTATACCTTCTAATTAGTAATGGATAAATCGGTTTCTACATGACTTAATTATTTAAAAATTTTTTATTGATAATTTTTATCTATGTAAAAAAGTGAATTTTGACGAAGTTAACTTCTATCACTCTCTCCTGGTCTCATTCCCTTATAACCTTCCGCTGAACCCTATCCTCCTTCCATCCAGTCCCTCTACTATTTTGATGTCTTTCTTTTATCTTTCATGTTTTATCTTCCTTCATCATCCATGACGACATGTTGACGGACCTGATATTATGCAGGTATTGACAGCCACTGTTAGGTTATGAATGCAGTGGCCACCACGTGTCCAGAATACAATGTTACAGAGCACTTCTCCCCTCCTTGTGGCTCTTATAGTCTTTCCTTTACCTCTTAAGTAGTATTCCGTGAGCCCTGGAAGGTGTGACAGCATATCTCATTTAATGCTGTTTTAACAGTTTACAGTTAACAGTACATTCAACAGAGTATACAAACCACAGGGCCCTGTTTACTACCACCCCCCCCTTTGTAGTATAACTGTCATATATGCTACTTCTCTCTTTACTATATGCCAAACAAGGCAATATTGTATCTGCAGAGCACAAACAGTGAGGAAAATAAGAGCCTTTTTCATTTACCTATGTATTTCCTATTTTGATTCTCTTTATTCCCTGCGAAGAGTGGAGTTTCCCCCAGCATCCTTTTTCTTACATCGGCTAACCCTTTGTCAGTGGGTGGGAGTACCTATGTTCCATTCCCTTAGTCTTGTTCTACCTGTACTTGTCTTTATGCTTCACTATTGAGGAATATTTCTCCTCATATAAAACTCTGAGTTGCTGTGACCCGTGGTTTCCAATGGGAAGTTTAAAGTCATTTGAGTCATTTATTTGCCTGCATGCAATATGTTATTTTCCTCGAGTTGCTTTCGAGATTTTTATTTTTAATCTGTGGCATGTAGCAATTTCAGTGAGGTGTGTACAATTATAATCTTCTTACTTTTATTTGCATCTGCATTGTTTAGAGTTTGACAAGTTTCCACCACCTCTTTCATAATGGTCCCTGAACCTTGGAGGATGTGACAGAGAGACGTCTCCCTTAGAGCTAACCACTGCATTGTCACTTTGCACTCTGGTGAGTTTTGAGTTTCCCCAGTGGTCACTGCCTCCTGAAAATAGAAGTTTCTTGCAATTTCTACTAGCGGTTGTTCACTCTGCAAACGCTTCTGATAGTATTTTAATTGAGTGAAAAGTTGACATTAATTTTCTGCAAGCTGTTCATTCTGCAGCCAAATTATGCCACCTTTCAAGAGGCGTATTCCCTTACTCATTGTTTTTCAGTATCTTGGTAGAGGGTAAGAATTTAGTCTATAAAATAGACGAATGAGAACTCAAGTATCTATCTTCCACAGTTTTATTCCTGTTGGATACCCCCAACCTCAGATTCATTCTGCAGTTCCAAAGTCATGTGACACTGACAAAATGGGTCACTATGGAGTCATTTCTCGTCTTGTGCATTTGACCTCATCAGATCATTTGGTTCTCGGCCAGTTCTAGCCACCGTAGCATAGCTACCTAGGTTCCAATTGCTGAGACATACATGCTGCTGTGTCCTCTCCAGCGTCACCCAGGACCTCAGTGAGAGAAAGGCCCAAACCATTCCTCTCCCAGGACCCTCAGAGCTCTCAGAGTTCATGTTCTCTTCTTTCCTCTGAGCATAAGAAGGATCTTGGTCTAGGCTGGAACAAATTCTTCTTTCAAATTTCTTCATGACACACTTCCATTTCTTTCAGTAATGGCTGAAGTTTTCCTAAGAAGTCAGACATTTGGAACATTTTAGCCAGAAAGATATAGGAAATACCTTAAAAAAATTTTTTTTTAACCAGGCCAAATGTTTCAAACCCCCGAGGCTCAGAGCTGGCCAACAGCTTGGTAAAGCAGAATGGGTCAGTCCAGTGAAAGAAAATCGGAGAGGAAGAAATCCCACAGTTTGACATCTCCAATATTATTCAAGTAAGCATCTTTAACCGCTGAGCCATCTTCCGGGCCCTCCAGTATTATTCCGACAAGAAAAACGTTGCATTTATTATCTCCAGGTCCCTAGTCTGTGTCCCAATGTTTGGCGCATGTTGATTTTTCAATCAGTGGCTATTCAACGAGTGAGCTGCTTCTCTGTGTAACGTGGGGAAAGCCTCACGACTTATAACCTCTGTTCTCTGAACTAGGAAACAGGGATAATGATGCAGATGCCACAGTGTTGTGGAAGGACTAAATAAGATTATGCATACTTTGTGAAGAGTTTTCAAATTGTGATGTTTCCTTATTGTCATCATAAATGTTCATGGCTGGCATACAGCCATTATCTTCGTCTAAATGCTGGGTGATTCAGGCAGACCCAGGCACCTCAAAACCTGTCTTTTGTCTCCCTCCCAGAAGTGGCACCATTTCAGTGTATTTTTATGATCTACAAATTATTTATCCTCCTGATGACAGCTTTGATGTTAGTTTGCTTGATGGTCATGGGATGATGAGAATCGGTTTTGGATTAGCTTCTCCTCAGCATGGAAGAACTGGTGTAGCACTGAGACAACGATGATACTACCGCACCTCATCTTCAAGTCATGCGTTGGCTATTTGCATATTTTAGTTAGAATTTACACTGTGTTCTAACCACAGGCCATGGTAAGCTATCTTTGTCATTTTTCTGTTGAGCATTCATGGAAAATTCTTTGCAGAATGCCCACTGATGTGACGATTCGGTGAGCTATATCTCTGTTGAAACTTTTACAAAATTACAGCGTTTTGTAACTTATATACAGTTAACAAATATTTTTATTTTTATTTATTTGAGAGAGGGGGGCAGATAGGTAGGTAGAAACAGAGGGAGAATGGGTGCATCAGAGCCTCCAGCCACTGAAAATGAACTCCAGATGCATGTGCCACCTTGCACTTTTGTGGGTCCTGGGGAATCAAACCCGGGTCCTTTGGTTTTGCAGACAAGCGCCTTACCCACTAAGCCATCTCTCCAGCCCAACTTGTACTTTTTGGTAGTCTTTGAATATGAGAAGGGCATCACTCATTTTGAGCAAAACAAGCGGTAGGAAGGGTTGGCTGGTACAGAAGTCCTGGTGGCTTCCAAGAAACTCCTAAGACATGGCAGGCTGCAAGTGAAGAATCCCATCTCAGACTAAAGCTTGGGGTTCAGCCATGGAGCAAGCTGAGATGAGGGCATATGAGCTCTACGTAAGGTTACAGACAGGTAGAAATAGCATATGGAGCTCATCTGCCAAGTGACACTGCTAGCCCAAGGTCCAAATGGTCTTTCCATGGGAAGCATGAATGAGAGTAGGAGGGAGGCTCATGGGCAGGGCTGGTGACCAGGGTTCAGAGGACAAGGATGCTTATGGGCAGAAAATTGCCTCCTTAAGGAGTCTAGATGGCTCTTTGGGCAAAAGATTTTCGAGGTACTAAGATTGTCCAACCAGTAAATATATTTTTTGTTTGATTCCTATATGTAAGACCTTGTATTAAAGTACTGTGAATGTTTATGTTTCGCTAACCCTTCGCAATGATTTTTAAAATCTCTCTCTCTCCCCCCCTCTCTTTCTCTGAGATTCTTTTAAAGGAGTGTGCTTTCCCATCTATTATATATCATAGCATGTATTCTGGAGCTGCACATTAATGGATAAAAGCTGGGCTCTTTTGGGAAAATCGCTTAACCTCTCTGTACTCCAGTCCCACTATCAGAAGAAGTAAAACAAGAGTAGACTTAGTGTTGAGCCCATGGAGGGAATAGCGTATAATTTCCCCATCTACTGGCAAACCTGGATGTGGTGTGCAACCTGGCTGAGCCGAGACTGGGGGTTAAAGCCATAGTTGTTGTGGTAATGTTAGTGCTGCTGCCACCCATACTATAAATGGTAGTGCCTGTTGCACATGTGAGTCAAGAGCCCATTAATAATTCATTCACAAAAAGAAGCCTGCAAGGCAAGCCGTGGTAGTCTCCTTTTTCAAATAAGAACATTGAGTAGCAAGAAACGGTTTTTGGAAGGTCACAGACTAATAAGGGCCAGATGGTTAATTCTCTGCTCTTCACACCGGAATGTATGGTCCCTTAAGATGGGAACATTGTACCGGTATTGCTTTGCTTATCAAACAGGTGTCTAAATGTTTTTGGATAGAGACGCCTTTTTTTTTTTTTTTTTTTTTTTTTTTTGCAGATGGTGGTGACTACTGGGGAAACTCAAAACTAGTCCAAGTGTTGAGAATAAGTGACATCTGAGTGCTCAGTGCTAAATGAGACATCACTATTATGCCACCAGGGCTCAGGGCTTATTGTGGAAGAGGGAGCAGAAAGAAGGTAAGAGCCAGAGGATGGGGAGGACTGCTTTGGAACTCTATGTTCTGGATGTGAAGTGGCTCATGCATTCATGACCCCACAGTGGCTGTCATAATCTGTACAATATTGGGCCCACCAACATTTTGACATGGATGATGGAGTGGGGACAGAAAGTAAAACACTCATTATCATAGAGGAGGGACTAATTAATCAACAAGAAGAAAGGGTTCAGTGGAGTAAGGACATGGGTGGGGAGACAACAGAAGGTAACGGGAGGAGACTATGATCAAAATACATTACGCATATGCTTTGAAATTGTCAATTAAAAAACAAAGTTAGAACAGAGCTGTTAGGCGGAGAAAAAAGGAGTCAGGGACAATGGAGTTGTAGGATTTGACTTCGGTCCAGCAGAGAGAGGCCAGGGGGAGGGGAGGAGAGAAAGACAACCACATATGTATAAAGCCCAGAGTTCAGTGGATATGTGATGCAGTTCCCAGTGAGCGTCAGACAGAGAGCACGTGCCGGGAGCTAAGTTAGGGATGCTCCTCGTGGGAGAAGCTGCTCTGTGCCATCTAGACTCATGGTCTTTGCACTGCACGGCGTGGTCCACAGCTGCTGTGTTGCCTTCAAGTTCAGGATGAAAGTCGTCTCCTCCAGAGCTGGAGAACTGACTGGGCGGGATTCCTGAGAGATGGTCAGTCTCCAGCAGGGTGCTTGTTTGTCTACTGAGGAGCAGTTTTGGTTATGGGTGATCTCTCCATGGGTGAGGCAAAGCTTCATTTCCCTTGTCCCCGTGAGGAGGAGGCACGAGCTATGACGTGAGCCCCAGCTACCACGCTCCCTGGGAAGACGCAGCCTGAGCCACTGTGGTCTCTGTTTTCCCTCTATAGGTCTTCCTTCATGCCTGAAGGTTTCATTTCTGCAGATCCCATAAAATGCAGAATAAAATTATTAAGGAAATCTATCTGTACCAAACATGTCCATACACTTTTCTTGTCACTATTCCCTAAATAATACAGTTTAACAACTATTTACATGTCATTGCTATTGTACTAGGCATGATAAGTAACCTAGAGAGGATTTCAAATTTCCATAAGGCAATCTGCAAATACTGTGCCATCTCACACAAAGGACTTGAGCGTCCTTGGATTTCTGGTGTCCTCGGGAGGTTCTGGAACCAGTGCCCCCATGGGTAACAAGAGAGCACTCAGCCTAGAAACAGACCTGACTAGGCTGTCACCAGAGTAAGGTCCTGAGATCTCTGGTTATTTTGATGGCAGATTGTCTTCCTGTATTTTGTTGTGTCTGTCACAAGACTTATTTTTCAATGTATTTTTTAAAATGTGATTTTCTCTCCATACAAGAAACAAAAGGTGGTAAGCAGCAGAAATCTCCTGGCATTTTTCCATGATTACACAAGAGGAGAGGTTCCTGAGACTTCCATTTCAATCAAGGTTTCCATTAACGAAGAGATTGGCTTATTCCCTCGTTTAAGTTCTTGGGAATAGCCACCGGGTCACTATATTATAGGTAGCACTAAGAAATTTGTCCTATAATAAAGCACTTTCACCAAGTTTTCAAGTAGATATCTCTGTGCAGGTAGGATGACATTAAGGTTAAAAATAGCCCCTGACATTAGTTGGACTCCAGCTATGTGTATTGAAAGTCCTGGAAGGGTTTGTTGTAAGCAGTGATGGTGTCTATCATGCGAGGGGCAGGTTCCCCAAGAGGAGTAATGAACTCACTGCACAGTTTCTGCTGGGGTGGTTTTGGGAAGTCTTTCAGGTAGGGATAATGAGATCCATGTTTTTGACTGCTTCCCAGGGGCTTTTACCCCATGGTGTGTGTGTGTGTGTGTGTGTGTGTGTGTGTGTGTGTGTATGTGCATCTGTGAAAATGTGTGTGCTTATGTCTGGGGCAGCTGACTAGGGCAGTAGGCACTGCTTTCATTTTAAGATCTTTAACTGAAGTGGAGAAAAACCTGTGTTCCTTTCATCTCAACTAAGAGGAGGGGAATCCACAAAACTATAAACTTCTAATATCGATGAGACAAGAATCAAATGGATCGAGTATAGGGGTCCAGAAACAGTGGATTCAAGCACCAATATGGCAGGCTATTGATTTTCTGATTCTCAACACATCCGGCTCCCCAGTGCTCACACTCTTGTGATTCTGGGATTGGCCATGTCACTTGCTGTGGTCAATGGAGCAGTAACCAGTGTGAGGCCGTAAGTGAGGGGCTTGACCTTTGGGATTGGACACTTTCATGCTCTCAAGATGCAGCTACCCACGAAGGAGCCCGAGTGGAGAGACCATATGAAGGAGGAGGAAGAGGATATAGCTATATATATCTCTATCTCTATCTCTATCATCTATATCTATATCTATATCTATATCTATATCTATATCTATATCTATATCTATATCTATATCTATCTATCTATCTATCTATCTATCTATCTATCTATCTATCTATCTGGAGAGACAGAGAGAGACAGAGGGAGAGAGAGAGAGAGAGAAACCTTCAGCCAAAATTGGAGGTCTAGCGCTATCATCCACCAAATGACTACAAGTCCATCAGTGACCCCAGGCAGGTGAAGACCAAAGAGAACCATCCAGCTGAGCCCTCGTCAACCCACAGAATAATATGAAATGAAAAAAAAAAAGCCTTTTTTTTTTCTTTAATTCACCAAATTTGGGGTATTTTTTAAATGCCTAAACTGAAATGATATGTTGGGTCTCATCCCAGTTAACTAGGTCCTGTCCCATTAGTGATTGTCACCATAGATGAGTGTATCCTTGTCCCCAATGGGGGATGTATGGGTTTGACAGACATCTCTATCATCTGTCTCCTCTGCCCCATGTCCATGTTCAGGGTGGGTGTGGCATGCAACCGGCCATGTACCCAATCTCCTGCTCACCCAAAGGCACTCTCCTTCCTTTGGTTATAGGCTTTAGGGTAGGGAACTTCAGTGTTTGTGGTCAACGGACTGACCTACAGTCTGCGACAGTTAATGACTTCTTTTTCCTGGAAGGCATAGCTCTAAAACAGTCCTCAGAAATACTGTACTTTCTCTGTCATGAGGCCAGTGTTAATGTTCCAGGGTGCTATAGAACGATGCAGCCACATAAGGTAGACAGGGAGGTTTAGAACTCCATAGCCCGGCTGTGTGGCTTGGATTCACTTATGAATTGGCCACTCCAAAGGCAGTTTGGATAGATGCGGTGGTTTGAATCACATGTCCCTCTGAACCCCTGAGGTTTGAATGCTTGGTTCCCCAGCTGGTGGCAATTTGGGAGGTAGAGTCTTGCTGGAGGAGGGGTGTTCCTGGGGTGGACTTTAAGTTGCTAGCCAGCACTTACCACTGCTATGACAGCTAGTCTGGCTGTACCCCTGCCTTTCCTGCCTCTGGGCCTCAAGCCAAAGAAGAAAGTGCATCTGGTTCCCAGGGGCATGGTGACTGACTGCCTGGGTTTTCCACCACATCCTAGTCTGCAGACCCACAGCCTTGACTGATTGAGCTCCTGACTTTTAAATAAATAAAGCCTTTGAACCTGAGCTAATAATTTTATCAGAATTTCCCAGAAATTAGTGTAGGAGGAGGGTTGTTAATCTTTTCTGTGTTCTCTAGGTTTTTTTTCTTTTTGAGTCCCAGGAATGCGCTTGAGGCTTTGGTTTCCTTTTTGGCTAGAAGGAAGCCCCAAATATCCTGAAGTACAGGGAGATTCCTTCTCTGACTCCCACACAGTCAGATAGAAGACTCCTTTCGTGTTGAATATACCTTTACATGTAAAAACCTCATTTCTTTTTAGTATAAAAATCAAAGACTTCGTTCTCATTAAAGAATGTGAATACCAGACTGTTGATGAAGGGGAGGGGGGAAAAAAAGTAGGGAAATAAGGGGAAAATGGGACATAAGGATGTGCCCAAGTAGACCAAAGTGGGAGTACAGGGAGAACGAGAGCGAAGAGGGTGCAGCGGACAGCAGGACACAGCCAGAGGCCAGGCAGGCGGGAGTGGGTGGGCATGGCGGGCTCTGAGCTTTATGAACTGTCTTCTTTCAAGGCAGCCTGCTGTTCATTTTTACCATGGAATTCAAGCTTCCTGTTTCCTTATCTCTGAAATGCTAATTAGCTGATTAACTAGTATTGTTCCTGTAACTGCTCTTTATTCTTAATGCTTTTGAGGAGGTGCAACCTTGAAGGAGGTGGCCCCAGTGGAGAGTCAATAGGAAATTGTTCACCTGGCCAGGTGGAAAGGGAGGAGGGGCTGGTAGCCAGAACGACCACTAGGTGGCGCCTTGCCCACTTCCATTATGGATGGGGAGGGGAAATGCCATACTGGCTAGGTTGTTATATCTCGTGTAATCCCAGCACTTGGGAGGCAGAAGCAGAAGGATGTAGTGCTCCAGACCAGCCTGGGCTACGTAGCAAAACCGTGCCAAAAGAGGGAGCAAAACACATAAAAATATATTGTGTGAGATCAGCCTTCAGCTATGTGTAAAAGCGTGTATTAAATCAATTTTAGACTTGTGCACAGTCCCTCAAATAGCTCATTGTATGCATGCCAACATTTCAAAATCTAAAACAATCTTTCAGATTGGAAACAATTCTGGCACTAAGCATTCCAAGTAAAAGGCACCTGACCTGTATTAGTGATGTGGCCCATTTCCTATGCTAGCCAGATGTAATGTGCCAACAGAGCAAAGATTAACTGAATGCTAATAATTGTAATAGTATTGATTTATTTAGTGTTTGCGATGTGCTTTGCACCTGACATATAGTTCTCATTTCGGCTCCCCTAATCTGTGTATCATTCGTGTCCTTATCCTTAAGAAGCTTAGGGCTTGCGGAGATGGCTCAGTGGTTAAAGGCGTTGGGTTACAAAGCCTTCCTGCCTGGGTTTGATTCCCCAGTACCCACATAAAGCCAACTGCACAAAGTGGCACATGTATCTGGAGTTTGTTTGCAGTGGCTAGAGGCTCTGGTTTTCCCATATTCTCTCTTTTTGTTTGCAAATAATTAAAAAACAAACAAACAAACAAACAAACAAAAACCCCACAGGCTTTGTAATGTTTCCTGCTCAAGGCTAAAAAGCTGACAGATGGAAAAGGGAGGGCTTTTATTCAGCGTGGTTTCACACTAAAGACAGTGATTGCGCAGCCGTCATCCTGTTGAAGACCGCTCATCACTACCACCCTGTCGATCCAAACGCTGTGGATTCTGGACTGTCTGACTTGATAATGGACTCAGAATCGAGCGCTTCATTCCCTTAGTTGTCAGGAACGTTGGCTGCTTAAACCTCACAGCACAGCTCTGTGGACATTGCTCTGGGCTGCAAGGATTAGACTTAACCGAGGTAGTGGCCCTGTCTGGGGATGCAGCCTGGCTCATCGAACAGGTTGATGCAGACCATAAACACTGAGGGGGCCAGTCTGGCTACTGAGCTGCCTCCAGGGTGGTGAAGGTCTCTCAGGCTACTCCCTGTGGCTCAGCTTCTCTATCTAGTCAGTGCTACTCCCTTCTCTCCTTATGACAGGTGCTTTCTAAACCCAAGCGTGCTCTGCTGGACTTTAGCATGGAAATAAGACTCCAAAGTGTTTTTCTGGGAAGTGGGACCTAAGAAATATATTCTGATGATGTTGTAGTTACCTTCTCATCGCTAGAACAAAGCACCCAACCAAAAGCAGCTGATGGGAGAAAAGTTTTTTTTTTTTTTTTTTTTTTCCTTACGGTCTCAAGGGGCAGAGGAAACACAGCACGGGCAGAGGCTGGACATGATGTGCCTCTGCCACAGCAGGTGGAAACAGCGGCAAGAGTGCCAATCAAGCTCTGGCCAGGAGGAGCTGGCTATAACATCCCCTAAGTTGGCCTCATCACTGTACCTCCTCTAGCAAGGCTCTGTGTCCCAAGTTGCATCGGCTGTGAACCAAGCATTCAAAACACATGAGTCTGTGGGGAACACCTAATTCAAACCACCGCATTTAAGAAACTGTATAATTGGCAAGCCGAGTGAAGTCTTTTCAGATGTGTTTATTCAAATGGTATACATATTTACAGTTTAAGATGACAGAAGTGAGAGGGAGGGGATAAGATGTTACAACTACAGCAGCATATCTGTCTCTTGCTTACTCTCTCTCTCTCTCTCTCCCATGTCTCTGTGCCTCCTTCCTCTACTTAGAATAGAGAATTGTCCAGAAACTCAAAGCCTTTGTTCTGGAAGGCATATCTGGCTATCCATTCCAATTTCCTTGAGTAGGGAAATTTCTGATGCATTGTCCTTCAAGGAGACGGATGAGGTGGATGTAGAAACCCGGTGAGGAATGGGACTCAGTGGAAATGAATAACCATGTCACCTTTCTGAGATTTATGTTGCAGCCCAGCGTCACCTCTGCTTCTAAAGAGAGCTTGGGCGATAGTCATAAAGCGATGCTTTTTTTTTTTTCTCTCCCTGCACCCAGCCCACTTCTGGAGTCACATAAACGCTCAAGACGGCATCATCCACAAGGCTTTGCTCATGGTGGCTCTGTGCAGGGCGGCCCTGGGGAAACAGGGGTCCGAGGCAGCAAATGTTACCTTTCTTAGTAGGGCAGAGAGTCTGTTGTGTCTTCCTGATTATGTCAGAATCTCAGCCGAACGAATCCATCCCCTTCGGCCCTATTGAAATCCCTTTGGCTCTCGCTGCGCGGGCCACATCCTCTTCCCTATCTTCCTCTTGGCTCTCCACACTGTTTCTACCGGGTCTTCAAAACATGCAGGCATGACATTGACAATCTCCTGCTCCCGGTCGTTGAAATAAAGGCTTTTTCTATTTACCCACAGTCCAACTCTCCGAGGCATATGGCACCTTCATGAGCTCTGCGTCTACACCCGCACTAGTCACTTTCCTTAATGTTTCTGCCACATTTACCATTATTGCCTGAGCAAGGTCGGCTCTTGTGCTCCTTCTAGACAATTTATTTAGACTAGAATGGCCTTCTGGAAGGCCTCATCTTTACTTCACTGCCTCTGAGGAAATTTCTTTTGTCCTTAAGCTTGAACATTCTCTTTTCTCTTCTTTTATTTCTTCCTTCCTTCCTTCCTTTCTTTCTGTTTTGTTTTGTTTTGTTTCTCGAGGTAGGGTCTCACTCTAGCCCAGGCTGACCTGGAATTCACTCTGTAGTCTCAGGCTGGCCTCAAACTCAGGGCGGTCCTCCTACCTCAGCCTCCTCAATGCTGTGATTACAAGCGTGCACCACCACGCCTTGAGCATTCTTTACACACTGGTTGGGTTCTTAGCGGCAGACCACAGAATTCACTCTAGCAGCAAGGAATGCGGTGAAGAAGTTACAAAGATGACACGAAAGTCCCAGAGTTAAAGAAAGCTGCTGCTCATCTTTTCCCAGACCATGCCACCTCTGCTGCTGCTACCCACCTCTGCTGAATGGGCACCCAGCACCCTTCCCTTGGCCCCTCCCATAACACACTTGCTAATGCAGGTCTTGGGTGAATGTGTCTGGTTGATAGGAAGGAAGCCATTGGCCTGCATTCTAAAAGCGAGGGAGATAGGAACACTTCAATTTTTTTTATTATTATTATTTAAGACCTTTATTAACAGGTGCTTGCTGTTTGTGTACTTTTTTTTTTGAAAAAAATCAAGTTGTAAACTTTTTATTACAAATTAAAAATGAAGTGCTTAAAAATCTCAACTTGACCAGATATGAAACAATTTAAAAACCTTTAAAGGTATAGTGAGAAAAACCAGGCTTTTTAAAAAAACACGTTTGTCATTACCAAAAAGAGACATCTTTAGGTAAAAATAATAAAAACCCCATGCTGCATAGTCAATGCAGATAGTTCTAGTTTATCTGGTCAATGGGCAAAAAGCAAGCACTTAAGGTCTTCAGCTCCAATCTTTTGTTCATTTCTTATTGCTGGAATTATTCTATATTTAGACAGCAGAATTGACAATATGGACATCTGTCAAAATGTCATGAAGGTGTCTAGCACATAGGAGGCCTCGACAGTGACAGTTCTATTCTCCCTTCCTCTCTCTCTCTTAGAACAGTGCTGACATTTTGCTATCGCCTCTCTACAGATGCTTCTCAATGTACAGTGGGCAACTCTTCATGTGGATGAACTCTTCGTAAGTGGCAAAGGCCTGAAGGTGAAGATGTACGTCCTGCCTCTCACCTGCTGCACACCCTACCTGAGCCAGCATACTGATGCGTCTGCGCCATGCGTCCCCGTGATAGCCTGGCCGACACCCGGAGCGGCATCCGGCTGCTGGGCTCCAGCATCGTTATTTTACTGTGGATCCACAGCATGAGGAAGGTTTGAAATGTGGCTTCTGAGACATGCTTACCATGTCTGCACTGATATAAATTGAAAAATTGTAAATCAAAGCATCCTAGGTTTGGAGCTGTCTGCATGCATATGATTTTTTTTTTTCTTTTGGCCAAGTCTTGAACTCTAAGTGATGTCTTACTCATTCTGGATCCATGGCCTTCTGGCCCGGTGCCTGACAGGACAGTCATTCTTTGGTGGTTGCTAAAAGAATACAGCCATGAGAATTGTATACGAAGCATAAAGGCTAGAAAAGGGTTGAAAATGGATTTGTGTTTCCTTTTTTTTTGAGGCAGGGTCTTACTCTAACCAAGGTTGACTTCTAACTCATTGCCATGCTACCTAGGCCCTTTGAGTACTGGGATTAATGGCATGAGCCACCATGCCCAGCCAAAGTTTGAATTTTCTAGTGTAAAAGAATTTGTGGATTGCCTAGAGTTTCTGTTTCTTTATGATGTTTGTTTCCCAGTTTTTTTTTTAAATGCTTGTCCTTACCCTTGAGATTCTAATTTTCTTTTATTTTATTATTTGCAAGCAGAGAGAATCATAGAGAAAAGAAAGAGAAAGAGAAAGAGAGAGAGAGAGAGAGAGAGAGAGAGAGAATGGATGTACCAGGGACTCTAGAAACTGGAAATGAACTCCAGATGTATGTGCCACTTTGTGCATCTGGCTTTATATGGGTGCCAGGGAATCAGACTTGGGTTATAAGGCTTTGCAGGCAAATGTCATAACTCCTGAGTGGTCTCTCCAGCCCTGTTTCCTAGTTTTGACTTAATTTTGTCTTCTCATTGCTCCCTCAAGGCCTCTGGTCTACTTGGATGCATCTCAGAAATGGTTTTATTCCTACTGACCATTAGGAACTGTTTGATTTCTCTGTATCTAGTACTTTAAGTAGCTGAGAGTGAAAATCTGGTTAGATTAGTATGTCCTGGCTTGGGCAGAATGGCACTAGTCTACCTTGTAGGGCATTGGGCTTCCAGAATTTATTGACTTTGAATTTGTTAGGGTATGGATCCAACTTAGTACAATAAACCATGAGGGAGGACTGTGGAGAAGGGTACCATTTCTGTTTGCAGAAGTTACAAGTCAGGCTGTTTCTTTTAGAAAAGACCAAAGATTTAGCTTCTGTGGGTGATTATGCTGTAAAGTTGAGGCATAATACTGAATCTGACAGGAGTAGCCAAGTGAAGGAGGTGTGGGAGCCATTCAGCAAAGAATGACTCTAATAGGAAGTGCATAAATATGGTCTAAATACAGTATAAACAGGTATGAACACGCCACAATGACACCCATTATATATAATTAATATATGCTAAACACACTTATGATACACGGATGACAATGGATGGGTCACTGTATCACAGACTGCACTGAGCTCTCTAGAAAGGGTAGGATTTGGTCGCATGGGTGAGGGTCTTAGCTGCAAGAATATAAGGGTGGAGTGGGGAAGTCTGAAGATAAATGACAGAAGATCTAGGTCATAGCAGTCTTTTTTTTTTTTTTTTCATTTTTCTGAGGTAGGGTCTCTCACTCTAGCTCAGGCTGACATGGAACTTGCTCTGTAGTCCCAGGCTGGCCTCAAATTTGCAGAGATCCTCTTACTTCTGCCTCCCAAGTAGTGGATTAAAAGTGTGTGCTATCATGCCCAGCTATTCATTCATTATTCATTTGTGATCAGAGAGAGATAGAGAGAACACACACACACACACACACAGAGAGAGAGAGAGAGAGAGAGAGAGAGAGAGAGCATGCCAGGACCTCCAGCCACTGCAAATGAACTCGAGATGCATTCACCACTTTGTGAATCTGGCTTAACGTGGTGAGTACCAGGGAATCAAACTCTAGCACTTAGACTTTGCAGGCAAGCACCTTAACCACTGGGCAACCTCTTTAGCCTTCATTGCCGTGTTTATGGTCTTAATGGTGATGGATAGAGGACAAGCGGGTGGAGAGGGCTACATAATTACTTGGTTTCTGGGTTCCTTTCCTAGGAGGTGTACCCTGTATTTAGCATAGAAGTTAACAGGAAACAACAGAGGAGCCCTCTGGGAGCCCAGCAGATTCTAGGGACAAGATGAGGCCAACAAATCTTTCTCTGCATCAGATGGAAATGAAGCTCTCTTTTTTTTTTTTCAAAGTCATCTCAACTTATCAAGAGGACAATGTTGTGAAAAGGACATCTTCAAAGAAAGCCCCAAACAACATTTTTTTTTTATAAAGAAGATAAAGCAAATCCAATTTGTTGAGATGTTTCTGCTGTGCTTGGAGATAAATCACATTATTGTATTTTATCAGCAGATTGGTGGACAGTTTAACAGCTTAGAACTGGCAGCAAAATGGAAAGGGCTCCAAGTGTCTAGGAAGAATCCGTTATTTTATGCAGGTTGCTGGACGCTGTCAATTAGGTCCGTGCAGAGAAACACAAAGTGATTATGTAAATTAGGGCAGCTGGATAGGGAGGGTTTGTAGAGGGTAGGGAGGGGAGAAGGTGGGCATGGTAGGGGGGTTTCTCTCCTTGAATGGGTGCTCTGCTGGGTATAAGTGCTTGTGTGAAGAGGGACACAGAGCCATGAGGGTCAGCATGGTAGCTCTCACTGAAGAGTGCATTTAGGGCAGGCATCCAGAACATGGGCTCTTAGGTCGCACTGCCCAGTTCTCTTCTTGGATGGACCTTTAGGACTCTAGGTGGTTTTGGCTCACTCATGTGTCAGGCGGCTCTAATAATTAGTTGTCTGACCTGATTATTGTGAGGATAAAGTAAGACAATAGATAAAAATATACTCGGCTAATGCAGGGAGACTGCTGTGACTTCAAGGCCAGCCTGGACTACATGGTAAGACCTTGTCTAAAACCAAACTACATGGTAAGACCTTGTCTAAAACAAAACCAAACCTTTTCTAAAACCAAATCAAACCCAAAACAGATTCTGATATGTAACATATATGTGATCCTCCTTTTGTGGTTATCTGCCTTTTTAATTTTTTTTTTTTGAGGTAGGGTCTCACTCTAGCTTAGGCTGACCTGGAATTCACTATGTAGTTTCAGGTTGGTCTTTAACTCACAGCTATCCTTCTACCTCTGCCTCCTGAGTGCTGGGATTAATGGCCTGTGCCACCACGCCAGGCTGGTTATCTGCCTTTTAAAAAATAGTTATATATTTACTCATTTGCATGTGTGTGTGTGTTTGTACACATGGGTGCAAAAGGGTCTCTTGCCACTGCAAATTCATGCCAGATATTTGCGTCACTTTTTGCATCTGGCTATTACGTGGGGGCCGGGGAATCGAATCCAGGCCACCAGCTTTGCAAGCGAACACCTTTGACAGCTAAGCCATCGCTCCAGCCTGCTTATCTGCCTCTTTCTTGTGTGTTTCACATTCCATACAGACACAGCTGGCATGACTCTTAGCCAGACCCTGCCCTGATTACGGTCACGAGACGGCATCAGGGCGTGGATGTCTCCATCACTAAGCCGCAAACAGGCAAGACAGCAGCACGCAGGTGGAAATGACATGCTGAATTCCTAAACAGAGAGCTAGGCCCGGGTCTTCACTTTTCCTGCAGATGTGAAGGCTCTGTGCAAGAAAGTCACCAGTGCATTGAAATCCCAGCCGGGACTAAACGTAACAGAGTCACGGTGCCATCTCTGCCACCGCAGGGCTGGTGTCTTTGGGCTCGTTACAGGCAAAATGGGGGATGGGTGGGTGGACAGGGTGGTACACACAAACTCCCTCACTGAGGCCAGGGCGCATTGTTTGCCATTGTATTAACGTGACTCCCTGTATAATCGCCAAGCCTGCCTTTCCAAATTTCTCCATAAATGCTTTTACGTCTTTGTCTTCTATACCAGGCGGATTAGCTCCTCAAATACGTTTCATCATAACAAATAGCATTTATTATTTTCTGGTTATATCTGTGAAGCTGGTACACTCCTCCTCCTTTTTGTGTACAGGAATCCAACCACCCCAAGGTCCTTCCTGGGAAATGATGCCTCAATGAAGTGACAATGACTTATTCAGCTGCAGGCCTTGAGGAAAGGAAAATCTCTCTCTCTCTGTGTGTGTGTGTGTGTGCGCGCACTCGTGAGCACGCATGTGTGTGTTTGGGAACTCAGAGTATTCAGGAGACAAGGAAGTTTAAGAGAAGTCCTACAACAGGGGAAAAGCAAGGAAATCCGCAGATGGGACAGGAAGCTCTGGGAAAAGGAGTGACCACCCAGTGAAGGAGAAGGAGTCCAGCAGGGAGGTGAACTGGGCAGGGCAGGTGCCCACGCCTGCCTGCTCCAACCGTCAGAAAGGCTGCCTAGCTAGCTCACATAGCCTGTCCAATCATCAGGCCTGGGATATTTTATTAAACAGCCAACGCTAAGCATTTTCTGCCTATAGGCTCTACTAGTCTGTTCTCTCGGCCCCTGCCCCCATAGACGCTAAAGGCATGATAAATAGGTAAAAGCATCAAACTTCAAAACGGAATGAGTTCAGGCATTTTTGACCTTTTATCTCATCTCCATGGCTATTTGTACATGCCTGTGGTCTTCCCATCCAACCCCAAATTTCTGATGGTGGTACTTGGGGAACGTTTGTTGAAAGCGAACCTTGTATTCATACAAGAACTCAATGAACATAGGATGTTCAAAGAGAGGCCTCCGATGAATATTTACAGAGACTCTTTACAGACAGCATCACGGATTACTGGCTATTCTTAGAGCTGTCGTGGCATTGCTTGGGGATCTTAGGGAAGCATGCTATAGTCTCTTTATTTTCAGTTCCCTTGCTGCGAGATGGGCAGTACTTAATTTCTACAGCTTCTCACGGTGCTGTTGTATGCACGGATCCCCAAACCTTCCAGTCGGAGACGCTATGTCAGGTTGAATCCTCTTACAATACAGATGAAACACAAAGCGAAACTCAGATTTCCTGGCTGCAGACCCCAGCTTACTGTGGAAAAACCTCAGGCCAAACGTGAAGCTCCACTTTTCACAGTTTATTTAATTGAGAGCTGTGGCTTATTTTGTTCTCTGAGCTAAATTGGCATCTGCACAAATAAAAAAAAAATGTGCAAAACCGTAGCTTCAGGCTTCGGGGAGTGCTAGAAAGAAAGAAATTGTGTTATAAAACCATGGGGTTGAGCTATTCTCCCTTTTTTTAATGATTTTTTTTTCTACCATATTTTGGTCTTTCCTGGCTGTGGGACCATAGCCAGTGACCTTTCAAAGCCGTCTATATGATGCCATTGGGACAGGAGCTCATTGTCGCCCACCTTCTTTTCTTGGTACTCTTACCAGCTCTGAATCAATGTATGTAATTTGTCCCAAACCACAAGCAAGGCAATCGCTCATCCTTTCTCCTCTGAATAACAGCTGTGTCTGATCCTTCTTCCACTGGGCCCCTTGTCTGAACTTGGGCGTTGAAAGTATAATACCTCTTTGTTATGTGCTTCTGGAACATGGACTGGGCTGTGCTGTTTAGGTGCGGGTGGGTGGGGAAGGCTTACACATCCGAAAGTAATTGTAAGCATTAGGTAAAAATATCTCCCAGAATTTTGCACTTGGAGATGTAACCATGCTGTCTGAAGACTGTGTTCCTCTATATTTCAGGCAAATAGAGTTGTTGGGAGCCCTGAATCTCAGAATGGGGTGTGATTTGAAGGTTACCATACCTGAATCTGTAGAAGAAAATACATTGCTGATAAACTAGTATCACACTTCCCCTAGCACGTGCGTATTTATTTGGCATTTATTTATTTATTCGTTTGTTGCAATGCTGGGGATTGAATCCAGGGTCTTGTGTATGCCAGGCCCATCCTCCCCCCTTCCTAGATTTTATACTTGGGAAAAGAAAAAAAAAACCACAACAGAGAATTTTTGGCTTGCGCTTATCACCTCTCTCTCTCTCACTCTCGTTCTCGCTCTTTCCCTCCCTCCTTCCTTCCCTCCATCTCTCCTTCCCTCAGCAGACAGTCTCAGCAGCAGGAAGCTTGGAAAGAGGGTAGAGGGGCCGCTTTCAAACGTCTGGAGACATCTGCCACATCCATCCTGGGCTGCTCTGCATCATACCTCTCATGCTAGTCCATGTCTCAAAGGCCAATTGGAAGTCCAGAAGATAAGGCCACACACTGATGGTCCACCCGCAGAGGATGAGGGAGGACCCCTGGATGTTCGCTGCGGTCCGCCCCCTTTGCAGAGACCACTCACAGCCCTTCCCTGAGCTGCATGCTTTTGTTGTGTAAACAGGCCCGAGGCCTGAGCGCAATGCTTGCCTGCATCTGAACCCAGCCTCCTCTGCAGAGCCTGTCTGTGACCTCATGATGCCTTCATTTCTGCCCCGCAGTCCTGCGCCTCTGGGGAAGCCAAGCTGAGACATGGAGAGGAAGCCTGCAGATTCCGGAGACTTGACCAAGCCTTCTTCTCATTTCTCTCCCTCCGTCTCCCTCTTTCATTTCCAAACCGGAGCATTTGAAAAAATGACTGCCGAGACAAACAGCCAAGCCAGACATCTTTAAAGCTTGTCTTTTGTAAATCTTAACACAGTCCCCAGGAGGTTGCAGGCCAGGGAGGAAAGAGGCTCTCTTGAGGGCTGGCAAGGGCGGACAAATGGCTGTTGAATCTGCTGAGATGTGGGGCTGATCCCAGCAGCTGTTCAGGCCTTCTGAGGGCTCTTCTAGAATGTGCTGGGTCCTCCAATCAAGCTGTTCTTCCACTGTGGCTGCTGGTGTCTTCAAAGCTGCCTGCCCACTTTGTGGCTTTAAGGCATTTTGACAAAAGTTGTCTTCTGTACGCATGCCTGCCTTTCATGCTCACCAGAGCCCACGCAAGGGACGGGCCATTGTTAATCACTGTGTGGTAGACTGGGGGGAAAATGCACTAACCCAGTAAGTCAGGAAGCTACGAGGTCCCATAACCTGCTTTCCTATCAAGCATACAACTCACTGTCCTGTCTGTCATCTTTCTGGTGTGTGAGTCAAGTAGTCCTTTGATTTGAGTGGGCATCAGCATAAGAGGGAATGCTTGTTGAAGCAGATGTGACTGTTAGCCACACCCAGGCCTTCTGGGGTGGAGCAGGCCTGAGCATTTTCATTTCTAACAAGGACCTTCCAGACTGATGTTTGCCCACCAACCACACTTTCTTACAGGCACACACATATCATGAATCTCGTTCCTAGTCCCCTTAAGCAGATGAAAGCTTTTATATATTTAGTTTGCAGTACAATTGAGGAACACATCCCAAGGCTCCTGAGCACGCGAGAGGGTGTAGCAAACGCCATGTATAGCAAATAGAAAAAGGACTCATGGTGAAGAGAAATGTTGGGGTGTCAAAATAAATAACTTCCCTCCAGCCTCCCCCATACTTTAGTCTTGAAAAAGCATACTGTAGTTTGAAGGAGGGAGGGAGAGAGAGAGAGAGGGAGAGAGTTGGCAAAGCAATTGGTGGATTCTGCAAAGAGAATGCTAGAAAGCTTATAGTGGGTAGGGTCCTAGCGGGGTGGATGGACCTTTGAGAAGGAAAGGCAGCATGTCCCGCTGGTGGCCTGAGCAGATAATGACAAATTCTCAGGCAGTGTCACTTGTAGAAGGCGTGAGGGTTTAGTTAAGGTATGATAGACAAATATATGCTTAATAAATATTACAGATAAAGACATAGGACTAAGGAAATTTCCATTTTTAAACATGATCTTGCAACATCAAATTTTCCAATTACAACACTTTTCCAGGACCATAAGCCCATGCTGGCTGAGAAATTACAAGAGCCTTATTTCATGTATGACACCATTTCCCTTCTAAACAATTTTGTGCATGGTTAAGGCCAAGATCAAGTTCTCCTCAAACACTGAGCTAGCAGGCCCCTTCCCTTCCCTTCCCTTCCCTTCCCTTCCCTTCCCTTCCCTTCCCTTCCCTTCCCTTCCCTTCCCTTCCCTTCCCTTCCCCTCCCTTCCTCTCCCTTCCCTTCCCTTCCCCTCCCCTCCCCTCCCCTCCCTTTCCCTCTCTTTGGAAAGATTGCTCATTTTGCACATTTTAACACTTTTTATCCTTGCCCTTTGACTGATTTATTGGAGTCATTCACATCTTCCTGGATTGATGGTGACTCCAGAGGTTTCGTTGAGTACTGGAAAGGTCAGGAGCAGTCAGGGTTTCGTTACTTTTTAATATTTTATTTATTTGTTTATGAGAGAGAAGGAGAGAGAGAGAGAGAGAGAGAGAGAGAGAGAGAGAGAGAGAGGAGAGAGAGAGGACGCGAGCAGGGTCTCCAGCCACTGCAAACAAACTCCAAACTCATGCTCTACCGTGTGCATCTGGTTTATGTGGGTACTGGGAATCAAACCTGGCTCCTTAGGCTTTGCAGGCAAGTGCCTTAACTGCCAAGCCATCTCTCCAGCCCCTCCATTATTTTTTTCACTTAGTTTTTCCTCATGCTTCTTAAAAAACTGTGCATGTTGACATTGTTCTAAGTCCTCTGTAAACATTATTATAATAATCATGTGTAATAGATACTATTATTATTTTTACCTTACATATGAACAAACTTGTCATAAATGGGCCAAGGGGATTGCCAAAGATGATCAGAGTAATTATACAGTAACTATGGTAAAAATCAATGGGCCTGGCTGCATTAAATAATTTCTTTTGAGATACGGCAACACTCTAGTCTAGCTGACTTGGAACCTACTCTATAGCCCCAGGCTGGCCTTGGACTCACAGTGATTCTCCTACCTCAGTCCTCCTGAGTCCCGGGACTAAGGGTGTGTGCCACCACACCTGGCTAAGAATATATTTTTTTCAAATATTTTATTTATTTGTTAGAGAGGGAAAGAGAGGATAGGCATATCAGGGCCTCTAGCTACTGCAAATGAACTCCAGATGCGTGCTCCACCTTGTGCATCTGGCTTTTGTGGGTCCTGGGGAATCAAACCTGGGTCCTTGGGCTTTGCAGGCAAGTGTCTTAATCACTAAGCCTTCTCTCCAGTCCCAGAATATATATTTTTTAAGACAGGGACTCATGTAACTCAGGCCAGCCACATGCTTCCTGTATAGCCTTAAACTTCTGATTCTCCTGTCTCTTCCTCCCAAGTGCTGGGGGTTCTAGACATCCGTTATCATGCCAGGCCTTAAAGAAGTTTTGAGTAAGTAAGCTGCGAAAGTTAACATTAGAAGCTCGGTGTAGGTTGGTTTTCCTTTCTTCTACATGGGTTATTGTGAAGTTAATGGTCTAGAAACCATTTGCTGGTAGGACCCTGTCATTCTCAATGAGTCATTTTGCATAAAGCCCCAGCAGGTGGTGTAATAACTGGTGAGCAGGTCTCCGCTATGCCTTGTTGCTCTTGGAGTCAAATTTTACTTGTCCCCATAGGAGCCTTGGGAAGCATCCCCTCACTGAGAGGGCTCTTAGAGGGCCGAATTCCCAACTGCACTGGCAAATGTCACCTGCACAGGCTCTGCCCTGGCAGATCTCTTGCCACTGTGTTTGAACTGCTTCCTGGAGAACCACCGTAGGGTTAAAAGGACGGCTGAACCTATAATACTCGGCACTGAAGGAAGAAGACACTACGCAACATGGGCAGGGTGAGGTTGAGCCCAGGAGCAGAGTAAAAAGCCAGAAACTGTGGGAGGCGGGCTTTGCAGTATCAAGAGGAGAATGTGGTCCCTGCTTTCCTTAGGGAGATGTGTTCGGGTTTATTGAAAAAATTCCCCAACGAGGAGGGTCCCTTCAGAGGGGGGAGGACAGGGAGGAGGCTAAGGATGGTACCAACATGGCTGTTTACACACTGAGTATGTACATATCTAAAAAAGAAAAAATCCATGGGCTGGTGGGGCACTCAGACCCTGCACACAGGGATTAGGAGGGATTGTACCTGGTCCACTTGGTCAGCAAGGTTATTTGGCTCTGTGTCCTGATCCATGAGGTGAAGTGGAGGGGACTTATGACTAGGCCTTTCAAAGCCCGTTCAGTTTTCCTATGTATCACGCCTCTAGCCACATGCCAAGGATGTCCTCACATGAAGCCTCTTGCTCTGCCCGGGCAACTTTTATCTTCACATCAAAAAACACGATCTCCAGCCTCTTTGCGGCTGGCAGATCCCGGATGAATATTCTTCGGCCAAGAACACAGGACGCTGACTGTGTTAGTCAGACTTTCTGCTGCTGTTAACGAATACGCAACCAAAGACAACTCAAAAGGAGAAATTATTATTATTTTTTTAGCTCCTGGTTCTATAGGCTTTAATTCATAGTCCTTGCACATTGACATTGGGCCCATGGTGAGGAAAAAAACATGATGGTGTTGGGAGTATGTGGCGGAGGCTATATACATACTTCATGGAGAGAAGACCGTAGAGAAGGCGAGGAGGACCAGGGGACCAGGGACCAAGTATAACCTTTCAAGTTATGCCCACAGTGATGCACTTCCTTCGGCAAGGGCCACTTCTAAAATTTTCTTCCACCTCTGAAAACAGTGCCACGAGTTGGGGGCTTCATACCTGTGTGTGTATTTGTGTATGTGTGTGTGTGTGTGTATGTGGTGGTGACTCATTTTGTATTCAAACCACATCACTGACTCTTAAGATTCTTGTAGAAGACTTACCAGTTTCTTTCAGACTGAAATCAGATATTAACTGTACGTAGTAGGCAAAAACCTGAGGGCTGTGATCATAATTCTCCAGCTGCCCACCCCATGCTCCCAGGACTCACGTTGTAACCTTGCATGAAACCACTAGGAGGCTCTGCGGGCTTTGATCAGATTTCCATGAGTCTTTAACATTACTTTGGTTCCATGGAGAAGGAATATGCAAAATGCTTCAATAGCGTAAGAAGGGGAATTTCTGAGAAACACTCAGGTCGATTTGGGGGAACACAGGACAGAGAGGGATGAACGGAAAACCAGAAGCTGATGGGCACTGGTTTTCTAGGTCTCCCCTACCTCCTCTCCCCTGCCCCCTTCTCTCTCTTCTTCTTCCTCCTCCTCCCCTCTCCTCTCCTCCCCTCCCCTCCCCTCCCCTCCCCTCCCCTCCCCTCCCCTCCCCTCCCCTCCCCTCCCCTCCCCTCCCCTCTCCTCTCCTCTCCTCTCCTCTCCTCTCCTCTCTTCTCCTTCCCTCCCCTCCCCTCCCCTCCTCTCACCTCCCCTTCTCTCTCTTCTTCTTCCTCCTCCTCCCCTCTCCTCTCCTCCCCTCTCCTCTCCTCCCCTCCCCTCTCCTCCCCTCCCCTCTTGTCCCCTCCCCTCCTCTCCCCTCCCCTCCCCTCCTCTCCTCTCCTCTCCTCTTTTCTGCTCTTCCCTTCTCTGCCCTTCCCTTCCCTCCCCTCCCCCTCCCCTCTTTTCTTCACTTCTCCCCCCTCTCTCTCCTCTAAGGCACTTCTTTCCTTTGTCTTTATAAACATGCTTAATCTGTGTTCAGGCCCCATGGTGAAAATTCCGTAGCCTCCTACCTAAATTTTCATTACCCGTTTCCGATAGATGGGCCAGACTGAACTCTCTTAATCACAGATTGCAATATCAAGGGCAAGGATTGGTTTATCTTGGGTCACTTAGGGACCAACAATCTGCAACCAGGATGTATTATCCTGTTTTCTTCAGGAAACAGAATAAGAAGACATGCTTACAGAGGCTGAGAAGTCCCATTAGCTGCCGAACACAAGCAGGAGTCCAATGCCAGCTAGTAGGGTGGTTTCAGTCTAAGATAGAAGGGTGATGTGAACTGATGAGTCAAGAATAGTCCAAGAGCAGAGGATCAATGTTCTACCTCAGGCAGCAAGACAGGGAGAGGGAGCGAGAATGAGACAGACAGTGTATGCGAGCCAGAGACCCATCCCCTCTGCCTATCTGTTCTGCTCAAGTCCTCGATTGGTTATATAAGGCCATTAGGGAGGACTAGTTTGCTCTGCTCAGTCCACATCTTGGAATGGTGATTCCCCCATGCAGACACCTTCACAGACACACATACAAGATATCTGGACAACCTTGTGACTCAAGTTGATACATAACATTACCCATCACACAGAAAGTCTGGATCAACTAAGGTATACTAGTCATCAGCCCTGGCTGTGTCCCCGTGACCAGGGTGGATCTCATTGGAGCAGTTGTTAGAGGAAGATCGGGGCTGTCCTGCGCACTGCGCTCCTCTTGCTTTGTACGCAGTCACCTTTACAAAACGGAGTTTCATTGTCAGGGCATGATCTCTAGTGCCACATGACACGGTATCCTTTCTGGCGGGGACCATTTCTGCTGGGGTTACTGTTGATTGTGTTCTTCTGCAAGTTGCGTGGCCCAGCATGACTTTCTGGGAGGGGGGCGGGGTTTGAATTTTGTCTCGCAACTAGCTCGAGTTAGGGAAGTTATTTAACCTCTATCAACTTTGGCTTTTCATTAATAAATAGGGATCATGTGCAGGGTCGTTGTAAGCATTAAAGACCATACTAACACAAAGTGGTCACACTCATAAGGCACTCACTGAGCGACAGTTGTTATCATCATCGCTAATTTAACACTAATCATTATTATTTCTTGTGGCATGTTTCTCAGACCAACATTGACAGAGGTCACTCAAATGAACTGAAGTTCTCCTTATGACTGAAGGTGACAACAAAATTGCAAACCAATAGGTGTTCTGACAGGCATGACCCTCACTTCCAGAAGACATAAAATACATAATTATGTTTTCATGGTAACAAGGATTGAAAAGTATTAATCTTTTTTTTTTTTTTTTTTGTGATGGCATCTACTAACCCCCACCAGTGTTCTGTGGTGGGAAGATCGCTTAATGACATTTTCATCTGTGATTAGCTGTGAATCTGTAGGCAAACTGAAACCTGTCCTGTCACATAAATGTAACTGGGAACGAAATGGCAACTTGAATCTCTGTGTGCTTTGCGTTAGTTTTTTAAATTAAATTTAAGGATTTTGCAGAACTAGAGCCAAGGAAAAACTGTAGACTTTGTGACTTGATACAGTATTGAAAGAGGGCAGAAGGAATAAAGAAATGTGTTCTATAATTTGCTAAGATACGGCTCTTAGTACCTTAGATTTCTTTAATGATGAAGACAGTTCTCCTTGAAGGACCATCATCTAGAACACAGGTTGTGTTTTTCTGTCTCAGAACGTGGGAAAGTTTGCTGTTCTTCAGGCTGTCACTTGGGCCTTGTTAGTTAACTTTTCGTTATGGTAACAAAATACCTGAAACAATCGATTTAAAAATGAGTGGATGTGGATATTCATTTCCTTTGTCTAATTTAAGAAGTTTTCTGTCATCGCTTCTATTTTTAATTGATCAATCATTTAACCTAAGTCATAGTAAATGAGCTCTCTGCACTTGCCTTTTCATCTGCTGCTGCTGATACTCCTAACATTTCATGCGTTGCTTTGCTTGACAGGGTCCCGTAGGTACTCAGGCTTCCTTCGGCTTTGATTCTCCTCAGGTGGTCTGTGCTCTCCCTTGGTGATTCTTTCTTCTGCTTCACTGAGTCTGTGGTTGAGGTTGTCTGTTCAGTTTTTCACATTAAACAGGATGGTCTTCAGCTCTTTTCTGTTCAGCTTTTGTGTCTCTCTGTTGAACTCGTAACTTGTTCGTGTAGTGCTTCCTGTGTGGCCTGTCTCTGTGCACTGCTTTGTGACTTACTCAGCTTCCTTAAGAAAACTGTGGAGAGATGGCTTAGCGGCTAAGGTACTTGCTTGGAAAGACAAAGGACCTCGGTTTGATTCCCCAGGACCCACATAAGCCAGATGCACAAGGTGGCACATGCATCTCGAGTTTGTTTTCAGTGGCTGGAGGCCCTGCGTGCCCATTCTCTGTCTCTCTCTCTTTCTCTATATGTCTTTCTCTCTCTCAAATAAATAAAAATAAACTATAAAAAACTGATAAATTATAATTCTTCCATTTCTTTTTTTAAAATTAATTTTTTTTTGTTTTTTCGAGGTAGGGTCTCACTCTAGCCCAGGCTGACCTGGAATTCACTATGTAGTCTCAGGGTGGCCTCAGACTCATGGCGATCCTCTTACCTCAGCCTCTCGAGTGCTGGGATTAAAGGCATGCACCACCATTCCCGACCGTTTTTAACTTAAATTTTTTTTATTATTGACAACTTCCTTAATTATAGACAATAAGCCATATAGTTCCCTCCCACCTCCACTTTCTCCTTCACAACTCCACTCTCCATTCTATGCCCTCCCCCTCTCCATCAGTCTCTCTTTGTTTTGATGTCATCATCTTTTCCTTCTATTATGAGGGTCTTGTGTAGGTAGTGACGGGCACTGCGAGGTTGTGGATCTCCAGGCCATTTTATGTGTGGAAGAGTAATTCTATTACTTTGCTGTCAGCCATCGGAACTTTATCATTTTCCTTTGGTTGTGTAATAGGTTTTTTTTTTTTTGTTGTTTTTTTGTTTTTGTTTTTTTTTGAAACTGTGTTTTACCACTTTGCATTTAAAGAATTGGTCATCTAGTCTCATCTTAACTGCCCAGAGAGAGAAAAACCTTTCATTAGTGCATCCAACTGGGCACTGTAGGTCCCATAGGCATTTTGCATGCCTGCTCTAGTTACACCTCTCTCTCTCTCTCTCTCTCTCTCTGTTTCTATGATAGAGGGGAAATCTTAAAATTCCGTGGATTAGGGCTGGAGAAATGGCTTAGCGGTTAAGTGCTTGCCTGTGAAGCCTAAGGACCCTGGTTAGTGGCTTGATTTCCCAGGACCCACGTTAGCCAGATGCACAAGGGGGCGCACACATATGGAGTTTGTTTGCAGTGGCTGGAGACCCTGGCGCGCCCATTCTCTCTCTCTCTATCTGCCTCTTTCTCTGTCTGTCTGTCACTCTCAAATAAATAAATAAGTAAATTTAAAAAAAAATTCCGTGGTTTATGTTGGTCCTGCAAAGCCAGAACATGGGAAGAGAGGGATGTTATTCCACCTCCCACTGAGCCAGTGCCCTGAGTCAAGCTGACTCCTCTGACCCACCCTGCTGTTGAGGTTCATGTTGTGTCTGTGGGCATATGTGCTCCGTGCACAAGGATGAGCACTGTGCTGTCTATGCCGGGAATGTATCGGATATGGGATTTATTGATAGGTTCTGAAAACAGCCTATCCTGTAGGGTTTGTGGACAGAACTCAGTGAGTTCATAAGCAGGACTTGTGGCTGGGTATTAAAACGATATGTCTGTTCTGTGACTTCCCTACCCTCACCTATTTCTAGATGATTCTTTTGTACTGACCTCCCCATGGCTCTAGGTAGAACAAGACAAAAGTGGGCTCCCTGGGAAGTGTCTCACTAGATTAGGCATGTGGACTCTCTCTCAATTCTCACACTTCCTTACGGAGAAGTTGCAGGCTGGAGGGAGAGGGTCTATCTCAGTGAGAGCTGTGGGGATCCAGGCACAGGTGAAGTGGGAAAAGTGAAATGACTCTTCTTACCTTTCCCAGTGCATACACTTTAGGATTTGTTTTTTTCTTCACTTGCATGCTAGAACATCACAGGTAAACTCTAGGGCTCCCCTAAAGGTATCCTCATGAGTAAATGACAGCCAATATTTG
Source organism: Dipus sagitta (assembly GCA_036346955.1). NCBI lineage: Eukaryota > Metazoa > Chordata > Mammalia > Rodentia > Dipodidae > Dipus > Dipus sagitta. The sequence continues at coordinate 14,238,137 of CM070790.1, forward strand.
TGTTTCTTTGTGTGCAGGGGATGAGAGCTAGCCTCCTCTATTTTCTATCATCGTGGACTTTAATTTGTTTTGGACTGACCATTTAAGTTATATTTGGTAGCTGATGCCCTGAGGTATAGAGAAGATTAGAAAAGTGTTTAGGAGAATAGAGGAAACTGGAGAAAAGCAGTTAAGCAAGGGAAAGAAATAGCTCATAGGGCTTTAAAAATTGCATTGTGTCTTTAGTGTACGATTTTCCATTTTCTCTATCTCCCCAAGAAATCATAAGTAGCAGTCAGTGTGTCTTATTAATGCACATGCAGGTGGGTTTGCTTCAGGTCTGGGACAGAGCCCTTATTATACCCCTAAGAATAAGAGCTGGGGCCTCCCGGGGGTGGGGGGGCTCCAAGCCTCTGGATGATGTGAGGAGACCAAGCCTGGTCTCCAGGTCTGTCTCCTCCAGGAGATTCCATCCGAGAGCCCTAGAGGGAGCTGATGATCCTCTTCTGAGTTTTTTTTTTTTTCTTTTTTAAGATTTATTAGTTTTATTTATTTATTAGAGAGAGGGAGAAAAGAGAGAGAGAGAGAGAGAGAGAGAGAGAGAGGGAATGAATTGGCACGCTAGGGCCCTAGCCACTGTAAACAAACTCCAGATGCATGTGCCACCATGCGCATCTGTTTTACATGGGACCTGGAGAATCGAAGCAGGGTCCTTGGGCTTCGCAGGCAAGCACCCTAACCACTGAACCATCTCTCCAGCCCTCTTCTGAGTCCTGTAAGCATTTAGCTCACCAAGCTCAGCCCTCTAAGCCTGCCCTCTGGATTTATTAAGTCCACCTATTAGACTATGAGTTAGATGAAGGAAAGGACCTGGGCCTTGTTGTTCTTGCCATTGACAAACACTAGACCTAGAATAAGTGTCTATTAAACGTCAGCCATGATTGATTAGGTTGAGTTGCACACATGTCATGTTCAGCTCTGTTTACCATTTGATATTGGCCTAATGTAGCACAATCCAAATGTAGAGTATTCAATGGAGCCATACTCCGCAGCTCCCAGGTCTTCTCGCCCGATGCCATCTGATGCCAGGGTGCTTCTGCTAAGGCTTGGCATTTTGATTATGGGTCTAAGAATAATGTTCACTTTTCCCTCTGCAGCAGCCAGAGAGCTGTATTTTTCTCAGCTGAGTTGAAGTTGTAGGGTAGAAAATTTAGAAACTCTTCTTTAAAAAGAAGCAAACAACTTAAAATTTTTTTTTTTTGAGAGAGAGAGAGAGAGAGAGAATTGGTGTGCAGGGCCTCAGCCACTCCAATAGAATGCCATATGCTTGCGCCACCTAGTGGGCATGTGCGACCTTGCACTTACCTCACCTTTGTGTGTCTGGTTTATGTGCGATCTGAAGAGTAGAACATGGGTCCTTAGGCTTCACAGGCAAAAACCGTAACTGCTAAACCATTTCTCCAGTCTCTCTATCTATCTATCTATCTATCTATCTATCTATCTATCTATCTATCTATCTACCTATCTATCTATCTATTTTTAAATGGAAAAGAACTCACTCTGTTGCCCCGGCTGGCTTTCAACTGTTCTCAGCCTCTGGACGAGTGGAGACAGCAGGCATGTGCCGCTGCACATGGTTCTAGGATTTGTGTTTAAATTGGTTTTTCTTTTAGTGTACATGCAGGTAAATGTTTTCTCATTGACAGGAACCGTGAGTATTTCTATTAGATTTACAAGAGACCTGTATCAGTGGGCAGAACTTTTTCAAGGATTTCCTTGTGGTTTGTTGATTCCCATCTGGGCCAGTCAGCTGGAGCAATGAGGGAGGAGGGTTAATGCAGAGATGCCGCGGTGGGTGGTGCTCATGAAGATGATGGCTCTGAGAGCGGGGAGGTCCAGGAAAAACATCTCCAGCTCTTGATTTACCAGCTGGGTCACTTGGGGCAAGTCACATAGCAGTTCTGAGTTCAGGCTTTAACTCACCCCAGGGGCTGAGGCAGGTATTCCGTGAGATCATTATTGCCTAACTCAGCTCTTATTAATTATCTCATACTCCTGATTCACTGGTAATCAAAAAATGGATGGGAATATATATATATATATATATATATATATATATATATATATTCATGCACAGGGTTGTAGGATTTGACAAGCCCAAGCCACACTAGAATTGTTCCTTTCCTTCACACTCTGATATACTGTTTGTGGCTGTGGATGGCCCCTGGCTCGCCTGAGCTTGCCAGGCTGTGAGGGAGGTGGGAAGAGAGAGTGGACATCATGCCTCATCCTGCATTCCTATGCCCCTGGCCTGTCTTGGCCCATCACGGAGTGGATGGCTTTTCTTTTCCCTTGGGATGTTTTGCTAAACACAATTACATGCAGCTTTTGACAACAGCAGTGGTAATTTATGTGCTGTGGAATGGAGAAGGAGGACAAATGGACTGAATATCAATGTGCTCCTAGAGGCAACTGGGTCCTTCAGCCCTCTCTGGAATCAGGGGCTGGGTGCAGAAGGGAGAATGTTAATTGATCACATGGTGAGTTGATTAAGGACCTGTCTGCCCTTACAGTGTGGTGTAGAGGAGGCACTTTCTCCTTCCCATTGTGGTGTTTGGGGGTGGTGGTGGGGTGCTCGGTAGAGGAGAGAGAAAACAGGAGTAGATTGCCAGCTTGTAAGTATTTGATGACATCTTCGACTTGCTACTTCAGAATCTGATTATATCTGAGTTTCTGTATTCTTATCGGTAAGACAGAGATCACATCAACTGTCTGGGGTGTTCGAAGAGCTGAGTGAGACAACTCACATAGAGCACCTGGGACAGTACTTGTCACAGGGATAAGTGTTCAAAAATTGTTCCCTTCCTCTCTCACTATGAAAAAGACCATATTTAATTCCCCTCAGCCTTTGTGAACAATAACTCTTTTTGAAGTGTTAGCAAGTGACAGGAGTGTATTCCACCTTGTGTGCATTGCACACCATGAATAGTCTTGTGTGTATTCCACCCCATGGATATCCCGTGTGTATTCCACCCCGTGGATATCCTGTGTGTATTCCACCCCGTGTATATCCTGTGTGTATTCCACCCCGTGTATATCCTGTGTGTATTCCACCCCATGGATATCCTGTGTGTATTCCACCCTGTGGATATCCTGTGTGTATTCCACCCCGTGTATATCCTGTGTGTATTCCACCCCATGGATATCCTGTGTGTATTCCACCCTGTGGATATCCCGTGTGTATTCCACCCTGTGGATATCCCGTGTGTATTCCACCCTGTGGATATCCAGTGTATTCCACCCTGTGGATATCCCGTGTGTATTCCACCCCGTGGATATCCTGTGTGTATTCCACCCTGTGGATATCCTGTGTGTATTCCACCCCGTGGATATCCTTGTGTGTATTCCACCCCGTGGATATCCTGTGTGTATTCCACCCCGTGGATATCCTGTGTGTATTCCACCTCGTGGATATCCTGTGTGTATTCCACCCCGTGGATATCCTTGTGTGTATTCCACCCTGTGGATATCCTGTGTGTATTCCACCCTGTGGATATCCTGTGTGTATTCCACCCCGTGGATATCCTTGTGTGTATTCCACCCTGTGGATATCCTGTGTGTATTCCACCCCATGGATATCCCGTGTGTATTCCACCCCGTGGATATCCTGTGTGTATTCCACCCCGTGGATATCCTGTGTGTATTCCACCCTGTGGATATCCTGTGTGTATTCCACCCCGTGGATATCCTTGTGTGTATTCCACCCCGTGGATATCCTGTGTGTATTCCACCCCGTGGATATCCTGTGTGTATTCCACCCCGTGGATATCCTGTGTGTATTCCACCCTGTGGATATCCTGTGTGTATTCCACCCCGTGGATATCCTTGTGTGTATTCCACCCCATGGATATCCTTGTGTGTATTCCACCCCGTGGATATCCTGTGTGTATTCCACCCCGTGGATATCCTGTGTGTATTCCACCCCGTGGATATCCTGTGTGTATTCCACCTCGTGGATATCCTGTGTGTATTCCACCCTGTGGATATCCTGTGTGTATTGCACCCCATGGATATCCTTGTGTGTATTCCACCCTGTGGATATCCCGTGTGTATTCCACCCCATGGATATCCTTGTGTGTATTCCACCCCGTGGTTATCCTGTGTGTATTCCACCCTGTGGATATCCTGTGTGTATTCCACCCCGTGCATATCCTTGTGTGTATTCCACCCCGTGCATATCCTTGTGTGTATTCCACCCCGTGGTTATCCTGTGTGTATTCCACCCTGTGGATATCCCGTGTGTATTCCACCCCATGGATATCCTTGTGTGTATTCCACCCCGTGGTTATCCTGTGTGTATTCCACCCCGTGGATATCCTGTGTGTATTCCACCTCGTGGATATCCTGTGTGTATTCCACCCTGTGCATATCCTTGTGTGTATTCCACCCCGTGGATATCCTGTGTGTATTCCACCCTGTGGATATCCTGTGTGTATTCCACCCCGTGGATATCCTGTGTGTATTCCACCCTGTGCATATCCTTGTGTGTATTCCACCCCGTGGATATCCTTGTGTGTATTCCACCCCGTGGATATCCTGTGTGTATTCCACCCCGTGGATATCCTGTGTGTATTCCACCCCATGGATATCCTGTGTATATTCCACCCTGTGGATATCCTTGTGTGTATTCCACCCCATGGATATCCTGTGTGTATTCCACCCCGTGGATATCCTGTGTGTATTCCACCCTGTGGATATCCTTGTGTGTACTCTACCCTGTGGATTTTTTCTTGTTTCTCACCTATTTTTCAGGTCCTGGTGCCCTTTCTTATTGGGATCTTGGGTTTCTTTTCTGTTCTTAGTCTCTTTAACTCCTTATTTGGATTTCAGGCTTAGTTTTCCCAGAAGGCCAAGGTCTGGGGTTCCCACTTATGCCCTTCTGAACCCACACCAGTCTTCTATTCCTCAGAAGAACTTGCATAGATCTGGCTTCACAGAAGATTGACAGTCATGATTGATTCTCCTCTTAGTCCCTGTCCTAGAACTAGCCTAGAAGAGGTGTAGGGTGGTTACCAGCAGCCAAGCTCTGGCTTGTTTTCCCGCAGGAGAAACTGGTGACACATAATGCTTTCCTCTGGCCTGGCCAAAGTCAATTCACTGAGTTTTCTTTCCATGGCCCTTGAACTACAGTCCACACAAAGCACATACTTAGTCTGTTTGTGGGAAAAACGTAGAATCCTTGTGCTCAATTCCAGTGGCTTCTATCCACACTTTATCATTGGAGCTGGAGCCTGCCCACACTTCGGCCCCAGTGCTCTGGGTTATAGCCACAGCACTTGGACCCAATGGCATTGCTGGCCAGCACTGCTGAGATTTGTTCTGGCTCATCCAGTGTGGCTTGTATGGCCCTGTTAATGTGGGTTTTTATTTGTTTTTAAAATTTTTTTTGAGGCAAGCCCAACACACTGCCTTTTTTATTTTTATTGAGAGAGGGTGTGTGTGTGTGTGAGAGAGAGAGAGAGGGAGAGAGCAAAAGTAATAAAGAGAGAATTGGCACCAGGGCCTCCAGCCACTGCAATCAAACTCCAGATGCCTATGCCCCCTTGTGTACATGTGCAACTTTGCATGCTTGTGTCACTGTGCATCTGGTTTACATGGGACCTGGAGAGTTGAACATGAGTCCATAGGCTTCACAGGCAAGTGCCTTAACCACTAAGCCATCTCTCCAGCCTGGGTTTTGTTTTCCACATCCCGTCTTGCTTATCTGAGTGGGTAGATGTCCTGTTGCATGCCCACCTCATGGTCCAGTGCTTCAAAGGTTGTCCAGTTTGGATGCTGTGTGGTTTCTCTCAGTATACCCTGTTGAGCTCCTGCACCTACAAGAACTCAAGCGGACTTTTGAATAGAGAGTTTCATTGCCTCTTCTTTCTCTCCCTTCATTCTCATTTTATATGTGTCTGTTTGGCTTGCTGGAAATTTCTGGGGAATGCTAGGTAAGTATATCTATCCCAAATGTAGTAAAATGTTTAGGAAGTTGCAGAAATTTCCAGAATGTGAGGGTATGTAATTGCCACATGCATCTCTGATGCTTATTCTGCATTTATTTCACCCAACCACATCCTAGTCAATAAATCAATTGAATCACCAATTAATCAATTGGATAACTAACAGAGACTTACTGAACTATCACTGTGTGCTTAGTCATGGACTCAGGGTCTCAGGGAACAAGAAATGAGAGACAGGCATGGCCCTTCTTTCGGGAATGTTATAAACCAGTTGGGAAAAGATGAATGCTCATCCCTACAGAAAATTCCCTGCCAGGTAGCTGCTGATTGGCCTCTTCTGCTGATACTGGTGTGTGTGTGTGTGTGTGTGTGTGTGTGTGTGTGTGTGTGTATCACTTGTCATGGTGGGTGTGTGGCAGTATGAGGCCAGCCTGAGGTTAGGGGATCAGGTCTGAGTCTCAGCTCCTCCTCATGATAGCAATGAGGCGTTGGATTTTGAATCACCGCAGACACCCTTGTTGAGAAGGATTTAATGAGTGCACATCCAAAGCTGCAGTGGGCCTCCAGGGGAGGGAGAGGCCTGCCGCCCACCCTCAAGTTGCAGTCTCAACAGAAGTGCTGAGACAAAACAGCAGATGACAACATCCTCTTTAAGTGTCGGCCCTGGAATGGATGGAAGGGAGTCTATAACTGTGAACATATGCTTTGCCAGACTGATACAGGGATGGGATTTATGGTGCTTTGTGTGCAATTTGAATTACAAACTATCCAAGATCTGGGGCTCTCGCATTTCAGGAGAAGGCCAGTGCCTGCTCCAGAGCTCCTACTCCATACAACCTCCTTAAGCTTCATCACCTGGCTATTCCTCTCCATGACCAAAGGTGGCGCTCCACACCTTTTTTTTTTTTCCAGATGGGATCATTTTCTTTCTTCTTCTTCTTTTTTTTTTTTTTTTCTTTTCCCCAGATGAGGAAAGAAAGGAAGGGTCAAAGAAAGAGCATCAACTGCTCAAGGTAAGCCTGTCAGTAAAGATGTCCAGTCCCACTGCTCAGATCTCTAATTTTGCATTGCTTCCTTTTTATGTCCCCTCATGGTGTGGTTTGAATGTAAAATGTCACTCATAGGCTCATGTGTTTGAATACTTTGTCTCCAGTGAACTCGGGAAGGTTGTGGAACTTCTAGGAGGTGGAAACTTACTGGATGAAGTGTGTGTGACTGGGGGTGATCCTTAAGGTGGTCTAGCCTGGCTGCCTCCTCCCTGCTGATGTGGGTGTGATGAGCTGACACTTGCTCTTGTCATGTCTCCCCGCCCCCCACCCTCTGTGGTGGAGTCTGGTCTCTGGAGCTACAAGCTCAAATAAACTTTTTTTTTTTTCCTTCCTTAAGTTGCTTCAGTTGAGGTGTTGGTTCACAGCAATGATAAAGTAAGTGCCGGACCTTCCTATTTGCGGATTAAACAACTGAGATGCACCAAAGCTAAATTATTTAAAACGATCCCTCTCACTGTTGTGATCCAAATTTACTCTGCTGATTCAAAAGTCTGAGACTGGTTCTAGCCCCAAGCTGGAGGAAGAATTTGGGATGTTCTAGAAACGGTTGCTTTACATGCAGAAATCCAGTCTTACAGTTGAAATTGATGGAATCTGCCCTCATAGCAAACACCCCTAAAGCAGTCTAAACTCACACTGCTAAAATGTGTGTATGAATCGCCCCAAGATCTTGTGTACATGCAAGCTTGGATCCAGTAGGTCTTGAGGCAGAATCTGCAATTCTGCATTCCTTTCTTATAGGCTGTGGGTAGCAAGAAACTAAATCAGGTTTCCTCACCCGCAACATGTTGATGTTTTGAGTCAGATTTCTTTGTTCCAGGCATGCAGCATCCCTGGCCTTCCCACTAGATGTCAGCAGCACCATCGCTCTTGTGACAACCCAAAGCATCTCCTGACATGGCCAAGCATTCCCCAGGGAACGCAAAATCGACTCCTGCTTAGAAGCACATTGGTAAACGGGTGGTCGTGGAACTTCCTCGGGTGATCACCTGGGGTGCTTACAAAGCCCTCATGCCCATGTCACACAGGGCAGTCTGTGTGACCCAGAAGGCTGCTGGGGCTTAGGAAGCTTAAAAGCTTCCCCAGGTGATCCTAATGTGCAGATGAGTTTGGCAACGTCTGGGCTAAGCTCATGCTCTGGACAGAGCTTCTCTCTCTCTGTTAAGCTTTCTGGAAGCTGCCAAGCCTGACAGTAAGAGCTGTCTGTGGCTGACTAGCCACCTCGTTTGGAGAAAGAAAGGGAGGTTCCCAGCCTTCACTCATCATGCAGAGGCCAGCTCTGAGTCGGCGCAAATCTCCCAGTGAGAAAGAGCGGAAAGAACCCGCACGGGGCTGGGATAGTTTTATAGCCCCATCCATCATGCTGTCTAGCGATGTTTTGCATGCAGAAGCCCTGTTTGTTTTACTCTCCAAGAATCTTATTTTGAGCTGTTGATCTCCAATGGAAAGCTTGTACCTTGGTTTGGCTCCCTGGCTTGCCTCCTCTAGACTCTTTTCTGAAAGTTTCTTTTTTAAAAAGTATTTTTATTTATGAGAGAGAGAGAGAGAGAGAGAGAGAGAGAGAGAGAGAGAGAGGTCATATCAGGGCCTCTAGCCACTGCAAACAAACTCCAGACGCATGTGCCACCATGTGCATTTGGCTTATGTGGGTACTGGAGAACTGAACCTAGGTCCTTAGGCTTCTCAGACAAGTGCTTTACCCACTACGCCACCTCCCCAGCTCATCCAAATTCTTGCTAGGAGTGTTCTTTAGTGCTTTCACATGCAAGAGACCAGAATAACAGAGTACTGATTGTCTGAAGTTCCAAATAAGTGGGTGGTTGGAGGTAGAGGGTCTTTGCTACGTCACATTTCACCTAGTTGACCCTGTCATGAATGTCATTCTTTTTTTTAAATATGCTTTTGGTTTTTTTTTTATTTGTTTATTTGAGAGTGACAGAGAGAGAGAGAGAGAGAGAGAGAGGGAGAGGCAGAAAGATAGAGAGAGAATGGGCGCGCCAGGGCTTCCAGCCACTGCAAACGAATTCCAGACGCGTGCGCCCCCTTGTGCATCTGGCTAATGTGGGTCCTGGGGAATCAAGCCTCCTACCGGAGTCCCTAGCCTTCACAGGCAAGTGCTTAACCACTAAGCCATCTCTCCAGCCCGAATGTCCATTCTTAGCCTTTGTCTCAAGCGATAGATAGTGAGAGAGAGGCAGATGAGTGGGAAATGTGCAACTCACCCAGAAAATGGTATTCCTGTCTAAAAGGAGTAGATTTTCTGTCTGCTGGGCCATTTTGTGAATTTGGACTGAACAAACCCACATTTTTATTCTTGGGTGGGAATTACTCACAAAGACTTAATTGAACTTTGGGAGAAATGAACAGAAGAGAGCAGGGATCAGCTCTTAGGGCTGTTGTCCCTACTGCTTATCGCCCGAGACTCATTGCATCTTCTTTTACTTGGTAGCATGAGAGAGAAGGAACTGAGTTCCAAAGGTGGGTACCATGGATGAGAGGAGAATCCACCCTCCTCAGCGGGCTCCCCCATGGCAGCAGACTGGTGGGTCCTTGCGACTGGTCCTCTTTGATGTCTTCCCAGATCTACTTTGCTGTCACACTGCCCAGACCCTCAATTTCTTTACTTGTAAAGGGAAAGAATAATAAATGCCCATTGGCTCGTCTACAAGGCAACATGAAAACCTCACGATGTTGAGCACTGTTGATGTGCATTAGCGCGCTTCGTGGCCCCAGCACTTTGCATCACGGTGGTGCGATCAACGCTTTCTGTTTGACAGCTCTGGAAATTCTGATTCAGAGCGGCTTGCCCAGCTGTGCACAGGTAGCCTGGGAACTCGGTTTTAAGAACTTGAGTCCCACTGCTTACTAACAACCAATAACTGGGGCCAGGTCCAGTGATTCTACTCCAATTTCCTACTCCCTACAACATGCTATAGTCTCTATTCCCAGCATTATCAGTGGGTTGGAGTATGGCAAAAGAGGTAGCTTTGGTAGAAGGAGAAGTAATGTATGTTTGGGATAGTATAATCAAGTACCTATAGATCTGGGGTGTGTGTGTGGAGTTAGGGGTTTATGTTAATCTAATGGAAGAAGGGATGGGTAGCCATCTCTTAGATATTAAATCTCCTGTAGACACACAGGGAGGTCATCAAGCTCTTTAAAGAAAGAAACCTGGATTCAAGAAAGACTAACTGTAGCTTATCTGTCTGCCTACCCAGATGGCGGTCCAGGTATGACAGATGGACCCAGTACGTGAGATGGGCCTGGCTCAGCTCTTCTCTTGTTTAGAAGACCGTGGAGGCACGCTCCAAATTGGCAGGTGGTTAATAGCCCAACTTCTCAATCAAGGACTTGTAGTTTCACCAATACTTTCCCCTTTCCAAGCCCAGAGCAGTGAACTTGAGCCTGCTGCTTAGTTGATAATTAGTTGAATTTCTCTACCATTCCTATTAGTAGACGAGTCTAGCCATGTGGAAATGGCAACATTGGATGTGCCTGCTTGTTTCTTGATAGCCTACTGTGTGCTGTGAATTTTACTGCCTGTTTTGCATGCATTACATAATTTATTATGTATATAATACATATATTATATATAATTGTATAATTTATATAATATATTATATATATATAATTTTTTAAAATTACCCATCAAGAAAACCTAATGGGGTGGAGGACTTGTTTTGCTTCCACATTATGGATGGGGAAGTGGGGTTCATTGAGATTACGCAATTTAGTCAAGCTCACACGTTTAGTGGGAGGATTTGAGATCTAAAACTCATCCAGTTCTGGAGGTTTTTCATGCAGGCTGGCTGAAGACCTGGGACGATTAACCCCTTGCAGAGTGACTAATGAGTTGCAGGCCACCCATAGTCAAAGCTCGGGGGACTGTTCTGCAAAGTCTCAATGTGTCTCAGCATGTCCCCTCATGGCCTGGAGAGAGATTTTTCCTTCCCAAAGTGTGACAGCTTCTCCTAAGTGTAACTGTCATTGGCTCCGTGATGAAAAAGAATGATTTCCCTGGTTTCCCCAGCGCGCAGACGACGAGATGGCGTCACATGTAACGCAGCTCAGAAAGTCCATAATGCTCCAAGCTTCTGCCTCGTCACTCTTTCAGCTCCTGTCTTGCCCCAGAACATGCCATGGAGGAGAAAATTCAGTGGCTGTGACTTGTCAGGTTGTTTTACCTCTTGTCAGTAAGCGCTTAAAGGAGTTGGAGAATCACAGCATCATGGTTGCTGCCCTGTTCAGTCAAACCCTAAGGTGCTTTTCTTTCTGACCTATACCACAAAAGTAGTATATTCTTAGCTGGGCCCTGTGATGCCTGCCTGCAATCCCAGCTTTTGGGAAACTGAGGCAAGAGGATCATAAATTAGGAGCCATTGTGGACTATATAAGAAGTTCAGGAACTGCTGGCCTACGTGGTGAGTCCCCCTTCCTCTGCACACCCCTTACCAAAACAACCTATCTACTCATTATCCTGCCCCCCCCCCACCGAAGGGTTTATGCAGTTTTTTTTTTTCCAGTACCAGCAGTAGGCATAACCTCTGTTCTGGGGGGGGTCTCTGGTGGGGGGTTACCCTATGTCCCTTCTTGTCTCTCCTTCCCATGGTACACTGGAAGGACCTCACATTTTCTCACCAACTCTCTCTTGCTTTTTTTTTTTTTCTTCCCTTGGGAAAAATGATCCTTGAAAGTGTTAGTGCTTTGACATCCCTGGGTTCATTCCTTCAACAATAAAAGTTTTCACGACTTCCCACAGGCTCAGTGTTTTGGAACCAAGTATCAGAGTCATGCTGGTAAGTAGGTTCTGTCCCTCCCCTTTCAGAATGGGCCAAAGGGTTTGAACTGGCTGACTCCCCAGGGCTCCCGAGGGCTTTACACGCCCTATTCACTGTTCATCACCACCCCAGGAGGCAGGCGTTGTCATCTCCCTTTCAGAGCTGAAGAGTCAGTGAGCTTCTCAACCTCTTACAGAAGATAAGCAACAGAACTGTAACCTAAGTCCAGTTCTCTCAGCTTCCAGAGTACACCATCTCACTGGCATTCTGACGTGCATGCTTAAGGGAAGGAAAAATGTTCACTGAGGGTCATGGGGAATCCACAGCCCTTAAGAATGTCACCTCTGTTCAGTCCCACACCAACCACCTGAGAGAAGGATGGTCTTCTTCTCTATGTGGGTGAAGAATGTCAGATTCAATGAGGCCAAGGGCTTTCTCAGCACCATAGCAAGGGGACACAGGGGAAGGTGGGTCTTCAGGTCTGCTAGCATAATCTCCTGAAGCTCAATGTGGACCTTCAATCCCCAGCGCTGAGTCCCCGGGTCTGTTACACCACTGACCACAGTAAGCTGTCCACTTCTTTATTTTTAACCTTTTGTGCTTCACTTTCCCATTCCAGAAATGTTACATACTCTGGTATTCAACCTCTGCTCTTCTGAACCAGTACATTGGCTCTGTATATATTCAATCACTGGAAATATAAATATCTACTGGATATATGCACTGGACATATAACTATATATAAAATAAATTAAAAAATATATTTATACACAGTGGATGTATGCCCTGGATATATATATGTATAATAAAAATATAAACATATCTATTTACATATGTACATGTATATCTATATCTATCTATATCTATATCTATCTATCTATCTATCTATCTATCTATCTATCTATGTATGTATGTACACATACATACCCTGGTTATATAAATAAATTAATACTAATGGTTGTCTTTCAGAATGCTAGAGCTATCCTCTGAGTCAAATATTCTATTTCTTAGTTTAAGAAAAAAGAGTAATCTACAGTAAGTGTTAGTTTTTATTTTTTTCTGAGCTAGTATGGTCAGAAAAATGTAATCATCCTTGTAGAGGACATTTGTAAGATACCTGGCTCCGGGGAACCCCTGACTGGCAGTCACATGCACGTGCCAGTCTTCGTTCATGAGCAAGAACAACAGCTAGCAGTGAGTTCTGGTTTCGATTAAAACACCTATCGTCTTGAGAAAGAGTGTATTTGTATAGATATGCAGCACAGGCAGCCTTAGGTGGCCTCCTGGCACCCTGGCTTGGCATTTTACCCAATTTCAAAGTGGTCATGTGGGTCATGGGTACCCACCATGCTGGACTGCATTCACACACAGGAGCCAGGGCTCATTCAAGGACTGTGTGTGTGTGTGCAGCTCACCATGCTGAAAGTAGAGAGGAAAGCGGCACATAGATGTTAGGAACCTAGATGATGAGGGGAGGCAGGAAGGATCCCCCCCCCCCCATCTGTTGTAGCAAACACTTGCAGGTTAATTGTTTTTCTAAAGGGCAGCCTTTATCAACTCATCTCCCAAACTCTGCCATTCTACTCCTCTGTGCCAACTCCCAAGTTTAAGAGGAAAATAATGATAAGAACCCATGAACTATACCATAGGAAAAAAAAAAAAAAAAAAAAAGGAGTGGGCTGTGTCCTTAAAGTACACCACTCTGGAATCTTAGCTTCACAGGGCCGTATGGGTTTGCTGAGCTTCACAGCTGTTAGCTGAGATGGCCAAGCATTTGTTTCATTTAATTGTGCAGGCCAGGTTCTTATTGCCCATTGACAGCCCATTAAAGGAAGCAGCACCTGCATTTATTAAAAGAGACAGAAGGAAAATTCCAGGTCTCAGAGCTTTAACAGCCAGGTGGAGGGGCTGGACTCTTAGTAGAAGTCATAGAAGACAGGCTGACAAGGAGAGAGAAGGGCTCACAGGCCCATGAGGGGAGGGCTGCGTGCACAGCGAAGGATTTTTTTGTTTTTGTTTTTTTTTTTTTACACAGCCCCTGTAGGGGATGCAGAAGTCGTAATCGCTCTGCCTTCTCATGTTGGGGCTCTTTTTAGCCTTCACAGCAACAGTAGAAGGCTGGCATTGCAAGTATCATTTTCCAGGTCACAAACCAAGACCAAATCAAACGGAAACTTCTTTGCAAAGCCTGGACTCCAAAGCCTATGGGCTAGCTAGACTTTAAAGCGCTGTGACAAAACGGCCCACTTAAACAACTTAAAGAGGGAAGGATTTACTGTAGCTCCTGGTTGCAGAGAGTTCAAGCCACAGTCCTTGGCTCTGTTGATTCTCGTTCTGTCGGGGAGGCAGAACATCTTGACAGCACGAGAGTACAGAGGAGGAAGCTCTTCACCCCATGGTGAACAGGAAGCAGAGGAAAGAAGGGACCTGTGGACTAACTAGCCTTGAAAGGCGTTCCTTTGGGACCGTTTTACTCCAACTATACCCACTTCCTAAAGTTTCTACAGCTTTCCAAAAATAGTGCTGTCAGCTGGGGACCGAGCATTTGACTCACTAGCCTATGAGCTGACGTTTCAGAGTCAGTCCCTCTGAGTGAGTCTGTGCAGTTCTAAGCCCAGTGTTCATATCTGCCATGGGCTAGATCGTATGAGGTGCACATATATGAAGATAGGGGACCCATCCTTGGCCACAGGGATTTCTGGATTAGAGGAGGACAACCTGAAAACTCATGAGGCCATCTTACTGCGGGGTCAGGCTCTGGAGGGAACTGGGATTTCAAAGATCCATGGATGTCTGTTAAGTAGCTCAGTTGGCCATGGGAAAGGCCACGGCAAGGTGACAGATGCTAGACTTCAAGTGTGTGTGCTGATGCGTTGTGAGCATTGAAAAGAAGACACTGAGCCTGTGTTAGTGAATGGAATACGAATTTCCTATTTGCAAAACATACACACAAATGCACGTGTTATCAGAGGCACATGTACTTTGAAGTGCTCACATGAGAACCATGCCAGGGCCAGAGAGTGACAGTATGACCGTCTTATGTAGAGTAATTCAGACAGGTCTTTCTGATGGAACCACTACACTTTCCGGCAGGTGTAGACCTCTCCGTCGTCTGCGATGAAGTACTGACCACTTAAGTCTTGTGCAGGAAACCGCATCTGTTCTGAGTTATGAGTGTAGCAGACTTGTGTACAGATGCCGTCATTCTATAGACCCACCTCCCATCTTCTGGCTCTTACAATCTTTCCACCCCCATTCCTGCAAAGTTCCCTGGGCCTTGGAAGGTGTGGCTTAGATGTTACATTTAGGCCTGAGCACGTGTTAGTCACTTCACCTTGGCGATTGGCTGGTGATGTACCTCCCTACTAACCTCTGGCTTTTGAACAAAGAAACTTCTGTGTTCCAGATCATGAACGGTACCAATGCATGGCAATATGGCGTGACTGGGCCCAAGAAATGTCTTTTGGATAAGTTAATATTTGAGCAAAAACTGATGTATATGAGGGTCTAAACCACACACTAGTTCCAGGGGGAAAGCAGTCCAGCCAGAGAAAACAGTAAGTGCTTAGGTTTTGTTTTGTTTTTTTGAATGATGGGTTATCCTAAATTTTTAGATTTTTTTCTATAACCCTTTTGGATTCACAGTAAAACTGAACAGAGTGTGCAAGGGTTGTCCTGCATCTACCATCCCCACACACGCACGCCTCTTCTCTGATCAACATCTCTACCAGAATGGTTTGTGACAGTTGATGAAACTACACTGCCACGTCACTGTCATTCAGAGCACAGCATTTCTACTCAGTGTCACTCAGTGCTGTGCTGTATGGTTTGGATAAATGTGTAGTGATTCTATGTCCACCATCGTAGTATCAAACAGGGCATTTTTACTATCCTAAAATCCTATGTAAACTTAATTTTTGCATTTAAAATTTTTTAAAGTAGCCATGCCTAAGATACACAATGAAGAACTTGACGCTTACATCACGATTACCAGTTTTTTTTTTTTCTGTACATCCTTCTAAAGATGGTCACCACATGACCCAGTGCAATTATGACCACTATGTGACCTGTACTTAAAAACAATACAATCCCTTCTGAAAACACTTCATTTTTGTGGTGCTGGATCTTGTGCCTAGAACCTTGTGTATGCTAGGCAAGGTTTTTTTTTTTTTTTTTTTTTTTTTTTTTTTTTTTTTAACCACTGAGCTATATCCCTAACCCACTGAACCCTTCTAAAGCACCTTGTCCAGTTGGGAATATAACTCAGTGGTAGAGCACTTTCATTGCATGTGAACAATGCTACATTTAATCCCTGGTACTGTTAGCAAGCAAGTAATCAAACAAATAAAGTGTTTTTTTTTTTTTTTTTCTTCATGAGGACTGCATTCCT
The DNA here is from genome assembly GCA_036346955.1 of Dipus sagitta. Lineage (NCBI taxonomy): Eukaryota > Metazoa > Chordata > Mammalia > Rodentia > Dipodidae > Dipus > Dipus sagitta. Next base: position 14,254,338 of record CM070790.1, read on the forward strand.
GATAGACATCACACCACCTTTTGTCCTCTACTTTGGACTCCTGGCTTTGGCTCAGTCCTCAGTCCCTGTATGCATATGCAATGTGTCCTAGGTTATACAAGTCATCTTCTAGTTCTTAGGCCATTCTCCCTAATGCCACAGCAACTTTGTACAAGTGTTTCCCTCTGTATGAAATGTTTTTTTTCCTCATGCCACTTTGTATCAACCTAGTGTAGGTATTAAAAGCCCTTGTTCCTCCTGCCTAAATCTGCCTGGGTTGCTTATAACTAGATACCATAGGCTGCATGGCTTCTAAACAGCACACTTATTTCTCATAGGGTTGATGCTGGAGGTCTGAGATAAGGTTGTCCCCATGGTTGGTGTGGTGGCTAATCTTGACGGTCAACTTGATTAGATTGAGAGAAGAGATTAATAAAGCTTGCATCTCATGTTTCTGGATATATTTTCAGATCATAAGGTCTGTGACCTAATCAGTAGTTAAATCCGCTGAAGAATCCAAAGTTTGAGTTGCTTATTGGAGAGTGGTGGAGACTGGAAGCTGGGTCTTGGTTGGAGGAGGTGGGCCACAGAGGCATGTGTTTGAAGGGCATGTCTTGCTCTGGCTTTCCTTGGCTCTGTTTTGTGTCCTGTCTGCCATGACACGAATGTCTCTCCTCCGTCATGCCCTCTCCACCATGATGAAGAGAAACCATGAACAAAACAAATCTCTCCTCCTGTGTTGTTTGTGTCACGCGTTCTGCCACAGGGGTGCTCAGTTTTGATGGAAGTGTTTTCTTTTTTTTTCCCCCATTTCACAGACTGTCTTGGCCCATCCTCAGCTACAGAAGACAGCCAGGGAGCCACCTTTTGTGTCCTTTTGGATTTTCCTGGGTTTATTAGGACACTAATCCCATTTATGAGATATTCACCTTCATAACCTAATCACCCCACCTCTGCCTAATATCGCTTTGCAGGTACACGTTTTAGCATATAAATTATGAGGAGACATAAGCATTCAGAACATAGCACCTCCTGAATAAGTATATGTAGTGGTTTGAATGAAATGTCCCCCATGTGTTTTGAATAGTTGATTCTCAGCTTGTTTCAATTTGGGAAACTGATGGGGCCCTTTGGAGGGTGGGGGGGGGGCTTGCTGGAGGCGGTGTCGGTTGCTGGGTGGAGGGGGGCTGGATTTAGGGTGATACAGCCCAGCTCCATGCCCAGTACTCAGACTGCTTCCTTCCTGCTGCTGTGGAGATGGGACGCTCCCTGGCTGTGCCCTTTTGCCACGCTTTCCCTGCCGTGACACTTACCCTCAAACTAGAAGGAGAAATAAAGCCTTCCCTTCCATCAGCTACTTCTGGTTGGGTGTTGCGTCCCAGCAATGACAAGGGAACTGCTCTAATACCTTTGTCGGAAAGCTTTCTAGTACAACTACTCTCTTAGTCCCTGATCCTCGCCATGACACATTTTGTTTCTTCAAATACATTCACCATCTTAGTGTGATTAATGGCTGCTTCACCTGTACTGGGGGATTTTTTTTTTTTTTTTCCTCCATGACTTCATGCCTGATGTCTCTCACACCTCAACTGAACTGTCTTAGAGAGGCCTTCCAGAGCCACCTCACCAAAAGTGGCTATGCACACCCCTCCCTCATGGTTCCCTAGTAGTATTTCTCTTGATTGACTGATTTGATTGATCTCTCACTCTGCCCCACAGATCAGCTCAGAGAAAGAGAAAGAGCAAATTGTCTATCTCTTTCATCTTCTATCCCTTGTGCCTGCAGTGCCTGATAGGTACGTGCTAATGTCTGTGAAGTGAATAAAGGAGTTATGTATTTGTGAGTGGGGAAGTGTAAGATGATAATGGTGCTTAAGGAGGACTATGGATCCATAAAGTTCAGGGGGATCAAGGACTGCTTAGATGTAGAAATAAAGGAGAGCAAGAGGAAGCTGAAGGAGAACACAGCTCAGGATGCTTCTATACTCTACCTCCCACTGCCAGCCGAATCTGAACCCCCATGTGTGCATTTTGCCAGTTCCACAGGAGCTTCTCTGGTTCTGTTGGGCTGAGAAAGACGGGGCTAGATGAGCTGTAACGGTGCTGCCCACTGAGGTAGAATACTGGCTATCTATCATCTATCTATCTATCTATCTATCTATCTATCTATCTGTCTGTCTGTCTGTCTGTCTGTCTGTCTATCTATCTATCTATCTTATCTATCTACCTATCTAATCTCCTATCTATCTACCTACTATCTATCTTCTACCTATCATCTATATATCTTTTCTATCTCATCTATCTATCTATCTATCTATCTATCTATCTATCTATCTATCTACTATCTATCTATCTATCTTACTATCTATCTCTTCTATCTATCTATCTTATCTATCTACCTATCTAATCTTCTATCTATCTACCTACTATCTATCTTCTACCTATCATCTATGTATCTCTTCTATCTCATCTATCTATCTATCTATCTATCTATCCATCTATCTACTATCTATATCATCTATCTATCTATCTTACTATCTATCTCTTCTATCTATCCTATCTATCTATCTATCTATCTATCTATCTATCTATCTATCTATCTATCTATGTATCTCTTCTATCTATCTCCTATCTATCATCTATCTATCTATCTATCTAATCTTCTATCTATCTATCTATCTTCTACCTATCTATCTATCTATCTATCACCTATGTATCTATCTTTGTGGGTTTTTTTTGTTTGTCTGTTTTAAGGTAGGGCATCACTCTAACCCAGGCTGACCTGGGACTCTCTGTAGTCCCAGGCTGGCCTCATACTCACTGTGCTCCTCCTACCTCTACCTCCTGAGTGCTGGGATTAAAGGCAGGTGCCACCACACCCAGCCATATTTAATTTTCTAATGTTTTCAATTAAAAAGTAAGGAAAAGAAAAGCCAGGTGTGGTGGTGCATGCCTTTAATCCCAGCATGTGGGAGGCAGAGGTAGGAGGATTACTGTGAGTTCAAGGCCACCCTGAGACTACATAGTGAATTCCAGGTCACCCTGGGCTAGAGTGAGACCCAACCTTGAAAAACCAAAAAAAAAAAAAAAAAAAAAAAAAAAAAATTGTAAGGAAAAAACCCCGGAGACATGACCTTAATCTTATAATGTATTTCTTTTAACCTGATATATTCTAAATATTACTTCAATAGATCATAAATACAAAAATTATCAAGGAGACTATATGTATGCTTTTTAAAAATTAACAAGCCTTTTATTTACTTGTTGATGTGGTTTGGTTTGATTTCTTCTTGCATACAGGTTTTGCTGTGTAACTAGGCTGGACCCAAGATCCTCCTTCCTCGTTTTCCTAAGTGCTAGGATTACAGGTGTCTACCACCATGCCAGACCTAAACTTAATGCCTTCTTCATGAATATGGAGGCCTGTACGTACAGCCCAGTGGAATCTGGGCTAGCCACATTGTCAGAGCTCAGAAGCCACGTGTGCCCAGGGGTCCTACGCCAGATGGTACAAACCATAGGTTCTTTTCTGCTCTGGCATCTGACAGCTGATTGTGGACACCATGAAGAGACCTCTGAAGTCCTGAAACCCAAAGCAAGCCAGCATGTTCTGGAATTGCATTTCTCTCCTGTTCTGATGAACATCTGTGTTCTCCCAAGGTCTGCCTTTTCTTGGCTCTGCATTCCTTTCTCTCAGCTGCTTGTTAAAATCCGAGAATCCCCTGTCTGGATCAAGGCTATCTCCCTAACCATTTCATTCCTTCAGTGAAAATGACGCAGGACCCGAATTTTAGCCAGTGGATGTCACTGTTTACTCAAGGAGGCTCCCTACAAGGAGCCAGTTGAATCTTCCCATAAAGGCAAAGACATTGCCCACTCTCCTCCTCTGTTAGTATTTCTTTTTTAACGTGAAGGAGGGACAGGCTTTTAATAAAGGAACTTACAGTGTATAGTGAGGTGGTTCACCAATGCTACCTACAGCATTTGTCGGTCTTGGGGAATTGAAGTTCCAATTATCAAAGGCATTGTCCCAAACCGTAGCCAATCAACAATGCATTCAATTGCAGTAAAAAAAAAAAAAAAAACTTCCTAAGTTTCCCTTTTTAAAAGAGTCACTCAGGCTTAAGGGTGTAGCTTAGTGGTAAAGTGCTTCTGTAGCATGGACAAGGTGCTAAGATCAATTCCAAGCAACACACGTGCACACACACACACACACACACACACATACACATGCACATATGCATGCACATACACTAAATTTCTGAAAAGCACGCATCACAAGTCGCCTGCATCTGAGGTTGCCCACTGCTATGTACCTCACACAGTGTTTAAAAACAATTGAATTAGCATTCATTTTGGAGGCATTTCACATAAATATTTGGATTCTAGTTTTACCTGAAATATGAGAATGTCTAGCCAGCTAGGATCAACTCACTCTGCAAAGTGGTGGCTGGGAGGACTGTCACTCACTTTTTGGAAGTTTTCTTGTCTTCTCTTTCCACAGTCTTTCCCAAACCAAGTCATGCCATCCATTCAGGGTGGCAGCCTACGTTACATTGGCATCAGCACTCTTGCCCTGTTTCTTGGGAGTGAAAGCACGAACCACTTTCACAGGCATCTGGAGGATGGGTGTGTTGAAAAACAAGCTCAGTAGAAGATTCGTTTTGTAAGGCAATTTTCTAGCTGTAGCTGTGGGCTGGGGTATTTTTTGGCTCAGAGTAGGAGGACAGGGCAAGTCTGCAGTTTGGACCTGTCTTCAAGATTATAGATGTTCCTAGGGGTCAAGAACTCTCTCATGTAGCTAGACCATGGTAGGTTGAAGGAAAAATGGATAAGAAAGCAGAACTTTTTTTTTTTTTTTTTTTGTATTTTGTGGTAGGGTCTCGCTGACAGGCTGGCCTTGAACTCACAATGATCCTCCTCCCTCTGCTGGCATTAAAGGGATGCACCTCCACGCCTGCTTTGTAGGAAGTAGAACTTTTGATGCAATTGTTAGAAGTGGGATCATAAATTGGGTCTTCCTCTTTCACCTTTATCTAAGGTGGTGTTATGGTTTGCATATAAAATGGCCCAGAGACTCAGGTGTTAAAGTCTTGGTGTCTAGTTGGTAGTGCTATTGAGAGGCAATTGGATTGTGAGGATGCTAGCCTCATCAGTAGGTTAATCCACTGAAGAGCTCATAGCTAAAAGAGCTGTTATGAGGCAGGGTCTGGTTGCAGGAGCTAGGTCACTGGGGGCTTGTCTTTGAGGGGTGAATCGTCCATGGTACTTTCCTGTCTTTGCCTCTCAGTTGTCATAAGGTGGACAGCATCTTCTCCTTCTCTTTCACCATGATGTTTCTGCCTCACCAAAAACAAGGAACACGGATGGAAGCCTCTGAGCCAAAATTAAATCATCGTTTCTATCAAATTATTAGAGAATTCACCTTTCTAAGAAAATCGTGTGTCCTCTGATGTGGGCAACCCTCTGACCACTCTTGGAGAACTGTGGTGTAAGGTTTCAAGGCCAGAGTGAGATCATTTCAAAGGCAAGAGAGATACGAATGTATAATGACAGGTTGCAACAAGCTCTTGAATTCTGTTCTGTAGAACTTGTATGTAGAAGAGTCAGGGTGTTTCACCCACTGTGCAGAAGGCCCTGGCTTTCCCCTTATCGACATGTGGACACATTTCCCAAGAAAAAGAACAAAATACCACTGGATGGCCTCTAACTCTAGGGCTGGTTATTTGTCAGTGGATGAGGTGACCTTTTCTTCCGCTGTCTCTGACAGCACCATGCAGACCGCAGAGAAGCCTCTCAGCAAAGGGAGCTGACATTTATTCAGCACCTACTGTCTGCCAGGAGCTGAGTTCAACCATGAGCTATAACATTCTCATCTAGTTCTCTGCCATACATGTTGGTATTTTATAGTTATGGGAACGACTCCGAGTTATTAAATAATCCCCAGAGCCACACAGGTTGTGTATGATGACCAGCATTTCGAAGGTGTTCACCTGACTATGTCTAGAGCCCTCAGCCATCGCTTCTGAAGCTGGAAAAGGTGTGACAATGTCGGAGTGTCACTAAGAAGCGATGAGAAAGAAGAAATTACCTTGCTTCTTTGTTACCTTGAGCTTCTGTTGCAAAATGTAAACAGTAATACAATTTCTGGGCTGGAGAGATGGCTTAGCGGTTAAGGCGTTTGCCTGCAAAGCCTAAGGACCATGGTTCAATTCCCCAGGACCCACGTAAGCCAGATGCACAAGGGAGCGCATGTGTGAGTTCGTTTGCAGTGGCTGGAGGCCCTGAGCACCCAGTCTCTCTCTCTCTCTCTCTCTCTGTATCTTTCTCTCTTTCAATGTATCTTTCTCTCTCTGTGTGTCAAATAAATAAAATATATGTTTAAAAAAACCCTAAAAAAGAATACAATTTCCTAGATTATGCAAAGAATTAAGCCCAGTGAAATCATCAAGGTATGGGGCCAGTGGAAATATCCACACGAGCATCCTTATCTCAATAAATGTTAACACACCTCCTCTATGTCCTCCAGAATCTCTTGACCAGTACTTCAAAGTATAAATTAGTATGGGATTTGTTGGCATTTATTGTGGGAAGAACCCAGTGGGGCCCCTGCAGTGTGGTGGCAGGAAGGAGCTGAGGATGGATAAGCTAGCTACCAGCTCTAGACTTCCAAACGCAGCCTTCAGCTTCTGCAGCCTCTCCAGTTACGACTCTTCTCAGGTGTTTACACTCCCTGCCACTCCCCACCCCTATGTGCTTTGGATCCGACAGCCTGCCTGGATCTTTCCCTGCATCTCTTTCAGACATCAAAGGCTTCATTTAAGATGCTGTAGATCCCAGGGCATCTACCTGCAGACCCTCCTACACCCTTGTGATGCTTGTTTACTTCAGGCCTCCATCAGATCTCAGGTGGACTCTGCCTCAAATGTGTGTATGTGGTGTGTGTGGTGGTGGTGGTGGGGTCACCTTTTCTTGATCTTCCCAGCACAGTCTCTACATGGCTTCTGGACCAAGTGCGCTGAGTGCGTCTCTGAGTTCATGGCCATCTGCATTATGCCCTGGGAAGCTCTTCCCTGCTGTTAGGCCCATGATTGCATACCAGGATGTCCAGCCGTCAAGACATCCAGAATGTTTTCCTCTCTGCTGGTGTTATCCGGTCCTCATCTGCAGGAATCTTCATGTTTCAGACCCCAGCGGCTCTCTCTGGTGGCTCACACCTCCAAGATAGCGTTCTCCCAGGGAGTGCCTGCTGTCCTCTGGTTGGACAGTTCCTGCTTCCACAGTGTGCCTTCCGCCTCCGGCTCTGCTTCCCAGATCAGTTCAAGGGCGTCTTCTATGACCCACCACGTCTTTTTTTTTTTTTTTTTTTTGATTTTTAAAACACTTTTTAAAAAAAATTTATTGGAGAAAGAAAGAGAGAGAGATTGGCAGGCAGATATAGAGAAGGGGTATACTAAGGCCCCTAGCCACTGCAAAGGAACTCCAGACACATGCACCACTTTGTGTATCTGGCTTACGTCGGTCCCGGGGGATTGAACATGGGGCCTTAGGTTTCGCAGGCAAGTGCCTTAATTAAGTACTAAGACATCTCTCCAGCTCCCACCATGTCTTTATTTCTTCATTTGAGTTGACAGCAAGCATCCCTGGCCCAAGCCCTGTACCCCAGGAGTGTGAGGTGGAGGTCTCTGGGCTCTGGGGAAGCCCAGAGCTTACACAGCCACTGTCTCGTGTACCTGTGAGCACATGGTCCACTAGGCAGAGCCTCTGGGGTTTCCTTTGGAGCCACTGTGTTCAGGGGCTCAAATAGCTGCAGCACAAGTTAGCATCTTTATTTCAAGACCTTTCTCTCTGACATTTCTCCCCTGAAATGCCACCACTGCTGAGCCAGACGGAGACACATGTCCAAGGGGGCTTGACCTATTCAGAGGCTTGGTGATCAGTCGGCAGGGAGGTGAGCTGGTCCTGGTTCCCGGCTGGGGGCCTCTGGGCAGACAGTGACAAATGTTGCTTTCTATCCCAGCCTGGGCCACACTGCCTTTTCCTGCCTGCTTCCTGGTCTCTTCCTTGCCCCAGCGTTCTCTGTTGCGCAGGGATAAGCTGTTTGTTGTGCCAGACTTCATATGTGACATTCTGGGTTCATTCTCTAGGAAAAAGAAAAAGAGACAGAGCATCCTAGCCCTCACTTTCTGGAGAGCTTTCCATCAACAACTTCTTTCCACTAGGCGTGTCCCTCTGTTGCTTCATGGAGACTCTGGAGATGGCATAGGAAAAAGATGGACCCAGGCATGGGATATGTGATGACATATGGGTCCCCAATGCCTCACTTTTGCTGTGGGCTCCAGGGGCCTTGAGAAACAGCTGAGGGCTTTTTCATTTGTAGAGAATCCTGGGAAATGTTTGATGAGGGTATAAAATTTTATAGTCTGGTTAAAAAAAATAAATGGTACCACAATTCCTTGTAGGGAGCCAGGGAAGGTCATGGGAGACAGTTCTCTTCCTTGAAAATGTATAAACACACCACTGTTCCCCCTCCCCCCCGAGAGCAGCTCCCTGCTGGCTTGCATCATGTCAAGAGAAACAAGGCCACCCTTTGTAGCGTGAGTCAGCTCCCAGCCGCATCCTCCATCTCTCACTTGATTTGATGCTTTACCAACCCTGTAAGGCAGGGAGGGAAAGAAGCAACATGTCTCCCTTCCCACAGACGAGGAAACACAGACACAGAACGGTAACGTGCCATTAATGAATAATTGTCTCTATGTTTGCCAAATGTGCTGCAATTTGCAAATCATTTGCATGCTAAGTGTTCACATTTTTTCCCCCACCACTGGGAATGGAACCATGGGCCTTCCAACACTAAGTAAATCCTGTACCAGAGAGCTACCACCTCAGCCCTGGGATTTTTTTGAGACAGGCTATGGTTACATAGCCTAGGTTGGCTTTGAACCCACAATTTTCTTCTCTCAGCTTCTCAAACACGGGGATTTCAGGGCTGTACCACTGTGCCTGTCTCATGGTTCTTTTCATATGACTGAACGTTAAATAAGGGACGTGTGACTAACAGTGTACTTTTAAAAGTTCCTCATGTTGTTTAACGTTAAGTACAAACACCTCTCCAGCAGCTCACCTAGAAATCATTTCACCCAGTGCTGCGTTTGGCGAAGAGCCTTTTATGCCTCTCTCTTTCCACTAATGGTAAGGTGAGTTCTTTTTCCTGGGGTTGGGGAAGAAATTATGTTGCCCTTGTCAATAAGAAAAATGTTGGAAAGCTGGGTGACATAGCTACGGCCATTGGTATCTCTTATGTGAGCCACATCGAAGGAGCCAGGATGCATGTCTCTGTTGGGGACCATACTAATTCTTCCCAGGGTAGCACCTTCAGTCACCACGCACAGGATACTGATGTGAACTTGAAGTTGGTTACCTTTCCAGGCTCTAAACCGATGTAAATGATGTCATTCAACCAGGTGAGGTGATCAGAATGGTGAACGGTATGAGCACTGTGGGTCACCAGATGAGGGATTGCTTTCGTGTCCACAAAGGGCCTTCGCACTTGGTATAACTTGTACTTGGCCTCCTCAGGAGGAATACAGTGAACAGTAGAGCAATGCTTGGTGCCACAGATTGGATAGAAATCCTCTCCAGTCTTGTCAGTGCTGTTGACATTCATAAGCGCAGCAGGGAAGGGCATACAACCTTTGCCTTCAGTCTCAGTGAAGCACGCATGCAAACCTTCTTTGTTTCATCTGTGGTCATGGCACGCTTGAACCTGTTTCTTTTTTAAAAATTGTTTTTGTTTATTTGTTTATTTATTTATTTATTTGAGAGCAACAGACAGAGAGAAGGACGGAGGGAGGGAGGGAGGGAGGGAGAGAGAGAGAGAGAGAGAGAGAGAGAGAGAGAATGGGCACGCCAGGGCCTCCAGCCACTGCAAACGAACTCCAGACACGTGCGCCCCCTTGTGCATCTGGCTAACGTGGGTCTTGGGGAATCGAGCCTTGAACTGGGGTCCTTAGGCTTCACAGGCAAGCACTTAACCACTAAGCCATCTCTCCAGCCCTTGAACCTGTTTCTTAAGAAGTCGATGAGAGGGGCTGAGGAGATGGCTTAATAGGCAAGAATGCTTGCTGCACACACAGGAGGACCTGAGTTCATTCCTCCACCTAAAAAGCTGGATGTGGCCAGCCTTGCCTTATAAGCCTAGTCCTGTGGGGAGCAGAGACAAGAGAATTACTGGGCTTTTGCTGGTCAGCCAGTTTTGACTGAAAATAGCAGTTCTAGATTCAGTGAAAAACTGAAGAAAACAAGTGGAAAAACAGTAGGGGAGGACACCTTATGTTTTCTCTCTGGTCTCTGCAAATGCATGCACAGGGCACGTGCATACACACACACACACACACACACACACACACACACACACACACACCACACACATTCATCACACTGCACCTCAGACCATGCACACTGCATACACAATACAAAATGTAGGTAGGAATTCTTTTAGCCTGTGGGGACAAGTAGATGGATGAGGAGCAAGCACATCAGTCAATTAATTCTTTCATTTATCCAGCATCCAGTGTGTTGGAATTAGTAATGACTTTTGATGCTTCTTGGGATGCTGAGCCATGGCTACACTAGAAATGGAAAGAGGAGTAACAGTGTTTAATTTTTTTTTAATATTTATTTATTTGCACTTGTGTGTTCATGTGTGCATGTACGCCAGGGGTCTCTTGCCTCTGTAAACGAATGCAAACCGCATGCATCACTTTTGAATCTGGCTTTACATGGGTCCTGGAGAATTGAACTCTTCTTAGCAGGTTTTAAAAACGAGTGCCATTAACCGCTGAGTATCTCCCCAGTCTACAAATATTTTTTTTAAAAAAATCTTTCATTGCAAGTTTATATATGCTGTATTAATCTCTGTGAGAATGAAATATTATATTTTCAGACAATAACCTACTGTAAAAAGCCCTCTCCCAGCTTGTTCTGGACGTAACTGAGTCTCAAATAAGAATAATAAACTATATCTGTGACATATGAGACCAGTGAGTGAGGAGGGTCAAGAATGTAGATGACCAGGCAGTCACTGTCAAACTGTACTAGTGGCCCAAGACTGCATGTCCAAGTCCTGTTTACAATCCTCTCTGGAAGGTTCTTAGTCTTTGGACATGAACTTTGAGCACGGTCATCAGTTACTGATGGAGGAGTATTCCCGCACCTGTAGCAAGCTCGTGAGGCAGGTTGATGACCCAGCTAGGGGACCGCATGTCCACTCTTGTGTGACATGTAAAGTCTGGACGCACTTCCAAACACAGTAGCCAAACATTTGAGCAAACCATTTTGTTCTGGGAAAGGCTTCATTTTTCTCCCATGGCTTCCTGATTTCTTTCCAGGAATTAACAGTTTGTTAAAGCACCCAAGCCAATTGTGCTAACACTGGCAACTTGGCTTTTAACTCATTCCACTGAGACGTGCAGTATCCTAAATTTATAAATGAGCACGTTTAAAGCAGAGAAGCTAAAGGTTTTGATGCAGACACACAGTGTGTTATGTCTTTAAGTTGCATAGCAGGGATCTGAGTCTCAAACCAGTCAACCCCAAAGCCCTCCAAATCATCTACTTTTCTCTATCATGGAGGAGCTGAAAAATCTGAAGGCTCTCCCATACAGTGTCTTTGGGACAATTAGGAAAAATTGCTTCCCCTGGACACCAGAAGTTAGAAAAAGTGCCAATTCATGGTACCCATGGACCAGGGTGCATGGTGGGAAGGTCAGGGCAGTTCCCACCAGGTCTAGGGAACAGGGAATTCTTGAAGGTTGGTCTGGGCTCCAGGCCCTCCAGCTACATCAGGAGATGTGTTGTATGCTGCACAACCTGTGGACAACCCATGAGGAACATGGTTCTCCCGGGGCCTCAGCCTGTGGTGGCCAGAGTGGGAAGGCAGTCTTCACCATGCGTGACCTAGGCTTGCTGATCCCACAGTAGAGCAAGCATGTGTCCCATCATTAGGTTGCTTGGTTTGAAGTCTGGATTTTCTCCCTGAAAACCCTCTAAACAAGAATCAGCTGCCCACATTAATCAATGTCACATTACTATAACAAAATACCCAAAGCAATTCAGTCCTAAAGAGAGAGAGAGAAAAAAAGTTATTCTGACTCATGGTTCTGGAGGTTGTAGTTCAAGATAGAGTGGTCGTATTGCTTTGGGCCTCTGGCTAGGGAACAGAAGTGAGGACCAGAGCAATGAGCTGGGGGGGGCAACGTCGAAGAAGAAGAGACCAGTTTCCACAAGCCCCTCAGTGACATTCCTCCAGTGAGGTAAGGGTCTTCCTCTGGTCCCCACATCCCAAAGCTCCACAGTGCCTGTGACAATCCCCCTCCCAGGACCCAGCTTTTGACACATGTGTGTTATTCAGGGCTCCCCAGAGGAACAAAACTGACATAATAAACTGTTAAAAAAGGGGGGTTATTAGATTAGCTTATGGCAGTCCAACAATAGCAGTCTGCAGACCTGAGAGTCAAGGAACCTTGTAGCTGCTCAGTCCCTGTGGCTGGATGCCTCAGCAGTCCCAATCCAGCACTGATGGCCTGAAGGCTTCCTGGAGAGCCGCTGGTCTTCAGTCTATGCTGGAAGGCTAAAGAAACTTGGTTCCAGCGCTGAGGAAGGACAGTCTAACAGGAACGATGCGCAGGCAAGTGAAGCACACACCAGCAAGCCGCACAGGCAGCCTGGCAGGGGGAGGAAGGGGGTCTTTCCTCCAGAGCTTCCTTACATAAATCCCACCAGGAGGAGGGCAGCCCACTCTGGGGGAAGGACTCACTTGGGAGGAAAGACCTCCTCCTTCAGTCAGCCCTTCCAATCCTCAGAGACCCATCCAAGAGGAATGCCTGTGAATTCCTGAATAGATCAAGTTGACCACAGAGCTTAACCATCACACAAAATGGACCTTGGAAACCCAAACAATAGAACCACCTGATCTTCTATGCCTCAGTTTCCTTCCAAACTTGTTTCAAGGATGTAATAAGTTGTCACCTGTCACATGTGTGCACAGTGCCAGCCTCACCAGCTTCCTTGTTACTCTATTGGGCATCACCAGTGCCTGCAGCCTTCTCTCAGATGCTCGTCAGTGAGCCTACTTTCCACGCCCTTCAGCAGCTGCCTTGGCATAGTCGTTAGAAACCTGTGAGGACTCAATCAGAGATGGATAAGCATCAGGGAAAAAAGACAGAGATGCCTTTTATTGGCAAAGTTACCACAAACCTCAGCTCTCTGCTACAGATAAATAGGACAGGTAGAAATACACAGGAATTAAGCTCTTCTGCCTTCTGTCTCTGTAAGAAGCTCCTATTCATCCTTCAAAGCCCCAGCTAACATGTCTTACCCTCCCTGATCCCTTAGAAATTTTAAGTTACTTTTTCTACTCTATACATTTTGCACTAACATCCACCTACTCGCTCTTCTGATATTTAATTAATTAAATTCTGTGTTCAACCAGTACTTAGTGATGTACTGCATGCAAGGCTGAGTACTACGTATGGGGAATGTTCAGGGTTGAGGACTTTGGTCCTCTTTATTTTACCTGATTTACTTTATATTTTTTCTTACGCTCTTTGGTCTCTGGTTCTCTTAGGCAGAGGGCCATTCCACTTCTCGACCAACTCAAAGCTGCGTGCTGGTTGGCCCCCACGCCACATTCCTGCCCCTCCTTCCTGGAGAACTCCTGTGACTGGTTGAAGATGATCAAAGGGATACCACAACCAGAGTGGACACAACACTGGCTGAGTTCACATAGGGATTATGGCGGAGGTCCCCATTGTAAAGGCAGAGGGCAGGCAGCCACCAAACCATCCTGAGACCCATGTGAGCTGACTCCACAGACTGGTGAGCGCTCAGGAAGGAAGAGCCACTATGATGGATTCCATCCCTCTCTCATCTTAGGGTGCTTGCTCTTCTAGCTCTGTGCCCCACATCTTTACAAGGAGGAGGAAAGAGAACAGCAACCCCACCTCCACCTCCACAAAACCAGAAACAGCTGGTGAAGGGAAGCCAGCTCAGCAGTAAGGGCATCTCTGAAGAAACTAATAGCCTTGACCTACAAGCAACATTAAACCTTCCCGACAGCAACCATTTTGTACAGCGGAATGCAGAGAGACACTGCAGAGAAGCAAGCTTCAGGAGAGGCCCGGGGCTAGATGGGCAGAGAATTCCCATGAACCATCAGGGTTTTATTGGTAACGTTTGAGGTCCAGGACCAAGGATACAGGCAGAAGAAGAAATTCCATTAGGGAAGATAGCAGTAGGATGGTTATAACGAGCACAGGATGAAACCTCATGTTCTGTTGCAGAGAAAACTCCATGTAGTGCATATACCTGTGAATTCAGACTCAATCTCCCACACAGCAGAGCACACCCGATGTCCCTGAGGTTTCGTCTTCACTCTCCTCACAGTAGAGCACGCCCAGATGTCCCTGAGGATTCATCTTCACTCTCCTCACAGTAGAGCACACCCGGATGTCCCTGAGGTTTTGTCTTCACTCTCCTCCATAGTAGAACATACCAGCATATCTCTGTGGTTTCATCTTTGGTCTCCCTCACAGTAGAGCACACCTGGTGTAAATTTTCACTCTGTATTTGCTGCCGCGGGATCCTGAGCAAATAGCCATTTCTCCTTGGTATAAGGGAGATTGGTTCTATGTCCCCCAAATCTACTAAAACTGCTCAGGTCCTTCAGATGGCATAGTGTTTGCGTATATTTGTTAAACTATAATGTTTAGGGAACAATGACAAGAAAAAAAGAAACTTACATGTTCAACAAATGTGCAAGTTTTAAAATACTGAGAATGGGTGTCTTGTTGGACGTGTAGTTATTGAAATCAAGGTTATGTATGGGTGAGTGTATTTAATCTTTCTGAAGCTTTACTTTCTATGTCTGCAAAATGAGAGTCTTGATAGCTGTGGGGGGGGTTAGAGATAATGGACATAAACTATCTTGCATAGTACCTGGCCACAATTAGTCATGCCACAACTAAGTAAAATGGAGTTATCATTTTAGGGAGACTGCGGTGGTCATATTGAGTAGTTGTAACAGTAGGTACCAGAACAAAGAGGTCCAAAGTCTCAGTTGTATAAAGTAACAGAAACCCGTTTATTGCACACGCAGCCATGCAATGCAGAGTGGGAGGCCTGAGGGTGACGTTCTCCCATATGTTGACTCAGAGACCCATGTTATTTCCACTTGTTCTGCCATCCATTGCTACCTCAGAGTCTGTAGGCAGAGGGAAAAGAGTGAAGATGACCCACGTCCAGAATGCCCTGGTCCCTATATGACCTGTGTGACACTCCTGGGCATGTGGAAGAGGACCAGTGTGCATGACCACCATGGAGAGAGATAGGGCCTGGTGGATGAAGTAGGAAGCATTAGCAGTGCCTGAGTGGGAGCTCCCTCCTGGGAACAGCTGCATAGGGTGGAAGGAGGTGAACACAGTTTTGGAGGGTGGTTACTTGGCTCAGCTCCAGTGCTCAGTCATGGCTTGGGTTAGAGCAAATGCTTTGGCATCGAGCCCATCCTAGCCAGGCTGTTACTCTGGGTCAGTGGTGGATGTTAGTAAGCACAGCCTGGCCATTCAGCATGTGTTCTCAACACGTTCCGTCGCAGGGCACTGCTCAGGAGCTTTTGGGCACACAAAGACCCAACCCCACTTTTGGCCTCCAGGCTCAGAATTGCATTGAAGATCCACTGTGCCCGGCTGGGGATTCTGCAGGCAATAAGACATTGCCGGTCTATAACCTACACTTTGAGTGGCAAGCACTCAGAGGGCAGCTAGTTAAGCACTCAGCTTCTCTCTGGAGACACTGAGATCAATCATCATGTGGTGATTTGAATGTGAAAGGTGCCCAACAGCCTCGTGTGTTCGTGATGAGACCTTATATTCAATTCAAAGCTGATGGTGATTTGGGAAGTGAAGCCTTGTTGGAGGAGGAGTGTCACTTGTGGTGGGACTTGGGGTGTTATAGCCCCAACCCCCTTGACAGATCTCACTGTTTTCTGCCATGGTTTCCTCACCATCATGAAACTTCCCCTTGAAACTAAACTGAAACACCCCCCCCTTTTTTCCCCTCACATAAGCTGCTTCTGGTAAAGTGTTTGTCCCAGCGAAGAGAAGGTAACTACAAGAGGTGCTGGTGGGGGGTCCTCATTTTTTCCTTTCTGTAGCATATGGTCATCTACTTTGGAAGAATGGGTGACATTTCTGCCAGAAGAAGATTAAGCAGGTTCCCAAGCCCTGTTGGGTCTGGGGAAAGATGAAGTCTAGAGATATCCTCGCAGAAGACCTTCAGCTGTATTTACTGACAGCAGGTGGCTGAGAGAAAGACACTAGCTCTCTTCCCACGTGTTACAGGCATCCACCTGCAGTGGACATGCGTCTCTGTCCAGCTGAGATTTACCTGCAGTCGTCTGCAGTGGGCAGTGTTAGTTAATGAAGCCTGCGCTAGAGCCACACAGGTATTCGCCCTCTTCTCTCTTCTCAGCCTTCTCCCACCCCACTGCAGCTCATTATTTTGGAAAAATTCATTAACCTACTGCCACACTTTTCAATAGTGACGACTCTAAGTAAAAAAAACAAAAAAAACAAAAACCAAAAAAACCAACAGATTGGTGTTTCTTACTTTGCACAGACTATTCTCCCAGCTCCCTGAAAACTATACATTTTAGGAGGGAAATCAACAACAACAACAAAAATGCCAGACAGTGCCCCTTGTGTGAAAGCTGCCAAGAAGTGATTGCAGCCTGTGTTAACAAACTGAGTGCTAAGACTTCCCAGAAGTTAAAGGGAAGAGGCTGGGAAGGGACATAGTGTGCATCCACCATACACTACGCTCTGTGAACTGAAGTTGGCACCTGCAACTCCCGAGTTGTCTAAACCATTCTGGAAAGAGAAGAAGGGATGAATTCGATTGAAATTTGCTAGATGCTTGCACTGTTTTTTTTTTTTTTTTTTTTTTACTTTTTTTGCTGAGAACTTTGTTTTGTCTTAAAATATTATATATACATGTGTGTAGAAGAGATGAGGGATGGGTGGGGGGAGGCAGGAAAGCATTGGCATGCCAGGGCCTCCTGCCACTGCAGAAGAACTCCAGGTGCAAGCACACTTTATACATCTGGTTTTAGGTGGGTACTGGAGAATTGAAACCAGGCTTTAAGGCTTTGTAAGCACGTGGCTTTAACTGCTGACTTATCTCTCCAGCCCCTGTTGTGAACTTGTAATACATGAACATACTATAATTTGATCATATTCCTATCTCATTACCCCCTTTTGTCCCCTATCCCCACTTCCATTCCACTTAGGACCCTCCTCTTTCCAAATAGTCTTTCTTCTGTTTTGATGTCTCTTTTCTTTTCTTTCCTTTTTTTTTTTGTTTTTTTGTTTTTTTGAGGTAGGGTCTCACTCTAGCTCAGGCTGACCTGGAATTCACTATGTTTTCTCAGGGTGGCCTCAAACTCATGGCAACCCTCCTACCTCTGCCTTCCAAAGTGCTGGTGTTAAAGGTGTGCACCACCACACCTGGCATCTCATTTCTTTTGTCCTCCTCTGCCTTCCATGTCAAAATGTCGATGAGTTCAGAACAGTTCAGTTCTAGTGGGGTAATGACAACCATAGTGAGGTCATGAATGCTCCAGTTAGTTTATATTTGGGGGACAGTTCCCCAAGCTCTCCTTCCCACGCTGTGGCTCTAACTTTCTTACTGCCTCCCCTTCCAGAATGTCCCCTGAACATCGGGGGTTGTGATAAAGATGTCTTGTTTAGCATTGAGCTCTCACCCGCCTATTTTCAGCATTGATGAATTTTGAGTCTCCTCAGTGTCTGGTGCCAACTCCACAGAGAGGCTTCTCTGGCTAGCATTGAGAGCAGCACTCCTATTCTTTCTGCTACCTCCTCTGCAGTGCTCTGTGAACCCTGGTGGGCGTGATAGAGATGACTCTTCCAATGCTAAGCACAGGGCTCCCTTCTTCTCATTCACTGTCTCAATAAGCTTTGGGTCTTTTCAGTATTCTATATTATAAAAAGAAGCTTCTTGAACAAAAAAGTGAGAACAGTCTTAATCAAGGGGCATAAGCATGTATATTTAGAAGTCATTTTGGGGCTGGAGAGATGACTTAGCGGTTAAGCGCTTGCCTGTGAAGCCTAAGGACACCAGTTCGAGGCTCAACTCCCCAGGACCCACGTTAGCCAGATGCACAAGGGGGCGCACACATCTGGAGCTCGTTTGTAGTGGCTGGAGGCCCTGGCGCGCCCATTCTCTCTCCCTCTCTCTATCTGCCTCTTTCTCTCTGTCTGTCGCTCTCAAATAAATTAATAAAAATAACAAAAAATATTTAAAAAAAAAAGAAGTCATTTTGATGAGTTTAATGTAACCATTTAGCTGAAGATCAGAGTGCTTCATGGCCAGATAATGAACGTGTTTGCAACCCTGAGGGAACTAGACATTATAGACTGTGTATATTATTATTATTATTTTATGGCTGAAGACAATAAGGGATGTTGGAAAGTATAAGTAAACTGTACAGCCAGAACTTACATCCACCTTTACCCACATGGGTGCCCACACTTTCACCCATTTAATTTCAATATAGCTATCAGTGAAAACCAAGCGGTGGGTTTTAATGAGGGTGGATTGGTCTTTGATAGTTTTCAGGTCCATGAGAATCCTTGGCATGGGGGTCCAGGAACAGCCTGGTATGGCAGTGAGATTGTGGGTTCTGTGTTCACCCACTTGTGTGTGATTACTGCTGTAGCTGGCAGTTCAGCTTCCTCAGTGGTAGACTGGGCCTCACAGTGTACCTGCTCTCATAGTAATGGTGTGAGGAATAAAAATACCTTAAATGTGAAAGTTTTACATAATGACAGACACAATGTAAGTGTCTCACAAATGTTACTGGTCAATAATGATGTTGGTATGGTTGAGTCAAGGCTCTTTTGACTTGTCAAGTCAGGTCATGTGACTAGGGTAGGGTGATTGCTAAGCTGTGGTGATCAGGCATGCACAGTCAGACACAGAGGCTATGTTACTGCCTTCCTAGGAGCCATATATCATCCTTGCATGTGCTTCTCTTGTTGGTTCTTGGTTGTGTGTGAACAGAGTCCTCTGTTTACTTCCCTTGCTTAATGTCCACTAAGGCCATCCGCTGCCCAAATCTTGTGCTGTTTTATCATAAGTACTTATCATTGATTAATTATAGATTCTTTGAACTTAATTTGAAATTAACGAGAGGGCATCTTGTCAGTTGCAGGTCAGCCAAAGGATCGGCTCTGTGGTTGGGATTTGGTGACTGCTAGTGGGGTTTTCTTCATGCTCCTCATGGACTGGCTAAGGGCGTGGCAAGCAGGACAGTATCTGGAATAATGATATGGGTTATTTATTTCCCTGTGTTTCTGAATCTCCTGTTTTCTGTCTTCCTGCCCTTCAGTCCATTCTTTACTTGGGAGCAAGTTAATAATCAGGTTATTGAGGAGTGTAGATTTGAGGTAGTAATTTCCCAGAAGTGGTGGATTCATGAAAACAAGCAGATGTCTGACTCATTGCTAGAATGACTCACTGTAAGCCCCTCATCACTTCCTTGGGACTTTCAACTCTGTACATTGCCTTCGAAGACCTTGATAGGTATTTTTCTCTATCTGCCCGCCTCTTGTATCTTTAGAAATAATTGCTGCTATTTTTCATTAGCAAAGAATTTTCTTGGAGAAAATTACTTTCTCAGCCTTTTGCCTTGTTGTGACCTGATCATCACTGGAAAGTTCTGGAACCAGAAATTTGCATTTTTTTTCAGGATGTAAAAATTCCCTGATTGAGGTTGGATGGCAGAGCATCAGAGAATAAGCCAGGGAGGTTAGCTGGTATGTCAAAAATTTAGGGGTGACTGACTGAGGAATTCTAGTTGTTCTTCAAGAGATAGAGACAATCTTGTGGCTGCTCTTGGCTCTTTTTTATGTATGACAGATATATGAAGAGAGAGAGAGAGAGAGAGAGAGAGAGACTGAACAGGTGCACCAGGGCCTCTTGCCACTGCAAACAAACTCCAGATACATGCATCACATTGTGCATCTGGATTTATGTGGGTACTGGGGAATTGAACCCAGACCTTCTTTGTAAACAAGTGCCTTAATCCACTGGGCCACCTCCCAGCCCTAATCGTGGCTCTTAAAACATGACTTCCTATTTCTTCTCACAGTAGGATACCAGGATATATTAGTATGGTTGTAGCAGTTCAGACCTGTAGAATTCTGCTACTATAGGACATTTAGGTCTCCCAATGCTCACAGGTTATGCTCAGTTTACCTGTAGTCACAATCAATGACTGGGCTTTGGCGTTAGGAGTTTTGGAGATTGAGTTTTTACTCTGTAATAATTACCAGCTCTATGATTTTGGAGGAACATTTTATCCTTACAGTCATGTATTCTTTTTTCTTTTTCATAATTGTAACGTGGAGTGATAACAGGCCTGAGGTAAGTGATATCACATGCTCAGGGGAGTGATGACATATACTGCGGTAGTTTGAACGTGGACTGTCCCTCATGTATGGTCTCATGTATTTATTGTCACACCTCGTACTCAATGCCCAGCTGGTGGGGCCTTCGGGAGGTGGTGGCTTGCTGGAGGTGTGTCTCTTGGGGGCGTACCTGGAGGTTTACCAGCCCAGCCTTGCTGGGTGTTCGCCAGCTAGCTTACTCTTGCTGTTCCCACCCTGCTGCTGATGTGTGAAGATGTGTGCCGCCTGCCTGCTCTACTGTGCTTTCTCTACCACGATGAAACTTTCCCTTGACAGTCTAGCTGTCAACTAAACCCTTTCTTCCCATAAGCTGCTTCTGGTTGGGTGTTCAGTCTCAGCCATGAGACAGTAATTACTAGACACACTAAGTACACTGGCAGGAAGTTCTCTGCTATTGGTTACTGCAAACCATTCTAAGCATTGCTTATTACCACTCAGGGGAGTTTTCTCTGCGTTGGAAAATTGTTCATTGTGCTATTCACTTTTGTACCTGTGGCTCTGGAGAGGAAAGGATGCCACCCACCCCATCCCTTGTCACCACCAAGGGCACGGAATTTTCTCCTAGCTGCCGAGCTCAGTACTGTGGCCTCTGAGAGACTTCCTTTGCACTTAATGGGAGGATCTTCTTGTGTCCCCTTCCTAGTGGTTGCTGACGTCTGAGAGTAAGAGGTAAGAAGGCTTTTCTCTCCCAGGTGGCTCTGATCACCAATTTCAAGCTCACTCAGCAATCCAATTAGTAAGTAGGGCCAATTTGCTTTGTTCTCCCCATCCCCACCCGCACCCCCATCTGGAGCTTTCCTGTTTATTTTTCATTAAGCTTTATTTAAGAAAAACCCCCATAAGAGTGGCTAGCATTTACTGAAGGTTTGCTATGAATCAGCCACTAGGGTAAGTACGTTAAGGACCTTATCTCATTTAATTATCACCAGAACATTGAGCCAGGAATTAGGATCATCCTCTGTTTTGCAAGTGCAGAAACCTCAGCTCAGAGCTATTTAGTATCTTGCTGATTTGGATCTTGCTCAGATTGAAAAAAGAAAATCATGTTTCAACCTCGCTCCATATGCCTTCTTAATAGTTACAGGTCCCTTCTGTGTAGCTTTCTACTCTTCTGGAAAGAAGTGGTTTTAAACACTTTGTACCACAACTAACTACAGTTATTTTTTAATTTTTATTTATTTATTTTTGCTCCTTGTATACCCTGCCTCTGCTCCCACTGCTTCCTTTTTTTGAAAAAAAAAATTTAGTTTTATTTATTTATTTATTTGAGAGCGGGAAAGAGGGAGAGAGAGAGAGAGGGACAAAGAGAGAGAATGGGCATCTCAGGACTTCTGGCCACTGCAAATGAACTCCAGATGTATGTGCCACCTTGTGCATCTGGCTTACGTGGGTACTGGGGAATCGAACCAAGGTCCTTTGGCTTTGCAGGCAAGCACCTTGACCGCTAAGCCATCTCTTTAGCCCCCCCTGCTTCCTCTGGATTGCCCTTGTCCTCCTCTAGGTTTCATGGAGGGAAGTTTGTAATAACAGCCATGGTGGGGCAGAGCTCCCATTAAAGCAGCATGCACCAGCTCTCCTGTCCTCTCCTCCCTCAATT
Organism: Dipus sagitta; assembly: GCA_036346955.1. Taxonomy (NCBI): domain Eukaryota; kingdom Metazoa; phylum Chordata; class Mammalia; order Rodentia; family Dipodidae; genus Dipus; species Dipus sagitta. The sequence goes on from CM070790.1 coordinate 14,276,460, forward strand.
GTTATGTGAACCGAGACAGTTGCCCTGTCTGTCCAATTCCCACTTCATCACAGAAGTGCTCAAGTCAGTGTGTCCAGAAATGTTGCAGTTGCCCAAGGAAGTGGGAACGATAGCATCCAGGCAATGTTTCTAAGAAAAAGCGTGCGAAGTACCAAAACCCAGGGAGAGTTGGGAAACTCTTGAATTAAAGTTTGCCAAGTCTGGGGGCTAAACTGATGGTCACACCCATTAAAGTTTACCTCAAACGTTTTCTAGTTTTCTTGCCCTGGAGGAAGATTCTTCTACTGAGCAAAGGAATAGCAATAAAGCCTGCCTTGAAGTCTTGAGAGGTGAAGAGGGGCAATGAGACGGTGGCCAACTGCAGAGCCTAGCACAGCATCTGCCACTCAGCCGCTGCACAGGGCCGGGCCCCGCACAAGGGCTGAGGAACGCGTTCCCAGTGTGGCAGGCTCCATCTCTGTTTTTGCTGTAAGAACTCAGGCTGTGAGATTAGAGGTGCTGGGTCAAGCACAGCACCTGCCTTGCCAATTGTGTGAACTTGGTCAAATTGCTTTGTGAATGAGTTTTAGCTTCTTCATCTATTAAATGTCTAGGATAAAATATTGTGCAACTTACTTGGAAGAGGCGTCTTGAGAAAGTCCTTTCGACTTGGTCAAAATGTAATATTTCTCTTTGGTGTTTCCAAGAGACGTGTACAAGATTTTTCTTATCACTTTCCTTCCCATCATTCATCTTGTCTCAGATTGGTGTGGTGTGTGTGTGTGTGTGTGTGTGTGTGTGTGTGTGTTGGAGTGGGTGGCAAGATCAGATTGTTGCCCATGTAGTAAGGCTCAGGAATAGGGAGAAATATCCCTAATTTTCACATAATTGGATAATGAAATAAAACTTTGCTCTGAAGAGCTTTATAGCTTGATGGGGTTCCACTTATCTGGTTACTTTCCTTTTGTAACTCATACTTTTCGTGTAATAACCAAGAAATTGCCAAGGCTAGTGCAAAGAAAGACATAAAAGAGAGTTAAAAGGCAACTTACATAATGGGAAAAAAATGTTTGATAAAGAGCTGGCATCCACAATGCACATGGAATGAACTCCCAAAATTCAATAGTGAAAAACATATAATCTAATTTACAAATGGACAAAGAGCTTGAATAGACACTTCTCCCCAACAAGAAGTCATCATGGACGTACAGAAACTCTCCACGTCATTCCTCACCAGCGAAATGCAAAGGAAAACCACAATGACGTATCACCACTTCCCACCACGGTGTCTCTCTTCAAGACCAGGAGATAACAAGCATCGAGGAGAATGTGGAGAGAAGGGGCCATGGTACACCCATGATGGGATTATTCTTCAAAAACTGCAAAACAGAACTCCCATATCATCTAGCTATCCTGATTCCTGGTATTCCAGGGGAAGTGGTGTCAGGATTTCCCAGAAGTATTTGTACTTTTGTGGTTTTTTGCAGCCTATTAATAGTAACTAAGACCTAGAAGCAACCTAAATGTCCACTGGTGCATGAATAAAATATGTTATCTGCATGCAATAAAATATTGCTAAGCCTTAAAAATACGGAAGTCACACTGGGAAGATGGCTCAGAAGTTAAAGGTCTTTGCCTGGCGTGGGTGGCGCATGCCTTTAATCCCAGCACTCGAGAGGCAGAGGTAGGAGGATTGCTGTGAGTTTGAGGCCACCTTGAGACTCCATAGTGAATTCCAGGTCAGCCTGGGCTACAGTGAGACCCTACCTTGAAAAACCAAAAAAAAAAAAAAAAAAAAAAAAAAAAAAAAAAAAAAAAGAAGTTAAAGGTCTTTGCTTGTGTTAGTGCCAATCTGAGTTTGATCCTTCCCAGCACCACACACAAAACTGAACTCAGTGTGGAAGGAGAGGACAGGCGCACGCACACACACACACAGACACACACGCACACACAATTAAATAAATAAGCCACAGAAATCCCATCATTTGCTTTAACATGGATGGATCTAGAGAACATTGTGTTAGGTGAGGTAAGTCAGATGCATGAAGGCAAATTCTGTGTGATTCCCTTTTCATGAAGAGTCTACAGTATATAAATTCACAGAAACAGCATACAATGAGGGCTGCCAGGGGCTCGAAAAGCAAGCAATGCGGAGTTGAGTTTCAGTGAGTGTTAAATTTTAGATTTGCAAGATGAATAAATTCTAGAGATGTACTGTATAACATAGTATCTATAGTCTTGTGTTCCTAGAAATCTACCAAGAATAAAGCTTGTGTGTTTTTTACGTAAGAAATAAAAACACAGAAAAAACTAAAATGCCATCAATTTGTATACAAAACATTTAAACATATCTTCATCAAAGTGGCAGCATTTAGCTTAGTAAAGTGTGTCTTGTCCACACACCCACCTGACAGGGTTACACGGGAGTGGGGACAAAGGACAAAGCTTTGTAAAGGATGCAGCTGCTTGCTTTCTAAGCGACTTTGCTTGAAAAAAATATGTCATTCGAGACCCCTGTGCACTATCCTGACTTCTCTATTGTGACCGGTAAATTGATTCCATGAAGGAAGGGAGGCAGGATATGGGGAAAGTTAGAAGAAGGGCTGTGTGGACGGTGACTGTGTGGAGGTCCTCAGCCAGCTCTCTGAGGCCATCCATGTGGAATCAGAGAGCCATGGGCGTCAAGCTTGAGGCGTCGATCTGGCAAGCTGGTGGCAGAGCCCAGGAATCTGATCCATGGACTCTTCCGCCGCTGACAGGAGCACTTCTCTTTCTCTCTCTCTCCCTCTCTCTTTCTCTCTTTCTGTCTCTCTCTTTGTGTGAGAGAATATGGACAAGCCTATTAGTTCAGTCAAACAGGAAGAGCCTTTTCCTGTATGATCAATGCCACCAGTGTCAGCCTGCAGCCTGAGATATTTGAAGCGCTGGTGCAGCCTGCCCCTCTTCTTTCCCGCCTCAGTCTTCCTCGTGAAGAGCAGAAGACCTCCCCACCTCCAGAAATCACCAGTCTGGCCACAGCCACGTGGGAACAGCTTTCCATCCTTTCATTATTTTTTTTTAAAGGTACTCCCACTGGCATGCTTTGTCAGCACTCTTAGATTTTGAGCGACTCAATCATTAATATCCAATTTGAGAAAGTCAGTGGTATGTAACTGCAGCATTGGCAACGTAAATGGGAAGTGGAAGGCTTATGAGCAGGGCCTTAATTATCCGAGGCTTCAGACAGATGCAGGCAGGTGTTTATGGGTTCCACGTAGCTGTAATCAGGGAGATTCAGTGCCCTGAGGGCAAATCCTTATGCTCCCTGCTGAGCAGCCCTTTAGGCCAAATAATATTCAACTTTAAATAAAACAACCAGAATATCTATTGATAATATCATATGTGGTGTATAAGATCTCAGAGAGCCACCCCACTGCCGAAGCAGGTTTGTTAGACTAACCGTTTCAGACACTCTCAAAGACACATATAAGGGGAAAAAAATGAGAATAGATATTACCTTAGCGAATTAACACAAATGGCTGTGAGGTGGCGGGGCTGGGGAGGGCTCTGTCACTTATGTGAGGATTGACTAATGTGCCTTTGAGATAAGTGTTAATCTCTAATATGAAATAATGGGAATTTAAAAACATCCACTGCAAGCTAATTGGTATCCTCACATTCTTCCTTCTGCTTTATATTTTTATTTTGTGACATGTTTTTTATCTAACCTGGACCCTCGTGATCCTCCATCTGCTGCTCTTCTTTCATTCAGTTCCCTGGCAATTTCTATTCTCAGTGCAAACTGCCACCGCTGTTGGAATGCTGGGGGGGGGCATTATCGTGAGGCTTTGTGAGGGTCAGGGGCTTGGGGACGGGGGACGGAGTGCAGGCAGGACACAGGGCAGTAGAGAAGAGCCTGCCATTCTGCTCTGTGAGTTCTGGGCTCGGGAAGAGGAAGTCATGAAGGGCTTTTAGGGTTGATGTAGGGCTGTTGTGGGTCTGGTTGTACGGTGCGGATTCAGTCTGACCAGCTTCTAGGCAACAGGCAGCGGTCTATTTGACCATTGTCTTGCATGTCATCCTCAGGGAAGGAGTTCTGGGACTGGTGAGTGTGTGTGTGTGTGTGTGCGTGGTGTGCACATGCATGCACCACACATGCACCACTTTGTATCCAGGTTTACACGTGGGTGCTGGGGAACTGAATGACCCAGGCTAACAGGCTTTATAAGCATCTTTTAACTGATGTGTCAGGTTCCCAACCCCAGCTCCTATTTTGTTTTTAATTTTAGTTGCAAACAGAGAGAGACAGAGAGAGAAGAGATACAGAGAGGGAGAATGGGCATGCCAGGGCCTCTAACCACTGCACACAAACTCCAGACATATGCACCCCTTTGTGTGTCTCGCTTTACGTGGGTTCTGGGGAATCAAACTCAGGTCGTTAACAGTTTACAGGCAAACGGCTTAACCTCTGAGCCATTTCTCCAGCTCCCGGATCCCAATTTTCAGGAAGCTGCAATCGTACTTAGGAAAACAAAACACAACAACACTCGGGGAGTGAGAAGAATATGTGCTTTGTTGTTTGACTCTGAAATGTCTCTCTCAGGTTTATTACATATTATATATGTAGCTGGAGGCAGTGTTTTGGGAGGTTCCTGGAGCCTACGAGGTGGTGTCTAGTTGGAGGATGTAGGACACTAGGGGTGGGTCTTTGTGGTTATTTTGTCTATGGCCCCTTCCTGTCTCTCTCTGCTGTCTGCATTGTGGTAAAGAAGCTCTCCTTCCATGTGCTTCCACCACCATGATGTTCTGTCCAATGCACAGAACTAAGTGTTAAAGCCAGTCCCTCGCTTTTTTTTTTTAAACAAGAGTTTGTTTTACTCTCCTGCTGTTGTTTTGCTGTTTTCCACCTGTTATGGCAGAGGTGGTGTCCAGCCTTTGCTCGTGCCATACTTTTTCTTGCCATCATAAAGCTTCCCCTCAAAACTGTAAGTTAAAATATAAACTTTCTTCCCATCAGCTCAGGGGTTTTGTCCTGGTAATGAGAAGGTAACTTCAACGCAGGATACAAATTGAACATGACCTTATTTCCTTTCTTCCTACATCTTCTATTCCCTCCCTCTATTCTCTACCACATTCCTTGAATTTGTTCACATAGCTTGGGACTTTAGATTCAATTTATTAATGCATTTATTCATTTGTAATGATAACAGCTAACTGTGTGATAGACACTGGTCTAAGCATTTTATATGCACAACTCAAAACAATGTTTATCTCTTAATTTATGTTTTATACTCATCTCGATCATGATTCTTTGGAAAGATTTACTGATTTTAGGTTTTTCTTTCATATGCTGTGACTTCCTCAATTTTGATTTTCTGATTCATCTGTTAGCAATGTGGGATGTGTCCTTTCTGGAAGTCTGACACGCATGGCAGGCAGACTTGGAACATAATCTTTATCCTCAAAGATCATATAGAATTAACTTTTTGCTATAGGATTTTAGGAAGTTATTCATACTGTTCATATATTTACTCTTGTAGCATGCTAGTAATTTCTTTTCACTGACTTTGAAATTAAAAAAAAAAACAGTACTGGGGAGATGGCTCAACAGGTAAAGGCACTTGCTTGCAAAGCCTGCCAGCATGGGTTTGATTTCCCAGTGCCCATATAAATGCAGATGCACAAAGTGGCGTATATCTGTAGCAGCAAGAGGCCTTGGCATGCCCATACTCTTTCTCCCTTCCTCCTTCCTCCCTCCTTTCCTTCCTCCCTTCCAAATCCCCTCCTTGTTTATGTCTCTTTCTCTCAAATAAATAAAAATGTTAAAAAATAACAGGTCATTAGGATAACTGGGTTTGGACATCACTTGATTATTTTGGCCTTTTATTATAGATCCCTTTGATTTGAGTCTGCAGATAGAAGGGGTTTCCCTCTGTGAATATTAGGAGAGGAACATGGCCAAGAACATGCGCAGGCTGCAGGGGGGTGACAGCCATGTTGAAGTACAGAATCTGAACTGGACGAAGCAGACAGCTTGCGAATGAATAACTTAATGGAGGAAATCATGCATCTGTTTTTGTTTTTTTTAAGCAGAGTTTCTCTATGAAACTCAGATTTGTCTTGAACTCATGATCTGCTGCCTCCTGACTGGTGTTATAATTACAGGCATGTGCCACCATGCCGGCTACACCAGGGGGTCTTTTGTTTTGTTTTGTTTTTGAGGCACATTCTCACCATAACCCAGCCTGACTTGGAACTCATTCAGTAGCCCAGGTTGGTCTTGAACTCGCGGAGATCCTGCTATCTCAGTCTCCTGGATTCTACACACGAGCCATCTCAACATCAAAAATCTTGATCAGGAAAAACAATGTGTCACTGAGGGTGCTAAGCTGAAATAAATGCCCTGGATGAGGGGACGGTTTAGCAAGAGAGCTGAATATTTGAAACTTGGTTGGTGGTGGCTCTGTTTCATGCAGGATGTTGGCGGTGGAGTTGCAGAGGAAGTCCAGGAATCCACACGCTAGGCCACTTTGAGGGTAAGTTGTCCACTTGAATGTTAGGTTTGCCAAGAGGGTGATGGGAGTAGGGTGGAACTTAGTAGACTAGGATTCTAACAGTCTAGAGGGGTGACTAGGTCCATAGACTTTGGGCTTCAGGGGTCGGGGGTCAGCTGTGCAGCATGGCTTCTGGGCAGGACGGGGGAGGGGCTATTTGGAAATACAGTGTGGGGTAGGGCAAGGACGGCTCCTACTCCATTACCATCATACCAGGAGAGGTGAGTGGAACAGGCTTTCTCCTTGGTAAGACATCGAGGGAGTCAGTAGCTCAGGGGACAGCCAAGATAAAGACGAGGTGGAAGGGAAGTTTGGGGAATAAAGTGAAGGCTTTCTCCCTATGAGCCATGTGTTGTAGATCCATAAAGGAGGACATCCAGTTCACATGAGGGTAATGACCCTGTCACATGACACCATCAGCCCTGGATGCCCCAGCAAGTGAGACTGGGTAGTCCTTGAAGCAAGCAGGTGTGAAGAGGCAGGGCTGGTGTGACTCAGGTAATTGCACAGAGCCATGAGCCTGGGAGAGCTTCAGTGTGAACTTAATGCTCTGCTGTGGCCACTTTAGCATCCATAACATGTTGTCAATAATTTTTTTTTAAAAGCTTCTCGGAGCCTTTTGAACAAGGATCCCTCTTTTTAAATTTTGCTCTGAGCCCTAGGGAATATGTAGTTTGCTTTGGGAGGAGGGTAAGGTGTGACCATTATCTGGGAGGACAGTGCTGTCCCTACTCTTGGGCTTTGTCAGATCTCTGTTTTCTTCCCACCAATGCCGGTGCAAACTGCATATGTGTCACCTGATTGTGGGACGGCAGCCTCAGTGCTTCCCAAACATCTTCCAGACACTTGAAGGATTCTGCTCAGGTTTCTTATTGTAACATTGTTGATAGTTGATGGGAGTGAGTGAGCCATATTAACATTTTATTTTTAAATCCAGGCAATTCTATATGAATCACAAGTTCCTCTGGAGAGCTCTGGGGGTGCAGCTAATAAGAGGGAGCAGAGGTCATGAGGGAGGGGCGTAGGGGATTAGGAAGAACAAGAACAAAGTAGGTATGAAAATTCCACAATGAAACTCATTGCTTTGTGTGATAGTGTAAGAAAGCAATAAAAAGTTCCTAACTGTCTCACGTGAAAATATCCTTTTCTTTGTTTCTACCACTGATTGTGGGTTTTCCTATAATTTTATATTCTTGGTGACACTTGATGACAATCAGTGTATAACAAAGAAGGAGAAATACAGTTGTATATGTTCAAATTGCTGTTTTAAGGAAACATTTGCTTTTCTCTTTCTTAACATATCCTCACCTGAGTCTTTTTAAAAAAAATTTTATTTATTTGTAAGCAGAGGCAGATAGAAAAGAGACATTCTCTCTAGAATGGGCGTGCCAGGGCCTCCAGATGTTATAAATGGACTCCAGATGCATGAGTCACTTTGTGTATCTGACATTACATGGGCAGTGGGGAATCAAACCAGGGTTGTTAGGCTTTGCAGGCAAGTGCTTTAACCACTGAGCTATCTCTCCAGCCCTCTCCTGAGTCTTTTTAAAAGGTCAGAACGCATATTCTTGCTTTCTAAGTCATTTGTTCTCCAAGGTATGTATATCATTAGACATAGCTGGTGCGTAACTATGCAATTTAATTTTGGTAAGTTGTCAGCACACATTGTAACTCAACTGTTGATGCAAAGGAAGGAAGGAATGGTATATGGTAGAAACTAATCTACTGATACTAGGTCTCTTCCCTCTGAAAAGAGATTCTCTCTTTCTCTCATTCCTTTCTTTGTCCTTATAACCTGTTGCCTCTGTTGGCCATACATATTTTCACACATCCACCAAAATCAACTCAGTGTTGCATTTCACATTAAGTGTATAAGAGAAAAACCTCAACATAATAGAGATTAGTTTCCATGCATTCCAAACGAGGTCTTAATAAGCAGAACCCACCAAAGAAATGACCTATTTGTCTTGTTCATTCTTCACACTTTATCACACTTAAAGAGGATGAAAATCAAATTCTTTTTGCCTTCTGACATACAATGTAGCCTGCATAGCCCGTGACAGTTATATATGTGAAGAGGAGGATGTGGGGGGGGGGGTTTGAATGTCATTGGCTCAGCCAAATACCAGGGCTTTCTGTTCATTTCAGCAGAGAGTAGATATGCCCAATAAAACAGCTAACAGAATATTAAACAAATGAGCTTCCCATTGGAAGAGACCGAGGGAGGGTGAGTGGAATTCATTATACACGTATCGCGTTTGAGCTGCCAGTTTGCTACTTTCATTTGTCATCAGAGCAGATGGAATGACATCCCCATGTGGTTCATTTCCCATTTCTTATACAACAAAACTGAGACAGAGAGATTAAAGATGTTGGTCCAGTGTTATAAGTCATGGACAGAGCTGAAGCAGGCCAAGAAATAATGCATGTGTTTTTTTTTTTTTTTTTCCGATTCACTTAGTCCATGTCCTGGATCCTCATATGCAGGGTTATAAAGATCTAGTTCCACAGTGACAGTAGACACAGAGGTGAGGTGTTAGTAGCAGAAAGAGTGCTCTCCTCATTGCTTGGAGTGAAGGGTGTTTTTGGATACCAGTTGTGGGGAGATGCTTGGGGCTCCTGTTGTATGTCCTTCCTGCCATGTTCCCCAGTCCAGGCTCTATATACGTTCTGACACTTTGTGTGCATGTGTACGTGCATACCTGTGCGTCTGTATATGTGTGCATGTGTCGAGGCAACCCCCAACCAGAAGGTACTAAGATACCTAATGTTTGGAGAGTAACGTTTAATCCATTGGCACTAATATTGCCATCCTTCAGCAACAGAGCGAACCCAACACCCAGCTTACAAACCTTTGGGTTTTGTCTTTGTGGATAAATGAGGTGGCATATTGAGAGGGAAATAGTATGTGTGTTGACTTCCTTCAGCAACTTCCTGCCTGTTTCCTGTCGCTCCCTCAACCTTGTCCGTCAAGATTCCTTGCTGGAAGCTTGAGACTCAGCCTTCTGTGACTGTGATTGTCTTCCAGCTAGGCTTCCTCTGATCCAGCTACATAACGGGAGAACATCGCAGCATGATGCAGGTGGAGGCGCCCTGCTCGTGACCTAGTATTCCTGTCGGGTCTGGAGTGGGTTAGAGGTCTTAAATATGTGGGGCAAGTGTAATTTTCTAATACGACTTTTCTGGCTCCAATTCAAATGAGGTGGTTGCTTAATTTGTGGAAAATTCTGTTTGATCTTCAGACAGAGGTTATGTTCCTACAGCATCTGTTTTCACAAAAAGCTTATATTCCAGTTCACCTTCGAAACACAGGTTATCTGTGCACATAAAGGATGTAAGACATAAAAGCCGTGCCTTTCCCTCCTTGTCTGTCCAAGGCATACACCAGTAAATTCTTTCCTCTTTCCTTTCTTCCCAAAATGTTACTGAGTAAAGATTATACACTGCTCATCACAAATTTAGATAAGGAGAGACCCAATGGGCCCTTGGGTAATTGGCATATTAAACAATGAATATAAATAAATGTAGACATTATGTGAAAAAGTCTTAGAGAAGATGTCTTTGAGTAGATATTGCAGGAGTGGATATGAATTGTCTATGCTATAAAGGAGAAAGGACACTTCAGTGGGACATGAAATGGCTTGGTGTGCTTGACAGAGTAGAGGGGCCAATATTATCTATGGAGAGGAAAATGGCAAAGAGCTAAATGGAACAAAATGAGAGGGGATATTGAAGGCCACATATCTCAAGTGGCATGGAAAGAAACCTGATTTTATGCTTTAGAGACAGGAGCCATGCAAAGCATTAAATTAATTAGAAGACCATCCTGGCAGATTTGCATTTTAGAATAAATCTAATGTCTTGTCTCAATCTATTTTGTGTTGCTATAATGGACTATCCAAGGCTAGATAACATAAAAAGTTTGTTTTATTTAATGTCTCTTTCCAAGATTTGGTGACTGCATTTTGTCAGCTCCTGGTGAGAGCCTTATGCTAAATCCTGTCATGGAAGAGAAGCAGAAAAGGGAAGTGGGTCTTTCAGTAAGAGCATATGTTCCAGAAGGATCAAGGGGGAAGAGCCAGGTTCACCTTATGGGGATGGTACGCCATAATCACTTTTCGAAAGCCTCACTCCTTGACATTGATGGAGAGATTAAGCTTCAAACCAGGCCTTTAGTGTGCATAAGACTCATACAAATCAGAGCAGCCATCAAGGTGGTTTAGGGTGAGTGGGTCTGGGGAGGGGGGACTCAAGACCAGGAAACCATAGAACAGGCTGTCTTCTGGTTAAGTACGTGAGTCAGGTAACTGGTGATGATATCTTCCTAGGGTCACTTTGGAGACTGAATGGATGGATTTGTTAGACTGTGGTCTGCTGTTAAGAGACAGAAGAAAGCATTAAGAATGGTCGTTGGTTCTTATCTTGCATGATCCTGGGATTAGTGGCACCCTTCAGTACCATGAAGAGTGAAGGAGTGGGCTTTTCTAGGAGTTGGTGACAAAATGAGGTCATTCCAGTTTGAGGCACTGCCTTTTTAGCTCTGGTAATGTTGGATGAAGAACCAGGGTGATGCTCACAGGATCCTCCCTCTTTTCACAGTGGCCTTGAAGGCTTACCTAGACACTGTCACATGGACAACCATGGCATCGTATTCTCCATCCCAGTGAATGCACACAAAGCTATTGGCAGTATTAGAGACCCATGGGATTCAGAAAGGAGGTACCTACCACTCAGGCTCAATGAACAAAGTGAGCCAGAGCTTCCTCTAACGCAGCATGACACGGGAATCAGACCAAAGCTTACTGTTAATAAATCTCAGCATTTGTCCCTAAGTCACAATCACTCAGTGTTCAAAAGCTCTATCTACAGCAGCTTATGTGTCAAAGCCAAAAGCCCAGAGCCGTTAGCTGGACTCTCCCCTGATAACAATCTACATTCCTCAGTGCCTGGCATGGCCACTGGTGATCAGAACACTGACAGTAGGCTGGCCAAAGTGTTCTCCTGGGGAATCGCTCTGCACCTGTCTGAGGGAATAGATGCGGTGACTGAGGCAGATGACACAGGCTGCCCAGCCAAGCACCAACCACACAGAGCAGAAACTCTAAAACTTTGTCAAACTGGAACATGGCGTGAAGGAGAAACACCTTTTCTGCTAATTACTGGCTCTTGTTTGATACAGTTCATCCCAGTGGAAAATACTCTTGGCCAATTTCTCTAAGATTGCTTACAGTGCATGAAGAAGTCATGGTCTTAGGGTTGGAGAAATGCCCTAATGGCATCTCCAGCCATTTTTTGAGGGTCAGGGTATGTAACAGAAAACAGCTACTCTGTGCCCCCTATCAGGACTCATTAAGCAAGCTCTGGGGAACACGCTCTGCTTGGGAGGCCCTGCGGTCTTCCAACATCAAAATCCAGGGAAGAATCTAAAAATAAGAGGCATAAATGATAAATTAGCCAAGTTTCATTGCCACTTTCTGGAACACAGAGTTCTACCGGCTCCCCTCGATTTGTGACATCCTTCTCGGTACTCGTAGTCATGAAGGCGAAAGGGGGCTAGCTTTGCAGTTGTCCGGCCCAGGGCCAGCACGGCCCATCAAATTTTATCTGCATTCTCTGTGTAAGGAGAAAATTACCAAGTGCAAATCCAATTGAAGGCAGAAGCAATTAATGTGGAACATGCACGGCTAAATAAGCTATTTAAATGTATGGCTACAAATTCCCAGGTCTGCCCATTTGGAGGAGGGCCAGCAACAAAGCCCCAGCAAACATTCTAGTACAGGCTGTCAAGCAGATATCTAAGGGCAAAACCCCAGAGGTGCTGCCAGGGGGTGTTTATGAAATATCTTCATGAAGAGCTTATGAGGCTCAATGCTGGAGGCCTCCATGGATATACTGGGTAGATAGAATTCGGGAATGTAGAAGGAAGCATTCATCATGTGCTGGGACCCTGGGTGCAGTTGAGTTTGGCCTAAAAGGCAGGATGCAGCACCTAAGCATTAGCTGAGCTCAGGATCTTGGTGTTTTGACTGCCTGGGGAGTCCCTCAAAGTCCATCTGCTTCTCCTTCTGAAAGCCGGAGGAAGGCATGCTCGGAAGCAGAGCATTCCTCTTTCTCAGAAACTTTTTAGGTCATTTTATATAGCATGCCTCACAGATGTGTAGGGACATTTAATCCCAAACCAAAGCTGGAAAGAGACTATGAAACCACCGCTGGTTGAGGCCACTGCTACGACAGCTGACTGGAAATCCTGCTAGATACGCAGGGATAATGTAAATAACGCGATTGGTTTCTTTCAGGGAATCCCATGTGCAGGCTGTGAATTTTACTTCATTTCTTCCAGATTCGGAATCTTCATACTGTGTGAGGGCATGGTTCTTTTTTTAAAATTATGAACATAATTTAAAAAATATTTTATTTTTATTTATTTATTTGACAGAGAAAGAGGGAGAGAGAGAGACAGAGAGAGAGAGAGAGCGAGAGAGAGAATGGGCGCACCAAGGCCTCCAGCCTTGACAGAGAAAGAGGCAGAGAGAGAGAGAGAGAATGGGTGCACCAGGGCCTCCAGCCACTGCAAATGAACTCCAGACACATGTGCCCCTTGTGCATCTGGCTAACATGGGTTTTGGGGAATCAAACCTGGGTCCTTTGGCTTTGTAGGCAAATGTCTTAACCACTAAGCCATTCCTCCAGCCCCTGCCTGGCTTTTGTATGCAATTCTGCTCATGTCTATTGCATATAATTCAAGTCATGCCCAACTGATGCTTTATGTTGTTTCCATAGAGCCTATTAAGATTTTTATATGTAACTAATGGTGTCACTGGCCCCTGTACACAGGCAAATCCTTTCATATCTCTGGAGATGGTTCTGGGACTCCCTCCAACCAGAGGACACCAAACTGTGTGCACCATCAAGTCTCTCATGTAAAATGATGTCAGATTTTAATATGCTGTATGCCTATTCCCACATAAGCATTAAATAATCTGTAGGTTATTAATATACCAAGTATAATATAAATGTGAAATAAATATGGAATATATATTACAAAGAGAGTGTATAACTACAAAGAAAAATAGTCTTTATATTTCAATACAGATGCACGTTTTTTGAGGTAGGATATGACCTGAAACTTACTCTGTAGCACAGTCTGGCCTCAAACTCTCAGTGATCCTTGTACCTCAGCCTCCTGAGTGCTAGGACTAAAGGAGTAAGTCACCATGCCTGGTGCAGAAGCATTTATTTTAAAGTGCATTGATTTATGTGGGTCCTGGAGAGTAGAACTGGGATCCTTTGGCTTTGCAGACAAGTGCCTTAACTGCTAAGCCATCTCTCCAGCCCCAGAAACATTTTTTTCCTAACTGTTTTCTATCTACAATTGATTGACTCTGGATACAGAACCCAGGACTATGGAGGGATGACTGTATTTATTAGATTTATTATTTTGATGCCTGTACTTGACAAAACAGGTTTCCCATCTAAATCCCACCTCAGCAGCCTTATGCCTTTCAGGAAATGTTACGCATTACAGATGTAGCTAAAACACACAAGTGCTGTCCTTCACTGAAAACCTTCTGTGGCTCAAATGCGTCAGACATTTTAGAAACGCACGATGTCTTCATTCAAGTTGACTAAGAAACGTATCTTCGCTCTGTTTGAGTTGTTCCACGAGGAAAGACTAATTGCTGTGTGAATTCCGGCCCTGAGAACTGATTCAAATGTTCCCTTTTCAAGGACAGACATTACCAGACAATTATGCTCTGATTATATGGTAGTTGATTTTCAGTTCGCAAGGTCGGGATTAATAGAATAAACATAGTGAAAACATAACACTGGGGTGTTTTTAGTGTTTTTTTTTTTCTTTTTCAGTGAAGGAGAAAATCATTTTCTCCTGAGCAAACAGGGGTCCTTCTTACTACTTGCCATTGCTGGCCACAGGAGAGGGGGCTGCCAGTGTAGAGCCACCTCCGTGAGCCTCAGAACTGGGACCACCATGAGCCTCTTTGCTTGATGAGCTCAGACTGGTAGCACCAAGAATGTACCCAGAATGGGAAGGAAAGGAGGAGGCTGAGACCAGGTGGGACAGGGACCATAGACAGCAGCTGTCTGAGATGACACAGGCTACCACAATCACTATCAGGAGTGTGGTGATCAGAACCTCCAGGAGGGCTGAACTAAGATTTGTGAGGCTTTTGACTCACCTCATATTCTGAGTCTGCAAACTATAACCTATGAGCCGAATCCTGTTGGTTGCCTGTTTTGATAAATAAAATTTTATTGGATCACAGCCTTCTCACTCATTTATATCATGTCAATGGCTACACTGGCTCCAAAAGAGGCCATGTGGCCTTCAGTGCCTAAGATATTGACTATCTGGTCTTTTACAGAAAAAAAAAAAAACTTTTGTGTCTCCTGCTATATATCCATTTTTATTTCTAAGTGTTAAGTGTTATGGGGGAGGGGTGCTTATGGTTTCAGTTAGGGGATTGCCACTTCTTTTAAAAAATATTTTATTATTTATTTATTTATTTATTTTTGTGTGTGTGTAAGAGAGAGAGAGAGAGAGAGGAGGGAGGGAGAGGGAGAGAGAGAGAATGGGCATGCTAGAGCCTCTAGTCATTGCAAATAAACTCCAGACTCATGTGCTACCATGTGCATTTGGATTTTGTGGGTTCTGGGGAACCTGGGTCCTTAGGCTTTACAAGCAAGTGCCTTAACTGCTTGCTTGTAAAGCAATCTCTCCAGTCAAGAATTGGCATTTCTGATGAAACCTCAGCATACTATAATGCAAACTTTGTCTCTGAACAGTAGCCAAAATTTACAACCCTTGGGCTTCTCAGTGAAATGGCCTGACTGTACTGGGTAGAATACTTGGGCTTTATCCTTTTAAATAAATTAAGCTTTTTCAGTTTAGACCCTAATTCTTTGGCTCTCATACAGCATAAATGTGTCATCAGCATCCCCTGCCATACCCAGTCACTGCTTCCAAATATTTGAAAGCATTTGCCCAGCCTTGCTAGGTGCTGCGGATCCAGTGGTTCTCCCCCCAAATTCATATGCTACAATCCTAGCCCTGAAGGTGACAGTATTAGGAGGTAGTTCCTCCTAGGATGTGAATGAGATTAATGCCCATATGAAAGCTCTCCTTCAGCCTCCTTCCCTCTTCTACCATGTGAGGATGTAGTGAGAAGGCAGTGTCTATGTGGAATGGGCCTTGACTACATCCATGGTCGGTCTGAACCTTCCTCTTGGTCTTCAGAACAGCAGCAAATACATTTCTGTTGTTTATGAGTGACTCAGCTCATGGAATTTTCTTAGAGCTATCTAGTGGTGTGTGCTTTTCTGAATTACTCTGACATTATTACTAATGTCCTAAGCCAGAACTCAGACGTCCTGCGGATGCAGCTCTAAAACAAGTTCATATCAGTAAGTCCCATTTTCCCACTCAGGCTATAAGAAACATTTAATATTTTAAGTAGAGAAAAGGCACCAATATATCACTAAAGGGGAACCTGTAAAACTCATTTTTTTTTTATTGTTCTTTTAAATGTGGAAAAGGAAATATACAGAGGGTCTTTGAAATTTTAATAGCCCAAAACTCAGGGGTTATTATCCTATCACAGATTCATTTTGTGAGTGTAAGAGTGTGTGTATGTGTGTGTGTGTGTGTGTGTGCTGCACATGTATGTGCCTTGTACATGTGGGTGTGTAAATGGATGTGTGCACGTGTGTGTGGTGTGTGCACATGTGCCTTGGTACTTGCCTGCAGCAGAGGTAGTCTTCCCTGGGGTGGCCTGGAGCAGAATGTTGGGTGTCTTACTCCATTGTTTTTCTGCCTGTCCTTATTTGGGCTTGAGTCGCTTATTAATCCCAGAACTTGTTGTTTTTCTTTTTTTTTTCCCATTGGGACTGGGGTTACAGCCACCGTGGCCATGCCCAGCTGTTTCTGTGGGTTCTGTAGATTTGAACTTGGGCAGTCTCAAGGCCCCTCATGCTTGCACAGGAAGTGCACTTAGCCACTGAGCCATCTCTCCAGCTCTTCATTGCACTTTTATTCATTAAAATTTAATTAAGATATTAGAAATTCTCTCACAGATGTTGGAATCCTTTTTGTTTTTTAAAAATCAGGAGATTTTGACTTGAGTCCTGAAGAGACTAAAAGAAGGTTTTTCTCTTCTTCCTTTGTGAAGACTTAGCTTAGGGAGAGCAGGGGAAGAAGGTGTTAAGAGAATGTCCCCGAGGAGATCATGGCTGGCAGGAATTATTTTCAATATTTCACCTTGATGACTCCTGAGTCTCAGAAGCCTTTAATATGCCATTGCCACAGTGTGAGGCAATTAAGAATAGAAAGCGAGCTTTCAATCAAGGCCTATGGAATTCCAGGTTGTGCTACAGCCTTGGGTAGTTAAATGCCAGTAATTACATTATGATAAGACTCTGTTTCAGATTCCCCAGCAAAACAACAGAGCTCTGATAAGTGTCTGGGACAAAGTCAAAGCAAAGTCAGCCTAGATGAACACTTGCAATGAGTTTTCGCTTGGTGGTTGATTTATTAGATCAGGACCCACCCTCTTCATAATCAAGTGATTGAACAATTGGAGTGAATTTGGAAGGAAGATTTTTTAGAAGTCAACAGGTTTTGACTCCTATTTCCATAGTTGTGCATAGTCTGTTTTTAGACAGGTTCATTGATTTCCATCCTCATTTGTAAGACAAGTTTAGAAATAAAACCCTTTTGTGTTGATGTATGTGGAATGAATGAAATATGGTAACACTTCTCTGACTGCCAGCTTTGCTATTCTTGAAATATTAAACAGAAATACTCAGAAATACACAATGTGTAAGCTCTCAGCTGTGTACTATTGTGGATAGAAATTGAAGCATCATCTACATGATACTTGGTTCGTAGTCAGGGAAGATGCAAGATTGAGGGGGTCATAATATCTTGTTTGATGGCTTCAGAGAGCCGCCAGGGCTGGGCAATGTGAGGAAGGGTTGGATTCCCTGCAAGGTGACCGGGACAGTCGATTGCATGAAGCAGTGAAGACAAAGCCCAAGGTTTAATACAGAGCCCAGAACACTGGCGATGCCAGGACCGTAGGATGTATGCCAAGGAAAGCTGTAGGTTTAGAGCAGCGCTAGCTCAAGAGAGAGGTTATGTGTGCAACAGGCAGCTGGGCTGGTGGTTGGGGTTACCGAAGCACTTTGAAAGTCAGATGACTCCATCACAAGTCCCACACAGCACATATAAAGCTGCAGGGTTTGGCACTTGCCTTGCTGGGTTTGGGTCTCTGATCCAATCTTTTCTTGCCATCATTTATCCCTTTTTGGAACAGGGATATTTACTCAGTGCCATTGTATGTTGGAAGTATGTGATTTGTTTTTTGACTTTCCAGGGGGGTCGCTGTTAAAAGAGTACCTTGGAAGCCAGGTGTGGTGGCACAGGCCTTTAATCCCAGCACTCGGGAGGTAGAGGTAGGAGGATTGTCGTGAGTTCGAGGCCACCCTGATACTCCATAGTGAATTCCAGGTCAGCCTGGGCTAGAGTGAGATCCTACCTCAAAAAACCAAAAAAAAAAAAAAAAAAAAAAAAAAACCAAATAAAACAAACAAACAAACAAACAAACAAAAAAAAAGAGTGCCTTAGGGTTCACAGAAGACTTTTGGGCAGTGTTAGCACTGTTGAAAATTATGAGGACTTTCGATGTCAGACTACATTCATTTCGCATCACGATATGACCATGAGCCTATAGGGGCCAGGGGCAGAATGCTGCAGTTTGAATGCAAAATGGCTCCCAGAGCTTCATTTGTTTGGACACTTGGTCTCCAGCTGTTGGCACTGTTTGGGAAGGTTGTGGGAACTTTAGGAGCTGGAGCCTTACTGGAGGAAGTCGGCCACTGCGGGGGTAGCTTCCTCTTCACCCTCTGCTTCCTGACTGTGGCTCCTTCATGACCAGTTGGGGTGCCTTTCCTACCGTGATGAAATGCATCCCCTTGAAACTGTAAGATGCTTCATGTCAGGTATTTGGTCACAGTAACGAGTAAAGTAACTGCTGCAGTCAGGTTAACATTGCTGGCAGAAATCACCCGACCAGGAGCAGCTTTGGGGAAGAAAAAGGGCTTATTTTGGCTTACAGATTTGAGGGGAAGCTCCATGATGGCAAGGGAAAATGATGGCACGAGCAGAAGGTGGACATTAACCCCTGGCCAACATAAGGTGGATAATAGCAACAGGAGAGTGTGCCAAACACTGGCTTGGGGAAACTGGCTATAATACCCATAAGCCTGCCCCTAACAATACACCTCCTCCAAGAGGCATTAATTCTCAAATCTCCATCACCTGGGAACCTAGCATTCAGAACACCTAAGTTTATGGGGGACACCTGAATCAAACCACCACAATAACCAATACAATATAAGCAGGAAAAAAAAAACATTGTACATATCAAATTTGGTATATCCTTAATTTTAGATATCCACTATGGATCTTGGAACACATTCCTTATAGATAAGGGGGAAGTACTGTAAGGTCTCTAAGACTTGAAGCCCTGTCCTGCACATGAGTATGTTGGGAAGTTACTTAATATGTTAATAGTCCAGTGAACAGGATAATAATTTTTTATGACCTTGTTCACACTTCTAGTAATTAGAGGAGAATTATATCAAACATTACTTCTTTTTGAGTGCAGGGATGAGGAATGGTTTTTATCTTCATCTGAGGAATGGATGTTTTCAAAACTAAACTAGCATAGGATCAGGGTTGTGAGAAGCTAAGTCACAACTCAGGTCCTCCCTACCAGATGCAGTTTATGTGCTGTCTCCGATTCATGTGGACCCGCCTGCTTCTTGAGCCTGTGAAGATGTTGTCCTGGAAAGCCTGTCTCTGAAACTGCAGGTTCTCTCAGCTTTCTTCGAGGGCAACAGCTGGGGCATTTGCCCTGGACCCTCCAATGCCTCATCCAGAGTAACCAGATGCAGAGCTTCCAGCTTCCTTTGAGGCTGCTCAGAGGCACTGGGTGACACAAGATTGGAATGGAGGCAGAGAGTTAGTACCCCCCTGGGGCAGCTTTAACCACTAAGGCCAATGCATAGGGAATGGCAGGGAGGCAGTAGATGAATTATTCATCCTCCTTTTTTCCAGAAGGATGTTTGAAGCCACAGGGAGTCTATGCAGGCTCTCTAGGGATGTGTAAACCATGAGAACTGGCCAGGATTTCTTCCAAGGCTACAGTGGGCTCTTTTATAAGCTGCTTTGCATTTGTTTCATGTGTCCATTTTTCACTTTTCTTTTTCATTTTGTATATATGTGTGCATGGCATGCATGTGTGTGCATGTATGCTCATGTGTGTGCGTGTGTGTGGAGGCCAGAGAGCAAATTGTGATGCCTTTCTCTATTGCTCACTATCTTACTTTTTGAGACAGAGCCTCAAACATAACTGGGCGCTCATGCAAGGGTCTGAGAATCGCTGAAGAAAGATCCCGGACTCAAATAGTATGTAAAAACAAAGAGCGTTTATTCTGCAGAATCAGCCAGCATGCAGGGGGTCAACCACTCATACAAAATGGCGACCCTGAGAGGAGCACTCAGGCAGGCCCCTTTTAAGCACAACTAGGGGAGTTCCAGGCAGGTTAGGTAATCCTTGAAAATGATTGGCTAGGCAAGCAGCAGTTACAGTTGTACGTCTCTGATTGGTTGGGGCAGAAGGCTCCGAAGGGGTTGTGAAAGGCATGAAAGGGACATGTCTGGGCATGCTTGGATATGTCTCCAGGAAATGACTCAGCCCCCAGAGCCCACCACCTTTGTGCTTTTTCCCAGAAGTCTTGCCTGTCTCTCTGGGAAACTGAAACTTAGGCCTAGCTGTAAACTGGAGCAAATTTGATCCTTTCACTCACCAGTATAGATTCACCCGTCTAGCCATCAAGTTCAAGAGATCCTGTTGTCTCTGCCTCTTTGGCACCGGAATTACAGGCATGTGTCCCTGAACCCAGCTTTTGCCCAGGTGCTGGAGATTCAAACTCAATTCCTCATGCTTGTGCAACATACAGTTTATGGACTGAACTATTTCCCCAATGCCTTGCTTTTTCTTTTTCTCCAATCTTCCTCCCCAGGGATGGCTTGTTCTTTCTGGTAAGCATTGGCATGAGAATTTTGCTTCAGGTCCAGTGTTCTCAGACCCAGACAGACAGTTGGCACGAGGGGTTACTCTGGAGATCAGATCTCCAGAATGGGGTTCTGGGGTTGTATTTCCCAGCTATCTGAAGTCAGGGTGGAACATAATGTTAGTGGGTAAGAATATCTGGACTATGGTGGTTCTCAGTGGCTTGGGGAGGAGTGTTGGGAAGAAAGGGGCTGTGAGCTTAATGGATGTGGGGCAACGATAAGAACAACCATTTTTCTCTCAGTTGATGGTTCATAGTAGAAAGAGACCTTGCCCCCCTCCAAATTAAAAGAAAATTAAAATTTAACAGGACAGTTAGCTGTGGCCTGCAGGCACACTCTGAAAGCTAGAGGGTCTCCACAGCATTCTTACAGAAACTACGTGTATGTGGCAGCTGTGGCACAGGATATGGTGGACATCTGGTTATCTGGGCAGCAGAGCTGCAGAGGACATTAACTGTGCAGATGTGAGAGCCTGTGCTTTGATACGGAAACAGGATATATGAGAAGTAGGCTTATTTGCTTGCATCAACCTAATTTCTTAGGCTGCCAGTATTCTAGAAACATCTTAGCTGGAGAAGATGTCTTATCTCCTTCAGTAGAGGGAAAACGTCTCCCCTTGTTTGCAGGCTATGTGGTCATTCCTCACCTGAGGCAGCTTTTCGTATGATGACACCTGTTCCGAGGTACTCGCTGGCCACTCTCCAGGAGAAGGGTGTGTGGAAGAAAGAGGGTCATACAGCAAAGTCATGCCAGCCAGAAGCAGAGCACTCATGACGACTGACTCTACACGTACTAGCTGGGGATGGTAATAAAGTATATTGCATGAGGTGTTCTGTGAAGGACACTGGACTTCTAGGATGTCTTGCTGATCTTGAACATAACCTGGTCTCTACAAATGGGGCATAAATGCAAGACCTTCCTTGTCCTGTTGAAGAAGAAATCAGAAGTCTCAGGGAAGTAAGAGTGTTAGGGGAGGATTTACTATGGAAGACCTGAAAACACATCAATTGACTGTGATCCCAAGGAGAACCCAGGAGACAAGAGGGGAAGAGAAGCCCCAGAAAGGAGCAGCTAGCATCTCTGAGAAGCTTACTGGTGGCTGATGGCCTGGGCTGGTGACAGAAAATTCTGCCATGAAAGTGAGGTACTCAATGGCAAAAGGGCTACTTACTTAGAGCGAAATTACAGACCATGAAGTGGGGATAATAAAAACTTGGGATATTTCTTGTGTTTAATTGACTTTCTGTCATCATAATGAAATACCTGAGATCATCAATTTATGAAGAAAAACATTTATTTTTGGCTTATAGTTTTAAAAAATGTTTTAAATTTTATTTTTTGACAGAGAAACAGAGATGGGAGATAGATATATATGAGAGAGAGAGAGAGAGAAGAATGAGTGCACCAAGGCCTCCTGGTATTGCAAATGAACTCTAGATGCACACAACATATTGTGCATCTGTCTTTAGATGGGTACTATGGAATTGAATCTGGGCTGGTAAGCTTTGCAAGCAAGTGCCTTTAACCGCTGAGTCATCTCTTCAGCTCCTGGCTCTCGGTTTTGGAAAGCTAGTCTGTGATCACTTGGCCTTGTGGCATTGGGCCTATGATGAGGTAGCACATTGTGATGGGAGTGAGCAGCCGAGCAGAACTGCTCACATCTAGAACCAGAGACTAAAGAGAAAGAGGAAGGGGTTGAAGTCCCATAACCTTTAGGGGCCTGACCCAACCATCTAAGGTTTTCCCACCAAGTCCCACCTTCAAGACTTTCCACCATCTCCCCATAGCACTACCCTTGGGACCAAGTCAACACTTTGGCCTTTGGGAGACATTTAAGACCTAAATGACAGCTCTTGGGTAGTGACGGACAGGCAGTGCTGTTGAGAACAGTGTTTCGACTTCCTTCATCATGTTTATTTTTTCATACCTAGTCATGTGTCCACAGGCTCACAAGTTAACAAGTTCACATCATCTACCGTTTTAGGCGTGTAAACTCATAATATGAATGAAGAGTTGTGGAGATAATGTTAATGCTAGTTAGTGAGACGTGGCAACCTGCTGTATGATAACAGAGTTCAGGATGGTACAAGGTTAAGTAGGACCAATAAGCTTACCAAGGGCAGAGGCAAGCTTACCTGTGGGGCTTAGTCTAAGCCTGAGGTCTCCACCACAGGACAGTAATGCTGTTCCCAGCATGAGCATCAGAATACATTCCATAAAGCAAAGGTTGATAAGTGTTTTTGTTGTTGTTGTTGTTTTTCTGTAAAGGGCTTGTTGATAAATATTTTTGGCTCTGCAGACCATATGGTTTGTCACTAGGACTCAAGTCTGACATTTTAGTGTGAAAGAAGCAACAGGCATACCTAAAGGACTGGGTGTGGCTATATTCAAGGTTGACTAGATGCTACATTGAGAGCAGCGCAAGATGAACATGTAAGGACCTCCGTTGTGTTACTTTTAAGAACTTTATGTGTTACCTGGTGGTCCAGGCCTATAATTCCAGCTACTCAGGAGACTGAGACAAAAGGATAGCAAGTTCAAGGCTAGCCTGGCAACTTAGTGAGATCCTGTGTCAAAATTAAAAAGGTTAGGGCTGGAGAAATGGCTTTGTGGTTAAGGTGCTTGCCCACAAAGCATAAGGAGCCAGGTTTGATTGCCCAGCACCTATGTAAGCCAGATGTGTAAGGTGGTGCATGCGTCTGGAGTTCGTTTGCAGTGGCTAGAGGCCCCTGTGTGCTGCCTGTTCTCTCTCTCCCCCAAATAAATAAAAATAAATACAAAATTTAAAATTAGGGCTGGAGAGATGGCTTAGCAGTTAAGTGCTTGCCTGTGAAGCCTAAGGACCCCGGTTCGAGGCTCGATTCCCCAGGACCCACGTTAGCCAGATGCACAAGGGGGCGCACATGCATCTGGAGTTCGTTTGCAGTGGCTGGAGGCCCTGGCGCGCCCATTCTCTCTCCCTCTATCTGCCTCTTTCTCTCTCTGTCTGTCGCTCTGAAATAAATAAAATAACACACAAACAAAAATTAAAATTAAAAAGCTCAAAAGGGGCTAGGAATACAGCCAAGCATTAGAGTATTCACTGAGCATGTATGAAGACCTGGGATCAATCCCAAGTATTGCTTATTGCAGAAAAAGAAATATGAAAAGAATTTCAGAATAGCAGCAGTACATCCGACCAAATGTGGGCCCTTGTTAGTGACACATGGGTTATGTGTTCTTGAGACCACTCATAACTTCATACAAACTAGTTTTTGTTTTTTTGCAAACAGGTGAATGGATAGATTTGTCCCAGAGTAAAATTGACTGACCCCTACTGCAAAGGATAAAATGCCAGTGTGTACTTACCTCTGATTCAGCAAGAGGATCCAGAGCAGGTGCACGCTGTGACTTCCCTGCTCAGCCACCTCCCAGTTTTCTCACATTTATATGCCACGGCACAAAGCCCATGTACTTGACCTTGTCCTAGAATTGTTCCTCAGGGAAGGGCAGCTCTTGCCCTGGAGGTTAACAGGGATGACAGGCACGGGCTCTTCCCTCAGCGCCTCATGCTCCTCCTGCTGTTTATCTACGGAAAGGTCAGAGAGGCTTTCTAGTTTCTGCTCTCTCTTTTTTTTTTTATTCTTACTAACTTTGTGTTTGCTTCCTCTGGAAGTGTCCTTGAGTCTAAAACACCTTCAAAGACCACTTCTGAAACAAGCACGCAGTGATCCTTTTCAGAAGACTGCCAGCCTTTGATTAGCTGCTGCTGACTTCCTGAGAACGTGTCTTGTCACTGCTCTTGAGTTTTCAGGAAGGCTTTTGTAGTGTTTGAAAAACAAAATTTTCTTTTGTACATATTTTCACTTTCCAAATCAGAACTCGTCGAGAGTTCCCCACTCGGGCCTGCCGGTTTCCAGGTCAACGTACTAGATCTCTTCTGCTGACCTAATAGATCCCATACCCCCCTAGTCCTTTTAGGTGCTTCCCCAACTCTCTGCACAAAATAGTGACATTGGTTGGACTGTCATTTAGAGCAAAGAATGGACCTGTTCTAGCACGACCACTGACAACGTTTGGGATTCTCTTTCACATTTGAGGCACACAGTGGACTCATGTAGTGGATTCACTGGGGGCATGAAAGTCTTAGAGAAAACCACACGTGGATGGAGATCTCTGGAGTTCCACCTGCAGGATGTGTGGCCGTATATAGAGCTTGTTTTCTCCCACTTCGATTCCTTTAGAAACTACAGAGTCAGATCAGATGTCAGACATTGTACATGCCTCCTCTTCCATGGGTCGTGTACCTGGCCCGGGGAGTTGGACTGACACACATGCCTGTGATATACTGAGACTACAGGTTTTCTGGGTGACACTGACTTCCACACAGCTTGGCCCTGGTCCAAGGATGGTGCCTGTGCCTAGAAAGGAGACTGCTGGGCCTCCTGCTGAGCTGGGCTGAGTGTTGGGTGCATCTGTTATCTGCAGCCCTTTGGTGAATGCCTCTTGTGTCTCCTGATTCTGATTGCCAGTTGGAGGCAGGCTTCACGGTTTGTACAAATGACTCCTACTTCCCAGTAGAAGTGGATGTTTCCTGTGTAGAGTTAATCAGTGAGAGGATCCACTTCTGTCCCGTGTCTTCCATGGAGGCTCGGGAGGAGGGAGCCAGAGGTTGAACACCAGGGTAGTTTGGGAGCATCTCATTCAGACGCGGATGGAAACCTGGTTCTCAGGTTCCAAGTGATAAATACAAGTGGTTGCAGGTGTGTTCTGTTCCCCACCAGGGCAGTGTTAACTGCAGCCCATCCCGTCAGGCCTGACTGGGAATCTGAGAATAGAGCCAATATCTGAGCCAGGCTCAGCAAGAGCAAAAGAAATTGCTCTGAATTCCAGGGGGAGCATGCGGTGTGGTCTGGTGGAGCTGTTATTACATTAGTATCCCCTAGATGATCTGGAAACAGAGATCTGGATACAGGTCCAGTTTTGTTTTTTCTGGCTGCGGTTGGTAGCTCTGGCTGTTCCCACAGTAGACAGCTGCCTGCTGTCTCCGGTTGTTAGGCATGAACACAGAGAGAGCTGAGAAAAAAAAAAATAGAGAGATAGGACTCACTCAGGATTAGAGAGTCGGGCTAAGTTTCATTTGACTAACTGCATCTGTAGGCCTACGGCATGTGGGGGAACAGGCCAGACAGAACCGTGCTCAGTGTCTTGGTCCTTCTACCCGAGATGTATACAGATGACAGAGGGCATGCCACCCTACAATTTCCCTTAATAGACATGATTCTGCAAATGTGACAAACAGATTTTGAGGCATAGAACTAAGATTTTAAAGCTGGGTGTGGTGGCTCATGCCTTTTAATCTCAGCATTCAGGAAGCCAAGGCAGGGGGATCACTGTGAATTTGAGGATAGCTTGGGGCTATAGTGACTTCCAGGTTAGCCTGGGCTACAGTGAGACACTGCCTCAAATAAACAGACAAAAAACCCTAAAATAAAATTTTAAGCAGAGAGAAAAAAAAACAGCTTTATTCTCATCTTTAGAGTTGTGCTTCATGCAGTAAAAACTCATGACAAGCGATACAGAATGACCATTACCCACACCAAGTGTAGTGTAGTGGTGATAATGAGAGCTAGCATACCAGCACACAATTGTTACCATGGGACACATGGTGTTCTAAGCCCTTTTCTTACATTAATTCATTCAATCCCCACAACCACTGGGCCTCTGTATTATCCCTGTTTCGTTACTTATGAACTTTCTATTTTATTTCCTGTCTATTTCTGAGGACTAGAAAGGTGAAGTTCCTCATCCAGGTTCACATGGATTCTGGAGGAGACTGAATTGGAGCTCTGGCAGCCCTAACCACTGCACAGTGTAGTCTGTCCTGCTCCTGTCCCTGGTGGTATTGTCTCACGTCAGACACATGCTCTTAGGCAAGTTCTTCCCTACAATGGGCATCCTGTGGGATGCACCTGGGCCAACCAACACCTGGCTTGACGTAGGTGAAGATCTCCCCGCTACCTTGCACCTCTGCTCCTTTCTTTAGAGGAGAGGGTGTGGCATGTGCCCCACTGTGGATAGAGATGTGGGGGCCACTGAATTTTAGAAACATGGCAATTAAGCATTATTTATTTATTTAATTGTGGTGAAGTAAAGCCAAGTGTGATGGCACATGTCTGTAATCTAAGCACTTGGAAAAGTAAAGGCGAGAGGATCAGGAAATCAAGGTCATCATCCCCTGCCACACAGGCAATTGAAGACCAAATATGTATGATGTAATATCATTTTCGTTTTTTTCCTAGTGTGTGCATATGTAGTGTGTGTGTGTGTGTGTGTGTGTGTAGGCCAGGGGTTTATGTCAGGTTGAGGTAACATCTTCCTCAATTGTTTTCCACCTTATTTATTTATTTATTTTTGGTTTTTCGAGGTAGGGTCTCACTGTAGCCTAGGCTGACCTGGAATTCTCTATGTAGTCTTGGGGTGGCCTCGAATTCACGGTGATCCCCCTACCTCTGCCTCCTGAGTTCTGCGATTAAATTTTACACATTTTCTCTCATGTGTATAATCCAGATTTAAGTTATGTATATATGTGTGTGTGTGTGCTTGTGTGTGTGTGTGTGTGTTTAAAATGGGAAAGTAGAAAGGAGAATGACGAGCAACAAGAGGATGAAATGGAACGTATGTAAGATGAACGCAGAAGGAGGGAGTATTTGGGAAGAGGAAAAGACTAGCAAGAGGGCAGACACATGCACTACCTTGTGCATCTGGTTTACATGGGCACTGGGGGATTGAACCTGGGTACTTAGGCTTCGTAGGCAAGCACCTGAAGTGCTGTTATCGTTCTAGTCCTGGGGGACATTTTCTGTCCAAATCATAACACTGTAAAAGGGCATAAGATAAGGAAGGAGCTTATTTCGGAGGTCAACGACATAATTGTCAACCAAAACTGGCTATTGGTTGCTCAAATTTTGGATGCAATATTTTTCTTTTAAGACTTGATGCCTATCTGAGACACTGCCCAGCTTAGAGAAGCACATCAGTCACTGGCTGACTGGCTTTGGTTGGGACACACAGGGACAGGGGGGTGCTAACCTCCTCAGACACCCAGAGTCCTGCTTGCCAGTTAGCCTGGTCGGGTGCACTGTAGACACTCTGCTCGTCTGCTTCTTATGCCTGAGCCCCACAATGTTTCAGGATTTTCCCAGCTTTACTGTGGTCAGCAGTGTCCTGCTTTTCCTGGGGCATTCCCTCCTGAACCTTCTCTTGTCCCTCTCTCCCTCACTACACACATGACACTGTTGCCCTTTTGAGAAATATAAATTAGGTTTTCTCCCAGAAATTGGTTTACCTTTATCTTTCTTTCCCAAAAGGTGTTTTCACTGAGCCTTTGTGACTTAAATAATCACATTTTAATTATATTTAGCAAATATTTGTCGAATGGCTCATTTAACGCGCAAGATCTACTGGTTGGGCATAATGAAATGTGTTACTGAAAGCATTGGTATTGAGAATGCCCCAGGAGGTCACCCAGACTGGTGATTCTTAAATTGCTGAAAACCCATCAAGGGTTTCCTTATAGCACCTCTGAGAAAGCTCAGCTTTCTTCGTATTTTACTGGTGACTATAATACTTTACTGACAATCTTCCATGGTCTAGACTGGGCTTAACACTATGGTCTCATGTCTTACTTGCAGTTACTTCTATGTTTGAAAGTCTGTGTTTAAATATTTCCATATTTTTATTTTATTATTTTTTTATTGAACAGCTTCCATGATTGTAAACAGTATCCCATGGTAATGCCCTCCCTACCCCCACCATCCCCTTTGAAACTCCATTCTCCATCATATCCCCTCCCCCTCTCAATCAGTCTCTTTTTTATTTTGATGTCATGATCTTTTCCTCCTATTATGACAGGTCTTGTGTAGGTAGTGTCAGGCACTGTGAGGTCATGGATAATACAGGCCATTTGTGTCTGGAGGAGCACGGTGTAAGGAGTCCTACCCTTCCTTTGGCTCTTACATTCTTTCTGCCACCTCTTCCGTAATGGACCCTGAACCTTGGAAGGTGTGATAGAGATATTGCAATGCTAAGCACTCCTGTCACTTCTTCTCAGCACCATGATCCCTTCTGAATCATCCCAAGGTCCCTGCCATCTGAAAAGAGAAGATTCTCTACCAAAAGTGAGAGTAGCATTAATATATCGTTATAAACATTAAGAGAAGTGCCTACTGGGCAGTTTGATGAGCATAGTATATACATTTAACCAGACAACAGCAGACGTTATACCCCTAGGGCTCATGACTACCCCTGTTTTAAATTTTCAGTACCAGGTTCCCATGGAGTGGGCCTCCAGTCCAATTATAAGGCAGTTGGTTTCCACCATGACAGACATGCCACTGTTGCACCCATTGGTTCATTTGGCCTGGTTGGCAAAATATAAGGCTTGCAGTGTCCACTGTTGAATATCTTCACTGGTGATTTCTCTCTCTCCCATTGAACTGCATGCAGAATGGCTTCTTCCAGCTTGCTGTTAGCTGGTCTACATGGAGGATGTTATCAGCTCAGTTCCAGCAGGATTTCTCAGTGGCCTTGCAGCCCAAGTATGTGGAGTCCTCAGCAATAGGGTCTTACCATCTATTCCTGGTGGGAAACCAAGGGCCTTAGCAATGGCCTGTAATGTTTTTGGGCATCAGGGACCTCCCTGGCCAACAACTCACTTGAAGGTATCCCATCCTTGGCACTGAACATTTTCTAGCAACAATCTATGGCTCCTGAGTGTTCCATTGTCCAAAAAAGTAGGTTTCCATATGATTTATTTATATCCTCTTAGATTTTGATTAGCCCTCCCTCCACCTTTCCTTTACTCCATAATTTAAGCCCTGTTCATGTGAGCCTATGTCTGCAGAGACTCATCTCTCCAGCAGCTGGCTAACTCCAACATGTCCTTTAGCTCTAGTGTCTTGTGACCATCAACCACAGCCCTTCCATATTTTTTTTTTTTTTTTTTTTTTTTTTTTTGGTTTTCGAGGTAGGGTCTCACTCACTCTAGCCCAGGCTGACCTGGAATTCACTATGGAGTCTCAGGGTGGCCTCAAACTCACGGCGATCCTCCTACCTCTGCCTCCCGAGTGCTGGGATTAAAGGCGTACGCCACCACGCCCGGCTCCATATTTTCAAAGCTGGCATAATCATTGATGTATTTTCATTTTCATATTTATTTATTTATTTGCGTGTGTGTGTGTGTGAGCGAGAGAGAGAGAGAGAGAGAGAGAGAGAGAATGAGAATGGGTATGCCAGGGCCTCCTGCTGCTACAAAAGAGCTTCAGACACATGTGCCACTTTGTGAGGGTAGTGGTGAATTGAACCTGGACCATTAGGCTTTGCAAGTCCGCACTTTTAACCACTAAGCCATCTCTCCAGCTCAATGATGTGTTTAGAGTCCTCTGTTTGAGTGCCAGTCATGCTGCAGTGTCCTTACACATGGTGACTGTGACTCTAGGAGGGCAGAGACTGTGCGCAGTACCCAGCCAGAAGCCTTGTTGGACACCTTGCCCATTACTGTGTCTGGAATTAGGTGGCACACAGGGGCTGTATTCCGAGTGATGACGCTGGTGTGCTTCATGAGACCTGCACAGAATACGGGCTTGGCTCTTCCACTAGCACCATTCAGTGCTCGGCAAAAGCTGATCTCTAGCAGCTTCCAAAGCCCTTTCTTTGTGTGTAGTAGACAGTCCATGGCCCTCTCCCTATTGAAGGGAGGCTGGTTTTGTTATTCTGTTTCAAAGCAGAGGAAACTCGACTGGAGGGCTTGATATGTGATGTTCAAAACTGAACCCAGACAGGGAAGGGGACAGCCAGGCAGAATGAGGACTTCTCCTCATCCTCCAGTTTAACCCGCACCCGGTGGGTTTTGCCCAGACCTGACTCAGCACAATACGATACACCCCAGCACAAAGCACAGTGTGTTCACATCTAGAGTAAGCACAGCCTTCCTGGCTTTTGACACCCAGTGAGTGACTTTGTGGGTACTGTGCTGCTCCACCCCAATTCTCCCTGCCAGCGTAACACCGAGTGCCCAGCTGCTGGAAGTAATGGTGACTGTTGGTGCCTGGCACTGTTCCTTACTGTGACCTCCCCTTAGAAGAGGAGATTCTACGTCTCAGCTTATGCCTCCTTCCTGGGTCTGCTTGCTTTTAGGACTCGCAATCCTCTGCAAAGCCACAACCCAGCTTGAGAACTCCCTAGCCTATCAAGGGTGAGCTGATAAAAAGTGTTTGGAGCTGGGTGTGGCGGCGCACGCCTTTAATCCCAGCACTCGGGAGGCAGCGGTAGGAGGATCGCTGTGAGTTTGAGGCCACCCTTAGATTACATAGTGAATTCCAGGTCAGCCTGGACCAGAGTGAGACCCTATCTCGAAAAACCAAGAAAAAGAAAAGTGTTGGACACCCTACTCCTCCTTCTGTCCAATCCTGCCCCTTCCTTCCTTTCCAGGAGTTCCTGCTGAAGGTGTTCTGTGAAGTGGCCTTTTTTGAAATCTCTATTGCAGAGCCTGCTTTCAAGAAACCCAACTCCCCACACAGTTGTCAGTGAGCTAGGCACTGTCCACTCTCTGTGTGCCGAAAAAGTTCTTCTCCAGCACAGTTGAGAAGGGAGGTACTTCACTTATAAAAAGAAAATGAGGGCTGGAGAGATGGCTTGCTGGTTGAGGCACTTGCCTGCAAAGCCTAGGGAGCTGTGTTTGACTCTACAGATCCCACAGGTCAAATGAGTCAGCACTTGAATGCCTACCACAACCAGGGGCGTCACAAAAACCAAGAGAGGTCTAGAGATGGCACCACACATACACGATACATTGCCACTGTTTATTTGTTTCATTACATTTTCCTCTTCCCCAAAACTGGAGGAATCAGTAGCATGGGAGAAGTCGGTGGGGGGAGGGGCGGGGAAATGTTTAGAAAAGGCAAAAGAAGAATAAAAGACCCCTCCCCTACTCAGTTAATTTATTAGGGGAGGGAAGTTAAAACCGGGTAAGAATTGGTATTCAAGTTGACTGGACTGTTTTGCCTCTGCACCTGACACCACTTGTCAGTGGTTGAAGATGAGAATGGTGGGGTCCTGATGGAGGCTTTGGTGAGCAGGACCTAACTAGACCTGAACCCTGCTGAAATTACTACATTTCACAAATAGGCCATATTTACATTTTTCCATTAATTTTCTGCTGGGACTACTCTAGGGTAGAAGGCA
This sequence comes from Dipus sagitta, assembly GCA_036346955.1. NCBI lineage: Eukaryota > Metazoa > Chordata > Mammalia > Rodentia > Dipodidae > Dipus > Dipus sagitta. Next base: position 14,308,350 of record CM070790.1, read on the forward strand.
GTGGCAAACCTTTTGGTCTGGAAGGTTTTCTGAGGGAAGTGTTTTCTCAGTTGTATTCCACAGCCTGACATCTATAATACACTGAGAAGTTGACTCTGTGCTTAAATAATGTGGGAACCAGGGTTTAGAACAAAGTTCGATGCCATTATTTCCTACAGATCTTTTCTTCAGAGCTTTTACAATAACGTAAGCTATAAATTTTAGCATAGACTTTCCCAAGTGAAACTCAGTGGACCACCAAATCATTTTCACGATGAATGTCTTTAAACTTAGTGTTTTTTTTTTTTTGGAGACATGAGAACAGATGAATTTTAGAAGCCTGTCTCCCAGGAGCAGGGTGTCTTTTTGGAAGGATAACCAGGTAGCGACCTCAAGACTGCTGGTGACCCATCTCACTGGGAATGGAGGCTTGGTCTAGAAGAGACTGCTACGGAAGTGCTCAGAGCTGTGCATTTGTGGAAGGTGTGTGTGTGTGTGTGTGTGTGTGTGAGAAGCAGTACGCCCTACAACGCTGTTCTCCCTTCCTTTGAAACCTGCTTTCTCTTCCACCCCACACTGATCCAGGGGATTCCACCCCCCACCTTCCTGGGGCCAGAGCCATCCTTACCAGGCCTCTCCTCTAGCCTTGGTACTGTCTTCCTCACATCTGTTCCTCCTCCTGGGACGAACTTTCTAGGACCCGCAACACTGCCACATGCCTTTCCAGTACAGGACCAACTTGGAATGGGTGGAATGCCTTAGGGCATCAAGCAGTTCTAATATGCACACAGACCCCCCCCACCACCATGGACCCAGCCAAGGCCAAAAGCAACAGTCACAGCCAAAGGGAACTGCAACATGTGTCACTCAGACCGAGAACTGAAGTCATACAGCTAGGAAAGTTCTTTTCATGATTCAATTTATTACTTTCTCAATCCCACGTGTGCAGCTTTTCCCCTTAAAGTAGAAATCCTATTGATTTATAATAAACCCTTACTCGTGGAAGGGAAATGAGAGTGCAGAGCGCATGGCTGCCTTATTGTGCTGCTGGCTGACATTTGGTGCAGCCTGGGAAATTACTAAGGGAAGCTCAGTGCCCCTACATGCTGGAGACAGCATGTTCCAGAAGACCAGTACTTCCCTCGTCCTACCACATGGTGTCTCACCTTCTGCGAATCCCTAGCTCTTGGAGCCTGTGGGGACTGGGAACTGGAAGAGCTAAAGAGAGTAGGTTGTGATTTCAGAAGGGGTCCACAAAAAAGGCCAGCAAGCATCTTACCAGAGCAGAGCACCTACAAAGCAAGCAGCATCCATTTGCCTCAGATTTCACTCCAAAAACAGAGCGGCTGTCTCTAGAGGCTTAAATGGAGAAGGTTGTGACCCCAGAATTCTGTGTTCAGCTAAACTGTCGTTGATGTGTGAAGCCATCAAAAAGCCACTTTCAGAAATGCAGTGGTTTAGAAAGGACGCCTCTTTTCTTCTGCTGCCGGGAGACTGCTCTGAGATGTATTTTGGCTGACTAAGAAATAAATCAAATGAAGGATTCAAAAGCTGATGATATTGTATGCTGTAAAGAAAATCTCAGTGTGTTCTCACTATAAACGGCACAAGCCGTGAGATACAATAGCATCGGGGAAACCTCTCAAAGCTCATGATAAATGGAATAAAAAGTAAGATTCATCAAGGGTGGCTGGAAGGTAGATGAAATAAAAATGCAATTAAAGTGTATCTTAAAAATGAGGGGAAGCCGGGCGTGGTGGCGCACGCCTTTAATCCCAGCACTTGGGAGGCAGAGGTAGGAGGATTGCTGTGAGTTCGAGGCCACCCTGAGACTCCATAGTGAATTCCAGGTCAGCCTGGGCTTAGAGTGAGACCCTACCTCGAAAAACCAAAAAAAAAAAAAAAAAAAAATGAGGGGATATGATGGAGAGTGGAGGTTCAAAGGGGAAAGTGAGGGAGGGAGGAAATTTCCATGGGATATTGTTTACAATCATGGAAGTTGTTAATTATAAAAAATAATAAAAAGGGATGGAGAGATGGCTTAGCAGTTAAGCGTTTGCCTGTGAAGCCTAAGGACCCCGGTTTGAGGCTCGATTCCTCAGGACCCACGTTAGCCAGATGCACAAGGGGGACATGCGTCTGGAGTTCATTTGAGGTGGCTGGAGGCTCTAGTGCACCCATTCTCTCTCTCTTTCTCTCTCTCTCTGGCTCTTTCTCTGTCTGTCGCTCTCAAATAAATAAATAAAAATAAACAAAAAATTTTAAAAATTAAAACAACAAAAAATGAGGAATTTGGCATAAAGGGGAATATTTGAGAATTTAATCACAGTCTTTTCATTTGTGAATGGACAGTTATTTGTCTAGGTTCTTGTGCTAGAGGGAGAATGGGTGGGGCCGGGACAGGAGCCCCCATCGTCCCTTGTGATGACAGTGGGGAAGACAAGAACCACTCACCTGGGAGCAGCTTGTGTCACTTGAATTGTCTCCAAGCAGGAATGCCTTTAGGGAGAGTGGATGAGATCATCTGATAGGGTTTCGGTTGTGGAGGAAGCTACGGTGGTGCAGGGGTGAGGGGATGGAAAGTGTGACCAAAATCAGGCACCAAATAGTCCAAGGGACAGCACCAGGGCCTTGAGATCCCAGGGGATCAGCTCGGTCAGTGAGTCTGTTCTTAGCCACTTGCCTGGGCTGTCGGTGTCCCTCCCCAGGCAGAGCGAGCCCAGTAGAAGGCGCACAGGGTGGAGCCCGGGCTGGACCTTAGTCAGCGAGTGCTGCATCTTCCTCTGCTGTGTTGGAGATGGCCAAAGTCTACCTGAACCTTGGCCAGCATTGGCCTCTCTGGGGCTCCTGAGCGTCATGCCCGTGTCTGTGGGAAGCAAGCCTTGGGGAGGGAATGGTGTGCTGTTCCTGTAGCCACAGAGCTCTGCCAGGCCTCTCCTGGCACCCACCATTTGCAGCCTTGCCTACTCCAACAATCACGTTTCTCCAAAGCTTGCCAGCAGTCCCTTTGGTTTTTGTTTCCTTTCCTCTCCTGTGCCTACTGGTGGATGCTGTAGTGGCTGCCTGGCAAAGGCCCAGAAAGCAGCCCGACTGGGTAGACCAGGCAGCCTCCTGAGATGGAATGTGGCCAAATGCCAAGGGCTAATAATGCTCAGAAGTGGGCATGTCCTCAGGGTATGTACTGGTGTCCTGGGGCGGAGCAGTGAAATCCAAGGAGAGCATTCCACTCCTGAGACACACACACACACACACACACACACACACACACACACGCACACACTGTGGACTCATGGTCTCCGAAGAACTGAGCTCAAGTGTCAGCCCCAGTCCCTGCTGCTTGGCGGCAGCAGCTGGCCTCCCACTGACAGGCCTGCTGGGACGTGATCTCCGGGTGTGGAGGAGCGCCTCCATACCTGCTGTGTTTCCCTCGACCTTTGCCGTGGGCAGCTGGCACTGCTGTGAACCTCGTTTCCCTCGACTCTTCTTGACTTCAGCCTTGGAGCTTCTCCTTGACCTTCCAAATGTCAGCCAGAGACAGATCTTCCGTGCGACTGTGTCTTCATACTTTAAAGCCCTTCAGAACCTGCCCGCTTCCCTCTAGATGACATCCACGTGTTGCCAGGCCTATTTCACGCCTCCCTCCTCTCTCACTCCCTCTCCAGCACCTCTGAGTGACTCGATCTTTCTCACCTTGGGTTATCGTTCCTGCTTTTCTCACTGTCTGATCGCACACCTCTGTCCTGTTTCATCTGGATGAGCAACTGCTCTCACATGACACGTCTCTGCCCAGACATTATGTTCTGCCATGACTTCCCCTGGCATAGATGCCCCTGTTGAGCTCTGGAGGTGTGTTCTGCCCTCCACCACCGCATCCAATGGCAGTTGTTGATTTTCTGACTTAGTCCTCTCCCTCCCTCTAAAGGTCTGTAAGTTCACTGTAGGTGGGAGTTTTCCTTAGATCATTAGATCACTGTTTCTTGGGCTGGAGAGATGGCTCAATGGTTAAGGCTCTTGCCTATGAAGTCTAAGGACCCAGGTTCTATTCCCCAGGACTCACATAAGCCAGATGCACAAGATGGCACATGCATCTGGAGTTCATTTGCAGTGGCTGGAGGCCCTGGTCCGCCCATTCTCTCTCTATCTGCTTCTCTATCTCTCTCAAATAAATAAATAAATAAAATCTTAGATCTCAGTTTCTTAAATTGTGGGTTGAGACAATATATATATATATATATATATATATATATATATATATATATATATGTTCACATAATTGAATGTGGGTGGTTCACAAAAATGTGGCAATACCAAAAGGTTTCTGAATATGTGACAACGAAAATTAATTACAAATCAAATGTAATGAGTTCGAGGCGTTTCAGAAAGTTCTTGCTAATGTTGATGTCACTGCAGACCTAGTACTGACCACACGGCAGGCACGCTTTGCACGGCGCAGGGCCATCAGTCTACGTGGAGTCGATGGTCGCTGCCTGAAACGTCTGGACTCAGATGCAAGGCTATTGTACATTCAAAATTGCAGAATTTTCACTGTTCATACAATTTTTTTGGCACTTATAGAAACATAATGTGTTAATCACAGAAAGAAAACAGTTTTAATATTTTCCTACTATCATTCCTCAGCATGTATTAAATTAGTATATCTTTAAATTGCAGTGTGTTAGAATGTTTGATTTTAAAAATTGCTGTTTGAGTTTCCAACTTGAGTTTTATATATATATATATATATATAAATCATTAGATGAGTCTTTGCTTAGGGATTAGGGCAGAATTGTCAGCGATTTCTGAAATGGTCCTAAACATACGTCTGCCATTTTATGCTAGGTACATATGTCAAGAACATGCTCAGCATTCATGATTCTACAGAAAAAAATACTGGCCAACTCTCAAAGAATCATTGAAGATGTTTTCTCCACAACCTGCAGTACCAGATATTTAGCCAAGTTTTAATTATTTTAAAAATTATTTTATTTATTTGTGTGTGTGTGTGTGTGTGTGTGTGTGTGTGTGTGTGCATGCCTGGGTCTCTTGCCCCTGCAGATGGACTCTAGAATCATGCAGCCCTTTTTGACCCTGGCTTTCCATGGGTACTGGGGAATCTAACCCAGAAGGCTTTGCAAGCAAGTACCTTTAACCATGGAGCTATCTCCCTAGTCCCAAGATTCAATTCTTTATGTGAAAATAGATAAGCACGTCTATCTCATTAGTATGAAAATTTGCTTTAGTTTTATATGTGTGTGTGTGAAGTGTGATGTGCATGATGTGTGGCATACACACACACCACACACACACACACCAGAGGACTCTGGGTGCCGTCCTCTATCACTCCCCTGCTTATTTCCTTACAAAGGAGTCTCTCCCTCAACTTGGAGCTCTCATGTTCTAGAATCAGTCTCACGTGATTCTCTCGTCCTTGTTTCCCCCTCCCCATCCCTGCAGGAGTAGGGTTACATGTGTGCGTGGCCATGTCCAGCTTTTTATGAGGGTCCTGGAGAATTGGACTCTGGGAAGTCTCAGGCCCTCTCAGACCCTCATACTATGCAGCAAGTGCTCTTAACACTGAGATGCCTCTCTGGCCTAGTTTGTAATAAATGACAAAAAAATATGTGTATCATATAATTGCTTTATTTTTTAAATCAGGAAATGGTTGAATTGTATACTTATTTTATATACCTATATACCTGGGGGTCCAACAAAAATTTCTCTAGTGAAAATGAGTATCTTAGAGTAGAAAATGTTTAAGAAGTCCTGAGTTTGACCCTGTTGTCTAGTCACATGCCTGGCATGTAGCCAACGTTCAGCAGGTAGTTAGTTGAAGAATCTAAGAGTAACGGGAGGAACTGGGGGGGGAGGTGTAGTGCTCCCCTACTGGTTGCTGTGTAAACCGTTGAAGAAGGTTGGAGGTCGCCTACATCCTGTGGGCTCCAGAGACCCCAAGTGAGGGAGCTGGTCACACTGAGTGTTCACATCCATATCCACCTGCCTGTGCTGAGACAGTCTGGCTGTGTCTGTGGACATCAGAGACATGTAGGCGCTGGACCCGTGGGAGTGGTAGCAATGTGCTACAGCAATGCCGTGGCAGCCAAGTTCAAAGCGTCAATGTGTAATTGGCACCCACAGCCAGGTCATTCTCAGAAAGCTCAAGGGCTTTCCCCAAATGACTTTTATAAAAAAAATACTTATTTATTTATTTGAGAGAGAATATTAATGGGCACACCAGGACCTCTAACCACTGTGTGGTGGTTTGAATAGATGGCCCCCAATGTATTCAGTTTTTTTATTTGTTTGTAGTTTGCATCTGCAGCCACCTGGCTGGAGGCAGTGTCACTGGGTGGATCTTAAGGTGTGTGGTGGTGGGTTTCAGATTTCAATCTAAAGATATGCAAAGTGTGCCTAGAAGGAGTTCCTGAAGTGTGCTGTGCTGTGTGGCTTTTAGGCTTGTACTTTTCTCTCTCTGCTTGGTCCTGTGAAGGCAGGCCAGCTTCTTCTGCCATTTATGGAACTTCCCCTGGATCTATAAGCTTCAGTAAATATCCCTTCCTCCATAACTGTGCCTGGTCTGGAATTTCACCTCAGTGAACCTGAAGCTGTCTGCTACATACTGCAAATGAGCTGCAGACACATGTGCCACCTAGTGCATCTGACTGTATTGGTATTGGGAAATTGTATCTGGTTCCTTAAGCTTTTCAGGCGAGTGCCTTAACTGCTAAGCTATCTCTCCTGTCCTATAAATTTATTTATTTACTTATTTATTAGAGAGAGAGAGAGAGAGAGAGAGAGAGAAAGGCAGAGAGAGGGAGACAGAGAATGGATGTGCCAGAGCCTCCAGCCACTGCAAACAAACTCCAGACTCATGCACCCCCTTGTGCATCTGGCTTATGTGGGTCCTGGAGAATCGAACCGATGTCCTTTGGCTTCACAGGCAAACTCCTTAGTCACTAAGCCATGTCTCCAGCCCTGCCCATAACGTTTATTCTTGAACTTGACAGGATTTAGAGGCACTTGGAACAGAAAGGTAAGAGAAATCAGAGGCCTGGATACAGGGGTTTGATGCACACACCAGGCATTTAAGTGACAGAGGAGCTTAGTGCCCTGGCCACATTGCTTTCCTGTCACCATGATATACTCTTATGCGTTGGGGCCTGGTGTGTACCTATTATTTCAGATGTTCCCACTGCTCAAGAAGATCAAAGCTTTGCAGCAGCTGGACCCTCCCATTTCTGCAGAAGCCCTTTGCCTCTGAACATTTGAACACTAGATACCATGAGTAGGGGCTACACTCTGGCCATGCCCTGACAACTGAGCTGCTGTCTAAGTCACAAAGAAGGTTAGGAATTCTAGCTTGGGAGTCAGACAGATGCAGGCTTGGACCCTTGCTGTGTTGGTTGAGTTATTTGAAGCAATCTTTTTTTTTTTGTGGTATGTGCACAGTACTGTGTTGTGTTGTGTGTGATGCACGTGATGTGGTGTCGTGTTGTGTGTGATGCACGTGATGTGGTGTTTAGTGTACTCACCTGCACTGGCAGGAAGACAACAGTGGGTTTCCCCTTCCATCATTGACTGCCTGGTTTTCCTTGCAACAGAGACACTTGCTGATTCTAGAGCTTGCCATCTGTGAGCCCCAGTGATTCTCCAGTTCCCCACTTCCCACAGGACTAGAGTTACAGGCTTACATGACCACACCAAGTTGTTTTCCATGTGCTCGAGACATTTGAACGTGGGCAGTCTCAGGCCCCTGAGGACCTTATGCTTATGCAGGAAACACTTAAATGCTCAACCATCTCTCCAGCCCTTATACAATCCTAATATCATTGAGTGCCTTTGTTTTTACTTCTCTATATACAAATATATTTATGTGCATATATGCAAACAAATAAAATACATACATACTTTAGATAGCTCTCTATAAAAATCGAAATGTCTATGTAGATACCTAAAGAGATACTTGTCATATGGTCTTCAATCCAGCAGGTAGGTACAACCATGTCCTTAATGTTAGCTCTGTGTCTGGTATGAAATGTAATGATTTCTAGTGAGTGTCCTGTCAGACTTGTCCTGTGTCAACTCATACAACCCCTCATGATAACCCTGTGACTTAGGCTTTGTTGTTATTCCTATTTTATTTTATTTTCTTTGAGAAGAGAGAAAGACACACACACACACACATACACACACACACATACTACACAGAGAGAGAGAGAGACAGAGAGAGAGAGAGAGACAGAGAGAGAGGAGTGAATGAGAGTGGGCATGCCAGGGCCTTCAGCCACTGTAAATGAACTCCAGACGCATGTGCTACCTTGTGCATCTGGCTTGCGTGGGTCTTGGGGAATCAAACCTGGGTCCTTTGGCTTCACAGGCAAATTCCTTAATGTCTAAGCCATCTCTCCAGCCCATTATCCCTATTTTATAGATCAGGAAGCTGAGGCTGACTGATGTGTACTCTACAGCTCACACAGCCGTAGTGTTAGAGGTAACACTCAAAATGACACAATTGGCAGCCTCTGCACTGACTTAGTAAGTGGTCCGTAAGTTGAGGGACATTAGGCATCCTTCCCTTCCTGTGTCTTTCTGCGGACAGAAAATTGCATTACGGTTGTTTGTTCCTTTCTCTCTGGCTTTCATGGCTCTCACCTTGGTCGGCTGATCCTTGGTCAGCTGAAGAGGTCTTCGGATGCAAACCTGGGGGCCATCCTTCAGCTCAGTCCACAATGTCCTTGTGCACTGGTGCCCTGTGAATCCTAACAGTGGCTGCAGGGCCCTGGCTTGGGGAGGAGACTATAGTGGCTGCCGCCCTGTGTGGAGCATTTGTTTCACCTAGCACACACCATGAGAACAGCTGTCTACTGGGGATGTGCCTTCACCTTTTGCCATGGTCAGCCCACCCCTGAGGTGTTATTGGCACATAATATATGCCAGGGGTATCTGCATATCATTGCAACCGCTGTGGACTGAGCTACATTCCCTTGGCATTCATATCAGGAAGCTCTATGCCAATGTGGTTGTATTTGGAGATAATCCTTTTGTGGGACTATTTAAGGTTAAATGATGTTGTAGGATGAGGATTTGATCCAACATGATCAATGTCCTTATAAGATGAGAAAGAGAGACTGGGAGTGCTCTCTGTCTCCATGCAGGCTCATCTAAGGAGAGGCCACAGAGAGAAACAGAGAGAAGGTGGCTGTCCACAAGTCAAGGTGGGAGGCATCCTCGCCAGACTCTTCGTTGGTGGCGGAGATGTAGACTCTTTTGTGTGGGGGCTTTGTAGTTCAAGATCCACCACCTGACCTTATTTATTTTTTTCACTCTCTTGGCTCCAGGCTTACCAGTCATTTCCCAGGGCTTCTCCACTGTTACCGTGACCGTGCAGAAGCACGGACTATCCTTTCTCCTGCTCATCCACTGATCACAGTGATGACAAGTCCTCGGAACTTTCTGCTAAGCCAGCTTCTATCCTCTTTCCTGCCGTCAAAGGTAGAAGCAGAATTTCTATAAATGCCAATGACATTTCAGCCTCTCCCGAGTTCACTCCCCACATATCCATTGATAATTTCCTATTTGTGCACATCACGTTAGTCCTGATGTGGCAGCGATGGATAAGAGAGGCGAGTCTTTACTCTCACAGAACTAAAGTCCATCAGGCAGCGATATGTATGCAAATAAGTGAGCAGGCTGATTTGGACATTGCTAAGAAGAAAATCAAAATGTCATGATGTGATGGAGTGACTGAGGGTGTTGTGCTTCAGGTGGTCAGGTAAGCTTTCCCTGAGAAAGTGACATTAGAGTTATGCTCTGAGCAAAAAGAAGGAGCTGGATGAGCTAGGGTCTAGAGAAAATGGGCCAGGGAAAGATCATGCACAAATCCTTTAAGGTGGGAACGAGCTTGGGAAGCGTGCAGTTGACTTCATCCCAGCACGTGCAGGGAGCCCCTCTCAGCCTTGTTTACACAGCATGTGGCATTGAGATATTCATCCTCCAGGTTCTGCTCCTTTCAGCTCCCATGGTGGTGGTGGCGGGGGGGAGGATGCTTAGAGATGGGAGCCTCCTCCAAACACTGGTTCTGACGGGACTATGAATCTTACTGCGAGGACAAGGATCTCAAGGAGGCCAGAGGCACTGAGGCAGAGTGTGTGTTTATCGGCAGCAGAAACAGGACTCCTTCAAGGACTTAGTCTGAAGTATATCTGCTCAAAGTAGATGAAGTAAGTAAGTAGATGAAGTAAGATAAGTAGATGAAGACAACTTTAAAACAGAAGGAGAAGGAGAAAGTGAAATGTGGTGGTTTGAATGCAAAATGCCCCCATACCTTCAAGTGCTTGTGATAAAGCTTTCTACTTAGTCCCTGGTAGGTGGAACCTCTGGCAGGTGGGGTCTTGTTGGAGGACGAACGTCACTAAGTGTGGACCTTGAGGTTTATTAGCCCATCCCATGGGGTGTTCAGAGGTAGCTTGCTCAGACTACTTCCAGAAGTCACTGATAAGTGATGACGTGAGCCAGCTTCCCGTTCCTGCCACACTTTCCCCACCATGATGAATCTACCCCTTAAAACTTTCAGCCAAAATAAACCCTTTCCTTCTGAAAGCTGCTTCTGGGAGGGTGTTTTGTCTCAGAAATGAGATGGTAACTGCTACAGAAGGAAGAAGAAGGAAGAGAGGAAGGATGGGGAGGAAGAGAACAACACCAGCAAGAATCCAGCCAGTGTTTTCTCTGAGGAAGCTACTAATAAATAGGACTGTCATTTATTGTTAGTATCAACCAAGAGCACCTTGGGCCCAAGTTTAAAGTAGAGACCATACCCTTGAAGAATTGCCACTAATACCCCAGTTTCCTAAAGCAGAAAATGAGTGGGTGGTCAGTCTTAGCTTCCTGGCCCTAGCCAGTTCCATGCAGTGGGCTGTGTTCAGAAGGCTAACCATGGAGTGGGGGTATCCAAGCCAAGGTGGACCCATCTTGAACTGTCATATATTGCAGTAGATGCTATGCTTATAGAAAGTGAGGGAATAACTGGAGATATGTCACGTCGTCACTTTCTAGATTATTATGTGTTATATAGATATTGTCTCTGAATTGAAACCATCTGTCCTGGAGGGAGGGGAGATGCTCTTAAGGTTCAGGAAACAAATGAAACACCTAAAACCCTGGAAGTAAACTAAACTTACATAACGCTTCTGAAAGTTACAAGATTCACAAGGCCTTTCCCCAGGGTCATATTAAAAAAAATTAATAGTTGCTGGACAGAGGAAACTCTCCAAACAACTGAGCTGCCTGAAAGTCCATGTATGTGTGTAACGTTCTTGAGCCATCGCCCACACTGAAGTAGGCTTTGTGATGTTCTAGCTGCCTTTGAGTCAGTCATGCTCCAGGAAGTGACCCCTCACTCATACTTCGTTTCTTTGGTTTGTCCTTAGTACCTTATCTGGAGTGAGCAGACTTTTGTTTCCACCTCCCAAGGAAAAGTCACACAATACCATGCCAGGATGAAATTGAACACAAGGATCTGCCAAGGGTTAGGCTGGTTCTTTAGCTAATTTCTTGTGGTCATCCCCCCCCTCCTGCATGCCTCTCTACTTCCTCCCTTCAGGCTCATCCCAGCAAGACTGCAGTGTATACTTTATAGGTAAGAGCTGACCATCATCATCTTTTTTTTTTTTTGGTTCTTTGTGAACCAAACACTTTTGAGAGGTGTAGTTTGAATTCCAGCTCTGTAGGTAGCTATGTGACATTGAACACATCACCCCCAAATTTCTCAGAAACTCAATGTTGTGTAGTTTGAACATAAAATGACCCCAATTGCCTCATGTGTTTGGATGCTTAATCCCAGCTGGTGGTGCTGTTTGGGAAGGTTGTGGGGACTTTGGGAGGTGGAGCCTTGCTGGAGAAAGTGTGTCACTGGTGGCAGACCTTGGGGTGTTATAACACAGCCCTACTTGTGCATTTAGCTCATTCTCTGTACCTCTCTTCCAGCTGATATGAAGATATGACTTCTGGCTGTCTGCTGCTGCCATGATTTCCCCATCATGACAAAATTTCCCCTCAAAACTTCAATCCAGACATAAACTCCTTCCTTCCATAAGTTGCTTCTAGTCTGGTGTTTTGTCCCAGCAACAAGAACCTAAGTGCTATAAATGTCTTTCTCTGCCAACTGGATTACTATGAGGATTTCAAGAAATTGAGCAGACCGAGTATTTTTAAGATTCTTAGCATCATGTCTAGGACAAAGTAGACTTGACTTTCAAATCTTCCCATTGACTTTCAGATCTTCTCAATGCTCTTCTGGCACTGCATACATACGCCTGACCCCTTTGCTAACTCCTGAGGATTTCTCCAGTTTTCCACAAAAGAGCCAACAGCCTACTTACAACATGCACTATGGATATACTGTGGATTTGAGAATCTGGGCTCCAGGCCTCCCAGGAAGGCTGTTTCATACATCTATGATCTGCTTCAGCCCATCCCTCCTCCTCACCTGGTGCCTCATCTGCTGCCTGGGGACGTTCTGTCAATTCGGGTAGATTCCTTGCCTATTCAATGCATTGACTTAAGGTCAGGAACTGTGGCTGCTATCTTTCTTTCTTTTTTTTTAATTTTTTTGTTTATTCTTATTTATTTGAGAGCAACAGACAGAGAAAGGGAAAGATGGGGAGAGAGAGAGAGACAGACAGAGAGAGAGAGAGAGAGAGAGAGAGAGAGAGAGAACGAGCGTGCCAGGGCCTCCAGCCACTGCAAACGAACTCCAGACGCGTGCGCCCCCTTGTGCATCTGGCTAATGTGGGTCCTGGGGAATGGAGCCTTGAACCAGGTCTTTAGGCTTCATAGGCAAGCGCTTAACCACTAAGCCATCTCTCCAGCCCCGCTGCTATCTTTCAATACAATGTCAGGTAAGGGCTTGAAATTAATGGGGCCAAAACCTAGAATCCTCTTCCAAAGGGCATTGCTAACACTCATATCTGGGGCTGCCTACATGGTGAGTGTGTGTGGGGGGCTGTCCAGGGAGCTGGTGTCTGCCTATTGTCTGAGGAGATCAGAGCAAGCCTCTTGCCCATAGTGACATTCATGGTTGGCAATTACCCATCACAATACCCATCTACCCTCAAATTTAATACAGAAATCAGGTGTGTTGTGAAAAGCCTCCAAGAGGCTTTAATTTTCTTAGGCGTCTAAGGCTTCGTGCTGGCTGGAGTGTCCCTGGGACAAAAGCACTGCCCATCATGTGCTTTGCTGAATATAACACTTAGCCCAGCTGTGCAATCTTCCCAGACAGCTCCACAATGGGGCTCAATCAAGGCTCTGAGCTGCTCCTCCCATCCCCTCAGACCTGCTGCTTCTCTCTTTCAGGAAGAAAGAAGGAGTCCATTGTGGGAGTTGCCTTACCCTTACCTTTGGTTGATGGGAACTATCTGCTGCCTCGTGTGCACTTGAGGGGCTGCCCCTTAACCTCACAGCCCAGTTCCTTGGCGGAAGAGTCAGTAGACTGTTATTTTCTCCTCCTCTCTTCTTGCCTCTGGCAACTCAAATGACAAAGTGGTTCCTTTGCCAATTTGGAAATTTCTGTTTAAACTGCCAACCTGTGAGACTTCGGGGCCCATTAAGTCTTTCTTGTAGTCCCAGAGCTGAGTAAGCTGGGACTCTGCTCCACAGGTATTAACTGGCAATCTTAACTAAATGCCCCACTTAGACAAATAGCTCCACAGAGCAAGGCTTGCACTGCACATGGAAATCCAGGAGAATGAGCTGGCGTGCGTCTTTGGCCTTCCTCAGTGGTGTTTGGGGAATCATGGAAGGAAGCACTTAAAAGAAAAGCGGTTTCACAATGGCTCCAGGTGGGTGATGTTTGTTCTCTTGTGGGAATGTCACACTCTCTGAGCATTGTCACAATACAGGAGGCTTTGCTGCAAGGCAGGTGGGGAATAGAGGAAGAGCAATTTATTACTAACCAAGCTGCAGGGCAAATCCTCAATGTGGGGTAGACAATCGCCTTGTCTACTGACAGCCCAAAAGGCAGGGGCACTCGGTGCTAACTCTGTGAAGATGTCTGGGCTGGGTAGTATGTCTGTCTGGCTTGCAAGATTGCAGCCTGGGGCTGGATCAGGGTAGAGTCCTGCGCTGGCAAGTTAGGGGACCAAGTTCCCAGTATAGTGCTAAGGTCCAAGGCATGAGGACTCATGTCCCAAGGTACAGTGGTAGAAAGAGTATCAGATGAACTGAGCCCTCATGGGGAGGAGCCGCTCTGGGAAATGAGGGTCTACGGAATCCACCCTCTTCTTTGCCTTAAGGCTGATAAATTTCAGCTTCTCGTTGGTCTGATGTCCTATGGCATACTTATGTGGGGCCTTGTGAGGTGGATGCTGTAAGCCAGCTATGGAGGGTCTGTGTGAGGTAAGTCTGGACAAAGAGAAAGAAGTCTCTCTCATATAGAAGGAAAAGGTATGTGAAAAGTCCATGTGGCATTTCCCTGGAGAATAATCTCATGCTGATTAATGTGATTATAATGATTAAGGCGATTATATCAGCTTCTATGTCTTGCTGGCACTGAGACCTGGTTTTGCAGCACGGATTGATAGTCTGTAAAAGCTAATGTTTCTTCTTACCATTGGTTTCCCTTTTTATATTTTGGCTGCATTCTTGGGTCATGCTTAACTCTCCTTCCTGAGCAGGCTTTGTAATAATTGTTCCTCCTTCTCTCCTATTTTGCCTTTTATTTTCACACTCTATTCTCACGACTGACACACAACAAACCACCCCAAAACTCAGTCAGTGAGTTAAAAATGATAACTATTTACATATATGTAGCATACTATATAAGAGATATCTCAAGGCTCTAAGATTGATGCTAGCCTTAAGGACCAATCAAGCACCTTCAGGACCAATGCTCCCCCATCACTTACCTGAATGTTGCAGCCTGACCTTCAATTTCGCAGAGGACAAGGACATATCAGCATAGAGACAGCTCTCATGCCATACCAAAATTCATGTAAGAATCGCTTAACTTCCTTCATGAAGTAACTTCTTGGTAAGTGACTAGGGCTAAATATAGAATATTATAGGTGGAAGAATTCCCTGAAGTCTGACAGTGGCACCTGGACAGAGAACCTCCTGATCAGGTGGTTATCTGACTTCTGACTGGATATAGCTCACTTCTCTGGTCTAGCTCTCAGATCCATAGACCTCCTGAGCATCAGAGGGTACCCAAGATGCACTGCTGTCATAACTCAGACCGATGGGCCAACGTTATCCCGGGGGAAGCTGGTACTTAGGATCACCCAAGCTCCAGAATGTGATAACGAGTGGGTTCCATCCATCTGAAAGCACAGGTTTTCTTTGCCTTGTAATCTATTACATCTCACCTGGAAAGAACTCAATGGTTTGGTGGCAGTTAGCATGGTTGGGGGCTGAGAATATCTGGACACTTCTTCATGCACATATCTGGCATCTGAGTCGAAGGCTGAGCTCAACTGGGTACTCTCACCTGGCATGTCCACACAGGCGTGCCCAGCGTGGCATTTCACGATGGCAAGAATAGAGGTTAGAGCCTGGCCTTGGGAGACACACAGCATTGCTCTTGCCATTGCCACAGCCGTCCAGCTTATGTGGCCACTGGCCTGCTGACCACAAGGGAGGTCAGTGAACATGTGATAATCCCAGAACTTGTGGCCGTGACTGTTAACTACAGTGCTCTCCATACATTGTTTTCATTGCTGCTGCTTCTAACATTGCATATGCTGTCTCTCCTCTTCCCCAACTCGAGTCAGCTGCCTCCCTGCTCTGGAAATACACTTCCATTGTGTCTGTCTGAGCCTGCCCAGTCAATTCTCTTTTCTTTTTTTTTAGTTTGTTCTTACTGCATGGTTGCAAGGTTGAGCTTGTTCTTTATTTATCCCTTGGGGAAACCTGTCATTTGGCTGGGGTTATAAGTGTGACATTCAGCCAATCACATTATTCATGGTGTTTCCACAATGCTTCTGGCTTCTTCTCTTTTTCAGTAGTTTTGTCAAAGGTCATTCTTTTATAGGCAATGTAGACTACCAAATAAATCATGAAACCTGAGTGTCTCAATTTTCCTTGCACTACAAGAGTCTTTTTCCTTGTAAATTCATACTACAGAGATTTTTTTTTAAACCATGTATGGTATCATAATTTCCTTTTCCCCCATGATTGTTGGAAAATGTGACGGTTGGTCTCCTAGCCTACGTTCAGAATTAGTAGCAGAGGGAGAACACTGTTATGGACTTGCATCTTCATTTCCCCACCATCAGTGCCTAGCAAAGCAATTGGCCTCTGGTTAACACTCATTGATTAGAAAGGCCATGTTCAGGTTTTCTTCAGTGTGGATTGTCTTTGGATTTTATGTCTGATTGGTTTGATAAAATAATTACACCATATGAGTGACAATGAATGACCAATGAGGGAACCATGAGAATCTTTTAATAAAGAAGGATATTCGTATGTTGAAAAGCAATGTGGCATTATGAGTGTGACAGTGTTTATGTGTTGTCTCTGGCCTTGGCAGCTGCAGGAGGGGAGATATAAAAGAACTCCAGGCTTGGCAACAAAATATGAGAGAATAAATTCCAGCCTTGCCTCTGAATAGCACCATGACCTTGGGAAGTCTCATCCTCATTCTGAAAGCTAGTCCCCCAAGCTAGAAAATGATATTAATAGAACTTGTTAGAAGTAAGATTAAACAGTACAGGTTTTAATGATGAGGGCGAAATGAAAGAGTTTATGGGAAAGTGTTTGTAAACTGCTGCTGGGTTGACAGTTGTTCATTAGTGAGTGAGGCCGAAGGTTGTTAATTGGAGAAGACAGACTGGTGATTTAAATGGCTGAAAAAAGCTGAACCTAAAGAAAAGGAATGTTGGGTGTGTTGTATGATTACAGGCTTGTCTCTACTTACCTTTAAGGTGATTGGTGTCAAGTTGAGGTCCTTGGCAATATATTTCATTTTTCTCAGAGAACCTAGAAATGTAGAATTTTATGAGTATCCTCGTAATTGTTCAACACTTATTTTTCATAAGCAAATAAATACATAAATATGCACATGAGCAGTAGGATCTTGCTTTTTACCTCAGGTGGCTAATCAAGTGCTTTAACAGAAGCCTGTCTTGTTTTGGGGACCCTGTAGGTCTCTCCAATCAACAGCTCAATGTGGATTATAGCCAATTTCTGGTACTAAGAGTCGCAAGCCAGAGCCAAATGTTTTAGGGTTAGGCTTCACCTCACCCTCTCCAGGGTCCTTTTTACCAGATGATCCCTCCGTGCTCCCTGTTGAGGGTTATATCTTTTAGTCTGCTATCCAGGAGGAAGGTTTCTATGGTACCAGTTCATTTTGGATTTCATTTTGTGTATATCTTCCCCATACCTCCCAATCTCCTTCCTCCAAACCCTTCTATCCCTCTTATCTGTCTCTCGAGTTGTCTGTCAGGTATGCCTGCAACTCAAGCGGTTCCAGGTTAGGAACCATAGGCGAGGGAGTGCATACTGCATTTATCTTTCTGTGCTTGTGTGAGTTCACTTATTATGATCTGTTCTAAGTCTGTCCATATTACTACATATTTCATTATATCACTTTTCCTTAGTGCTGAGTAGAATTCCATTGTGTATATGTACCACACCTTCATTATCCACGTCAAATAATGGACATGTGGCTTGATTCCAGCTTTCAGCTATTGTGAATTGATCAGCTATAAACATGGTTGAGCAAATAACTCTGCAGTGCAGAGTGGAGCTTTAGGGTAGATGACCACTAGGGGAATGGCTGGATCAGTTGGTAGCTCGATTTTCATCTTAAAATCTAGTTTAACAATGCATATCCCCTTTAACCTATCCTGATCTCTCTCTTCACTGCAGAATCTGTTTTTTCTTTTTCAGAAAGCAGTGAGAACTGAGGAAAACCATAATCTCCCAACAAGACAAGAATAGATACCTGACTCCCTTACAGGAGATGAACCGGTCCCTCACGTACCGTCCAGGGCCCAGGTGAAACCACAGAGGAACTGGCAAGATGAGCAAGAGTGCTGCTTCCACGGGGAGCCTGACAACCTGCGCCAGGGTGATGCAGACAGACACTGAGGACGCTCACAACACACCAAAGCAGAGATCCAGAAGCTGCCGAGAGCTTCACACGAAAGTACAATTAAAGGACTACCCATCAAGACCCGGGGAATTTTGCAGAAGAGGGGGGAGAAAGAATGTAAGGGCCACCTGGATGGGGAGGGATAGCCAGAGACATAGCCCTCCCCTCTGTGCTTCTCTCACAACTCATAACCTACAACTCCATGGTGAACACCAGCAATCCCACCGAGGAGGACCCTCAGTGGAGTGGGGGCAGGGAGGAAGGAAATGATGGGACCAACATGTGATGTGTCCATGCAAAGTTTCTACTTAATAAAAAAAAAAGAAATATAGACATAAAAACATAGTATGGAAGAAAAAGCAAAATAATCTGCAGTTCAACTCTGTTTCATATACTACCAACTTAAGATTTGGTCAAAATGATATTGAGGGCATAGAGATGGCATAGAATCTCTCTTTCTCTGCTCTTCCCTGCTAAGTACAACTTCAATGCAAGAAGCAACTAATACTGACCTCTAAATAGGGGAAAGTGGACTGATAGGTTCACTCCCAACCTAACACCAGAGGTGGCCCAGTTGAAATCATTCACAAAATTGACCCTGAAAATGGCTAGAGGGGTTTCTTTAAATAGAAAGAAAGTGCTATAAGAAAGAATATTAGAGCATTAAGACGTAAGATACAGGAATGGAAAAAGAACACATATGGCATAGTATTTATTATATAAAATAATTTAACAGCCAACATTATGATCACAGTGCTTAAGAAAATGACATTTAGAAGTGGGGATGGGCTGGGGATGTCACTCGGTGGTAGCAAATTTGACTAGAATGAATGAGGCCCTGGGTTTGACTTCCCAGCACTGAACAACACAAAACGTAGTCATAGTGAAACGACCTAAAGGAAACTAAGGTTCTCACACTTGAGTCCACGTGTCAAATGTTGGTGCCTGTAGAGTACAAGAACTCATCCATGCATCCTGTAACACACAGGGCAACTGCCACAAAACTATGGGCACCTTCATACTCAAAAACATGGTAAAGGAAGGCTGGAGGGATGGCTTAGCAGTTAAGGCACTTGCCTGCAAAGCCAAAGGACCCAGGTTCAATTCTCCAGGACCCACTTTAGCCAGATGCACAAGGAGGCGCACACGTCTGGAACTCGTTGCAGTGGCTGGAGGCCCTGGCCCACCCATTCTTTCTCTCTCCCTCTTTCTCTGTCAAATAAATAAAAATAAATAAATAAATAAATAAATAAATAAAATAATTTTAAAAACGTGGTAAAGGAGCTAAGGAAAGCTTTGCAAATAACATGTGGAAAGGGAAGTCAGATGGTAAATAGGCAAACAAGCAAAGAAAGAAATAAAAGGTATTCACTGCCACCAACCATTAAGGACATGGGAATGGAAGCCAGAGTGGGGTATCACAACCCATCTATGAAATACCCAAGGGAAGAGAGTGGCACCACCAACTGCTGGTGTGGCTGCAAAGGAGCTGGGTGGGCCCTTCGTGCAGAGCTGGGTGGGAGGTAAAATAACTCAAACACCTGAAACAGTTCCATTTCTCAGAAAGTAAACTCAAAGTGCAATTTCCATGTGGACAACCAAGTGTACTTTTGAGCATTTGTCATGTAGAAATGGAAAATTTTCTTCACACAAAAACCTAAAAGTGCATGGCTGTAGCTGTTTTATATTTCTCTCATTAACTGCTTAAGTTGGCATACAAAGAGATGGGTTTTGTTATGGAATTTTCATGCCAATATGTCATTGCACAGGGTTTTTATTAATCTCCTCCTCTTCTACACTATTCCAACCCACTTTTCTCTGTATTGTGGATTTTCTGTTCTTATTCCTTTCCCTAATTTTCTGTAAATATGCCTGTTCCTAGAATCAAACTCCATCTGAAAACTTAGAAAATGTAATCAAATTAAAATGTTACTAAGTGCCTTGGGAGATGACTCAACTATGACCTCTGATAGGGCTTAAGCTTTGCAGTAGTTTAAGTAGTTTGTTTTTTATTGTGCTGCTAAGACACAACAAAATCCTTTTAATTTATCGCAAGTCGCTTCGGTATTATCTCCTTTAGAACTTGTGAGACAGAATTCAATTTCTGCAGTCTAATACTCTACCACTAAGAAGGCTATTTCTTAAAATAAAATTGTCCATGACCTGTCATCTCATTATATCTTGGTTTGGGCAAACTACTGGAGTGAGCCCTTTTCAATTTGGATGCTAGAGACCATTCCACAGGGGAGAAGAATACAGACAAAAAAAAAAAAAAACACCTCCTCTTCACAAATATTTATTAAAGAAATTACTTTTCCGCCTTTCTGTCTATTGAAGGCAGTAGCATGTTAGCAGCTTGGAAACATCTGGCTCAGTAGAACCACGAACTGCAACCAACTCATGGATTTGTAGAAAGGACGGGGCTGAGGTAGACCTGATCACTTGCGGCACATAAGTTGCTTTATTCCGGCAACGCTCTATGAGACATGCTGCTCTGTCAGTTTCTCTGACCCTTTGTCGTGTGAACTCTGACAACCATAGACTGTGTTGAGGGCTTGAGTTGATGACGGTAAAGAGACGAGAGAGTGAAGCAGTAACTGAAGGTTCAACCGCTAGTTTTGATATGGTTTTATTCCCTAGGTGTTGGCATTACTTAGGCCCTCTACAAGCTACGGGGAAATGTTTTGCAGTATTTATTGAGTGCTTACTATGTGCTGGGCCATGTGTTTATGAAGAAGACTAGCAGGATTACAGACAAATCTTCTGAAGAGGTGATTTACAGATTACAAAGTGTGTTTTGAACTGCACCATCCTATGTGGTTCTCACAGAATCCCAGTCAGGGAGGAATTACCGCTTGTCATCATTTTTTGGGAAGGAAAATGAAATCTTTGATGGGTCAAGAGAGTAGCTCATACTAAGGCTGTTGTCAGCATACAGCTTGAGCGCTTTGTAATTTACAGTCGTTTCCTTCGATCTGAAGGGCATTTGTTCCAGTACACACCACCACCTGGCCATGGATGTCTGAAACCTCTGACAGTATCAAACCCTATATATGCCATCCTTTTCCTATATACAAATAATTTACAGGTTAGGTGCATGACCAGATTAATAACAGTAGTTAATAATACACTGGAATGATTAGAATGATACACTTTAACAAAAGTCACGTGAATGGGATCTCTCTCAAAATATCATCTTGTATATCTTAGTAACTTCAGATTATGATTTTTTTCTTTCCTTATTAAGTTGATAACTTCCTTATTAGAAAAAAAGCACTTCATGGCTTCTTTTGGCTCATTCCAATTACCAACACCACTCCTCTTGTGTTTTGGGACCATTGTTGAGTGAAAGAAAGGTTACTTGAACACTTGGCTGTAATACATCAATAGTCCATCTGACAACTGAAGCAGTTGCTAAGTAACTGGTGGGTTGGTAGTATGTACAGTGTGAATACCCTGGGTAAAAAGAGGATTCCCATCCTGAGTGGGATGGAGTATGACAGTGGAAGTTCACCATGCTGTTTACAATGACACACCATTTAAAACGTATGAGTTATTTATTTCTGGAATTTTCCATGTAATATGATTGAACCATGATTGATAGCAGGTGAATGAAATAATCATCCTGGGGCTTAGGAAGGACTATTCCAATCCCTGCCACCTTCTGATTATATCACAGTTCAGACTCTTACTTCCTGAAGAACTAACATATGTGAAAGCAAAGCATGAAGGTCTTTTTTTCTCTTCCTCTGTCTTCTTACTTCATTTTCCCATTTCCCTCTCCCCACCCCCACACACGGCACACACACAGCATATGTTTAGAGAATTAGGAATTCTGAATTATTTCACTAAGGAATAATGGTCATGCATCCCATGTAGGGCCCAGGAGTCCATGAATTCCTATTATCAAAGCTCTTGGTTCCCCATCAGAATTCCTGCCTGGTACTAAAACCCAGTCAAAAGCCTACGGCTGACGAGGTCATAAGCCCTAGGGAAGAGAGTAATACTGTTCTCTGGCTAAATGGATGTACTATGCCCACCAAAATGTTCTCTGAATACTTATGCTTATTCTCATATATTGCTGCTAATCTCACTTTTGGTTAGAGAAGCTTCTCTTTTCAGATGCCAGTGACCAGTGGGGTGACTCAAAACTCACCAAAATGCTGAGAAGTGACAGTGGAGTGTTCAGCACTAAGTGGGGCATCTCTATCACACCCTCCGAGGCTCAGGGACCATTGCAGAAGAGGTGGCAGAAAGAACGTAAGAGCCAAAGGAAGGGGAGGAGTGCTTACAATGCTGTCTTCCAGACACAAAGTGGCCTTGATGTTCATGACCTCACAGTGGCTGATGATGCTTGCACAAGACCTGCATAATAGGAGGAAAAACTATGACATCAAAACACAAGAGAGGCTAGTTGGAAAAGAGAAATGTTTTATTCAGTGGAGGAGGGACTTGAAAGGAGGAAGAAAGGAGGGTGGAGGGAGGGGATTATGATCATTGTATATTGTCTATATTTATGAAAGTTGTTTAAATAAAAAAGCTTAAAAATAAGTAAAATGAATAAAAACACTTTAAAAATTTCATATTTGAGTTTTAAAACTATGTTTAGTTATATTTTTATAGTATATAGTTTTATAAATGCTATATAAATAAAATATATATTATACATGCATTTATACATTAAATATTAGCTATATTTATATTTTTAATATTAAATGTGTTCATGCTTTACTTTGTTAATATTTTACTGTATATCTTAAGACTTAATTTACACTTGCAATGGCCTTCCATATCTTTGATTCTTATAAGTTGTTTAAAATTCATAGTTTGGCCCTTATAGGTTCTGGTTAGTTTTGAAGTCATCATTTTTAGATGTTTTATCATTTTGTTTTAATTTTGAAATATGTATATTGTTCATTACATTATTTATTGGTTAACTGCAGGATACCAAGAATTTGTATATTTATTTTATAGCTAATCGCTCTGCTAAGGACTTTTGTTTCAACATTTTTTTCATTCATTCTTGTGTTTCAAGTGTGCAAGTATAATTTCTGCAAGTGCCTATAACCTTCCCTTTTATTGCATACAAGCCTAAAATATTTCAAAATGTGGACATATGCTTTATTAAAGTAGTGGTAGCTACTGAGATGTTCATACAGTGTTTTCGTCAAACTAATAATTAATAGGTTGCGAGTGGTTCTTATGTTTGTAATGTATTTTTAAAATTCTAGTTAAATATACATAATATAAAATTTATAATTTTAACCACTTACAATATACAATTCAGTGGCATTAAGTACATTCACATTGCTGTGCAGTAAGTCTACCCTTGTAATAAATATGTTCCATCTTTCTTGGTTATTATTATTATATGCTACTTGGTTCTATTTGGTAACAATTTACTTTGGATACCTTTCTACCTATTCTTTGATGTAACTGTTCTGTATTATTTATCTTTATGTTTTTATATCAGCATTTTCCTAGCTTTATGAAAATAATTTGTAGCATTTTTCACTCTTGAATACTTTCAATATAATAGAAATGATCTGTCTGGACGTGGTGGCACACACCTTTAATCCTAGCACTTGGGAGGCCAAGATAGGAGGATTGCTGTGAGTTTGAGGCCACCCTGAGACTACAGAGTGAATCCAGGTCAGTCTGGCCTAGAGCAAAACCACACCTCGAAAAAAAAAGTAGGAATGATCTCTACACTATATTTTGAATAAAATTACCCTCAGATTTTCTAGACCCTTAACAAAGTTTATAGATAATTCTTCCTACCATTCTATGTGAATGATGCAGTTTCTTTATTTAAAAAACAATTAAGGCTGGAGAGATGGCTTAGTGGTTAAGGCACTTGTCTCCAAAGCCAAATGACCCAGCTTCAATTCCTATTCAATTACTATGAAGTCTGGTTGGAGAATACACTGCTTGGGAAGCAGGAGTGAAAGAAAATTGGGATGAGGCAGGGAAGGAGAGTGAGAATGTGCAAAGGAGTGTGCTTCTGACCTGGCCTCAGATTCACAGCAGCAGAGAAAGGTCTGCATTTCTAAACAGTCCATGCCGAAGAGAGAAGGAAAATGCTGTCTTCTGGCCATGTTACCCATTGCTCAAAGTGTATTCAGCACCAACACCCTCTATTGTGGCTGTACACTTGGGGGTGCCAGGTGGGTCCCATGACTTCTTGTGTGTTAGTGGCAATAAGGAAGCTTTGAGATCAAGACAAGATATGTGGGTGGATTCCATGTGATGGGAGCAATATGACCAAGGAGAAGCAAACGGCCATGTAAGTGGGTCTCCTAGAAGCCACAGTGATGGTTGTACCTGCAGTCTGGCTCAACAGCACCCAGAAAGGAACAATTCCAGCTGCTCCAGTAGTGAGCTAGGTAAAGGTTCTAGATCCCCTAGAGAAATCAAACTACTCAGTATGTTCACTTCATAGCTTCTCTTGCAATGTCCTTATTTGTATTGCATTTAATAATTATACTAATAATTACTTAGAAACGAACTCAGACTAGTCTGCTTCATCCTTATTCACCATTTCTTTTATGTGTCATAAATGTAATTACATTTAATACATTTTTGGAGATTAAGGAGTTTTGCCTATTGTTTTCAGCAATACATATATATATATATATATATATATATATATATATATATATATATGATGTTTTCTGCCCTTTAGGTTAGTGTTATGTATAAGTAATATGATGACTAGGAGCAGAATTTATTAACAAATTTATTGGATACTTTCCTCTCAGCTGTAAGAGAAAAATCTGCTATTGGATTTTGCTTTCCACTGAAATGAACTATAAACTTCAATAGAATATATGAGCCATAAAGGACGATGGTACTTTAGAGAAGGGAACAAACAAAGTGGGCACCACAATTGCCTTGCTTCTTTTGTCTGGAGAAGCAGTTCTGTACAAAGCAGCCAAGCTGGGTCCCAGTGCAGAAGCATTCTCTCTAGGAGGCTGAGACGGTTACAGTTTACAACGCAGCAGAGCTAAGAAGAGAAAATTGGGTGGGAACATGTGAGGAGTGGTTAGGAACGCTACGTGGGCGTCAACACAACATAGTGCCTTGGACAAAGGCTTGGATAAAACAAGTCCTTGGGCAGGAGCTGAGCTGCTCAGCTACAGGGGGAGGCTTCAGGAAGCCCAGCAGAGATCATACATTCTGGGTCAAAAGCTGAGTAGTGACATCAAAGAACAGGATAAGAGGCACTGGAGTTCCCGATTAGACTGAATACAGAGAGTTCCCTAAGTGCCTCAGACTTTCACTTCAGAGCTCAGAAATGTTGATTGTCGGGAGGGAGGTCATATACTTTATGCATAGCATAAAACCTTTAAGACTCTTCCTATAAAAACATAAGATCAGGACTAATTTGAAGATAGATTAATATAACAAAAATGAAGAAACTTCAGGGAAACAAAAGGCATCAAGCAAGGTAATAAATGCTACCAGAATATCAGAAAGAAGGGAGCTAGAGAATGGGGAAAAAAAATGGGCTAGAAATGGCTTAGCAGTTAAGGAGCTTGCCTGCGAAGGCTGGGGACCCAGGTTCAGTTCCCCAGAACCCATGTAAGCCAGATGCACATAGTGCCCATGTTTCTGCAGTTCATTTGTGGTGGCTAGAGGCCTTGGCATACCCATTCTCTCTCTCTCTCTCTACAATAATAAATAAGTGAAAATAAAAGGAGAATGGGACAAAATACTTGAAGAAATAAAGGTAGAAAAATGTCTACATTTGGTAACCTACTTAATGTCTCTCTTAAAATAAATAAATAAATAAATATTTAAAAGAAAAGAAAAAGAAGGGCTGGAGAGATGGCTTAGTGTTTAAGGCACTTGCCTGTGAATCAAAATAAATAAATAAATAAATAAATAAATAAATAAATAATTAAATAAAATGAAAAATAAAAAAACATGTTTGACTCTCCAGATCACAGTAAGCCAGTTGCACAAAGGTGAGGCAAGCACTAGGTTACACATTCCCAGTAGGTGGCGCAAGTGTCTGGAGTTCAATTGCAGTGGCTAAGGCTCTGGCTTGCCAATTCTTTCTCTGTCTCTAAAATAATAATAATAATCATATAACAATAATAATAATAATAATAATACATAGGATCCAAACAAAGGTTAAAAATAGAGCAGTTAAGGTGCTTGCCTGCAAAACACCTAAGAACCCAGGCTCGATTCTCCCGGCCCCATGTAAGCCAGATGTACAAGGTGGTGCATGTGTCTGGAGTTTGTTTGCTGTGGCTGGAGGCCCTGGTGCACCCATGCTCTCGCTCTCTGCTTCTTCATCTTGATTTCTCTCTCCCTGTCTCAAATAAATAAATAAGTAAATATGTTTTTAAAAAGTGGAAATGACTAATACGGTGGCACACCAAAATTAAATCATAGTACATTGATGTATGGGCTAAATATATCATAAAACTTCAGAGATTGTTAGATTTCAAAATAAAAAAATGGTTGTATTATTTACATGAGCCATAAATAGAAGGTCACAGATTAGTTGAAAGTAAAACAATAGAATTAAATATATTAGGCAACTGGTAATCATAAGAAAGCTGGAGTGACTATAGCAACATTATGCCAAATAGACCTCAAGGCAAGTAACATCAGAGATAAATTGGACCAGTTAATGAGAATGATATGGCAGTGCTGAATATCTAAGTACATGAGGCAAATTCTGACCGAGAAAGAGAAACATACAGATCGATGAGAATGGCTGGAATACTTAGAGGCCTCTTTCCAATAACAGAGGGATTAACTAGAGAAGCAATCAAAACAATTCAGGAGGGCTGGAGAGATGGCTTAGTGGTTAAGGCGTTTGCCTGCAAAGCCAAAGGACCTTGGTTCAATTCCCCAGTACCCACGTATGCCAGATCCACAAGGTGGCACATGGACCTGGAGTTTGTTTGCAGTGGCTGGAAGCCCTGGCGGTGGCTGGAAGCCCTGGCATGCCTGTTCTCTCCCCCACTGCTCCTCTCTTTCTACCTCTTTCCCTCTCTCAAATAAAATAAATAAAAATATTTTTAAAAAACCATTCAGGAGATCCTGGCAGCAGGCTGAGGAGGGAACAGAACTGACAAGGGCTGGCCAGGGACATAGAAGGAGAAGCATCAGAGAATGCTGTCCTGGGGACTGTTAGGAGCTTCTGAAAGCGTGGGGCTAGCAAGAGGACTGAGGACTGATTTAGAATGGTAACCCAGAGGAAGGGGGCGGGTCATTGGAACTATGGTGGAAAGAATTGATTCATGTAAGTTTGAGAAGAAACGGAGAAGAGACCTGGAGAGCAGTGTCTGTAGGAAATGCTTAAGAGAGGGTTATTTCAAAGAGAAGAAGAACAATGGTGCCGGTGTCTGTGCAGGGATTTGTGGATTTGGATCTTTTAGTTAACCAGAAGGACTGAGAAGGTTTGGGAGTGGGCACAAGAGAAGTCTCTCTCTTCTGATGTTTCTCACAATGAAAGGGCCATCAAGGTGTTCCGCTGAGGGAGGGACAAACAGACGTATGAGTTTTGAGGGCTTTGAAAAGCTGTCATTTTCTTCTTCATGAAACACGGATGATTGTTTTGCATCCACTTATTCAGATTTTGCGGAGAAACGTAAGATTAGTCCCATGACAGGTTGTATAAGACACTGTTCAGGGCTTGAAAGGTCAAAGAGGAAATTGAGATAGTCTATCATGCGTTTACGGTTTGCTGCTTTTATGAGGAGTTCATTTGGTTCTGGGATGAAGACAGCAGAACACCCAGGAGAACGAAGAAAGCAGCCTTATAGGAGAGAACTTTCGCCTTTGTTCCATGCCTTGTAAAAACAGCTGACGGGTTGACAGGCACGCCAATAAGGAGGTGCAGGTACAAAGTCGGGGCTAAGGCTGTTGCTCAATGGGTAGAGTGCTAGCTTAGTATGCACCAAGCCCTGCGTTTGAGTTCCAGGACTGCATAGACCACGCATGGTGCTACACACCTTAATCTTGCACTCAGGAGGTCGAGGCAAAGGAATCAGGAGTTCGAAGGTCATTCTTGGCTACATGGCAACTCTGAGACCGTCCTGGGTTACATGAGACCCTGTCTCAAATCAAACAAACAAACAACAACAATGGCAAACAGTGTGAAGAGTATTTGTTTTCTCATACCCTTGCAGTCTCTCTGTGATCCGGGTCCTTACTGTCTTCACCTCGTGACACTCTCATCTCCTTCTTTGTCACTCTGCATCCCCCTTTCCCTTAAAGTTCTGAAGAAAGCCTTCCCTTTCCTTTTAGCTTGTTTCACCTTCTCAGGATTGTCTTTCTGAGCCTCATCCATATACCGGCCCTCTTCATCCTCCTCTTTTGCCTTTATTTCCCCAAATGTCCCCTAAAACAGCCACCAAATAGTCCCCTGTAAAGATAGAAAGTGATATCATGTGAGTTCTATGAATTGTTTCCTCACATGTGAATTCATGAACTGTCAATAATCGACAATAAGGAAATCAATGAGAAACCCCCCCATTTATATCTTATGAAAAGTAATAGGTTAATAAACAACTCTCAGGAAAGTCCCTGTGGCATCGAGTCCCAAGTGATGTGTTGCTGAAACATTTCTAAAGAAGTGGTTTGCATGTAAATCATCTAAACATGCAATCTGATTCCCTTTTGAGATTTCTTATCTGTACTTGCATATTTAAAGGTTTTAAAAGTACTAATGCAAAGAAATGATATATTTCCTTCTTTTTTCTAATTTTATTTATATTTATTTATTTGAGAGTGAGAGAAAGATAGAGGCAGATAGAGAAGGAGAATGGGCACCCCTGGGCCTCTAGCCACTGCGAACTAACTACAGACATATGCGGCTTACATGGGCCCTGGGTTCTTAGGCTTCTCAGGCAAGCACTAGGCTGAGCTATCTCTCCAGTGTGAAACCAATCTTTTTTTTTTTTTCAGCAGTGTTTCTCAGGTTTAGTTTATATGTATTTCTGGGAATAGCATCTGTCACCTTTTCACAGGGTTGGGGGTGTGGCAGAAATTGTTTTGGAAGATGCTGAGCTTTGTCCAAAAGAAATGGCAGGTGCCATCAAACGTTACTCAATTCACGTGGTACGTTGTCTTCACTTGCCTCTTGCTGCTTCTTATGTATACACGTGATGAGGATCCATAACAAAGCTGGAAATTCTTGCAGGGGGACCCAATACTCAGTGAAAGTTCTCTGCGGCACTCAACACTGAGAGCCTTGCGTGGCTCCACAAATGTAGGTTGGGCGTGAATGGATGAGCTCATAGGGATCTGCAGGGGGAGATTTGAGGTCATACTGCTTTGAGACACACTACTTACCTATTCACATCTCCACTCTGTGACTTGGTATAGTCCCAGGCACCACAGGACTTAGCCTAAGTTAACATGCCCAGCGTTATACAGTGAGTAAACTGCCAAAGATTGCGTTTCTTTTTACCCTTTATGTCTTACTCCAACAGCTTCTTAACTCCTCATTATGCCAGTTTCTTCTCTGTCTTTGGGAAGATATGAAACAAAATAAAACATGGCAAACAAAAAACATTTCAACCTATGATGGTTGAGGAGATGGGTCAGTGATTAAAGGCACTGGCTTGAAAAGCCTCCTAGCTTGGGTTCAGTGCCTCAGTGTTTCTCCGTGTAAAGCCACATGAAAACAAAAGTGGCATATGCATCTGTCACTGGTCTGCAGTGGCAAGAGACTCTGATGTGCCTGTGTCCCCATGCATGCATGCACATGTGTGCACGTGCACACACACATATTAAAAAGTTGCATCCCTACTGCAAGATATCACCTTTTCAGCCACTGAAACTGAATTTTGGATAACTCTGATCCCTAAGTACATCTGACTGGGAAAGTGTAAAATTTTGTAAGAAGAAAGTACCACATGTAATTTTTAAAAAATCTATAGTGTTAGAGAACTATCTATCTGTAATAGCCTTTCAAACTCCCACATATTCTCTTGAGGAACCTACTGCCCAACAACTGGAAGATTCAGTGCTCAACACACAACAGCCCTTTTGTTCTTCAGTAACCTTCACCGATGTCTTTATATGCAGAGTGGGTGGAAAGGGAGAGATTTTTAATCTTTGCTCAGATCTTAGTGATTAAATGGCCTTTCGTTAGATAATTAAGATGTCCCTCCCTGGATGCAGATGTTTAAAGGGCTTGGTTTTCAAATTGTTTATTCCATAGGAGCGGGCTCTGATCTTTCATCTGTCCATGATCACACAATCGTGCCATTCTTCCAGAAAGGATTTAGCTTGCAAACTATTATATCACCCTGTATATTATGGACCCAAGTGAGAAGAAGACAAAGGAAACACTTCAGTGTGGGTTTGAATTTCCACGCTTCTTAATAATAATGGGAGAATGCAATCTGGCCCCAACCCTCTTTTTTTTTATTTTTTTATTTTTTATTTTTTAATTTTTTTTTTACTTTGTTCAGAGCTCTCACGCCGGTTCTAAAAGCAACACTGGAGCACTGGGACTTTTCTCCTCAGACTATATCCACTTCATGAAGACAAATGCTTCCCACTCAGGTCGCGAGGTGGAAAGTACGCTTGACTTCCACGTGAGGTGGAATGAAGTTTAGCCGATATTTACTCCATCTAGCAGTGGGTGCACTTCACCTTGGGTGACATCTTCTGCACTGTCATAGTTGCTGAAATGTTGGGCTTCTGTCTGAGGACATCTTGGCCCTCCGTGGTGCTGGAGTGGACAGCTTTTGCATAAGATCGAACCACTTCACCATCAGCCTTTTGTCTGAGCACCAATAACACACACTCAAGCAGAGTCTGCTTGGGGACATTGATTCTGGGCACAGCTGTTCTGTTGTGATCTTGGTGTTGGCACACGGCTGAGTAAATATTTTCACCTCTTTGGGAAGCCCGTGGCCACAAGGAGGTTTTCACTCACTCAGTGGTTAATTTTCCTTCCGTCCTGTGTGTCTATTTTATTTTCCCCAGAACATTTTCTTTAGCTGTCTTTTCCCTCAAATACTTGTCATTTTAAGTTGCCTCAAATGAGCATTCGTGAACATCTGCTTACACTCAAGCCTGGGCTCTTTCTTCTCCCCCGCTCTGTGTGAATATCCCCACATACCCAACATCAGGGGAGTCTGAGCAGTAACACTTCCTGCTTAGGTAAGCCTCCTGCACGTCACTGGGGTTTCAGCCTCAGGCCGCTCCAGGTCCCGTGGTTCCACAACCTCCCCACGAGACAACATAGCCCCTGCTCTCCTGCAGTGCGTGGTGTGAAGACTGCTATTGCTGCATCACAGGAAGCTCTTTCTAAAATTGCTCATTCATTCTTTTCGATGAAGCCTCGAGGTTCCAGTGAAGAAAGGATAGTTGGTACATGCCAGAAATGAAAAGATTTCTGGAAACTGGACTAGTAGGGATGGGAGGAGATGACAGGTCCCAGCAAATTGGGAGTGGGACTTTTAATGCCTACTTTGAGAATGCAATGGAAACACGCCATCGCACAAGGAAGCAGTGTTGGAACGGAGACTCCTGCTTGGAGCAGTGAAGTCCGAAGGCATGTGTGCAATGTGACAGAAGACAGGAACATTGCCGTAGCCCTCTGGACACTGGGGAGGAAAAACAAGCGCTTTGATTCTGTGTCCATGGCTTTCACTTTCTACAGGTTTGGGTTTTGTTTTTACTTCTAAGTTGAAGGATCTTCAAGCTGAAGAAAGGAGGGATTTTAATGCTTTGTGTGAGAGAAAAATACCCATGAAGAAAAGTCAAAGTGGTTATTAGAAATTTACCCAGTTTCCCTAAATGCTAAGAAACACTTCATTCACAGTACTTATAGACATCTTCTGTCCAACCTTTGAGGAATTTATAATCCTTATGTAAATATTTTCAAAGAATTTGAAAGAAAAGAAACATCCCAATTAGTGTTGTGCAATCATTATGACCTTGATTCCAAAGTCAGGAAAAGGCAACATGGAAAAGAGCAAGTAGGTGTTAATTATGGTCAGAAAACAGAAATCTTAAATAAATTCAACAGAGCCTGGTCATGTATGGGTGTGGTGGGGGCGGGGGAGAGAATAGAGGGATGGAATGAAACAGGAAAGAGGGAGAGAGACACACAGTAAGAAAGAGGAGAGAAAGTGAGGGAGAGAGAGAATCCAGATACTTTCATACATCAATATATTCATGTTATGTTGATTTCTCCCAGGAATGCAGAAGTTGTTCTAACTGAACAACTACAACTAAAAAGCATTTGAAATGGAAATAGAAGCAAATGTCTTCTAACTGTAATGACATTTACCAAATACCTGCGGTTTTCATCATGCTTAATGGCAAAAATACTAGAACTATCATAAATCCAGCAATAAATCAAGACTACCCTCAATTTTAAATTTTATTTGGTGTTACACTAAAAGTTTGAGTAAAATACATATTTATTTGAGCCATATAACCTCACTGATACTGAATTATATTTGACCAAATCAAACACAAAAGAGAGCATATGAAAATTTAAAATTAAAGAACTGAAACTAACATTCTTCCCAGAAAATATACTTGTCTGTGTGGAATATTTAGAGATGTTACTAAGAAAAGAGAAACTATTCCCACATATTTCTAGTATAAAATCAAGTCTCAAAATCAACTGCCCACACACTGCAACAAGTAATTAAAAGACATTAGAAGAACTAGAAAAGTTTAAAAAATAAAGTATGGAGACAAAATAACAACATGATCAAAAGATTTAACAGAACATCTAAGTATAGGAAAAAGTCAGTACTATACAGACGCTATTGGTTCAAAGTTAGAAACCCTGAGATTAGGGGGCAGGAGAGATGGCTTAGAGGTTAAGCACAAACACTGGGATTACAATCAAAATCTCAATATGGTATTTATGGAAATGCATATATTGTTCTTAAAATTCCAAGGGACAAGTCAAAGTCTAAGATAATTTTGAATGAGAAGACTAAGTGGAAATTCGGGCAACCAAATTTTAGGAAGTCATAATAATTTAAACAATGATATTTGCATAGAGTTAGTCAAATAGAAGGATGATATGACATTAAGAATATAGAAAGAACTTTACACTAATCTCAGCTGGTCACCTGATGGATGGCATCAAACACAACAGAAAACAGGTAGAATAACCAATTGTTCTAACAGAGTAGGCTCACCATGCAGATAAATAAAAAATATATAATCATATACTATCTTTATAATCTTCCAAAATAAATTCAAGAAGAAGTAACACTTAAGTATGAGAGGAAAAATACAAATGTTTTAGAAGGAAAATGTACAATATTGACACTCAGGAGAGCTATAGTTTATCACCACTAAAAGCCTACTTTGAAATTTAAATCTCATGCATGATATCTCATAAAGGAAGAGAAATCATAAAAAGATTATTATGCAGAATATATTTATGTTTATGAACTAAGAAAAAACAAGCCAGCAGAAGAAAAATGGGCACAAATATATGAGTAGACAATTTCTAGAGAAAGAAATCCAATTGTTAAAAAAAGAAAAGACAAAAAAATAGAGTCGTAACCCCCATAGCTCTCAAGGAAATATACACTCAGTCAAATATGAAATGCTATTCACCACCTATTAAAATTATTGAAGCTGGATATGGTGACTCATGCCTTTAATTATAGCAAGTGAGGTTGAAGTAGGAGCATCCCTAGGAGTCTGAGTCTAGACTGGGCTGGATCAGCCTGGATTAAACCAAAACCCTGACTCAAGAAAAACAAACACAAACAAAACCAAAAGTAAAATTATATTGACATTAACCAAAAGAAATCATCAAGAGTAGTGATATTAATAATAAAAAAATATTGATGGGCAATATGTTTACTTACCAAACAGAGTAGATGAATTACACATTGCTAGCTGGAATGCAAATTAGCATAAGCAATTTAGAGAGTAATTTTACAAATATGTGTTTCCTTTGAGCCAAGGACTTTACATCTTTCCCAGGAATCTCTGGTAGGAGCAAACAAGGGACCCATATAAACTTCTTCATTTCTGCACTGTCGGTAATTACCGAAGGAAGAAAATGGGCTTTGGAGTTTTGGTTCTACATCTACCTGAACACCACACCGTGAGTCATGCCACTTACCTGCACTGATATGGAGGATTTGGCCAATGACTCTAAACTGTAGACTTTGAACCAAAGATAACTCAAGCACTTTAAGTAGGAATCATAACATGTCTAAAACTTAACTTCCGCGCTACTATGAGGGTGGGTTCTGTGGCCAGAAGTATCACTATCTTAGGAAGTTAAAAATATATGTACAGACAGGAGCAAATATCTGTTAACTAAGGGAAGACTGACATTTAAAATAAGCTTGGCCAATTGTACATAATGTCACATTCCATCTGAAAACAGGTTAGGTGTGAGCTTGTCTGCTTGTCCATTTTCTTTCTTTCTCATTTCTTCAGAAATAAAGCAAATGTGATATATTGAACAATTATTAATTGAGATAACTGCTAAGAAGCATGTTATAAGTTACAAAGTATTTTAGATATGCCAGCAGATTTTGGTCTTTTTATGTAAATAACCGGCCAGGATTTCTTTCCTCAAGCAGAATTTGGCAAGCCTCTCTCAGCTCCCCAAAGCACTTTCATCCACTAGGTTGGATATGATGGATTAAGGAATGCTGGCTCCTTTCCCCTTCCCCAAATACATTGTTAATTGCCTAGGTAATAGAATAAGGCCCATGTAAGTCCCCAGTTTCACCAGGGAGCCTTGAGGCTTTGCCTGAGAGGTGATAGGCATAAGCTTCAATTTCAAGAAGCAGGCTCACTGTTCCCCATGGCTATCAGAAGGGAAGATTCCCAAGTCAGATTAATTAACACGGCCCTGGAAGAGCTCCAGCGTGGTTAATGATCCTACCCCTTGAAGGGAGGGAGGAAATCTAAGGAAACAAGTTCTTGAAGTAAATGAATAAGGAAAAATTAGGCTTCTTTTTTCTTCCTTACACTATGGAAGCAGGAGACATTCTGGACAGAGGCATTCCATCGGCCAGATTCCAACTCATATTCTGCCATGTAGTTGGGGAGGGGATTGAGGTGTTTTCATTTCTGATTGGCATGTGCTTTCCAGAAGTAGCTTACCAAACTCTTCAGTTCTAGTTAATAGTCCCAGGGAACCATGGGAATTACATGCCTTAAAAAATAGAACAGAGCTCTCACAAGTGATCATCAGAATTAAGAGTGCCTCTGCTTGTTTCTTGTGGACAAATGGGAAGGATAGTATTGGGAGGAGGATGAGCCTTGTAGCTTCATGAGAAAGAGCAGCGGGGGGTAGGATCCAGCCAGAATCGTAAGTGCTGAAGCCATTGGCTTCAGGACTCCTCTGTACCTATATTGAGTAGCCTAGCTCTTTCTCTGTGTGCTCTTCCACTATGATCAGAACTCTTAGTAAAATGTTGCAATCCCTAATCTCCCCTTTCCCAAGAAAAGGTAATAAACAAGTAATGTCTTTGAGGCCCAAATAAAGACATCTTTAGGCTACCGAGTTGCATGATGGGTAGACAGCTATTGCACCCTTCAGCCATGAGGACCTCTATTACCAAAGTATTTACTTTCAGTCATGAACAACATTTACAGAATGCTTTCACCTGAAAGTTCAGGTAATTACACAGTGCAGAGTGTACCAGTGGTAGCTTGAATGTGATATATCCCCCATATACTCATGTGTTTGGACACTTAATATCCAGTTGGTGGCCTTCAGGAAGGTTGTGGAACCTTTGAGAGGTGAAGCCATGCTGGAGGAAGTGTGTTATCGGGATAGGCTTTGAGGTTTCATAGTCCAGTCTTGCTTTCTATTCTCTTTGTTTCTCCTTTCTCCTTGAAGATATGGTAGTGTGATTTTGGCTTCCTGCCTTTGCCATATTTTCCCCTTTATGATGGACCTTCCTCTCAAAATGGTAAGTAGAGGGGAAAAAAAATAACGGTTTCCTTCCTTAAGCTGTCTTAAGGTTGGACATTTTACTGCAGAAAAAAAAAATAAACTAATTTATATAGCAGCTAAGCCTCTTCTCTTCAGTTCTCGACTCCAAGGCAGTAACAGCAGAGGTAATCTCAATGCTGAGGCAAATATGAGCCACATAGTATTTGGTTTTGCAATGTTATCCAAAGCCTACATGGAAGGAAGGTACTGCAGAGATTTCTTCTAAGGGTTGTCACAGGTTCTGGGCACACTGGCTATGTGCTAACTAATGTGGATGCTGTGGTCTTCTGAGCTGGCAGTGTGAGGTTTTCTTGAAGCTTTAATATGAGAAAGGAAGGTGGGTCATGTGTGCACAGGTCTCATATTATTTGGCTTTCCTTGTGAGCAGTCTTTTTAAAATTTTTTTCGTTTATTTTTATTTATTTATTTGAGAGCGATAGTCAAAGAGAAAGAGGCAGAGAGAGAGAGAGAGAGAGAGAGAGAGAGAGAGAGAGAGAGAGAGAGAATGGGAGTGCCAGGGCCTCCAGCCACTGCAAACAAACTCCAGATGCGTGCGCCCCCTTGTGCATCTGGCTAACGTGGGTCCTGGGGAATCGAGCCTCGATCCAGGGTCCTTAGGCTTTACAGGCAAGCGCTTAACCACTAAGCCATCTCTTCAGCCCATGAGCAGTCTTTTTACTCTATATGTTCTTTGATTTTTTTTTTTCCTGGCAGTGAATCAGAAATATGCTGTTCTACACACATCTGTGTTCTAACAGTGAATTCCCGGTGTTCATCTACTAGGCTCAGCCTCTTTTGATTCCACTATGGGGACATTACAATAGAAGTGGGATAGAAAGATCTTAGCATTTGTAGCAGCTGACCTCATGGGGCTTCCAATTTGTTTGGAGAGAAATAAAGGGAAATATGTTGAAGAGACTGGTCATTTTGTAGTATTTATAACATTTAAAGTTCCATGATGGATACACTGGTGTATTACGTCACTGTGCCCTCCATCTGATAGCCATGTTTGTATCATAATACACATTCTACAGATTAGGAACACAAGGTTAACATTGTGCTCAAAGTCATTGAACTTGGAAGTATACTGTAGGCAGTATCGAAAACCTGGGCTTGCTATGTCAGATTCCTTATGTTGCTGCCCCACACTTATCTGGGCATAATCTACTCCACAACATATCATCTGCTTCCCAGCAAATGTGCTATTTCAGACAGCCTTCTGCACGTGTTCTGGGAACTAAAGTTCCTGAAAAAGTGCTGTATCTACTTCAAACTAGGCTGAATTGACTGATAAAACTCCTGTGTTTATAGAGAGTGGAATGTTGCAGGATCAGATCCCAATTACCTGGGCTACCTTTAGTCCCTTAATATATATTAATTGATCACATCTGTGTTTGTCCTAATATCCTGGTAACTATCAATTGATCAGATGTGACCTTTATTTTTATTTTTATTTTTAGAGCGAGAGAGAGAGAGAGAATTGGCACACCAGGGCCTCAGTCACTGAAATGAAACTCCAGACACATGCGCCACCTAGTGGGCATGTGTGACCTTTCACTTGCCTCACCTTCGTGCATCTGGCTTGTGTGGTATCTGGAAAGTAGAACATGGGTCCTTAGGCTTTACAGGCAAGCGCCTTCACCACTAAGCTGCCTCTCCAACCCTCAGGTGTGACCTTTTAAAAATAACTTATTTAATTATGAGAGAGATAGAGAGAGAGAGAAAGAGAATGAATAAATATGTATAGTGTGCTAGGGCCTCTTGCCTCTGAAAATGAAATTCAGATGCATGTGCCATTTTATGCACCTGACTTTACATGGGTGCCAGGGAATAGATCCTGGCCAGTCAGGCTTTACAAGCAATAAACCTTTAACTGCTGAGCCGTCTTCCCAGCCTGATGTGTAACTATTTTACAATATACTATAGTCCTCCATCTTCCACCATCCCAAGAGCTAAGAATGTCATCAGATAGCATCTTAGTCCTATGGTGGAGATTTCTCCACTCTGCTGTAACCCACCTACCTGATCATCAGCCAGTGTATTTGAAAAGTGTCTTGATTTATGACTCTCTTTTGTTCTGTAGCTACAAAACGTTCATGAAATTCTTAACACAACAGAGCATGGACTTCGGGGCAACCCAAATCTGTATTCTGTGATTATCTCGTATTCTCTTTGAGGCAAGAGCTCTGCCTTTTGCATTAACAGTTCCAAGGAGGGAGCAGATAGATGTGGCCTTGTTCTGGAGTGGCCACTTGGGTGAAAGGAAGGTGGACGCTGGATATGAGTTTGAGATTGACAAAGAGAAGCGTTGCCAATAGCCAAGCTACAGACCTTCTCTCTAATCCTTCATTAGGTTAGAAACCAGCAGGGCAGAGCTCATGACCTGGGGTGGCAGGAAAGGTGGAGAGACTGAAGGGCATGAGGGGAGCACAGTTGAAAGACTGAGTGGAACTGAGGGAAAGGCTGCAAGAGGTGAAAGGGAACTGGTGGGTGCAGAGAGTGGGCGTTGCAGTCAGGTTCTCATTACTGGCAGAAAACAAACACCTGACCAAGAGCAGTTTTGGGGGAAAAAAGGAGTTTATTTTCACTAACAGTCTCAAAGAAAAGCTCCTTGATGACAGGGGAAAATGATGACATGAGCATAGGGTGGACATGCCCTCCTAGCCAACATCAGATGGACAACAGCAACAGGAGAGTGTGCCCAACACTGGCAAGAGGAAGCTGGCTATAACACCCATAAACCTGCCTCCAACAGTCCATCTCCTCCAGGAGGATCCAGTTCCCAAATGGCCAAATGCTGGGGACCTAGCATTCAGAACGTCTAAGTTTATGGGGGACACCTGGATCAATCACCACAGCAGGGAAGACAGATGAGTAAAAGAAAAAAGGAATTAACACCGACCAGGACCATGGCAGACAGAGAAATAACAATGAAAAGCAAAAAGAGGCCGAGTCTATGACTCTTGAACTCTGGGTTCCTTGGTGACAAAGTACACCTCTCCTGCTGGCAATGGAGCCCTCCTTTGCTCAGAAACTTGAAGGCACCATTGCCTCGAATCTGTAAGCCTTTAATTGCAGAAACTCATGCTTGAAGAGATGAGCTTCGTTTCAGTGGAAAGCTGACCTCCCTCCAAGGAAATGCTAAGTGAGGTTCTCCTGCTGACCAGGAAGAGTGAAGGCAGCTTCTCCGACAGGCTGTTTCTTCCAAGTTGGAGGTCAGTGCTCGTTCAGTCAGGCACAGAGCAGGTGGGCTCCACATTGAATTGGCTGCCTGGGACATAAAAGTGATTGCACTTGCCTACATCTCCAGCACTGGTGGGCTGTTACATTTGGACCTCGCTGAGCACACTAGTTGCCTGGCCTGAGCTCAGGCTGATCTGGCCACTTGCCAAGGCTCTGACATGCCACATGGCCATCTCCAGCCCAGAATCTTGGCTGAGTCCTGATAGGAACTTGCGTGTGCCTGGGAGCTAGGAGCCTACTGCCAAGAGACACCTGTGGGTGTCCACCCCTTTTACTCAGATCCAACGCCCAGGGAAGCACAGCTGCTGAGCCAAAGCCTGAGCCACTCTTCCCTCTGGGTTGGTATTGGGGTGGGGAAGTCATGCACCTCCTTACGACTAGCTCAATACCAAAGTAAGATCATGAATCCCTCTGCTAGCTATGTGGGAAATAGCTGGAAAGGTACAGCGAGGCTAGTCTAGAGAAGGGGGTCAGTGTAGGGTCTAACCGTAATTAAAGATTACTTTGTGAAAAATATAAGTAATATGGAAAGTCTGTAGGAATGAGATTGCTGTGATAGGATTGTGGCTCAGGGTTCCAGCAGCCTGTGCTGTAGATGAATGAGAGGGAAGATGGGGGTGTGGGCGGGAGAGACGGCTCCTGCTCTTGTTTATGAGCTAGTGGCCAGTGCATGTGATTTGGGGCAAGTGAGAAAGGTGCAACCTTTGTGGAATTTTTCTTTTGTTTATGTTTTGAAACAGGGTCTGATTCCAGTAGCCCATGCTGACCTTGAACTCACTGTGTAGTCCCAGGCTGGCCTCGAACTCATGTCAGCCCCCCTGGTGGTACAATTACACATGGTACGACTTACAAATTTGTTCTCCTTCCTCACCTGCATGTGTTCAGAAGCCCCAGGAAAGTTTAAATGATCCCAGTGCTCCTGTTTTCAGAGTCCAGCCACATAGCCTTGTTGCTTGAGTGTTAAGGTATTATAATATTAAAAAAAAAGAGAAAACATTGTTGTCCATACAGAGACAAATGCATGATTGGTTAGTCATCCTGGTAATGATGGACTGCATGTCTGCTGTGTTCTGTGGTCACACAGCCCAATCCTGGCAGAATGTGCCTTGTGGGACTATGCAAGGGTATGATCCCCAGGGGTCTCTGAAAGACTGGCTACTGCACAGGGCTAGAGTGAAGCCTGCTGCATAACTTACTGTCTCCCACCAGCCGGGCGGGCAAGCAGCTGAGTACTGAATGAGGAGTTGGAGTCTACCCTGCGACAGGGAGATCTGGATATAGGTGGCAGGTCTTCTAGTGATGACATGATTCCGAGACCCAGGAAACTGCACTTTGCAACTCACAGGGTGAATTGGTCATGTCTTCCCAAACCTTGACTGTCTGTGATCAGCTTCCTCTGGAGAAACCCTCAGCCCCCACCCCCTTCCACCACCCCCTAATACTCTCTCCGATTCTTCCTCCTCCAGTCTCTGATGTCTGCTTTACCTCAGCAGAACTCCTGTCAAGTTTCTTGAGAACCACCCTATCCCGTTTCTTGTTCCCACCTCTCAATACCATTCCCTTCCGGTTCTTCTGCAAGACATCTTGAGGGCAAATGAGACCCAGAGCAAATCACCAACCATCAGAATCCTGGACTCTTCTCACAAGGAGACAGAAAAGTCCGATCTTAGGATGTGTCTCCATTCAGTCCATCCAGGGCATCAGGAAAGGAATATGTTTATTTTCTTGCAAGTACAGAAAGAGAGAATTTGAGAGAGAGAGAGAGAATATAGGCATGACAGGGCCTCCAACTGCTGCAAATGAATTCCAGATGCATGAGCCACTTTGTGCATCTGGTTTTGCATGGGTATCAGAGCATTGAGCCAGGGTTGTTAGGCTTTGCAGGCATGTGCCTTAAACACTGAGTAATCTCTCCAGCCTATTTTTTTTATATATATTTGTGCGTGTCCATGTGTGTGTAAGTGTGGTGTATTTGTATGTGTAAGGATGCGTGCTCACATGAATATGGAAGTCAGAGGACAACCTCAACTATCTGTCGGTCCCTGTCTTGCAGCTTATTTGAAGCAGGGTTTCATGTTCTTATCTGCATTTGCAGGGCTGGGCCGGCCCATCAGCTTCTGAGTCGTTTCTCCTACCTCTGCCTCCCTTCTTGTCAGCAGCAGACTGGGAGTACAGATGCTGGCCCTACAGTATTTGAGTTCAGAGGATCTGAACTCAGGTATTTATGCCTACATGGCAAGCACTTTATCCACTGAGCCATCTCTCCTGTCTCCATAATCTGTATTTTTAATTGGAATGAGTTACTGGCCATTCTGCTGCGGAGTAAGTAGTTATATCCCCAAGAGCTACACAGCAAGGCCAATGTCTTAGTCTCGATGGCGTCAAGTATAAGCAGAGGTTTATCGGACCCATAGTCCTGCAGGCATGGAATTCCAAGGTAGAGAGGCTGCATCAGGTGAGGGCCTTCTTGCTACACTCTTCCCTGGAGAGAGGAGGAAAGGCGAGACAGGGAGTGTGGCCGTGGTGAGCCCGTCACCGCTTAGAGCGCCTGCCACTCAATGCTGCTGGGGCAGGGATTAAATTGCCAAAACACGAGCTCCAGAAGGCGTATTCAAACCATAACCAGCCTCAGTGGTGTGAGGAAAGTTAGGAGAAGCAGTTTGGGAATAAAAGCCAATGACTTAAACGGATACATTCCAAACTAGAAGTGAGAACAGTTAGCCAGGAGTTGACGCTGCTGGAGACTGCATAGGGAGGTGGGTCGGGAGATGTGTTTAGAGGCACTGCCTCTACCAGCCTGGCTGTGCTGCATACTACTGTAAGTGACATGTAGTACATAGTTCCTGCCACTGTTAGATCCCAGGAAACAAGCTCCATCTGGGGCCCGGTCGTATCTCAAGTTCAGAGATTTGGAATCCAAGAGACCCCGTGTGGGACTTGCACATCAGTGAGGAAGGTTAAGTGGAAAACAGGCAGCAGACACTCCACCGTAGCAGACACCCTAAATAGACAGGCAATAATATCTCTGTGGCCCTCATGGTGCTTTGGGGACTACGGAAAAAAACCGTCAAAGTCGATTCAGTGAGGCGCTGCCACCCAAGACAATCCTGAAAAGGATATCAAAAAGGACAAACATCAGTGGTCGGTGCAGTGGAGGCCAAATCCATTCTGTTTCATTTGTTTTACCTTTTTCCACACTGCACAAGGGATGGAAGCTACTCCCTCCGGCCCTCTCTAGAGTCCCAGAGCATCGCAGCCCTTGTGAGGTCTGGAGCAATTCCTTCAATCTGGGCTCAGAATCCCTGGTCCATCTGAGTTAGTCTCTCCTTCCAGTTTTCCTTTGAGATTTTGGAGTTGCCTCATCTCATCCTATCAAGAATTTTTTTTTTTAATTTCTTGAAGGCATTTGCATGTTAATGAAAGAAAAAAAAAACTTCAGTAAATGAAGATAGCTTTATTTTCTCTGTTTTGTCTTAACAGATGATTACTTATCTTGTTTGGGCTTGAACAGAGAAAGAACCAGCAAGGATCTTGTTGAAGAAAAAAAAAAAAAAAAGAAAGAAAACAAATCATCCTTTTGCTGATGGCAAGAGCCACACTGCAAGAAATAATTAGCCCAGCTGCAGCCGGTGTTTAGATCACAGCAGAGGCGGCCACACTCCTTCTCCCTCCTCTTGTTTTCTTTTTCTGCCCTTGAGCAGTTCTCCACGAGGCTGCTATCATTTATAAATGTTTGGACAGTGGAAGACGTTCACAGGAGTAGTGCAGTAAAAGACCACCCCTGATGTCAGAAGATGGAGGCCACACTTCCAGTCTGGACTTTGATGTCCTCTGCGGATGCTGTTGGCCATTCAAACGTCCCTGACGTCATCACTTCTGCCTGGGATTGATACCCCACGCAGGCATCCTTTTGCAGACATTTCCCTCTTATGCAGTCATTTAGAGACATA
Organism: Dipus sagitta; assembly: GCA_036346955.1. Classification (NCBI taxonomy): domain Eukaryota; kingdom Metazoa; phylum Chordata; class Mammalia; order Rodentia; family Dipodidae; genus Dipus; species Dipus sagitta. The sequence goes on from CM070790.1 coordinate 14,351,539, forward strand.
CTAAGTCAATGACCAGTTTTCTTTGCCTGTGATAAATCACTCCGGACCCAAGGGAAAGAGGCAATGACAACTTTAAACAATACCTTCGGGTGATCTTTAGTGTACATTGAAAGGATCTTCCTGGGACTCACGGGACACCTTCTTTGTGAAGTCCAGCAGCCATCAGCACCCAGGTCCACATTGCCCTAAATAAGCCTTGTGAACCTGAAGGTGAATATGCGCTATATTATCACTCTCTTCCAACATGCTTGTTTCTTCAGGAAAATAAGACCCTCCCAGACATGGAATATCTTTGGATGAAGAGCTAGTCTCTCCTGTCTGTTTGATTTGAGCCCCAACCCAGCACCTGGAAGCAAGTGTGTGCTCATTAAATATGTTCGGATGAATTCATGAAAATATGTTTTCTGTTTTCTCCTGGCCCTGACTGGGTTCTCCCTTCTCCAAGGATGTAATTTTGGACCATTCGCTTTCTCTCCTTGTGCGATGGTTTGGACATAAAATGTCTTCCATAACTTTCTGTCTTTGTTTGCATGCTGGACCGTAGCTGGTGGTACGGTTTGGGAGGTGGTCTTGCTGGTGAATGTATGTCACTGAGAGTGGGCCTTGGCCTATCATAACTCAGCCCCTCTGCTTCACTCAGCTTGTTCTGGCTACTTCCTTTCCTGCCGGTGTGAAGATGTGATGCCAGGTTGTCTGCACCTCCCCTCTGTACTTTCCCCTATGTGATAAAGTTCTAGGCCAAAAGTGAGCCCCTTTCCTCCAACGGTTGCTTCTGCTTGGGCGTCTTGTCCCAGCAATGAGAAAGTAACTGCTATACCTGTGAATATAGTGCTGAAAGATCCCACTGGAAAAAGTGTTTGTTCAACTCAGAGCCTCCCGCTGGGCTGGCAGCTCTATGCTTTGGCTGAGAAAAGGAGGTTTGAGCAATTGCCAGTGTTAGTGACAGGTTAGGAGATATTAAATTTTGCAACTCCATTAAAGAGGGGAGCTTATGTTAAGAGAGGGACCCCTTGCAAAGCAGAGCAGATCAGCAAACAGAGAATCTACTTAGCTGCAGACCTCTGAGTGATGTCTCTTGCACAGAGAGGCCAAGAGTGCCTTCCCTTGGGTTATGTGGCAAGAATCCAATCATCTAATGCAGCATTGACATTCCTTTCTGGGATGTCACCTGGGCCTAGAGACAGCACCGTTCTTATCCAGCCTGACACCTGGGACACCTGATGTGCTAGCGCTTAGAAGAAAATGTGATTTGTTTTCTCCAGTTCAGTGGCTTTGAAATTTTTCAGCACTTATATGAATCATGAAATAATTCCTAGACAGCCAGAGGAAAACAATCTGACCAAGAAGTTAGGAAAGTCATCCCCATATAGAATCAGTGCAAGTTTTCACAAAAGACTCAAATTTGTATTTGTTGGAAAGCATTACGGTTAAAACCATGTGTATCCTCTTGGTCTTTTGAGGGTTTCTATTATGAATGGGTTGTGTACTAGTCATGTTTGCTAAGAGACAGCCTACCTCTGAGCACTGATTTCATTATCTGTCAAGAATGAGCGATGCTAACTAACATGTACGTCAATGTTATTATGAAGATGTAGTGAAATTTTCTATGAAATTTATCCTTGGCACATAGGCGATGGTGGTGACAACGATGATGGTGAGGCAGATAAGGATAATGGTGAAGATGATGATGGTGAAGATGATGACGATTATGGGCAGGCCTTAAGCTGTTTCCCTGCTTGACATCAGTGCTAGACCTGGGGTCAGCACCAGCTCTTAGATAAAATGTTACCTCTTCCAAGTTTGAAAATGGTGCTTCAGCACTTATAACTCGCTTTTCCAAAAACGTTTTGAACACTTATGGAATAACATTCAATTTCCATCAATGTATTTACTCCCATAAGGTCACTTTATCTTCTTTAACCTTGAGAAAAGTTTTTTTTTCTTCTGTCTTAATTTTCTTTTTATATGTGACACAGCTGATTCTCAGAGAGGCCAAGGTCACACACAATGTGGATAAAGTAATATTGGGAGTAAATCTCATCTCTGTAGTCTTGAACTGAGATCTTCTACTTAGGTAGATATGCTGATCTTTGTTTATAAAGTACAGGAAAATTCAGATAAAGATTCTCACCAAAGTTCAATTAACCATCCATTGAAGATGTTATCTTCTTTACTAAAATATTACAGCCCAAGGAGATAGAAATAAATTATTCCTTGCCATTGGGACAATTATCTAAGTTCTGAAGGTCTAAAAATGTTTAACTTACGAGCCACTCAACTGAGGAGTCATAGCCCTTTGAAAAAGAAGGTAGGTGATGGGATATGGGGAGGGTCTGAGTGAAATTCTATATGGGTCAGTTTGTTGGGGCTACACACTGTGAATCCTAAAGGATGCACTATGAGCATAATGACTATGGTAGTAGGTGACTCTGCTATGGTTGCTCCCTGGGTGTCTGTCTTCAGTGACATACTAGGGATTGGACAATCATGGGCCATGTGAGGATCCTGCTGAATACTCTTTTCTTGTCATTGTGACAAACAGTTGAAAGGAACCACTTAAAGAAGGAAAGGTTTTTTTTTTTTTTTTTTTTGAGGCAAGCCCACCAGACTGACCATTTTTTAATGTAAGAGAACAAGAGTGAGAGAGAAAGAGAAGGAATTAGCATGCCAGGACCTCTAGCCACTGCAATCAAACTCCAGATGCATACACCCTCTTGTGCAAATGTGTGAACTTGTGCACTTGTGTTACTGTGCGACTGGCTTATATGGGACCTGGAAAGTCGAACATGGGTCCTCAAGCTTTGCAGGCAAGTGCCTAAACCATTAAGTCATCTCTTCAGCCCAGAAAAGTTAATTTTTATTCATGGTTTCCAAGATATTTTAGTCCATTGTGCTGGGGAAGCATGGTGTCAGAGCAGCAGTGTCCATGGGAATATGAGGCAGCAACTAGTCACATGATGCAAACCTGGACTCAGAGCACATAGTGTGGAATTAGAAGGGGTATAGTATTCACATATGTTGCAGTCAGGTTCTCATTGCTAGCAGGAATCACCCAACCCAGAGCAGGTTGTGGGGAAATAGTTTTATTTTAGCTTATAGATTTGAGGAGAAGTTCCATAATGGCAGGGAAAATCATGACATGAGCAGAGGGTGGACATCACCTCCTAGCCAACATCAGGTGGACAATAGGAACAGGAGAGTGTGTCAAACTCTGGCAAAGGGATATTGGTTATAATGCCCATGAGCCCGCCCCCCCCCAAAATACACTGCCTCCAGGAAGCATTAATTCCCAAATCTCCATCAGTTGGGAGCCTAGCATTCATAACACTTAAGTTTATGGGGGATACCTGAATCAAACCACCACATTCTGCCCCTGGGCCCCATAAACTGAGACCCATATATCATATAAAATATAATACATTCAGTCCAACTTTAAAAGTCCCATAGTTTTATCAGTCTCAATGATGTTCAAACATTTCCATAGTCTGAGATTTTTTAACTGAGCCACAATACCAAAAAATCCCCCCTCCCCAAACCCATAATGGCACAGAATAAATACACTGCAACATGTGGCATGGGCATAGCAAAGAAATATTCAAGCAATACAAGACTTAAACAGGGCAAACAAACTCTGTAGCTCCAAGTCCAACAACTCTAGTCAGTGACAAATCTCCAAGTCCAATAATTCTAACCAGCAAGTCTCTGGAGTTCCAATTCCACCCCTCCAGCTAGGCTATTCATAGTCCTGAAAAACTTCATCTAGGACTGGCAGCTCTCCGTAGAGGCCATCTTGTGGCCCCAGCATCTCCACTGGGTCTCCACTGCAACCTACAGTCCATCCTCATGGCTCCATCAGGTCCCTGTGAAGGCATCCAGCAAACCCTGCTTCACACTATCCATGGCCATTTCCTAAACACAAAACCTTGGTGCAAACTCAATGATCCTCTCTTTCCTGCATTTCTTATGCTCCACAATACCAGGTAAGGTGCCAATTTGTTAATACAGGGGGTAATAAAGCAGACTTTGAAGAATATGACACTCCTTTAGCATTTAGGTTCAAAAGAGTCTACATTCTTCCTGTTGTCCCAATCTCACACGTTGTAACTCTCATATAGTTGCAGCTGAATAGGCAGCTATTTCAGCCCAAATATTTCATTTTTTCTGTGCCATATCCCTCTGCTCACACCAGTCCACTTTTGCACAAAGCAACCCTGCACAAATTCTCAGGACATGGGTGCAATAGCAAGCCTCTCACACAAACTGCTTCTAGCCCAGTCCAGGCAAAGCTCTTTTTCATCCTCACAAGCCAAACCTCACAGTACATAGTTCTTCCTGCATTCAGGTCTTTCAACTCTGACCAGAGTAGTCAATGAAGCTGTACTTACAGCACTGCAAGGTGTCTCTTAGGCTAAGGATTCAAATCCTTCCACATTCCTCTTGAAAATCAGCTTCAAAAGGCCAAAGCCACACAGTCAGGTGTCTAACAGCAACCCCCCTCATGGTACCAACATTTGTAGTCAGGTGCAAATTGCTAACAGAAATCACATGACCAAGAGCAACTTGTGCAAAAACAAAAAAGGTTTATTTTGGCTTACAGACTTGAGGGGAAGGTCCATAATAGCAGGGGAAAATGATGGCATGAGCAGAGGGTGGACACTACCTCCTGGCCAACATCAGGAACAGGAGAGCCTGCTAAACTCTGGCAAGGGAACACTGGATATAAGCCCATAAGCCTGCCCCCCCCTCCCAAATACACTACCTCCAGGAGGCAGTAATTCCCAAATCTCCATCAGTTGGGAACTTAGCATCAGAACACCTAAGTTTGTGGGGGACACCTGAATCAAACCACCACAACATACCTGCCTTGAGTGACTTCTGCCAGGAAGCCCCCATTTAAAGGCTCCAGAGCCTTCAAAATAATGTCTGTCATAAGCTGGGCATTGAGCACTTAAAACACGAGCCTGTGGGAGGCATTTCAGGTTCAAACCAAAGCAGATTAACAAGCACCATGACCATGTGCTAGATGATTTGGACTGTGTAGGGTCTTTGGGCCTTGACACTCAGTGAGGTCCACACATCTGCTGGGAATTTGGCCCTTGTGAGCCAAAGAGTCCAAAGGTGAAGCGTCTGGTGAGTGTGTTCAGGGAGCTGAAGCCGATATACAGAGAGCATCCCTAGATCATGAAGTCTGTGAATTTTTCCACCAAGTGGAAAACACACACACACACACACACACACACACATTTCCATGCACATGTATGGCCCAGGCTAAGCTTTCTTGTTTTCTTGCGAATGACACGCCACTGTCTTGCTATCATTACTGAGTTTCTTCATTGCTCCTCTAGGCCTCCTCTTTCCTTGGCATTCTCCACTGCTCTGCTCTGTTTGTGACCTTGAATCATGGCTGTCTCTGCTGCAGGCTTGTTGTGATTTCTCTTTCTACCCTACATAGCAGTTCTTCCCTCCATCATCAGAGATCCCTGTGGGGAGTCCACCTGTTTCAGGTGCTGAAGCCACTTAAGACCTGACTTTGGAGTCAGGAGCTGCACCAATCCATCTCCTGGTGGCTTCAGCTCATTTGTTATTCCTTGCAAACTAGATGGTCACAGCATGGTCGCAACTATATTCTCCACCCTCTGCTTATTAAATTGCTTTACAAGGAAGTGCAAAATCTAGTGATGCATTTTAGTTTAAAGAATGTATTCAACTGATCTATAGTTCTGTTCCAAGTGAAATTTCAGACCCACTTCTCTTTTTGACTCTTGGTGATATCAGGGATCTGATCCATAGATTCAATCCGCCTTTGACTATGAAAAATTACTTTCTGACTACACTAAGGGACAGCTTCAAAGGAATGTGAGCATTAGGGGGGCAGAAAGGGCAAGTCTTAACTGACTGGGAAAAGAAGCAGCACTGTTTCAGTCTCATGTCAATTACTTGCTAGCTGTGTGAACTTAGCCAAATTAATTTGAGTCCGTAAGCCTTTACTTACTAAATGAGGACTTCTCCTTTTTGATTGAGGGTTACACGTGATGGTGTAAGAATTACCCCTGGCTCATAGTAAATGCTTGAAGAAAGTCGTATCTCTTTTCTTCCTAGCCCATGCAATAATGCTTTGTGTGTTTGGATAGATATGTCAAATAATAGATACATTGTACACTAAATAATAACATTTATTTAACCCCAGGGGAACTGTGAACAGGGAATTTACTTCGACCTCTAGCAGTTGGTTCTACCAACCCAGAGATTCAGTTAATAGCACTCAAGTTTGTACCCCCCCACCTTGATCTGGACAAAGATCCTGCCAGCTGTTTTGAGGATGAGTACAGAATCTTACAATGCTGTATGGAAAGCACTGGGCAGTAGAAGACACTCAATGAATATTAATTCCTTTCTCTGTGGTTCAGAGCTGTCAGGGAATGGGACCAGCTAGGTCTACAGGCGTAAACGAACCTGGAAGTCATCAGGCTGCATTGTGCCTTCAGGTACCTGTTGTGTGGATCCCTGAGCTGCATGCATCACGCAGCTGCGGTGTGAGGCCAGCTCCAGCAGATGTCTCTGTGATACAAGCATCCTCCACCCAACACGCAGGCCCCCAGGATCACCCTGCGTATTCAGCAAGCAGCAATGCAGGCTGTGACATCTGGGCACATTGTCTGCCTAGAGGATGTTTACTGGTGTTGAGCTGAGCTTGAGAATAAGGAGTGCCAGAGTTGGAGTTATATTCAAGGACAATGAATAATGAAATGGAAAGAAAAAAAATTTTTATTTTCAAGAACAAAGAGTAAATTCATGTCTCAAGAACAGAGTAGATGACTGTAAGGGAACACTTTTATATAAAGGAAAAAGTCATACTTAATCTGGCTCAGGGTCTGGGAGCTTAGAAAAAGTTCAAATGGACAGTTATTGGATACAAACTCTCTTCTTTCCCTGTCACCTGTGTTGTTAATAGTCTTTTGGTCTTTTTTATGTCACTGAAAAGCCATGGTATGTTTCAATTCTTTTTTTTTTTTTTTTTTTGGCTTCTTTCAAAAGAAAAAAAAATACTGGTGGGGTCAAATACTTCCTTTCTTTAAAAGGAGAAGTCCCTTATATGGGTTAAGAATTTGGAGAAGCTGCAGAGAATTGCATGATACACTTGAATCTTAAATAGCTGCACATATACAGAGAAAAAGAGAGAAAGAGAGAGGGAGAGAGAGAGAGAGGGGGGGGAGAGAGAGAGAGAGAATGTGTAAGTTATTTTCTCATGACTGGGACAAAATACCTGACCAGTTTATAGAATGAAAGGGTTATTTCTGGCTTACTCTTTTGACAGGAAGTCTATCATGGTCAGGAAAGCATGGCAGGAACAGACAGTAGGTGTCACATTATCACATCAGCAAGGAGAAGGGTATAGTCATACCAAGAAGGGCCAGGCCATAAGGTCCACTCCAAGAACATAATTCTTCTAGCAAGGCTCTGCCTTCTAAATGCTTCCCACATACCTTGAGGATTTCTGTCCTTATGCATCCTAGGTTTCCTAGTCAAAGGCAGATAAGGCTACTGAAGATGGTGGGTGGGGCTGGAGAGATGGCTTAGCAGTTAAGGCACTTGTCTATGAAACCCAAGGACCCAGATTCAATTCCCTAGAACCCCTGTAAGCCAGATGCACATGGTGGCATATGTGTATGTGATTGTGGTGGCGTGCCCATTCTCTCTTTATTTCTCTCTCTGTGTGTCTGTCTCTTTCTCTCATAAATATGTCTCCTTCTCTAATAAATATGTAAATAAAACTAAAAATACTTTTTTAGAAAAGAAATTACAAATGATGCCATTAGGTGCATTCATTGATCGAGAGTGCTGTGTTAAGGATAAGCTGATTAATGTAGTGGTTCTGGTTCTGAAAGCCAAAAGAATCCTGTTGCTGTTTGTTCCGTGGCTGTGCTGGTTCTTGGTCTTTGCCCTTAGCTTCTGGTAAAGTGATTCACCACCAACCAATCACAGCTTTCAGTGAGTTTGTGTGTTAGGATCAGAGCTCTCTGCAGGGCTGTGGAAATATAAAAAATGAAGCAAATTTCTTATGCTTGAGGATCTGTTATTTCTTTAGCTTTTTGAGGTAATTAGTGGATGAGTTGACAGGTGTTTAAAATCTAAGGGACCTCGGCTAGAGGAATGGCTTAGCAGTTAAGGTGCTTGTGTGGAAAGCCAAAGGACCCAGGTTCAATTCCCCAGGACTCATGTAAGCCAGATGCACAAGGTGGCACTTGTGCCTGGAGTTTGTTTGCAGTGGCTGGAAGCTATGGGGTGCCCATTCTCTCTGCCTTGCTCTCTATGTGTTTCTTTCTGTCTCAAATAAATAAATAAATAAAAATAAAACAAATTTAAAAATCTAAGGGACCTAAGCGTACGTTAAATGAGCTGCATCCATGTGCTGGGAGGCCAGTGACATGAAAGATGGGAGAGCCTCAAAACAAAGCAGAGCAAAGCTTAGACTTTGCATGTTTGGATTTAGGGTGTATACATGGTGATGAGAATGTTTCCAGGCGGAGACAGATTTATAAAAGATGAAAATTAGCACGGTATGGGTGAAATGTCTAGCTAGAGCTGATAGATCTGGATTGCAGAGTGAAGTCTGCATTAGGAGAAGTGACATGAAGCTTTGAGTGCCAGATCGGGAATAAAACAACAACAACAGAAACAGATCCGGCTGCTACAGTTTCAGGCAGCATGGTACTTGCTCTGTGGTATTCCATCTTGTCAAAGAAAGCCTCCACAAATGCATGGCCAAACTGAAACTTGAGATTCATGACTTGTTCCTCTCACTGTGTTTGACCCATGTTGTTGAATGTTGGCTTCAAAGGATACTGGGAGACATGCCCAGGTTAAAGGCTAGGCCATGTGGGAGGCAGAAGTGAGGACACTTGGGAAAGTTTAGGTGCCCTATGACTTCACCTGCACCAGGAGTTTGGGAATGGCTACCAAAAGCTTGGAACATCTCTGGAGAATACTGCAAAGAGGGATTTTGAGGCTTGTGATCAGCTAGGTGCAGAGCATAAAGCAAAGGGAAGGGTCAGAGATGACCTTCTCTAAGAAGAGAAGTCTGGTTGATGCCTAATTCCATTGACTTTAAAGACATTGAAGCACGGGAAATCATATTATTAAGAAAGATAATGTGTATAATTTGAAACATGGTGGTGTTCAAATGGTGAATATACATTTGGTCATCTAACTTACATTTGTCCCCAAATGGACAATGTCCACATGCCTGCAGTGAAGACAAGCAATAGACAGAAGACAGTTCACACAGATCAAGGGCTTAGTCTTAAAGTAAAACAGCTTGTGTTAAGTTAATCTGTCATTGCTGTGAACAAATACCTGACCAGAAGCAATGTAAGGGAGGGAAGCGTTTATTCTGGTGTGTGTTGTGAGGGGCCATAGTCCATTATGGTGGGGCATGTGTGGTGACAGGAACCCACTGTAACAGAGTAGGGAAGCAGAGAGTGAAAAGGAAGTGGGGCTGGGCTATAAGCCTTTAAGTCCAACCTCCTGTGACCTACTTCCTCCAGCAAGGCGCTACCTTCTAAAGGCTCCACAACCTTTCCAAACAGCACCGCCAGCTGGGGTACTAAGCATTCAAACACATGACCTACTATAAGACATTTTACATTCAAGCAAAAGTAGGGCTATAGAAGAACTTGCCCGTCACTATGAGAATGTGAAAAGGAGTCACCTTCCCTTCAAGATGGATCTTCATTTCCTGCTGCTGTATGACAATTTTACTCAGCATTAAAAGGTGTAAACAACTATTACCAGCTTTATCAAAAGCATCTTGGTCAACTCAGAAGAGAAGTTGTGGGGAGGGTCATCAACCCCCCCCCCCGTGTCAGCTGTATACAATAAGACACAAGATCTCATGACCTGAGTATATACAAGGCTTTATAAGTACACCCTCCTCTGAAGACTGAGGGAAGAGCATCTGTGGAGTAATCCCAATATAGTGAGCCTCTCTGAAGTACAGCTTTGGGGTATCATGCTCTGTAAGCAAGCCTTCACCTCTAGGCTGAGGGAGGAACATTCAAGGCATAATTTTGTCACAGGAATTTCCATCCAAGTGGCTGCTTTTGGGGGCCCCATGGTCCTGTAAGTAACCCCTTTTTATGCTCTGTAAGTGACTCTCCAATAAACTCACTGGTTCACTGAACTAGTGTTGGTATAGTCATACTTTTGTCTGCCATCTGATCCCTATCATGGATGAAGACATGTGTCTACATCTTCCCAGGGGAAAAAGTTTCCTGACACCTGCCATTTCTTCTTTAGTGTCCTAAGTAATTGTCATTGGGGAGGAGATGCAGAGGCCATATAGCCACCTTCTTATCTCAGCTTAGCTCATCTCAGAATCTATGCTTACCTCCTCAAAGGGGAATCTAGTAAGGCTGTGAAAGTTTGGAGATTATTCAGTCTACTTGTCTCCATTTGACAAGTCATAGAGAACTGAGGATTGGGGGTGGGGGGTCAAAGACCAAATTTCCGAAGTAATGCAAGTAAGGATCTAACCATCTCAAGCACTTCAGACATTCTGCTCCTGCTTATTACCCTTGCAGAGACAATTGTTGAAGAGCACAAACTCTAGAGTCGGGCAGGCCTGTGACCCAATCAGAGGATAATCACCTCCTGTGTCAGAGGCCTGGAGAAGTTCATTCAGTTTCTTCATGTGTAAAATACAATGAGATTTTCACCTGTATTTTCCCTTGTATGTCTAGCATGAGGGCCAGAATCAGAAGGCTGCACATGCTGCCCCAGAGCAGCACTGAATTAATTCACTCACTAATATGTTAGGAAATAGTTACAGGACTTGTGGTTAAGTGTCCCTCATAGCCTCATGATTTTTTGATTTAGTCTCACCTTCCACTCAATCCTTACTTTGTAGATCTGTTGGGAGGTGAAGCCTTGCTGAAGAAGGTATGTCACTTGGGATGGACTCTTTCAATCTCTCAAATAAATTAATGTAGTTTTTTTTTTTTTTTAAAGAGCAGAGATTTATCTCTTGCAGCTCTGGAAGATGGATGATCAAGAGCATCACATCATTGTCTGGTGAAGGTCATCTGATATGGTGGTTTGAATGTAAATGTACCCCATAGACTCAGGTACTTTTGGTGGGGGGGGGGGGCGTTTCCGAGGTAGGGTTTCACTCTAGTCCAGGCTGACCTGGAATATATTCTGTATTCTCAGGGTGGCCCCAAACTCACGGCAATCCTCCTAGCTCTGACTCCTGAGTGCTGGGATTAAAGGCATGCACCACCACGCCTGGCTTCTGCCTCAGGTGTTTTTGACCAAGCTTCCTACTTAATCTCCAGCAGGTGAAGCCCCACTGGGAGAGGTGTGTCACTGGGAGATGAACTTAAGTCTAGCCCTATTGTGTGCTCAGAGCCAACTCATACTTGCTAGTGACTGCTGTTCTCTCTGCTGTGGATGTGTGATGAAGTGGATGTGTGATGAAGTGGCCACAATGAAGCTTTCCCTAGAAACTGTCAGCCTGAAATAAACCCTTTCCCCCCATAAGATGCTTCTGGTTGGATGTTTTGTCCCAGCGATGAGACAGTAACTGCAACATCTCGGGACATAGTAACATTGAGAAAGGTCAAGAGAGATCGAGAGACAGATAAGATCACTTTCATAGCAGGATGTTCCTATAACCTAGGGGATTCTTATAGGTCTTACCTCCACATACTCTCACAGTGGTAATTCAACTTCAGCATGAGTACTGGAAGGAGCATTGAAAATACAACAGGCATCAAGGATGAATGTATCGACAGGTTTCAAAGAATTTCACAGCATCTTAAGATTTGGAATGAAAGTTGGAATTGAGAATTCACCTCCTTGGTAATTTTCTAGAACATTTAGTTGAATAGGCAACACTAAATACAAGGAACTTTCTTATCGATATTTATGGCATTATGTGAAGTTCATTTGGAAGTTCAAAATGAACTTCTGAGACTTTGAAGTAGAATCTAACAAAGGAGGGAGTCAGGAAGCTTCCTGATGCTGGAGGAAAGGGTAAACATTCATTGAATATGGAACAGCCACCAGGCTCAGAATTAGGGAATTACATTAATTTGTCCATGATACTTACAACTAAGTAGAGTAGTGGATAATGCCTCACTTCTGTAGCCAATTGTCACACTTAACCTTGAAGTGGTAGAGGTAGAATTTGAAACCAAGATCAATTAAATCAAGACTACGGTTATCCCAATAAACAAAATTGTCTCATATTTATTTATTAATGCACTAGAGTAATAAAATCAGGATTTAAAAAGCATTTTTTTTTCAATGTATGGTCTCCCTCTAGCTCAACTGATCTGGATCTCAGCCAGTCCCAGGCTGGCTTCCAACTCACAGCAATCCTCCTACCTCTGCCTCCCAAGCATTGGTTTTAAAGGTGTGTATCTTTAAAAAAATTTTTGTAGGTGTTATCTTTTGAAGGCCAAAAAAAAAAAAAAAAAGACACCTAAATGCCACAAGCTTCAAGCCCTGGGCTCTTTTCATCATTCATAAGCCTTCCTCAATGACAGGCAGTGGCACCTGTCACCCTCCTCCCTTGAAGAAAGAGAAGGTGGAAATTTCTATGAAAGGTGTACAGATTTCTAGGTTAGGATGAAAGAAACAGTCAGGGTAAAGTTCAAGCTTTAGTTCTCAACGCTCCTTTAACTCTTTGTAGCAATAAATTCCCTAGCCCCACTTCGCATTGGCGTGGATTTGTTTTCAATAGCTTGGAAGAGTTCACGTGTGCTTCCATGTGTCTTCCAGTTCATATTTTCTGACTGCTATGAGATGGCTCTGTGAGCGTTTCTGAGAGAGAGCAAGAACAGAAATATCATTGAGTCTTCATGAGCAGTGTGATGTATGCCTGGTCGCATGGGGGAGGGCATTGCTGACTTCCTTAAACAGAATGAAGCAAGGGAAAACGTGCCAGAGGGATGCTTAGAAACGACAATTGGAGCCTCCTATTCCTGTGCCTCACATGGCTAATGAGTTTGCAGTTTATCCTTTAGCTGTGGAGAACACCGAAGTTCAGTATCCTAATATTCATTCTTCACTCGCCAGATCAGCCACATCTCCTTCTCTGACACAAGCAGGACTGGCACTGAGTTGAATCAGGAGATCCTCTGAGCATTCCTGATGCTGGAGTTTTGACCAGGATTTCCATTACTGCCATCAAGCCACTTCCTACTGGTTACTCTGATCAGTCTTGGTCTTGGAAGAGCTCTTAATTCTCAGTGAAGAGGCTGGCCCCTAGACACCAAATCAGTGCTGGGTCTTGCTAACAGTGCTTCCCTTGAGCTGCATATCATGCAGCCTAAATTCTTGGGGGGTCTTGCTCACTTGGAAAGAGTAGAGGGAGGAGACATGAAAATACAATTAAATAGGATCATGGACTTTTTGAGTTCTATAGCGCAAGAGGATGGCTATAGTTTAAAATAACTTATTGTATATGTCAAAACAGCTAGAAGAGAGGACTTTGAGTGCTTCCAACCCAGAGAAATGGTCATTGTATGACTGGTGGATATTCTACTTACCCTGATTGGAACATTCTATGTTATATGCACTTGTTGACGTATCATACTTTATCCACAAATCAATATAATTATCATGTGTTAACTAAAAATACAAAGGAAGGATGAAAACTAAGTAGCTAATATAACAGAGTGTAACAGGCACTATGACAGAGGTTAAAACGAAATAGAGGAGGAAGGTAATGTGGGCAGAGCTGGGATCCCAGAGAAATCACTTCTGTGCTTCTCTGACGCCCAGTCAGACCTCCTGACTGTGTGCTTATAGATTTATTTTCTTTCTTCTTAATGAGTGGTCAGACACAAAGAAAAGAACTGGCATTCAGGTGCTTCAAAAAGAAGAAGACTCCATGCAGTGATGAAGCTGCCCTTTTCTCTAGTCATACCACACTTGACTTCTGAGGCCTGAGCAGCCTACGAAGGGGAAGGAGAGGACTCTGTATCCAGCAGTTACCAAGCACGGATCAGGTGTACGACAGGGCGCACTGTTGAGTCCAGTCTGCTCCCTTCTGTGCTAGCTATTCTTGTCTTCTGACAATTGGCTGACTCTGAGGACTTGTTCTCAGTGGCTTCTTTCTCTCCCTCCCCCTCCTCCTCTGTCTTGAGCTTTTATGTTTTTTGAACTTGGGTACAGTTATTTTGATGTGATGTTGGGAAAGACTTAACCAGAGGTCGCTTAGCAGATGCTGTCTTGAGCCAGAGCCAGTAGGTGTTATGCTGAAATAAGCCCAGGTTCTGTACATACCTTTCAGTTCTACTTCTTTTTGGTTCCCTTCTTTTCCCACATTACTTTATTTTTTTTCCTGGACATAGACCCTCTCCAAACTTTTTAAAAAGGTATTTATTTATTTATTTATTTGAGACAGAGAGAAGGGTGGGGGAGAGAGAGAGAGTGACAATGGGCATCCCAGGGCCTCTAGCCACTGCAAACAGACTCCAGATGCATGTACCACCTTGTGCATCTGGATTACGTGGGACCTGGAGAATCAAACCTGGGTCCTTAGGCTTCACGGGCATGCGCCTTAACCACTAAACCATCTCTCCAATCTTTTGAACCCTTAACTCATATCAGTCTTCATGCATTCTTTCCCTTGGCACCCATATCCTGTTTTGTTATTGTGTGGAAAGCATTCGATTTCAGTAACATTTTAGTTTTTTGTGGGACACATGACTTCTATATCCAACCTATTTGAATAGACTTTCACTATGACTGTCTCCTTTGGTACAAAATGTTTGATAAGAAAGAATGTTGTTAGGCTGTGGCACCTGCATTAGGTGAGACACGTTGTGTTCACACCATCAAAGGAGGGAACGTGGCAGCACTAGTGCCCCCTGACTTTATTCTTGAGGAGCTACCAAGACTTGGGTGCACAGAATTGCCTCAGGTGCTCAGAGCAAGTCTGTGATATCCACAGCTTCCCGATGGCTGCTGCTGTGCACCGGCCGCCTCGTCAGCACCGGCAGTTGCATCCAAGCTGGGCGCCGGTGCGAAGGCCGGGAGAACCTGGACACCAGCGGAATCTCTCTGTAGGATGTTTGAGGTGGTTCAGAGCAGGGAATTGGAAAACCAAAAATTTACTGCTTTAAAGATTTCTTAGAAACCTCATAAAATGATAGTTTATTCCCACAACTTTAAGTCCCAAACTTCTATCCAAAATCCAGATTTCCTCTGAATTCCAAATGTATACATCCAACTTATGTGAAGATTACATCAAAATCTCCAAAATCTGAGGTTGTAACACCTCTCTACTCACAATTTTTTTTCAGAGCCTCTCTTCCCCATGTTCACTACCGCGTTTTACACATCTTCTTATTCACAGTCAATTGACTGAAGTAATTTTGACTCTTATCTTTCTCTCACATCTACACCAAAACCATTAGGAAATTTCAATGATGCAGTCTTCAAAATATGTTCCTGATCCAACTACTCACCGATTCTGTTTTCATGGCTATTGTATGAGTGATCACTGCTTCCTCTGACTATTGCACAAGCATCTTAACCAATCATTGCACTGCCCCAGCGTATGTTGCACCTGTGAGCTAGACAAAGCCTTAAACAGTATAAGCCATCCTGAAAAAGTTCAAATTCTAATTGACTCCCTGTGATCTGGTCTCCTGTCACCTCTCTTCCTAGACCCACCTCACTCCTTCTTCACCATTGAGGCAGAGTTGCGATTTCTACAACATTGTTGGCATGTTTTTTTTTAATGGTGTTAATATAGCTGACTTTCAAATTTTTAATTTTTTTAACTTTATTTTTATTTATTTATTTGAGAGAGAGAGAGAGAGAGAGAGAGAGAGAGAGAGAGGCAGAAGAGGGAGAGAGAGAATAGGCACACAAGGTCCTCCAGCCACTGCAAACTATCTCCAGACTGCATGCGCCCCTTGTGCATGTGACTGACATGGGTTCTGGGGAATTGAACCGAGGTCCTTTGGCTTTGCAGGCAAACACCTTAAAAGCTAAGCCATCTCTCCAGCCCCAGGCTTTTTCATTTTTGAAGGTTTTGCTCAATTGCTACCTTCTTCATGAGAGTGTCTCTATTTATAATTGAAGCTCATCATTTACCACTGCTTTCTCTTACCTACTTCCTTTGGTTTTCTTTTTAATTAAAAACTTTATTGAAAAATTCCATAATCCCCTCCTATCAACTTTTACCACCACCTCCACCTTCAATGGCCTTTTAAAATTTATCCAAAGCAAACACAGGACTTCCAAACTATTGTTTGATAAATGCATAAGTTGTGTCTCATGGGTTTTGGTGAATTTTTTTGGTGATATATCAGTTATATAACTGTGGTGTATAGAGTAGGTACTCAAATATTATTTTAATATGTAAGTATTGTACTAAATTTAAAGAATTATTCTTCCTTAGCACCAAAGTGCACTTAGAGAAATGGAATCATCACTATTGAGAATGTCTGAAGCTCTAGCTTTCATTAGTTTACACTAAAATGTGATCATTTTATCAACAGCCTTAAATTTCTAAAACACAGAATAAAGGTATGTAAATAAAATTTATTGTTTATCATAGTACTCACTTGAATGGCATGGGTTTTTTATTTCAACAAGTCTTTTTTTTTTTAGTGAAGCAATATCATGATTTACATTGTGTAAGCTCTTTACCTTGACACATATGTGTATTTCCAATAGTCTTAGTCCAGAAAGACATGAATGTAAGAGGTGAACTAGAAGCCAAGTGTGTCAAGGAATAGAAAAGACAATAGATCATAAATCTGCTCATTGTCTGGGGATAATGTAGCAACATATTGTATGTGTCTGGCATGTCTCCACTGCCCTAAAATGCTAATGAAACTCACAAGTCAGCCATTGGCCACCGCCATCTAAACATAAGAAATGCAGTCTGTTAACATCTGCATAGAAGTTTTATTGCAGAGAGAGTTCAGGGTTAAAGGTGCTTGCTTGCAAAACCTGATGGCCTGGGTTTTATTTCCCCAGTACCCATGTATACAAAGCCAGATACACAAATTGTTACATGGTGTTCATTTACAGTGGCAAGAGGCCCTGACATGCCCATTCTCTCTCTCTCTCTCTCCTTCTCTCTCCCCACTATCCTTACAAATAGATAAATTAAAATATATTAAGAGCATGTTTAAAAAACCGAGTTTTATGTTTGAATCAGGGATGTTGTGGTTTAGTATCATTATGAAGTTTGTTTAAATACATTCACATAACTAATGAATTAGAGGGCTAATAAGGTATTTGATAGTGTGTCCAACATAAAATCCTGTCAGTTAGGTCTCTTGCCATCTGGTATTGCCTGTGCTACTTTGAGACTACCAACAAAGATACCATCACCAGAGAAAGACCTTGGAATTTATAATAGAGAACTGTGAAGCAAAATAAACTTAGAAAATTATAACTTACCCACTCTGATAATTGTGATGGTATTGTGCTACCAACAGAAAATGAACTAGGATATGGGGTATAGATTTTTATGTCCACCGTTAGATGACATGTTATGTATTTCACCTTTTAAACAAGAACAGGACAAACTACTTGAAGGAATGCATAAAGATCATTTGAATCCCTTCTAGTTATGGTGCAGGGGCTTTGATTGTTGAGCAAAAGTGTTGGTATTCCTTGGTTGCCTAGGAACTACTTCCAAAACTATCATTTCATCTTTACCTGCATCTGTAATGAGTCAAAGCTTTATGATCCAGTATAGCAGTATGGTGTATTTTAAACCAGTGTTGAATTGTGGTTCTGTAGTAAATGGGGAAAGAACTATGAAAGAGATTAAATACTTAAACTTTCAGAAAACACTAGTTCAGTGTTTGTATAACTACAGTATGTGAGTAGTAACTAACCCATGAGTATGGACTGTAAACCTTGATCCTCAGAGCAGAAGACCTTTGATCAATGGTGGGTGGGCATAAAATTGAGCCAAGAGCTTTATTTGTTCCTTAATTGGCTACAAGAGGTAGAATCTTCAGGAACTTAAATAGAAAGTAAGGAAAGCATAAGAATATCATGTACACCAATTTAGCAAATGCCAAGTCTAGACAGATGTCTCCTCATTCAAAGGTTAATGGAAAAAAAATAGTCAAGCTGGAAAAACAGGTTGAGATCCGCTGATGGTAAAGATCATATTGGACTGGATTCTTTACAGAAAATAACTATATGATGAATATAATTCAAAAATCCAACTGGAAACCAAGCTCAGAGGAGCAGAGTTACAGGAAGCGAGCTATCATTTTTATGTGACTTAGCTTGAGGCCATGTGCAGAGGAAGAGAAGCTGTGGGGCTAGATCTCTCTAAAAGAAAAAAAATGATGTATTTTGGTGTAAGGGACAAAAAAACTAAGCCTAGGAAACTAGCCAATGAAGAGAATGAGAATAGTTAAGGAAAAGAGCCTGATAGAAGATCCTCAACTCCTGCCTACGAGACTGAAGTAGGGCCTGAGGACAAGGCTACTCTGAACCAAGGTAACAGTGATTGTTCCAGAAGTAGACTTTGTAGTTCAAATTCATTCAAGATAATTGTTGACAAAGACAAAAGCAACAGCACTCATTAGGAAAACAAAATCCAGATCTCCACAACTTGGTAGTCCTCGTGTCTAGGACAGACTACAAATCCTACATATGAAGACTTGGGAGAAAGAAACAATGAGCAGTTGTCTCCTCATTGCTGGGACAAAATGTCCAACCAGAAGCAGCTTATGGTAGGAAAGGGTTTATCATCTAGAAGGAAGCACCAAGAGTGAGCTAGCCAGCATTGGCCAGGGGCAGCTGGAATATGAAATATTCCATATTTGAATGTGAATATGAAATAAGCACCTCTTTCAGCACCTCTTAGAGGCTCCATCAGCTAGGTATCATGCATAAGGCTTAATTACAAACTCTTGAGGCTATGGGGGACATTTTCATTCAAACAACCACAAAACACATTCAAAGATAGTGTTGGCAAAACTCCCTTTGGTGAGCCAAAGTTATTCTAAAGACTACTTTGTGTATGATCCAACATCCAAAATTATTTCAAGTTTGTAAAGGACTTTAAAGCAAAATAAAACACAACACCCCTGACAAAAAGAATATATGATAGCAACCATATATATTAACAAAGCCTAAAATGTTACCAGGTCTTTTACAGAAGAAGCTTGCCAATACGTACACAACAGAACAGACAGACAATATTGAGATCATTCATATGTTGGAACTAACATGTAAGAAATAATTGTGGTTGCTATAGTAATAATGTGATAGTCAAACACAAGGACATTTGCATGATAAGTGAGAAACTGGGGTTATTGGGAAATAAATAGAAATGATAAAAAGAACCAAATAGATAGTCAAAGTTGAAGAATTCACTATTGAAAAGTAAAGAAAAAAAAAAGGATCCACAGGAGCTAAATAGAACTTTCAGGGGAGTGCATGAGGAATTATGGAGTTCAATCCATGGAAATTATCAACTGTGAAGAGTAGAGAGGGTAAAAAGATGGAAAACAAATAGGATCTGAGGTGATATTAAATGGGTCATTGTGTCATTTGAGTCACAGGAAATGGAGTAAAAACTAATAAGTAAGATAGTAGCTGTAAGAGACACAGATTTGGTGAAAGACAAACATTTACATATAATGTACACACAACAAAGAAATATAAGCAAAAGATCTCCATTGAGATACAGCATAGTAAGTTATTGAAAACCAAAAGAGAAGAGAAAAATCCATATAAAGATGATTTGATTAATGGTTCACTTTACATCAGAAACCATGGAAGCTGTAATGGATCATGACATCTATACAGTGCAGTAATAATATAGAGGGTCAACCCAGAAATCTATATCTGGTAATTATACCCTTCATGATCAAAGACAATAAGAAATTCCACTAAGAAAGAAAACTAAAATTCTACTAAAAGCATTATACAGATTTAATGCAATACCAATAAAAATTCCATCATCATTCTTCACAGAGGTAAAAAAAAAAAGTGATCTCAAAATTCATATGGTGCTGGGAGTGGTTGTGCATGTCTTTAATCCCAGCATTTGGGAGGCAGAGGTAGGAGGATCACCATGAGTTCGAGGCTACCCTGAGACTACATAGGAAATTCCAGGTCAGCCTGGGCTAGAGTGAAACCCTACCTAGAAAAAACAAACAAACAAACAAAAGAAATTATATGGAATGGCAGCAGGCCTTGGATATGCAAACACATCTTCATCAAAAGAAACCCTAAGAAACACCACCTCTGGAAGCATCACCATATCTGACCTAAGCTACATTACAAAGCCACAGTAACAACATCAGCATGGTACTGGCATAAAAACAAAAATATAGACCAATGGAACTGAATTGAAAACCCAGACTTTAGGTCAAGTAACTACAGCTACTTGATCTTTGACAAAGGTGCCAATACCACCGCCTGGAGCAAAGACAGCATCTTCAACAAATGGTGCTGGACAAATTGGATAACCATATGTAGAAAAATGAAACTAGAAGCCGTGACTCCAGCCCCAAAAACACCATCAGCTGCTCCGGTACCGGCCACAGCGGCTTCAGGGCAGCGAATCCAGCAGCGGAGGCTCCAGCGGCTTCAGCGGCAGAGGCGGATCCCGCAGCGGCAGCACCAGCGGATCAGAGGTGGAGGACCCAGCAGCGGCAGCTC
Source organism: Dipus sagitta (assembly GCA_036346955.1). Classification (NCBI taxonomy): domain Eukaryota; kingdom Metazoa; phylum Chordata; class Mammalia; order Rodentia; family Dipodidae; genus Dipus; species Dipus sagitta. The sequence continues at coordinate 14,372,209 of CM070790.1, forward strand.
CAGCGGATCAGCGGGGGCAGACCCAGCAGCGGCATCTCCAGTGGCGGATCCAGCAGCAGTGGTCCCAGCAGCGGCAGCTCCAGCGGCAGCAGCGGGGATCCAGCATCAGGGGTGCCAATCTGCAGGGCCACAGTTGCCAGGCTTGGTTTGCCCCACAGGAAAAGCCAGTACCCAGTTCCAGAAAGCAGAACAGCGGCCCAACATCCCAGCCAGCAACTTGACTGAGACCAAAAGCATCCAAAGAGGTAACTGGGATTGAACCAGGGAAGGGTCTCACCTGGTCACAAGCTGACTTGAATCCCTCAACAGACCAGAAATCTTAACTTCTTTGTTGATAGAGGATCTGGTTTTTATAATACCTAATCTTGCATAAATGCTCGGTGCTGTTCTTGACTGAATGTGTATAGGGTTTAGTTAAATTTTAGAATATACCTGTATTTTATTCCACTCAACCTATTTGAATACTCCCATAGCAGGCAAATTCAACCCCTAGGACCACGTGTCTAGATACTCTGAGAGTGGTAAGAGCCACACCTAACATCTTAATCTCCTACATAGAAGATATACAATATCAGATCAATAGATACAGCAAAGGATACCCAGCTAACTGGAAAATCTAAGCAGTAACTTAATCCAAGATGCAAAAATATATACATTATAACACAAGAAACACCAAAAACCAAGGCAATATAAATCCACCAAAAGCATCAATGCTTCAGAAATGACCTCTAGTGAAAACGAGTTAGAGAAAATGCCTGAGAAAGATTTCAAAAGAATGATTGTAAATATGTTCAATGAACTCAAAGAAGAAATCAAAGGAATCAGAGAAGATACAGGACACCAATTTAACGAAATAAAGAAATCAATACAAGACATAAATAAGGAAATAGAAATAATGAAGAAAAACCAGTCAGAATTACTAGCAATGAAGAACACAGTTAATGAAATAAAAAACTCTGTAGAAAATCTCACCAGTAGAATGGATGAAGGAGAGGACAGAATATCTAAGCTAGAAGACCAGGTGGCAGATCTAATACAATCCAACAAAGAGAAAGACAAACTAATAGAAAAGTATGAATGGGAATTTCAAGATATTCGGGACACTATGAAAAGATCAAATATAAGAATTCAGGGTATAGTAGAAGGAGAAGAATTTCAATCCAAAGGTATAGTAGGCATCTTCAACAAAATCATAGAAGAAAACTTCCACCAAATTGGGAAAGAGGTGCCAATGCAGATACAGGAAGCATTTAGAACACCAGCCAGACAAAACCTGGAAAGAACCTCTCCTCGCCATATTATAATCAAACTACCAAACACACAATCCAAAGAAAAAATATTGAAAGCAGTTAGAGAGAAAAATCAAGTTACCTACAAAGGCAAGCCCATCAGGATCACAGCAGATTACTCAACACAAACTTTCAAAGCCAGAAGGGCTTGGAGTGATGTATTCCAAACTCTGAAAGATAACAACTGTCAACCTAGGCTACTTTATCCTGCAAAACTATCCATTCAAATAGATGGAGAAATAAGGACATTCCATGACAAAAGCAGGCTAAAGGAATATTTGAAGACAAAACCAGCTCTACACAAAATACTTGAAAGAATCCTCCATGCCGAAGAGAAAGAAAAACACACATATAAGGAACCTGGAAAACAACAAACAACACTCAAATGCTAGTTAATATAAGAGAGCAAAGGTAGAACCAGAACCACAAAAAAAAAAAAAAAAAAATGGCAAGCATAAATACACATCTTTCAATAATATCTCTTAATATCAATGGCCTCAATGCTCCAACCAAAAGACATAGATTTGCAGACTGGGTTAAAAAGCAGGACCCTACAATTTGTTGTCTCCAAGAAACTCACCTTTCTACAAAGGATGGACATTATCTTAGGGTGAAAGGTTGGAAAACGGTGTTTCAAGCAAATGGACCCAGAAAGCAAGCAGGGGTTGCTATCCTAATAGCTGACAAGGCAGACTTCACTCCAACATTAGTCAAGAAAGATAAGGAAGGTCACTTTATATTGATTAAGGGCACACTCCAACAGGAGGACATTACAATCCTAAACATATATGCACCTAACATGGGGGCTCCCAAATTCATCAAACAAACACTGTTAGAACTAAGGTCACAGATAACACCAAACACAGTGGTAGTTGGTGACTTTAACACCCCACTCTCATCAATTGACAGGTCATCCCGGGAAAAAATAAACAGAGAGGCATCTGGACTAAACGAGGTCATAGAAGGAATGGACCTAACAGACATATACAGGACATTTCATCCAAATGCTGCAGAATATACATTCTTTTCAGCAGCACATGGATCATTCTCTAAAATAGACCATATATTAGGACACAAAGCAAATCTTAACAAATTCAGGAAAATTGAAATAATTCCTTGCATTCTATCTGACCACAATGGAATCAAACTACAAATCAATAGCAAGAAAGGATATAGAGCATACACAAATTCATGGAAACTAAACAATACATTACTAAATGATGAATGGGTCAATGAAGAAATCAAGAAGGAAATCAAAAAATTTATAGAGTCAAACAATAATGAGAACACAACATACCAAAATCTCTGGGACACAATGAAGGCAGTTCTAAGAGGTAAATTTATAGCTTTAAGTGCCTATATTAAGAAATTAGAAAGGTCGCAAATAAATGACCTAATGCTTCACCTTAAAGCCTTGGAAAAAGAAGAACAAGGCAAACCAAAAATCAGTAGACGGGAAGAAATAATAAAGATTAGGGCAGAAATTAATGAAATAGAAACCAAAAAAACAATACAAAGAATTAATGAAACAAAGAGCTGGTTCTTTGAAAGGATAAACAAGATTGATAAACCCTTAGCAAATCTGACCAAAAGAAAGAGAGAAGAGACACAAATTAATAAAATTAGAGATGAAAAAGGTAACATCACGACAGATGCCAGAGAAATTCAAAAAATCATAGGGACATATTATAAAAACATATACTCCACAAAGTATGAAAATCTGAAAGAAATGGATGATTTCCTTGATTTATATGACCTACCTAAATTAAATCAAGATGAGATTAATCACTTAAATAGACCTATAACAAGCATGGAGATCCTAACAGTTATCAAAAATCTCCCAACTAAAAAAAGCCCAGGCCCAGATGGATTCACTGCTGAATTTTACCAGACCTTCAGGGAAGAGCTAACACCATTGCTTCTTAAGCTTTTCCATGAAATAGAAAAAGAAGGAATTCTACCAAACTCCTTCTATGAAGCCAGCATCACTCTGATACCAAAACCAGGCAAAGATAGAACAAAAAAGGAAAATTACAGACCAATCTCCCTCATGAACATAGATGCAAAAATTCTCAACAAAATATTGGCAAACAGAATACAAGAATACATTAGAAAGATCATTCACCCTGACCAAGTAGGCTTTATCCCAGAGATGCAGGGATGGTTCAACATACGTAAATCTATAAATGTTATACATTATATAAATGGGTTGAAGGACAAAAATCACATGATCATCTCATTAGACGCAGAGAAAGCATTCGACAAAATCCAACATCCCTTCATGATAAAAGTCCTACAGAGACTGGGAATAGAAGGAACATATCTCAATATAATAAAGGCTATTTATGATAAGCCTACAGCCAACATATTACTAAATGGGGAAAAACTGGATGCTTTTCCACTAAAATCAGGAACAAGACAAGGGTGTCCACTGTCCCCACTTTTATTTAATATAGTTCTGGAAGTCTTAGCCATAGCAATAAGGCAAGAGACATGCATAAAAGGGATACAAATCGGAAAGGAAGAGGTCAAGTTATCATTATTTGCAGATGACATGATTCTATTTATAAAGGACCCTAAAGACTCTACTAGCAAACTGTTAGAGCTGATAAAAACCTACAGTCATGTAGCAGGATACAAAATAAATACACAGAAATCAGTAGCCTTCATATATGCTAACAACAAACACACAGAGGATGAGATCAGAGAATCACTCCCATTCACAATTGCATCAAAAAAAATAAAGTACCTTGGAATAAACCTTACTAAGGAAGTAAAGAATCTATACAATGAGAACTTTAAAACACTCAAGCGAGAAATTGCAGAAGACACTAGGAAGTGGAAAAACATCCCTTGTTCCTGGATTGGAAGAATCAATATTGTGAAAATGGCAATCTTACCAAAAGCAATCTACACATTTAACGCAATCCCCATCAAAATTCCAAAGGCATTCTTCACGGAAATAGAAAAAACAATCCAAAAATTCATTTGGAATCACAAAAAACCTCGAATATCTAAAATAATACTGAGCAACAAAAATAAGGCTGGTGGTATCACCATACCTGATTTTAACCTATACTACAGAGCCATAGTAACAAAAACAGCATGGTACTGGCACAAAAGCAGACTCGTAGATCAATGGAACAGAATAGAGGACCCAAATGTAACCCCATGTAGTTATAGCCACCTGATATTTGATAAAAATGCCAAAAATACTCATTGGAGAAAAGACAGCCTCTTCAGCAAATGGTGTTGGGAAAACTGGATATATATCTGTAGAAGGATGAAAATAGATTCTTCTCTTTCTCCGTGCACAAGAATTAAGTCCAAATGGATTAAGGACCTTAACATCAGACCTGAAACTCTGAAACTGCTAGAGGAAAAAGTAGGGGAAACCCTTCAACATATTGGTCTTGGCAAAGACTTTCTGAATACAACCCCAATTGCTCAGGCAATAAAACCACAGATTAACCACTGGGACCTCATGAAAATACAAAGATTTTGCACTGCAAAGGACACGGTGAAGAAAGCAAAGAGGCAACCTACAGAATGGGAAAAAATCTTCACCAGCTATATATCTGATAGAGGATTAATATCTAAGATATACAAAGAACTCAAGAAGTTAAATAATAAGGAATCAAACAAACCAATCAAAAAATGGGAAATGGAGCTAAATAGAGAATTCTCAAAGGAAGAAATACGAATGGCATATACGCATCTAAAAAAATGTTCTACATCCCTAGTCATCAGGGAAATGCAGATTAAGACTACATTGAGATTCCATCTCACTCCTGTCAGATTGGCTACCATCATGAAAACAAATGATCATAAATGTTGGCGGGGATGTGGAAAAAGAGGAACCCTTCTACATTGTTGGTGGGAATGCAATCTGGTCCAGCCATTGTGGAAATCAGTGTGGAGGTTCCTAAAACAGCTAAAGATTGATCTACCATATGACCCAGCTATAGCTCTCCTAGGCATATATCCTAAGGACTCATCTCATTACCTTAGAGATACTTGCTCAACCATGTTTATTGCTGCTCAATTTATAATAGCTGGGAAATGGAACCAGCCTAGATGTCCCTCAACTGATGAGTGGATAATGAAGATATGGCACATTTATACAATGGAGTTTTACTCAGCAGTAAAGAGAAATGAAGTTATGAAATTTGCAGAAAAGTGGATGGATCTGGAAAGAATTATACTAAGTGAGGTAACCCAGGCCCAGAAAGCCAAGCGCCACATGTTCTCCCTCATATGTGGATCTTAGCTAGAGATGATTGGGCTTCTGTGTGAGAAGGAAAAAACTCAGTAGCAGAGGCCAGTAAGTTAAAAAAGGAGATAGAAAGGGAAGAGAAAGAAAGGGAGGAGGGCTTTTATTAGGTTGGTATTGTATATATGTAAGTAGAAAGATTGAGATGGGGAGGGGATATGATGGAGAATGGAATTTCAAAGGGGAAAGGGGGGAGGGTAATACCATGGGATTTTTTTTGTTATCATGGAAAATATTAATAAAAATGGAGAAAAATAAATAAATAAATAAATAAATAAGTAAAAAAAAAAAAAAAAAGAAAAATGAAACTAGACTCAGTCATCTCATCATACAAAAAAATAACACCCAAACAGATTAAAGACCTCATTATAAGACCTGAAACTCTTCCCTTCCTGGAAGAAAAAATAGAAACTCTCCATGATATAGGAGTGGGGAAATATTTCCTGAACAAAACCCCAGTTGTCCAGGAAATTAAACAATCACTCAACCAATGGGATCTCATGAAGCAAAAAAGCTTTTGCACAGACAAGCATACCATAATCAAAGCCAATATCAAATCAAAGCCACTGACTGAACGGGAGAAAAATTTTGTCATCTATAACACTACCAGAGGCCTAATATCTAGAATCTACAAAGAACGCAAAAAACCTAAACAATTAAAAAAAATCAAAGAACCCACTCCAAAACCATAGTTGGAGCTTATAAAACCCTGTTCTCTAGAATGGAAACATTGAAAAAAAAAATCAGTAAAGTCATGAAAGATTTGCGCTATCAAGAAACCTTGACTGAATTGAAACTTCTAGAACATTATCACTCCAGATGTTGTTAACAGGACTGTGATGTTAAAGTCATGTGCCAGTTTGGCTGCGCCACAAGGTCACGGTTCTTAGTCAAACATTATTGTGGATGTTTCTGGAAGAGATCAACATTTACCTCAGGGTGCTTTGAGTAAAGCAGGTTGTCTCCATGGGGTTGAGAACATCTCTGCTGACGACTTTAAACAGAGATTAGTTGCCCCTTAGCAAGAAGGGATTCTGGCCATAGGCAGCCTTGGGCCTCGAACTTTACCTATTTCAGGGGCCTCCAGTCAGCTGCTTACCTTATGCACTTTAAGCACGCTGTGCTTCACTCATTGTATGAGCCAAGTTAACACAAATCTCATTCTGTGTGCATGTACACAGCCTGTTGATTTTGTTTCTCAGGAGTACCAAGGTTGACACCGGGAACACACAGTCCTGGAAGCCAGCATGTTCTTGCACTAGCTGCACAGACAATGAGTTTCAGCACATGGAAGGAAAACAATATATCCTTTAAGTGCACACTCTTAAGTTAGAAATCACTAACACTAAAACAATTTTAAAACTCCAAATATTTGAACACAACTTACAGTAAATGTCTAAATAATATAGGGTAAAAGAAGATATCACAAGGAAATTTCAAAAACATTTTAACATGTTTAAGAATGAAGATGTAGGGCTGGAGAGACGGCTTAGCGGTTAAGGCACTTGCATGCAAAGCCTAAGGACTCAGGTTCGATTCTACAGGTCCCACGTATGCCAGATGCACAAGGACATGCATGCGTCTGGATTTCGTTTGCAGTGGCTAGAGACCCTGACACACCCATTCTCTCTTTCTCTCTCTCTCCCCCTCTCTGTGTTTCAAATAAAAAAATAATTAAGAAATGAAGATGTAAAGATAATATTTGTGGCATGAAACAAGAAGAACATCTACAAGGAAATTGATAGTTTAAAAAGCTTAGATTAGAAATGACAATCAGAAAGTCAATTATCTGAAATTTATGAAGTAAATTGAGTGATATCATAAAAATATAAGGCATTGAAACATGTCTATCTTACCTGAAAATACTAAGAAGACTCAAATTAATTATTAGTTATTAGAGAGTAATTAAAGAAAGAAAGAATAAAGAGGGGGTTCTTGCTGCAGGTTCCAGGATCACGTAAAGGGATATTATGAAGAATTGTACATGAAGAAATGTATAACTTCATAAATGAAAACTTACCAAAACTGTCCTCAAGAGAGAAATGGAAGAGTCTACATCAATTATGTAGACCATAGCTAAGAACCATGCTACACTGCAACTTCTGCTCATGTGACTTCATTGGCTAAGGTATACAAATTGTCTCTAGACAAAGTAGTATTGGAAATTTAAAAATACCCTTTTAAAAATCAGGAAAGGGGTAATTATTTCATGAGATTGCTATTTCTCATTTAATAAATCTAGGAAAATACCTTCATAATTAAAAATTTAGTGTATAACAATATATTTTAGAACATAAATAGAAGAAACCTTAGCATATTCTAGGAAGTTAAAGTATATACAAGACGTAATATGACAAACTGATTTATATATTTTAATAATTTTTCAAAATATTTAATTAATTTATTTATTAGACAGAGAGAGACAGAGAGAACAGGCAAGCCAAGGCCTCTAGACACTGCAAACAAACTCCAGACACATGTTCCACTTTGTGTATCTGGCTTATGTGGGTACTGGGGAATCAAACCTGGGTCCTTAGGCTTCATAGCAAGCGAGTAATCACTAAGCCATCTCTCCAGCCCTGGTGTATATCTTGATAATGAAAAATTGGTTTAATTTCAAATCATTAACCAAAGTAATTCACTCATGATAGACTAGAGCAGAAAAATTAGTATTTATTCCAATAAATGCAGGAAAAAAATTAAAACATTGAAACAATTGAAACACTCCTAAATTAGCAATTGAAAAGAACTTTTTCAATTTGATTAAGGACATTTATGGAAAATCCCCTACAGGCTATCCATGTTTAAAAGCCAGATGCTTTCTCCTAGTTAATATTTTACTGAAAATGCAAGGCCATATGATAAGGTGAGAAGAAATAAAATGGATAATGCTGAAAGGGAGAAAGTGAAGCAGTGACTTTATGTTGCAAGTTTATATGCATTGAAAACCTATAGTATCTATAAGTTGTGATTAGACGGAATTAATGACTTCATTAAATTTAAGATACAAAATCACCTGTACTTATTTTTTCACTTTTCAATATATGACTAATACTTATTCTTTTGAAAATGAAATTTAGTTTTTATTAAGCATGCAAAGAATTAGGTTTCATTATAATATTTTCAAACTTATTTTTGCTTTCTGTCCTTACTCTTTCCCTACTCCCTTATGCCATTCCCCCCTCAAAAAAAACCCCTTTCTGCTTTCATATTACATGTTTCCTTTTCTCATTTTGTCCCTTCACATCTTGTTCCATTCTCATGGTTTGCTATCTTGAATCATGGCCTATACTCATTCTTATATCCCCTTATTAATATCTAGGATCCATGTGTGAGAGAGAACATGTGAAAAGCAACTGTATTTCTCTATATAAGAAATAAAACCCCTCAGTATGGTAGCCACAAAAAAATACTTGGGAATAAATTTAATAAAAGACATTCAAGACTTATAAACTAAGAACCTCACACTATTGCAAACTAAATTTAAAGAAAGTATGAAGTGAGGGAATAGTATATCGTGAATATGGCTTGAAATAATATATATGATTAAAATGACAAGTTATTTCAAGTTGATATGTGGTTATAATAATTTTTTAATCAAAAGCCTAGTAACCTATTTCACAGAAATTGGCAATTTTATTTTAAAATTTTAGGAAAGAGCCAGAGAACCTGCAGCAAATTAAATAATTAAAAATAAACAACAAGAAGTAGGTTAGAAAATTTATACCATCTGCTATGGTGATTTACTCTGAAGGTATAGTAATTTGGGGAGTTAATACTGAGACAAAAACAGACATTATTAATAAGAATAGAGCAGTAAGAACAAAACAAAACAAGCCCATGCACATACAGCCTATTGATTTGTGTGAAAGGATGTTATAGTCATTTAAGAAGAAAAAGAGAATCTTCATTAAAGGTCCTAGAAAAGCTAGATATCTGTATGAAAAAAAAAAGCTTACTCTAAACCATGTAAAAATTAACTAAAGTAAGTCATAGACGTAAATATAAAGCCTTAAATATAGGGTTAAAACTAAAATTTCTAGGAAAAAAAACAGTAGGAGAAAATCTTTGTAAAACAATTTGGTTAGCCTGTTTTATTTTATTTTGCTTACCTATGTAAGTAAAATAAAATGTGTGTGTGTGTGTGTGTGTGTGTGTGAGAGAGAGAGAGAGGGGGGGGGAAGAGAAATAGAACACACACCTGCATGATCTGTCTACCAGGGTTTCCTGCCACTGTAAATGAATGCCAGATATGGTTACTGGGTAATCAAACCTGGGTCAGCATGCTTTGCAACAAGTGGCTTTGAGTTCTGAGCCACTTGTTCATTCTCAGGAGAAAAGTCCATGATACAGGCATATGAAAAGACTTCCCGAATAAGAACCCAGTAGCACAGGGAAGTAGATCAGCAATTAATCACCGCATGAAACTAAAAGTCTACCATACAGATGAGCAAACCACCAACAGAGAAAATAGACACCCTATAGAATGGGAGAAAATCTCCACCAGCTACACCTCCGACAATGGTCTAGTACCTAGAATTTACAAAGAACTCACAAAAACTAAACAGTAAAAAAAAAAAAAGAAAAAAGAAAAGAAAAGAAAAGAAAAGAAAATCAAACAACGTAATATAAGTTTGGGTAAAGAACTGAACAGAGAATTCTCAAAGGAAGAAATTCAGATGGTCATTGCACACTTAAGAAGATGTTCATCATCTTTAGTCATCAGAGAAATGCCAATACAAATGACTAAATAACTGAGGTTTTATCTCACTCCAGTCAGGATTGCATACTTCAAACAAATCAAATGACAACAAATACCGGTGAATCTGTGGAGGAAGAACCGTTACTCACTGCTGGTGGGAGTGGAAACCGGTACAATCACTATGGAAATCAGTATGGAGATTCCGGAAAACATGAAAATAGAGATACCATTTTATCCAACTATACCACTCCTGGGCATATGCCCTCAACACTCCACTCTCTACTACAGAGAGACTTGCTCAGCCAAATTTATCATAACTCTGTTCACAATATCTAGGAACTAGAATTTGCCCAGATGTCCATGAACTAATGAATGTATAATAAAGAAGTGATACGTACACACAATGGAATTCTACACAGCCATGGGGACAGTTGAAATAATGAAATTTTCAGGAAAGTGGATGCAATTGGAAAAAAAAAGTCATTCTAAGTGAGATTGCCCATGTACAGAAAGATAAACACTATATGTACTCTCTTATACGAGGTTCCTAACTGGGATCAATTAGAGAAGAGTGCTAATGGTACTTTATCAAGACTGCCTTTTCTCTTTGAAAGATGCAGTTAAATTAATGAAATGATAAGCCACAGACTAAGAGAAAATAGTTGCAAATCATCTTCTGACCTAGAACATAAAACATAAAAATTCCCCTATTGGGTGATCAATGATTGAACAGTACCAGCATTTGGGAAGCTGAGGCAGAAAGATCATGAGTTTTTGACTAGCCTGGACTATATAGCAAGACTCTCCCTTGTTCTTCTCTTTGTGTGTACTATCTATCTATCAGATGTATATGTATGGACCTATAAGAACTTGAGCATTTTATACATATTTATATGTACACACACATTTACATGTACTACGTAAAGTGGGCTTTCCTGGTGGCATAGCTATACATCTGCACTCTAAAAACTCAAGCTATCACTTAATAAGGATGTATTTTATTTTGGATCTATTGTGTGCTAACAATCCAGGTCAAATTCAGGGGTATTTGTAGCCAGTATGTCATAGGAACTGAATGATCATCATGGACACCTGGCATTCTGGTTGATCAGGAGCCTATTGACTCAATATCAGCTTCTACGTTATTTAGGAGAAAAATTATCAAGTTTTGGAAATAAAGGCATGGAGTGAACCAAAAGTGTACACAGCAATTTCTGTTATGCCTGAAAGAATTTATTCTTCTCTATAAAATGCAAGCTTAACTACATAAATACAAAACTCAGCTTGTGAATTAATAATATAACTTCTACCTTTTAAACACCATAGACTATAAAAGCAATAATTTACAATGCAAAACTGAAGCATGACAAATGACAGTAAAGACAGAAAGAATATATCATGAAACAAAATTAAAAAGATATTAATTACTATAACAGACATGAATAAATCCACTCCTCAGTTAGGATTTCAAATTATATGATTTGATTAAAGTCACAATCAGAATTTGTTGCTTGCTTAGTACAATACTAAAATATTAAAAGTAAAGATGATCAAAGGTTTATAAGTCAAAATAACGTGACAAAAGCTAAAAGGACTGTTAAGCTGGGAAGTGCAGGAGCTTTGTAGAGGACAGTTATAATTTATAAGAGATAAAACAGTATTTGATCTGTGTATATCAAATATCAAGCCATAAGATAAAGAGAATACAAAATTAGTGACATACATGAAATTGTATGATAGAGACAATTAATTAGCTGTCTACTAGCTAGCAAACAATGGAATATAGAGGGTATGAAAAGTAAAATTAGAGACTCTATTGCACCTTTATAAAAAGAATGCATTGTATATATTATATATGCATAACTATGTATTTCAAACACATAGATCAGTGAAAACAATTGACCACATACTAGGCCACTTAAAAACTCACAACATCTTATAAGAATAAACTCAAAACATGAAATCAAACATCAGTGAACAATAAGAAAACAGTAACACAAACACTATTTTCTTTGTATTACAAATCCTTGACAAATGAATCACCAATTACAAACTGGGATTTTTTTCTGGTTGACGTTATGACAGAAGCTTGATATCCTTAATATATAAAATCTCATTAGACATATAGCTAACACACCAATAAGATGAAAACATGATGTGAGAAGTGCTGGAAATTTATTTCTACATGATATGTAGAAATATGTAGGAAAAAGTTTAAAGTCTCTAATTATATAAATATTATATGTAATCAAATATACACATATTAAACTATATACAAATATAAATTTTAATTATATAAAATATATCATATAGAGGAAGCATATATGTATATATACATAAAAATTAAAATTACATATTAAATACTTTCATCTCTCAACTTTGAAAGTATTAAAATATGGGAATGCTCAATGTTGACAAGAGAAAGATGAATTGTATAATCTCATGAATATCTGACAGTAGTGTCCATTGTTAACATTTCTGGAAACAAATTTGTTGGTATCTGCTTCAACATAGCAATTTCTCTTCTAAGAATGTTTTCCTAAAAACCTTATCAGTTCTATGTACAAGTAATTTTATTTTAGCAAGCTTATTAATTTTCTAGCCATAGTAATAGAAAATTAAAGAAAAAACAGTGTCCAGGGGCTGGAGAGGTGGCTTATCAGTTAAGGCGCTTGCCTGTGAGGCCTAATGACCCATGTTTGACCTATCTCCTGATCCCATGTAAGTCAGATGCACAAAGGTAAGGCAAGTGCAAGGTTGCACATGCCCACTAGGTGGCGCAAGCTTCTGCAGTTCGATTGCAGTGGCTGAGGCCCTGGTGCCCCAATTCCCCACCCCTTTGCTGGCTCTAAAAATAAGTGTTCAGCACTAAAAGAATGGTTACATATTTGTATAATCTGTGAAAGGAGTATCACTGAATCACTGAATCCACATTTTTAAGAACGCCTATGAAGATGGTTACAAGGTAAGTTTAAAAAATACATGATTGAAAACTGCACATTTATTATATAACATGAGAGGTAATCACATTTGCTTACCCCAAATCCATTCCCTACTTCCTTTTCAGTAACAGGACACTAATAGGCAGTTATAGAAAGAAATTTGTTCTTGGGAATTAAAATGCAATTTAGATTAAAAAATAATGTTGGGCAGAATAGCAGATTGAAAGTAGCTGACGAGGAATGAATGAGCTACACTTGGCAGAACAATTCTCTCAGGGCCGGGAAAATGGCTTTGTGTTCAAAGGTGCTTGCTAGCAAAGCTTGCTGACCTGGGTTCAATTCCCTGGTCACCCACATAAAGGCAACGCAAAAAGTGGTGCAAGCATCTGACAGCGCACAGCATGCACATGCACACACACATAAATTATGAATTTTTAAGCAAGAAATATTCTTTTAGAATGTGTCATAATGACAGAAATAAACATTGGAAAAAAAAGGGGGGGGGAAGGTGAGACAGATACGTGAAGGATAACTCAGAAGGAAAGAAGAGAATATTGAGGAAAATGAACAACGAAAACCAAGCTTCCCCATGCTGATGTGATCTTCACTGTTCAAGTAACATGAACTCTAAAATATTCTTCAGAACCTGGTTGGGATGTGTCTTTTCTCTGATCCTAATATGCGGCCCCGGATCTCTGGGATCCTGCCCTCTTGTCTGCTCTTAGCTCTCAGGTAAGTTCCCTCCACCAGGTGACAGCTAGACCTACTGCTGAGAGGAGGGGAGGGAGGTGTTGATGCTGAGGTGGGGTCATGCCCAAAGGTTTTCCGACTGACGGCGCTGTTCCTGTCATGTCACTGGGCACTGCCACTCAGGACTGCTCCACCTTTGTGACTCAGCTTACCTAAATGTCCTACCGGTCATGCTGGGCTATGGGTCTCCCTTTCCTTCATTTCCACTGACCTCTTTCTCTTTGTTTCTTCTGTTTATCTTCCATCAAGACTTAAAAAAAAAATTTTTTTTTTTTTGGTTCCTTTCTGCTTGTTTCCTTAGATTGTGTGTAATTCTGATTCAAGTGACTGGATTCCCACTCAGTGGTAAAGTACTTAATGTAGTATGTACTTGGCTCTGGGCATGAGCCTCAACCCTGCTAAAAGTTCCCTTCTAAAAAAACCTGAAAACCTCTTGAGAGCAAAATCCTCAAATAGTTAGATAATTTCATTTTGTTTTATGGATCTATATTTAGATATTGTTAGTATTTTGGGGGAAATAAATTAATAAGAAATGGAACCTTAAAAAGACAATGAGAAAGAAAGACAATGAGGAAAGGGACATATGCTCTTATTTTGTTAACTATACACTCTTTTTTAAATCTTAGTGTCTTATATAGAACTTATACATTTTTAGCTTATCATAGTCTACATTTAAATTACAGCACTTCAAGAACAGAATAACAATTCAACAAGAGTGTATATAACTTGATTTCTTCCCTTCTTATGGATGATCCTAAGTTGCTAAGGTAGTTTTTTGCGGTATTATTTTTATATTATGTTATATATATATATATATATATATATATATGTATATATATATGTATATATATTTACATAACTTTAAATCATCTTTGTAGTATTTACATGATTGTATTAATGTTCCACATATGTTGTAGAATGTAACTATCCTCCTTAAATACACACAAACATATATGTGTGTGTGTGTGTGTGTGTGTGTGTGTGTATTATCCATATATATATACGTATATACAGAATCAAGTAAACTGCATCAAAGAAAGAAGCTGGGTAGGACCAAGTGCTCTTTATGAACACCCAGGAGGAGGGAGTTGCAGGCTCTCAGGCATTCAGCACTTCTCTCCCTGCGAACTGTTCTCAGCGTCTGCTGTTCAAGCTTTCCATGGGGGCTCAGAGCCTTTGTAGCCAATCTGTTCTGTGTGTTCAGTTCAGAGGAAAATTCATTCCCTTTCAGTTTGGTTGGATCATGTAATGTGGTTGAAATCACTGGCCAGGCAAAAGGAGCTTCTTGCAAGAATTGAAAAGCTCTAGTCACTCCAGGGGTTAAAAAATCCTCCAAGGCAAGACAGAAAAATAACAAATGCGTATCGCACAGGGGGGTGGATATTTTAATTTATTTCTGTATCCAAAGAGATAGTCAATGTTTGGGCTGAAGCCTGCCTTGGGAATATCATACAACTCTGTTCTCTTTTGCCTAGGGATTCATTAGGAAGATTTGTCGAAAGTTAGGGTCCTGGATGGATCTGCCCCGAAGATCTGCAGAATGTTAATACACACTGCCCCCTCCTGAAGCCATATGCAAAACGCTGGGGAGGATCCTGTGGTGCTCCTCACACAAAACTTCCATTTTTCAAAACTGACATGCTCATTAGAGGATTTCTCTCTGAAACTAAACAGCCTCGGTCCCTGATGTTCCTTTGCTAACCAAATGCACAGGGAGGAGAGTGAATTTCTCTGGGGTGCTTGGAGGTGGCTCAGACTTGTATGAGCACAAGTCATTTGCATTCAGTATGTGTATTTGGTAATAGCTGCATCATTAGTGTCTGACTTAAGCTCTAATATCTTCAAAGCCAGAGACATCAGGAGATTTGAGTGGGCTTCGGATTTCTTTGATGGCTGATTTCATTAGGGGAGCAAAGAATTCAGGAAGCAATTAGCAGAGAGCAAAAGCCTGCGCTGCAGGGAGCCCAGCCTACGAACATGGACTAGGGTGCTGGGTCTTAGAGCCTGGATTCAGGTTCTGAGAAGTAGAGTCTGGACTCAGGTTCTGAGGTCATAGAGTCTGGACCCGTGTGCTGGGTCACAGAGCCTGGATTCAGGGCGCTCAGCCATCGGACACCACGAGGAGGGGATTCTGCAGTCCTTTGGATCAGACACGCTTAATCCCTGAGACATCAGCTCTCATAGGCTCCCGTATGCCCAGAGCAGCTACTGTTTGTTCTATGCAGAGTTCTTGAAGGAATCGTTACAAAGGGAGAGTGGATGCCGTAGATCAGCTTTAGATTTGTAGTGATGTGTGGAATCTGAAGCGCTTCTCCCCCACGGGGCCGTGTTCCTTCGCAGTCACCAGATGGCAAACAACTTCTTTCTGAACCACCACCGCTGGAGACCGGTGGCCACCAGCTCCGCCTGCGCTTCCCACCTCCGAGCCTGTTGCCTTGGGCGTATACACCGCCAGCTCTGTGCTGTAGCTCCTTTCACTATGTATACACGTATCTTTTCTTATCCATGCCTGAAACCACTGGAAAATCTCAGATTGGGTAATGAATGATAGCGTCTAGATAACCAAGACGGCACTGGGTTGAATCTGATGTTTCCCATTCTGTTGCACAGTCTGTCCTGGCCTGGAGTGAGGTCCTGTTCTCAGACTTCTTGCCAGTCTCAGAGCGTGGGGGTCTTTCTGTGCGTGGGAATACTGTCTTCTTAGTTTTTCCTATAGGGGCAATTCCCCTTAACGTTAAAATATGTAGGGCTGGGGATATGGCTTAGTGGTTGAGGCACTTGCCTGGGAAGCCAAAGGACCCAGGTTCGATTCCCCCAGCAGATGCACAGGGTGGCACATGTGTCTGGGGTTCGTTTGTGATGGCTGAAGGCCCAGATGCACCTATTCTCTCTATCTATCTGCCTCTTCCTTGCTCTCTCTCTCAAAATAAAAATAAAATAAATAAAAATTTAAAATATGTCAACTTGGCCTCTCTGAAGGCAGTGGTAGAATGGAGTAAGACACTCAGCTTATGTTTGTGCTTTGGTGGCTTTGAGACATTATTGAGCTTCATAGAAAATTCAGGAAAAAAAATCAGAAAATATTTTATCACGAGACACTTTGATGGAATGGAATCACTTTAAATGAAATCAGCATTCAGCCTTCCCCTTGGCAGAAGGGGTAGTGCCATCTGTCTGGAGGGCAGGCTGCTGAGTAGGCCCAGGCAATGTGTTCAGTCTCTGGCTTTCTTTTTGCTCGCTGGGTTGTACCAGGAGCTTGTCTGACCACTCTAATCCTAAAGTTGCACCTTTTTCCATTTGAAATTCTGATTATGTCTCCATCATGAGAACTATTCACTGTGGGTACCCAGACTGTTTTATAGTTCGGGAAATTCTTTTCATATATCCTAACTTAGGAATTACTATTATTTTATATCGGTGAGTAAGTCACTGAATTCAGAGAGGTCAAATGGCTTCCTCAAGGTCACATCGCTAAGAAATAAAAGCCAAACATTTTTTTTTTTAAATTTTACTTTCACTGCTCTTTCTATTACGTGACACATTTACGGATCTGAATCTACCAGAATGAGCCTCATCAGATTCTAAGGTAGAAATTGCACAGATGGTCAGATTAGAGAGTCATTGAAATCTGATAGAAATTTTTTTTTTTTTGTTTCTCATTTAAGGAGGAATGAATTTTTGTCCAGCTGTAGCAAAGCTCCTCAGAATTCAAAAGCAAGGTCCTGTTTCCCCCTGTCTCATATGCACTTTCTATTTGGTTATATTTTCTTGATTAATGGCGAATTGGCTTATTTTCAAAAGTCATTAAGCAAATACTGTGTGCGTGGTTTTCCAGGAACATTGCACGAGGAGATCAAAGACAAGCATGGTCGCTGGCTTGGTAGAACCTATGGTCTGTTGGGGACTCAGGTATGAAATGGAAGTTCATGGCTGCAATACAGAGATATGTGTTGGGGAAATGAAGGCAGGACCTTAGAGGACATGGAGATCGACAGGAGGCCCTGTCCAACTTATGTTGTCTCTACTGAAATCCGAGATAGGCCACACAGACAGGAACGTGTGCAAAAGAAGGCTCTTGGTCTTCACTGAGGAACTAGAAGTCTAGGAAGGCTGAGGGCAAAGGGTTAGAAGCAAATGAACCACAATGTAGGGAAAAAAATCTGTCCATCCTAGATGGAGCCCAGGAGGAAGTGGTGGAGGCCACAGCTTGGCCTGTGTTGCTCACAAGGCCACGTTACCTGACTCAGGACAACTGTACTATGTCAGAGTTTCCCAATGGGAGATTTTCTCACCTCTGTGGTTAGCATTAAAAAAAATTTATTTATTTATGAGGAGAGAGAGAGACAGAGAGGTAGACGGAAGGAGAGAAAGAAAGTGGGTGCACCCAGGCCCCTTGCTGCTGCAAATGGACTCCAGATGCATGTACCGCTTTGTGCATATGATATTATGTGGGTATTGGGGAACTGAACCTGGCCTGGCAGGCTTCACAAGCAAGGACCTTTAGCTGCTGTGTCATCTCCCTAGCCCCTGTGGTTAGCATTTTGTAGGAGTGTTTTGAACATTGACATGACTGAGCAGGCCAGCTGAAAATGACTGAGTCTACTTCCAGGCAAGGCCGGAATCCTCCTACAGTGATTCACTATTTTTGGCTTTTGAATGATTGTTTTGAATGACTGGGGAAATTGTTGTCCCTTAAACATCATCTCAGCAAGAAGACAGTTTTGCACTTTTGTCTATGATGTGTTTTTTTTAAAAAAGCTTCATTTTAATATTTATATTTCCTCTTTAAGACTTCTTTTTCTTATGAGTTATGGACATACTCAGTGTGTAAACAGCACATGTTGGTACCATCCTTACCCTCATCCCTGTACCCCCACTTCCAAAGGGACCCTGCTTGTTGGGCTGCCAGTTATCACCATGGGGATTTCTTAGGGCTTATTTATAACAAAGACCCTTACATTCAGTGAGATCTAAACTTTTCTGAGAGTTGTATGTTTCATAACTTTATCCAAGTTTTTAAGACCTATGTGTGTGTGCGAATATTTTATGACATAATAGGTTCTAGTCTGAAAAATTTCTTGGTAAATGTGGTTTGACAAAGGAGAAGAAAATATGACAAATACTATTTATTTTCAGTCAGAGACAACATTCTCTAGCTGGTCATTAACAGCAGAGTCAGATATGTGCTGAGAATATAGGTGTGGCAGGTCACTTGAAGAGATTTAAAGCTAATAATTGATTGATAGTGGGGTAGCGATGATTGGAAATGAAGTCATGCCCACTGTTGGCCGAGGGAGACTCATCAGCTGTCTTTCCTCTCATCACAAGCTGCTCTTCTGGGTTGGTCAGATTCCTAGACATTGAGCAGGGCAGACATCCCAGTGGTGGAGCGTTCAAAGAAAGCGAAGGTCTATGTGGTCTTTTGGAACCTCTTCCTTCCAAGAATTAAGGTAAGAGAGCCCCTCCATTTCTGTTTCTCTGGGAGGAGGCCCAGCCATCTGTGTACTCTCCTTGTTAATCATTCTGAGTGATCTCTTCACCCCCAGTAGCTAATTAAAATGTGCTAATTAAGTTATTTGAGGAAGACCTGGATAGTGTGCTAGTGCTTCGTTACTGTTTAGCTGGGCAGTGTTTTCCCTGCGGTAGACTTAAGGAGACCTATGGCTTGGCTGTGGGTTTTGTGGTTAGAAGTATAGTAAGCAAAGCCCTAAGGCTCTTTAGGTGTCTTCAGCTTCAGCAGCAAGGACCCCTCCTCCCCTGTGGCCCACACGGAACAGACAGACTTATTAGAGCTTAGGATCTAGGCTCCAAGAAATGGGAAACGTTCTTTCTGTTATTTTCAAGTCATACATTGCACTCATGTACCATGGACGAGGAAAGACAACAGAGCAAGATGCAGGTGTTCCCACGTCCCTGCTCTACTAGTGTGGTAGTTTGAATAGAATAGATGGCCCCCAATATATTGCAGTTGTTTATTTGTTTGTAGTTTGCATCTTTAGCCACCTGGCTGGAGGCAGTGTCACTGGGTGGATCTTAAGGTGTGGTGGTGGGTTTCAGATTTCAATCTAAAGATATGCAAAGTGTGTCTAGCAGGAGTTCCTGAAGTGTGCTGTAGCTTTTTAGGCTTGTGCTTCTCTCTCTCTCTCTGCTTGGGCCTGTGAAAGTAGGCCAGTTTCTTCTGTTTTTATGGAACTTCCCCTGGATCTGTAAGCTTCAATAAATCCCTTCCTCCATAACTGTGCCTGGTCTGGAATTTCATCTCAGTGAACTTGAAGCTGTCTGCTACAACTAGTAATGTCATCTTTCTTTTTAAAAATATTTTCATTTTTATTTATTTATTTGAGAGAGAGAGAGAGAGAGAG
Organism: Dipus sagitta; assembly: GCA_036346955.1. NCBI lineage: Eukaryota > Metazoa > Chordata > Mammalia > Rodentia > Dipodidae > Dipus > Dipus sagitta. The sequence goes on from CM070790.1 coordinate 14,392,527, forward strand.
AGATACAGAAATAGGCAGGTAGAGGGAGAGAGAGAGAGAGAGAGAGAGAGAGAGAGAGAGAGAGAGAGAGAAATAGGCAGGTAGAGGGAGAGAGAGAGAGACAGAGACAGAGAGAGAATAGGCACGCCAGGCCCTCCAGCCACTGCAAACAAACTCCAGATGTCTGTGCCCCCTTGTGCATCTGGCACACGTGGGTCCTGGGGAATTGAGCCTGGATTCTTTGGCTTTGCAGGCAAGTGCCTTAATGGCTAAGCCATCTCTCCAGCCCTCATCTTTCTTACTTTAACCAAATTACACTTATAAATACCATAGCTTCACTCTTTCTGTGTGAAATAGCAGGTGACTTCTTCGCATTAAATTAATTAGGTAAAATTGTTTAGAACTGTATTTTTTTTTTTTTTTTTTTAGATAAGGTCTCGCTCTAGCCCAGGCTGACATGGAATTCACTATGTAGTCTCAGGGTAGCCTTGAACTCAAGGCGATCCTTCTACCTAGGCTTCTCAAGTACTGGTATTAAAGGCATGCACCACCATGCCAGGCTAGAACTGTATTTTAGCAAACATTGGGACTGGATACACTTAGTTCTTGAGTCTTTAGTCTCAGGAGACATGTTTGAGATATTTTCTAGAACATTTCGACCATTGTGGTGGTTGATTGCTTTGCAAACGGTTAGGGTGAGCTTGCTAACTCTTCAGTGACAAGAGTCAAGGATACAACTTCACATATTTCTATTTATGAACTAAGACTTGGAGCCACAATGAATAACTTCTGAGAAAAGAGCTTTGGTGACATATTTTAATTGCAGGTTGTGAAGCAGTCCATATTTTTTAATTTTGGGAAAAAATACAGAGGCTGGCATGGTGGTGCATGCCTTTAATCCAGCAGTTTGGAGGCAGAGGTAGGACTGCCATGAGTTCAAGGCCAGCCTGGGACTACAGAGAGAGTTCTAGGTCAGCCTGGGCTAGGATGAGACACTACTTTGAAAAAAACAAAAACAAACAAACAAACAAAAACAAAAGTAAAATTCAGAAAAATAATTTCACATCCTAGAAATACTTACATAATGTAAAATGAGACTGTAACAGGTGGCTATTTCCGGGTGTTAGCAACATCATCTTATGAACATTGCCCTTCATCCCAGCTACAGAGAACCTAATTGAAACAGTAGGATGGGTGTAGCCTAGGGGAGACCAGGACTTGGTTTTTGGTGGGAACTTCCTAAAACACACTGGGCTGTAGAATCTGGGAAGATATCTACTTGAATAGACTGAAGAGATGTGCTTAGGGAAGGACACACTAAAAAATCAAGGCATGTGAAGTGGTCTAAGGAGCTTCAAGATCAAAGGAAAGAACTGCTTCTATTGCAAGGGCAAGTGAGTGTCCACTAGGTGGCAGTGTATCCGCTGATGAGTTAGGACCAAAGGGGTGACTTCGGTGGAGGAACAGCAGTAGCAAAGGACTCAGGTCATCATTTAAAGAATCAATGACTCAGATGCAAGAGAGGAAGGCCCAGTGATGATGATGGTGGTGGTCAGGGTGGTGAACAAGACAGAGCCCAGTTATGCCAAGGATGCTAGATCAGAGCCTGACGGGTTGAATGTATCAAATTATGCTTATCCATCTAAAAAATGTAGTGAAACTGAGGATATATCTCTGTGTTAGGTATTTGCCTACCTTGTATTGAAAGCCCTTGTTTCAATTCCAAGTACTGAGAAAAAAAATTCAGTGAATATTTTCAGTGTGATACATATTATCCTATGTAAAAAAAGATACAACAGTGGCCAAGATGGGATCAGATTAGTCCAATGACAAATTATTGAAAAGATAAAATATGTATTATTACTTTGCTAATGTTTCTTGAATTGTCTCATACATTCTATATTCCTTTTAATTTAGCTTTGTTTGGCATATAATAACTGTTTATGTCTATGGGAGCACTGTGTGATGTTTGATACAAGTGTACATTATATAATGATCAAATCAATATGCATAACATATTATTCACCTCATGATTTGTAATTTCTTTTTAGGGAGAACATTCAAAACCCTCTCTTTTAGCTATTTTGAAATAAAATTAACTGGAGAAACAACAATGAAGCAAAAGTAGAAACAATCATAAATCATTGTATATAACTTCAAGAGGCTTATTTTTACTTATTTATTTATTTATTTACTTGATAAAGAGCAAGATGGGGGAGAGAAAGAGAGAGAGAGAGAGATAGAGAGAAAATGGGTACATCAGGGCCTCCAGGCGCTGCAAACAAACTCTAGATACATGTGCCACCTTGTGTATCTGGCTTACATGGGTACTGAGGAATTGAATCTTAGACCTTAGGCTTCACAGACAAGCACCTTAAACACTTAGACATCTCTTGAGCCCTCTATTTATCTTTAAACAAATTTATAAAATAAATTTATAAGATATATCAATATGCCTCTGTATTTCAGTGAGCAGGTTTTTTGTTGTTGTTGCTGTTGTTTGTTTTTCAAGGTAGGGTTTTGCTCTAGCCCAGGCTGACCTGGAATTCACTATGTAGTCTCAGGGTAGCTTTGACCTCACAGTGATCCTCCTATCTCTGCCTCCCAAGTGCTGGGATTAAAGGTGTGTGCCACCATGCCCGGCTTAGTGAGCAGTTTTTATGACTAAATAACATTTTAAGCAGCTGTCCAATAATATAAATCTACTCTTATAATTATAGTTGTTTATAACCTACAGTCTAGGTTGCACCAAAATGTGTTAAACTATTCTTTCTTCACAAGCAGGTAGGTTGTTTCTAGGTTTTTATTTTAGATACTTATCACTGCATCTAAAACTTCTTCTTCATGAGATCTCAGCTGCTTCCATAGCAAAAGAGAAAAGCTAGAGGTTGGGTTTGAAGGTGGGAACAGAGGTGGGAAGAAGGCTGCATAGTAGGTATCAGGGAGGCACAAGGAAGGTTCCTTCCCAAGTCATCTCACATGAACACTCAGTGTGTTGGCTGTTGAAGTCAGGTTCACATTGCTGGCAGAAATCATTCAACCAAGAGCAGCTTTTGGGGAAAAGGGGTTTATAGACTCAAGGGGAAGCTCCATGATGGCAGGGAAAACAATGACATGAGCAGAGGGTGGGCATCACCCCCTGGCCAACATAAGGTGGACAATAGCAACAGGAGAGTGTGCCAATCACTGGCAAGGGCAAACTGGCTCTAACACCCATAAGCCCGCTCCCAACAATACACTCCCTCCAGGAGGGGTTAATTCCCAAATCTCCATCAGCTGGGAACCTAGCATTCAGAACACCTAAGTTTATGGGGGATACATGAATCAAATAACCACATTGGTCCATGATAATTCATTAGGCTCTTTTTCTACAATCCAGTTCTTGGTTCATTGTAAGGGAGCCTCATTCAGGCTGTCAATTCTTTCTCTGAGTAGTAGGTGAATGCCATGGGGAAACCTGGTGGTAGTAGAAGTGGTCTCCTACCCAAATGAAATTTTAAAAAAATAAAAGTTTTAGATAGTTATTTATTTATTTGAGAAAGAGAGAGAAGAGAGAGAAAGAGATAGAGAAAAAAAGAGAGGCAAAGAAAGAAAGAATGGGCACACCAGGGCCTCCAGCCACTGCAAATGAACTCCAGATGCATGTACCACCGTGTGCATCTGGCCTATGTGGATTCTGGAGAATCAAACCTGTGTCCTTTGGCTTTACAAGCAAGTGCCTTAACCATTGAGCAATCCCTCCACCCCCAAATGCAATTTCTTAAATGGAGAAACATGTTCACTCGAAAGATAGAAACTGATGAGCTTAGCAGTTCAGCACTTGCCTATGAAGCCTAAGGACCCCGGTTCGAGGCTCGATTCCCCAGGACCCACATTAGCCAGATGCACAGGGGGTGCATGCGTCTGGAGTTCGTTTGCAGTGGCTGGAAGCCCTGGCGTGCCCATTCTCTGTCTCTCTCTCTATCTGCCTCTCTCTCTCTCTCTCTCTGTCACTCTTAAATAAATGAAAATGAACAAAAAAATATTAAAAAAAAGAAAGATAGAAACTGAGCCATGTTATATATACATGTTCTATATGCCCCTTGGGGCAGAGGTGGAAAAATCATGGATTTGAGGCCACCCTGGGCTATATAGTAAATTAATGCCCATCGTGAGGTACATAGTGAAATCCTGCCCTCCAACGTACACCCACACACACAGACAACTTCAAGGACTGTGTTGCTTAGTATGCATAAGGCCCTGAGTTTGATTCTAGGCAAAGATATAAATGGAAATAATGTAGAGAAACCAAAAAAATGATTTTTTGGTTTTTCGAGGGTTTCACTCTAGCCCAGGCTGACCTGGAATTCACTATGTAGTCTCAGGGTGGCCTCCAACTCACAGTTATCCTCCTACCTCTGCCTCCCAAGTGCTCGGATTAAAGGTGTGCACCACCACACCTAGCCAAAAAAATTTTTTTTTTTACAAAATTAACAAAAACAAGCTTTGGAAAAGTTTGATGCAGTAACTGCAAACACCTTTCCACTGAGTTGTAAGCTCATGAAAAATGTCCTTTTCTGGTATGTGACAGCCAGTTATTCCTACTAACTTTCAATTTTTAAAAAATCTTTTTAAAATATATTTTATTTGTTTGTATAAAGAGAGAGACAGGGAGAGAAAGAATGGGCACATCAGGGCTTCTACCCACTGTAAACAAACCCCAGACGCATGTGCCACCTTGTGCATCTGGTTTTACGGGGGTACTGGGGGATCAAATCCCGGTCCTTAGGCTTTGCAGGCAAGCACTGTAACCACTGAGCGATCTCTCCAGCCCTATTCTTGATAATTTTCTCTCCAAGTTTCTTTTAGGAGAGGACAGCCAGTAACAAAAATTAAGCTTCAGGACTTCCAGAATTGCATGCCGTACAGAGTATAAACATGCGCTCCACAGGGTTTTCATTTCAGACTTTGGATGTGTTTTCTGAAGGGAAAACAATAGGACAATTTTGTTGCGGAAAATGTTATCGAGCGAGCGGTGCTTCAAGAATCTCCTTGGAAAGGCAAAATTACCTAGTCTCATTATTTCCCACTCGCATTCTTCTCGCTATTGGCTTTTTCTTCTCACTGGAGCGCAGGTCACCCTGATGCTCCTCCATCAGCATCGTGTTTTACTTTCTTCTTCTGAAACTTTTAGCACTTCCTAGGCAAGAGGGACGTTCTGAGCTTCAGAGTATCATCAAGGGCATCGACAAGTACCTCATTTCCCGCTGGCTCTTCAAACCTTGCCATCAGTTTTTCCCTTGTTTTTGTTCGATTGGCTACTTACTGTTCTTTGTATTCCAAGCTGGTTCCAGAATCCCTTGTTGTTGCACAGAGAGGCGTGATGAAGAAGGTATTTTAATAAATGGGCATCTTTTGAGCATAGCCTTGAAAACTGACTGAAGCAAAAGGGCTGGAAGACCATGAGAGATCGTATCACAAATTCCGTGTGTAGACAGGTGGGTGTTGAGGCTGGCTGGAAAGTCCATTTGGACAGAGCCTTTTTCATGAAAGTGCCCAGATTTAGACTTCGACATTTCCAATGTGTTACACTTCAAGTCACACAGACATACTGTACGGGATGAAGCGGCGACTGCAATGAATACTGAATGTTTCTTAAATAAAACTGCAAATGTCTTATGGACAGTGTAATTAACCACATGTGTTTGTGCTTTTAAACATAGGTGTATGGAGGCTCCATTGAGCAGTAAATTGCATATATTTCTTACTTTTTAATATTTTTATGCATTTATTTGCAAGGGGAGAGAGAGGGAAAGAGAGAGAGAGAGAGAGAGAGAGAGAGAGAGAGAGAGAGAGAGAAAGGAAATGAGCACACCAGGACCTCTTACCACTGCAAATGAATTCCAGAGGCATGCACCACTTTGTACATCTGGCTTTACATAGGTACTGGGGAATCGAACCTAGGCAGTCAAGCTTTCCTAGCAAGCATATTTCACCACTGAGCTATGTCTCCAGTCCCACATTGCATATATTCAAAGTGCACAATTTCATAAGCTTAATGTATATCTATACTTTTGAAGTATTTCCAATCAAGACGATCACTCTTTTCTTTTCCCTTTGTTAGTTATGTACATACTCGGTGTGTAGACAGCAGTGCTGTGAAACATTGTCTTCTGGATATGACACAGCGGTTGTACTCATACATTCACAGCAGTTAAGACTACCTTCACAGGACCTGCATAAGTCTGGGCCCATCAACATTCCATCATGCATGGGAGAGGGACTCATCAGGCCCCATCTCTGCACCAGGAGCTATTTGCAGTCCACGATTGCTTGAGGAGGGGAAATTACTTGTTTCTGTTTTGTGCCCAATGGTATATTGCCAACCCAGTATCTCTTCTCAATCCTAACTAAATCCAGTGGGTTACAGAACATAAAGAAATAAGAGTAGAGGGCGATTAGTTGGAAAGAAGAAGAGTTTCACCAAGAGTGGAAAGGGGATAAAAGGGGATGATGGGGTGAACATGATCAAAGTATGTTAGTTACAGATACGAAACTGTCAATTAATGAAAAAGATGATTACGCTAACAACGACAATTAAGATAGTAGCCCTACAAGGTCTGCGCCTCTTGCCTTGTTCTCATGTGATCACATGTCTGTTTTCTGCCATCAGATCATACCTCAGTTTGGATTTTCTATACTATGTATAAACGGATCCACACAGTATTCATTCTGTGTTTCCTATGTCCTTCCATTCATCAAAATCATTTTAAAAACAAATGCACATGTGCCAATAATATGTCCCATTTTGCTGCTAAGTAATTTGTTGGTGTGTGGACATAAAAATTTGTTTCTCTAGTCACTGGCTAATGGACATTTGAACTGCTTCAAATATTTTTGCTTCTATAAAATTGTCCTCATATGCCAGTATTTGTACGGGACTCCTTCTCTTACACAAGGCAGTGAAATGGATACGTCATATGGTAGGTATAACCTTAAAATTTCAAGGAATTTTAAAACGTTTTCCAAGGTGGCTGTTCTATTTTGCATTCAAGCAACAGTGTCTGAGAGTTCAAGTCCTCTACATGCCTTCTTGTACTTTGTGTGATTATTAGTTTTTCTCATTACAATATATGCCTTGCACAGTTTTATTTTGCTGAAAATTTAAACTTTAAATATTTAAATCATTCATAATATCTATCTTTTTCATGTGTTTATTTGTCATCCATGTCATCCATGAAATGGTTACTCAACTATTTTTCTCATTCTAAAAATATTTATTGGAGCCAGGCATGGTGGCACATGCCTTTAATCCCAGCACTCGGGAGACAGAGGTAGGAGGATCATTGTTAGTTCAAGGAGGATCATCATGAGTTCAAGGCCACCCTGAAACTACAGAGTGAATTCCAGAGTGAACTAGAGTGAGACTCTACCTCAAAAAAAAAAAAAATATTGGGCTGAGGAGGTGGCTCAGCAGTTGAAGATGCTTGCTTGCAAAGCCTGATGGCCCACATTCAATTCCCCAGGTCCCACTTAAAGCCAGATGCACATAGTGGTGCGTGTATACTATAGTTTCCTTTTATCTAACTTATCCTGAGTTCAGGCCTCTTGCTCTCTGGGATGCTTAGATGCATCAGTAAGTTATTTGAGATCTCTGATTGTTTAGGTAGACCCTTACTATAAGCCTCCCGCTTAGAACTGTTTTAATTGTATGCCACAGGTTCTGATAGGCTTTCATTTTCATTCAATTCTAGCCCTACCTATGGTTTCATTTTCCCTTTTCTCTGGATGTCTTCTCCTTATCAGTGCTCCAATTACCTACTTGTGTACATCTGTGATTTTCACTGGAGGGAGTTTGCTCCATTCAAGTTCAGTTCAGATCAGCTCCCATGGGTCTTCACATGGTTCCGTGGTCTGTGGATCTGTGTCTTTAGTGGGTGGAGGGGAGGGACTAAGGAGTTTGTAGATGTGGTTATGCTGAGTTTTCTGTCTTCCTGCTCATCTTCTTGCCAGAGTGGTTTGGTGGCAGAGTTTCCCTCACAGGATCTGCTTCATCATCCCGGTGAGGAAGTAGTGAAGCAGAATAGATGGCTGCCACAGCGTCTCTCTCAGGATCTGCTCTCTCTTGAGCCTAGTGTCACAGGGCTTTTGTAGGATGCATGGCCAGCATCTGATTCCCACGGCTTGTGGGTCTTGCAAGGATTTCCTTGTTGCTGTCTTTGCTTCTAGACAATTTTCTCTTTAGTTTGTGCACTCCTGGGTGGGATGGGGTGGTTCTCTTCTTTTCCTGCTGCTTTGTTCATTGCTATGGGTTAGTCTATTGTTATTCTTATGAATATAATATTCAATCTTTCTGTGTGTTATCTCATTTCTGCTCATGCCTGTGGATTTCTCTTTTTCTGTTTCTCACCTCTTTTGTTTCGAGTTACCGATGTTTTCCTCTATGGGGATTTTGCCTACTCTGCCCTACTCTACTATCCTTTTGCTCCCCTTTCATCCTTCCTTTCTTTTCTTTTTTCTTTTTTTGGTTTTTTCAAGGTAGGGACTCCCTAGCTCCAGGCTGACCTGGAATTCACTATGTAGTCTCTGGGTGGCCTCCAACTCATGGAGATCCTCCTACCTCTGCCTCCTGAGTGCACCACCATGCCCTGCTTTTTTTTTTTTCTTATGCATTTGTTTATTATTTATTTTTGTGTATGGATGCATTGTGTGTCACAGTGCACATGTGGTGGTTGGAGGGCAACCTTGGGGTGTCAGTCCTTACCTTTCAAATTGTTTGAGACAGGGTGTCATTTGTTGTTTGTGACCCTTGAGCTTTGAGATTCTCTTGTCTCCATCTCCTCAGACACCTGTGCCACTGCATGCACTTTTTTATGTGGATATTGGAGGTACAAACTCTGGTTGTCAGGCTTACTCAGCAAGTGCTTTTAACCACTGATCCATCTCCCCAGCCTCCCACCTTTATTTTTTTAAATTTATTTTTATTTATTTATTTAAGTGTGACAGACAGACAAGAGAGAGAGAGAGACACAGAGAGAGAATTGGCACCCAAGGGCCTCCAGCCACTGCAAACGAACTCCAGATGCATGTGACCCCTGTGCATCTGGCTTACATGGGTCCTGGGGAATTGAGCCTTGAATTGGGGTCCTTAGGCTTCACAGGCAAGCACTTAACCATTAAGCCACCTCTCCAGCCACCTTTATATTTTATTTATTTTTATTCTTATCTTTTAGAGAGAGCGCAAGAAAGAGAGAAAGAGAAAGAATTGGCCACCAGGGCCTCAGTCATTGTAATAGAACTCCAGATGCTTGGGCCACCTAGTGGCCATGTGTGACCTTGTGATTGCCTTACCTTTATGCATCTGGCTTACGCCTCCCACCTTTTATTTTGTTTATTTTTATTGATTTATTTGAGAGTGACAGAGAGAGAGAGAGAGAGAGAGAGGCAGGCAGAGAGCGAGAGAGAGAATGGACGCGCCAGGGCCTCCGGCCATTGCAAACGAACTCCAGACGCGTGTGCCCCCTAGTGCATCTGGCTAATGTGGGTCCTGGGGAATCAAGCCTTGAACCGGGGTCCTTAGGCTTCACAGGCAAGCGCTTAACCACTAAGCCATCTCTCCAGCCTGCCTCCCACCTTTTAAACAATGAGGAATGGATAACAGTTTGTCACATGCTTACCTGACATCAATTAAGATGATCATATGAGTTTTCCTGCTTGTTTTTATTTTCTTATCATGATGAAATATGTTTATTGCTTTTAAAATAAAGACTACACATGTCTGGAATAAAATCAACTTGATCATATTTTTCCTCTTTATGCATTGCATTTTTTTTTTTTTTTGGTTTTTTGAGGTAGGGTCTCACTCTAGCCCATGCTGACCTGGAATTCACTATGGAGTCTCAGGGTGGCCTCGAATTTGTTTAAATTTTATTTATAAATTTTGCACTCATATTAATGAAGAATATTCTGCATTTTTCTCCAAGTCTTTAGTAGAATTTACCAGGGATGGTCTTGGGTCTTGATTTTTTTTGTCTGTGACGTGTATAGTATTCATGTTTTTGTAGTTTTTCTGTCTATTTCACTGATTTGTATTCTAATCTTCATTATGTCTATCTCTAACTTGTGTTGGTTTTATCTACTTTTCTCTTGTAGTTTCTTAGGGTAGAATAAAATGTCAATGCTTGGGATTTATTATAGTCACATAACATACGACTGTGTGGATTATGTTTGCGTTGAATTATAGCTTAGAAACTGCCAAAGACATATACTGGGGCAATTTTAAGGCCCTCCAGTTTATTTCTTATCTATCCTGATGGCCAGTGTGTGGCTGACCATTTCACGAGGGCTTCCATCCTGATATTTTCTCTAGTAGGGAGGGCAAATCCTACGTGCTGTGGCCATCTTCTGGAGGGAGGAGTGCAGAAGGGATTACACTCAGGAATATTTGAAGCCTTCCAAGTTTTAGTTTAGCCTAAAGCAATGTTAACAAAAATTCATAAGTATTGTACCCTTAAATAATTTATTATCAGTTCTTTTTTGAAAACAAGCAATGCATGTTTACTTATGCAAACTTGCAAGGGGTGGTAGGAGAGGGTAGACTAGCCCACAGTGAAGCTGTGTATTTAAGAGATAATCAGAGGGAATTTAGCGAGTATGCTCAACAGCCATGCGCTGGGAGTAGGATGCAAATAGGTAGCGTACTGAATTAAAATGCAAGAGCGAAGGGAGAGTGCTGCCTAGGGAATCCTGTGTTTGATATATGGCATCTTCCCGGAGTTCCTTTTAAGAGCCTAGGTGGTCTAATGCAACGTGGTGAATTAGAGCATTACATATTGATTGACCATCTGTATCTGCCCTGGAAGAGATAAAGAACTGTGAAACTTAAATGCATTTTGACCTTTGGTCTACGTTTTTAGAAACAATCTGTAGTTCTTTAAGCTGCTGTGTCGCTGGCCTTTTAAGTAGAGTGTAGGTGCAGGCTCTGCTAGGTGTGAATCACGTCTGGCATTTATTATCTCCATAATGAAGGCAAGGTGTTTTATGTCCCTAATCTTCCACTTCCTACTCTGTCTCATGAAGATCAGCACACCTGAATTGTTGGGGGTCATTAAACTGGATACAGTGCCTGGAGTGCTTCCTGCGTAGCTAGGAACCAGTATGTATGCAACAGGGCTCACGTGGTTATGGACCCCAGAAAGTTCAATATCTACACATGGTCTGGCAGGCTGGAGTTCCAGGAAGAGCTGGTGTCTCACGTGATGAGCAGAGGCTGGATAATTTTACTCTTGCTTGGGGGAGATGATTTATTCTACTAAGGGTCTCACCTGAGTCTGACACATGTTACAGGAGAGAAAAGTTCTTTGTTATTCTACCTATTTAAACAAATTCATCCAAACCTGCCTTCACAGATATAGCCAGCATGGTGCTAATTTAGACACTGTGGTGGTTTGAATGTAAAGTGTCCCCCATGGCCTCATATGTTTGTGATTAAGCCCCATACTCGATCCCCGGCTGGTAGAGTTTTGGGCAATGGTGGAGCCTTGCTGCAGGAGGCATGTCACTGTGGGCGGATCTGGAGATTTATTAGTCTAGCCCCACTGGATGTTAGCTGGCTGGCGCACTCTGGTTGCTTCTACCCAGACAGGTGACAAGCTGTGAGCCAGTTTCCTGCTCAAGTCATGTGTTCCCTGCCATGATGAAATTTCTTCTTGAAATTGTGAGCTAAAATAAACCCTTTCTCTCCCATAAGCTGCTTCTGGTCAGATGTTTTGTTCCAGCAATGTGACTTTAACTACTTCAGACACCATGGTACAACCCAGTCTGGGGAGAATTTAACATTACAGTGTTGCTACACATCAGTTTCTTTAATTCTTCAACCTTTATAGTAGGTATTGTTAGAAAAATTGGGAAAGAAACAAGAGAGGGGAGATGGCTCAACAGCAGAGACAGGCTTTATTCAGAGAAACCTGAGTAGGGCTCTTACTGGGCAGGTCAGAAGCCACTTCCCTTATAGACTAGTGGATACTTATTGGGTGGTAGGGGCATGGAAATTCCTTGGTTATAGGGTGGTCCACCTTGCCTTAAGGCTTGGTCCACTCTGCGAAAGTGCTAATCAGACTGATGGTCTGGGTCATTCCAAGAAGGTGATAATTGACAGGGGTGGTTGGGTCACTGTAGTAGACAGCTTCATGTCACAGAGATGAACTTCCAGACCAGGCACAGTTCTAAAGGAAGGGATTTATTGAAGTTTACAGATCCAGGGGAAGTTCCATAAAGGCAAAAGATGCTGGCCTTCTTTCACAGGTCCAAGGAGAGAGAGAGAGAGACAGAGAGAGAGAGAGAGAGAAGCCACAAGGGGGGAAAAAAAAGCCACAGCACAAACAAGCACCCTTTAGGAACTCCAGGCAGAACTCAGGCTCTTGGTATCTCTTTAGAGTGGAATTGCAAATCCACCACCACACCTTAGGCCTGAACCCCAGGATCTGCCCAGTGACACCTCCTCTAGCCAGGTAGCTGGAAATCTAAGAAGCTTTAGTAAACTCCAGAATCTATTGGTGTGTGTGGGTGGGGGGGTGGGGGGGGAAGGCAGCTATTCAAACTACCACAGTCACTCTTGGGAAATATAAAGTTACAGTGAAATAGCAGTAAGAGTTCAAAGATGGAGTCATTCTGGTTCTAACAGGTATGGTCCCCAAGTTTACAGTGGGGAACATAAGTAAGCTTAGGACAATGAAGGTACCTGCCTCAAATGGAAATCTGAACTCCTATTCATCCTAGGACGTCAACCGTGCCCTTATGAACTCTCAAATAAAATATACTGCAGCTGTAGCAGGCAGCTTCAGGTTCGCTGAGATGAACTTCCAGGTCAGGCACAGTTATGGAGGAAAGGGTATTTACTGAAGCTTATAGATCCAGGGGAAGTTTCACAATGGCAGAAGAAGTTGGCCTGCCTTCACAGGTCCAAGGAGAGAGAGAGAAAGAGAGAGATTGAGAGAGAGAGAGAGAGAGACAGAGACAGAGACATAGAGAGAGAGAGAGAGAGAGAGAGCCAAAACCCACACAGCACACTTCAGGAACTCTAGGTGGAACTTGGCACTTTGCATACCTTTAGATTGGAATTTCAAACCCACCACCACACCTTCAGATCCATCTGCCCGGTGACACCTCCTCCATCCAGGTGACTACAGTTCCAAACTACAAACTAATAAAACACTGGCTATATTGGGGGCCATCTATTCGAACTACCACAGAGGCATAGTGCTTGTTACAAGCAGGTGCTCAGTCTTTAAAGTCAGGTTCAAGCTCCTGTGGTTCGGGGTGGGGGTTTCAGTTCCTTGCAACTGAATGGCTAAATCCAGGTCTTTTTGGTCTTTTATTCTTGCTGCTTACTAAAGTGAATGGTACACAGCAGTTGCTTAGCAAATTGATGTCTGAGTGCAATTGGAAATACTATTTTGAACCTCTTATTCACCATATAAAATAGTATTTTTTTTCTTCAAAGGTGATTTTGTATTTCAGAAACTAAAAAACAACAAAGCCAGATATGGCCTGGATCTAGCCCTCAAAAATTATGACTTTTATACTGGAGGGGGGGGGTGTGGGAATTTCACTTATTCATTAAATAGACATTTTTTTCCCCATCTGTGCTTGGCATTACTTTAGGATCAAGGAGTAAAATGATGAACAATACAGACATGTTTCCAGTTGCTGCTATAACAAGTCACCGAAAACTCAATTCAATTCAATACAACACAACACAACACAACACAAAAGTTTTTATTTCATAGGTCTTAAGCAGAAGTATACATAAGGGCCAAATTAAGATGTTGGCAGGAGGGGGTGGATAAATGGTTTAGCAGTTAAGGCATTTGCCTCTGAGACCTATGGCCCCAGGTTCTATTCCCCAGTACCCATGTAAGCCAGATGCACAAGTGGGAGCATGCATACGGAGTTCATTTGCAGTGGCTGGAGGCCCTGGCATGCACATTCTTTCTATCTGCCTCTCTCTCAAAGTGGCTAAATAGAAATTTAAGGACTAAAAAAGATGTTGGCCGGACTTTTAGGAGTCCTACTGGAATGTGCACTTTGCCTCCACCAACCCATAGAAACCCCCAGCATTCCTTTGCACGTGGTCCCACATCACATAGCATTTTCTCTCTCAGTTTTCATTATTCCATCACCATCTACTTCAAAAAATGACTTGCTTTCATTATAAAAAGTCTCCCAACTAAAAAATATCTAGGCCCAGATGGATTCACTGGTAAATTTTACCAGACCTTCATAGAAGAACTAACACCACTGCTTCTCAAACTTTTCCACAAAATAGACAAGGAAGGAATTCTACTGAACTCCTTCTATGAAGCCAGCATTACCCTGATACCAAAGCCAGACAAGGACAAAACAAGAAAAGAAAATGACAGACCAATCTCCCTTATAAACATAGATATAAAAATTCTGAACAAAATATTGGCAAACAGAATACAAGAATATATCAGAGGGGCTGGAGAGATGGCTTAGCGGTTAAGCACTTGTCTGTGAAGCTTAAGGACCCTGGTTCTAGGCTTGATTCCCCAGGACCCACGTTAGCCAGATGCACAAGGGGTGCATGCATTTGGAGTTCGTTTGCAGTGGCTGGAGGCCCTGGCACGCTCAATTCTCTCTCTTTATCTGCCTCTTTCTCTCTCTGTCTGTCTCTCTCAAATAAATAAATAAAAATAGGAAGCTGGGCATGGTGGCGCATGCCTTTTAATCCCAGCACTCGGGAGGCAGAGGTAGAAGGATCGCCATGAGTTCGAAGCCACCCTGAGACTACACAGTCAATTCCTAGTCAGACTGGGCCAGAGTGAGACCCTACCTTGAAAAACTAAAAATAAATAAGTAAATAAATAAAAATGTAAATAAATAAATAAAAATAGGGCTCGAGATATGGCTTAGCAGTTAAGCACTTGCCTGTGAAGCCTAAGAACCCTGGTTTGAGGCTCAATTCCCCAGGACCCACATTAGCCAGATGCACAAGGGGGCACACACATCTGGAATTCGTTTGCAGTGGCTGGAGGCCCTGGCTTGCCCATTCTCTCTCTCTCCTCTTTCTCTCTGTGTCTGTTGCTCTCAAATAAATAAATAAAAATAAATGAAAAAAAAATTTAAAAAAGGAATATATCAGAAAGATTATTTACTCTGACCAAGTTGGCTTTATCCCAGGGATGCAGGGATGGTTCAACATACACAAATTGATAAATGTAATACTTCATATAAATGGTCTGAAGGACAAAAATCACACGATCATCTCAATAGATGCAGAAAAGGTATTTGACAAAATCCAACATCCCTTCATGGTAAAAGTATTACAGAAACTGGGACTAGAAGGAACATATATCTCAATATAATAAAAGCTATTTATGACAAACGTACAGCCAACATAATACTAAATGGGGAAAAACTTGAAGTTTTTCCACTAAATTCAGTAATAAGACCAGGGTGTCACTGTCCCCACTTTTATTTAATATAGTACTGGAAGTCTTAGCTCTAGCAATAAGGCAAGAGACACTAATAAAAGGAATACAAATTGGACAGGAAGACATCAAATTATCATTATTTGCCAATGATATGATTATATACATAAAGGACCCTAAGGATTCTACTAGCAAACTGTTAGCACTGATAAATACTTTTACCAAAGCTTGTCTGCTTTCTTCCTTCCTTCCTTCCTTCCTTCCTTCCTTCCTTCCTTCCTTCCTTCCTTCCTTTCTTTCTTCCTTTCTTTTTTTGCCTTATAAGAGTAAAAAATAACATCAAGACAATGGATGTGTGGTACAACAGTATGGATTAAGTTATATAAAAGAAAAACAATCATACTAGAAGGACAAAGTGAGAAACAGGAGTTCTTCTAGGGATAGTTTTGTCAGAGAAGCTCTGTGTCATAGGGTGGCATTGAGCAGAGGCACGGCAGGAGAAAGGGAGGAGCCTGAGTGGCATCTATGCAGTAAGGCAAGAAACTTAGCAGAGGACTATAGAAAACGGCAAGAGCAATGTGTAGAATATCCCACAGAAGAGGCCAGGATGGGGTTTATAGAAGAGGCAGCTGTACTTGACAAGCACCAGAAGCATGAACTGGTCCTAGTGCGTGGTTAGACTGGTAGAGCAAATTACGAAAACCACGTATGTTGAGCCTCTGTGGTTCAGCCCCGAGAGTTCAGAAAGCACAGTCCAGGTTGCAGAAGCAAAGGCATGTTAATAAGGAGTATATAGTTTTGGACAGGGCCTGAAGAGTGTGTTTTCTTCCCCACGGGGTGTCTGTCAGGCCTTGTGTGCCCCACTCTGTATGATGAAGGGACCCCATGTTCAGCAGATCTCCCTCTGAGAAACGGGATTCTGTGTGTTCCCTGCATCATTTCCAGTCCCTCCCTCCTTCCTTCCTTCCTGCTTTCCTTCCAGTTCTTCCAGGAAGGACTCTGCCAGTCAATTCTTAGGTATATTCTTATTCTCTTATTCATAATTGCTTTCTCTTCAGCTTGTCCTGCCTGGTTCTGGTTCTGCTTCTGCCTTCAGTGGTTCTACCCAAATGTTAGTGTGCAGAGCACACTGCAATGACCCGAACTGGCATGTCTGCTGAACTGCATGGGCCCGACACGCCACCACTGGGCATGGCCTTTGGCTTGGAGTGCACAGATCTACAGATGGATGCAGAGAATGCATAACAACAGTTCTCTCCTATTTTCTCTGGTACCTTATTGTGTATCCCCACGTTAGAGAGTTCACTCTCCACTCATCAAAGCAAGGTGCAAGTCTAGGGCGGGCACCACGAGCTGTAATTTTCTTCTTTGAATCCAGCTTAAATCTCAAAATGCTTTTCCGCCTAGGACTTCATTATTAACTGAAAATGCTCACCTACTCTTTTCTTTATTCTTGGAACAGTTTTCAGAGAGGCAGTATAGCATGTGAATTGGGCTCTGGAGTCAGTATTTAGCTTTAACTCTCAGCTCAGTGCTTGAAAGCTGTGTGATCTGCGAGAGAAGTATAGTAGTTGCCTCCTCATAGCTGGGATAGAGCATCCAACAGAAGGACGTAGCTCAGGGAAGAAGAGTTTCCTCACAGACAGAAGGTGTGGGGCCAGGGAGGGAGGGGTACGTCAGGAGCTGACAGCTAGGAGTCACGTGTTCACATCATCAGGAAGGAAGCAGAGTGAGCTGAGTGTGGCAAGTGAGGCTAGGCTGTCACAACTCAACACCTGCCCACAGTGACACAATTCTTTCAGTAAGGCTCCAACTCCCAAAGGCTCCACAACCTTCCCAAACGGCATAACCCATTGGGGAATAAGTATTCAAATGCATGAGCCCACAAGGGGTGTTTTTCATTTAAACCACCAAAGAAGTTACTTATCACTTTGCAAGTTCCCTTGTTTAGAAAGGATATAGTTAGGGTCTAGAGAAATGGCTTAGTGGTTAAGGTGCTTGCCTATGAAGTCTAAAGGAACCAGGTTCAATTCCCCAATATCCACATAAGCCAGATGTATAATGTGGCACATGCATCTGGAGTTCGTTTGCAGTGTCTAGAGGCCCTGGTGTGCCCATTCTCTTCCCCCACCCCGCCTCTGTCTCCCTCTCTCAAATAAATAATAAATAAATAAATAAATGTATATAATAAAAAAGGATATAGTCAGAACATCTTTTCTGAGGAGGTAGACAAAAATATGACATAGATATAAATAATTTAGCACCATGCTGACCATATAACACACTTCATTATTACTATTGTGCTGGTAGTAGTTTTCCTGATTGTTTGCTGTGGCTAGCAGGAGAGGAGAGGGTTAATTCTGGGTGAATAGTTATTTCCCTACTCTGTGCCAGGCTACTTTGCTCACCCAGCTCCTCTACTATTTAGCAGACAGACCTTTCCCACAGCTGATGCCCTTTCCCCCATATCCTAGTGAACTCTGACCAGTGACTCCATGAATCTGTTGGTGTGGCATGAGGAAGTCCCCTTCTCAGGTACAAGATCCGGGGATCCATGAAAACACCCAGTTCCTCTTGCACTTTATTTCAAAAATATTATTAATATTATTATTTCTTAAAATATTTTATTTTTATTTATTTATGTGACAGAGGAAGAGAGAGAGAGAATGGGCATGCCAGGGCCTCCAGCCACTGCAAATGAACTCCAGATGTGGGTGCCCCCTTGTGCATCTGGCTAACCTGGGTCCTGGGGAAGTGAACCTGGGTCCTTTGGCTTTGCAGGCAGATGCCTTAACCGCTAAGCTAACCCTACAGCCCAATATTATTTTTTTAAAATATTTTATTTATTTGAAAGAGAGTGAGAGAGAGAGAGAGAGAATAAGCATGCCAGGGCCTCTAGCCACTGCCAACAAACTCTCTAGGACATTCACCCTGTCTTCCTTCCCCGTGTGTGCTCAGTCATTAGGTGTAGCAGACAGCTTCAGGTTCGCTGAGATGAACTTCCAGACCAGGCACAGTTATGGAGGAAGGGATATTTATTGAAGCTTACAGATCCAGGGGAAGTTCCATAAATGACAGAAGAAGCTGGCCTGCCTTCAACAGGGCCAAGCAGAGAGAGAGAGAGAGAGAAGCACAAGCCAAAAAGCCAAAAAGCCACACAGCACAGCACACTTCAGGAACTCCAGCTAGGTACACTTTGCATATCTTTAGACTGAAATCTGAAACCCACCACCATACCTTAAGATCTACCTGAAAGGCCAAATATAACCATTTTAAGTAAAAAGGCCCAGGCCTGACTTAGATAGAGAACTAGCCGGCTAATGTGCTGACCTCTGCTTCTGTAAACTTTGCTTGCTTGCTCAATTGCTGCCTTTCTCCCTAAAGTTTCTGGGGAATCTCCATTTCAAGGACATTGCAGAAACACTCCACTGCCGGCCTCCAACCACTTGCTTAGATAAGAAATTAAGGAATCTCCACTTCAAGGAGTCGTAAAGTACCACTGTTTACTTAGCCCATCACAATGGAGATTACCTCAACTGCCTGGAGTGCCCCTAGCTCCTGCCCCCAACTTTGCCCGCTGAAATCCCAAGCCAATCAGAACTGTTTAAATCAACCAATCATGTATCTATCCACTACTTCTTTGTTCAAATTCCTATATGAACCCCTTCCCCCAAAAGGAAGGGGCTCTTTCCCTTACTACTGCTGTGCCGGACTGTAGGGATAGAGCCCAGGCCTAGGCTTGCAATAAAGAAACCTGAGTGTCTCGGCTTCTGTGGAGGTTCTCTGGGTGACTCCTGGGTGACCGGGGGTCTTGGTTCCTGGTCAGGGGACTTGGCACAACACACCCAGTGACACTGCCTCCAGCCAGGTGGCTAAAGATGCAAACTACAAACAAATAAACAACTGAATATATTGGGGGCCATCTATTCTATTCAAACCACCACATTAGATTGGCCCAGACTCAGCCCCCATTGCTCACTTCTGAACATTTATCACACTCCATTCCTGGAGATTGGGATTCAAGGATACCCTAAGCACTGCACATCTCATCTCAGGACAACCTCCTCAGCTGGAGCTCAGGACATCTTCCTGCCCACATTCCCCTCCACAAGGCTTCATCGCTCTTGGTGGCCTTCCTGGCTCTAATTGGTATCCACTTAGGACTCAGGTGACTGCACAGGCGCCAGTTTAATTCTTAGCACCATAGAAGTTGGCCATGCATATGCTCAGAACAAAGGGAAAGCTTTGGCCCCACCAGAAAAAGGGCACACAGCTTAGTTTTAATTAGTTTGCCCATAATTTTGCAAGTAAATTACCTGGAAAAAGATATTTTAATTCAGCTGATATACAAATTTAATGCAATTTTGAAAAACAAATGCTCTCTAACTTGCTTATGGCAAAGGGTGGGGGGCATTCCTTCTTATCCACTCCTGGTCTTAAGGTCCTGCCTGCTCTGCTCATCTGGCCTCAAAGCTTAGATCTAGTTGTGTCCACCCTGCTGGGATGGGCTGGCCACATGCCAGGAACTGGATTTCACTTCGTCTCCCTTTTTTTCCCCATGCCAGCATGTGTTCCCAGTACAAACTGCCCTTTGCTTGAGTCTCCAGTTTTGTTGTGCATTTGTTTTTACTACTTTGCCCAGACTGCAGTTAACATCTAGAAAGGCAAAGATCCCTATGAGCAAAGCTTCAAACCATCACCTGGAAATATACCCAGCTGTTTCCGTGGTGGGGTTTAAGATCATTTAGCTAATTACAGTCCTTGGAAAGGAAAAGGTTCCTAATGGAAGCAGCAAGATCTTTTCTGCCACAGAGTGGGAGCCAGTCACCAGCAGATAAGTTCAAGAGTTATGTCACACCCGTCCCCATTTGTGCCTTAGCGGGGGGGGGGAGGGTGTCGTAAAGTGCCCCCTCCGCAGGCCCAGTCATGTGCTGTGTATTTTGACAAAGTTGTTCTTTCAGGGCCCTGAATGTAAAAGCGCCATAAAACCAGAAGGAAACAGAGTGTAAATTTAATCTGAATGAGTCCCAGCCCAGTGTCACCGCTGTAACCTGGCTGAAATGGACCGACTGACTCCTCTGCCACCTCCAGCTGCTTCTATGACTGGACCTCCACGGTCGGTTCTGATGGCAGGTGGCAGGGCAATCATTTGGGTTGGTTTTTGAGGGCCTGAGGATAGCAGGGGGGTGGGAGGGAGAGGCCCTGTTCTCCTGATGTAAACACACAGGCTAGGAGGGGCTGTGTGTGTGTGTGTGTGTGTGTGTGTGTGTGTGTGTTTGAGGATGTATGTGCATGCACAGGTCTGTTTGTGGTGATGGGGTCATGGCCAGTTGCTTGTTGCTTGTCCAGGAGGGGATTCAGTGCCTGTGTTCTATAAAGTGACTGCCCGCTCCTTTTCCGAGGTGCTTCTGAGAGCAGGTTTGCACTCATTAATCACCGTGATAGCGATGCACAGGCAGTCAGGTTCTCCCAAGGACGACTAGACTGTGAGAGCTCTTGGCTCTGTGAATCTGCAGTGGTTGCTGGAGCAAATGGCACGGAGCTGGCGCTCCGAGTATGGGTCAGAGCTCATTTCTGGTGCTGACGGACAAGGACAAGGCACGGTGTTGTCCGATGTTGTCTAGTCAGAGAGGCCACTCTGCCACAGGCCTGCTAGACTGTCAGCCTAGGATCCTAGAGTCCATGACATCTTCATTTCCCTGACGCAAAGGCTTTGTTGAGTATGTCATGTCCCCAAGATCCCTGGCAAAGCGTGGCTGCTCACTAGCTAGCTCCTCACTCAAGAGACCTAGAGGATAAGGCTTCTTTCCCAGGCTGTGGCTTACGAACTGGTCCAAGAATGCACACTCACACTGCACTTTGGGTTCGAAAGCAGGACTGAAAACTCTGCAGCTCTGGTGGGCTTTGGCGTCTTAAAATTCAACTTCAAATCTGCCTGTTAGGAGGGTCACCCCTAACAACTTCTGGCGAGTTGGTCTTTCCTGGAGTTCTCCCTTCCTCACCTTTAGGTCATGCTGTTACCCAGCAACCTTTTCAGATACCAGGCACGCCAGCTGCAGCCTCTGCTGAAGAGTCCTCAAGACTTCCCGTGTGTCCTTCACAAAGCCAAGCCTCCTATTGGGACTTCTATCATTCCTCCTTCTCTCTGCTCATTTTGAAGGTTCTCTGCTCTCTTTTTCCCTCTAATAAATTCTATGCTCCATCAAGTGTGATTGTAGGTCCTGCCCCCTGAAGATATACCGCACTAGCCATCCCAGGTACTACCAAGCACCCACTTTCTGAACTAAGCCTGTATTGACTTGGGCCAAGGAGCCTGGTAGGAGGATGCTGGGGACCTTGATGGCTTTTCAAAGTATGTTACTTCACTGCTTTTGACGTTTTATAACTATCAAACAGTCCTTGTCAGATCACAGCCTAAGAAGGCAAATCATTTCTAAAGCAGAGCAATTGAAACTGGTCTGTTGACTCTATTATTTGAGAGAAGAGAATAAATAAAGACATCTTCTTAGCCTCTTAACATACCTACCCCACCTATGTCTGTAGGAAGGGTCTCTAAGAAGAAACAGGACCAAGGAAACAACTTTGCATCTAAGTTGAAAAGAAAACACTGGAAATTTCGTTCCTCAGTTGCAGTTAGCCTGGACTTTTCTTTAATTAGCAGACATGGCTGATGCCAGGTTGTTATCTCCACAATATGCTTGAGAAAACAAGTGTTCTTGTTTTCTCCACTGTGTGATGAGGCCCAGCAGTGCTCAAATCAAGAGTAAGTGTGAAATCCAAATCCCAAGACAGAATGCATGGTTTAGTTAAAAATCTAGTGAACAAGGAAGGAGCAAAGAAATAAATGTAAATGTTCCCAAAAGCGTTGCTTGCTTATAGATTGGAGGAGGAACCAGATGGGAATAAAGGACTTCGAGTAATTTCTAGTCCTAGATGATCAGGCATGGAGAATCTAGTTTGAAGGAGGTTTCCAGAAGGTGATTCTAGACAAATGTGATGGTGTTTGCATGTGTGTTGAGACGGAGTCTTACTCAGTGTTTCAGTCTAACCTGAAGTTATTCGATAACCCGGTATGGCTTTGCACTCATGGTGATCTTCCTGCCTTAAGCAAGAATACTGGGATTACAGGTGTGATCCACCGTTCCCACCTGACAAGCCTGATTTTTTGAAGTATTTTCTCTCGGGAATAAAGTGGCAGAGAATGTGAAAATTTCCAGTGAACTGGCTCATTTTGTTCTAGCACTTAGAGGATGGAAATTACACACTTCCTTCTTAATTTGGATGGTTGGTATAAAAATTAAAGTTGAGACAGTGATGCCACAGCCAATTAATAGATGTGAGAGTTTAAAGAGCCATGACCTAGGAGGAACATGGAGATGTTCACACATCAATGGACACCCCTTTCTCTCTAATCATGAGCAGATACACTAAGTAAAGTGTAGTCAGTTTTATAGGGAAATCATAGTGCTATGTGGATACTGGGGAATGGCACAAGTTTTGGTATACTGACAAATTCTTCAGATTGGATTTCTTAGTAATGAAACTCCTAGTGGAAAATTGAGGATGTGGGACAAGCAAATGACTTCTCACTGACACATGCACCCAGGGTAGGCGAGGGCAAGGAGCTAGGCCTGAGTCCAAGAGACCTGGCTGAATCCCTGTCCATCACTTTTGTCTGGGAAATGTGAGGTCGCGAACATGCCTGAACCCAAGTTTTCAGCTCAGTTAAGTCATTGTAGAAGTTTGGTTTGGGAAACAAATGACAGGATTGATTTGAAGATGTTGAGTAATTTGTAAAGAACATTAGAAATGTGGCATGTTGTTATAATAGTTGACATTGTTGTTCTTACCCAAGTCCCTCCATTGAGCATGTGGCAGGAGCCTAAATGAGCACAGTCCAAAGAGACTCGATCTCTCTCTCTCTTTCTCTAAAAGGAACATGTATGATCCTGTCACAGAGTTTCAGTAGCTAGGCTGTTATACCATTTTGTATGTTACAAAGGAAAACTCAAGAACACAGTTATCTAGCCCCCCCCAAATCAATTGATCGTTGGGAATAATTACAAAAGACATTGGAAACTCAGTAGTAAACTCCCTGTTTAATGGGTGTGTCACTGGTTTCCACATCTAAAAGAAAAACTGACTTCCAGAAAGCCAGGGTGGAGGTAGGTACTTAGAGCAAGGGAGAGAGAGAGATGTTAGATAGATAGATAGATAGATAGATAGATAGATAGATAGATAGACAGATAGATAGATAGATAGATAGACAGACAGACAGACAGACAGACAGATAGATAGACAGACAGATAGATAGATAGACAGATAGACAGACAGATGACAGGTAGAGAGATGATAAATAAATACATACACAGATGATAGCTAGCTAGCTAGCTATATAGGTAGATAGACAGACCTAAAGGAAGGTGATACCTGGTGTGCATGGAACCTCACACTGAACAGGGAATAACTTCAGTCTGGAGTATGGCAATCCTTACACGCACTTAAAGTACACAGAAACATGAGTGAGAAAATGGATTGTTACATGTCTATGTACAGCTCCATTTATTTGACATGTGAATATATAGTTTATGAAAACTTTAGGACAAATCCTTAAAACACACACACACACACACAGAATAATGAACTTTCTGGTTCAAGACCTCAGAGATGAGATCTTTATCCAGTAACTGGTCTCCCTGACAGATTTCTTTCAATTCACTTTCCCTTTTATACTGTGACCCCTTGTTTGCTTCTTATGTATAATTTTGATCATGCCAACCCCAAACTTAAAATTTGTTGGGGTGTGGGTATACCAAAAATTATGCAGACAGTTTATTTCAGCTAGTTAGAAGAGATGTTGATAAAGAAAGTAGGGGATATATTTTATCCCCTCTACATTGTAGACATAAGACTACAATAGCATTTTGTTCTAACCTTGAACTTCGCCCATACAGTGTTTTAAAATCTAACTGCCCACAGTGGTCCTTGTAACTGAAGAACAATAGAAAGAAATATTGAGTTTCTTCTAGAAGCCATTATTTTCCTGTGTTTTCTTTTCTTTTAAAAATTTCCCCCCTCTTGCCATCTTAATGGATGTTAAAGCCAATGCTATGCTCTTCTGGGTGTCTGGTGACTTACTGTTGAGGAAATGTCAGAATATTAGAAAAACCCAGCAGTTTCTGCCATCCACTTCTCTGTTAACTTCCACTTGGGAGCAAGGTTCAGCTTCCTAAGACCTTTATAAACTGTCTTGCCCTTGGAGAGATTGTGTGTGTGTGTGTGTGTGTGTGTGTGTGTGTGTGTGTGTGTGTGTGTTGGGGACAGATGGTAGAATATAGTTCTAGAAACGAGTGAGGGGGATGCTGTGTGTGCAGTTGTCTAAATGTGGGGCTTGAGGGAGAAGTCTGAGTTGGGGATAAGTATTCGCGATTCCTCAGCACAGAGGAGGGATTTTTAGCTCAAGGAATACCTGAAATTACATAGAGTTGGAGTGCCCAAAAGAAGACCCATAATGGAGATGGAGTTTGCAGGGTTTTCTAGTGCTGAAAGCCTGGCAGACAAGGAGGTGGGAAGGACACCAATGGGGTTAAGCTGGAGAAACCAAAGCATCAGGAGGCAAACAAGGGGGCTGTCAAGAGAGCAGCTCAGGAGTGGCCGCGAAAGGGGAGGGCACTTGGCCATTACAACACAAAGCAGCTGTAGCTAGAACATGCATGAGTGGACATGGCTATTTCCCGTTAACTCACGAAATGTGTCATGAGCATCGTTAACCAGTTTCTGCTATAGAACTACTGAAAATCTGAGGGAGGTGAGAACTGGAGGTGACTCATTTGACTCAGCTGCAATGAGATCATAGTTGTCCTTATTAATATTCTCAACTAACTGGGGGGCACACAGAAGCCCTGTGGTTGTCTGAGAATAAGAGGCCAGAAAGCAGAAGCGGTTTCCAATCTGCTTCTTGTGAAATTTAATTGTGAAAGGAGGATAATTTGGGTTTTACCGTTGATGAGACTTGAGATAGAGAAATTTTACATACTTGTTGCTTGTAGAGCTAGAGTTTAGCAGAATGATCCAGGTCTTGAGAATAGAAAGTCCCATGAGAGGTCTGAGGGGATAGCTCAATAGGTAAAGTGCTTCCCACATAAGCACGAGGACGTGAAATCAGATCCCCAGAACCCAAGTAAATGCTGGGTGTGCTTGTGGTGGCAATGCTGGTGAGGATGAGACAGGGAATTCTGTGGGGATCACTGGATAGCTTGTTTAGCAGAAGCATGAGAGGTCAAGGTTCAGCGAAAGACCCTGACTCAAAAATTAAGGTGGACAGTGTTTGAGTAAGATATCCAGTGTCTACTTCTGGTGTTCATATGTATGTTCCCACATATACATATGCACCCCCATGCTAATGCACCCAAATATATGTGGGCATGCATATATACATGCATACCACACACATATATACATATGCAAGAAGGAACCCCAAAACAATGAAAACCAAATCTCTGGAGAAAATGAAATTTGAATGGGGAGAGAATAACATGGAGAATTTTGTTTTTTAATGCTTCTTGCTTTGTAATGGGATAAATAAAGGAAGTGAATACAGCATAGTAAGTTTGTTAGTTTGTTAGTTTGATGATAAGATGGCAAATCTGCTCTGACAACTTACATTTTTACTTAGAAAGGACCATGACAAATTTATTGAGTAGGGAGGAAAGGGGAGAAGGAGAAAGAGGAAACATGGATTTGAATAATTATTCTGTAACACCATACTTTTCTTTTAAAAATATTATTGTTATTAGAGAGAGTGAATAAATGTGTGCATGTATGTGTGTGTGTGTGTGAGAGAGAGAGAGAGAGAGAGAGAGAGAGAGAATGGGTACACAGGAGCTCTAGCCACTGCAAATAAACTCCAGACACATGTGACATTTTGTTCATCTGGCTTTTCATGGGTACTAGACCCAGGCTGACAGGCTTTGCAAGCAAGAACCTTAACCACTGATCCATCTCTCCAAACAATATTTTTCTTTTTTAAAAAATTATTTTTTGAGAGAGAGCGAGAGCGAGAGCGAGAGAGAGAGAGAGAGAGCGAGAGAGAGAGCATGTCACGGCCTCTGGCCACTGCAAACAAACTCTAGACACATATGCCCCCTTGTACATGTGGCTAACATGCGTACTAGGGAATCGAACCTGGGTCATTAGGCTTCACAGGCAAGCATCTTAACCACTAAGCCATTTTTCCAGCTGCCATAATTTTCTTAATTACGCTTCCATTCTTGGGTCTGATAGGAATTTTCTTGCTTTATGCAATTTTTTAAAAGTGATAGTATATATGTCATTGAAAGAAAATTATTATATTTATGGTTATATCCTTTTGATATATTAGTAGTTAGAAAAAAAATGTCTTATACTTTCTGTTTTTTTACTTTCTGTTTTTTTTTAATTCTTTAGTTATTATTTCTGATATTATGGACTACTATTTTCACTTAGTAAAACCAGATTAAGCCGGGCGTGGTGGTATATGCCTTTAATCCCAGCACTCGGGAGGCAGAGGTAGGAGGATCACCATGGGTTTGAGGCCACCCTGAGACTGCATAGTGAATTATAGGTCAGCCTGGACTAGAACGAGACTCTACTTCCAAAAACCAAAAACAAAATAAAAAAGATTATTAGCAAGTTCTGGTAAAATTAGATGTCATGCCTATGCAATCAGATAAATATAAGTTCAAAATCCTATAGATTCTATTCCTACAGGAGAAAGAGTTAAAGAAAACAGAAATAGGCCTGATATGGGATGCTTTCTTCAAAAGAAGCAGTCAAGCTGGCTGGTCCCTCCCAGCTCCATCAAGCTGCTCATGCCAGCCTGGGTTCGGCTGTAGGTATCAGGGAAGTGCAAAGGTCTTAGGAAGCTGAACCATGCTCCCAAGTGGAAGGTAACAGAGAAGTGGGAACAAAGATGGCAGAAACTGATGGGTTTTTCTAATATTCTGACATTTCCTCTACAGTAAGTCATCAGACCCCCAGGAAGAACAACACAGACTATGTTGCACCTTGCCAGCAGAGAGTGAGGCACTGTCTCACACTAAAATTTGGCCCTATAGACTCTCCTCAGGATTAACGACCATGTGGAGGACTCAAGAGGCAGAAGAATGAAGTAAAGAAATATGAATATTCAGGATGTAGATAAGAAAGTTACCAAAGTGGACAAAAGGGTCAATAAGTTAGATGAGAGATTCAAGTTCATACTGGTAAAATTCAGCAGAGAAATTGAGACTCCTTAAAAGAATCAAACAGAAACTCTGGCCATGAAAAATCAATGAAATAAGACATACAATGGAAAAAAACCTTCATTGTACCAAAGCAAGCAGAACAATGAATTTTAGGGATGGACAACCTAGTAAGTATAAAAATGCAACCCAACAAATTCAAGAAGAAAAACTAACAAGGTCACAGTTCCCAATAACCCTGGGATATGATCAGGAGGTCAAGCCTAATACTCCCTAGGGTAGAAGAGGGATACTGTCTATAGGCATGGGACATTTATTTGATATTATAGAAGAAATTTTCCTAAGCCTAGAGAGATAAATGGACATACAAAGATAAGAGTAATTTGAAACCTAAAATAGATATGGCAAAGTGGAACATTTCCATGAAATGTAGTAAAAATATCAAAAATACAAATCAAAAATGCCCATGAAAGATGTCAAGGGGAAAATGTCAACTTATACACAAATGTAGAAATATCAGCGTAATATCAGCTCTCTTATCAGCATCCCTAAAGTCCGGGAAATCATGGAATGATATATTTCAAGCTCCCAAAGTAAATAACTGTCAACTAAGATTGCTATACCTAGCAGATTTATTTATTTAAATTGATGAAAAAATAAGAACATTTCAAGATAAGCACAAATCATGGCAATTCATGACAACCAACCCTCCTCTCCAGAAAATATTTAAAGGGATACATACACAGAAGGAGAATAAGGAGAGTCTTATCCACAAGAGCCAGGAGAAAATAGACTTCATAGGAGGAATCCATGAACAAAAGAGATTTGAGAAAGAACCTATCATGCCCAAAACAAACAAACCTGCAAGACCCTAATACAAACAGGAGAAAAAGAAAAGAGCTGTCAATAATCTAACCAACCAGATATCAACTGAAAAAAAAAGACAACATAGCAATTAGTAAAACTCTCTCAATGATATTCATAAAGGTAAAGTACTTTATCAATTGAAGGATTATAGATTACAATATAACATAAGATTGTAATATATTATACAGAATAATTATATAAGATTATAAAATAATTATAATACAATATATATAATATGATAATATAAGTTATTATAGATTAAAGATAATTAACTGGCTAGGGAGATGGCTCAGTAGGCTAAGTGCTTGCTATACAAGCATGATTACCTTAGTTTGAATCTCCAGCACCTACATAAATTCTAGACAAGAATGGTGGCCCATCTATAATCCCACTGCTTGAGACGTTAAGACAGCCATCACTGGGACAAACTGGTTTGCTAGACAAGCTGATCAGCAAGCCCTGGATCCAGGTAAGATGCCTTGTCTCAATAAATCAGATGGAGAGCAATTGACAAAGACACCTGGCTTCCACCACTGGGTCTCCATGTGTACATGCACACACATGTATATGTGCACCTTTACATACACACATGCATGCAAACATTCATAAACATACCAAAAAAGAGATATGTTGTCTTCAAGATACACACCTAATTGGCAAAGACATCAAGAAAACTCAGAGTTGGGGCTGGAGAGATAGCTTAGAGGTTAAGGCACTTGTCTTCAAAGCCTAAGGATCCAGGTTCAATTCCGCAGTACCCAAGTAAGCCAGATGTACAAGCTGGTGCATGTGTCTGGGGTTTGTTTGTAGTGGCTAGAGGCCCTGGTGTTCCCATTTTCTCTCTCTCCCTCTCTTTCTCTGTCTCTCCAAGAAATAAAAATATATATTAAAAAAGAAAACTCAGGGTCAAAGAATGGAGATCAATCTATCAAGCAAATGGACCCCCAAAACAAGCTGACTTTCTTATTCTGATATTTGATACAATAGATGTCAAATTAAAAGTAGTCAGAAGAGATAAAGAAGGCTGCTATATACTCATACAGAGAACAATTCATCAAAAATATGTAACAATGGGCTGAGAGATGGCTTAGCAGTTAAGGCACTTACCTGAGAAGCCTAAGGACTCATGTTTGACTCTCTACATCCCACATAAGCCAGACGCACTAAGGTAAGGCAAGTGCAAGGTTGTACATGCCCACTAGGTGGCCTGAGTGTCTGGAGTTCTATTGCAGTGGCTGAGGCCCTGGTCTCTCTCTCTCTCTCTCTCTCTTGCTCATGCTCTCTAAAATAAAAAAGGTAACAATTATAGATTTTATTCATTGAATATTGGGGCTCCCAATTTCATAGAAACACTAAAATTCATGAAAGGTGTAACATATGCCTTTATATATTAATATAAATATCCATTTATAATGGATTCAATATGTCATTCTCATCTTCAGATAGTTATTCTACACTAAAAATCAGCCTAGAAACTTCCACAATTAATTATATCATAGATTATTGGAGTTCCTGATAGCTAACAAATATTTCATCCCATAAATGGGGAATATGTAGTCTTCTCAGTAGTTCATGAACACTT
The DNA here is from genome assembly GCA_036346955.1 of Dipus sagitta. Lineage (NCBI taxonomy): Eukaryota > Metazoa > Chordata > Mammalia > Rodentia > Dipodidae > Dipus > Dipus sagitta. The sequence goes on from CM070790.1 coordinate 14,422,607, forward strand.
TTCTAAAACTGATCACATTACAGGCCACAAAGTCAGACTTAAAAATACAAAAAAAAAAAAAAGAAAGAAATATTCATTTTACCTTATCAGCCCATAGTAAAATAAAACTAGAAATCAGCAGGAAAAAAAAAAAAAAGCCAGAAAGAAACCACAAATACTTGGGGACTAAAACAAGAGCATGTTGTTTGGATCAAAAGTAAGTCATTGAAGAAATCAGGAAGAAAGTTTAAAACTTTCCTGGAGTCAAATGAAAATTATAGAATAACCTAATTGAATCTTCGATACAGCTAAGGTATTTCTAAGAAGGAAGTCATCAGTCCTTACATCTAAAAGTCAGAGAGCTCACAAATACATAACCTGATAGACCTCAAAGTTATTTTTTTTAAAAAAATGTCAAACCCAAATAGAGTAATAGCAAGAAAAAAATCCAAATACTACGGCAGAAACTAGAAACTAAAAGAACAATGTATAAAATTAATCAAATAAGGAGTTGTGTTTTAAAAAGATAAATATTGACAAAACTCTAGCCAAATTAACTAAAAGAAGAAAAAGACCTAAATTAATAAAAGTGGAGTTGAAATGGGAGTTGTTACAAAAGACTCCAATGAAGTCCAGAAGATCATGAGGAAATACTTTGAAAATATACACCCCAAATGTAGAAAGCCTAGAACATATCTATTGTACCAAATTGATTCCAGAAGATAGTTATAATCTAAATAGATCCATCCCATAACAAGTACTGTGCCTGGTGCAGTAATTAAAATTCTCCTCGTAACGAAATGCCCTGGATTGGATAATTTTACTGCTGAATTCTACCAATCTTTTAAGGAAGACCTAGGAAACTCTTCCACAAAATGGAACGGGAAGATACAGTGCCGAACTCTATACTATGAAGTGAGTATTACCCACATACCCCAAATTGGATAAGGACACAATAAAGCAATAAAGCAATATAAACCAATTTCCCTACTAAATAAAGACACATAAATTCTCAAGAAAATACTTGCAAATAGAACTAAAGAATATACGAAGAAAACCACACTTCAGAACAAACTTAGTTTTGTACCAGGAATGGAAGATTCATTCAGCATGTGTAAATCAATAAAACTTACCATATCACTAGAATTAAGGGCAAAAATTACGTGAGCATCTTATAGGCTCAGAAAAAACATTTACTTTCTTGATACTTTATGATAAAAGTCCTGAAGAAAGCAAATATAGAATGAATATATCTCAACATAATAGGGGCTATGCATGACAACCCTATAGCTAGCATTATATTAAACAAGAAAAAAAAAACGTAGAATATTTCCTCTAAAATCTAGAATGAGGCAAGAGTGCCCACCCTATTCTTATCAATATAGTGCATATAGTCTTAGCCAGAGGTTAAGACTAGATCAAGAAATAAAAGGCATACAAATAGGAAAGGAAGAAGTCAAATGTATCCGTACTTGCAGATGACATGATTTGATATATAAACAACCCTGCAGATGATACAAGAAAACTCCTAGATGTGATACTTTCAGTAAAATTGCCAGACCAAACAAAAAAAAATCAACATACAAAAATTTCAGTTAGTTTTATATATACTAATAATGAGTTTGCTAAATTCTTGTCTAATTTCATTGACTTCTTGTCTTCTGGGACAGAGGACCAAGCATAGGCTCTTGTGTGTTCTAGGCAAGCACTTTATCACTGAGCCAAATCTGTACCCTCTCTTGACTAATTTCTTTTCTTTTTATTGATTTTTCGAGGTAGGGTCTCAGTCTAGCCCATGCTGAGGCTGACCTAGAATTTACTTTGTAATCTCAGGGAGGCCTTGAACTCACTGTGATCCTTCTACCACTGCCTCTTAAGTGCTGAGATTAAAGGTGTGTTTCACCATGCCCAGACATAACTAATTTCTTTATTAAGGAAAATACTTCATTATACCTTCAAAACATAATGAAGTGTTTACCTAAGGGGATGAAATGCTACTATCATGAAAACTTTCAGACATAGAAGAAAGAAAGTGAAGGAGACAAAGAGCAAATGGAAACATCTTTCCTGCCTATGGCTCGGTCTAATTAATATTGTAAAAATTAGGGCTGGAGAGCTGGCTTAGCAGTTAAGGCATTTGTCTGCGAAGCCTAAGGACCCCGGTTTGATTCCCCAGGAGCCACATAAGCCAGATGTACAAGGGGCCACGTGCATCTGGAGTTTGTTTGCAGTGGTTAGAGGCCCTGGAGTGCCCATTGTTTTTCCCTCTATCTGCCTCTTTCTTTCTCTCTCTCAAATAAATAAATAAATAATGTTGTAAAAATTACTATGTTACTGAAAGCAAACTATAAATTCAACTCATTCACCAGTGGAATTCCAATAACATTATTATTAAAAAAAATTTTACAACTATATAAAAACCACCAGTCACAAATCTTCCAGTCAATAAATGGGGTAATGAGATGAGAAGAATTCTAAAGAGAAACACAAGTAACCAACGAACATTTTGAAAAATGGTCAACATTCTGAGCCATCAAAGAAATGAGAATTAAAAAGTACTTCGAAGGCAGGTGTGGCATCATGCATCTATAGTGCCAGCTCTGGGTAGGTAAGGACAGGGCAATCTTAGGGCTCGATGCCTAGCTCATCTAGCTGAATCAGTGAGCTCCAGGCTCATCTAGAGACCCCTGCCTGTTTGCAGGGACATTGGTGCGTAACTGCTACAAATTCTTTCACTGTCATGATGGACTATACAATACTTGCAGATGATAGTCTGAGAATCTTTATATTCTTTGCAGAGGAAGTATGTAATCTCCACACATTGAACAGCCGTACTTGCTAAATAAAGTGTATTATCGATCTTAAAAAAATAAAAATAAAAAAAAGTACTATGAGATTCCATTACGCCTCAATCACAATGGCTACCATCACGAAAATGTGCGACTGTTGGCAAGGATGTGGGGAAAGAGTCCTTCTTCACTGCTGGTGAGAATGTAAAATGAGAATGGTGCATTCGCTATAGAGATGGAGGTCTATCTAAAAAATTAAGTGTAACTACCCTAGAAGTCATCCACACCACTCTTGGGTCGATTCTCACAGGACTGCAAGTCTTGTCACAGAGATACTTGCACACCCATGCTTATTGTTGTTCTATTTACAACAGCTAAAAAATGGAATCAGGCTAGATACCCATCAACAAATGAATGGATAAAGAAAATGTGATGCATACGCATAAAGAAAAGTGGAACTAGGACATTTGTAGAAAAATATATGGAACTAAAAAGTATTATGTTAAGCAAAATGTCCCAGAGCCAGAAAGACCAATACTATTTACTCTCATATTTAGATCCTGATTTAATGTTTATATATGCTGTATATTTATTACATATGGCATATATTATATATTAACATATAATATATGTTATATATTAATTGTTATTTTTTTGTGTGTATGTATGTCTGTGTGGGAAATTATAGGGCATAAAATTGGAAAAGAAACTGTAAGAGATGAAGAAGAGTTCTTAAGGGAGGGTTGGGAAGAGGGAACAAAGAGGTTAACAGGATACATGTGACATAGTAGTAGAAGGAGGAAATAAGGGAACAAGCAGCAAGGAGGTGGGCAGAGGATGGGAGATGGGAGTGGGGAAAGTGAATCAACAAAAGCATAGCATGTACGAGCATGTCACAGGGACACACATTCCTTGGTCAGCTAATTGAAAACCCTAAATTAGTGTAGACATGCACAATGAAGGCCTGCATGCATTTTAGTAGACACATAATCCACTTTAAATTATTAAATTAGGATAAGTAAAAATCACTTCCATTTCTTAAAAGGTGAGCTGGAGATATGGCTTAGCAGTTAGTTACGGTGTGAGCCTGCAAAGCCTAAGGACCCATGTTCGACTCCCCAGATCCCATGTAAGCCAGATGCACAAGGTGACACAAGTTGTCATGTGGGTCTGGAGTTTGATGACAGTGGCTGGAGGCCCTAGCAGGCCAATTTCTCTCTCTCTCTCTCTCTCTCTCTCACACACACACACACACATAAAAACACAAAAGGCCAGTCTATTGGGCTTGCCTCAAAAAAAAAAAAAAAGTTAGGTAACCACCCACTTACATGGGGGTCTGTGTGACTTTGGATACAGCACAGTTGAGAGGTGGAATGCTCAGTGTGAGACAGCAGTGAGGTCTAATTAATCTTCATGTGAGTTTGTACTGATGAAGTTTGGATGAGTTCCTTGGATCTTTGGGGACTGTCTTCACTATTATTATTAAGAAACCCGTTAGTAAGCAAATTAGAAGGCAAGATTCAGTGACTAATTCTACAAATAATTAAGTATTTTCATTTCCAAATGAAATTAATAAAATCTAAATATTATTTAATTTTTTTGCAGGCTAAGGCATTCAATCAAGCTTGATGATTTAATCCAATCTACACATCCATTAATTAATGAGAAAAACAGATTTTGTAGTTCATTTCTTCTGCCAAATTGAATGCATTAAGTTCTTCAGTCATTCACTTAATGTAGACTGGGTTTCTATCATGTGTGGGGCCTTGTGCTTGTCTTGGTAGAGACACAGATGGGCAAAATTATTCTTCCCTTTAAGTTGCCCACATTCTGTGGCAAGCAGAGGTGCCCAGAGAGCATTACAAGTGGTATGGTGAGAACAGTAGAAGACCTACGTACAAGGCATCATGGGAAACACTCTCCCTGGAGGCAGATGTCTGGGTTGACCTTCACACAATGAGCCCTTTGCCAGCTATGAACACTGATGGTAGAATGTGGATCATTGGCTTGTGTTCTGAACCCACACTCCTTTTACTTACCTTGAGCAGATTCATCTAGACATATGTAGTATCTTTCTAAATCACTGAAGAATATTATGTCTAAAAAAGCAATTGTTAAATACGTAGATGTGGTGGTTTGATTCAGGTATCCTCCATAAATTTAGGCATTCTGAATGCTGGGTTCCCAGATGATGGAGACTTTGGGAGTTGGGGCCTCTTGGAGGCGGTGTGTTGTTGAGGGGTGGGCTTATGGTTATTATAGCTAGTTTCCCCCTTGCCAGTGTTTGGCACACTCTTCTGTTGCTGTTGTCCACCTTATGGTGGTCAGGGGGTGATGTCCATCCTCTGCTCAAGCTATTGTTTCCCCCTGCCATCATGGAGCTTCCCCTTGAGTCTGTAAGCCAAAATAACTCCCCCCTTTTTTTCCCAAAAGTTGCTCTTGGTCAGGTGATTTCTGCCAGCAATGCAAACCTGACTGCAACAGTAGATGAATGAGTCATTTGGCCATCTGATCTTGGTGATCCTGGAATCTTCCTCTTCATCAAGTAACACTTCTGGGCTCCAGGTCAGTATTTCCAACTGTCTCAGAATGACTAAAATTTTATTCCACCAAGCTCCATCGAATGACTTGTTTCCTGTCTTCAAAGGAAGGCATCCAGGCATCGATGCACTAAGGATTTGTACATCAGTTTCTCACTCTTCTTTGCTGAATAAGACTGAAAAAAAAAATGGCCATTGCTGTTAACATCAGCTCACGGAAGTGCATAGTTTCTGATTAGAATTTTAAGTTTTCCTCTGTCACAGAGTTACTAGTTTTGTTCCTTTAGGTTCACAAATTTTTGGAGTCTGATCCATTGAATAGGAGTGTCATCTGTTAATGCATGGGCCAAGCAACAATAATTTCCGACACTGAGAGTTCTTGAAAACCTAGATCCAGGTATCGCATTTTCTTATCACTAGTCTCTGTTTACTATGATCACATGCCTATTGGTCTCATATTGCATTCATCTCAAGTTTGTTTGCAAGGGCAGAGGCCCTGGCATGCCCATTCTGTCTGTCTCTCTTCTCTTAATTTCTCTCTGCTTGCAAGTAAATAAATGAAACAATTTAAAATAACTTTTTGAGTGGGGAGAGGTGGCTTAGTGCTTAAGGCATTTGCCTGCAAAGTCAAAGGATCCAGGTTTGATTCCCCAGGACTCACGTAAGCCAGATGCACAAAGTGGTATATGCATATGGAGTCCATTTGCAGCAGCTGAAGGTTCTGGTGTGCCCATTCTCCCTCTTTCACTCTATCTACCCCCCTCAAGTAAATAAAATAAAATAAAAGTTTAAAAACTCTGACAGATAACTTTTAGATTAGAGCAAAACATCCAGAGAACTCTGTGGCACAAAAATCCAAGTATGTCATATTCTAGGGGGGAGGAGGTTGTACACTAAGAAAGCATCACACTATAACAGTGGGAGGCAGGGACATGGCATCAAGAAACTTGGGCAAGGCATTAAAACTCATTCCAATTCAATTTTCTCACCTGTACAATTGGGTTGATAATAATCTGTTCCCTTTGCAAGAAAGTTCTGAGGATGAAATGGATAAGGAAAGAGGTTTTGGAATTATCAAAGTTGAAAAAGTAGGAGGTCTTTATGTGTGCACTAGCTCACAAGAAATTTATACAATACCATACGCTACAACATGTCTCAGGAATGTATTGATGAAAGGCTGGTGCTTAAGGAAAAGGATATCTTTGTGCCTGGAAGACTTTTTTTCCTGTAAATACCACAGTTATGAGATTTGGAACATTTGCTAATATTTTTATATTGCCAATATGTTACTTAATTATTAATTCTTTATTTGTAGGCTGGGATTAGTTACATGCACCACTAGGCTCAACCTGCCAATGTTTTTTTTGTTATTGATTATAAAATGCCAAGTATTGCTTTCTTCAAAGAATACATTTTCAGTAATTGAGATTGCCATTGTATGTAACTATTTTTAGCTATCAACCCTTCATAATTTCATTTTAAACATTTTTTTATTGACATACTCCATGTATATACACAATGTACCCTGGTCATTTTCCCCTCCCACCAGCCTCCTTTGTCCTCCAACTCCTGTCCTTCCTCCACTGAATTCCCTCCTCATTTCACTAGTTCCTATTTTATTTTGATGTATTTTTATTTATTTATTTATTTGAGAGCGACAGAGAGAGAGAGAGAGAGAGGCAGATAGAGAGAGGGAGAGAGAATGGGCGCGCCAGGGCCTCCAGCCACTGCAAACGAATTCCAGACGCGTGCGCCCCCTTGTGCATCTGGCTAACGTGGGTCCTGGGGAGTTGAGCCTCGAACCGGGGTCCTTAGGCTTCACAGGCAAGCGCTTTACCACTAAGCCATCTCTCCAGCCCTGATGTATTTTTTATTTATATTTTCTGGCTTTCTTTCATCATCTGAGACAGCATGTTGATGGCTCAACATTATGCAAGTCTTGTTCAGATAATAACAGCAGCTGTGAGGTCATGAGTACATCTACCACTCTCTGCCTGGGAGACATCATTCCAAAACACTCCTCCCCATCCTTTAGATCTTACATTCTTTCTGCCAACACTTCTGCAACAGTCCCTGAGCCCTGAAGGGTGTGATAGAGATGTCTCACTTAGTGCTGAACACACCACTGTCACCGCTGCTCAGCATACTCTGTTGTCATTCTGGAATTTAATTTGGCTTCTATAATTTGGAGAGGAGACATGGACCTCGGATTGGATGGGAATCCTTCTTATTGCTGATGCGCACTGGAAAAATACACATGCTATATATGCAGAGGACCTCGGCCTCCATGAGATAGAAAAATGGTATCTGGTGAGGCTTCCACTGGTGAGATGTGGAAGTGAAAGGAGACAAGCATCGAGTCATGAAGTAGGTTGCTAGATAAAGCCCATCTGAAATCCTTGCTGAGCTGGAAGAGTAGACACTTGTGTTTGTCTCCCAGGAGATGGACTGTGGCTAGGGGCTGGTTACACATCAAAGAGGAAGAAGGGCTAACAATAATCACTGTGATGGGTCAGTTTGTGTCAACTTGCTCTGTTTAGGAATCCACAGACATTCCTCATAAGTGGGTCTCTTGAGGTTGCTCCCAGGAAGGATTAACTAAAGGAGGGATTCTCCCCCAGGGTGAGCCTTTCCCCCAGAGTGGGTGGCCCCTCTCGAGGGGGGGCGGATTTATCTAAAGAAACTCTGGGAAGAAAGGTATTCCCTCCTCTCACCTGGCTGCCAGTACTGCTTGCTGCTTTCCAGTGTGGACGGAAGAACAGAGTGGACTGAAGAGCAGCGTCTCTCCAGGAAGCCTCCAGGCCTTCAGTGCCAGATTGGGACTGCTGAGGCATCCAGCCATGTGGACTGAGCAGCTACCGGGTTCCTTGACTCTCAGGCCTGTAATCTACTGTTGTTGGACTGTCGTAAACTAATCCAATAAATTCCCTTTTAATACAATTCATTCTATCATGTGGTTCTGTTCCTCTAGAGAACCCTGACTGATACAGGCATCTTCCTGTATCATTACGTTAGCTCCATCTCTGTGATTTTACCTACACCAGTGAATAACCACAGCCAAAAGACATTGCTAGGTTCCCTGTGTGCAGGTCATGAGCACTTAGAAAGTGTGATGCTTCAGTTGGGCAGCACACTGCCTACAGTCTGACATACAAGATGACAATCGCCTTGTTCTTATAGAAAAGACTTCCTCCATAGAAACTCAGTTCTGTATGATTTATACATAGGTAATAAGTATTCTTACTGAACAGTACAGAAAGAGAGAGAGAGAGAGAGAGAGAGAGAGAGAGAGAGAGAGAGAGAAACATGTCAGGGCCTTTTGCCACTGCAAACAAACTCCAGATACAGGTTCCACTTTGTGCATCTGGCTTTACATGAGTACTGGGGAATTGAACCAGGCCATCAGGTTAGCAAGAATGATCTCTGAATGATCACTGAATGATCTCTCCAGCCTAACGTAAACTATCTTTGCCTTCATGATGCTTGTACTTTGATTTATAAGTCACAAAGACAATTACACAAACATACACAGCAGATCATTCAAGGCAGTGATTTGAGCTATAAATGTTAATCGAGTGACCATAGCAGTGGAAGGTGGAATTTTTGTCAGGAAGTTTCTCCCTGAGGAAGAACACATAAACTGCTATCAAGTCATGCATGGGCATAGTAGAAAAGGAAAAAGTGATATTAAAGATATTAGAAACAAAACCTTTTCCTTTCAAATTACATTGTTACTATAAAAACTAGCAGTGATGCATGAATATCACTTCATAAAGTCACAGATTGTAAAAATCATAAATTTTACTGTCATGCATTAATATAGAACAAGAAAGAATAATTTAAGTCCTATATCAATTGATAACAGTGATTTTTTCTCTGGCTTTCATTTCAGAAATTTCAATTATTAGGCCATCAGTATTTATACTGAAATAGGTTCATCTTTAATCATTGTAATTAGAAGCAGATGCAAGACTGCAATTACTTTTGGATAGTCGTTTACTTTTGATGAGGCATTCTGATGTTTCCATTATTACAGGAGCTGTTAATAGTTTTTATTTTTTCATGCACTGTGGCAATACGGGGAAGATGTCTTCTCAGTCAAGATAATTAATTTTAGTATAACTAGAAATGATTCTCATCAAACAATTTTTACAAAAATCAATTTTGTATTAGTCTGAATTTCATGGTTTTTCATGTGTGTGTATGCATGTCCATATGTGTGTTGGCACATGTGTATGTCTATGGGCACGTGGAGCCTAGAGATTGAAGTCAGGTGTCTTCCTCAATGGCTCCCCATTTACCTACTGAGACAAGGTCACTCATTTGAGCCCAGAGCTCAGTAATGTGACTAGTCTATCTAGCCAGCTTGCCCCAGGGATCCCACGGTGTTTACTGCCTCTCTTATCCAAGTGCTGAGATTACCAGTGGGCAAGGCACCACACCCGCCTGGTATGCATGTGGGTTCTGGGGACCCGAACTCAGGTCTTCACACTCGCACAGCAAACAGTTTACTGACTGGGCCATTTCCCCAGCTACTAAATTTAATGTTAAATGTAAATTTGCATGATAGAATTTAAAAATATTTTATTTTGATTTATTTATTAGAAAGAGGGGGCGGGGTGAATGGGCACTCCAGGGCTTCTAGCCACTGCAGACGAACTCCAGACACATGTGCATCTGGCATATGTGGGTTCTGGGGAGTCAAACCTGGGTCCTTTGGATTTGCAGGCAAGCACCTTAACCCCGAAGCCATCCCTATAGCTCACACGATGGCATTTTAATGTCTATTCTGACATTTCCTATACTGTATGAAGGTTAAACAAGAAATTGAAAGTTGTCATATATAATTCAAAATGCCTGTTTATGTAGTTCATCCTGGTGTTGCAGTTAGCTTCATATTGTTGGGACAAACATCTAACCAGACACACTTATGGGAGGAAAGGATTCATTTCAGTCTCACAGCATCCAGGGAAACACCATCAATGGCAGAAGAAGCTGACAGTACTGGCCAGAAAGCATGAACTGCCAGAGCTCAAATGCGGTGAACACACCCAGGAGGGCAGGACTCAGATCTGCTCCCAAACATAGCTTAGGGCTGGACTCCAACAGCGCCCCCCACAGTGACATACCCCCTCTAGCTGGGATATGCCTGCTAGGGGCTGGGGCTGTAAGCTCAGTTTTAATAAAAAAAAAAAAAATCCACAGTCTATGGGGCCAGACATTTGAAGTATCATATTCAAACTACCACAACTAGTGTCTTCAACTGAAAAGGAAAGAACTTAGAATTCATCTTTCTCACCAGTAACTCATCTTACATTTCATTGGAGAATACTTTTCAATGGAATTCCAAGATCATTAAATTTCACTTCTGGGCTGGAGAGATGGCTCAGCAATTAAAGTGCTTGCCTGCAAATCCAAAGGACCCAGACTCGATTCCAGGACCCATGTAAGCCAGAAGCACAAGGTGGTACATGCAACTAGAGTAGGTCTGCAGTGGCTCAAAGTCTTGGTGCATCCATTTTCTCTCTCTCTCTCTCTCTCTCTCTCAAATAAATAAAAAAATAGGGCTGGAGAGATGGCTTAGCAGTTAAGTGCTTGCCTGTGAAGCACAAGGACCCCACTTTGAGGCTCGATTGCCCAGAACCCATGTTAGCCAGATGCACAAGCGGCACATGCATCTGGAGTTCGTTTGCTGTGGCTGGAGGCCCTGGTGTGCCCATTCTCTGTCTCTCTCTCTGTCGTTCTCAAATAAATAAAATAAATATCAAAATTTTAAAAAGTTAAAAAAATAAAATAATATATTTTTTAAATTAAAAAAATCAATTTATATTTGCTGGGCAATGTTCTAGTTATCTCAAATCTAGAGATTCTGACCTCTGAACAATGTGAATAACTCCCTAGCAGAGTTCATTGTAATGCCCATGGTTTGTTTTGACCTTGTAATAATTGGCTGGCTACTTACGGAGTGCTGGTGCTTCTGTCCTGATGCTGAGGGTGAAGGACAACAAAGGAAGGTTTTAGGGACAGAAAACCAAGCTGGTCTCCCATCACGTCCCAGCTAAGCCTTTTGCTAAGCCGTTGTTGTCCTGTGGCCTCTGTTGCTGGCACAGCTGTTGCTCCCATCATTCTGGGCCCAGGAGTTGGCCTCATTTGTCTCAGAGTCCTGTGGTGCACCAGACGGCGGAAGGCACATGCACCGGGCGGCCACCAGGCCAACTGCCTGATGCCTGCACTGTCTTCCCGCCTGCTGAGCGCCACCACGAAGCGGCACCCTCCCCTTGGGACTCCTTGTCAATCAAGTAGAGAACAAAATAATGCACATTTTGAAAGTTCAATAGTGGGGTGTTAAAACGAGCACGTGGGGTGTGGGAAGGATTCTGCTAAGTGCAGCAATCCTCCTCCCTCCAATGGCCATGAGTGTGCAGTTTGCACTTTGGAAGTCAGCCCTGGTTCCTGTCTGCAGTGGTTTGAATGTAAAATATCCCCCGTAGTCTCAAGTGGTTGTGACCAAGCCTTCTACTCAGTCCCCAGTTGGTGCAGTGTTTGGGAGGTGGAGCCTTCTTGCTGGAGGAAATGTGTCACTGGGGATGAGAGGTTCCCTGGTTAAGCTGTCCTGGCTGTGGAGAGCTAGCTTACTCTGAGACTACCACCTCCCTGCTGCTGACATAGGACAGGTAAGGTGAGCCAGCTGCCTGTGAGTAACAAGCTTTCCCCAAAATGATAAAACTTCCCCTCCAAACTGCGGGCTGGAATAAGCCCCTTTCTCACACGCACTGTTTCTGATTGTGTTTTGCTCCAGTAATGGGAAGGAAACTGCTACACTGTAACATGAACCAGTTTATAAAAATATTTTATTTATTTATTTATGAGAGCCAGAAAGTGGGAGAGAGAGAGAGAGAGAATAGGAGCACCAGGGCCTCCAGCTACTGCAAACAAATTGCAGATGCAAGTGCCACCTTGTGCATCCGGCTTACATGGGTAATGGGGAATCAGTCCTGGGTCCTTGCCTTCACAAGCAAGAGCCTTAACCGCTAAGCCATCTCACCAGCACTAAAAATATTTTTATTTATTTATTTGCAGGATGAAAAAGAGAGTGAGAGAAACAGAGAACGAGGAATGGGCACACCAAGGGCCTCTGGCCACTACAAATGAATTCCGGATACATGTACCATTTTGTGCCTCTGGCTTTACATGGTCACTGGGGAATTGATCCTGGGCTGGCAGGCTTTAACCTCTGAGCAATCCCCTCAATCACATGTGCCATTTTAACCAGGAAAGTAAAAACATTCTGGTGTGCCTCTGTGTCTTATGCTTATCATGGTGGTGGAGATGGAGGTGGAGATGGAGGTGGTGGTCTGTATGTACTGGTTCCCCCTGCGTAGAATATAGCAATCCCAGTGTGGTCAGAGGAAATGAAGGAATGGATTAGAGTAAGAAGACTAGATTTTACTCAGCCTTTGTGTCCCTTAAGTCTCCAGAAATATTTTCCTATTCTGTTTCTTCATGTCTGTAGTTGTTCATTTTAAAGTTCAAGGTATGAGGACATGAGTGGTTAAACTTAGGGTATATGCTTTTGTCCTAGATGAAAGGAAGCCTTAAAAGGGATCACTTCTCCAGGCTCTGTTGAAGGAAGGGGACTCTGTCCTTTGCCAAACTCTGTGGGATAATCATATGCGACCTGCCTCTCGTGATAAATATTCATTGTAACTCCCCATTGGTGAAACTTGATAATCTTTAATTTATTCCCATGTTTATACACCCCTCCCCAAATGTATTTCCAACAAATGTAACATAGCTTAAGGCCAATATTTAAAATTTACCTCAACTTCCAAAGAAGATAATGTCACATAACCCCAGTAACTACAATTCATTTGTTTCTCTCTAATTCTGTATTTTACCATACTGATATAGTGAAACTAAATTACTTTAACTAATAGTAACTAAACTGACGTTAAGTCCAATGACTTTTATTGTTCTTTTGAGACTATTTAGCCCAAAGAGGGATTGAACTTAAAGTCACCCTGCCTCCACTAGAATTACAGGTATGCACCTCCACACCTGCTGTAAAATTCTTTAAAGCATATAAAAGAATAGCATAGGAAGAAGAATGCATAAACTATTTATTTACTCAATTGTAATAGGATTCTAGGCTGCGTTTATGGTGCCTCTTAGCTGTTCCATATTCTCTTTTTTGTTTTATTTACTCATGAAAAACACAGAGAGACAATGAATAGATGCTTCAGGGCTTCCTTCCACTTCAAATAAACTCCAGATGTGAACATCAATTTGTGCATCTGGCTTTACATGGGTACTGGGGATTTGAACCAGGGCCTGCAGGCTTTGCAAGCCAGAACTTTGAACCATTGGGCCATTATCCCAGCTGCCATACTCACTTTTTATACAGTGTTTGAGCAGGACAAGCTGAAAGTCTATGACTTAAATGTTTATTTTCAGGCATCTGGTCCTCAGTGGTCCTGCATGCACTTGGCTATCACAAATTTTCTTTAAGGACATGCTAGCATAAGAAAACTCCTGAGGAGATCCTTAGGGAGAGAGAGAGAGAGAGAGAGAGATAGCTTTGTCAGGCAGCTAGGAGGCCCCTACAAGTTAAAAGGCAGGAAGGTCTGCACTTGCTAGAGATCAAAGGATGACCTGACTTCTTATTACTTGCCTAGTTCCCTAGACCTATTTATCCACTTCTGAGCTCCTCTGTAGGAGAGAGGTCTTTTTCTAGGATTCAAAGCTCATCCTGACATTGTGGTTGGTCTATCTTAGACCCCAGAACTTGGCACCATGGGCTGGCCTCTTCCTGAGCGTACCCCTAGCCCAGACCAATCAGCTGTCTCTCTGGCTCACATGAGCCATAAGGTGAACCCCACCACAATAAGGTTATGGGCAGATGTGTGCGAGGGGACAAGCCTCTCTCTGAGTTGCCTGACCACTCATGGACCTGCAAGTTCTTGTGCATTTCCCCCATCTCGGCCCAGCTGGGCTGAGACAAAGGGAGAACAGCCTGACCCCTATTTCCCACATGCATGCGCTCTCTCTCTCCCTTCTCCTGCCCTCCACATGTCAGGAATATATATATATATACACATGTATATATATACATATACTATATATATATGTATATACACACACACACATATATATATATGCATGTATTTGATCTGTTTTCTTTCCTCTCTAACTTTCCTTTTTTTATGTTTTTTTTCCAGGCTCACCACATGCGCTCTGAGACCATGCGGGTGTATTGTATTAATTTTCGTTCCCTTAGTTCCGTACTTCCCTCAATAAAAATAATGATTTAATAATTATCCCTCTCAGTCTTATTTTATCCAATTCTTTGGTTATTAGCAGACACGAAACTACAGTTTGGAGTTGAAGGACTTTTCCTGAACCTGTTCTCCCCTGTTTCAGGTTCATGACCACTAATCTTCATTTTCAACCTGAGAGATTTAGAATCATCATGGAATCACCCCTCTGGGGTATGTCTATGAGGGTGTTTCCAGACAGGCTTAACTGAACAGGGTGGACCCACCCCAGATGTGGGCAGCATCCTCCCATGTGCTGCGCTCACAGACTGAATGAAAAGGAAGGGAGTGGAGCACCAGCCTTCATCGTTCTCTGCTTGCTTTTTTTTTTTTTAAGACTCCTTTTTAAAAATTTTATTTATTTATTTGAGAGAGTGGGAGAGGGAAACACACCGAGACAGAAAGACAGAGAGAGAGAGAGGGAGAGAGGGAGAGGATGGGTATGCCCAGGGACTCCAACCACTGCAAACAAACTCCCTTGGTCCTGGGGAATCGAACCAAGGTCCTTTGGCTTTGCAGGCAAATGCCTTCACCGCTAAGCCATCTCTCCAGCCCCTTTCTCTGCTGTCTGACGGAGGATGTGACATGACCGGCTGCCTCCTATCCCTGCTGCCGTGACCTCCCCGCCATGATGGGTAGCGGTACCTTCACAGTGGGGTTGAAGCAAACCCTTCCTTCTTTAAATTATTCTGTGAGGTTTTCAGCCACAGCAATGAATACAGTAACAAGCATCCATCTTTCTCTTTTTTTTTGAAAAAAATTATTTGTGAGAGAAAGGGAGAGAGAGAGAAAGAATGGGTGTGCCAGGGGCTCCAGCCACTGCAAATGAACTCTAGACACATGTGCCATTTTTTTGCATCTGGTTTATGTGGGTACTGGGGAATCAAACCTGGGTCTGTAGACTTCACAGGAAGGTGCCTTAACCGCTCAGCCATCTCTCCGGCCCCATCTTTCTCTTCTCTTACTGGATGTCCTTGCTGATTACCCTCGCTGAAAATCTAAGCATTTTCTTTTGTACGGCTATCAAGAGCAGGAACAACCAAAAATTAGCTAAATGCGATTTTCAACTTCTAATTTAATGGAAGTAACTTTATGTTCCCTAGAGGAAGTAGTCTTCTGTTGCACCTTACAACATCTATTTAAGGCATCATATTAAAAAAAACAAAAATAATATGAGTGTGGAATTAGTTGTCAGAGACATAGTCTATTGCAAATTCCATATTTTGTTTTTCCATCTACTTACATAGCTATTGGAGAAAAAAGAATCACAATTTTATGAATTAGGAAACAACTCTTTTAGGAGAGAGGTCAATCTGTTGTCAAATTATTTGTAACCTACCTCATATTCTGTATGAGTTGCATTAGGGTATGACAATGGGTGGTGAGATATGCAATAATATAAGTGTATCCAATGGACATTTGAGAAATGATTCCAGGGCTGGAGAGATGGTGTAGCAGTTAAGGCACTTGCTTGCAAAGTCAAAGAACCCAGGTTCGATTTTCCAGGACCCATGAAACCCAGATCTACAAGATCTGGAGTTTGTTTGCAGAGGCTTGAGGCCCTGGTGTGCCCATTCTCTCTCACTCTCTCACTGCCTCTTTCTCTCAAATAAATAAATAAAATTTAAAAAATTAAAACAAGAAATGATAATGATTCTACTGAGTATAGAAAATGCAATTTTGCTTACACAGCCATTACATCAGGACCCATGGCTTTTGTGTGACAGCCTGGCCATTTGGATACCTACCTTTTTGCTCTAAGTCTACTATAAACCCACAATCTCTATTCTCTAGGTAATCTTATCGAAGTAGTGCATTCACGTGCACGTATGGTATCTCACAAATTAAAATGCAGACAGCGAATTAGTGCTACTCTCATTGCTAGACAGAGGAGCTTCTCAGGCTCCAGAGAAGACATTGATTCATCCTGGAAAATGGTCCACTTCTAAAGCAGACAATCATGATTGGAGTCACTGCTGATAATATTTTTTATAGTCCATTGTGATCCTCTAAGGTACTTGTGATGGTTAAGTTTTGTTGTCAACTTGGTCTGTTTAGGAATCCACAGACATTCATCTTGAGTGGGTTTCTGAGGTTGCTTCCAGGAAGGATTAAATATAGTGAGCCCTTCCCCCAGAGTGGGTGGCCCCTCTGGGAGGGGGCTGGATCTGAGGAAGTTCTGGGAAAAAAGAATTCCTTCCTCCCACGTGGCTGCAGTGCTGCTTGCTGCCTTCCAGCATGGACTGAAGACCAGCATGGACCCTGGACTGAAGACCAGAAGCTCTCCAGGAAGCCTCCAGGCCTTCAGTGCTGGATTGGGACTGCTGAGGCATCCAGCCATCTGGACTGATCAGCTACGGGGTTCCTTGACTCTCTGGCCCGCTGACTGCTATTGTTGGACTGCCAAAAGCTAATCCAATAAATTTCCTTTGTAATACAATTCATTCTATCATGTGGTTCTGTTCCTCTAGAGGACCCTGACTAATACAGTACACTTCTTTTGTAAAGCCATTGCACTTTCCAAGTTTCAGATGGAGGAACATTTCTCCGGTCTCCCGGGGACATAGCTTTGGAGCTGTGCGACGTTGTAGTCAGATGTTATCACTTTGTCTTCACGCTTTGTGTCAAGAAGTCAATCCGAGGGCTCTGCTAGATGTTGAAGGACACCATGTCTAGTAAGTCCTCTGGAAATGGAGTATGTATGGGATTTTACTGGTTTTCAGAGACAGCAAATATACAGAAGCGTAACCAATAATAAAATAAGTCCTTCCTCTGAACAGTAGTGTATAATGGGACCAAGGGGCTCAGCATATAGCTGTTACCCCAGGGAGCCGGATCTGCTCATTGAGAAGAGCTGTGTGTCTCCCTCCCTTCTCCTTTGCACATTTATCTTGCAAAATGATCACGGTCCTTTTATGTGAGTTTGGAGTAAGAGCCATACTTCTCGCAGGTGTCATTAGAAACCTGTTCTCAAGGTTATCTTGTCTCCACCTTATCCAGTAAGTCCTGGAGTCTCTGGGCTGGCTTGATCAGGGTATTCAATGAAGAATTACGACTTTTTGGTTGTCCTCTGGTCGTCGTAGCACCTTTCATTTGTTTGTTTTCTCATTGCTCACATGTGGAACTCAATGGGCTGCCTGTTGATTTTTAATTACCCTCCACAAGAGATTGTTTCACTACACATTATTCTGATCCTTCCCTGGTTCTCACAGTCACTGCCGGGCCTCAACTATTCATGATTTTGCTATTCCCATTCCAATTAAGGAAACTATTTGAACTACAATAGCACCCACCAGCATCTCTGACCTTCAGAGACAAGTTTCGTTTGGACAGGAGATTACTCATGTTAAATCCATTCCAATAGCGGAATCTCTCTAGGCCTCTGGATTTCTTCTTGAGAAGTGCCTTAAGAAGTTGCCGGCATCTTAACTTCATTTAGTCTGAGCCTTTGTTGAACCTGTGTTTCAGTTAATCAACCAAGCAACCAATGAGAACTGCTCCCTGCTGCTTGTATTAACACAGTGGATCCAGAAATTCTTCCAAGTATGTTACAGATGCAGTAAAAGTTACGCATTGCTTCCCCCTTGGGGTAACGCCTGCAGAATGTATTCCTATACACCGTTCCAGAAATTTTGCAGTTATAGATAAAGTCTGAATTCTTTTGGGGGTAAGTTTTCCCTCTTAATTCTTTTTTTTTCAATTTTTTGTTTATTTTTATTTATTTATCTGAGAGTGAGTGAGAGAGAATGGGCACACCAGGGCTTCCAGCCACCACAAGAAAACTCCAGATGCATGCGTCACCTTGTGCATCTGGCTTACATGGGTCCTGGGGAATCGAGCTTTGAACCAGGATCCTTAGGCTTCACAGGCAAGCGCTTAACTGCTAAGCCATCTTTCCAGCCCCCAGTCCCTCTTAACTCTTACCGAATATGGAACAAGAAGATAAAGACCATCCAATGAAAAACAATAAAGTTGGTCTAAGTAAGAATGTTTACAGGACTTTTAAGAATACTGGAAATAACCTCATTACACAGGAAGGCTGGGGTGCTCAGACCATGTTAGAATGTTCTGGATTAGTGTGATTCTGTTCACTTCCCCATTCTAACTCCCAAGAGGCCATGCTTTCCTAACTACGAAGTACACAACAAACCAGCACACAGCAGACCTGGTGAGATGGAAGACTTAACTGAAACTCCAATTTGCATTCTGTTTTCCAAATTCTTAGTTTGATTTCAACTCAGGTTACAAGTTTTACTTTCAAAGACCATTCTTGAGTTCCAAATTCTCAAAAGGTGCCTCAAGTTGAGTTTTTTTTTTTTTTTTACTTATCCTTTAATAAACAAGTTAATGCTGCAAGTGATAACCATGCCACCTCACAATTCTTTCTAAAGAATGCCTTCCCCACCTTTCTATGGCCATGGCTTTTCATGCTTTCAAAATTCTCCATTCACATAAACTCAAATGATCCCATACTACAGTTCAATTAGTGACGTCTCTGGTATCTCTTGTCAGATAAAGAGAGACTTGTCCCCATTTCTGCCTAGGCTGTCTTAGTATTGAATGAAAACAAGGCCTTACACCCTATCTAGAGTTTGTATTTCATATTTTAAACTCTCAGAACATGCTGGCATCTAGGAAAGAATTTGGTAGAGCCTCACTGAGAGAGGGCTGGTTTTTATAATAGTGGGTGGTGACAGAGCTGTTTGTAATGTCTCTTTGAGATTCCTTTCTCATTTATGTGACAGGTGTTAGTATCTCTGGTTGATAGAATCTGGCCTTTGGAACTACTGTGCTAGAGACTAGTAAAATATGAGTTTATTCAAAGAGGTTGGGGCCAGGGAAAAATTTAAAAGACAAAAATGAGGAGAGTTCTATGAGATGTTTTGAAATAACAATCTTTGGCTACAAAGATTAATGACCAGTGTGTTAATGGCTGCCCGGCAGATGGCTTTTCTTATAAAAGTTCTTTATGGAGAAGTCCACAGTAGCCTGTGTACAGCTGGTGGTTCTGGGGAGTCTTGGGATATTGACTCAAAGTGATCATACTTAGGGGCCCTTTCTTCATCGTTTTCTTGCTCTGTTTTTTTTTTTTTTTTAAATTCCATTCAGGGTGACAGAAGCACCACCTCAATTTTAACTTCGACAACTCACATTTCTTTCATAAGAGGCTCCTGACCATGTAGGGAAAGAATGGGCAATCTGAGGTTCCTTCTGGAGCTAGGTTGTGATCTTGAAACTCAAGACGTGGTCACTTCTGTTGTGAGGGGAACACAGGATGCTATGCCTCTTTACATTCCTTCAGTGTTCGGGAGAAAAAAAAAAGGTACCTTAATGGAGACGGGTAGAGAGGTTCATAGAACACATGTGACATGAGAGTGGAAGGGGGCTACTGGGAATGAAAGGGTAAGTGAGGATGGAGAGATGGAGATAGGAGAGAGAAGGGGGCGAGTGGGAGGGACTGCCAAAACTAAGCATTATGAAAATGTCATAAGGAAACCTGTTACTTTGTAAGCTAATTGACTTAAAAAAAATAGCGGGCTAGAGAGATTGCTTAGTGGTTAAGGCACTTGCCTATGAAGTCTAAGGATCCAGGTTCTATTCCTCAGTACTCATGTAAGCCAGATGTACAAGGTGGCACAAGTCTGGAGTTTGTTTGCAGTGCCTAGAGGCCCTGATGTGCCCATTCTCTCTCTCTCTCTCTCATTCTGCCTCTTTATCTCCCTCTCAAATAAATAAAAATAAATTTAAAAATTAAAAAACCATGAAAGTAAATAAATAGTAAAAATATCTCTCCATCCAATATCCAAGTTTGCTGTCATAGAGTTCATTTTAGTGAAATGTCCCTACCCTGGATGGTAGACAGGAAACGAGGGACAGGCACAGCCACGCATCCCAGGGAGAAACGTGCTCTTTACCTGAATCCATTGATTGACACATCCCTCTTTGGTTTCCTGATTGTCCTTGTCCATGACTACTGAAGCTGTACTGGGCTGTACAATGAACAGCCTTTAAACCAAATACCTGCAGCAACTCTAACTTCCCAACCTGGTACAGAGGCTTGAAAACACCCACCTTCCGCACATTGACCCCCTAGGAGAAAACTGATTGTTACCCAAGTGTTTAAGATCCCATTAGGCTATGGATAGTTAACAGTGGTTGCATAAATGGTGTAGTTATAGGATTTTTTTTTAACGTGATTACATATGAAAAAAAATGGTGCAATTTATTTTTAGTACAATCTTCAGTAAGAGTTATTCTCGGCTCATTCATAGCTTCATGACTCATATCATGTAAGGAGACAGGAAAATGGATTAGGATTAAGACAGCCTTCACTTACACTCTTTTGTTAAGGCTTAAACTTATCCTGGCGTTAAGATCCCCTTTATATAACACTATAGGATACACATCTGGCTCCCTGGCTAATAACTGAAAAGAATTGGAAGTTAAAACTGAAGCCTATGAACAATAGGGGGCTCTACTGATGAAAGAAGCATGGCGATAATCCCATGCCTGTGGAAGTTCTCATCTTTGGTGGAGGTGGACAGTGATGGGTCACGATACGCTCTTCTGAGTCCTGCAGCTGGCAAAAACCTCAAGCCCCCCACCAGTGCATACTTTGCTTGTTTTCATGAAAGGCAGGATAAAAGTGTCTTAGTTTCAGCACAAAGCACACCGCTGAGTGAATCTTGACCTTGGCTGAATCCCAACAAAGCAGTTTAAGTGCACCGTTTGACAGGCTCAGAGAGGAATCCGAGAATCAGTTGATGAGTATGTGGGAAGGGTTTTCTCTGATGGGAGCCAGGTGTCTCTCACCCCTGCTTGCTTCCTTTCTTTATGTCTACAGAACACCTCATTAGAAAATTACAAAAGCATCCTTCTGTATTCTAGATTAAGAAGCCACCCTTCTTAGTTCTCCATGCAGCTCAACCTTTGGGTCTCTAAGATAGATGCCACTCAGATTTTGTCTGTAAGCTCCAGAACTCCACTCCGAGTCTTACTCACCTTCACATAGCAATGCCTTCCCCTGCTCTCTGGCACACAGAGGAACTCCACCAGTTGTCTGTAACTCATATTTGGATGTCTGTAGCATTCTTCTGAATCTCCAGCTCTGGTCCTCCAAGCAGGCATTCTCTCTCTCTCTCTCTCTCTCTTCATCATAGCCTAGGCTGCTCTTAGTAAGCACATGCTGTTGTAATCATCTCATTTGTGTGCCTCTTGCACGATCACTCCTATTTTCACCCATTGCATTTTCAGAATGAAACATATCACCTGGAAAAAAATTATTCACAGCAAAAATATGCAAGGAAACATTTGTTGAATATTAACTTAGCACATTTTTCAGTCAAACTGATTAAACTAGTCAATCTTCAACAACAGTTCTTTCACTGGTCATCTGTAGTAGAAACAGCTGCATGTGTGGCTTGTGGATACTAATAGGGAGTCAAGTGAATCTAAGCATTTCTATTACTCCAGCCATCCTTACTGGATATTTCTTTGCACCTAAGATGCTTAACAGAAGAGGTTTTGACTATAAGTATATGAGTGTTCATGGCATTTTAAAAGAGAGCCATTATGCCTTGTCAAGTTCATGGAGAAGACCTTCTCCTTCTTATTGATTCTCAGCTCAAGGCTTTCCCCTGCAGTAACTGAAGGGTTCTCAAGTGCCCTCAGAGTGGGAGTGGGGGCTAATTTCTGTTTTATTTTATTTTATTTTTCTTTATTTATTTTAGGGAGAGAAATAGGCAGGGAGAGAGAGAGGGAGAGAGAGAGAGAGAGAAAGAGACAGGGAGAGAATGGGTGCACCAGGGCCTCCAGCCACTACAAACAAACTCCAGATCCATGTATCCCCTAGTGCATCCAGCTTACATGGGTCCTGGGGAATTGAACCTGGGTCCTTTGGCTTTACAGGCAAGAACTTTAACCACTAAGCCATTTCTCCAGCCCCTAATTTCTGTTTTTTTTTTTTTTTTTTTAACCACAGAAATGACCACTCAGGAGTCATGTGGAACTAGTAAATACATGGATACACATGTGTTTTATAGTTCTGTGGCTCTTGAGTCTTAAAAACTGGGATGACTTTGTTTTCTCTGATAAAAGTTTGCTGTCCTTGAATTAGCTAACATCTGCTAGCAGAAAGCGTCAGAGATGTTGGCCAGGTTATTGACCACGTGACTCCTGGCGTCTCCACGGAGGGTGGAAGGGATTGGGGGAGCCACTTCTCAGCTCTTCCTTTCTTGAGTGCTTGACTTTACGTACCGAGGTCGTTTCAGAGTAGGGGTCCATCAAAAACATATTCAGGAAAGAGAACCATAAATTTAACTTTTCCCTGAATATTTTTCTACTTTAACTTCCTCATTTTTTTTAATGGGTAACTCATGCTTCAGTGAAAGAACTGTCATAAAAGTTTTAGTCTTTCAGACACAACTTCACTATTTTCCATATGTTTTTCCTTTGGATTAATTTCCATTATGTTACATTGTTTGCCATCCATATCTTTATAATTTTTAGATGCCTAGGTATTTTAGTAGAAACTAGAATTCAAGAATTTATTCACGTAAGCCAATCATAGACCAATCAATTTCATGAATAAATATTCATTGCTATTTTTTTTAAAATTCTTTTGAGCAACAGCAAGAGAGACAGAGAGAATTGGGGTGCCAGTGCCTCAGCCACTGTAATTGAACCCCAGATTCTTGTGCCACCTAATGGGCATGTGTGGCCTTGTGCTTTGAGTCACTTTTGTATGTCTGGCTTACATGGGATCTGGAGAGAAATAGAACACAGGTCCTTAGGCTTCACAGGCAAGTGCCTTCCTGCTAAGCCATCTCTCCAGCCCTCATTGCCTCATTTTTAATCAAAAATATATTTTTTTGAGGCAAGCCCAGCAGACTGGCCTTTATTTATGAGACAGACACAGAAAGAGAGAGAACTGGCATGCCAGGGCCTCCAGCCACTGCAATTGAACTCCAGAGATGTGTGCCACCTTGTGCACACGTGTGACCTTGCACATGTGTTATGTTGTGCATCTGGCTTACATGGGATATGGGGAGTCAAACATGGATCCTTAGGCTTCATAGACAAGCACCTTAACCACAACGCCATCTCTTCAGCTCTTTATCCAAAATATTTGCCACTTAAATAATCCATGGGAACTGAATATAAAACTATCCAGAAATACTTTCTAAATGTCAACTTCTGTTTAGTAATGGTTTTCAATAATTCCTTTCAAATTTGTAAATGACTATACCCAGTTCTACTTGGAATATTATTTACTGCCTATTTTCATTATTGGAAAAGGAGAAATTTGTAAGTAATAGTGAACTATAGTGGAGGATTGAAAACTCTTGTATTTTTTTCTTCCTGTCATAAATCTCAGCGATTATACCTGAGGATAAAGCATTGTCAGACCTTATCAAAATTGTGAAGTGGGTTAAATTTGTCTTCCCTTCACTCATGTAATATACTCTAGTAAATTCCCCGCTGGGGAAATCGTTGTCTCTCAGACAGAAAGATTAGGTTTGTTTTGTTTTCTTCTTCTTCTTCTTTTTTTTTTTTCTGGTTGAATTCAATAAAAATCAACTTGGTTTGGCTTAAGGAAAATAAGAGATGCTGTGGAAAGCATCCCGCAGTATGAAATTAATTACAGCAAGGCTGGACGCAGAGTCATGAGGAGGGACCAGCGAAGCTCTGGGACTCTCAGCAGCGGAACCCGTCAATAAGCCTTTTTTCCGGGGCACTGCCACAAATGTGAAACAATGTCATCACCTCTTCAGATCGGTCATGCTTCTGCACGAGAATTCCAAGACAGAGGGCTTGGCTCCGGGAAAAGGTCGTGTGGTAGCGCAGACACCTAGGTCCTTTTGTAGTGAGACTGGAATATGCCCAAAGACATGTAATCCTGCATACCACAGAGAAACCTGCATAACCATGTTTACTGTAGCACTATTCATAATAGCCAAGATATGGACCCAGCCCAGATGCCCATCAACAAACATGAGAGCAAATAAACATGATACACACACACACACTATTGGGTTTTATTCAACTGTCAAGAAGAAGGAACATGGCTAAAACAAGAGATCGTTGTGTTAAGTGAAATGAGCTGGATCAAGAAAGAAAAATATTGAACGATTCCTTCCAAACACAATTGAAAAAAGAAAATATATATATACACACACACACATATATATATGTATGAAAGTACAAGGGGACTATGTGGGGAGAGTAAAGAGACTAAGGAAGGAAGTTGAGAGAATAAGAGAGGGGAGTGGGGTAGAGAAAGACAAATATCACAGGTTTCTCTCATATGTAGAATCTAGTTTTAGACACATATATGTCTTTATGTCATATATATATATATACACACACATATATGTACACATATATGAAATATATATGTATGTATACACATATAGCTTTCTGTATACATACACACAAGTTGGAGGTGGAAAGGATGGAGACTTGCAGGCAGGGGGAGAGGGACAAGGGTACATGATGGAAGAGCATATCTGAACAAAGGGACGCAGGATGAAAACAGTATAGCGAAGCCCATTATTTTCTATGCTAACCTAAAAGTAATAAAACCCACAAAACTACAGCTTTGAATCCATCCATGAACATGATACATTCATTTTGATTTCTCGTATCAGAAATTTGCAGCTTCTTCACACAATTCTGAATGTGCTTGTTAGATCACCTAACCATTGCAGGTTTTTTTTTTTTTTGGGGGGGGGGGAATTGCTTGATATCATATTCTTTCCTTAATTCCTAGAAATACTTAGAATATATCCTCTTATCTTATAAGGGCTTAATGATAATAGAGGAAGCAGCCAGCTACTGAACCTGTATGTCAGAGGGACACACAAACACCTATATGCACATCCGCGACCTGAGAAGATGTCCCTCCGCCCTTCTGTCTCCCGGGGCATGCATGGACACGCCCCGTGAAAGCAGATCCAATCGCAGGTCAGCGCTGCCTGGGTGAAATCTGAAATAAATGATTACGTACTGCTTGGCTGAGCAATTGTGAAGACGGAATGGCCGAAGGACCTGGGGTAGTCCCTGGCTTCAGTGAGGGCGGGGCTCCCCCTTAACACCATCCTCTCTCCATCAGCTGAGGTCCTTTCATTCATCTTGGGCTTGGGCTGGGATTGTCTCATTTCCAAGGATCAAGCATCAAATCCTTTATTTGGCTTTACCAAAGACCTCAAGGTGCAAGAAAATCCCAGCAGCCTTACTGATAATACCCCAAGGAAGGCCCACCCGGCTACACTTGCTGGTTCATGCTGGTGTTTCTTTTCTTCATCAAATATTTGGAAGCACTTCCTGTTTCTACAAGAGCTGCAAGTGGTCTGAATGCTATTATTTTTTTTTTCACTGGTCTCTACAGCTTATTATTTCAATCTTGCAAGTACTTAAAAATGACAAAGTACTTTCCAAAGAATAACATCCCCCAAGGCACGATTTTCAGCTGACACAATTTTCACCATGGAGAAATTAACTTTTTAAAATGTTTTTTAAAAATCTTTTAAATTTTGTATTTATTTATTTGAGGGAGAGAGAACCAGGCAGGGGGGCGGGAGGGGAGAGAGAATGAACACGCGGGGGCTTCCAGTCACTGCCAATGAACTCCAGATGCATTCGCCACCTTGTACATCTGGCTTACATGGGTCCTGGGGAATCCACCTGGGTCCTTTGGCTTTGCAGACAAGCGCCTTAACCGCTAAGCCATCTCTCCAACCTGAAACTAACTTTGAAATGACTATGAAATTCATTCCAGGAGTGGTAAAGCTGGATCATGTTGTAGTTCAGCTTTTAGTTTTTTGGGGAACATTAATTGTGATTTCAGTAGTGGCTGGACTAATTTACATCCCCATCAAAGCTGTATGACGGTCCTTTCCACCTCCATTCTCGCCAACATTTACTGTTTACTTTCATTTTATTTATTTATTTATGAGAGTGAGAGAGAAAGAGAGAGAGAGAGGGAGAGAGAGAGAGAGAGAATGGGTGCTCCAAGTCCTCCAGCCACTGCAAATGAACTCCAGATGCATGTACCACCTTGTACATCTGTATTACATCTGGGGAATCAAACCTGGGTCTTTAGTCTTTGCAGGCAAATGCCTTAACCACTAAGCAGTCCCTCCAGCCCCGCTGTTTGCTATCTTATTGACAGCTATTCAGATCAGGATGGGATGGAAGCTCAGTGCAATTTTGATTTGAATTCCCTGATGGTGGAAGATTCAACACATGAGTTTTTGAGAGGAAACCAATACTCAGACCATAGCACCATTAATAAAAATCCATTGTATGATGTTTTGCTGTTTAGTTTTCATAGCTCTTTGTATTCTCTAGATAACAA
This sequence comes from Dipus sagitta, assembly GCA_036346955.1. NCBI lineage: Eukaryota > Metazoa > Chordata > Mammalia > Rodentia > Dipodidae > Dipus > Dipus sagitta. Next base: position 14,449,587 of record CM070790.1, read on the forward strand.
CCCATGGTCAGATATGTAGAGTGGGCAAAGATTTTCTCCCATTCCATAGTGTCTCTTCACCCTAGTGCGTGTGTTCTTTGTTTTGCAGGGGCCTTTTAATCTCATGCAATCCCATCTGCCCTCTTGCTGTGATTTCCCAAGCTACTGGAGGGCTTTGCTGAAAGTCCTTGCCTATGCCTATGTCTTGGAATATTTTTCTTATGTTTGCCTCAAGTGATTTCAGGTCTTATGTTAACATCTTTGTTCCATGTTAATTGATTTTTACATTATACCATTTTTCTTTATTAGTTATGTACATACTCAGTATGTAAACAGCACGTGTTGGTACCATCCTTATCCTCATCCCCGTCCTCCTCCCTCCAAAGGGACCTTCCTCGTTGGGGATGCCAGTTGTCCCCACGGGGATTGTGGGTCGTGCATTGTGGGGGTAGCCATTAGTTACCGGGAGGAGGCAATGTCTCCGGGCATAATGTCCCAACTTGTGGCTCTTACACTCTTTCCACCCCATCTTCTGTGAATTTCCCTGAGCCATGTTGGGTTCGTTTTAGGTCTACTTCAGTGATGAGGTCTTGGGAGCCTCTGGGTCTCAGGATCTCTGGTTTGGTAGGAGCTTAGTGTTCTCTGTGTCTATCTCCTTCACCCTGTGCTGGTACCAGGTTCATCAGGAAAGCAGCACTCTTGTTCATTTCCCCAGCTACTCTATGGTTTTAGCTGGGGCCCTGGTGAGGTGTGATGGGCTGATTCTCTCCTCATGTTCTGCATCCATCCGAAAAAGAGATGCAGATTCTCCAACAGAGAGTGAAGTCAGCACCTGATAAATGGGATACCACTGTTAGTTTAGAGAGAATTTAATAGGTGTAGGACCTCTTATAGCCCAATATTGGAGGGAACTTGAAACTGGACAGTGAACTCGTTTTTTGGATATGGTTCTGACTTGTTTCCCAGTTCCAGCAATGGGTTCCGTTCCACTGAGCAGATCTGTTAGCCAACCTAATTCCAGTCTTGTGCATGTAAAGATCCGGTTTTCCCAGCACCATCTGTTGCTGGGGCTCTCTTCCCTTCACTGAGTGCTTTGTTCAGCTTTGTCAAAAATCAGATGGCTATAGCTGGGTGGGTTGATTTGAGGGTCCTCTATTCTATTCCACTGATCTGCCAATTTGTTTTTGTGCAAGTACCATGCTGTTCTTTTTTTTTTTGTTTTTTCAAGGTAGGGTCTCACTCTAGCTCAGGCTGACCTGGAATTAACTCTGTATTCTCAGGGTGGCCTTGGACTCACGGCAATCCTCCTACCTCTGCCTCCCAAGTGCTGGGATTAAAGGCGTGTGCCACCATGCCCAGCTCCATGCTGTTTTTGTTATTATGACTCTGTAGTTTAACTGAAATCAGTTATTGATTTCTATTGAATCTAGTGTTATTCTTTTTGCTTAGGATTACTTTGGCTAGTTGGGGTCATTTGTGCTTTCATATGAGTTTTAGGATTGTTTTTTTCTATTTCTGTAGCAAATGTATTTATATTTTATTTATTTTTATTTAGTTATTTGAGAGAGAGAAAGAGAGAGAGAGAGAGAGAGAGAGAGAGAGAGAGAAATAGGCAGGTACAGAGAGAGAACAAACGGGCATGCCAGGGCCTCTAGCCACTGCAAATGAACTTTAGATGCATGCGCACTCTTGTGCATCTGGCTTACGTGGGTCTTGGGGAATCTAACCTGGATCCTTTGTCTTTGCAGGCAAGGGCCTTAACTGTTAAATCATCTCTCCAGCCCTGTGTTTATATTTTTGGTGGGAACTACATTGATAATTTTTGGTACTGTAGACATTTATAATATTTCATACCTCTCCATCAGATGGTTAAACAAATTGTGGTACTACATACCATGCATTGCCCCTAAGCAATGAACAGAACAGAATATTGATGCACACAATATCCTGGATGAATCTCCAGAGGACTTACCACACTTGAAAGAAGAAAAATTATTCCAAAGGTTTCCATGCTATATTATTCTATTTATACATAATCTTGAAATGGAAGAATTATTAAAAACAGAGAAAAGGTGGCTTCTAGGGCTTAAGGAGCAGGAAAGGGCCAGAGGGAAATATTATGGACACAAAAGGCCAATGTGAAGAACACTTTGTCATGGAAATGTTCTGAATTTTGAACATCAATTTGTATAGTAATTATTAGAAGAACTAGGCAATACATAAATGTGATCACTTCATATTTTTCTCATACTTGTATGTGCATTTGTAATTATATCAAAATAAGTTCATTTAATTTGAAAATAAGATGTAATCTAAAATTTTATGGCCTTAAAAATAAGTTATGGGAGTCATTTTGAGAGCAATTGGAGCGTTCTGGTATTTTCCAAAGTCTTTCTATATTGTACTATGAGTATATAGACATAAACACACACATATATGTAGATATACATACAATTAAATCTACAATTTCAACTATTAAACATATCATTTTATGACATTAAGGTAAGTTGCCAGAACTTTTTCATTTTCTTAATAAAATTCCATGTCCACATAGCACTAATTCTGCATCTTCCAAAATATGGTATACTTCATGAATTTGCATGTTATCCTTGTGAGAAGGTTATCTTAATAACTTTATGATTTCAAATTAAGTATACATGCTATCAATGGATGTATTCAGATGCCTTTTATTTTGTGGCTGTTTACATATATGTGATATATCAGGGTGCTAATCCAAAGGTGTAATCCCTGGTGTCCCTATGATTTGCTTAAGATGCTGGGGGTAACAGAGTCAATTGTTTGATGTGATTATTTTACCATGAGTCAATGCCACAGATATTTTGAAGGTTAGGATTGAAAATTGATTCAACTTGGAAATATCTGTATCTTCTAGGTGTTTTTGTTATTTCTGCTTTTTAAGGCATATGTGTAGGTAACTAAGGCTGGTTATTTTTCTGACCTACACATTTGATGTTTCTCCATACTATGTGCACATAGAGATGTTCTGAAGGAAGGAGTATTCTTTCATAAGGTGAGAAATCAGCTTTTTAAATAAGTTGTTCTTGGTAATCCTTAGTGATCTTTGTTTCTCTTTTTATGAAGTGCACAGGATTCTAAATCTTCTTATTTATTTATTTTTTATTTTTTAAAATTTTTATTAATTAGTTTTGTATTCAGCAAATGCAGTCAGATTGGTACCATTATTAGGCTCATCCGTGACCTACCCCCTCCCCTTGGCCCCTCCTTGTTGAGGTATACAGGTCATGCATTGTGGAGTTAGCCCACAGTTATGTGTAAGATAAATGTCTCTGCATATCATGACCCAACATGTGGCTCTGACATTCTTTCCGCCCCCTCTTCCGCAAAATTTCCCTGAGCCATGCTGGGTTCATTTTTGGTCTGCTTCAGTGATGAGGTGTTGGGGGCCTCTGGGTCTCTGGCTCTCTGATTTCATAGGAGTTGATTTTTCTCTGTGTGGATCTCCTTCACCCTTGTGCTGGTACCCAGTTCACCAGGAAAACAGCACCCTTGCTTGTTTCACCAGTTGTTCTTAGTTTCAGCCGGGGCCCTTTTGAGGTATGATGGGGTGGCTCTCTCCTTAGGATCTACATCTATCTGAAAAAGAGAAGCAGATTCTCCAACGAAAGAGTAAGTTAGCGCCAGGACAAATGAGATAACCCTTACTTTTTTTATAGAGAATTTAATAGGTGTAGGCCCTCTTATAGCCCATGATTGATGGTAGCTTGATATTGGCGAGTGGGCTTATGTTTGGATATGGTTCTGACTTGTTTCCCAGCTCCAGCTATGGGTCCCGTACCACTGAGGGGATCAGTTAGCCAAATCAAGAGCAGTTGGTTCCCCACCATGGCTGTGTGCCACTATTGCACTTGTGTGGGCATCACAACAAGTTATTTGCTGCTAAGTAGGTTAGACCATGAGTTGCTTGGACAGATATTGGTCATTTTCCTCCAGTTGCCCATGTAGCACCCTCTGGCACTAGACGCGCTGACTGTCTGGGGACTGACTCTCTTCCACTTTCCAGCCATGCCATTCCATTTTACATGTCGACCACATAAGGTGTCCTCAGCAGTAGGGTCTTACCACTAACCTTTGGTGGGTCATCAAGTATTCAGACAGAAATCTGTCTTTCTTTTAGGAAACCTTGTAGGTCTCTCTGATCAAAAGCTCATTGTGGATGATAGCCACATACTGGTACTGGGAGTTACAGGTCAGTGCCCACTATGAAAAGGAGGAAAAAGATAACTAATATACAAGAGTTAGAGAAGAGAGAGAGAGAGAGAGAGAGAGAGAGAGAGAGAGAGGGAAACTGTAGAAGATTAAGGTTAGTCTTCATCATACCCTCTCCAGTGTCTTGTGGTTCAGGTGTTCCCTCTAAGGGCCTGGTGAAGGTTCAACCATTTGGTCTGCCTTTTAGGCTATCTTCAGATTTCCTTGGATCTTACCAATGTCCTTCATCCAGGATTCGATTCAGGTCATCACACCACATTTAGCTGCTATATGCCCTTTCACTCTTCTTGGCTGTGAAGTTTCTCATACTTCATGTGTTTTCATTATCTCAACAGCTTTGAGGATTGCTAGATGGTTAGTTTGTGAGATAGATGTCTCAGCCTTAGACTATATGTGATGGTGTGTCTCAGGAACATGGACATTACATGTTATTTTAATCCCAGATGGAGTCCTAGCTTGATGGATGAAAGTTAGATAAGGAAGGCTGTTGTGAGTATGGGCTCTAGATGTATGGATGTGTTCTCAGGGAAGTTGTTTGACATTTCTAGGAAGTGGCTAACCTTGGGAGAAGCAGTATCTTCCTGGTTTGTAGTGTCTACTATGTCAAAGAATTGAAAAGTACAGGAAATAATATTATTAATCATCTCTAGTCCTTTCACAGTCTCTACTTTTGTACCTTTTGCTGAATGTCATGTCATTGGAATTATAAAACACATGGACTTTCCAGATTGATTTGATTTATTCAGAAACATTCACTCCAGATTTCTTTCTTTCTTTTATGACTTGAGAGCTCCTTTATTTACAATTGATGAATAGGATTTTGCTGTGTGGAAGTACCATCACGTATTTTATCTTTTCATTTACTGTTGGAGATCTTGATTGCTTCTGGGTTTTGATGATTATAAGTAAAGCTGCTAAAATCAGCAATCATGTTTAGGCTCTTGTGTAGACACACTTGTCCAAACAGTTGGATAAATGAATAGGAACATTATTGTTGAATCATACGTTAAGACTATCTTGAGCCTTGTAAGAAACTTCCAATAAATCTCTCAAAGTGGCCAAACAGCTGGCATTTCCATGAATAATATACTAGTTTCACCATATCTTTGTTCTACACAGAGAGAAGATTGGTAAAATCTTTGATTATTTCTTTTTTGCACATCTTAATTGGGTTGTTTCTTATTGTTAAATTATTTGCATATGTTAGATAGAAGTCCTTCACTAGTTACATAGTATATTAGGGTTCTCCAGAGAAACAGCCAATAGTACATGCGTATGTATGGGTAGATTAAGGAGGCTGAAATGGCCCATAATAGGTTGTCTGCAAACTGGAGAGGCAGGAAACAATTTAAAATCATTTATTTCCTTTGCCTTTTACATTACTTTTATCATTGTCATCACCATTATTTTACTATATATTTTCTTGTTTTGCTCTTTTCGAGGTAGGGTCTCACTCTAGCTCAGGCTGACCTGGAACTTCCTTTATAGATGTAGTCTGGTCTTGAACTCACAGCATCCCTCCTACCTCTGCCTCTAAGTGCTGGGGTCAAAGGCATGCACCACTATGTCCAGCATCATCTTACTATTTTAATAAGTCAACAGGAACAGATTAAATAAATTTAATTTCATTGTTGATTTTTATTTCCTTCTTGTGTTATCAGGCTTGATTCAGGACTAATATTTATTCTGCCCATAAAAAATTTCTTTAATATATTCTTAGTGCTGGCTTTAGTGAGTTTTGCTTTCAGTTTTATTTATCTGAATGATCCTTTTGGTGTTTTCTATGCCCTTTAGCTACGTAAGTCTCAGAATCACTTTGTATACATGTAAAAATATGTTTCTTGGTATTTTGATAAGATATATCAAACCTGTATTTCAGTTTAAGGAGAACTGACATCTTTACTACGATGAGGAATTCCAACAGGAACATTTCATATCTCTTCATTCATTTATGTCTTCTTTGATTTCTTTGACCATCATTTAAATTTTTTTAGGAGTGGTAATCATGTACATGTTTTGTTCAAGATATGCTTCTGTGATATTTATTTGCAGAACTCTATAACTACTGAGCCATCTCCACTACCCCCAGACTCTAGGAATTTTCTTTTGCTAGATTCCTTAATATTTTCTACATCAACAATTATACCATCTATACATAGGAACTTTTTTTTTTACATCTTTTGATCAATATGATATTTCCTTTTCTTGTCTTGTTACACTAAGACTTCCCAGAGTATGTTGTTGGTGAAAGTGGAAATCCTTCTATTATTCCCATCTTTGGTGAAACTGTTGAGTATTTCAACATTAAGTATGATGTTGGCAGTAGGTTTTGGGGAGGTGGACATTTTTGTTGAGAATTATTTTTCTATTTCTAATTTTCTGAAAAATTTCATTAGAAACATTTTGGGGAGGTGTTTCGAGTACCTTTTCTGTATCAATCAATATATTCATATGACATTTGATTTTCCCTTAGAAAGTTAATATGATGAATCATGCTGATTAAATGTTGAATCATACTTTCATCCTGGGAGAAAAAAAATATCTTTTTCAGTTGCGATATGCATTATTTTTATGTATCCTGAGTCAGTTAGTTTGCCAACATTAAGTTGAGAATTTTATAAATCTTTGCTGATTAGGGATGTTGGTCTCTAAAACAGTGTCATTTTATTTATAGGATAATACTGACCTCATAAAATTAATTGAACTGTTTACCCATTCTCTGTCCCTCCATTCTCTCTTCTCTCTCTCTCTCTCTTACTCTCCATATTTCTTTCTTTTTGGTTTGGAAATATAGAACTGCTATTATCTCCCCACTGTAACATGTGCTTCATTTCTGAGTTTATATTAGCTGAACAAATGAATGAGATTCATTGTAACATTTATGTATATGCCCATAATATTCATGGATCATTTTTATCTTCTTTATTACCTATCTCTTCAGCCCCCTTTGCCTCCACTCTTTCCTTCTCCACATCCCTAATAGTACCTCTTATGTTGTTATGCATTTTTTTTCTATAACTTTTTCATATAAGGTAAGAGGACACTTGTGTTTGTGATCTGGCTTATCCTTCACATGAGGATCAGCTGTGGTGGTTTGAGTATAAACAATGAGGAAGTAACTGCAACATTACCTTTTTGTGGAGTATTGTATCACAAATTTAATTATTTTTACACTTGTAGGATTAGTCACATTATTTCATAGTATTTGAATGTTGAGAGTTTATGAATTTTCTAGAATTGACTCATTTCCTCTGAGTGGTCCAACATGTGGAGAAGCATCCATGGTGTATCCTTATCCTCTCTTAAGTTCTGTGGAATTGGCAATGTCACTCCAGGCATTCATATTTTGAATCCTTTCTTTTTTAAAAAAAATTACTTTTGCTAGCTATTTATTAATTTTATTAATATTTTTTAAAAGTTTGGTTTGATTTGTTTTTGGTGTTTTCCATTTAGCTGATTTCCACTCTTATCCTTAATATTTTATTTCTTTTACTAATTTTAGGTTAACTTAGTTGCCCTTTGTTTTGCTGCTTAGGCCTTAACTTAGAGACTTAGTATGAGATTTTTCTAACATAAACAATCTTAAATTTCTTTTGAGTTTTAATGAGTTTCTTCAAAACCCATTGTTTTAGCTGTACCTCACATATTTTAGTATGTTGTGCTTCCTCTGGGTTAAATATATTGCTTATTTCCCTTGAAACTTTCAATTTTCAAATGTTTGGAGACTTTCGTGTTTTCCTTTCTATTATTCATTTCTAGTTTGAGTACATTACTTCAAAGGAATACTTTGTCTTGCCTTTTAGCATATCAGCATACATTTTATGACACAACATATGATCTGTTAATGATTATTGCATGTCTGTTTAAAAATAATGGTCATGATGCTGAAAATGAGTGTTCTGAAAATGCCAACTGCATCTTATTTGTTGATTTCCTTTTTATAATGGATTTTTATTTAGTGATGGTATCAATTACGGAGAAAAATAATGTTGAAATCCTCAACTGTAATTGTGAATTATTTTTTCTTAATTCATTTCTCTTTAGCTTTGCCTTATATATTTCATGGCTCAGTTATTTGATACACAGACACACATTTAAGCTTACCATGTCTTCATGATGAATTGACTGCTTCATGCTTTTATTAATATGCTTAGTTGTTCTTGGAAATTTCCTTTTCTCTTAAACTTATTTTAGCTGATGTTACTATAAACACTGTACTGTTTCTTTGATTAGGATTTTTTTTTTTGAGGAAAGCCCAAAGGACTGGCCTTTCTTTTTTATGTGAGAGGGCAAGAGCAAGAGAGAGTGTGAGAGAGAATTGGCACACCAGGGACTAAAGCCATTGCAATTGAAATCCAGATGTGTGTGCCAACTTTTGCAACTGGCTTATATGGGAACTGAAGAGTCAAACATAAGTTCCTTAGGCTTTGCAGGCAAGCATCTTAACCATTAAGAATCTCTCCAGCCCTTTTCATTAATATTTTCAAGATAAATTTATCTTTATTTTAATTTTTCTCTGACCTACCTATATCATTATATTTGAAGGGAGTTCCCTATAGCAAAAACTGGTTTGGTCATTTAAAACTCATCTATCTTGAAGATTCTCCATTTATGAGCATATGTATATATGTATATATATATGTATATATATATGTGTATATATATATATATATATATACACACACACACGTATATATACACATTATATACACACACATATATATATGCACTCATATACATATATACATACATATATATACACACATATACATACATATATATACATTTACATACATACATACATATATATACATATATATATATGTATACTGCTTGATTAATGTATTTATTTTCCCATTTAGACTTCAGACTATCATATTATTTATTTGTCCTGTTCACAAGTCTAAATAGTCTAGATGAATCGGTATTTGAATTTATTTTTCTTCTTCCTCCCTTTCTCTGAAGGTGCAGGCCATCTCGGTTACTAATGTGATCACAGTTCATGTCTCAGGTTTGTTCCTCTGTGACCTGTTCACAGAAGTTCCAGAACATAAGAATCTGAATATGTCCTAGATAGCATTAATTCTTGCCTGTTTTCAGAAAAAAAAAATAATATTGGGCTGGTGACATTGCTGAGTGGATGAAGCGATCACAGTCAAGCTCAAGTACCCAAGTGTAATCCTCAGGCCACACATTAAAAAGTAGGAAGATGGGCTGAAGAGATGGCTTAGCAGTTAAGCGCTTGCCTGTGAAGCCTATGGACCCCGGTTTGAGGCTCGATTCCCCAGGACCCATGTTAGCCAGATGCACAAGGGGGCGCATGCGTCTGGAATTCATTTGCAGAGGCTGGAGGCCCTTGTGCACCCATTCTCTCTCTCTCTCTCTCTCTCTATCTGCTTCTTTTTCTCTCTGTCGCCCTCAAATAAATAAATAAAAATAAACAACAAAAATAGTAGGATGCTGTGTCAGGCTTCTGCCATCACAGAACATAAACGATAAGATGAGAGGCAGAGACAGTGGAATTTCCAGTAAGTTCTCAGCAAGTGCAGTAAAATAACAACAGAGCGAGAGCCAAAGAAACCCTGCCTCAAAGGAAGCAGACCAGTGGGGATGGGCTGAAAGTGGTCCTCTAACACCCACACATTTACTGAGCATGTTCACACCTGCACTCACATGTATGTGTGTACACATGCACACACACACTTACACATGATATTTTAAATTGTTTAAAAATATTGTTTCTAGTTTTTATTGCGTGCATGTGTGTGTAATACATGTGTGTGTACATGAGTATGTTTGTGCTAGGAGGCCAGGGGACATCCTCAGGTAGGCCATCCACTTAGCCACTTATTTTTTTTAAATATTTATTTATTTGAGAGCAACAGAGAGAAAGAGGAAGAGAGAGAGTGAGAGAGAGAGAAGAGAGAGAGAGAGAGAGAGAGAGAGAGAGAGAAAGAGAATGGGCATGCCAGGGCCTCCAGGCACTGCAAACGAACTCCAGATGTGTGTGCCCCCTTGTGCATCTGGCTAACGTGGGTCCTGGGGAGTTGAGCCTCGAACCAGGGTCCTTAGGCTTCACAGGCAAGTGCTTAACCTCTAAGCCATCTCTCCAGCCCTTCTTTTTAAAAATATTTAATTAATTTATTTGTAAAAAGAGAGAGAGAAAGGAAATAGGAAATGAGAATGTGGGTGTGCCAGAACCTGTTGCCAGTGCAAACAAATTCCAGATGCATGCACCATTTTATACATCTGGCTTTATGTGTGCTCTGGGAAATCAAATCTGGATTTTAGACAGTGTAGGCAAGCACCTTAACCACTGAGCCATGTCTCCAGCCCCCACCCACTTCTTTTTTCAGAGTCACCCTTTGGTCTGTAGCACTGATGAGACTAGACTGGCTGGCCAGTAAGCTCCAGGATCTGCCTGGGTTTTCCTCACCACCAAGCTTGGCCTTCATGTAGGTACTTGGGATCAAACTCAGGTCTTCATGCTGCTAGTTAAACTATCTTCCTTGCTGCTGTTGTTATTAGTCTTTAAAAATTATTTGAGAGAGACAGGCAGAAACAGAGAGAGAGAGAGAGAGAGAGAGAGAGAGAGAGAGAGAGAGAGAGAGAGAATGGGTGTGCCAGGGCCTCCAGCCACAGCAAACAAACTCCAGTTTCATGCGCCACCTTGTGCCTCTGGCTTATGTGGGTCCTGGAGAATCAAGCCTCGAACCAGATCCTTAGGCTTCACAGGCAAGTGCTTAACTGCTAAGCCATCTTTCCAACCCCTTGTTCTTAGTCTTACTGAATTCTCTCTTCCTTTTCTTTTTTTTTGGGGGGGGGGTAAGAGGCAGGATTATAAAATATACACAACTTGGATTTTTTAAAGTATTTATCTTGGGGCTGGAGAGATGGCTTAGCGGTTAAGCGCTTGCCTGTGAAGCCTAAGGACCCCGGTTCGAGGCTCTATTCCCCAGGACCCACGTTAGCCAGATGCACAAGGGGGCGTACGCATCTGGAGTTCCGTTTGCAGTGGCTGGAAGCCCTGGTGCGCCCATTCTCTCTCTCACTCTCTATCTGCCTCTTTCTCTCTGTCTGTCGCCCTCAAATAAATAAATAAAAATGAGCAAAAAAAAACATTTAAAGTATTTATCTTGACACTTTGATATAAATCATATATTATTCATTTAGTCCTCCTAATAATTACATAAACTAAATATTAACAGTCCCATTTTGCAGATAAGAAAACATTTTCCTCTGGTAAGTGGAATACATCTTGAGAATTCAAAGGAACATGGGTAAGATATATTCTGTCAGGCATATGGCAGTAAGTATTCTAAAAGTTGGAAATCATTAAAAGTAGACATTTCCAAGGATCTTGGCACTGGTCATTTAAACTTGTCAGGAAGAGAGCTGGAGGAAGGAGATTTTTAGCTTCCAATTAAGCTGCTGGTGCACCTGGTATGAGTGGACCCATCAGTCATGTCCTCCATGTTTATTTTTCTCAGTTTATGTTAACAAAATAGTGTGGCAGGACTTCTGGCTTCACAGAATGTCAAACATTTTATTAGCTTAGAGGAAACAGTTTCAATGTATGGAACTTATGAGAGATTAGAATTAGTATAAAAAGGAGCTCTATAAATTAGTGTTAAAGTTATATATAAATATGAGTTGAGGAGGGATAAAAATACAACAATTCATAGGAGGAGAAAGAAGACACGATCCTTGACTCTCGAGTACAAATTGGAACAATAACAGCATTCCACACCAATCAGATTCACGCAAATCAAAAAATCTGATTACATACACCATGTGCTAGGTTAGGGCAAGAGAAGAAAATTCATGTCAGAATCAGAGTATGGCCATTGTGAGGAAATAATAGTACTGAACATTTGCATTCCCCGTGGCACAGTAACTTTGTCACCCCAAAGTATGTGTCTCAGAGAAATTGTTAAACAGGGGCAGAAAGAGTTGATTAAAAATATGCCCAGAATCTCAAAGGCAGGGCACCGTTCCAAACCTTCCTCTCCCAGTGTGAAGCCCTTGTTCTAGGAGTGGATATTGAGGCATAGAATGCAGAGTCTGAGTAAGGGCACAGCACACAGCACAGCCTGACCTCTGCCTGACAGTGTTTGTGTGAACTACGTGGAAGGAGGAAAGGGCAAATAACCTGAGACGACGCTTCAGGAATTTTGCCTGTTTGCTTGTGGCACTCTGCCTACACCACCCGGCAAAACAGGAACCATGTTCATCTTATTAGTAAATACTCAGTGCGGCCGTTAAACACTTGGGTAAGGCATGAGGGAAACTGCAACTACCTGATATTTTCACGCTCTGTTGATGTTGAGCAGACGTGTGGAAGCCGACAGAACAGCAAAAGCCTTGAGATCATTGTACTTTGCTTCCCAAGCACATTTTTTAAAAAAATCTCAAGTTGTAGCCAAACCTGTGCAGTTTTTGGCATCAGTCATTTTTAAATACTGTCACCTTTTTGAAATTAAAATATAACTGTGCCTTCTTTGTTTAGTTTTGTTGGAGACATGGCCTCATCCAGGTCTAAATGAGCTGGAACTCACTCTGTAACCCAGGCAGGCCATGAATTCAAAGTGATCCTCCTATCTCAGCTTCCCACTCTACCCGGCATGAACACATATAAATGGATTGTAGATGGGGTATAGTGGTGCACACCTTTAATTCCAGCACTCAGGAGGCAGAGGCAGGAGGATGGCTGTGAGTTCGAGGCCAGCCTGACACTACACAGTGAATTCGAAGACAGCTTGAACTAAAGTGAGACCCAATCTCAATAAATAAATAAAACATAAATAAGTATGGATTGTTTTTATCATTTTCATGGAAATTTATGAGACTGGAAATATTTTAGCATCTTTGTTATCACAAACTAAGAGCTAAAGAGCTGCTAAGTTTATTTTCCAGTTTCTCTGAGAAGAATCCCAACACATGGGGTTATAGAGAATAATTAAACAGCTAGCCATTCTTTTTTAAAAAAAAATGCTGTATCTTATTAAACTTACCTCCAATTTTTAAGTAAATAAATTATTCCAGGTATAATTAGTTTCCTACATTCTGTCTCTAATTTCACTCACCTACTTGCCTCAGACATAAACTTTACCCTTATTTCTTAATTGTTCCCATGCATTTTTAAATTTTAAGCACTTAATTTGAAAATAAAAATTGTGTATATTTAAAGCCAAGTACTTATATGCTTTATATGTCCACATATGAAAACAACAACGTAGAAAAAAGGTGTAGTATTTTTAACTTTTTAATAAATAATTTAAAACGTCCTTTTAAAAAAAGGAATTGGACTTCTTTAAAATCTAGTTTAAAATTTTCCCAAATAGATAAAAATTTAAACTAGATCAATATATGAAGTGGCCCATCCCTTTTACATTAACTTCTAAAGTCATCTCAATCATGGATCAAGTGTATTTTCGAGCACATATTTGACTTTGAATTTCATTCCATTCCATTGGTCTCAGCAGTTATTCCTGTATGGTTCCTCAGTCACAACAACTGAATAATAACCTTCATATTTATGGAGGAATTCTTTCAATGTTCTTTTAAATAATAGTAACTACTCTTGAATTTCTTATTTTATGTTAATTAGAATCTGATGGTTCAGTTATATGCACCTGAAGTTCCTAGGCCTTGAGACCTATGGAACTAGCTGGAAAACCTGACATTTTTGTTATGTTGCTTCTCCTTATCCACAGACATAATGAATCTTGGTGCTCATGTCACAGAGAATAAAGAAGGATGTATTTTGTGGTGGTTTGAATAGATAGATGGCCCCCAATATATTCAGTTGTTTGTTTGTAGCTTGCATCTGCAGCCACCTGGCTGGAGTCAGTGCCATTGTGTGGATCTTAAGGTGTGGTGGTGGGTTTCAGATTTCAATCTAAAGATATGCAAAGTGTGCCTAGCAGGAGTTCCTGAAGTGTGCTGTGGCTTTTGACCTTTAGGCTTGTGCTTCTCTCTCTCTCTGCTTGGGCCTGTGAAGGCAGGCCAGTTTCTTCTGCCATTATGGAACTTCCCCTGGATCTGTAAGCTTCAATAAATATCTCTTCCTCCATAACTGTGCCTGGTCTGGAAGTTCATCTCAGCGAACCTGAAGCTGTCTGATACATATGTTAATTGCCTTCAGGTAATTTCTACTCAGAAACCACTACAGTAGAGAGGCACATGTGTTTAGAATACATGATCCCCAGCACATGGCAGTTTGAGTAAGTTTCAGTCAATCACAGGGGAAAGTATAACCATGGCAACATGTTCATCACATCAAAGAGACAAGGAAGTTGAGAGAACACAACAGACCCTGGCCCAGGCTGTAACTTTCAAAACCTTCCCCTCGTGACCTACCTCTACCCACTAGGTCCTACCTCCTAAAGATTCCACAGCCTCCCCATACAACATCATAAGCTACAGAACAAGCAACTCAAAACAGGAGGCGGAGGGGGGAAATTTCAGACTCAACGCTTAACAGGAGCCAGCTTAGAATGTGCTCAAATTTCCTAGTTGGGGAGTAGATGAAACTGTTTGTGCTGAGTCTGGAGATCTACAGCCTAGAGTTGAGGCCTCATCAAAGCTAGAGCTCAGCAGCTGGGGAGATGGCTCATCTATTAAAAGTACTTGCGGGCTGGAGAGATGGCTTAGCGGTTAAGCGCTTGCCTGTGAAGCCTAAGGACCCCGGTTCGAGGCTCGATTCCCCAGGACCCACGTTAGCCAGATGCACAAGGGGGCACACGCGTCTGGAGTTCGTTTGCAGTGGCTGGAAGCCCTGGTGCACCCATTCCCTCTCTATCTGCCTCTTTCTCTCCCTCTCTCTCTGTCACTCTCAAATAAATAAATAAAAATGAACAACAGAAAAAGAAATAAAAGTGCTTGCGTCCAAAGCCTGATGCCCTGGGTTTAATTCTCCAGTGTTCACATAAAGCCAAACACACAAAATGGTGCATGCATCTGGAGTTCATTTGCAGCAGCAAGACTGTTCATTGTCATTCTCTGTCTCTCTCCTTATCTTCCCCTCTCTCTACTGAAAAATAAATAAAATATACTTTTAAGATATTTATTTATCTTATTTGGCAGGGGAGATAGATAGAGAATGGGTATGATAGGGCCTCCAGCCACTGCAAATAAACTCAAGATGCATGTGCCCTCTTGTGCATCTGGCTTACATGGATACTGGGGAATTGACTCTGGGTCCTTAGGCTTCAGAGGCAAGCACCTTAACAGCTAAGCCATCTCTCTAGCCCTAAAATATTTTTCATAAATAGTGCTCAGACGGGTGTGGTGGCTCACACCTTTCATCCCAGAACTCAGGAGGCTGAGGTAGGGATATCACCCTGAGTTTGAGGCCAACTTGGACTATGAGTTCTAGGTCAGCCTGGGCTAGAGTGAGACCTTGCCTCAACAAAACATAAACAAACAAGCAAGCAAAAATAGAGCTCAAAAGAGCTCTAGTTTCATCAATGAAAGAACATTTGTCATTCTCTTCTTTTTAAAATATATTTTTTATTTACTTATTTATTTGAGAGAGAGAGAGAGAGAGAGAGAGAGAGAGAGAGAGAATGGGCATGCCAGGGCCTCCAACCACTGCAAACGAACTCCAAATTCATGCACCCCCTTGTGCATCTGGCTTATGTGGGTCCTAGAGAGTCAAACCAGGATCCTTTGACTGTGCAGGCAAACTCCTAAACCACTAAGCCATCTCTCCAGCCCATTATTCAGTTCTTTTGTCTGTGTTGCTGATATTTTATGAATATTAGTGAGTTTTTGAGAGATTGCCAAATACACAAAAATCTTACCAGAAAATAAATCAGTAATATTGAACATTAATAAATCAAGAATTTTGTGTGTACATACAGTGTCAAATGTGTCTCTGTGCTACTTAGTTGAATCATTATAAGGGCATGTATAAAGTAAATGGAGTTAAGTTTTTGTATGTCTGCTATTTTGATATTTAAATTTGCTCCACTGCTTGGTAGAGAGACAGATAACAGAAAGATAGTAAAGAGGAAAAAAAATGCCTATTCATGAAGAAAATAAATGACCACCTTTTATCAGATTGGAAAACAGTACTTTTTTAAAACCACACATTTCATTACTGATATTTATTGTTTAATTCTCTGTAATAATATATGAGAAAACTGATATTTTTTAAAAATACCTTTTTTTCTGAGGCAAGCCTACCAAACTGGCCTTGTTTTTTATGAGAAAGAGAGAGAGAAGCCGGGCGTGGTGGTGCACGTCTTTAATCCCAGCACTCGGGAGGCAGAGGTAGGAGGATCACTGTGAGTTCGAGGCCACCCTGAGACTCCATAGTGAATTCCAGGTCAGTCTGAGCTAGAGTGAGACCCTACCTCGGAAAACCGAAAAAAAAAAAAAAAAAAAGAGAGAGAGAGAGAGAGAAAATTGGCACACCAGGGACTCCAGCCACTGTAATCGAAGTCCAGATGTGTGTGCCACCTTGTGTGTGAATCACCTTGTGTGTCTTGCTTGTGTAGGAACTGGGGAGTCAAATATAAGTTCTTAGGCTTCTCAGGCAGATAGCTTAACTACTAAGCCATCTCTCCAGCCCTAAAATTTTTTTTTTTAAATTCTTGTCTATATTGCTACTGTATTCTGTTACCTAGATGGACTTACCTTCTATTTTATAAACATTATTGCAAAGCTGTTATATCTTAGAGTTCTCACTGAATGGGTTCAATGCCTACTGCATGTGCTTTCAACATGGGTTTTGTCTTTGTTTTTCCTTAATTTTATGTTACCATTTATTTTGAAAGGAGTTGTATTTTGTTCAACTGGTCTAAGTTATTTAAGTTATAGACAAGAATTGAACAATATAATATTTCATGAATAACATTATCAAGCATTAATGGTTATTTATTAATGTCAGGATTCTTTTGCTACTTTTATTTTTCAAGTTGTGAACTTTCATGTATGAATGGACATACTGCCTGACAGTCACATTCCCATAGAGTTATACTCTTTGGATCCATCTTCTCTGACCCCATCCCATTGAAGGCCCTCATCAGCGGGGTTCTGGGTATTCACTCTGGGGCCATGAATATACCAGTCCACCTCTGTGTGTGTGTGTGCGTGTGTGTGTGTGTGTGTGTGTATGGGGGAAATGCGTCAGAATATTCCTTTCCACACCGTGGCTCTTACATTCATCTGCTGCCTTTTCCACAATGTTCTTTGAGATTTGCAGGGCATGCCATATGTCTCCTTTAGTGTTGAGCTCCCTGCATGCTCTGATTTTCTGCTTTGATGAGTTTTGAGTCTCCTCAGTATCTACTGCCATCTCCCTGGAGGAGGTTCTCAGGCTAGCCAGGAGCACAACACTTATATCTATCTACCACTTCCTCTGTAATGTTTCCTGGACCCTGGCAGCTGTGAGGTAGATAACTCATGTAATACTAGAAAGTAAGTTTTATTTTTTTAAATATTTTGTTTATTCATCTTCAAGTAGAGAGAGACATTGAAAAGATAGAAACAGGGAGAGAGAGAGAGAGAGAGAGAGAGAGAGAGAAACACGCCAGGCTACTGAAAAGAAACTCCAGATGCATGCACCACTTTGGCCATGTGGGTCTTTGTGGATACTGGCGAATTGAACCTGGATTGTTAGGCTTTGCAGGCAAGCATCTTAACTGCTGAGGCATCTCTCCAACCCTGGCAGTCTTATTTCTCTTCTTGTCATACTGATGGGCCTTGAGTCTCCTTGGTATCTACTGCTATCTGTAAAAGCACATTCTCTAACTAAGAGTGAAAGCAGTATGGATAATTTAGATCATTTAGAAGAGAAAAATGTTGAGCATGTCCTCTCCTTTTAGGCAATAAATAAATAAACAAATAAATAAATAAAATTAAGACAAAACAAAAGAACAGCAACAACAACAAATAAACAGTGGTAACTTCCCTCTGCTGTCTATGACCTTCCAAGCCATAGGTTACTGACTTGGTTCTCAATACCAGGCATGAATTCCGTCTCACTGACTGAGCAGGCCTCATATCCAATGAGAGAACAGGTTATTACCCCATAGCCTGTGTGCCACTATTACACTGGTGTAGAAACCTTGCCCAGCTGGCTGATTTTGTATCTGATACGATCCTCTGCTTGTTCCTGCTGTTGGTGGCCAATTATGCCCCATCAGTTTTCATAGCACTTTCCAACACTATGAGAGCCAGCTAGCAGGGAGCTGACTTCCTTCTTAATTCCAGTGTGATTTCATGATGTCCTGTGACTACAGCCTGTGGTGTCTTCAGCGATAGGGTCTTACCATTTCGATCTGGTGGGTAACCAAGTACTTTAGCAATGGCCAGCATTTTTTCGGTTTTGGCGGGTAGCCCACCTGTGGCACTGGGATTTACAAGCTATGGCTTTAGGGTTAAGTTTTCTTTGTTTTTACAGGGTGCTTCTGTCCAAACTATTTCCTTACTATCTGTGGTGGTTTGAATAGAATAGATGGCCCCCAATATATTTCAGTTGTTTATTTGTTTGTAGTTTGCATCTTTAGCCACCTGGCTGGAGGCAGTGCCATTGTGTGGATCTTAAAGTGTGGTGGTGGGTTTCAGATTTCAATCTAAAGATATGCAAAGTGTGCCTAGCTGGAGTTCCTGCAGTGTGCTGTGCTGTGCTGTGGTTTTGGCTTTTAGGCTTGTACTTCTCTCTTTCTCTGCTTGAGCCTGTGAAGGCAGGGCAGTTTCTTCTGCCATTATGGAACTTCCCCTGGATCTGTAAGCTCCAATAAATCCCTTCCTCCATAACTGTGTCTGGTCTGAAAGTGCTTCTGTCCAAACTATTTCCTTACTATCCACATTATTAAGAGATCTATATTTTTTAATTAGCTAACTAAGAGAAAGTTATCCCTGGTATGGATTCATGCCATCTTTAGTTTTGCCCTTATTATTATTAATTGTCGCTATTTTTCCTTTTGCTGTCAGGATGTACGACTTTTAGAAAAGGGTACACTTGAATTTTTGATACAATAATACTAGGGTCAGTTTGAACATAAGAATATAACACAGACTCAACTTCAGGGAATGGATGATTCCAACATCATCTCTTCATGTGAAGCCTGGTCCTCACTCAGAAACAGCTGGACATAGTGAGAAAAGTACCACAATTCGTGAACTTACATTTGCTGCTTTAAGAAACAGCATGTACTGATGCCCGCTACATGCATTTCTGTCTTATCAGGAATTCATTCCTGGTGGGGGCTTAAGAGAGAGAGAGCTCAATGGATAAAAAAAAAGTTTGCTATGCAAAATTTGAGGGCCAGAGTTCAGTTGCCTAGCACCCAGGTAAAAGCTGGGCAGACACGGCAGCTGGGCCTGTAATCTCAGCACTCCAGAGGCAGAGATGGGGATCCCCCTGGGCAAGCTGGCTAGCTAGACTAGATGGTGAGATCTAAGTACAAGGGAGAGACCCTGCCTCGGTAAATGAAGTCGAGAGCAAGCGAGGAAAATACTCGACATGGACTTCCACCTCCACATTAACATATACACCCATGCACAGTCATTCTCACACTTGTGCACCAACGCAATACACAAATGTATGCATAACACACACACACACACACACACACACACACACACACCCCAACGCAGATATTCTGTGTCATTTTTTGAATGGTAAAATGTAAGGTTTTGCTTAGGTCATTCTACATTCCTAGATTCCTGAAGCAGTTTCTCTCAGAATACCCTTCTTTTTAAAAAAGATTTTATTTGTTTATTTATTTATTTTGAGAAAGAGAGAGAGAGAGGAAGAGACAGAGAAAAAAGAGAGAATAGGCACACCAGGGCCTCCAGCCAGTGCAGACAAACTCCAGAAGCATGCACCTCCCCCCCGCTCCTTGTGCATCTGGCTTATGTGGGTCCTGGGGAATCAAACTGGAGTCTTTAGGCTTCACAGGCAAACACCTTAACCGCTAAGCCATTTCCCCAGCCCAACACCCTTCTTTTTTCTGACCTGTTCCCCTTTGTATCGAGTCCATGTATAGTTTTATAACTTGGCTATTGGGCTTGAGGGATGGTTTAACGGCGACGGCACTTGCCTGCAAAGCCTAAGGACCCTACATTAGCCAGATGCATGTGGTGGCCCATGCGTCTGCAGTTCTTTTGCAAAGGCTACAGACCCTGGTGTGCCCATTCTCTCTCCTTCTTTCTCTCTCCCTATCTGTCTCTCTCTCTCTTTCTCAAATAAATGCAAATAAAATATTTAAAACAAAAGCAAACAAACAAACAAAAAACTTGGCTATTGACCATAGCCATATACTCTCCAATTAGTTTACACAAGTACTGTCTCTGACTTAATTATAGGGCTCTATCTGAACCCTTTTCTTGCTCCACATAACAACCCCATCCCATTTCCCCTCAGTTCAGCCCAAGTTCCTTCAGTAGCCACCTGTGGTCTCTGTCAGTTGGCTCGTGACTTCCAGTAAGGAAGGTTGTGTTTGAGGCCACATAGGATGCTAGTTAAGTACCTCATGTTTGGAATAACCCAGCACTGATCCCAATTCAATTCCTGGCTTTTACCAGCACATGATCTAAGAGCTTGCTTCTGCCCCTCAGTTCACCACTTCCTGTTCTGTTTGCTGGAAATCAGCATGTTTCCCAGTTAAGGTCGTTTTTAAGGATAAAAAGAGATAACTTATGTAAAGGGCTCACCATAATGCAAACCTTAAGGAAAATGTTCACTGAATGGCTTTTATTTATTATCAAATAGAAAAAGCCAAGGTTTTTCTTCTAGGAAATTGAAAATAAGGCAAACTCTGAGGTAAAAATTGTTCTTTTCAGACTAATGACTTTAAAATATGCTTTTACCTCTGTGTTCTGAGAAGTGCTGGACAGAACTACCTGTCAGAGTGCAGACCAATATCTTAAATTGCATTTTCCTGCCTGGGAAAGACATTTTAAATTGCCTCATAGGTAATTCTCACTCTCAAGAAATCGGTTTTATTCTGTTTCCACAAGAAATTTCCTTCTTGTGCCCAAAATGTTGGATAAAGCTTTCCCATCTCCGAGCAGGAGTCCGCCTCCAATGTTGATGGTGCATATTTCTTTTGGAGCCATCATTGTCGCGTATTTGACTCGACACTTATTTCCAGAAGAACAAGTTGTGCAGGAAGGAAATCTATTTCCACGGCTGAAATGGAATTTTTATTTGAGAAGCGCAATTGGGATAAATCACACAAGAGAAAGTGGTTAAAGTGCGGCGCTGTCGATTTCAAATGTAACAGTATTTGTATATGAAAAGTGGGCAGGGGAAGGCTTTCTTTCACTTCTAGACCTCCTGGCTAGCCTTAAGGCACCTGAGAGTGTTCTCAATCCTGGGGACGTTTGTGAGGGCGCGAAAACAGCAGCAGCCACCACACAGGAAACCCATGCTGCTTCGGGAGTTAGGATTTTGAGACATGGTCCTGGGAGACTTCTAAGTAACTTGAGTGAGGGTTGTCATCACATCGGACACAGGCAAAATGGAAATGAATGCTGATCCAGGTGAATCTAGAACTCACAGAGATTAAGGTGTCAGACCTGAGGATGTGTATTCCACTTCGTGGGCAAAAAGCACAGGAGTTGCACTGAGCACTCAGATCATTCACGAGGTAGCGCTTACTCTCACGTTTCTCCTCTTTCTTATGCTCCGTTGACTAACTCCACTTCCTGCAGGCCTGTCACGTCCTTTCCTTCTCTTTCCTCTTTGCCCTCCTTTCTTCTCTCTGGACTTTCTCCCTATATAGTTTACAGACTAGGACTTAGCTCCGTGTTTTCTGCAATCTCCCTCTCTTCTCTTCTCCAGTTACTTTGGCCCATGTTCCATTTCAATCCTTTAACTGCCTCTTCCTGTACCTATTTCTTCTTTTATAAATATTTTACTTATTATTATTATTTTATTATTTTATTTTTAAATTATTTTTTTTTGGTTTATTTATTTATTTGAGAGAGACAGAGAGAAGGAGGCAGAGAGAGAGAGAGAGAGAGAGCGAGAGAGAGAGAATGGGCGCGTCAGAGCTTCCAGCCTCTGTAAACGAACTCCAGATGCGTGCGCCCCCTTGTGCATCTGGCTAACGTGGGTCCTGGGGAGCTGAGGCTCGAACCAGGGTCCTTAGGCTTCACAGGCAAGCGCCTAACCACTAAGCCATCTCTCCAGCCCCTTTAAATTATTTTTTATTAACAACATCCCTGATTTGACTTGTCATTTATTTATTTATGACACAGAGAGAAAATGGGCATGCAGGGCCTCTAGCCACTGCAGAACAGACTCCAGACTCATGTACCACCTTGTATATCTGGGATTGCATGAGTACTAGAAAATTGAACCTGTGTCCCTAGGCTTCACAGGCACATGCATTAACCATTAAGCCATCTCTGCAGCTCTGTTTTGTTTTCTTTATTTCCTATTTTTTTTCTTGTCACCTTCTAACGGAAGGGTAGATAATACACCTGACCGCAGGTGTACTGGGTTTTGATCCATCACTGTCTCCTCCTTCATATTTAGCATAAATGGTGGAAGGCAGATGGTTTAGTGGATCAGTTGTTTGGTGTTCAAGCTGGAGTACCCAAGTTTGGTCCCCAGACCTCATATAAAAAGCCAGAAACTGTGACAGGCTTCTGGAATCCCAGCATACTTCTGCAGATGGCAAGATGCAAGCCAGAGTCAAGAGAACTTCCAGGGAGCTCGAGTGAGTCCAGCAAACAATAGCAGAGCTAGATTTCAGAGTGAGTAACTCTGTCTCAGAGGAGAAGGTCAGGGGAAGATCCACCTGAAAGTTGTTCTCTGACCTCCATGTGTGTATAACTGCACAGACACATGCACACCCACGTACACATGAACCAACACATGCACACATAACTAACACATAGATAATAAATAGATAAATAACCAAAAATAGCATAATTGCTTGGAATTGGCAGAAATATTTGTGATAATAAATATTCTGAGTAGGGCTGGAGAGATGGCTCAGCAGTTAAACATGCTTCTTTGCAAAGACTAGTGGCCTAGGTTCAATTCCCCAGTGCTCACATATGGCCAGATGCACAAAGTGACTCAAAGAGAGTGGCATCACTGAAAATCTCACCGAAGGATGGGACTTGCAGGCATCTCTGCTGGCCAGAGAATCTCTTCTCCCCAGAAATTTGTTACTGCTTACATCAGTCAGACACACAAAGTGGCCCATGCATCTGGAATTCATTTGCAGTAGCAGGAGACCATGGCATACCCATACTTTCTCTCTCTCTCTCCCTTTCTCTGTCTCTCAAATAAATAAATAAAACATTAAAAAATAGCAAGTAATTCATTTCAAAATATCTTTCCTCAATGTACTTACATAAAATATATTGAGAAAGGTATAATGTAATCTGATAATATAACATTCCCAGGGAAGGAGAATGATAATTGAGATATGGATGAAAAAGTAATGAATGTTTTGTTACATACCATTTGACTTTAAATCATTATGATTTCTTAAGTTATTTAGAATTATATATTGTAACATATTGAAAAAAAAATCTCTTATTCTTACACATTTTATTCCTTTTATTTGCTGTATTTCCCAGCTAGGATTTCCAACATAATGCTGAAGAATAGTAGCAAAAGTAGACATTCTTGTCTTGTACAATGATGAAAATGTTTTCTGAAAGTTCTATGCACTTTTTTACAGGATTACAATTTTTAAAATTCTCTGTTGCCTATTAATGGCCATTATTTGAGAAATCCCAAAATGCTCATTGGTGCTAGAAGAAACTGAATAACTCAGGTAAAATGCTGAGAGTTATTTTCTTGAAAACTTTCTTTGGAGAACATACATTAGTCTGGTTTGCTTGTTAACATATTTTTAGACAATGAAAAGGAAAGATCAGCATTGCAAAAGTTAAATAGCTAAAAGACTAAATCAATGATTTCTTTATTTGATGCCATTGGTAAGTTTTTTTTTTTTTTAATCTCAAGTCAATTTCATGACCTCTTCAGGTGATTAGCCCATCTTAGTTTCTTACATAAATATTTTATTCATCAGGGGTAGATGGGTTGGCGAAGCCATCTTACTGTCCAAGGCTTGCATGAGAAGAAGCAAGAGATATGACCAAGGCCTTCTGGTTTCTACTGTGCTTCACCCAACAGTTTTTAAGTAGAGAATTGTCTACTTGTGTGAAGTGGTTTCCTGACGCTGAATAAAGTAGCACTTTACTTTCCACTGGCTGTTGCCATCTGTGGGTAGCTTTCTGAAGACACCCAAAGGGAAAGAGATATGAGGGATCAATTTGGGAACTTATGTCCCAGTCCCTACCCATTGAGCCTCAGTATATCAGGAAAATAAATCATTAAAAAGTATTTTTGATGCTTCCATTATGCTCAGAAGTGTTAATTAACACCCAAAGAATGAACAAAATAGGAATGAAGGCTTTTGGGAGGCAGTACTTTGCAAAGACAATTCCTCACAATATGACAGGTTGGAGACTAGTAGAGAAAAAACATAAGTAAAAGAGAAGCACAATGTTGTGTGGAACCAGCTGACAGGAAATATTTTAGTCCATAAAGAGAGAGGGAGAGGATAGTCATAGTGATAGGTCCAGCACTTTTTTAAAAAATAAATTCTCCATTCCATACCTTAAGAGGAATGCTCTTTATTTTTTATTTTTTAAATATTTTATTTTCATTTATTTATTTGAGAGAGGGAAAGAGGCAGAGAGAGAGAGAGAGAGACAGAGAAAGAAAGAGAGAGAGAATGGGTACTCCAGGGCTTCCAGCCACTGCACACGAACTCCAGATGCATGTGCCCCCTTGTGCATCTGGCTTACATGGGTACTGGGGAATTGAACTAAAGTCCTTTGGCTTTGCAGGCAACTGCCTTAACTGCTAAGACATCTCCCCAGCCTCAGGTCCAGCACTTTTGTTGATAGTTTTTTGAAGTTGAGAAGTTATCCTATTTTCTCATGAAGGGCTAGTGGTTTTTTTAAATATTTTTGAAATTTATTTACGAAGGGACCAAACTGACACCATGACAGGCTTCAGTAAGACACCACTCTAACTAGGCCTAAGTTTCAGTTTCCCAGAGAGGCAGGCAAGACTTCTGAAAAGGGCCTGCCCTGACATGTGGCCAGGAAGATAGCCACCCAGAGGCTGAGTCAGCTCCTGGACATGCCCAGACATGTCTCTTTCGTGCCTTCTGCCCTGACCAATCAGAGATCCACAACTCTAACTGCTGCTTGCCTAGCCAAGATTACCTAACCCACCTGCAAAACCCCTAGACCTAGCCTGCCAAAACCTTTAGACCAATCAAAAGAATACAATTACAGTTACTGTTCAAATTAGCCAATCATGTTAGAAAAGACTAAGCCTGCCAAAATTCCACTAGCTGTGCTTAAAAGGAGCCTGCAAGCTCCTCTCAGGGTCTCTATTTTGCATGATTGGTTGACCCTATAAGATCAAAAATTAAAAGCCTTATTATCATGCTAACATGCCTTTTTAGCTTTTGTAACGTTGCTTGCTTGCTTGCCTCAGATTGACTAAAAGAGACTTGCGGTTATTCTTGAACATTGCACCCAAAACCCTGCCCCTGTTTCCTGGAGCCCGGGAAGCCACTCAGCGTCTGTTGTCACCCCTAGCCCAGCCAAGCAACACCAGGTGGACTCCACCAATCAGAATCCATTCTATATGGAAAGCCCCTAGACCCAGACCCCCTCCCTAACTTTGTGGTTTTTCCCTATATAAACTCTAAAAAATTGGGGCTGGGGGCTCTTCACTCCTCCTGCGTGGGGACTTCGTGTCGAGCCCCGGTGCACCGGTTTCTCAATAAACCTCTTGCTGCTATTGCATCGAGAAGCGTCTGTGTCAGTCCTTGGGGTCTCGCCCGATTCCTGAGGCTTGGAATCCCTCCGGGAGGAGGGGTCCCAACAACCCCTGCAAGCTGGCTGATTCTGCAGAATAAATGCTCTTTGTTTTTACATACTATTTGAGTCTGGTGATTTGAGTCAGCGATTCTCAGACCCTTACAATTTACTTGCAAGAGGAGAGAGAGAAAGAGACAAAGAGAGAGAGAGAGAGAGAGAGAGAGAGAGAGAGAGAGAGAGAGAAAGAAAGAGAAAGAGAAAGAGAGAAAGACAGAGGTGTGCCAGGGCCTCTAAGCCACTGCAAACGACTTCCAGATGCATGTGCCACTTTGTGCATTTGACTTTACACGGGTACCAGTGAATTGAACCTGGATCTTTGCAGGCAGACACCTTAACTGCTAAGCAATCTCTCCAGCCTTGGGCTGGCGAATTTTGTCAGATGCTTTTTATGTTGTCCTGGTGATCAGAGCAATTTGGTGTCTCTCTTCGATAGAAAGTTATCAAGAGTATGAAATTGTTCCTCTACAGACAAAACACATAATCACTTCAAATTTTCTCTTAATTTGAAAATTAATATCATTTATACAACTTCTCAAACATGGTTAGAGAATTGGACCATGACTAATTACTGCCTGGATCTGATCTGACAGTTGGCTGTGATGTTAGACATCCACAGTTTCCTTCTGGGTGTTACTATGTAAATTGCCTGGGAAGTACTCTAGATTCTCTTTTGTTTATTGTAATCTGATTTTTTTTTTCCTGCCTTAATGGCAACATTTCCTATTATTCTAGGCATTCCATAGGTGTGGGGAGCTCCATAACTATGCAGCTTTTCAGGTCTCTTTCAGGGTGTTTGTTGAGATCATCCTTTCTGTGGAAACCAATAAAATTTATGATTATATGTTGGAAAAGGAGATATCTCTATCACAGCCTCCAGTGGCTGAGGGACTATAGTGGAGGAAGTGACAATGGCAGAAAGAACTTAAGAGCTGAAGGACAGGGAGGCGCATTTTGAACACTGTCTTCAAGACACAGATTGTTCATTGTATCCATGATGTCCCAGTGGCCGTAGTTCCCTGCACAAGACCTGCATCATATTGGGCCCATCAACAGACTGTTGTGGGTGACAAAGGAGGGGAAGTTTGACCTCAAAATATGAGGAAATAAATAGTAGGAAACAAGAGGGATTGAGTGAAGGAGAATGGGGAAAGGTCGTGACAAAGGATAGTGGGAGGGGATTTTTTAAAAATATATTTTATTATTTATTTATTTGAGAGAGAGAGAAGGAGAGAGAGAGAGAGAGAGAGAGAGAGAGAATGGGGCCTCCAGGGCCTCCAGCTACTACAAACGAACTCCAGATGCATTCGCCCCCTTGTTCATCTGGTTTACGTAGGTCCTGGAGAATCGAACCGGGATCCTTTGGCTTTGCAGGCAAATGCCTTAACTGCTAAGCCATCTCTCCAGCCCCTGGGAGGGGATTTTTTTTTTTTAAATGAAGTTTCTCAAAAAAATAAAAAATAAAAATAAAAAAGAAGCACCAAATGCAGAGGTTGGGCACCAGCTGTGTGTGCGTTCCACCTGCAGAGAGTTCTACAATGTCCCTGCATTTTGATTCAGAATACAAAGGTATTTCTAACTTGAAAACTGAAATAACTTGGAAAAGAAGAATCTTAAACTTTCAGGAAGTAATTTTTTTTTTCAGTAGGGTTAGGAGTTGGCCAAATTTCTTTACTTATCTATGGAAAAATGATACAAGTTTTGCTTGTTTGTTTAAGCCTGTTGTTACATTGTGTGATATTCATGTTTTCATATTGTATATGACTTGCATCTCCAATTTGACTTATTATAGTTCTATTCTGAATAACTTATTGAGATTTTCATATCTATGATCCATTCATTCCTAGTTTAGTGAAAAGTATCAGTTTTGCATTGAGGTGGACATTACATTTTAAGGTTATCTTAGGTTACTAGCCTCTTATTTCATAGTTTATAATAGAAGAATAAAGGGACTGGGGGCATGGCTTGGTGAGTAAGAGTGTTTGTCTTGTAAGCCTAAAGGCCCAAGAGGACCCGAGACCACCCAAGTTCAGTTCCTTGGCACCCAAGACAAAAGCTGAGTGTGGCCATGCATATGTGTAATCCCATTCTTGCGAGACTAGAGAATCCCTGGGGCTTATTGACCAAAATTGTCAGCTCCAGCTTGAGTGTACTTCTCAAGGAAACACGCAGATAAGTGACAGAGGAGGAGACTTGACATCCTCCTCTGGTCTTCACTTGTGAGCATGTGTACTCACACACACATATGCCATATGCCCATTACATCACAGATCACACTACATATACTACAGAGAGAGAGAGAGAGAGAGAGAGAGAGAGAGAGAGAGCAATGAAAAAAAAAATAGGTGAATGAATGATTTACTGTGAAATTGTCAAAGAATATTGTGGAAAGTCTCTCTCACACTACAGACCTTACTTGTGGAGGGTAAATTTTAACCATTTTCTTTTTTCTCTTTTCAGATGTTCTGCTTTCTTATATGTAACTTTGGGGTTAGTGCCAGTGTTCTGGTAGGTCTTGGCATGTCTGTAGATCACAATACCTTTCATCCATGTTTGTAATGTTTTCAGAGAACTGTGATGCAATTTATTTTAGCTTAATTAGTTTAACTACTATGATACATCTTTTCAAGTTTTGCTTTATGCTATTTTGACCAACTTAAGATATTTCCTTGATTTAACCTTTTTTTTTTTCTTTTGAGGCAAGCCCAACAGACTGGCCTTTTATTTAATGCAAGAGAGCAAGAGATAGACAGAGAGAGAGAAATATGTATGTATCTATATATATATATATTACCCTTTATAATATTATCAATACTCTGGCTTCTTAAATTGTTTTTGAACCAGTCACAGCATCTTACAGGTTCCTTCACTAATTAATCTAATTCACTAATTTATATATATATATATATATATATATATATATATATATATAGAGAGAGAGAGAGAGAGAGAGAGAGAGAGAGAGAGATTATATATATATATATATATATATATATATATATATATATAGAGAGAGAGAGAGAGAGAGACTTGGTGTGCCAGGGCCTCCAATCTCTGTAATCAAATTCCAGATGCATGCATCACCTTGTGCACATGTGTGACCTTGCATGTTTGTGTCACTGTACATTTGGCTTATGTGGGACCTGGAGAACGGAACATGGGTTCTTAGGCTTCACAGGCAAGAGCCTTAATGGCTAAGCCATCTTTTTGTCCACTTTATCAATTCAGTTACACATATTTTTCTGTACTTCTATGTATAATTTGTTTTCTCCTCAGATTAATTTTGGATTTGGGTTCCCAATTTTAAAAAACTTTAGCTAATTTACATTTCAAAGCAGGATTTGAGTGAACATTCTTCAGTGGGAGACACACATGCTTTCATATCATTGTTTAGAAGGTGTTTATTGTGTTTTGGTTGAACTAAGCCATGGTCAGACTCTCCCTGCCTTGTCACGTAGGAGTTTCTGGACTGTTCCTTTGAGTGATCCTATGAATTGCATACATATGAAGTAGAAGTCATCCATAGGTATGTCAACAAGATGATATCAGAAGTGGAAGAGTCAGAATATATATTGGAATTTGACCCTATCCCAGGTGGCAAGGTAAAAGACTTTTGGGCAACATGATCAAGAGCCCCAGCCCATCTCCACCTTAGCTTTCTTGTGTTATGACTGGCAGGGCATCCCAGTGAATAGCTGAATAGCTGTCAACCGATGTCTCCAAAGAGACTGAAGCAACCTGAGAAACATAGATCTTTGGGATTTCCATCCTCATGCATTTATATTCTTTGTTGTACCATATCTTTCCCATGACTACAGGCAAACTGAATGAGCGTGGTACTACATTTATGTGACACAGTATCATTTTCAAGCCCAGCCTCCCTTAAGACTTTCCAATAAATTCTTCAGTAAGTACTGTTCAGTTTTTAAAAATGCAAGCTAATGGCTGGAGAGATGACTTAGTGGTTAAGGCACTTGCCTGTGAAGCCAAAAGACCTAGGTTTGATTCCCCAGGACCCATAGAAGTCAGATGTACATGGTGGCCCATGCATCTGGAGTTCATTTTCAACGGCTGGGGTCCCTGGCACACCCATTCTCTCTCTTTCTCTTTCTCTGCCTCTTCCCCAAACACACAATCTCTCTCTCTTCCTCTCTAGCATAAGTAAATAAAAAATAAATGCAAACTGGTGGGAAATCTGAAATTAGCATATGTCTAAGATTTTAAGTGATTAATTAGTGAAGGAACTTGTAAGATGCTGTGACTGGTTCAAAACCAATTTAAGAAGCAAGAGTATTGATAATATTATAAAGGGTAATGAAACTCTTGCTGGGTTGGATATAAGCTTCTGAATGTCGACTAGATCCTAAGTCTTTGAAATGATCTGTCCCATTGAACAGAAATAATTTGTGTCATTATTGGACAAATCTTTGGTGTTTTATTCATTTTCTAAATTCACAAATAAAAGTTCTATATATACTTATGGTATACAACATGACACTTTGAAATGCACATATCTTATAGAATATATAATTTAAACTAATTAACATATGTGTTATTTCACACACTTATTTTGATGAGAACTGATAATCTCCTTTTAGTAATATTCTCATTTGTAGTGCATTGAGTTACAGCTATGAAGTTGTATGGGAATTCTCTTAACCTTATTCTTTCTGTTGGAATGAAAATTTATATCCTTTAAGACTTATAATTATCCTTAAACAAAGAGGAGCACTAATTATCTTCATCCTTGAAGTTTTTGACTCTGCAATACTGGAAATATGTGAGTCCCACATTTTTAAGTTTCAGATCTTTTTTTTTTTTTTTTTTTTGGACATAATGGACAAGCTCCTAAAACAGTCTGTGAGAACGCATGAGATAAAAACCTTTGAAGATGCAATCTTACCATTTCTAGCACTAGAAAACCAATGGGAGGTAACAGCATGTTTTCTCTGAAAGTCTGAAAATTCACTTCAACTCATTTAGTGAGAAACATTCATTTCCATTTTCTACTAAGCCATGTGGAAAATTATTTAGGTCACTGAGCAAGCAAGAGTCTGGGCAGAAATAGATAAATCAATTTCTGTGGAAGAAAAAAAAATGGAGGCCTTGATGTTGCCATGGCTTGAAAACTTAAAGGCACTCTCACTTGAACCAGACAGGAAAGAGATACAGTATGCCGGTTTTATTAATTCTTGGAGCCATTTTTCAAACGTTACCCTGTGATTAACATCACCCGGAGAAGAAGCCGTGTTAAAACGGTTCTCACTCACACAGCCTCCAGCAGTGTGATCCTCCATGCTGGTCTGGGCAGCCTGTTTCACGTGGGAACATTTTAGAAATGCAAGTTTTCCACTTCCATCTTATATCAGAAAACTCTAGGATTGAAACTAGCCAATTCATTTCACAAGATGATTCCAAGGCAAGAACTCTTCCCTCTGAGTAAGCCAGGAGTCACATCAGACAGACCATTTGTGTTAATACCAAGTGATAAGCACTTGACAGGTACCACATCAGTTAATGCCTTATTAACAAATTATCAACTAGGATGGACAAAGTGGCATATGCATCTGGAGATTTTTTTGTTTTGTTTTGTTTTGTTTTGCGGAGGCTGTAGGCTCTAGTGTGCCCATTCTCTCTGCCAATCTCTCTTCTATCTCTGTTTGTCAATAAATAAATGAATTTTTAAAAATATAGTTTAAATAAATATTTATTTCATAATTTTTCTAACTGGATTCACGTCCCGTTTGGTACTGTTATGAAAGTTTATTTCCTGAGGATTTTAGCATCCACACATGAGCTTTGCATAACATAATTGCTTTCCGCAATATTCTGCCTTTAGCTTTTATCAGCCACATACCCTCGGGTCACTCTCAAACAGCATTGCCCTCTTTCCACAAACTCGGTTATAAGTACTTTGTAATCTAATGTCCGTCTTACAGTTTTACAGCTGGATTGCTTACTTTTCCCATTGCTGTGACAAACTAGCTGACAAAAACAACTTAAGGAAGGAAGAGTGGGCTTTGTCTTCTAATTCAAAGGGCTATAGCCCATCAGCGTTAAGAGAAGCAGGAATGTAAGGAATTCGGTTTCACTGCAGGAAGCAGAGAGATCAGTGCTGGCGCTCAGCTCACTTCTGTCTGGGGCTGCAATCTATAGATTGGTGCTACCCACATTCAGGGTGGGGCTTTCCTACTTAGTAAAACCATCCTGGAAACACCCTTATAAACACACCTAGAAGTATGTTTCCATGGTGATTCCAAATCCAGTCCAGTTGACAAGATTACACCAGCTCACACTCCTTCAAATACAATCCCCCCCCCTCCCAATTATTTGACTACAGAGTGGCTTATAGTCTTATATCCTACTGAATTTTTACTTTTCTATTCGGCTTTTCCAGTGCAGATTCCAGTTTCCATCGTGTTAATCATCTTTCCGTGTGCCTCCACCTCTCTTGTCCTTCTCTTCCTCTGTTGTGTTTATATGGTTAAGTTATAACCCAGATTCCACTCCACACCTACAAGCATGCTGCTAAAATGAGAGACAGAAAATGGCCATGCTGACTGGTCTCACACTGGAATCCTGACCTCAAGCTCATTGCTGACTGACAGTAGTGTTTCGTTTCTCTAGCCCAGTGGCTTGCCTCACCTGTCTACACATCAAAGCCACTACAGAGCTTCCTAAAAGCACTTATGCCTACGTGCCACCCCCGCAGTGACTGTGATCGAACTGGTCTGAGCTTCAACTTGGGCCAGAGTGTTTATAAGATGCCCACAGCTTAGTCAATTTGCCTGTCAGCCCTCCGTATTCTAACCTGTGATATCTCAGGCATCCTCCTTCCCGGCTTGTTCAAGTTTCACTGAGAAAATAGAAACCAGCCTAAAATCATTCTGTGCATGCCGCTGAGCCTGTGTCTAGTGCATACTTACCTATAACCCACTTATTATGTTTCCTCCACTGGCATTACAGGCGTCGTGCCCACGTCCCCGTTCCAGGCTAACGTGTACTGAACCTTACCAGCTGTTCCCTACAAGAACATCACTTCAGCCTTGTGCCTTACTTTTTACAAAACAAAATCAGAGCCCTCACCTTATATCATCTCTGCCAATAAATGTTACCAGCGTATATACACAAAAATAAGCATGCAAACCCTCGACTTATGACAGTTAAAAAAATTCATAACTTTTCAACTTTACAATTCTGTGAAACTGAACCTCGAATTTTGGGTTTTCATTGTTTTTCAGGTTAGTGATACGTAGTGGGCTCACCTCTCATGATGCTGGGCAGTGGCCACAAACTGCATCCTTGACATATCACGGAGCTGCAGCTAGATAAAACCATCACAAATCGAAAACTGTTACAAGCTTAAAACACAATAAATATGCCTACCTACCTAACATTCCCAGTTCCTGAACACAGTGCATTGCAGGACATATATAATTAGATTTCCAGGACAAAATCTTCTTTATCCAGTTCCTAGGACAGAGCTTCTCAACGAGTGGACGTTAAAAAATATTTGTTATGTGAGCACGTTTTTAATCACTATTTGTGTTGCTTGTTTGCTGTTTGGCCCTAAAATCATTTTCGACATGATCCCACTTATTCACTGAACCTAAAATAATCAAACTCATACAAGCGTACTATAGGCTGGGGGTTGCCAGAGGTCATGAGGAGTCTAAAATGGAGAACTGTTAGGGGTGAACTGTCATTATGCAAGATGGGCATGATCTGGGGACCTGCTATGTACATAGCCCCTGTAGTTGAAATACTATATTACAAACTCACACATAAACAGCTTCTTAGGAGGTACATACATCATATGTTAAGCATTCTTACACCACACAAATAATAACCATAATCATGGTTAAGGGGGCAGGAGGAAACTGCTGGAGGTGATGGATATGCTTATGGTATAGATTTGATAATTCCTTTACAAATGCATAACACTAAACTTACTGTATTTATGAAAAATATGTATAACTGTCCATGGTTTCAGTTACATTGCATTCTAGAAATGACAAACTGGTAGAAATGAAAAAAAAAAGGGGGGGCTGGAGGGATGGGTTAGTGGTTAAGGCATTTGCTTGCAAAACCAAAAGACTCAGGTTTGATTTCCCAGGACCCATGCTAGCCAGATGTACAGTGGGGGGGGGGGCGCACACGTCTGGAGTTTGTTTGCAGTGTCTGGAGACCCTGGTGTTCCTATTCTCTCTCTCTCTCTCTCTGTCTGTCTCTTTCCCTCCCTCTCTCTGTTAAATAAATAAATAAATAAAAATAAAATAAAAAAAGAAATGAAAAACAATTTAGTAATTGCTGGGAGTGATAGCGTCTTTATTACTCTCATCTGGTAATTAAATTAATCAATTTACAGAGTCCTATTTGTGTCACTCTTGTACTAGAATTTACTGTGTAGACTAGGCTGGCTATGAATTTGTGACAGTACTCTTATCTCTGCTTTCTGAGTGCTGGGATTACAGGAATGTGCCATTGTACCTGGTTCGTTTTTCCCATTCTTTTTAAATGAGGGAAATAAGCTCAATATGGTTAAATTTCCCCTTGAATCTGAAAGCCCAATTAAACCCCTGTCCTTCCTTAAGCTACTTCTGTTTGGCATTTGTTCATATCAGTGAGGAAAGTAACTGATACAATTTGCTACCTTGGCAAAGAGTCCAGACAAAATGCAAACTTTTTTGGCTCAATGAGTTTCAAAATAAAATAATAATCATGGGCTGGAGAGATGGCTTAGCAGTTAAGGTGCTTGCCTGCAAAGCCAAAGGACCCAGGTTCAATTCCCCAGGACCCACATAAGCCAGATGTACAAGGGGACACATGCATCTGGAGCTGGTTTGCGGTGGCTAGAGACCCTGACACACCCATTCTGTCCCTGCCTCTTTCTTAAATAAATAAATGAATGAAAATATTTAAAAAATTAATCACCTATTCATATGCATAGAGCGACTTGTAAGATGCAAACATTTCTATAGCTTTGCCACTTTGAGCCTCTCTTCCAGGCATGTGTAGTATGTTTCTTGAGGACACAGAGAAGCCCAGCTGCTTAAATATTTATATAACCGTATTGCAGAACGTATGCCTGGCCAGTAAACCTTTTTGCATGTAGACAAAATTAATCGGGCAGATGAGCCCATGAATTATTTAGGAGTTTTTATAATGTCTCAGAAGAATTCTTTTCCAGCCAATAAAATGTTAGGAGACACTCTATCTCAGTGTGAGTGAGATGGGTCTGACAGAATCTAAATGTTCATAGAGCCACTGTAGTCACACCAGCAGGAGGCTGGTCACACACTGAGACACACTGTCACCCTCAGACAGTTGGCCTCTCTGTAGGTCCACAAAAGAGTGCCCACCCTCTGCACCCCAGATGCCTGGGTTCATTTATATTTTTAATAGCATCTTGCTAGTCCTCCAGGCAATGCGTGGAGTAAATCATGTCAGCTGACTGGTGTTTTTGTTTGTTTTGCTTGGTCAAATGTTTCCACTTTAAAGATTAATCAGAAGCTCATTAGTTTGGATAAATGCATTGTTATAAACACAATTATTTGCATTTAATTGTAAAATAGATAATAAAAATAGCTTTAATGAAAGCATAGGCCAAGATGCAGTAACAATAATAAAATTAATCAGATTAATAACAATTACTATTATTAGAATCTTAAAATGTGTCTGGTGCCATAGTTATTTTTCTACACCAATTCTATTCCCCTTCCAACCTTTAGTTCTAGTTTTCCTGTGAAGAGACAGGCTCAAACTCATAGACAGTCATAGGAAATTTTGCAACACATCTGAGGCTATGCTCTTGGAAAATAGCCAAATAATTATAGCTCTCCTGGCTATCAAGTCCAAGGAAGTGTCTACTGCCTTCCTGAACATATTGCATGAAACTCTCAAGTGCTCTACCTCACTCACTGTGGCAAGGCCAGAAAGATTTCAGATTCCCATCTGTGTTTCCTATTTCTGCATCTGAATGTACAAACTCATCAGCTGAATGGGAGGAGGGTCAGTCCATGGTCACTGGGATGCATCACTTTGGAGAGAGGTAGAGCATCAAGGCAGGGGACACATGGTAGAGGAAGTCAAGAGTCAAGAGAAGAAGGGTGTGGGGTCCTCCACTCTCTTTCATGGGTAAGCCCCCAGTGACGTGACTTCTTTCCACTATGCCCTGCCTCTTAAAGGTTCTATTATTTCCCAATACTGCACAGGGTAGGGGCCAATCCATGGGGAACATTTAAATTATAACCATATGACCATACTTTGCCCTAATTAATGAGTAGCTAACTTATTGTTCATCTGTTAAAAGTTTAAACTTCTTCACTTTCCTACCTGCTGAACTTTGACCTAATCTCAGCATTGAGCCCTTCCTGTTATCTCTTCCTTGACATAGGTGTCCCAAAGAAAACTGAGGCCATCTGCCACTTCCTCCCATGTATCCCATTTCTTTACATCCTTGTTTACTCCTACCTAAGAAAAGAAAAGCCTGGGCTGGAGAGATAGATGGCTTAGCCATTAAGGAACTTATCTGAGAAGCCTAAGCACTCAGGTTCGATTCTCCAGGTCCCACATTAGCCAGATGCACATGCATCTGGAGTTCGTTTGCAGTGGCTAGAGGCCCTGGTGTGCCCATCCTCTCTCTCTCTCCCTCCGTCCCTCAGTCTCTAATTTATAAAGAAATAAAAATGACTTTTTTAAAAAAAGAAAAGCCTTTTTTCTGCCTAAATATAGAAACACTCCAAGTCTGGTGGTGGAACAGTCTCTCTGTTACAATAATCCTTTCCCTTGTAACACATCCTCTCCCTCTATTCCAATAACCTTTTGGAATATAGACTCTCATTACCTATATCCAAATAAGGTTTATTGGCGGATAAATAATGTAACTGTAATTATACCATACATATGCCTACAGAAGGTGTTGTGAATTCATGTCACATCTCAGCTACTCCCTCCTGCATGCACTATGGACCACTGAAGGGCAGAAACTTGGATTTGAATATATAGCAAAAGGAGCAAATCTGCTAAAGTGAGTCTTTTCTGAGAGAAAGTGTAGTAGTTGCTGCTTAGGCTTCAATGACTGCTATTTCAGGAAAGAAGAAAAACCAAGAAAATATTTTCTCTATCTTCTATGGTTATCTTAGGGCAAGATGCTGAAAATTATGCTATCAAGAACAGATTAACAATTGCAAAGTAGTTTACCAGCAGGTGCAGTAAACACACATAGAAAAAAACTCCACAATGTGTCTGTCAATGGGCTTGTTAGAACTTGTGACATCTTAACAAAGAATAATAAATTTGTGGAGAAGTGACAGGAAGAAGGGAATGGCAGCAAACTTTATGTGTAGGGGGAAAACTGGTGGAATAGGACTGGTTTGCACAGATTCATCTTAGAAATGACGGTCTATTTTCTTCATGGCCATAAAATTCCCCTAGGAGAGAAGATTTACAACAATCTTCATTCCTCAGAAGTTTCTGCTTCTAGCCAGAAAAAGGAAACTCTGGAAGACTTCTTTCTACCTCTGGTAAATCTCAAATGCCTTCGGCTCAAAAGAATCCACATGCCAGTGTAGAATGTTTGGAGTGGCATATTTTAATCCCTTATGTGATGGCGAGAATGGTGTTCTTTCAACCTCAGATTCTTATTTCTCTAAGTCCCACATCCCAAGCAGTCCTCATTGTTCTAACAGTGCTAAGGCAGCGTTCAGAAATGCCTTCTCAGTGCAGATGACAATGACCACAGCCACTGGATAATGGGGCTTGCCATTAGGAAATCTGGGAGACTATTATCACTGCTGACCAAAGAACTGTGTAGTTCTAAGTAGGTGCTGCCAATCCTGTACCCAACACTGGAGGTGGAGATGTTCTTACCACCAACCTTGTCCAAAGAACTATGCTAGATACTTATTTTTCTTTTTAACTTTTTCTTGACAACCTTGCATATAATAGACAATATACCATGAAAATAATCCTCTCCCACCACCCTCAACTTCCCCCCGAAATCTCCCTTCACTGAATTCCTTCTTTCCAACTAGTCTCTCTTCTGTTTTGAAATCATAATTTTTTCCTCCTATTATGCAAGCAGATCTTTTTTTAAAATTTTTTTGTTATTTTTATTTATTTATTTGAGAGCGACAGACAGAGAGAGAAAGAGGCAGATAGAGAGAGGGAGAGAGAATGGGCGCGCCAGGGCTTCCAGCCACTGCAAACAAACTCCAGACGCGTGCGCCCCCTTGTGCATCTGGCTAACGTGGGTCCTGGGGAGTCGAGCCTCGAACCGGGGTCCTTAGGCTTCACAGGGAAGCGCTTCACTGCTAAGCCATCTCTCCAGCCCATGCAAGCAGATCTTGTGGAGGTAGTTGCATCAGCAACTGTGAGGTCATGAGTGCCACAGCCAATTTGTTCCTGGAATATAATATGGCAAAACACTCTGTTCCTTCTTTTCATCTTTTACATTCTCTCTGCCATCTCTTCCTCAATGATCCCTGAGCCTTGGAGGGTGTAATACAGATGTCTCACTTAGTGCTAAACACTCCACTTTCATTTATGCTCAGCACTTTGGTGAGTTTTGAGTCTCCCCAGTGGTCACCACCACCTGAAAAGAGAAGCTTCTCTAACCAAACTGAGAGTAGCATTAATATATGGACATAAATAAGTGTTTAGAAGGCAGTCTGATGGGCGTAATAGAATATTTATTTTTCTTAGAGCCAAAAGGTAGATGTCCCATGCCTCTCTGTCTGGATAAATCATTTGACTGCTTCAACCCTATAGAATTATAGGTCAAAGAGAGTTTAGGAGAGGCTTACAGATGCCCAAAAGGCCACAAACCTAGGAGTCTCCATGGCTGAAGACAATGGCAAGATCAGCTATTATCAGCAGTGGGTAATTATTTAACCACCTGAAAGGTCCAAGTTCACCTGAGCATACGCTAGCATGGGGCTGGGGGTCTGGTCGCCAGGCAGAAAGTGAAACTAGTGAAGACGTTGAGGGCAGCTTGTGGTTACCTGCGTTGTTTAGCTGTGCCATGTGGAATGTGTAAACTTTCTATTGCAAAACGATTTCTTGGGATGAGTTGTGGGAGGAGACAAAAATTTAAGGGAGGAGAAAAAGACCAAGTAGGGAATTAGAGAATTTTAAATGTTCTCTTGAGGTTGACCTCAAGAGAATGCTATATGCCAAGGCTCTTGGTTTCCCACCAGAAGTTGATGGTAAGGCCCTAATGCTGAAGACCCCACATGCTTGTGCTGCAAGCCGCTGAACAGTTCAGCTGGTGCTGAGCTGTAAACCTCCTCCCTGTGGGCCAGCTGACAGAAAGCTGGAAAAAAGCTATGATGCATACAGCCCTATGGGAGAGAGAAGTCATCAGTGGTGATAAACAGCAGTGCATATTACAAGCCTTAAGATTGTCCAGCCAGGCTAAATGTGCCAACTGGTGCAATAGTTTTAGGTGTATGTCTGTTATGGGGGAAACCAAACCACTAATTGGACTGGAGGCCCACTCCACGAGAGGGAATACATGCCTGGTACTGATAACCTAGTGGAAAGCCTATGGTGGCTGGTACGGCTGCGGGGGGGGGGGGGGGCAGGATATGAGCCCTAGAGGAGTAATGATTGCTGATATCTGGCTAAATGTATATATTATGCCCACCAAACTGCCCTGTAAGCACCTTTCTTAATGGTCATACCTATATATTAAGGCCACTCTTACTTTTGGTTAGAGAAGCTTGTTTTGTCAGATGGTGGTGACCGCTGGGATGACACAAAAGCCAACACAGTACTGAGAAGAAGTGACAGTGGAATGTTCTGCAATGAGACATCTCTATAACACCTTCAAAGGCTAGAGCGCATTTTTGAAGAAGTGGCAGAAAGAATGTAAGAGCCAAAGGAAGGGTAGGGCTGCTTACAATGCAATCTTTCTGACACAAAATGGCCTGGATATCCATGACCTCACAGTGCCTTGCACTACCTACACAAGATCTTCATGATAGGAGGAAAAGATGATGACATCAAAATAAAAGAGAGACTAATTGAGACGGGGAGGGAACATGATGGAGGGTGGACTTGTGAGAAGGAAAGTGAGGGTGGGGAGGGAATTATCATGGTTTATTGTCTATATTAATGGAACCTGTCAATTAAAATGTTAAAAAATAGAATGATAGAATGCTATAAACTTAAGGATCAAGACAGCTTCAGTTATACCTGGAGTGAGATATTTAGCACAAAAACTTAAGAGGCTCACCGTATGTGCATCAGAGTTCAGATCCTGATACCACTAATGAGTATGACTCTGGTTATTGACCACACACAAGAAAGCATTTGGTAGAAAGGTGTGTAACAAAGAATTAAGGAGTGGCCACCAGGGCCAGTTAAGCAGAGAAGAGAGGAGAGGTCATTCCAGGCAGATGGAAGTGCACGGGCAAATCACTGAAGTGGTTTGGCTGTGGTTTGAGTGTGTGGTCCAGAAGTTCATGTGCCATCACTGTGTCAGTGGAGAGGGGTAAAAGGACTCTGGCCACAACGCCGTGGTCCTTTCTCTTGGTTACTCAAGGCACTCTTCTTACTAACGTTTACAGGCAGTTATCCAGAGTATCAAAATTGGAGAAGGGAATGAATCCAAGGAGATCAGTGTAGACAGTAACAAGCTGAAGTATAGAAAAGTAGGATTATATTCCTAAGAATAAGGAACTTGTCAGCAACTGATGCAAAGAAAAAAAAAAGTTGAACCATAGTGAGGAAGGAAAATTAAGTTAAAGGACAAGTCTGAGGAGAGTACAGAGGGACATGGGAAGCAAGGGGCCAGCTATGACCATGAGGAGCCATGTGGACCTAAGGAAGCAGGTGGGCTGAAGGCGTTCAAAAGACTTAGGTGATGTGCATCTGAGACAGGCACAAGCTGGGCAGACCTTACAACCAGGCATTCCTGGGGAGGCCCTGTGGAAAAGCTAACAGCCATTCTGAGAGGCAACGGGGCATTTCTAGATGTTGTGAAATTAAAGACAATGGGGTCATAAGACCCCAGTGGGTGTGAATCAAGTTACTAGTTTTGTCCCTCTGTTTTTCTCCATGGTAATTCTCTAAGTATAAGTACTCCACACACAGTATACATCCATTTACTGCTCAGCCCTCAGTTTGCAGTGGGGCCTCCATAGTTTCTGAAATTACAGAGAATAGAAAACCCTCCCAGGCTTCAGAATCTGTGTACCATAAGTCCAGGATGGATGCCTGGAAGAACTGACACTGTGTGATAGCATTTCAGCATGGAAGGCGGTACGTTAACCAGTCAGAGCACGGCGATGTGCCTCTCTATCCACTTTTCTTGTTGTCAGCCAGTCCTACTGCAGAGCAAGGGCTGTAATAAATAATGAGCCTAAGCAGGTTTACCCAGAGATTCTAATAAATCAAAGTTGACTATTTCAAGACATACCTGTGCAGGTCTGGAGTTAGTTGTGACGGATTGTTTGCTTGCTTGAAATATAAGATGTGAATTAGAAAAGTTGGACTGCAGAAGTCAGCAGAGAGTAACTGTGGCTTAGCTCTAAAATTTATCCGGACTCAATTCCCAGCCTTACTCTTTGTGAGCAGTGTGGTTTGAGGAAAAGTGTTTAATCTACTCATTCTTCAGCATATTGATTTGCAAAATGGACATGATAATGATCTTTATTCTTAAAGCGGCTCTGCAAGGACTATGGCCTGGAGTGAGGAACAAATCATACTTGCAGAGAGCATTCACTCAGAGGTCCGTATCCAGGAGAAAAGGCGTGCCTTTGTAATGAAAGTGGTCTTAGAGCGGGCAGGTGTCGGGCACGAGTGGGCATTCCCGTTGAAGAGTTTTCTGGGCTACGAGGGATTGGGAAGGGCAGCGTAGCAGATTGGTTAACAAGTACAGAGTATGGGATGAACAGCCCCTAAGCTCTACTGCACAGATGGATAACTATAGTCCACAGCAATTAGTTTACACATTTCAAAATAACAGAGAGGAATCTGTATGCTCCTAGCACAAGTAGGTGATAAATATTTGAGGTGATGGATAGGCTGGCCACCTTGATCAGACGGCTTCCCTGAATTGAAAGACCAGAAGACATGCATAAGTAAGTGTAATCATTATGGGATAGTTGACATTATTTAAAAAATAAAAATAATCTGGTTCTTAATTGTTCATGTGGTCTCTGGGCCTCTGCAGATGCACACGGTCCCAGAACCTGAAAAGAAGTAATACAAGAAGTACGCACGCTTCGGTGGGATTGGTTTCCTTATCAGGACATGGGAGGAGATTATCCAAGGCCAAGAGCTTGTTTTATGAACGAGCTGAGACAGGGTCAAAGAGCTATGCAGGGTGCGAGAGGGTAGAGCAATGGGCCTGTTCTCCATCTGTGGTCACTTTTAGGACTTCAGAAATCTTGTAAAAGCACTAGGCCACCTCGCCTGTTATTGTACTATGCTCCCAGTTCCTGCTCCAGAGGCAAAATCCGTGCACTCAGGGAGTGGAGGGTGAGGAATTCGAATCATTAATCAGGTGGCTTGAATGAAAGACAGAGATCCTGAGGATGGACAGGAAGAGATCATCATCCCTCACTCCTTCCTGAGAGCTTTTCTTTCTAGGTTTCTTGCAAGGAAACTCTAGAGTTTATATTTTCACAAAATATTATATTTTATTAATTAAATATTAATTATTAACTAAATAATTAATTAAATATCATATTGTATTATATTTCATAAAATAAAAAAAAACAGAACAAGGCTGGAGAGATGGCTTAGCAGTTAAGCGCTTGCCTATGAAGCCTAAGGACCTCGGTTCAAGGCTCGATTCCCCAGGGGCGCACTTGTCTGGAGTTTGTTTGCAGTGGCTGGAGGCCCTGGCACGCCCATTCTCTCTTTCTCTCTTCTCTCTTTCTCTCTCTCTGCCTCTTTCTCTGTCTGTCACTTTCAAATAAATA
The DNA here is from genome assembly GCA_036346955.1 of Dipus sagitta. Taxonomy (NCBI): domain Eukaryota; kingdom Metazoa; phylum Chordata; class Mammalia; order Rodentia; family Dipodidae; genus Dipus; species Dipus sagitta. Next base: position 14,492,636 of record CM070790.1, read on the forward strand.
AATAAAAATAAAACAAAAAATAATAAAAAAAACAACAGAACAGAAAATCCGTTAAGTTTCTAATGAGGGGCTTGTCTGCCAGAAACTCTTCAGCCATTCTATTGAAGCAATTTTGTTTTTGTCCTTCAAGAGGATGGTTTCTGGAAAAACAAAACAAAATTTAAGTAGAAATTCATGCTTCATCCACAATAAAACTTTTTTTTCTGAAGTACGAGTTGAGCTGGCCTGTTTTCTGAGCTGCCCTAGCATCTCTGGGCCTCTCCAAGTACTTCTATTGAGAAATTGGTGAAGTAATGAAGGAATTGCTTTGGTAAGTGTGGTGTAGAACTAGCAGTTTACAAAGCCAGCTAGTTCAAGTCCTACTTTACCCAACTTTCAAAATCAGAGCATTCTGGAGTCCTGAGTTTACAGATAAATCCTGAATTTTCAGCTGCAATGAAAGATGCCACATTACCTCCAGCCTATTCCTCAGTGATGTCAAAATATCTCACAATCCTCATTGCCACTGCAAATCCCATTCTCCTGATCACGGAAAAGTCTGTTGACTCTGGAGGGCCCTCACTCTAGGAAACACCGTCTCCCCAGACTTTGTGCCCACATGCAATTAGTCAGCTTTCAATTTCTGCAATAACATACCCGAGGCAAACAAGTTAAGAGGAAGAAGGGTTTATTTTGGTCTTCCTGTTTTCAGAGGTTTTAGTCCACGGTCACATTTCCGTGGTAAGCAAACTTCATGGTGGCAGGAAAAAAAGGGGGGACAGGAAGGGTGCCCACATCCCCTTCAAGGGTATATCCTTAGTATGCTAATTTTCTCCAACTAAACCTCATCTCTTACAGATTCCACCACCTTCAAACAGTGTTGTGGGCTGGGGTCTGAGCCGTTAGCTCATAAGCCATTAGGGTCATACCAGATTCAAAGTATCACAGTATATTGGTTCCTTTCCTGTCGATGTGGACAAAATACCTGGAGTGGGGGGGGGGGCGGAGGGAAGCAATTTAAAGGAGTATAGTTATGTTTGCATTGCTGACCCAAAGCAGCTGATGGGATGAAAGGGTTTATTTTTGGCCATCTTGAGGGGAAACTTCGTGATGGCAGGGAAAGGATGGTAGAGCTGAGACCGGGCACCACTTCTTCTCATGGTATCTGGAAGAAAAGCAGCAAGAGAGTGAGCTAACACTGGCAAGCCTGGAGCTGATGGACTTTTAGGCCTGCCCCCAGTGACACATGTCTCCCATCAATGCTCCACCTCCAAAATGACCCCCAGCTAGGTAAACACATGAGTTTATGGGGGACATGTGATCTAAGCCACCACAGGGAGGCAAGGTTTATTTTGTGTTACAGGGATCCAGTCAATCATAGTAGGGGAAGACATGGTGGCAGAGGCAGGGCTCTGCTGGTCATATTGCATCCACAGTCAGGAAGCAGAGAGAGAGAGGCAAATGCTAGTGCTCAACTTTTCACTTTTAAAAAAAAAATGCAGTCTGGAAAGGCCTGTATTCATTAATGTAACCTAGAAAAACCCTCACAAACCTGTTCAGATTTGTTTCCCGTGATGACTCCAAATCCTATCAAATCGGCAGACAAGATTTAATCATCACAAACTCATGAAAAAATAATTCCTATGGCTTTCCTATTGTTGCATGGGTGGGTTAAAAAAATCAAAGAAAAGGCCTGGAGAGATGGCTCAATGGTTAAAAGCATTTGCTTGCAAAGCCCGACACCCAGGGTTCAATTCCTGAGTACCCACATAAAGCCAGAGGCACAAAACGGTTTATGCGTCTGGAGTTCATGTGCAGCAGCAAGAGACCTTGGCATGCCTATTCTCTCTCTCTCTCTTTCGAATTAATAAGTAAATAAATAAATGAATACTTTTGCAAAAGTCAGAGAAAAGTTTTTGGGATGGACCAGCAAGTACAAGAAACAGCAAAAGTTCAGGGTAAATGTCAAAGACACAGATACAGACCTCTAGTGCTGAGAAACAGGAGAAGGTGTTCTGAGATGCTAGGCGGGGCGGAGCCAGATTATGAGTGGTTAGTGTCAGTTTTAGAGCCCCTTCCCTGCTTCCATGTGGTCTTTCCTGGAAGGGCCCCTTCCTTCTATAAGGGATCCAGACAACCTGTCTCCTCCCTTGAGCACTGTCCCACACCCCCACAAGTTCCTCTCCCACTGACCCTTCAGCTGTGCCCCAAGGGCATGGGCAGAAAAGCCCTCGCACCATTTCCTCTTCCTTCTCTTCTTACACAGTGGTGCACGATTGTCTATTGCTTGGTCTCTCTGTATTCTGTTCACATACACACTTTCTCTTTCTATCTCCCCCTCCCTCACTCTTTCCCTTCCCCACTTCTCTCTATGTGTGCAGCTGGTACCCCTTCCAACTGATGTCTTTAACGAGCCACCTGCAGCCTTGGGCTCCCCAGGCCCTGTCTGGCTGCATTCTGAGCCACAACCAGTCTGCCCACAGGGTGCTCTGCAACAGCCTGTGGTGCCCAGCCCAGGTTGGGCACTGTATACCTGTGGCTGGCTTCTGGTTCCCTCCCCCAATTTCTCCTGTCTTTCCTCCTCTTGAGCTAGCTTCTCTGAACCGAACTCTCTTGCTTGTAACTGGTTCTCCTCCTGACACTAACTCACCACTGGCTGACTCCTGCCAAGGGTCCCCTCTGGCTCACTGCTGTAACAGTGATCAGCAGCTTGCTTCTCACTTCCCCTCCTAAGATACACTGCTCTTAGCCTATAATAAAATATCCTTAATAATCCACACGCAGGTCTCAGAGCCTAAGAATCCGTCACTGTTGACATAATTGGTTCCTTGACATGGATTCAAACTGATGCTGTTGTGCTAAGTCAGGGTGGTGGGTACTCATGGGGGCCCTGGAATGTTACCTATTTAGGCTTTTGAAAGGTTATAAAAAGCCAGTTTGGATGCCAGCGTAGGTGGGCCAGCCACAGCTGGTTGCCATCTGGGAGGAAGAGGCTGGACTATTGGATGCTTTACCTGTCTTTGTGTAGTCGGCAGGCTGCAGTGGAGCATCCCCAACTCTGGAAGGCTTTTAGAATGTGGTGGAATATGAGAGGAAGGAATGAGGAGACACAGTGGGAAGGAGAAATAGATCACCATATCGCCATTGCTTTTGAGTGGGAAGTGGCTGAGGGGCCTAGTGGTACTAATCACTGGTTACTTTTTAAAAAACATTATATTTTTTATTTTTACTTATTTATTTAACAGAGAGAAAGAGGCAGAGAGAGGGAGAGAGAAAGGAGAGAGGGAGAGAAAGGGAATGGGTGCGCCAGGGCCTCCAGCTGCTGCCAATGAACTCCAGACACATGTGCCTCGTTGTGCATCTGGCTTTACATGGGTCCTAGGGAATTGAACCTGGGTCCTTTGGCTTTGTAGGCAAATGCCTTAACCTCTAAGCCATCCCTCCAGCCCCAGTGGGTTATTTTGATGGCGAGAAATCACACTGGAGAATCTATCGGATAAAGAGAGGAATCTGGCTCTGTGGTGCACACCTTTAATCACAGCACTTGGAAGGCAGAGGTAGGAGGATCGCCGTGAGTTTGAGGCCACCCAGAGACTACATAGTGAACTACAGGTCAGCCTGGGCTAGAGTGAGACCTTGCCTTGAAAATTAAAAAAAAAAAAAAAAAAAAAAAGGAGAGGCTAGTATCTCTCTGATGTGTGACCTGTTCACACAGTGAGAAGGACAGGAGAGACTACAAACCAACCACGGAGCATTGAGTTCTGGGAAGGAAATGGCCAAATGATGCAGGGCAGACACACAGCCCTCCAGGCAGGAAGCTTTTGGGGGTGGAGAGAACTCTCTTCACTGTCCAAGAATTCCTCAAAACTTACATGTATATAGCACTTTCCGGACTACAAACCTTATGCTAGATGCTAAATTGTCTGCGGTGCTCTCACGCTGGGAGTTGAGCAGTAGATAATTCTGAAATTTATAGTCCAGACTGACATTCAGTTCAAATGTCAGTCCCGTCACTCCACTGGGTAACTTGGCAGTGAATCTAGGAGAAGTAGGGATGCCCTTTTCCTTAGAAAAGAGGCTCAGAAAGGGTGTCACTGGCACAGAAACGCAATGACACCTACATGCGGAGGTACCTGCATCCTGTACAGAAGATGGACTGATAGGTGACGATGTTCAGCTCCTCCTGTGACCTGGGAAAGCCATGGTTCCCGAGGGCCGCCCTGCACAGAGGATGAGCTCCACGGTCTTTCTGAAGCTTCTAATCATAGCGGGACTCACACACTCATGTTCATATCTTTTTTTATTTTTTTAATTTACTTATTTGAGAGTGACAGACAGAGAGAGGAAGAGGCAGATAGCGAGAGAGAGAGAGAGAGAGAGAGAGAGAGAGAAAGGCGCGCCAGGGCCTCCAGCCACTGAAAACAAACTCCAGATGCGTGCGCCCCCTTGTGCATCTGGCTAACGTGGGTCCTGGGGAGTCGAGCCTCGAACCCGGGTCCTTAGGCTTCACAGGCAAGCGCTTAACCGCTAAGCCATCTCTCCAGCCCTCATATTGTCCATATCTTAACTAACTTCTAACCAGGCTTCTGTACCTGCTCCTCCTAATGGTGGTCCTGTGTGTCTGCTTGGTGTTTCTTTATGCCAGGATCCTCTATTCTGATTACATTCAGCCCTGGGATTCTCTGGCAGCCCTTCCTTAGATGCTGGGAGGAATGGTAAGGGTGTGGTTCCCAGTGTGACTTTATTTAAAGTCTGAACATAAGGATGAGACCACCTGTGGACCAGCTCCAGTTGTGCCCCATAAAACCATGGGATGAACTACCTCCCTGAGCTGCAGGCAATCCACCAGTAACGAGGTAATAATTTTGCCTTTCCTCATATTGTGATATACGTGATTTACACAGATATTAAATGACCAATAAACATTATCTTCTTTTATTAAGGTGGTTATTTATGACGTGCTCTACATCTTTTCCTGCCTGGATTAAAAACCACAAAATGTGAAGACTCGAAGCGCTTAATGTAGGTCACGTAGCCCAGGACCAGACTATATTCTTTCGGCCAAGCATGTATTCCCAGAAAACGATCATTTGAGTAACTTGTCTGGATCTATTTGAATCGCCCCAGATAAGAGCCTAAAGATACTTACTCCACTGCCAACTATTCTACTGGGGTCAATGCAAATTTGACTATATTGATTCCCCAGTAAATTTGTAATGGCTCTCGAGGAGATTGATCTCCATCACATAAGCATGGGTTGGGACTGCGAGTCTGCACAGAATGCGTGCGCTTCTTCTGCTGCTGTCTGGAATGACCGCAAATCGCCTTTTTATTCTGTAGTAGGAAGGTGGCATAGAACACTGTCTTTTTCTTTTCCTTTTTCTTTTGGTAAATGAGAATTACTGGAAGGGAATCACATATAATACCAGAAGATGTGTCAGTGTTGTCCTGTCTCCCCATCTATATAGCACAAATACTGTCTAGTGAAAGCATTTACAGATTACAAGGTAAGTCCAGTAAATTAAAAAATATATATGTAAGTTGTTATATATAATTGGCCGCAATTAGGACAAGAACTGCCTTTGCTGTCTTTGGTCCTGTGAGAACCTGTACTGCAAAGAAGGTGGCTAGTCATGACTTTTTCTATATTTTATTTATTTATTTATTGAAGGGAGAGAGAGAGAGAGTGGTAGATAGAAAGAATGGGCACATCAGGGACTCTAGCCACTGCAAGTGAATTCCAGATGCCTGGACCACCTTGTGCATCTGGCTTACATGGGTACTGGGAAATCGAACTTTCGGTCCTTAGGTTTTAAAGGCAAGTGCCTTAACTGCAAAGCCACCTCTCCAGCACCTAGTCATGACTTTTTCCATGGACAATAGAAGAGAGGGGAGGAAAGACAATATATTTGAACATAAACCATATTTGTAAAGGGAGCTATTTTGAATCTTCATATGCAGCCTCTATGATAAGGTAGGAGACCTCCCCAGTGTTTTTAGTGTGTTGTGCTTATCTGACAATAGTCTCTTTTGTAGCAAAAAAAGCTTCATGTTACCTTAATAAGTATCACAGAGCACATTTCTTATACAGAAAGAAATACCTCTCGAAACCCAAGGGTAGGAAGTATCAATAAATAAAAATTAAAAAGAAACAAAAGGGGCTCATTCACACTTCCAGCATTTAAATATTTGTCATTAAATATTAGTATTTTTCAAATGGATGTATGATACCTAACTCAACCCTAAGTTACTTAGAGGAGAGATGGCTCAGGAGTTAAGGCATTTGCCTGCAAAACCAAAGGACCTAGGTTCGATTCCCCAGTACCTAGGTAAGCCAGATGCACAATGGGACACATGCATCTGGAGTTTGTTTACAATGGCTAGAGGCCCTGGTGCACCCATTCTGTCTCTCTCTCTCTCTCTCTCTCTTTCTCTTAACTGCTAAGCCATCTCTCCAGCCCTATCTCTGTTACTCTACATCTGTCTCTCTCTGCTTGCAAATAAATGAATAAATAAAGAAAATATTAACTCACTTACAGATAAGCTTCTGATTGCTCCAGTGTGGTTGTGAATCTCAGTCAACATTGGACAGGGGCAAGATTGGACAGGGGACATGCCCTCCTAGAGTTTATTTTTGTCAATTAGGGAGAGAAGGAGGAAGGATACAGTGAAATTGGTACCATTCTGTACTGAGATGACATCCCACAAGCTATACATAATAACCCTTGTAGAGAGCCAAGACCTTCAAGTGTGGGAATTGTTCACACCATATGTTGGTTCAGTGAAGTAATTTAGGTCAATCAACGCTGATGGGTCAAGGAGAGTATGCATTAGCACTTGCAACACTTTAAGGTTAATCACTGGCTCATTTTATTCTAGTCCTTAGAAACATGAATCTTGGGTACACATTCCAGTTTTCCACATCCATGTCTCCAGGCCTTCTGGAGTAGTGGCTCAGACATAGATGGCATCTACACCAAGAACAATGGCTAGATGATCCCTGGAAGTGTTTCTCTGAAGTTCTTGGAGATGTGTAGTAGGGATGTCTCTTCCTCACGCAGCTTTCTCAGTAATCACTCTTCAGGCTGGAGAGATGGCTTAGTGGTTAAGTGTTTGCCTATGAAGCCTAAGGACACTGGTTCGAGGCTCGATTCCCCAGGACCCACGTTAGTCAGATGCACAAGGGGGCGCATGCATCTGGAGTTCGTTTGCAGTGGCTGGAAGCCCTGGTGCACCCATTCTTTCTCTCTCTCTCTGCTTCTTTCTCTCTCTGTCTGTTGCTCTCAAATAAATAAATAAATAATCACTCTTCACCTTTCGAGTATTTCAGAAGTGAGCATAATATGCTACAATTCTTTGCCTTCCTGCCCTGGGCACTGAGATGGCAGAAAGAAGCAAGGTCAAGATCCAAGTGCCTCTTAGTAAGTCCCAGAGCAGTGTTGCTAGGTATCAGCCCTGCTTCCTCTCCTTGGGACTCACCTTAGGTTTCCCTTACACATAGTGATGTGTGAAGACACCCTCCAGGCAAGGGGACCCCTGGCCTGTGAAGCCCTCCTCAGCTACCTTTGCAGAAGGGAAATGTTGATGTCTAGATCTCCTTCAACCCTTCATATACCAGCTTTTTTTCTGCAGTGGTAGGATAGGTTTCTGAGGAGAAAGAGAGGGCTAGGGCTGGCCAACTTTCATAGAAAAATAGACATTGGTTTTGCACGTGGAACAAAACCAAGAAGAAAGGGATGAGTCCAGAAAAGGGTGGATTTAAGATGTTCCTCAAATCCCCAAATCTTTCATTTTATTTGAGAACATAACGAGAAAGAATAGCTTAGAAAAACATGAAAGGTGTTTTATGAAACTCCTTAAATTTTGGTCTAAATTATTTCTTCCCATAAATACAAAGCTTAAATTACACACAAAAATATACACATCACAAATATAGAGTTGAATGAGTTTTCACAAATAAAAATGTCTGCACATTTCTCAATCACCTCTCAACCCAAAGATAACCAACATTCTGCCTTCTAAGATTATTTGTTTTGTTTTACTTGAGATTTATACATTTAATCCTACATCACATTTCTCTTTGTTGTGTCGAGTTTATTAATTTCCAATTCAATAAAAAATTCCAAAATATGCATGTGACACACTTAATATCTTTATGCATTGATAGATATTTGTGTTGTTGTCATTGTGAGGTTATTTCAAATAACATGGCCATAAATGTCATACATATATTTGTATTAGAAATGAAATGCAGGGTAGAATTTCTATGTCAGAGTATGTGTGTAAAATAAGTTTTAGTGCACAGTGCTAGCATATACCCTAGTGATTGTAACAAAGTATGTTGCCGAAACAAAACAAAAAACCCAAATCTGTGTAAGTTTCCATTGTTCTATGCCTCCACAATTTATATTTTCTGAGAGTTGTGTTATCTTATACTGGTTTTAATTTGTATATTTGGTAATTGGTGCGATAAGCATTTCTTTTCTTTTTTCTTTTTTCTTTTTTTCTTTTTTTGAGGTAGGGTCTCACTCTAGCTCAGGCTGACCTGGAAATCACTCTGTAGTCTCAGGGTGGCCTCCAACTCACCGTGATCCTCCAACCTCTGCCTCCTGAGTGCTGGGATTAAAGGCTTGTGCCACCCCGCCTGGCTAAGATAAGAATGTTTTAAATTTTGTCTGAATTATTAGATATCTTAGTTGTGATGTGCCAGTTCAGGGGTTCTGACATTTTCTATTGGATTTCTACTGTTTAGGTAGTCCTCTGTCCATAAAGTATACTGCCAGCTACATATCAGAAATATTTTTTATATTTTGCCTTTAGTTTGATGTTGTGTCTTGAATACAAAGTGCTTACTTTTAAGATAGTCCAGCTAATCAATTATTTATTCACATTTATTGATCATTTCTTATCATTTCAAAAACAGTTTCTATTTCAATATTGGAAGGTGTTTTCTCATATTATCATATAGAATCATGATTGTTTTTCCTTTCACATTTAGATCTATAGTCCACTTATACTTAATTTTCACACCTTGTTTGAATTAAGGATAGTTTTCTATTGTTATTCAACTAACTCATATTGATGGACAGCATTTCTCACTCTGAAGTCACCTTTGTTGTAAATTAAGTGATCATTTTCATGTGCATGCATTACCAAGGTTTTTGTTCTAATTTTTCTTCTTGGTTTCAATACCATATTACCTTACACTTTATAGCTTTATAAAAGTATCAAAATATTTCCCTAATTTTGTTTATGCTGCTTAATTTTTAGATGTAAGGAGATTTCAGTTGTCTGTTGCTATAAATGTCTACCTTAAATTCTAGTATGTTCTGAGAAGATATGATTGATTTTATCCTTTTAAAATTCATTAGTAAATAGTGGTAAATACTCAAACTTGGAAAGAATAATTGCCCAGTGCATTTTATTTCAATATCATGTAGCTATCAATTAGCTGAAATTTAAAAGCTTTCTACATATTTCATGTCATGTGTTTTGACAGTTTGTCTCTGGCTTTATCACTTCCAAAGGAGATGTGCTAATACCTTCCATAATAATTGGACACTCATTACTACCTATGCTGTAATTAAAATTTGTATGAACAAAAATTGTTTGATAATAGTTGAGGATAAGTTATTAGGCATATACACAGTGCAAAATTGTCTTTCTGGATTTAACACTTATCGCCAAGAGACTGTGCTTCTTTCTGGTTATGCTTCTTGCTTTAAGATCTCCTTTTATCTGATATTTGTTAATTTTGGTATTATATATATTGTCCACACAATTGCTATTGATGATTTTTTTTCCCATCATTGAATATTTGTCTCATATGAAATATAAATTTTGTTTGCTACTTTTTCTTTTAATAAGATATATCTTCTTATATTTAAATTAATTCATAAAGTACAAGGGTTTGAGTATATCGTCTTAATATATTTTTCCAGCTTTTTATGCTTATGTAGTGTCTAGCACTTTTGTCTGGTATTTTTAGTAATCAAATTATTTTTATAACAAGCTCTTTTCATTTATATATTGTCTTATGAAACATATCTTTACTCTTGTTAGTGGGTTGCTGAGAGGGCATAATATTTTTGTATGATTTTTACAAGTTGAATTGAAATTACCACTTTAATCACATACTAGACAAGAGATATTTATTAGCACATTTTACTCCACTTATAATTTCTCATATACTGTTATTTTTTATATGTCTTATTGTAAACATCATTTGAGATATTTAAAACATAATTATTTTTATAATGTTATTGTGTATTGAGAGGTAGAAATATATATGGTCATTTATTTTTCCTTTCTCTTTCTGCATTGATATATACTCTTCTAGGATAATTTTCCACTTTTCTTAATCACTTGTACTTTTAAAATGAAAGATTTCTGTAAATTCTCTTTGCTCTGTTTTTTTGGTCTATGTTTCTCTTTATGTGTGCATTTACTGAAAATATCTTTATCACATTTTCTCTTTTAAATTATACTTTCACTGTGAATAGAACTCTAATTTGAGATTGTATTTATGATATTTAGTGTATTATAGATATCATTCCAGTGTCTCTGCTTTCCTTAACTTTTTCAAGAAGATAGTCTTCTGGACTGGAGAGATGGCATAATAGTTAAGGCGCTTGCCTACAAAGCCTTGGGATTCAGGTTTGACTCCCAGTACCTACATAAAGCCAAATGCACAAAGTGGCACATGCATCTGGAGTTCATTTGTAGTGGGTAGAGGTCCTGGCATGCCCATTTTTTCTCTCTTTCTCCTTTCTCTCCTTTCTCTGCTTGAAAATAATTAAAAAAAATAAAATTATTCATGTATATTTTTTTCACCACTTTTGGATTAACTGTGCTTTTGTATTGGCTACTTTTAATGTTTTCCATACTCAGATTTTTGGTCCTTGTTTGGACATAACTTTTTGTCCATACTTTCTTCTCTTCAAGGCAGAGGAAGGTTGGCTATGGTAGGAAATCATTAAGCAACTACTATATCATAGAGGGTTTTCTAGAGATACTCTCAGATGACAAACTCTCATCACATGATGTTTTAATTCTGATTATAAGAATGGTTTATTTCTTGTCATTCTTCTGAGATAGGCTCATCACTTTCTCTAACACCCTTGGGAAGTGCATATGCTCAACAAAGTTCAAAAGATTTTCCATTCTCCCATGAAGCTTTTATCAACAATGAAACATTTCCAAGGTATGACTCATTAAGATACAAGTTTGTTTACAATCTAAAATCAGGTGATTGCATGGCTCTCCATTGTTTGTATATTTTTATACTTATTTTCTTAAATGTGAGTGAGGCACCAACTGACCTTCTCTCAGGACTAATTTCAGGCTCTATTTAATTCAGGCAAAAGAAATGTTCTGTCACTAGCCAGACTTAAAGAATTTCTATTGCTGGTTGCCCAGATAGCCCGAGTTACCATTATCCCTCCCCCTGCCCACACTCACATAGCTAGATACTTTTCACAAGATGTCTGCGTACCTACTCACCTATTTGTTGAGTAAGTATTTCCATATGTTTATGCCACCTTATTCCATATGGATGACTTGAAGAGACACTGTACATTGGCCTCTAGTCCCATCCATTCACCCATCTCCACCTGACTTCAAGGCCAAGATGCTGCCCTCTATAGATTATACCAATGGTTATGAGTGGCAATGAGTGGTTGAGCTAATGCCAGGTGAACCACAGCTAGGTTGCTCTCTTTTTCCCACTCTTCTCAACTGCAAGTTAGTGAGAAAATTAAAACGGAACAGCAGAAACACTCTCTCACTTGCTGCTAAGCTAACTTACACTGTGAAACCTTGCATCCTAACTGTTCATTCATGACATAAGACAAGAACACATCCCAGGACATGTCCTCAGCTATTGCAACTTGTAAAGATGCACCTAAATGATCCAAGGGAAGATCTTGACCTGCTCAAACTCACACCTGAGGCCAAGGTAAGGAAGAAGGAAGAGGACCACCAGGAGATCCAGGATCAAGTAGATTCAGGCTTGCAGAAGAGGAACAGATGGGAGGTTCGGTGCTTGGTTGGCTCATAGGTTTCCTTTTGTAGCCGTTTAGTGCACGTATGTGGCTGGACATGGCTACTGGCTTAGGTGTGAAGAGTGAGGCTGCGGCTGTCACGTCTGTACTGACCTCAATCCAGTGGCCAGGTCTGCAGCATGGAGCATTCTTCAGCATAATTTCCCGACACTGACCTACATTTGTGTTACAACAGCTGTCGAAAATACTGTCATTCTCTGAAATTAACGATGTTGTGAGTGGGATATTAGCCATTCAGACTTTTCAATGAGAGTGAAGTGATGCCATTAAAAGCAATTTACATTCCTTTCTGAGAGTCTATTTGCTTAAAATATTAATCATATTTCCTTACAGCGGACAGTAAATGACACATGTGACCTACTGACGAGTATTAACCTTACATCTCATGTCATCGTAGTGAAATATTCTCCAGAACACTATTGAAAAGTGAAAAGGAGTCACACTGCTCATCAGCCACCAGCATATGAACCATGAATAAAAACAAGCATGAATGTAAAGGAAATTTTCTATAGGATTAAACTATAGGAATATATTTAATCCTCCTTTGACAATTCTATACTGTCTGGAAGCATATGGCCCCTTAACTGTACTGGAGGAATAACTGGAAGTGTCATTCACTAAACTGATGTCTTAAGCAAGAAACAGCTCCAAAAAAAAAAATAGATTAAAAAGATAAAGAAAGAGAAGACAAGACAGTTAGGGATCCTTATAATTTAATGTTCAGGCATGTACACAGCTTCCAGCTATGCATTAAAAGCTTTGTCTCCCAGGTAGGAGTTGGCTGTGTTGGAAACAGATGAGCAGCGAGTCACATGGACCACTTGCAACAAACTTGACTTCTGTGGAACCAAGCGTATCCTAGACTGTAGGGAGGAGGCAAAAAGTAAAGGAGGAATAAAAAAGGTAAGAAACATCCCAAAGGAGATGAGAGGGAATGAACTTATTGTTTTCTGACAGGCGTCATGTGTTTTAATGGAAAATGCTAGTTTTTCCGCCATCACAGAGCTGTACTCTTGAATGGGACTTCACCCTTTATGATCTAAAACACTAGGGGACTGCATTCTTTCCCATGTAAGACACCTTTGAGGGGGACCGCACGCTTTCCCATCTACAACACCTTGGCACCGTCTCTGTACCTCTGTGATCCTGATGGCTGTCTCTGCCCAATAGGATTCTGGATGTTTTCTTACAGGAAAGGTGAGAGACAAGCTAGCCCATGGGGCAGTGCCTGTCTCCAGATATGTGCCCAGTAGGCAATGCCTCCCCTTTGTTTTTTCCCAGTGATTCTTCTCTCTGCCCTCTGACTAGAGAAAACAAAGACGAACTAGCCAAGATGACTGGTCTTTCTGGCAGCAGTTCTCAATGAAGACATTGGTCTCTCCATTAGCATGCAGTCTCCGATACAGAAATTTCTAAGGAAGTCTGAGAAGGGGCTCTTCCCTCTATTAAATCGTCAGTGTAAATCATTCGATCCGCCTGCCCAGCCTAACATTGGGCCCATCAAATGAGATTGGTATGATTTTGTTTTTTCAAAGAGCTCAGGGATTGCCTAATTTCTTGATTAAACTGGTCCATGTCAGTACAGCTTACGAGTATAAGCTATAAACTAAAGTGGTCTGCCCCCATGTATTTCACAAAGACGCTGAGATCAGGTCCAATATTGAAATGCAACTCACTGGAAACTACATTTTCATGAGCGGATTCCTGAGCCCACTCCTTGCAAACTCTAGACCCGGGTGGTTGTCCATAGAAACCTCTGTGGATGGAGGTCGCACACTCTGTGATGGAGATGTGGACCTTGCTTCAGGGCTGGAGGTTCTAATTCGCCTTGAAATCTGGAAGAGCTGCGGATCTGTAAATCTCAGGGAGTGTTCCTTTCCATCAGTGTGTTCACTTGACCTGAGCTTAGAGAGATATCATGTCCTTATGTGACTCTGGGGTTCGAATCTCAAGTCCTCCAGTCAGTCAGTCAGCGAGTCGTCACGGTCACAGTCACAACACTCTTGTTTCATTCTTTGGCCAGCCAGGCTATGAGCATCTTGAGGGCTATGTCTCTGGTTTATTGCTCCTTATTCTTCCTTTGGATGTGGCTGAGGTTTATGTTTGGTGAATGGTTAAACCCTTTAAAGAAATGGTGTGACGTTTTACTGAGTAAATGCAGCTGTTCGTAATCCTCCCAAAGAGCTATTTGCCATTAGAAACTGAATTGGCCAATGAGGCACATGGCCTGTGCTAATACCAGAACAGTGAATTTTCGCCTTTGAAAATGAAATGCAGGAGGTCATTTCTTGACCATCTACTATATGGCAGATAATGTATAATCATGCCTCAGTATGCATGGGATATGGGTTCCATAATTTCCTCAGGATGACAAAATCCACAGAGGCTGAAATTGTTTTTCCCCCCCCCCCCCTTGATGTAGGGTCTCTCTGTAGCCCAGGCTGACCTGGAATTCACTATGTATGCATAAGGTAGCATAGTATTTGCATATAACCTATGTACCTCCTCCAAGATACCTTAAATAATTTCTAGCTTACGGGCACAACATAAATGCTATGTGAATAGTTATTCTAGTGTAGTGTACAGGTTAAGGGACGATTGCAAACAGGCTTGTACGTGCTTGGTGTGGACGCAGCTAACTCCACGGCACAGCAGTGGGGCCTGAAATGGGCAATACTCTGAGCGCTGAAGAGAATAAGGATGGGAAAAGCAGGGGGCTGCTCAGGAGGGGAGCCTCGTCTCCACCTCATCATTATATTCAGTGTAACGTTCACAAAAAAATCCAAAGTTTACATGGTGGAGCTTTTTGGAATTGTTTTCTGAATACTTTTTTTGTTCCATGAGTATTTGAATCTGAGTATGTGGAATCCAAGGACGAGGAAGGCCAAGAACTCCAAATTGGTGTCTTTAGGAAATGGTACTGGTCACGTGCAGCTGGAAGTGACGAATAGATGGAAACCAGACTGAGAAGTACAGGGAAAGTGAGCTCGTGCTTTGGGTCCCAAGAATGGGACAGCTGTCTCTCCAGAAAGGCCTCATGCTGCAAGCAGCGTGCTGTCCAGACGGGCCAGGTACGCACGAGCCGGGCGTCATCAGTGTGACTCCGACCTTCGCCAGGAGGGAGGGAGATCTTAGGCCACAAACACTCCAAGGAGATTGCCGAAGGTATCCGGGGACTATACCTCGATTATTCGTGGTCCAAAGGCCAGCTGTTACCGATCATGCTCCCCTGCCTCTGCACCCGCTGACGGAGAGAGCTAGCATCATGTCGGAAAAGGATAACACCAACCTCTTCTCTGTTATGTGATCACACAGTGACCAAACCCTCTAAAAAGCAAGTAAAGAAATTCATTTTTCCAGGGGCCGAGGGACATAGTGCCATGCATTAGGCATAAAATGCCATGGGCAACATGAGTTCTTTCCTCTGCTTCCCTAGGTATATATTTTTCAAAGACCAGAAATCCTGAAAATAGGTCACACTGATGAATACTGCACTGCCTTAGAAAAAAGGAAAAAAAAACCTGGGATATAATACTAGGCAGTTTAACAGCCAGCTTTTAATGTAGTGCATACTTTTTACTTAGGTGTAATGCTCTACACTGAACAGAAAATGCCTATGTAATTATAAGAGAACTGAACAGAAATAAAAAAGAAATTGCTGGCTTTGTAATTTAATAGAACCAGGCTCACACAATGGCTCAGATACTAACTCTGACTTCAGGCAAAGTACCTACCTCTGTCAAGGAGGAGATGTCAACTACTTCATAGGCTAGCAGGGAAGACAGAATGAAAGAGCAATGTTAACTGATGGGTACAGGGTGTGATGAAGTAACTCTTGCATTTTTGTTGCCTTACGAGGTGAGGATTTCCATCGAATTGGTAAATCCGCTCTATTCAAACCGTGGACTGATACGATTTCAAGTTAGAATGACAAAGATAATTGCCAACTCAACAGATGTGAGATGCTATCTCATCATGATCTGACTGGCATTTTCTCTGAGAATGTGGAGAAAAGAGAACCCTTATATTGTTGGGAATGTAAATTGGGTCAGTCGCTATGGAAAATAGTGTGGAGGTTACTCACAAACTTAAGAATAGAATTATGATATGACCTGGCAATCCTTCTTCTGGGTAAAAATATCCATGTACAATTAAGTTAGTGGGCTTAGGAGATAGTGCTGTCAGGAAAGTGCTTACCTTGCAAGCAAGAGAACCTTAGTTCCATCCCTGAACCCATATTAAAAAATGCAGTATGGGACTGGGGAAATGGCTTAGTGGTTAAGATGCTTGACAGCAAAGCCAAAGGATCCACATTTGATTACCCAGCGCCCACATGAAGCCAGATGCACAAGGTGGCACATGCATCTGAGTTTGTTTGTAGTGGCTAGAGGCCCTGGAGATCCCATTCTTTCTTTCTCTCTCTCTCTCTCTCTGTCTCTCTCTCTCTCCTTGCCTCTTTCTCCCTCTCTCTTATTAATAAATAAATAATATATACGGTGGAAAGAGGTGGATCCCCAGGGTTCACTGGACAGCCTAGTCTAACCTAATTGGCAAGTTCTCAGGCCAATGAATGACCCTGTCTCAAAAAAGGTGAATGGGGGATAGAGGGATGGCTTAGCAGTTAAGGCATTTGCCTGCTTAGCCAAAGGACCCAGGCTCAATTTCCCAGGACCCACGTTAGCCAGATGCACAAGGGGACACATGCGTCTGGAGTTCATTTGCAGTGGCTGGAGGCCCTGGTGCACCCATTCTCTGTCTCCCCTTCTTTCTCTGTTCAAATAAATAAAATAAAATGTTTTTTAAAAAGGTGAATGGCACCTGAAGTTGTCTTATGGGCCTCATACACATGAGCATGCACACACACACACACACACACACACACACACACATTAAAGAGTGGAAATTAACTACTTTCTAAAAAAGGTATGTAGGGCTAGAGGGATGGCTTAGCGATTAAGGCTTTTCCCTGCAAAGCCAAAGGACCCAGGTTCTATTCTCCAGGATCCAAGTAAGCCAGATGCACAAGATGGCGCATGGGTCTAGGGTTCGTTTTTAGTAGCTGGAGGCCCTGGTGTGCCCATTCTCTCTCTCTCCCTCTTTCTCTGTCAAATAAATAAACAAAAGTAAAATACTTAAAAAATGGAAAAAGAATGGGATCTATACCACCATGTTCACTGCGGCATTAGTTGTAGTGACCATGACCTCAGTCTGTGCCCGCCAACAGCAGATGAACAAGTAATGAAAAGAACCCAAATACTCGACGTGTTGTTTGTGGCAGAGGACGTTACGTGACGTGCAGTAACCAGCCTCTGAGAAACCGCGTGCTGTCCCTGACGTGGGGAATGTGAAAACTGTTGAACTTACTGGCACAGATTGCAAGATGAGTATCAAGAATCAGAGGGTGATGATCGTAAAACTTCCCAGTTAGTAGAAATACATTCTGGAGGCCTAACATACAGAATGTTCATGATAAGGTAGCGTATGTTGGCAATTTGCTGAGAGAAGAGTTTAAGCATGTAAGAAAAAGAGACTGTGAGGTGATGGATATGTTCATTAGCTTGATTATGGAAATCACAGAAACATATTATGGGTTATGCACATGTATGTCAAAACAGCACCTATTATAACCTGAATATATATATATATATATATATATATATATATATATATATATTCATTTTATGTTACTTAGACTTCAGAAAAGCTAAAAAAAAAAGCCATTAAGAATACCAAAAATATCTTTGCACACAAGGAAAAATTCACTATCAGCTGTTAGGGTTGGGAGAGGAAAGCTACAGTGGGGATTTTTACTGTTTTCTATCGATTCAATAAGTAACTTGAAGACAAAAAATACAGGTTTCTTTCTTTTTAATGCTATTTTTCTCAAGAGTAAAAATCAGGATGAATTTTTTTTTTTTTCAAGGAAGAAAGGCTAGTTGGAAGCAGAGGAGAGATTGCAGAATGGGACGGAGATACATGAAGACGTGAACTTGAGTTTGAGTCTGGGGAACACGGCAGTGTCCTTCTTCAGGAAGGTCTGCTGCTGCTGAGCATATCGTGTAGGGGGACCCTGTGTGCAGGGCCTCATGTCACAGGTGACTCCAACTCTGGCCCACCGAAGACCCAGAGTTCCATAGCCCAAGATCCTCCCATTCCCCCCTTCCTGCTCTGCCATCTCAGGGGAATCTGCAATGAAAGCACACACTGACTGCCCCCCCCTCCAGGCTCCCCACCACCCCACTGATTTATCACTTCTCAAAGTTTCAGGATGGCCGTAGCCATAGCAACACCTTCAGCATTGCTAACCTGGGGTTACAAACTCCAGGTAGGAAACGGGAGACAAATATATATTGAACCACAAGAAATCTAAGGAAAATAGACTTCAAAAGGAGCCCCTCTTCAACTCCATCTCCTGATAGCTTATAAATCAGTAGCAAGGAGGAAGAAAAAGGGGGACAATGCTTGTCATGGCATGCTCTTTATCTCTATGGACCAGAAGCTGTGCAAGGGGATTACTGAGAATTATACCATAGCTCGAAAAACAATCGAGTGAGAAAGGTATATGTAGTAATGATACGGAATAGGAGCAAGATAGCTTGCTACTAGGGCCATGGGGGCCTGGGATCAGAGTATGTTGGAGACAACATCAAGTTCTTTTAGAGGAAGTAGTAAATAGGTTCAACACTCACTGATTTCCATTTTCCATGGCTATGCTAATCTGCGCTTTGAAAGCAAATGCCAAAATCCCTAGCAGGAAAGACGAGAGTTCCATGCCCTGATCTTTGCCTACGCTCCAGCTTGTCTGTGTGAGGAAAGGCTACTGAGCAACCAGAAAGGGAAATGAACAAGTTTTACTTGAAACAGTGAGGAAACATCCATTATGCTGGATTTTGATCAGTGTTAGCTCAATTCTCAGCATCCGCAGATCTGTGCAGTGTCAAGAAATGTTTTGTCTCCTTAACACATCACCTTTGCCATCCCATTCTTTGCGTAAGTCTATGTGTATTTTTAATCTTATTTTTTCGCAGTAGGGTCTCGTCGTAACTCAGGCTGACCTCGAACTCACGGCAATGCTCTTACCTCTGCCTGCAGAGTCCTGGGATTAAGAGCCACCACATCCAGCTGCTTAATGACACTGGGAATCTTTATTTCAAAAGTTAAGTTGTAAACATAGATTTAACAACAATAACAAACAAACAAACAAAATACCCTTAAGTTCATTGCTTGTTTGCCAGCACTGGCTCTGTGGGCCTCTGTGGTCTCTGGTTCTTGGAAGCCCAATGCCTTCCTCAAGGGAGCAAAGCACCTCCATGCTCACAAATGACACTGGGCCCAGTGTTAACCTTCTCCACAGTCTCTCCTCTCTGTGCACCTTCAGGTATCTTTCTGCCCCTCTGTGTGCCAGGAAGGCAGATAGCAGCTTGCACCCAAACTAAAACACCCTTGAGTGTGTTATGCCCAGTTCTCCGCGCCCCCAGTGATCACCAAGGAGAACCAAGCACTCATGCAAATGCAAGGAGCTTTGTTTCCAGCTTAAGCTCTGACTCTTGACTTCAGCAGTGCGGTGGATCTGCCATACAAGAGCCATGAGTAGCAGGGGGGCAGGGTTTTTATAGGGAAGAAGTAGGAGGCGGTTAAATGATTGGTTGATTTAACAGTGCCTGCACTTGTATTTTTCTGATGGGCTTAGGATACTGGTGGGCAAAGCTGGTGGGCAGGGGGCTAGGAGGATTCCAAGCAGATTAGGTAACCTTTATTGTGACTGGCTATGTGTATCTGAGGAACTTTAAGCAAACTTATCTATGACCACAGGAAGGCATGGTGCAGACAGTCTATTCCCTTGTCAGGAAAAACACCTTGCTGAGAAGCAGAATTTAGGCCTGTTGATGATTCTGAGGCCTATCATGACTTCCTGAGTCCTTCAAGTGAAGTTCTTCCTACTTAAGAGTCTGTGGGACCAAAGAATGTTAAGGAGGAGCCGGCAGGGACATTTTCAGGGATCAGAGCTCTCCGCGGGTAAGTGGGACACTAGGGAAGGACAGATCACTCACAAGACAAACCAGCTTCTGGTCTCACATGGAAGATTTTGGGGAAAAGCACGCAGAGAAGAAAAAAGAATTGATGCAATGGCACGATCCAAAAACATGCTTTCGTCCCATTCTCCCCCAGGAAGAGTACTCCATGCACCGTCAGAAGTCTCCCTCAAGGAGCTTGTGCCATTCATCAATTTATTGGGTCGCAATTTGAAACACACCCTTTAGCCTGGTCTATGAGAATGGATCTGTGACCTTTTTTCCTCTGTTGAAAGCACGCTACTAAATTTTGAAAATGTTGGGTGCTGGAGGGGCCATTTCAAGGGAAAGACCCCTCCCATCCCTGGAGGCAGCTTCATGCGGGGCGCGGTGACATACAGTACTTCCCAAGGGGCGCTGTGCTGTCCTTCCCCGCAGCGTCCGGGGCCTGATGCGCACAGCCAGCCGCACGTGGCATCTGGAGGGCGGCGGCTTCTGCCCCCAGTGGTTTTGTGACAGAGTGAGACACCTCTCCGTGAACAGCTTTCTGGCAAATTCTGAAAATCCAGCATGTTCTTTGTTTTGTCACCACAGGGACTTCTCTGCCCTGCAGTGAGATGATGGGCTGCTTTTCTCTGACAAAGGAAAGAATGAGATAGATCTCCTTTTAACATAAAAGACAGGTACTTGGGTTCTGTTTTTTTTTTTTTTTGTATTTAATTTAAAATTTAAATGAATGGAAATACATTAAAAGTTAATTCAATTTTTCTGTCTCGAGATCAAGATATGTTATTTCCTTTGTTTTGGCAGGTGGCGGTGGTGGGGGGCATAGGGGATGAACATATGTAGGAGAACAGAATCACAGAACATCTGAGCCAGAAGGAGGCTTTGAGATCATTTATTCTCATGATTTCATTTGGTTTAGAGGAGTTGGTATGAAATGGCTCATGCAGGGCTTAGAGTAGATGGGGTCAGTACCTCCAAATTCATCACAATGCTCTTCTTTGGGAAGTTATTTAAATTCCCCAGGCGTGTCTAATATGCATTCTGGATTCAGAACAATGGGTCTGACTGGAAAAGTCAAGTCAAGCCACACCCAAGTACAAAATGTGGGGATATTCAAAATATTTCCATATCTGTCACTTAACTTTTAGCTTCCGATGACTTTTAGCTTATTAAAATATAATCCACCCTTTCTAGGCTTCATGAACTAGAAACTCTTTTGAAATAAGGCCGCAAGGGTGATACAAAACTCAATTTATTATTTGGTAACTAGACCGTGGGCTTGGAAAATGGAACCCTAAAGAGGGTAAAAAGCTCCTCGGAAGCAAAGTTTCTCTCTGACCACCTCCTGCCCTCCTTCTTTCCTGCCTTCTTTCTGACCTCCAGCCTGCTTGAGAAACTAGAATTCCTCTTCTCCAAGAAGCCAGCCCTAGGAACGGAAACTCCCTTTTCCCCAAAGCCACCCGTAAGCCCTAAACACGTTACTCCATCTTTACCAACACCATCCATAAAGCTTAAAGTTATTATTCTAACTTTCCCTCACCTTTTGGTCTGAAAGCTAGCTGTGAAGTTCTCTGCCCTACCTTGTTGGGTTATCACTTTTGTTGACAAATGCCAAACCTCAGCCTTTTCCCGTCCAACTGTAGGATCCCAAGGTGACTTCTTGCCTTCAGAGCAGACTTTATGGTCCGGTCTCACTACCACTGTGGTTTGTACGCTGGCTCACTGTCTCCCTTGGCCCACTGTAGAGTCGTTGGCCATGCTACTTCTTGGCCAAGGATTTGTGTGGTTTTGTGGATGGAACATGCTGATATTTTCCTAGCAAGTCTTGGTGCTACTTTTGTGGTTCCCATGTGAAATCAGGGCATATATTCTTCTGGGACTGATGTTGAGTTCCTTTAATTAGAAATTCATTTTGAGTTTCTAAAATGCAACTAACCATTTGGTGTCATATGCTGTGCATCAGAGTTTTGAATTTGAAATCTTAGTGAAATTTTAAATGTAATTTTAGATTCACATACAGTACTCAATATTATACTAACAGTCAAGATATTGAGAATGAAATGCTACTTAGTATTGTCCTGTCATTTAAAAATATTTGACTTCCAGAATACAGAAAGGATGATACATGAGTAGTATATGATAAACGGAGAACACTTCTTTTAAGTTAATATTTTATTTTATAAAAAGTAATTATAGGGCTGGAGAGATGGATTAGCAGTTAAGGCATTTGCCTGCAAAGCCAAAGGACTCAGGTTTAATTCTCCAGGACCCACATTAGCCAGATGCACAAGGGGGCGTGTGCGTCTGAAGTTCGTTTGCAGTGGCTGGAGGCCCTGGTATGCCTATTCTCTTTCTCTCTCTCTTTCTGTCTCTTCCTCTTTCTCTGTCAAATACATAAATTAATTAATTAAAAATAAAATATTAAAAAAAGAATTTATAGAATGTTCTTGTTCTCATTTTTAGGCAAATCATTATAAGTAGAATTTGGTCCATGAACAAATGTTTGGGAGATTCTACTGCATAATTTTAGGACTCTATAGGGGTTGAAATGTACAGGCACTGTTAGACCAGAGTTAGGGCTGAGCCCAACTAGGGCAATGTAGAAATAAAGAGAGAGAATATACTACCTCAACAGCAGGCTGGTCTTTATTGAAGAGCAGTCGAATCAGTGAGCCCCTTCCATGAGTCCGAAGCTGCCTTGCTCAGATGCAGCTGAGCTGGATACTTAAAGGGAAGGGGCAAGCAGGACAGAGAATGGGGGAAGAAAGAGGAAAAAGTGCAGCTGGAACAGGACTATTTCTTTTGCTGACTTGTTTTCCTCAGTATGACTTACAACCCAAAAGAATTTTCTCTGTGTTAAAGCCTGTTTCAGGGTCAGCATGTAGCAGTAACTTCTGTGACTCATTTAATGGAACCCCCAGATTTCTTAACCCTTACAGACATGACTGTATAGTTCAAGAAATCTTAGAGAATGGGCTGTATTATTACACAATGACACCGGCACTTTGTAAGTCACTTCCTTATGATCCCCAGCCAGTTCATTTGCGGGCCTCACTTATGCAAGAGAATTTCACACACTGAGGAGTTCTCAGTTTATTTGGACCTATTTAAGTTTCAGCCTTCAGTTGAAATGATTTGGCTGAAATGAACGAATCACCTGCACTTCTTTTCTTCTAAAAGTAGATATTGATCTTGAGTAACATGTGAGCTAAATTGGAATTGACCTGGAAATTATAATGTCTGTTTATTCCTGATCTTTAGACTTAACACAGCTGTGAACTCAAAAGTATTGCTAAGCATGAAAAATTTTTAAAAAAATCATGTTTTCTTAAAATGCTTGCTACAGAGAGATTCTACCCTTCAGAGGAACTGGACTCTGAATTATAAGTATAGTGAGGTTCCAGAGGGAAAGTTATAAATAGCTGATAATTGAGAGAAAACTAGAAGTTTCCTCTTAAAATTATTATGTCCATGAAGATTGTCACATTTCTTGAATCATCTACATTGTAAAACTGAGATATGATGTCATTTGCATTAAGGAATTAGAAACATACCAGAAAGGGGAAGCTGGGCATTGTGGGGCAGGAGAATTGAGTGTCCAAGAAGGATAAAGAGAAGAAGAGGCAGAGGAGGAGAAGGAGGGGGAGAAGGAGAACAAGAGATGGAGGACAAGGTGGCAGTGAGTGTGACAACTTGATTTCGGATCCTCCAGATCCACATAAATCCAGAAACAATAGCAACTGTCTAATTCCAGCCTTCCTAAGGAAAGATGGAAGATGGAGAAACTAGAACTGAGGAAGCATGTGGGCCAATCAGCCTGGGTTTCACACCAGAGAACAAGACACCTTGCCTCATAAAAGGTGGAAGGCAAGGGCTGACATTCAGAATTGTCCTCTGACCTCCACATGTGTGTGTCATGAACACATGCTCCCACACTCACACATACAAATACGCATGTATGCACATCATGATAGACATAAAGATTAAAAAGAAAGTTGACTGCTCACATTCTTCATATCAAGCCATAGATCACTATCCAGCGTCATCTTACTGTTTGCGTATGAAGTCCTCATTCTTGGTTCAAATAGCTACAAAGAATGGAGAACATAGGTCACTTAGTGTAAAGAGAGGCCATCTAGTGACAAAAGAGGAGGCAAGTTCCTGTGGAGGGGGTTTGGAAGGCGCAAATAACATAGACACCATGATCTAGTACAATGATCTTAGCTCTTAAATGTCAGCCACTGGCCTATCCGTAACAAATGGAAAATGAGTTAACCTATCATGCCAGCCTTTCAAAGTAAACCCAGATTTCTAAGAGGGTGATGGTTAAAAGATATAAGGTGAAGGTCTGGAGAGATGGCTTTGTGGTTAAGTGCTTGCCTGTGAAGACTAAGGACCCCCATTTGAGGCTCTATTCCCCATGACCCACATTAGCCAGGGGGGTGCACGCATCTGGAGTTCGTTTGCAGTGGCTGGAGGCCCTGTCATGCCCATTATCTCCCTCCCTCCCTCTCTCTCTCTCTCTCTCTCTCTCTCTTTCTCTCTCTGTCACTCTCAAATAAATAAAAATAAACAACAAAAAAAGATATAAGGTGAAGAAAGTCAAGTTTAAGGACATACAATTGGACTATTATATTAGATAAACCTTTAACAGATCAATATCCATAGAATGATATTTATATTTGTATGCATTTATTTTATGGTATTTTCAAATGCAATTTATTTTTGTTGATTCCCATCCCTCCTGCTACCCCTTCCTGTTCATCTCCCCATCTCCTCCTCCCCTTGTACGTTTCCTTCTCTGTATATGCCACAAGGTCAGCCTGGCCTGGACTGAGAACATGCTTCAAAAATCAGCCAGTCAATAAATCAATAAAAGAAGATCTGGAAAGATGGTTCAGTTGTTAAAGGCACTTGTTTGCTACCACAAAGCAATTTTTATGCATGTGGCCTAATTAAGTAGCGATTTGCAATGCTTGAAAGAGGGACATGAAGGCACTAGGTGAATGAGATTTCCAAGGTGCATATGCATGGTGGAAGTTGTGCTAATGATGAGATCTCTGTTCACTAAGGGGCCAATAGTTTCTGAAAGTCTACTTCCGTGCCTTTCCAGTTAGTACGGTGTTTACTTTATGCAGCTTCATGACAAATCCTCTGCCTTGTAGCTGGGTGAGGTGTTACACTCCTGTAATGTCAGTACTACGGAAGCTAAGACAGAAGGATTGCAAGTTTGAGGCTACATAGCAAGGTCTTGCTTCAAAACAATACAGATGGGGCTGGAGAGATGGCCTAGTAGTTAAGGTGCTAGCCTGCAAAGCCTAAGGACCCAGGTTCAATTCTCCAGGTCCCACGTAAGACAGATGCACATGGTGGTGCATGCATTTGGAGTTTATTTGCAGTGGCTAGAGGTCCTGGCATGCCCATTTTTTTTCTCTCTCTCTCTGTCCCTCACTCTGTCTCTAATAAATAAATACATAAATAAATAATTGAAGAACAATACAAATGCAAAACTCTACCTTATAAAGGCTGAAATTAAGTGTCATAGGGTTCTTCTGCTTGTGCAAATCCTTCTTTTAAAATTTTAGAAGTGAGAAGAACCACATTTTATGAATGTATGTAGCTATTGATCAAAAGCACTGTCATGCTATTAATGATCTACTAAAAGTCATGAGTCACAAGTCTAACTATAATGGAAGCTAGTGCACTACCTCGGATATATCCATGTAAAATATTGCTGGGTACCTGTGTAAACTTTGATGACATTATCTATTATGAGTTTTCATATCACAAGCACTGGGGCACTGTATACAAACAAACCTGTTTAATCTTGACTCACTGTATGAAGAATATTTTTACTTTTTTGACTGTTAAGGAAAGGAGAGGACATAAAGTAAGGATGTACTGAGTAGGATAATAATGGAAGAGGAACAAAAAGAAAAGAGGAAAACAGGAAGAGAAAACTTGGATTTGACATGTATGAGATTTTCCATAAACGCATGAGTGGAGAGAGACGTCCACATGCAGATTCAAGATCCTGTGCTCAGAAGCTTTCTGATGACAACCAAGTCCCTTTGCTATCCCGGGAACAGTATTAGTCCCCTAATTTTGGTAAAGTGGTAGATGAGGTGATTCCCAGGGTACCTTTTGGATGTATCATATATTTTCATATAATTGGATCTGTGAAAAGGATTTTACTTTGCTTA
Organism: Dipus sagitta; assembly: GCA_036346955.1. Classification (NCBI taxonomy): domain Eukaryota; kingdom Metazoa; phylum Chordata; class Mammalia; order Rodentia; family Dipodidae; genus Dipus; species Dipus sagitta. The sequence continues at coordinate 14,518,898 of CM070790.1, forward strand.
TTTTAACAGATAGATACCATCTCACGGTACACTCAAAAATACTTTCATGGAAAAATGTGCACACACTCATGGAGACTCTTCAGTGCCTCCGGAATACTCATTCATTAATAAAATATTACACAAGAGATTTTTGTAATCATCATTTGCTTAGCTGGAAAAAATATTGCCACTTAGGCACTGCCTGGACCTGGGCATCAGGGGACTCTATATAGCCCTTAAGTTCATTCTGACAAAAACTACGCTGTGCTTGCCCAGCTACCCCTGTCTCTGGTATCAAAGCAAATTCAGTGGAGTCAAATGGCTCTGGGGAATTTTGTGCCATATGAAAGGACCTTCCCATTGCTCTTCATGCCTGGGGCAGGTTCATGTCCATCTGTATCCAACAATTGGTGCTGACACAGCAACTTGGCACTCACAAACCTCTGGCTCAGACCCAAGCAAACAACATCTGCCCTGCTCTTTAGGTTTGTGAGGAAGGGTTACCGTTTTCATGAGGCCGTGCCATTTAAATGTCAATCAAGCTCCTTACACAACAATGCCGTGCAATGGAATGGCTTCTCATTTTTAGGGAATGTATCAAAGATTAGCCAGTCTCTCATGGTTTGAGGAATTTTGAACTAATTACAAGATATAATGGAATCTCTCCATCTGTAAGTGGGTATGATCATTATACATGCTCAGTTTACTTGCCAGGAGAGCTATAGTCTCCCAGCTCTCTCCTAATGGGAAAAAGTGAAAAAAATAAAACTCCAAGAAACAAACGAGGCAGACCTAAAGCACGTGTTTTTTTTTTTTTTTTCCCAAGAATATTTAGACAAAACTAATTCCTAAGCAGCCTGGTTGTGGAAGATGCCACCATACTCCATGATGTTTACATTTCATGTTCCTTGATGCTCACATTTTACTTTTTTGTTCCAGTATTTCTTGTTTTTTTTTCAAGGTAGGGTCTTACTGTAGCCCACACTGACCTGGAATTCACTGTGTAGTCACAGGGTGGCTTTAAACTCATGGTGATCCTCCTACCTCTGCCTCTTATGTGCTGGGATTAAAGGTGTGGGTCACTATAGCTGGCTTCATGATATATACTTATTTATAAGGAGAAAGAGAGACATGTACTAGGGTCACAAAAAAAAAAATCTAGATTCATGCGCCACTTTGTGCATCTAACTTTATGTGAGTACTGGGAAACTGAACCCAGGCCATCAGGCTTTGAAATCAAGTACCTTTAAGTGCTGAGCCATCTTTCCAGCCCTCTCATGTTCTTTTTTCATTTGTTGGGGTTGCATAACATCTACATGCGTCTTGGTCATTGACTTTCCTTCCTTCCTTCATTCATTCCTTTATTTATTTATTTATTTATTTATCTCTCATTTCTGGGTTTCATATAGTCCAGTATAGAACCAAAATCAGTCTATCCCATAATGGGGTTGTGGCAAAATTTTTATGTTATGTCACTTCAGTTAGAACTTTGCCCTAATTGTCTGATCAATGATAGCTGTCATTTCTTGAGACTTTGGCATATATCAGGTAGTTTGCTGAGAACATTTAAAATTGTGATATTTCGTTTAGAGAGGGATGTACATGCAGCTCAATACAGGTATGTGTGTGTGGGGGGGGGCAGGGAGGCTCCCAACAGGTTTCTGGGTGCCTTGTGTACAAGGTTGTGTTAATACTGCTGATGCCAAGCAGTGTCCTGGGTAGCTAAAATATTTCCTATGCTTGTCTGCCTCATACACAAATTTAAGTGCTGAAAATTTCTACTCCACAGAGTAAAATAGGCATAAAACAACCATGTGTTAGTATTCTTAAATATGAACAATATCTTTTGAGCTGAGTGGTGACCATATAGCCATACCGATGTACACACAGGGTATCTGAAATGCCACGTTACCACACAGTCATGCGTAAACACTATTAGGGAAAGAAGGGAATATGACAAGATAATTTTTCATTAGGAGGCATTTCAATGTTAGGCAGTAATGTTTCCTAAGGTATGAAGGAACTATTTAGCAACAAAGGCTGTATGTTAAGTATGGAGGCTACTGGAGAATCGAGTTTTAATTAACTTTATTGCTGCTTATTATTATTTGCGAAGGAACACACAGGAGGAATTCAAAGACAGGCTCTAATGCCCTCAGTCCACAATTTATTCCTCTTACGTTATTCTCTTTATTTAAAGGAAAGATTTTATTTTATATTAATTATATTCTTTGGCTCACGACTTCCATCTTCCTTCCATCCATCCTTCCATCAGCAAAAGTAATCATGGCCAGTTGTGCATTTTTCACATTGTCTCACGAACGCTTCTGCTCGTGTTTGCACGTTAGAAAGGGCACTGTGGTTACTGAAGGCCTGCTGGGTAATCCAGGATGGTATGAAGGGTAATTGATGAGGACTTGATTGCTGCAAATGCAACTCATCTTCACTATGTGATGACATATATTTGGATACCAGGGCTTTAGAAAATGCACAGCTTTGGGGAGCTTCTATCTTGCCTACTATAATCCGTCATTCATTTCTGTTGCTGAATGGATGGTTAGACCAATGACATCAGGCAAAAGTGTAGAAAGGCCAATCCTAAAGGTGAAAATGCAAGTTCCAGCTTGGTCGCCTGTGTTCATTCTGACAACATTTTCCAGTTGTCTTGCTGTGTGTACACATGTGTGTGTATTCACATGGATACATACATATGTATGTATGCATGTACATGTGTATGTATATACATGTGCATACACACACACACACGTATGGCTGGCGAAGGGGTGGTAAAACATGCTCATCGATGATCTTCCTATTTTACACAGAGGACAGAATTTTTTTTTAATTTTTTTGTTGTTTATTTTTATTTATTTATTTGAGAGTGACAGACACAGAGAGAAATAGGCAGATAGAGAGAGAATGGGCGTGCCAGGGCCTCCAGCCACTGCAAACGAACTCCAGATGCATGCGCCCCCTTGTGCATCTGGCTAAAGTGGGTCCTGGGGAATCCAGCCTCGAACCGGGGTCCTTAGGCTTCACAGGCAAGCGCTTAACCGCTAAGCCATCTCTCCAGCCCCCAGAGGACAGAATTTTGTCAGGCCTCTTGGATATTCTCAATTTTCTTTTCTTTTCTTTTCTTTTTTTTTTTTTTTTTTTTTTTTGGTTTTACGAGGTAGGGTCTCACTTTAGTTCAGGCTGACCTGGAATTCACTATGTAGTCTCAGGGTGGCCTCGAACTCACAGTGATCCTCCTACCTCTGCCTCCCGAGTGCTGGGATTAAAGGCATACGCCACCACGCCCGGCTCTCAATTTTCATTCTAATCACCTGTTCCTCATCTAACAGACCATTTTCAGTCTTGTTAGGCTGTGTGAGGCCTCATATTACTTCATGTGCTTTCTTAGAGCAGATACAACTGCAGTTTCAGAATGACAAGGATCTTTCTTATTCCAATTCCTCTTTGTGTTCCTGACCTAATGTCAAGAAGATAAATGATTCTGATTCTCACAAGTTGCATGAGCTTCCTGATGTCCATGGTAGAGAATAGCTTGAAGGATACAGTTCAGAGTTCCTCTATCATCATACTAACCATATTCTCTCATGAACAACTCTGACATCGTCAGGCAGGATGAAGCAATAAGCCAGATATGTGTTTCATCCTCGTGTTCATTTGAAGAGGCTGCCTCCCTCCTTCCTCCTGACACACTTTGGGTTTTTAATGAGATCTAGGTCTTGAATTAGACTTCCATGTTGATTATGTCTGTGTTCCACATGGGTGGGATATCAAATAGACTTATTCAGCCTTCCAGCATCCAAGCATTTCTAATCCAAATTTGGAATTCTGTGCAAATCGCACATAAGTTTTATAGATAAAATACAACTTCCTTTTATCAGTTCACCAATAATGTTATTAAGACAACCCAGGGAACTTATTTGGAACTTAGAGGGTACTAGGTTCTTGGCAATGGCAAACTTGGCAAGTATATAGTTCCTATCAATCCCCTTTTCTTTACCTATTACCATCTACTTTATTTTCAACCAGATCTGTGTATCAATCATCTTGTAGTAAAATTGACAAGCTCTTGCTAAAGCATCTACTGTTCACTTATTTTTTTAAAATAGTTTCATATATTTATTTGAGAGAGAGAGAGAGAGAGAGAGACAGACAGACAGACAGAGGAAAAGAGACAAAAAGTATATGGACATGGCAGGGCCTGTAGCCATTGCAAAGAAACTCTAGATGCATGCACTATTTTGTGTATCTGGCTGTATGTGCATACTGAGGAATTGAACCCAGGCTATCAGGCTTTGCAAGCAAGTGCCTTTAGCCACTGAGTCATCTCTCCAGTTCCCACAGTTATCTTCTTTATTGGTCCATTAGCATAGATTCACTAATTCAAAAATGATTTGTTATCTAACCACACTTACAAATTCTTGCTAAATGACATGACAAACACAATATAAGTTCTCCCTCTCCCCTGCTTACAGTAGTGAAGCTATCTTCTGTTGTAGGAACTTTGGCCTGCATTTCCCATATGAGAAACTGGCTCAGAGATGTCAACTAATCTGACCAAGTCATCTAGTTCCCAAATATTAAAACTTTTAGGATTCAGTGCAATAGAAAAAATTAAAATTACCTTCCAAAACTTGCCATCTAATAGCCATGCTCTCAAGGTGGCCTAAATGACTCATATGACAGCCAGGGAAATCACAAACTGCCTCCAACTAGAACGGAAAGAAGAAGGCTGACAGGTGTTGCATGATTTTCCAGACTGTGGGTGGCTGTAGATTAAAGCCATTGATCAACATCATAGAATAAGTCCTCTGGTTGCCTTTGCAATGAGGAAAGAGGAATTTGCATTTCTTATTTCCAGGACAATAATTGTCCTGCTGTCAGAATACTGCTGCATGCCTCATATTGATTTATAATACAGAAGCAACAGGACCCTCCTGCAGCCCCTCCGCAAAGCAGAGGGGAGCCTGCCATGTGTCATCCTTTGGAAAGGAACTAATTCGAGGAAGATGCCCATGATTTATGGCTCTGAGACAGTCCTGTGTTCCTGACAAACTGCAGATTCAGAAGAGCAAGGAGGGGGGTGTTTTAGAAGCTGGTATTCAGTGAAGGGATGTGTCCATCATTACATAGATTGAGAATGCACACTGTGCACACCTAATGGGACTGCCTGGCACCTAGCAGTGGGGACAGGCCCTGAGCCACACCTGTTCTGTCCAAATGCAACGTCCAGTGAGGATATCACAAACACAAGCCTCCTGAGAAGCTTGCAGCTGAGAACAAGGGTGGAAGCTATGATTGCTGCAGATGTGTTCGACACAGGAGTCCACACTTTGGGCAATGGTCCTGTTCTGTTTGCAGTTCCCATTATATTGAACATCGCTATAAAGCTTTGCCTTTAGCTCTGATTTCAGCAATTAAGGGAATCAATGAGGGTGGTCATTACACCTTACAGAAGAGAAACGGTGGGGAAAAATGGCAATCATCCAGACTTTGAGTCCTAGCCAAAAGAGGTCCTTAGCTTTTCTCCATCTGTATTCCAGAATGCCATGATGAGTTGAAAAGAAGATAAAGGAAAGTATACATTTCAAAACTTTTCTTTTCCAGAATTCCAGTAATGTCTACTGTTTCCTTTTCTGAGAGTCAAGGGGACATCCCATTTCTCTGTTGTTTCTTCTAGAACCCTCAGTTGAGCCCAGTGACCTAACAGAATACACATACCATCAGAATTGGCATAGGATGGGTTGTTTTCTTCTTCTTTTTTTTTTTTTTTTTTTAGGTTCACCTATTCTGTGAATCATTTTAGGAAGCAGGACCTCAGAGACTAGGAAGAAGTTAAAATGCTATTTGTTCATGTATGTATGTTGTGCATGGGGCGGTGCCGTGGTCTCTTAGAATGCCCATCTGGCTTTATGTGATTGGTTGGGGAATTGAACCTGAGTCAGCAGGCTTTGCTAGCAAGCACCTTTAACCACTGGGCCATCTCCCAGCCATCCCTTTGTAATCTTTTAATTAGCAAAATCAGTATAATGTGACAATAAGAATATGATCTCACAACCGAGCTGTCATCTTGGCACAATCATGTACATCAGCAATCTTAACACTTGGGAGGTAGAGTCAGGGGTCAGTTCAAGCTCATCCTCAGCTACGTAGTTTGTTTGAGATCAGCCGGGGCAACATGAGACCTTGGTTCAAGAGAAACAAATAAAAAACAAGAACAAATAGAAATTTTAGCTCAGTGTGATGGTCTATGCTTATTAATTCCAGCTATTCAGGAGGCTGAGGCAGAAGGATAGCAAGTTCTTGTCCTGTCTGGGATTTTTGTACAGTGAGTTCAAAAGGTGACTTATTAATACACCATCTCAAAATAAAAAGGGTCTGGGAACCAGGTTCAGTGTTATAATGCTTGTCCAGAATATGGAAGGCCCTGGATTCAAGCCTGAGTTTCACTAAACAGAACAAAATGAAACAAACAGCTTGGAATTGAATGTTTGTTTGTTTTTTTAAAGTTATATAATGTGGGTAAAAATGAAATACCTGGTAGCTAAATAAAAAGTAATGATGATATATATTGTTAGGTTAATATTGTCATTATCATCAACATTCTTAAGTGTTAGGATTAAACTTTTTGTTTACATTAGACCTTCATTGGCAGTTTCACCTCTAAAGCATGAAATAAGTTAGACTATGTCAAAAGCACATCCTGAATCTTCATAGTCATTCTTACATCATCCATTTACAAAATATGATATTAACGTAACTTCACTGAGTACTTAATATGTACTTGGCACATAATAAATGTGTGAAGTGCTTTATACATTTTAACCTCATGGTTCTAAATTATAGTACATTCCTGTGTCAAATTTAAATCTAAGAAAATACTGAATCACATCTGCTCCATCCCACCGCTGATCTGTGTGGATACCAGGGCGATCATCCAGGCCCGAGTCCAAGGCTGCTCCTTGCATCCGCAAAGCGCTCCAGTCTAGAGGAGACGAGTGAAAGTAAACCAGTTAGCCAGCGCACCCACAATGCAATTTCGGGACACATCAGATATTGCTAGAAAATAATGTAAAGAAGAATTATGGGGAAGGAATCGTTTCCATTCTGAGCAATGGAAGGGAGAAGCCATGTGTTGGACAAAGGGCCCCACGAACTGGAAGCGCATCGCTGTGTTCACAGGGCAGTGAGCAGGCGGGTGTGGGGAGCAGAGCACGGCCCTGCTGTGCCGATAAGGACCACCCCAAGTCCCCGAGACTCAGAGGCTCGCGAGGATCCTGTGCTCACTAGACATTGGTGGGTGCTTCCCGCTGTCATGCAGCTCTAGGTAGAGGGGAGGGTCAAGTGGGTCAGTATCTGTTTTTAAACATAACAGAATTTCCGTGGCTTTGGAGAAAACTGATTCCAAGGTAAAGGACACATTTTCCTCAAGCGTTGTGAAAGCCTCTCAAACTCGAATGAATCAGTAATAGTGCTTGCCTGGAGGAAAATCTCAAATCAGGGTCCCCAAACAAAGGGAACTCCAGAATTTTCTCTGGGAGAGAGGGAGCAGTAGTGTATTGGTAAAGCTCTGGCTACTGTGGAATGGTGGAGGAAGCAAAGTGAGGCTGGGAGGAAATATGCTATAAATAGAGTGAAAACCACATTTGAATTGTGACCCTAGGATTACAGTGAATTACTTAACATTTGAGAGGGTCATATTTCTTATTCATTAAATGGGAACATCATACCCACCTCCTTCATGATTGTTTTAACACACAGTAGGGCTAACACTACTGTGGCAGAGTTACCAAAACAGAATCCCCACAGGTTGGTGATTTTTAACAATGGAGGTATTTTGGCTTTGAGTTCTGCATGCTAGAAGCCCACGATTAGGGGATGGAGAGAGTTGATTGCATCCAAAAGCATCTCTTCTTGGCTCATGGATTGATACCTTCTCCGTGTGACCTTACACGGTATCTCCTTTGTGTATATCTTTAGTGTTTATTTTGTATCCAAATTTTCTCTTACAAAGATTTTGATCAAACTGGGCTAGGCCCTTCATCCTCCTGGCCTTATATAGTCATAATTTTAGCGACTGGGGATTATGGCTTTATATCAGTTACTTTCTCATTGTTGGGATAAAATATCCTGCAAAAATCATCTTATAGGACGATAAGATGTGTCTCCACTTACAGTTCAAAGGGGAAGTTTGATTATAGCTGGGAAATCATGGCAGGAGCATATGACTGGTGTCGCATCTTCATATCAGCAGGAAGGCTATATAGCAAGAGCCAATGGGGCTAGGCTATATCGGTCCTCCTGCAGTGACAGACGTCCTCCAGCAAGGCTCCAACTCCTAAAGGTCCCACGACCTTCCCAAACAGTATCACTAACTGAGATTAAGTATTCAAACATGAGTCTACAGGAAACCCTTTATATTCAAACCACCATAGGCTTCAACAAAGAAATTATGGAGCATACAATTTAGTCCATAATGCTAATTTATTGAACAGTAGCTTTTCTTTCTGATGATAAGATTTTCCTGCTTCTAACAATGAGAGAGAAAGCACTAGGGGGTACAACTTGAGGTTCCCCAAGGTTGAGGAAGGATAAAGATAGAAGATGCAGTGAAGTTGCATCCTGTCTTATGGTTTCTAAAGGTGTTACTTTCTCTAACGGATTTTGTCACAAGTCATATTGGCTGTGTGGCAGTTCTCCCACCTTGGGATTCTTCCTTTTCTTAAACAACACCAAGAAAATCATTCTGTGTTTCTACTATCAGGAAGTCCTGTGGTTGGTATACCCTTCACATAGCTCAAAACAACCAAAAAGAGACCCATAGGGCTAGAGAGATGGCTTAGTGGTTAAGCACTTGCCTGTGAAGCCTAAGGACCCCGGTTCAAGGCTTGATTCCCCAGGACCCATGTTAGCCCAATGCACAAGGGGGAGCACGCGTCTGGATTTCATTTGTAGTGGCTGGAAGCCCTGGCGTGCCCATTCTCTCTCTCTATCTGCCTCTTTCTCTCTCTGTATGTCACTCTCAAATAAATAAATAAAAATAACAAAAAAAATTTAAAAACCAAACAAAACAATTTTAAAAAGAGACCCGTAGAGAAACTGAACCTCTTTTGAAATAAAATGTCCAAGAGATCCTATAATAAAACCCACTGAGAGCTGGGCATGGTGATGCACGTATTTAAGCCCAGCACCTGGGAGGCAGAGGTAGGTGGATCGCTGTGAGTTCAAGGCCACCCTGAGATTACATAGTGAATTCCAGGTCAGCCTGGGCTAGAATGAGACCCTACCTCAACAAACCAAAAAAAAAAAAAAAAAACCATCGAGGAGCCTGGGACCATTCATATTAGTCCAAGATACACCATCTAATATTATCTTTAAGTTAGCTTAATATTTGAGCACCTAGCCAGGCGTAGATGGAGAAACTGTCAGAAAGGTATCAGAAGAGTTGAAATTGCCACCACGGAGAAGAAACTGTTCTGCGATGGGGAGAGACAAACATCATAAAAGGAAGAAGTTCAAATTTCTCTCTCCCCAAGGGCTTTAACAGACTTGAAAATGAAAACTCTCAGAATTATCAGGTGAGAGGGATAGAAACTATTGATCTACCAAAGGGAGATGGAGAAAGAGGATCGTCCTATGAAGTCTTATTAGCTAAACCACTGCTATAATCAGAGAATTTTGGAAGTGCAGAGGAAGAAGGAAGATAGTGAAAGGTAATTAATGTCTTTTGATTCACGGGGGAAAGGAATGAAACAAATACAGTATAGGGAAAAGTGTGGGCTGTAAATGCAGTGCTTGTGGTAGAATACCATCTCTTGTCAGGGGTGCTGCAGCGAGCAGCGAGAGGCTTCCAGAGGAGGCAAAATCTTTGTGATTAATCTTAAATAAACATCAGTATAAACTCCACCCTTAGTTACCATGTGAGGCAGACTCAATATTGCCCATGTAAGGTTTCTTTCCATATTTAAATACTGAGTGTTCTGTGATCCACTCAGTGTGTGTACACACACACACACACACACACACACACACACCCCTTAGGAGCATACTTTGTACTAGGGAATGTGTCAAAGGACCATAGTAGTATATGGTTCACAAGAGTAAGTAGACTCTGAGGACACAGAACTAACTTTACACCGACACAGTCATCACTGAGTCATCTAGGGTATACCATATGCAGAGCACTGTTATTACTTTCTTATAGGTATGAACTTGATTTTAATGAAAGCACATGAAATAAGGGAAGCTTATGACATCATCTGAAAAATAAATGAGAAAAGGAAAAGCGAAGTAATTTTCCTAGGGTTCATGCAGTTATTATAAGAATTATGGTTTGAAATAAGATGGCCTGAGCCTGGTGTGGTGGCACACGCCTGCAATCTCACCACTTGGGAGACAGGAGGATTTGGAGTTCAAGGTCATTTTCAGCTGCATAGTGAGTTCCAGGCCAACATAGGCTACCCGAGATCATGCCTCAAAACACCACAAAGAGTGCCCTGGGTTGATGGCTCAGTGAAAAAATTGCCACACAAGCATGAGGACCAGAACTTGCGTAAATGGCACATGCAACCACATTATAGGCAGGTGGCTATAACCACAGTGCTCAGGTCTTCAGGGCATGCAGGATAGCTGGGCAAGCTGAATTGGTGGATTCATGGTTTGGCAAGAGACTCTGCCTCAATAAATAAGATGAAGAGTGACTAAGGGCGTTACCTGGCATCAACTTCTAGTTTCCAGATGTAGCACACCTGCCCATGTGGACCTACACACATACAGACATGAACATACATACATATTGAAAAAATTAAAATAAAATAAAGCTGTCTGGCATCCTACCCATAATGCCATCCTACGTGTGGCATAGCACAGGGGAGGACATTAGACTCCAAGTCCTCAGTAATAACATTACAAAGTGGATGTTGTCTTTATTATGATTTATGTTTTGAGGTTCATGGACCATTCAATACAGGCTTGATTACAATGTCAAGCAACCCAGAATTCAGTCAGTGTATTTTTTTTCCCCAATGGGGAAAGCTTAGCAGAAAACTTCTAATTATGATTTCACTCTAAACACACACAAACACAGACCATTGAAAGGCAATTATTTTTAAAATATCTTGGGCTGGAGAGATGGCTTAGAGGTTAAGGTGTTTGCCTATGAAGCCAAAGAACCCAGGTTCAATTCCCCAGGACCCACGTAAGCCAGCTGCACAAAGTGGCACATGCGTATGGAGTTTGTTTATGGTGGCTGAAAGCCCTGGTGTACCCATTCTCTCTGTCACTTTCTCATTCTCTCTTTGAAATAAATAAAATAAATAAATATAATAACTTCAAAAAGTAAATAAAATACCTGAGCCTGATTTGAAAAAAAGAATAAAAACAGAAAGAGTAATAAGACACTGTCAAATACTACATGTAAAGGAAATTTAAATCCAGAATAATGATCAAAAGGTGAAAGCTAGCTGTGAACAGGAGGAAAGGGCCAAATATGCCTGGGAACCTGGGGTTTTGGTGTTTGATAATGACCACCCACATACATACAGACAGAAACCAGTAACCTTCTTAGAGGCAGAAACATGTACATAAATGTTAATGAAGGAGGACCACACACACACACACACACACACACACACCTTGGGATTCAGCAGGGAAAAATAAGCACCCCTCTAAGGGACTGGGCTAGAAAGACTTACCTATAAATGTCAGAATATAAACAATGCATTACTATATTTACAGGGAGAGGAAGGGTCAAAAGCATATGCTTTTAGGAGGAAGAGTTAACATAGAAATGGTCTTCATATTTGCCAAACTCACAAGGTCCCAGCAAAAGCAAATGCAAAATCTTAATGTCATCCCTGCAAACCTTGCATTCCAAACCGAACAAACAAAAATGCAAACAGTGAGTGCACCTTATCTTCAAGTACAAATAAACTATTCTCAAATCTGGCCATGCACGTGGCAACAAATCAACAAGAATAAAAGTCAATGGGAAAAATGTTTATACATTTTAAAAACACACCTCCACATTACTAAAGATAAGAGATACAAAGGGGGCTTTTCAACATGTCCTCTGGTAAAATGAGGGTGGAATAGGAGCTTCACTTCTCTGTTCCTTGTAGGAGCATAGATATGGACAGCAATTCACATATAAAAATAACATTTTCACAATGTAAGGAATCTAGGTATGATGTTATAGAGCCTTGGTGGAGGTTCTGTATGACAGGATGCACTGAGAAAAGGGCCTTGTATTGTCTGCCTGTGTTATGCTTTACATATGAAATGCCACAAAAAAAAAAAAAAATCACGTATGTCTGACTTGGTCCCCAGGGCAAGCAGTGTTCAAGGATGGAGCTCTGGGGAAGCGACTGGATCATGTGGACTCTACCTTCATCAGTATATCAATCCATTGATGGATACAAAATATGAATATGCTGTTGGTAGGTGTTGGAACTATAGAAGATGTGGTTTAGTGGGAGGAAGTAGATCACTGGGAAGGGTCTCTGAAGGACGTCTGGCCTTTGTCCTTTCCTGCCTGTCTCCCTCTCTACTTCCTGCCTACAATGAAGTAAAAAGCTTTGCTCTGCCATATTCTTGTGCCATGATGCCTCATGGACGGTAACCTTGGACACATGAGCTGGAATAAACCTTCCCTCTTTTTAGGCTGTTGATGTCAGGTTTTAGTAAGAACAATAAAGCTGGCTAAGACAACCTGAGTCTTCCCTTCCCAGCTCCGTACTGTACAGTGTGATTTGACATAGAGGATAGAAAGGAGGTGAGAAATCAACCTACCATGAGCTCATGTCTAAGTCAGCCCCTTGAACTAGGGTCAACACTGTGGTCCCAAGCTCCATGCTAAATAGTTACAAGGAGAGCCACCAGGACACCTCAACATTAGGCAAACCCCTGAGACTAAAGATATATAATATACTTGCAGTCAGGTTCACTTTGTTGGCAGAAATCACCCAACCAAGAGCAGCTTTGGGGGAAAAAAGTAGGTGGTTTACTTTGACTTACAGACTCGAGGGGAAGCTCCACGATGGCAGGGAAAATGACAGCATGAGCAGAGGGTGGACATCTCCCCCTGGCCAACATAAGATGGACAATAGCAACAGGAGAGTGTACCAAACATTGGCATGGGGAAACTGGCTATAACACCCATAAGCCCTCCCCAACAATGCACTGCCTCCAGGAAGATTTAATTTCCAATTGATATCAGCTGGGGAGACACCTGAATCAAACCACAAGCTATACCTTCTCCAATGTTACACCAGCCCCCACAGTTCCAGACTTTTGTCTCACAACAGCACCAGAGAAGCCACCATGAACCCAGAGTCCAGGTTCCAGGCTGGGCCCTGCAGTGCCACATTCAAACCACCACCACTCTAGCCTGGCACCCATATTCCCTGGATCCAATAGATCCAGATTATAGACCCACATTAGTGGTCTCAAAGGTGCACTAATCAATGGAGGACTAACAGCAGTATAAATAATCAGAAAAAAATGAAAAAGGAACAAAATTAAGTATGTGATCCTCAAGAAGAGATGTATGCACTATCTGATGAAAGATTCAAGAAATTACCCTTCAAGAAACACAACTGCCTAACGTCAAAAACAAATCATCGATAATTTTAGGAAAATAATATGAACAAAACCAGGAGTTCAATAAAGAGACAGAAACCCTAAATGACCGAAGAGTTAAAAAAAAAAAAAAAAAGCTTATGGAGTAGAAGGACATGATGTTCCACAGAAGTCAAGAGCAGTCTTATTCAATTAAGTTTCACTGGGCTCCAAGAGTTATCATTTAAAATTAGTCACAGACACAAACAAACCCAAAAGAGTACAATATGTTGAAGAAAATCTATTGATGCTATGGGATACCGTTAATCAGCCCAGTGTATACAGTATGTACATTCTAGAAGGAGCATAGACACAAAAAGGCAAAAAGTTCATTTACAAAGCAAACAAGCAAAGCTACTAGAAATCTTGTAGCAAATAAGAAAAGTGGAAAGATATATTAATTGTTGAAAGAAGCACAACACTATTCTCCCAATAGGTGAAAACTATGTCTGGCAAGGATGTCTTTTAGAAATTAAGAATAAATATTTATATTGTTTACTTTTCTAGAAAAAACCAAATGTAGGCATGTTTCCTACCATTAGACCTGCCTGACTACCTCCAAAACGTTAAAGGAGTCTTAGAAAAAATATAAGTGTATTGACAACTTCCACATATATGTACGATAAACTTGGGTCACAATCCCCTCCTATCACCCTCATTTGTTCCCTCCTACTCCCCACTTTCCTATCCTCCCTCCACTGACTCCTCTATTCTTTCCACTAAGTCTCTCTTCTATTTTGATATCATATTTTTTTTGCTCCTCCTCCAGCAATGTCTGTAAGTTCAAATTGAGGATAGTAACAAAAATTATGAAAATATATAAAGGTGTAAAACTCACCTAAATGTAAGAATATACTCAAATTTGGAATATTCTAATACTTTAATGGAAGTACATATATCGTTTTACCTCTAATAAACAGGTAAAATATAAGAGTACTCTAATAGGTTTAACTACAATAATTTGTTAATGGACATGCAAAGTACAAAAGATGTAAATTGTAACATCAGTATCATGAAATGTGTGTAACTTCTCAATTCTATAGTAATTTTATGAAGGCAATTTTGTAAATTTCTTGTTCTAGTTATTCATTTGCCTCTAATTTGGTCATTATATCCTTTGCTGGAGAAATTATTATTTTATATCGTAAGATATGCAATTTTTTTGTTTTTTTGAGGTAGGGTCTCACACTAGCCCAGGCTACCTGGAATTCACTATGTAGTCTCAGGGTGGCCTTGAACTCATGGTGATCCTCCTACCTCTGCCTCCCAAGTGCTGGGATTAAAGTGTGCGCCACCATGCCTGGCTTAAGATATGCATTTTTAATCAAGTCATTTCAATGAACATTTTACAAACAGAAACAAAAGTTAATATTTTTAAGATTTCGACAATTAGAATTAATGATATAAATACAACTGGAGAAAAATAATAGAGAACATTATTTAATTTGAGGAAAACTCAAAAGAGATGGGAAAAATAACGCTAGCACTGAGATACTCTCTCAGGTTAAAGAATACACAAATTCCATGACATTACTATGTCATGCTTGATGAATTTTTACCCATGTTGACACTTATGCCCACCTCTCAGGGATATGGCACAAGTATTATGTACTCCAGATGCATGCATCACTTTGTGCATCTGGCTTTGTGTAGATACTGGGGAGTGGAACCCAGGTAGTTAGACTTTGTAGGCACATGCCTTAACTGCTGAGATAAATAAATCACAAGAATTGATAAAGATAAATCATATATCTGGGCACATCAGCAAAATGCCACAAAATGTTGTATTTTTTCCAGTGTATTATATAAAATTAGCGCAGTTGTTACTGAATTCCAAACATGGTTTCAAATTAAATAATTCTAAAACTGGTTTAGAGAATAAATAGTGGAGACAAAGTAACATATTTTTATCAGTAACAGTACAATTGCAAGGGAGGGCTGCCATTATTGAGCACTAGCTATGTAGAGCAATGGGAGGAAATTGAGAGCTGAAAGAGAAAAAGAACAGAAAGTTTCTGATACATCATGAAGTACAACTTTTGAAAACTGATTATGAATGGAATACTTAATAAAAAGTATTGGCCTGGAGAGATGGCTTAGCAGTTAAGGTACTTGCCAGCAAGGCCAAAGGACCCAGGTTCAATTTGCCAGTACTTATGTAAAGGCAGATGCATAAGGTGGCACATGTGTCTGGAGTTCATTTGCAGTGACTAGGGGCCTTGGTGTGCCCATTCTTTCTCTATCTCTGTCACTTTATCTGCCTCTTCTACAAAGAAAGGGAGAAAGAATAAAAGAAAGAAGGAAAGAAAGAAAGGAAAAAGAAAGAAAGAAAAAAGAAAATGTTTTTAAAATATTGCCAAAACCTTGAGAAAATAACACTAAATGTCAGTTTTAGCTGGTACCTGGCCTCTACTTGGTAAACATCGAATTAACAAAGAACTGCCACGATGGTGGAGACAATGAGATTTCAGAGTGAGATGATGTATTCTTACTGCACTGTTCGAAGAGCTACCAGATCCATTGTATAAGTTCATTACAATCAGCGGAAACTTGACAGATGCAGCCCCCTTGGAGCTTCTGGGTGTATTAATCAGGATAGATTAGGTTATGCTGAGGAAACAAGACATCAATATCACAGTAGCTAGGTTCAATAATAGTTTGTAATTCATTCTTCTAAAGCTTGCTGCAGGTGTGGAAGGCATTCCAGAGTTTCCGGCTTCTTTGTGTGGTGTTCCCAGCTCAGCTTTTGTGACCCCTACAGCAAAAAGAGATAGATGCATGACTGACGGCACACCAGGCCGATGTATCTGCTTTGTTTAGTACTTCATTGTCCAGAACCGGTCATGTGCCCACACTGCACGTTGAGGGCATTGAGCCAGATGAAGATAATTGTCTAAGTAATCTAGCAAATGAGTAGGATGTGCATGTACCCATCCTGGCTCAGGCATGCCGTGGAGCCCTCTACTCCAAAGGGAGGAAGTTCACCCTGGGTATGGATCTCCACGGTCTCCTCCGGATTCTACGGAAATGTTCATCTACTCTCTGCTGAGCAAGAGAGAGAGAGAGAGAGAGAGAGAGAGAGAGAGAGAGACAGAGAGAGAGAGCGCATTCATCCTGCACAGGAACCTTCAGACAATACTTCAGTGTTTGTGCAGACAGGCTGAGCTCAGGTTCGAGGAATGCTTGATGGGTAAACCTCAGAACAGGATTAGAAGACCTCAGAAGATATCAGCTGCAGAGGGGAAGTGAGCATTTCCTATTGACTCCTGGGCCATAACCTTCACAGTGCCTAACAAAAAATAAATATATAACAAAAAATTTAGCCCAAGAGGAACATTAATCCATCCATGCAGGACCTCAAGTGCAGTGTGCCCTCTAGGGCACCTTCCGGGCCTCCAAACACTTTGTATGAACTAACTCTCCTTGGTCATGCTAAACTAATTAAGCCAGACTCAGAGAGAGAAATATTTCATATGCATATTCTAGATTTCTTTTAAGACATGAAAGCAGAAAGGGGATTTATTTTTTAAAAAGGAGGAAGAGGACCAGTGGGAGGGACAGATAGGTGAAGAAGGTAATTAGAGGTGAATATGATCAAGATACATAAGATACATATATGAAAATGTCATCAGGAAACTCCCTATTTTGTTTAATTAACGTATGCTAATAAAATGTCTAAAAGAGATAAAAGAATCAACTTGTTTTCAGTCACACAGGACATTTATATGTGCATCTAATTAATTTGTTAATAAAAAGTGGATCTTTTCAGAAATTCTGTCTAAAACTGGCTTATAAATAAAATGTAGAAGTAATGTGTCTACTTTTATTTATTTTATTTAATTTATTTTTATTTTTTATTTGACAACAACAGACAGAGAAAGAGGCAGATAGAGAGAAATAGAGGGAATGGGCATGACAGGGCCTCCAGCCCTCTTGTGCATCTGGCTAATGTGGGTCCTGGGGAAACGAGCCTCGAACCAGGGTCTTTAGTCTTCACAGGCAAGTGCTTAACCACTAAGCCATCTCTCCAGCCCATAATGTGTCTACTGTTTTTTTTTTTTTTTTTTTTTTTTTTGGTTTTTCGAGGTAGGGTCTCACTCTAGCTCAGGCTGACCTGGAATTCACTCTGTAGTCTCAGGGTGGCCTTGAACTCTCAGCGATCCTCCTACCTCTGCCTCCCGAGTGCTGGGATTAAAGGCGTGCGCCACCACGCCTGGCTATGTGTCTACTCTTTTTTTTTTTTAATTTTTTTTTGTTATTTTATTTGAGAGCAACAGACAGAGAGAGAAAGAGGCAGAGATAGAGAATGGGCGCACCAGGGCCTCCAGCCACTGCAAATGAACTCCAGACGCGTGTGCCCCTTTGTACTTCTGGCTAACGTGGGTCCTGGGGAATTGAGCCTCGAACAGGGGTCCTTAGGCTTCACAGGCAAGCGCTTAACCACTAAGCCATCTCTCCAGCCCCTATGTGTCTACTCTTAAAGTGGCAGTTGAGTAAAGAAATTCCAGCACTTACTGCACATATTAAATGCATTGCCTCTAAGAATGAACCGAGGGTAGAGATGAAAGGGCAGCTGGTGTGAATGTTGGCTCCGCTGTGTTGACGTCAGGGAATGCTCACCAGCCCCTGGGGTTCTTCTTCTGTAAAATGGCCAGTGAGGTGAGAACAGATGACAGGGAAGTTAGTTTACTTGATGGAGGCGGGACAAGAAGGGATAATGGGGAAATGAATATGACTTACACCATGTAATATATATATGAAAATATCATAATGAACCCTTTATTTTGTACAATTAATGTATGTTAGTAAAATTATGCAGTTAGGCTTTTGAGTGTGACAGACAGAACTGGATTTGAATCCAAGACCTTCTTAATACCAACCATGGGGTTTTGAAAAGACTGACTTGTCTAACTTCAGTTTCACTAAGGGTAAAAAGAGATAATACTTTTTTCATAGGATGCATTGAAGACAGATAAAATGATGATTGTTATGATATCATAGAGATCCTAGGATATAGCCCATTCAAGTTGGTACCATTGTTAGCCTCCTCCCTGTCCTTCCCCCTCCACAGGGACCCTCCTTGTTGGGGTATACGGGTCGTGCATTGTGGGAAGATTTTTTTGAAAAAAAATTTATTTATGGTTTTTATATATGTACATAATATATTTTAATCATAGTCCCCTCCCATTACTTTCTTCTCTTTCCTTCACTCTTCAGTATCCCTTCTACTTCTCCCCTTCCTCCAACCAGTCTGTCTACTATTTTGATGTCTTTATTTCCAGTCCTTCATCATCTATGACAACATATCCATGGTCTTGATATTATGCAGATAACAGCAACTGCTGTGAGGTTATAAATGTAACGGCTACCATGTGTACAGAATACAGTGTTTAAAGAACTCCTCCCTCACCCTCTGGCTCTTTCATTCTTTCTGCCACCTCTTCTACAATGTACTCAGAGACTTGGCAGGTTTGACAGAGCTGTCAAATTTAATACTGGACATTTATATAACTATCACTTCTTCAAAGCATTTTCATGAGTTTGAGTCTCCCCCAGTAGTGACCACCATCAGCAAAAAGGAGCTTCTCTGATTGAATGAGAGCAGCACAAGTATATGAGGGTAGACATGAATCCTTAGAGGGGAATTTCATGGACACAACATATCCACTTAGCCAGATAATAGTGGTAGCTTCCCCCAGAGGACCTATAAGCTTCCAAACCATAGGCTTTGGAGTAGGTTTGCAGTACCAGGCATAAATTCTATCACATGAAGGAGAAAAGGGAGATACTTTCTTTCAAAAAAATTATTTTTATTTATTTATTTGAGAGAGAAAGAGGGAGACGGAGAGAGAGAGAGAGAGAGAGAGGGACCTGGAATTCACTCTGTAGTCTCAGGTGGCCTTGAACTCTCAGCGATCCTCCTACCTCTGCCTCCCGAGTGCTGGGATTAAAGGCGTGCGCCACCACGCCTTGCTATGTGTCTACTCTTTTTTTTTTTTTTTGGTTTTTCGAGGTAGGGTCTCACTCTAGCTCAGGCTGACCTGGAATTCACTCTGTAGTCTCAGGTGGCCTTGAACTCTCAGCGATCCTCCTACCTCTGCCTCCCGAGTGCTGGGATTAAAGGCGTGCGCCACCACGCCCGCTTATGTGTCTACTCTTTTTTTTTTTTAATTTTTTTTTGTTATTTTATTTGAGAGCAACAGACAGAGAGAGAAAGAGGCAGATAGAGAGAAATAGAGGGAATGGGCATGACAGGGCCTCCAGCCCTCTTGTGCATCTGGCTTACATGGGTCCTGGGGAATTGAGCCTCGAACAGGGGTCCTTAGGCTTCACAGGCAAGTGCTTAACCACTAAGCCATCTCTCCAGCCCCTATGTGTCTACTCTTTTTTTTTTTTTTTGGTTTTTCGAGGTAGGGTCTCACTCTAGCTCAGGCTGACCTGGAATTCACTCTGTAGTCTCAGGTGGCCTTGAACTCTCAGCGATCCTCCTACCTCTGCCTCCCGAGTGCTGGGATTAAAGGCGTGCGCCACCACGCCTTGCTATGTGTCTACTCTTTTTTTTTTTTAATTTTTTTTTGTTATTTTATTTGAGAGCAACAGACAGAGAGAGAAAGAGGCAGATAGAGAGAAATAGAGGGAATGGGCATGACAGGGCCTCCAGCCCTCTTGTGCATCTGGCTTACATGGGTCCTGGGGAATTGAGCCTCGAACAGGGGTCCTTAGGCTTCACAGGCAAGTGCTTAACCACTAAGCCATCTCTCCAGCCCCTATGTGTCTACTCTTTTTTTTTTTTAATTTTTTTTTGTTATTTTATTTGAGAGCAACAGACAGAGAGAGAAAGAGGCAGATAGAGAGAAATAGAGGGAATGGGCATGACAGGGCCTCCAGCCCTCTTGTGCATCTGGCTTACATGGGTCCTGGGGAATTGAGCCTCGAACAGGGGTCCTTAGGCTTCACAGGCAAGTGCTTAACCACTAAGCCATCTCTCCAGCCCCTATGTGTCTACTCTTTTTTTTTTTTTTTGGTTTTTCGAGGTAGGGTCTCACTCTAGCTCAGGCTGACCTGGAATTCACTCTGTAGTCTCAGGTGGCCTTGAACTCTCAGCGATCCTCCTACCTCTGCCTCCCGAGTGCTGGGATTAAAGGCGTGCGCCACCACGCCCGGTCTATGTGTCTACTCTTTTTTTTTTTTAATTTTTTTTTGTTATTTTATTTGAGAGCAACAGACAGAGAGAGAAAGAGGCAGATAGAGAGAAATAGAGGGAATGGGCATGACAGGGCCTCCAGCCCTCTTGTGCATCTGGCTTACATGGGTCCTGGGGAATTGAGCCTCGAACAGGGGTCCTTAGGCTTCACAGGCAAGTGCTTAACTACTAAGCAATCTCTCCATCCCAAGGAAGATATTCTTTAAAGAGGTTTCTAGTTATACTTATATTTGATCTTTGACTTTCTTTGTTTTGTCAACCAAACTGTCATTAAAATTCTCATGAAGAATGGTTGGTGTTAAGATTTATGCACAAACACAGAACAATAAAAGAAGATGTGATCTTTGTTTCTGTTCCACCTTAAGTTTTCAAAGTTATCTTTCTGTAATTTATTCAACTGCTTCTTTTGGCAATTTATTGATATGTAATAAATCTTCACAAAATTTAGTGACCTAACAGGATAACAAATCCAGTCTTGCCTACAGCCTATTCTTATATGAAAAATTAGCTCATTTTTAAATTCTCTCTAAAATATAGAATGTATAATACAAACTGTAGGTGACCCGAGCATTTTCTATTTGGCCCACTGCAGAAAGATTGTTACCCTTTGGCAGAAAGCAACTGTAAATGAATCTTTTGCTCACAGTTCTCCAATTTGGGTACCTTGTTTGGAAACCTCATTGCCTCTCCCTTAGACCAGCTGGGCCACCTTTATTGGAGTTGGGAGAACTATCTCCAGAGTGGTTCACGCACATGATGGGCAAGGTAGAGTTGAGTTTGCCTTGAGACCTCAGGTGGCCAGGGGTTTCAACCTGTTTCCATCTGCTCTGGGCTTCTTCATATCATGTAGGTTAGTTTCTGAGGACGAGTGGAAAAGAAAGAGCCAGGCAGGATCTCTGTTGTATTGTTAATTGTTGATGCAAAACACCCAGCTGTCGCCTCAGAGGGAGTAGAAGAGTGTTTATTCAGGAGCCAAGTATCAATGGCCGTGGCCCAGGAACACAGATTTAGGTTATTCCAAATCCCATGTTCAACATGTTAACATTTTCATGGAGGTTTTTATAGTTATACAACAAAAGAAGAATAAAGAAACAAGGGCTTTTTTTTTTTTTTTTTTTTTCAAATACATTGGTGGAAACATCAGGTTGGGTGGGTTGCGGAAAGACAGGGAAATCTTTGCTATAGGCTTGACTTGCTGTTTGGTGAGTTTCTTAGCCTTTGGATTAGTAGAAGCTGGTGGTCTTTCAGTACATTCCAGAAAGGTCTCACCTCATCACCTGATAGTCACAAGAATGTCAGGTCTGACACCGGTGGGGAGTAGATGGCTATTAAAGAGGGTAAAGCTAGCCCAAGGTGATGTGGCTCTGAATCTGCAATATTCCATCTCCCCATCATCATTGAAGTTCATTCAGTCAGACAGCCTTATAGGATGTTTGAAGAAAGTACAGATGCTTAAAGGGGAACTTCAGCTCACTTGATGGAGGCGGGACAAGAAGGGATAATGGGAAATGAATATGACTTACACATGTAATATATATATGAAAATATCATAATGAACCCTTTATTTTGTACAATTAATGTATGTTAGTAAAATTATGCAGTTAGGCTTTTGAGTGTGACAGACAGAACTGGATTTGAATCCAAGACCTTCTTAATACCAACCATGGGGTTTTGAAAAGACTGACTTGTCTAACTTCAGTTTCACTAAGGGTAAAAAGAGATAATACTTTTTTCATAGGATGCATTGAAGACAGATAAAATGATGATTGTTATGATATCATAGAGATCCTAGGATATAGCCCATTCAAGTTGGTACCATTGTTAGCCTCCTCCCTGTCCTTCCCCCTCCACAGGACCCTCCTTGTTGGGGTATACGGGTCGTGCATTGTGGGAAGATTTTTTTGAAAAAAAATTTATTTATGGTTTTTATATATGTACATAATATATTTTAATCATAGTCCCCTCCCATTACTTTCTTCTCTTTCCTTCACTCTTCAGTATCCCTTTACTTCTCCCCTTCCTCCAACCAGTCTGTCTACTATTTTGATGTCTTTATTTCCAGTCCTTCATCATCTATGACAACATATCCATGGTCTTGATATTATGCAGATAACAGCAACTGCTGTGAGGTTATAAATGTAACGGCTACCATGTGTACAGAATACAGTGTTTAAAGAACTCCTCCCTCACCCTCTGGCTCTTTCATTCTTTCTGCCACCTCTTCTACAATGTACTCAGAGACTTGGCAGGTTTGACAGAGCTGTCAAATTTAATACTGGACATTTATATAACTATCACTTCTTCAAAGCATTTTCATGAGTTTGAGTCTCCCCCAGTAGTGACCACCATCAGCAAAAAGGAGCTTCTCTGATTGAATGAGAGCAGCACAAGTATATGAGGGTAGACATGAATCCTTAGAGGGGAATTTCATGGACACAACATATCCACTTAGCCAGATAATAGTGGTAGCTTCCATAACTGTGCCAGAATTTGTAAACCCAAAGTTTTGGGTTCTGTCCTACCTTTAATAAAGAATTAACAGAGAAGGTCTCAAGAAGGATAAATTATAACATTTTTTTATTTTTTTTGTTTATTTTTATTTATTCGAGGGTGACAGACAGAGAGGAGGAGGAGAGAGAGAGAAAGAACGGGCGCACCAGGGCCTCCAGCCACTGCAAACAAACTCCAGACATGTGCGCCCCCTTGTGCATCTGGCTAAAGTGGGTTCTGGGGAATCGAGCCTCGAACCGGGGTCCTTAGGCTTCACAGGCAAGTGCTTAACCGCTGAGCCATCTCTCCAGCCCAAACTTATTTTTTATTATGGGGAAAAAAATCACAAATTGTGGGGTTTAGGAAAGACACTGTCATGTGGAAACACTGTATAGTTTATAAGGTTCACTTAAGAGAAATTGAGGTCTTTAGAAAAGGACTGGAACAGAGCTGTAAGCACATGAAAAGTAGAAAGTAGACGTATATGTAAGAGAGACTCAGACAGGACACCCTCGTCATCCATCCTGTGCTTTCCTGAAGAGGGAAAGTATTAAAGCAGGAAAGAGATTCGAGACGACATGAATGATGAACACGGCTACACTCACGGTTACCCCGAGTGCAGCGCAAGAGCGCAGGCAGCAAGTTCAGAGCTGGAGAAAGCACCCACGTGGAAGATCCAGAGATCAGGGGGAAAAAAAAAAAAAGCATACGATGTAATTAAAGTGAGAAGTTACCCCAAACTATAAAGCAGAGGCAAGCGGAAAAGTTTAGATCAAGAAGCAATGTCACGTTCTCCCACCCCCACCAGGCTGCGTGAGGGGGAAGCCAGACTCACGTGTGCCTGTGAAAGACACACACACACACACACACACACACACACACACACACACACACACACACACACAGCATCAGCCCTGATATTAGATTCAGGTATGTAACGGGAAGACCTCATTGGCTAGTAAATTTGGAGGATGAATGTGAGGGTCAGCCCACCCAAATGTGGTGGGTGTAGACTGTGGGCAGTAGGGGGCGCTGTGGATCAGTCTCAATCTGACATTTTTTGGTCAAGAGTTTGTGGCTCCAGGTCACTTCCTGGTTCTCCTTGAACATCAACCTCTGAGACTGCCCCTAAAAGCTAGCTTTCTCCTACCCTCCTTCAGTATGACTCATAAATGCATACCATAATCCTCTTCCACAAATGTATTTTGTAAAATTTCACCAATCTGTATTTATTGAAATGTTTAAACTAGATCTGGAAAATGATTCTAAGGCTGTTAAATAAGAGCAGAAAGGATGTAACTACCTTGGTGTGAAGTGACTGAGATGAGCGCCCTGATTCGGGAGTCTTGATTGATTGCATAAGCTGGGAAGGGAACCTTTCTTACTTGGGTGATTGAAACATGATGTCAAAATTTACTTGATACGTTACAGAGAAGTAGCCGATAGTTAAAGGAAGATGAAATGCTGGAATGGATTCTATGCAAGCCCTGTTGTTTGCCTCCATCTGCCTCAAAGATGGTGCACTCCTTTCCTGGGGCCTTTGAGGATGTTCTTGAAGTGGTTCATGACTAGGAAAAAATAAAAACAAAAAATAAAAAAATAAAAAATGGCAGTTGGAGATGTTGCTGTTGAGCTTGGTTCTCTAAGTTCAATGTGTGATGGTGGGAATTCCAAGAATCAGGAGCAGAATGACTTCCCATATGCACGAGAGACCTTACTTCACAAATAGTAAGCCCAATGAGGAGGAAGATGATGAGCCCAAAGACAAATGCAGATGTAATTATATGTAAATAGGCTAAGACTGAAATAGAGAGTTTGTCAGATTGAATCTAAAAGATTCTTCAATTATATGCTTTCAGTGAGAGACGGTTTAAAGCCTAGGGCCAGAAAGCTGAAAGCAAATGGGGGGAAAATTAAATGCTGTGAAAGGGTAGTTTTGATACAGGGAAACTTTGGGCTCTTAGGGATAATCCTGGGACCTCCAAACCCTAAGTCTGTGTCTGTAAGTTAACAAAATAACTGGATACACCTGACTGGGAAGAATGATATTTTTTTTTAAACTACCACATTTTATTCAGAGAGAGGAGAGGCAGAGAATGAACGTGGGCCCTGGAAACAAAACTGTGCAAAGGTTTCTTTCTTTCTTTTTTTTTTTTTCTAAAAAGAAAAGGCATGGGCTTCCAAAGAGATTACGAAACACTAGTTTTTTTTTTTTTTTTTTTTTTTAATTCCTTTCCACCTGGGCAACTGCAAGGGTGGGAGAGACATCATGTTACATGTGCAGAGACCCGATGTGGAGTAGTGAGCAGCCCAAACTCCAGAGGGAGAAGAAAAAGCAAAAAGCTTCCTCTGTGGGCTCAAGTAAGGTATCGTTTGCAGTTTGTGCTCTGCGCGGGAAGAGAGTGGTACGCCTGCATCAGTTGTCTGCTCATTGGCTTAAGCTCAGAGAAGGGTACCACTCACACCTGGGCAGGTTGTGCGTGTGATAGGGAGGAGAGAGGAGAGAAGAGAAAGAGGAGGGAGGGAGAGAGAGAGGGAGGGAGAGAGGATTGGGTGAGACTGGCAGACTTGAGTCCTGCGACTGAAGCGGGCAGGGTGTGCTGAGATAGGCCTGGAGAACTGAAACAGGTGTGGCAAGGGCAAGGGCAAGGGCAAGGCAAGGTCTTCAGATTCCTTTCCATAGGGCCTGTTTCCTGTCTGGCTATCAGGAACCAAACAGGTTAACTGTCTCACCCAGCCCCTCTCTGTCATTATAAAAGTGGAATGGCTAGATTAATACTAAACAAGACAGACTTCTAGAAGTGAGATTCTTCAAGAATTAGCAAATAATGGCAAAAAGAGGAAAGCTTTAAATGACTAATGCAAAATTAATAAAAGAGGAGAACTGGACAGTTCTAATTATTGTTGATGATACTGACTTTCTTACTAGAATAACTGATATAAATATCACATAATATTAATTTGTAATATATAAATGCTGAAAAGTCTATTACTGTTATTGAGCTAATTATTATTCGGACAACAATGCCAAAAAAATTCAGAAGAGACATTTTTTCAGGTGGATTGGAACATTCTAAAGGATAGCAATACCATGAGGTTTAGAGGGTAAAATTTTATTTCTTTCTCATCATAATAGGATTAAATTACAAGTGATATATTTGGTAATTAAACATTACTCTTCTAGCTAATGTGAGTCAAAGAATAATGAGACTCCAGAACATTTGAATTGACTGAACATGGAAAGAATATAGAAGAGTTAGATGGATGCGGCAAAAACAGGACTTAGGAGAGAATTTTAAGATTGACTATATTGAGTGGAAACAAAGTTTAAAATCAGTGACATAAATTTCACTTCAAAATCTAGAAAATGAGCAAATCGAACCAAATATAAAATATGAAATAAACTGTGAAATGAAGGAACTAATAAAATAGAAAACATGAGAGACAGCCATGATAGTGCACGCCTTTTGTTCAGAAGGCAGAGGTAAGAGGATTGCTGTGAGTTTGAGGCCAGCCTGAGACTACAGAGTGGTCATCTTGGATCTACCTCAAAAACAAAAAATAAGAAAAGGAAAATAGAAAACACAATAGAAAAAGTTATGAAAGGACAATTTGGTCAGACGAATACAACTGAGAAAAGCAGGATTTATCAAAAAAGATATAATCATGTCAATGTGCATGCAGATGTATGCGCGTGCGTGCACACACACACACACATACACAGACATTAATGAGAGGCAGAGAGTGATCAATGTCAGAAATAAACTGGGAATGGTAATGGGAATTGCAATACATGGGCATTGCAATGATAGTGTGAACATAGCATGTAGGACGCCTTGGGCTTAATACCCAGAAAATTCATCCCTCCTTAAAAGAAAGAAAATAAGCTATCATTAAAGATCTTACAGAGGTTAAGAAGATAATAAGGAAACACTTCAAAAAATTGTAGGTTAACACTGGCAATTTAATGAAACAGTCAAATTCATCTAAAAGAAAAGCACAATTTACCTGGTAGGTTTAATTCTAGGGAGTTCAATCTAGCAATTTTACACCCATCAATGAATTTCTTCATTGCAAAGACTATCGCAGCAATGGATAATAGAAAAAAGGAAGGGAAATTGAATGCACCATAGACAATATTTATATAAAACGAAATTGGTGCAGCAGGAGAGAGGAGTATGTAGTCAAAAGCAAAACAAAATCCAAGCAAAAGGAACTTATAGGCACATCTTTACAAGAGCTTTTTGATTCACAACTTTTTGTTGAGAACTTTAATATAAGAACAAACTATAATTTGATTGTATCTTGGTCCTGTTAACCTCCTTTGTACTTCTCCTCTGCTCCCATTCCCTGAGGACCCTCTTTTTTCTTGGTAGTCCTTCCTGTGTTTTGATGTCTTATTCCTTGGTTTACTCTGTCCTCCATGTCAAAATAACAATGAGCTCAAATCTGCGCAGTGAAATTTGACTTCAAGAGTTTCTAAACTTTCCTGTAGTTTTTCATGTCTCTTTGTCATGTAGCAAATACGACCAAACAGCTCTTCATGTTAAGTGCACATCAGTAGTAGACAAATTAATTTTAAGTGCTGCCAGAAACATTCCAAATATTGATCATCACAAAACAAATCATTATTTACACCTTATCTTCATCTTAGTGAAGAGTCAGTTTCAAACTTCCAAGTATAAAAGCATGTACACAAGTATTCCAATTTAGGTGTGGCCGGGCGTGGTGGCACATGCCTTTAATCTCAGCACTTGGAGGCAGAGGTAGGAGGATCACTGTGAATTTGAGGCCACTCTGAGACTAATTACATCATGAATTCCAGGTCAGCCTGGACTAAAATGAAACCCTACCTGGAAAAACAACAAAAATAAATAAATAAATAAATAAACAACAACAACAACGCCCACCAATTTAGGTGTAAACTAACTTTGTCTTCACAGCTTAGGGGATACTTAAAACAACATCCACAAAGAAGCAGTTAGCAAGGTTCAGTACAGCATGAAGAAGAGTTAATCTTTTGTAGCAATTGTTTTGTTAAGAAGAGGCATGTTTTGTTTCTCTGTGGGTGGAAACCAGCCCAACCATTCCCCTAAGAGGATGTCCAAAATTGCGTTCATGTAAGGGCCATGTAGGGCAACCAGAGGCCCTAAATTGTGCTTTCTTGTTTCCATGCTAATTTGTCAAGCACCTTGGGCTTTGGAGCCAGTGTGTCTCAATTCTTAGCAACCCCCGAAAGACCCAAGTGCCAGCAGTAGATGGATAGGGCAATAGAGCAGTACAAGAGAGTATAGTGACATGGATATAGGGCACCTTTCTATCTAACACTGCATAACCCTATATAACCTGTAGTCATTCTTCATGAGCCTCCCAGCCTCCTCATCCTTAGATGCCTGGGCCCTAATGGACTTGATAGGGTTGTCTAATGCTGCCCAGCCTGAGGTCTCATGGGAGGAAGACCATGTTGGTACTCACCACTCTTGTCACTTAAGGGTGGCTCCCTAGAGGTCGGGCAGGGTTGGGACTAGTTCCATGATGACTGCTACTCTACTGGCCACACCTGGCTGCTGAAATTCAGGAGTCTGGGATGGCAGACCAATCTCTGTTGTCTGTACAGTTTTCTTTCAGGGGAATATAATCAGATGAGGAGATACTTGCCCACCTCTAAGACAAATTTAATCTTTTTTTTGTTGTTGTTGTTTTTCCCATGTTGTGGTAGTTTCAATGTGAGCATATGTCCCTCCATAGCCTCCGGGATTTTTGATTAAGGTTAAGTTTACTTAAGTCTCCAGCAGCCTGATGGAGAAGATGTCACTGGGGTAGATCTTGTAGTCCAGCCCTGAAGTGTGATCAGAGCCAGCTTGAGCTCTGGCTCTTCATGTTTACAGAATACTGAGTCTCTCCCCCTCTCTCTCTCTCTCTCTCTCTCTCTCTCCTGTGGATCTATGGGAGAGAGCCAGGTTCTTCTGCCATAATGAAAGTTCTGTATTTTATAGGCCTGAAATAAATCCTTTCCTCCCATAAGGTGCTTCTGGTTGTATATTTGTCCCAGAAAGACGAAAGTAGCTGCAACACCTGTTCCACTCAATCTCTCCGTCCACCCGCTGCTATCCATTGCCCCAGCGCTTCGGGGTGTTGCTGAGAATTGAGGTACACTGGACTCCAAAGTCCAGGTGCTCCACAAGTTAGCAAGGGAACAGGAAACCACAGTTTAATTTGGGGCCTCTGCTTGCCTTGCATGGCTCTCACCTGAAGGCAGTTTTTCAACACCCCATTATAGGAATGACAGGGCTGTTCCCACCCCACTTCTGTCCTTCACACCTCTGGTGAACTGTTGTTCAGGCTTACATGTCTTCTAGAAGCTCACAGTCACAGCATTTGTCTGTGTCAACTTTCCCCATAGTAGCAACAGAAATATTGCCATGTTGTTTTTTTTTAATATTTTAAATTTGTTTTTAAGGGGAGAGAGAGAGAGAGATTGAGAAAGGAACAAGTGAGTGAGCCAGGGCATCTAGCTGCTGCAAATAAACTCCAGATGCATGCACCGCTCTGTGCATCTGGTCTCATGTGGGTACTAGGGAATCAAACTCGGGTCATGAGGCTTTGCAGGCAAGTACCTTAACCACTAAGCAATCTCTCCAGCCCTAGCTGGCTTTTGAGTGACCCAGATAAGCTGCTTTGTCTGATTTCCCATAAGCTGTCTGTTCATAAGTGGTAAGCCAGTATTTCCATCTCACCCTCCTCTTTCTCTGCGTTCCCTGCCAAATTAGAGGCTAAAAGTGGAAACTGACTCCTGCATGTCTATTTCCGATTGCAATTCCCCCATTATGTACCCTTCAACCCTCTGGATGGGCAGCCTTAGTTGTAAGTCTTTACACACATAGCTGAGGCTACAAAGCTGTCATTATACATTGTGACAGGCACACCATTCCAACCCAGGAAGAAGACTCCCATGCCAGGATTTCTACTGTGAACACTATACCCACTCATTATTTTGTTTTTGTTGGTCCCTGTTCAGACATTGCCACAGGAATTCTTATCATACACACACACTCACACACACACACACACACACACACACACACACACTCACACATATATATATATATATATTGAGTCTATTCACCTCAGATAGAGAGAACACCAAAGACCCAAGAAAGGAATCTCTCCAAATTCATCTTGGAAGCCAATATGTTTATTGGGGCCATTCTCAGTAGCATGGTGACACAAAGGTATACCACTAAGAAGAGTGCCAACACCAGGTCTAGTATCTCAGAATTCCAGATTCATAAGCTTCCCCTTCCCTGAAGGAGGGAATGCTAATAAGCTTGACATTACTAAGTGACTTCTGGGCATGCCCACCACTGCTCTGATCTAAGACGGCAATGGCCATGTTCAACCTGTGGGAGAGAGCTACGCAGTGGATAGGAAGGAAAATGTGCAAAACATGGTGAGTGGACGTGAACATCAACTTTCACAGTAGATGAAGGCACCTGATAGAAAACGCACACAGAGGAAAGCTCATCATCATTAGTTAACAGAGAGGCACAAATTAAAAACACCTGAAAAATACACAGGATGCCACCGCCATCACTCAAATTTTAGAAGCTGAAAACCCCCAGTAGTGAATGCTATGGAGAACAAATTGAGCCAGTCACTTTACAAAGCTATTTCTCATAAGGGTAAACTGATATCTATCGTATGATTAAGTAGTTCTAGGGAACTATTATCCCTAAATTCATTTAAATAAAAATGTTTAAAATAATTTTCTTCATAATAAACAATAACTGGGTAAGAGAGAATCCTAATGTCAATTAACTATATATATATATAGTACATGTGATTGTGCATTAAATTTTGCATAAATAAGCCAGGTGTGGTGGCGCACACCTTTAATCCCATCACTTGTGAGGCAAAGGTAGGAGGATTACCATAAATCCAAGGCCACCCCGAGACTACACAGTGAATTCCAGGTCAGCCTGAGCTACAGTGAGACCCTACCTTGAAAACCCAAAACAAAAATTTTTTTTTTGCATAAATAGTTTATGGTATATTGTCCCATGAGAATATTTCTCAGCACTATGAGAAATTTCACTTGTGATATATGTCACAATGATGATAAATGTCCAAAATAAATGAGAGAATTTATATAGAAAGGAATACCTATGGTGAAATTCACTTATACAAATCCAAAGAATAGATACAGTAACCTGTATGATATTAACCAGGAGAATCAGCCTTGGGTTGCATTTAGGGGCCTTCTTCATATGATATAATATATCGTCACGGAGAAGATTCTAAGACATTTCTCGAAATCCATTTCAAGTCTGCATTCCACTGTTTGCAAATTTCATTTCAACGTTAAAGGCAAAACATTTTAAAAGGCAGTAAAATGCAATGTGTTGTAAGGATATAAGCCCTAGTGTATCTGCTCCATTATTTTCTAAAAAAAAAACATTTTACTTTTTTATTTGCAAGGAGAGAGATGTGGGGGGGGGGCGGAGAGAATGGGCACACCAGGGTTTCTATTCTCTGCAAATGAACTCCAGACTCATGCATTGCTTTGTGCATCCAGCTTTACATGGGTACTAGGGAATCGAACCAGAGTCATTAGGCTTTGCAGACAAGTGCCTTAACTGCTGATCATCTCTCCAGCCCATGCTCCATTTTTTTTAAATCTGAAGTTGAAACAAGATAAATTATGGGGATAGAAATCAAAGCAGTCGCTGTCTTCAGAGTTTGAGGAAATAAGGCTTTCCAATGTTGTATGTTGATTGTGGTGTGTGGCATATTGACTATGATGCATTCTATGTGGACTGTGATGTATAATAGGTTGATTGTGATGAAGGTGATATGAATAAACAACTGTAAAAGAATCAAACTGCATGTTTAATATCTGCGGCTTTTGCTTCTGTCAATTTTCCTGAAATACAAGGAATAATTTAACCTTAAGTATATATTAGAAAATATAAAGACTTAAAAACATTATTCTATGTATTGATTTCAAGATGCTAGAGAGCAGCAAATTAAATTCAAATGGTATAGGAAGAAAGGAAAACAGATAAGAGCAGAAATTAATGATGTAGAAAACAACCTACTGTAGAGAGAATGAACAAAATCAATAGTTTTTATTGTGAATAGAAGAAACATTAAAATACAAACCTTAGCCAAAATTGATCAAGAAATAATAAGAAAAGAAAAATACTCAGTATAAGGAATAAAGTGGTACATCAGCATTGATTTTCCAGGCACTGAAAAAGATCATAACAGCATTATTCTAGCACAATTTAAATCTAAATCCAAAACAAATTCTTCAGAAATACAACTTACAAGCAGTGGTCCAAGAAGTAAATGATACTAAAATAGTGCATATAGCTATGAATCTTAGACTCTCTAATAATCTCTAATTTGTGAACATTCCTAAAGAGAATTTTCTAGTTTCAGAAGTTACTGGTACATTCTTTCACATGGATAAGACAAATCATAGTACATATGCAAAAATTTGTCAATTAATGAAACAAAAGAATCCACTTTGCTTATTTAAACTGAAAAATCACAAAATTAAAGCATAACAAAAAGATTATAGTAAAGAGGTATGGAGAGATGACTAAGCAGTAAAAGCATTTGCCTGCAAAGCCTAATGACCAGGCTTCCATTTCCCACTACCCACATAAAGCCAGATGCATGCGTCTGGAGTTCATTTGCAGTGGACAGAGGCACTGGCACATTCATTCATTCTCGCTCTCTCTCTTTCTCTCCTTGCCAATAAACAAATACAATATTTTTAAAGATTATAATAAGGGAAAATTTCAGGTCTCTCACATGCACCAATATTAAAAATCTTCCAAAAAAAAACAACAGACAAGAAGAAAAGCTCACTACTTGTCTTTGCTTTCTTTAAAGGATGGAAAAACTTCATTACATAAATATTCACCGCAACTCATTTATCCATTGATTGATTAATGGATGCAGTGCAGATGGGCTGAAAGCTTATGTGGGCTAGTATGAATAATGACGCAGGGTGCATAGGAGCACACAGTCTTCTCTTTGGGATCCTGACTTCAGTATCTTTGCATATTTTGTCCACTCTCCCTCTTCTACAGGTCTGTATCTGGGGAATTCAACCAACTGCAAATAGAATATATATGTATATGCAATAGATATATATATATTATATATATATAATATGTATATACATATATATATATATATATATATAATGTAGAAAGATCCAGAAAGCAAAATTTGCATTTGTCACATGATGACAGAGCAGTACTGCATCAAGTGAATGGCTTATGAGTGGGAACTCCCTGCTACCGCATTCGCTGGTTCACGCATCCTCCATCTCTCCCTGGCATGTGTTGGGACATTGCTCATTTCACATCATCCATGTTCTGTGTACATAGGCCAATGATGGCTAGGTCTCTACTGAACATTAGAGACTTTTTTCCATTTTCTCCAAACAACAAAACATAACAACTTATATTGCATTTGTAGTGTATTAAGTGTTATGAGTAATCTAGACATGATTTGAGGTATGCAGAAGGTATCTGAGAGATATCCTGGAATCAGTCCTGCGTGGATACTGAGGGATAGGTATACGCCCACATGGAGGTCGTTAGATATCTGTTCATTCTTGATATCCTTCCTTGTTTTTCCTGACTCACAGATGGGGTTTGAGACCAGAGCTCTTTAGATGGGACCTTTATCAATCAAACAGATTTTATTTGTAATCTGTCACAAAATTCCCAGATTCATATTCTTTCTCTTGCACTCTTTCCTTGGCCCTCCTAACAATATTCACTATTTCCTGATATCTGCCATATAACCTTGTTCTGAATTCTATTCTCTCCCTCTCAAGAGGCTTATGACTCTATATGATGTTTTGGGTTGGTTGTTAATGTGACTGGACTTAGAGTTACCTAGGATGCTATCTTCTGGACATGTCTGTAAGGGTGAGAGATCATCTAGACTAGGTTAGCCTCTAGGCATGTGTGAGAAGGATTATCTTGAGAGGGAAGACCCATCTTAATTGTGGGTAGCACCATCCATGGGCTGGGGTCCTGCATTGTATGAAAAGAAGAAAACCAAGCACTAGCATTCATTGCTGTCTGCTTATTCAATGTGGGCTGAATGTGACCACAAGTTCCTACTGCCGAGCCTTCCCCACCATGATGGACTGCGACTTCAAACTGCGAGCCCCAAATAAACCCTTCTTTAAATGCTTCTTCTTTGTCAGGTGTTTTGTCACTGCAAGTAGAAGGTAACTAATATACAATATTATCTCTTCTCATTCTTTTATTTTTATTCTGTCCTGGACATCAGATTTTAGCATTTATGCAGATGGAAATAAACCTATTTAGACTGCATGCCCTTTTAACTGCACTCTGTCTTCTCTTTCTTCTCAGATTCTTGAGACAGATATGTAGCTTCTCAATTTCTTATCACATTAACATTTGTTACTAAGAATGTTTCTATATCTATTGTCTATCTATCTATCTATCTATCTATCTATCTATCTATCTATCTATGCATTTTATCATTAGTAAGCGATGTGTTCCAGTGCTAGTAGATTCATGCTTTCTTTCTCATGTTGTTTAACCTCACATAAAATCCCACACACTGACTAGTAGGCCATTTATTAAAACTTGCTTCCCTGTAGAACTGTGCCTTGGTCTTTCTTAAGTGACTGCAGACTTTCCCCAGACATATTACCACTGAGATGTACCTGATGAGGACTCTTCATATTGGGTGTTTCCTC
Source organism: Dipus sagitta (assembly GCA_036346955.1). Taxonomy (NCBI): domain Eukaryota; kingdom Metazoa; phylum Chordata; class Mammalia; order Rodentia; family Dipodidae; genus Dipus; species Dipus sagitta. The sequence continues at coordinate 14,553,961 of CM070790.1, forward strand.
AGGGTTAGTCTAAGGTTCTTCCTGACATTCATCCCATTTCCCCTGGATTCAAATGTTTAAGTTGTGACTTGTATATTCCTACTCCACAGACTTTTACCACTATCTTGATTTTTCCCCCAGAAGCACTAACACATATATCCAAATACACCAGGGAAGTATCTCCAATAAGCATCTCAAAATCATGGTCAGGGCTAAGCTCTAACTTGTGCTCCAACTTTGGTCCATTACCAGCATTTCCTTTCTTAAGGAATGTCATGACTGAACACACCTTCTGTACACTCCCAATATGTAAATGTGGGCAACATCCCCTCTCAAATATCTTGGGTAATTATATAATATAATAAAATATGGTATAGTATAGTATAAATATAATAAATGACTCCAGTCATACTTATTTTTCAAAAATATGTTTTGCAAGGAGGGGGCAGAGAGAGAAAGAGAATACCAGGGCCTCTAGCCACTGCAAATAAACTCCAGATACATGCACCTCTTTGTGCATCTGGCTTTACATGAGTATTGGGGAATCAAACCTTGGTCATTAGGCTTTGCAGGCAAGTGCCTTAACAACTGAGCCATTTCTCCAGCTCTCCAGTCATACTTGTGATGGTTTTAAAGAATTCTTGGTGATGAGACAGGAAAATACAATATAGTATAACCTAGCTCTTAAAAGAGTAAGTACTATCTCTTTTTTAAAACGTTCTTTAAATCAGCTCTGGAGGCACTTACATTTACTCATATATTTGACCTACCTCAGTCCTTAGATTCCACCCTGGGCTTCTGTGTTCCTTGAAGGCTCCAGGGTCCTTCAGAGGTACGGCTGCTTGATTGTTTTAACTGATCTGAATGGCTGATATTTGACCCTCCTGTAGACTTTGGATTAGAAGCATCATGGACTCAGAGTTCTACGTGGAGGAGTGGTTTCCAGGCAACCACAGTGTGTGCTTTTTGTAAAAATGACATTTCAATGACAGGTTGAGGCATCTGGTAGTTCAGTAGCTTATAGATCCAGTGCTAAGCTTGGTGACACTAAAACTCTTTTTAAAGAACTATGTTCTTTGATCTATATGATTAGACAGATGAATCCTGTTTAACAGTGTTTCCAGGAACATTGAAATTCCTATTATATTCAAGTCATAAAATGGAAACCAATTATAGCAGTTTACTGTGTATGTGCACCATGGGCATCGCTATTCCTGCTTCAAGCAATGCTTGTGAGTCATGGTGTCTGAGCAGCATTCTGTATATGCATTTGTCACAAAAGCACTAGCAATACATTTTAAAATATCTAAACTTACACCCTCATTTCTGTGCTTCTTTTCAGAAAACACTACCTCAAAAGCTTAATGCTACTGGCTTTCATAGAAAGAATAGTAGCTAATGTTTTCTGAAAATCACTACATACAAAGTACTTTGCCAAGAGATTCTCACATATTATTTTGTTTAATTTTCACAGAACACCCATGAAGTAAGTGCTATTGATAACTGCATAATTAAGATGATCAAAAGGGGGCTCAGCAAGATGAAATAATGCTTTTTACATTCAAGCAGTACTATGTCAGTAGAGCTGAGATTTGAATACAGAAATATCACATTGACGTCATTGTTTGTAGATTCTTCCATTTCCTCCTCTTCTGTTTTTCTGTTTGCAGGTGTATGTGTGTTGTGCATGCATTGGTGTGTGTGTGTTCATAAGTATAAAGATACATACGTGTGTGTGTGTGTGTGTGTGTGTGTGTGTGCAGGTGCATGAGCACAAGTGTGCATGTGTGAGGAGGCCAGAAGTAGATATTGGGTGTCTTCATTGGTTGCTTCACACCTTACTTATTGAGACAGAGTCTCTTACTAAACCTACAGCTCACTGATTCTGCTCATCTAGCTAGCTAGCTTACCACAGGGCCCTTCGTATTTCTGAGTACTAGGGTGACAGGCACATGTCGTCACACCTGTCATTCATGTGACTTCAGGAGATTGGAACACGGGTCCTCACACTTGCAGCAAGCACTTTACTGATTAAGAGACACCCTTTCTTAAAAAGTGTTTTTATTTATCTGTTTATTTGACAGAGAAAAAGGGAGAGAGAGAAAGAGAGAGAGAGAGAGAGAGAGAGAGAGAGAGAGAATAGGTTCACCATCACCAGGGCCTCCAGCCACTACAAATGAACTCCAGACAGCGTGTGCCCCTTGGGCATCTAGCTAATGTGGGTCCTGGGGAATCGAACCTGGGTCCTTTGGCTTTGCAGGCAAACGCCTTAACCACTAAGCAATCCCTCCAGCTTGTGACCCTTTTAAAAAAATTTTTTTTGAGATAAGTTCTTGCTATGTATCTGAGGCTGATCTTGAGTTCACAATTCTCTTACCTCAGCCTTCTAACTGCTGGGGTAATAGATGTGCACCACCACACCTAGCCAAAATCTTTTGGAAACAGTGTCCACACCTAATGTCAATGAAACAGCCTCCTGACTTGTTACTCTCTGTTCCTTGCTCTTGTCTCTGTTGGTTAAATTCTAATGTTGGAATTCCCCGTGAGATAGCTTAGTTCTCTCGAATGGACACTCTCCATTGGTGATTTCATTAATTAACAGTGTGAATGATGCCTGTCATCCTGTACATTCCAAATTTATGCCTCCTCCTTTCATTTCATGTAGTGCCTGCTGATGTTCAGATGTGTACAACCAAGTTCCCTGGGGAACATCTCACTCAGAAATCTAATAGATATCTCCGACACAACTGTTGTTTCTACCCACAATTCCATGCTACCCCTGGTCTCTTTCACTGCAGCCCTGCCTTCTTTAATGTTAACATTTCCTCTTAAGCTGCTCAAGCTAAAATATAAACATCTTTCTCAACCATTACTTTCATTATTTATAACTGCCCATGCCCAAAGAGTCAAAGATTCTTACTCTATTAACATTCCAAATACATCCTGCATCTGGCAATTTATTAGTATCTTCTCTGCTCTCATTCCGGCTCAAGCAGGACGTTATCTGCAGCCTGAGTTTCTGCAGTGAGTATCCAAGATGGCCTCATGCTCCAATTGTCCTACTACATGACCCGTTCCAAATAAAGCTAATGTTGGGGGTGGAGCGATGGCTCAGCAACCAAGGTGCTTGCCTCCAAACAAAGCTGCTGAGGTAATTCTTATGAAAAGTCAGTTACATGAAGTCATTCTTTCCTCAGTTCTGCAGAAATTTCCCTGTCTTACTTGCAGTAGGTGACAAATGCCTTTCAAGAATGTTGTGTGGGGCTGGAGAGGTGGCTTAGCAGTTAAGGCATTTGCCTGCAAAGCCAAAGGACCTCGGTTCAATTCCCCAAGACCCACGTAAGCCAGATGCACAAGGGGGCGCATGCATCTGGAATTCGTTTGCAGTGGCTGGGGGCCCTGAAGTGCCCATTCTTTTTATCTCTCTCTCTCTCTCTCTCTCTCTGCCTCTTTCTCTCTCGCTCTCTGAAATAAATAAACACACAAACTAATAAATAAATAAATAAAATTTAAAATAAAGAATGTCTTGTGATTTTCAGACCTCATATTCCATCACTTTTCCTTTTGACCCCTCTGTAGTCACATGTGCATACTTTCTTGCTGTTTATTGAGTGTATGTTTATGCTTATTCCCTAAGGTCTTGTACACATTTTGTTTGGGGGGGGGGTGGTTCAAGGTAGTGTCTCACTCTAGCCCAGGCTGACCTGACCTGGAATTCCCTATGTAGTCTCAGGCTGGCCTTAAGCTCCTACTTCTGCCTCCTGAGTGCTGGGATTAAAGGCGTGCGCCACCACACCAGGTCTTGTAAACTCTTGTCAGGAACATTTCGCCTTAGTATCTAAGTGGCTAGTCCTCTCTTTTACTTTATCTATTTCTTCACATTGCAGCTTTCCAAAGAGGCTAAAAATGAAAGTTCCATCTCCATCCCTCTCTTTGGACTCCTGCATGCTCTCCTACTTCCCATAATGCTTTTCAACCCCAGAATACTATGCGACTTAGAACTTTCAGTGTCCATTCTCAAATGCCTTGTGTAAGAAAGTAAGCTCCCTAAAGGGCAGGAATTGTTACCTGTTTTAGTAAGTAATCTGTTCTAAGCACCTAGAATAGCTTCTTGTATGCAATAATATGTACATATTTATGCCATTCACCTCTTGTGTTCTTCTAAGTCACATAATTTGTGCATAAGTGTGGTAGTTTGAATATAAATGTATGTCCCCCATAGATTTAGGTCATTTTGATTAAGAGTAAGCTCATCAGGCTGGAGAGATGGGTTAGCAGTTAAGACATTTGCCTGCAAAGTCAGAGGATCCTGGTTCAGTTCTCCAGGACCCACGTAAGCCAGATGCACAAGGGGCACATGCATCTGGAATTTGTTTGCAGTGGCTGGAGATCCTGAAGTGCCCATTCTCTCTATCTCTACCTCTTTCTCTCTCATAAATATAAATAAAACACATTAAAAAGATTATGCTTCCCATTTAGCATTCAGTAGATGGAACCCTGTAGGAGTGTCTCTTGGGGTGGATCTTGAGCCCAGCCCTACCAGGTATGTAGAAAGCCAGCTCTAGCTCTGGCTGTTCATGATTGCTGGTGTTGGCTTTTTTTCTCTGTTGTGGATATATTCCAGCTTCTTCCACCATGATGAAGCTTGCTCTGGAATCTGTAAGGTTGATATAAACTCTTTCCTTTCATAAGCTGCTACTGGTCAGGTGTTTGTCCCAGCAACAAGTAGGTAGCTATAATAAGTAATGTATAATATATGTGCATATACACATATGTAAAAAGAGTGAATGACTTAATAAATTCATAAAGTAGAAGACAAAAAGGTCAGGTCATGGAGAAAATAAAGACACATAATTGTCAACACTATAGGCTCAAAGAATACCAGGACGGCTGTAAAATTGTGCCCCGAACCTTTGGAATCTGTGGTATGCTGTAGCATTCCTTGGAGTATCATTACAATGTAGCTAGAAGACTATCAGGACTTTGATTTGAATGGGAGTCTGCCACTCAATGCTATTTAGTCTAGGGCTAAATGAATCCAGTGTGGACTACTCAAGTGGCATTTATAAATGAGTCACTTAAGGGGAAACACACAGTCACATGTGCACACCTTTCCCTCACACTCGAATTCAAATACGGTTTCGTAATGCATCTCTAGCGAGTACAGATCTGTGCTGGGAAAAAGCATGGCTGTAAAAGCACGCTGGACTCAGCGTTGAGCACACACAAGCTTTTTCCACTCTTTGGAGAAAATTGAGGCCAAGTTTAACTTTCCTGAGCCTTTGCCTTCTCAATTTTTTTAAAAAGGTCAATGGCAGTAATATTAAGATTGGTGAAAATTTAGGAACATTATTAACGTGTGAAACTGGTGGGAGTAGTTCTCCCAAGGCTTAAGATAACAGGGCAGTTTAGAGGTTGGAGAATGTTGAACATTCTCTTTTCTTTTCTTTTCTTTTTTTTTCTTTTCTTTCTTTCTTTTTTTTTTTTTTTTTTTTTTACCTGTATCTCCAAGGCATTCCAAATCCTCAGGGCACCATGGAGATCAACTTAGAAAACCAGTCTCATGAGGTCTGAGAGACGACAATGGCTAAAGGCACTCAATTGCAAACCTGCTGCCTTTAATTCAATTTCCCAACACCCACATAAAGCCAGGGGCAAAATGATACATGCATCTGTAATCCTAAGGTAATGGGAGATAGAGCTAGGAAAATATGGAAGTAAGAGCAAAGAAAGGAAACAAACAAACAAACCACCACCACCAACAACAAAAATACCCCACTTCCTATGTGTATGACAATGTTTCAGTAACTCGATTCTGTCACACGTTATAATAACATCAATAACTTCAAAGTGAGAATTAACATTTTCCTGTCCTTATAGCTCTGGTTTTTGGTAGGTGGCAGGGTCTCAAATAACTCAAAGCTGGTCATGAACTCCTGTTCTTTCTGTCTTCACCTCCAGTGTTTGGATTATATATTCTTTAAAAACAAAGTTCTTGTTGACAGTTTCTATAAGTATAGACAATATACAATGATGATAATTCCCTCCAGCCACCTTCCCTTTTCTGCCTCCCAAGACCCCCTCCACTGACTCGCTCCTTCTTTCCAATTGGTCATTTTATTTTTCTATTTATTGTCATCATTGTTTTCTTCCTACTATGACAGTCTTGTGTAGGTAGTAGCATCAGCTACTGTGAGATCAAGAGTATCAAGGCCTTTGTTGTGGTGGTGGTGGTTGTTTGGAAGATGGTATTGTAAGCACTCCTCCCATTTCTTTGGATCTTACATCCTTTCTGCCACCTATTCTGCAATGGTCCCTGAGCCCTGGAGGGTTTGATAGAGATGCCTCACTTATTGCGGAACACTCCACTGTCACTTCTCAGCACTTTGGTGAGTTTTGAATCTCCCTAGTGGTCACCACCATCTGAAAGGAGAAGCTCTCTAACCAATACTGAGAGTAGCATTAATAAATGAGCATAAACATAAGTATTAAGAGAGCAGTTTGGTATGCTTAATCTATCCATTTAGCTAGATAACAGCAGTAGTTTTCTCCTTAAGGCTTATGACTTCCCAAGCCATAGCTTTTCATTAGGTTTTCAGTACCAGGCATGAATTCCCCTTCAGTGGAGTGGGCCTCAAATCCAATCAGAAAGCAGTTGGTTTCCCCCATAACAGACTTCCTACCATTTTACCACTTGCTACCTGTAGCCTGGCTGGCCAGCCAAAATTTTGCAGGGCCCCTTCTCTTCACTGTGTGAGGCAACCACTTTTTAGTGGAGTCAGTAAGCAGAGAGTGGGCCTGAGGTAATAACCTTAAATGCCAGTCAGACAGGCACCTATGTCTCTAAGGTTCCACACTCTCCACAGATGGCACCATTGGCACCAGGGGATGTAGTGGTCAAACACATGAGTTTGCGGGGGCTGCTTTATATCCAAAACATGATTGGATGAGGCTACTAGCAATAGATCCTTGAGAAAAAAATACATGACATGAAATGCTTGCCATCATAGTTTTCAGAACAATTTCAACATCCCCAAAGAAATATATCAATTAGCAGTTACTTCTGCTCCTCACAACCTCACAAACAGTTGTCCAACCTCGGCCACCAACTTCTGCTCTGTCCCTATAGACTTTTCTCTTCTGGGTAGACTGTAGAGGATTTGTGACTGACCTCTCTCATTTAGCAGAAGGTCTCTAAGGTACATACAAGTTGTCAATAGGAATAGGATCCTTATTACTTTTATTCTCAAATACTATTACATTGTATGACTGTACAACATCTATTTATATACTACTCAGACAAAGATATTTGGTTTCTCTCTATATGCTATGAGCATTCATACAAAGTTTTCATAAAAACCTGTTTTCATTTCTTCTATGCATATACCTAATAGAAGAATTGGCAGTTCATATGATAACTGTATGCTTAATATTTGAGAAAATAAATTTATTAAAATTTTAACACTGAAATTATACTGATCTTTGTTTAAGTTTATTAAAATGTTGATGTAATGCAGCCGAGTACAGAACTTGCATACTGCCTGCATTTTCTTACAATTGAGTAAAGAATCATGCATTTCAAAAGATAAATAGGACCTGATCCTAAACACAGAAAGCTCATTATTTAGAAAAGGAAACAGACAGTGGCATCGAAAGGTGGTCAGGAATCAAAAGAGATGAGGCAGAAGGAAAATGTGGTGGGCGGTCAAGAAAAACATCTTGAAGAGAGACAATATTGTCTACAGAAATGGTGGGGTAAGGGGATGGAGGAAGGAATGGACTAGAAAGCTAGAGATCTTCATATCCTGAGGTGTGCGGTAGGTGAAGAGGTACAGCAGAAACGCAGGAAATCAAATAACATAGCACAACTGGGAGGATGGCTGGGAAGGAGGCGGCAGCGTGTGTCAGGATAACCTTTGAACCTTTGAAGCATGCTTCTGGGAAACTAGTATTCATTCATTTTTTTTTTTTTTCCTGAAAGAAATAAGGAAGGAACACAACAATGAAATGAAAAGACAGAACTACCTCTGGAAATGTTTATTAAAAAGAATGAATGAAAAGGTGCTTGATGTTCAGTTCAAACTATCCTATATTGCAACTTCACTTTTATTTTCAAAGTCAAAAATATCCACTGTAGAAGAGTAGAAAATAAAAGCCCATTGTTATCTTATAATTGAACAACCAAAGTCTAGCATTTTTTTATAAATATATTTTTATATTTTTATTTATTTGACAAAGAAAGAAGGAGGGGGAGAAAGAGAAAGAGAGGCAGAATGGGCGTGCCAGGGCTTCCAGCCACTGCAAATGAACTCCAGACACATGTGCCTCCTTGTGCATGTGGCTAATGTGGGTCCTGGGGAATAGGACCTGGGTTCTTTGGCTTTGCAGGCAAATGCCTTAACTGCTAAGCCATCCCTCCAGCCCAAAGTCTAACATTGTTGAAACAATCTGCATCCAGTGTCTTATTTAACAAGTTATGTAGTTATAATTTGAAAGCTTGTCATAAAAGAAGTATTTAATTTTAAAATTGGTTTAGTGGCTTTTAACAATTATTAAGTGTTCATATGAATTTTTATGAGTTTAACATATTCTACAGGAATGAGACATTTAAGACCACATAGAATTTCACCAGCAAACTCAAGTAATTTATCAAATCAAATGTGGTCATTTATGACTTTTTAACATAATATAATCTGCAAATATCTTGATATTAGAAATGGTTTCATGACATGGATAACTAATCACTAATTTGTATTGAATTTGTGTTTAAAAAATTTATTGGGAGAAAGAAGGCATTTTATGCATTTTCTATATCTTGCAGGAGAAAAGGCTGTAGAAGAGAAACAGTGGGGGTAATTATAAGGACAATAGTTATCAACTTGACCATTTCCAGAAATGAAACAGAAGAATATTATGAAAGTAATAATAAAATAAATCTAATAGTAGTCTCAAAATATGAAGTGCTGGCATTTGTACTGTTTGCAGAATTAATACGAATACAGCAGACAGCAGCAGAGGCTTGACATGGAAAGAAAATAAGCACTATTTCCTCATGAAACCCAAATGCCTATAACCTCTTCAAAAGTGTCAATTGTCATCAGAGAAAACATACTGAAAAGAATTTGGATATCGATCTCCTGCACATCTTTTGTGCGTATGCATTGATGGGTGAGTGCTGGAACACAGGCAGGTCAGAGAACAACCTCGGTCCTTGCTATCCACCTTGTCGGAGGCGGACTCTCTTTTGGTTCATTGATATATTTGCAAGGCTAGCTGGCCCCTAAGCTTCTGAGGATTCTCCGTGTCTTTATCTCCTGTCTTGCTTAGGTGCACTCCACCGAGCCGTCTCCTCGGCCCCCTTTTACATTTCCAATTAGCAAAGCTAAAACATAATTTTCAACCCGAAAAGGTGTAATTGAAACATGCATGTATTTTTAGTCTTATTAATGTGATCACAGTGGTCAAGACTGCCTTCACAACAGTTTGACATGTCATTAAAGCGTTTATACTCATTGATACAATGTAAGGATATTTTAAGCAACTGAAACAAAAGTTTCTCACCAAAGGTACTCATTTCAGATGTTTTTAGAGTCTAGCACATATTTTCATTACAAAATAATTGCCATAAAATGTTAAATAATATATGTATACATATACATACATATATATATATTAACCAGTTACCCTTTTATTAAATGTGATATTTGAAATAGTAGTTTATGACCTTAAGTAAATCATATTACATATATATTAAATACTTATATAATTTGGAAGTACACAACTACTTATAAACTATGATATGATACTTAACAATATAAATAGAGAAAGAGACTTTAAGGCAACATATGTGTGATGCTAACATTCCTTTTTTCTGGGAAGTAAGCTAGTTAACTAAGATTTTTTTTCTCTCCTTCTTATATCCTTTGTTCATCCTGGCAAAGGCACCTTGGGAGATTGTAAGGACAGATGCACAGGTGAGGTCTTGGATATCAGGGATATACCCTTAAGTCCTTTTAAAGCCTTAGTGGATCCTGAATTTGAGTGTGAGGACCACATTCTTGTTCCATAGTAAGCCTTGCCCAGTGGGTCATCTTGTGGCCAGACATCATGATGGCTAAACTCATCCCCATTGTCTCAGTTTACCAAACCCTGAATTCAAGCTGGCCATGAAAAGCAGTGATTTCTCTGTCTTCTGTCCCACAGTGACTGCGTGACTGGGGGGAAGCTCGTGTCACATGTTAGGTTTTAATTTTTATATATCTAATGGGGATATTTTGGGAGACTTTCGAGGACATTGAAAGGCTCATTTATGAGGAAGAAAGAAGATTCTACTACCTAACAGCTGCTATATCCCCACCTAGTACTAACATTTGTTCATATGCAATATTCTTCAGGGTTGTGGCTTTGCTGGCAGGTTAGCTCTCCATATAGATAAGGCACTTTTCATCTCGGAGGTTAGTCAATATTCATTCTAACTGTAGAGGTAATCATTAGTTTCCAGAATTATGCCTCAGTCTCCAGAGGGCTGTATCCATCTTACAATTATCTGACTTCTTACCACTAGACTAAAGCTCAGCTCACAGTGAGCATTCATTCAAAGTCCCAGGGACAGTAAGTGGCAAATTAGAACTTTAATGGTCACAACGGCAGAGTGTCTACGCTTCCTGTTTGATCTAAGGGCAGCCATTCTCAAAAATTACCTCCTCACCTAAAAGCAAAGACCTCTGGCTTCCTAGTCCATTTACACATTGAAACCTAGGGAAGTATTCAACCGAGTGAGTTAGAGTCTGGAGGGGATGTGATGGGGAGATCATTGGAGGAAGGTCAAAGGTCTGAACTTATAGAATTTCTCTTTGTAATGCGGGTATGGCTAATGGGACCCTTGGCAGGTGAACTATCATGCCCTAGATGCAAGGAGCTCTGCTTGGTGGAGTGTGGGAAATCCTTGTGTTGCAGCATCACAGAACTGGGGTAGAAAATAGTTTGATTTCAAGAAAATTTGGGGGCATTGTTTACCTTTAGACTGGTACTATCCCATGCAAATAGAATATGTGTCATACATATTTTCTAGTACTGGGTGAAACTAATTTTATTAATTATAGTTGCCTACTTTATTAAGCTCAGTGTATTCTAGTTACTACCATTTTAATATGCAAGTGATATGAAAATTATTATGAAAATTTTGCTTTCTCTTTTTTCAGGCTATCTTTGAAAGCTGGCATGTGTTTTCATGTTTAGAGCATATCTCACTTTGAACCCCATTTGAAACTTGGAGTTCAGACTTACCTGGGTACCCAATGTAGTTACCAATGTTGGGTCTGTGTAAAGGGCCTCTTTGGGTGGTCTACACTATTGCATGAGCTACCTCACTGAAGGAGTCCAGCAGTAATATGCATGTTTACTATTTATTCATCAGATGAGAAACGAAAGCACAGTAGCTTCCTGGGTTTGTTACAAGCTGGGAGCTTACACAATAGCCATGGTTGTCACGTGGTGTACTTGTGAATCTGTAAGTCTGTTTCTCTTGGTTTTTGTGTGTGTTTCTTCTTGTGTTCGTGGGAGCCACTCATCACCACAGCCACTAAATGTTTCTCAGTGCACAGTAGATACTTGTCGAGACAGTGAATAAGTCAAGTAGGTTTCTGGCAAACTAGGAGCCATGCTTGTTTGTGCTATTATGGTTGTCACGTTGGGGAGGTATATGTCTTTTACGGCTTTTCCTTGCTTTGGCCGGAAGCTCTGCTTGTCGGGGCTTTATCACATTTATTATGAATTCCATCTGGATGGAAACTTGGCTGAGCTTCTTGGCCTTGGGCTTTTAATTGGTGCTGCGCTTATTGGAATATGAAAAATACGATTCCTGGTCTTTATGATGCTCTTTTAGGCCTGTGAAATTAATAGATAGTTTGGTGCCTTGAAAGTCTCTGGTTCATTATTGTTTGTTATAGAAATGAAATCTAGGTGCCCTCAGGACGAACCTCCAAAGGAGGATTTTGAAGCTGCACAGTGGCATTGCCATGCAGACAATTGCCTCACGTGGAAACGTGCCCGTGTGGGTCCTCCTAAGAGCCCTTATCCTGTCACAGGTTGAGCCAAAGACAAGTCACATCCAGCCTCGCAGTGCTGTCTCCTCATAAAGGGGCCCCCGGCCACCGTCCATTCTAGAACCACCTGTTCACACTCTTAAGTATCCATCCATCTGGCTGGATTTCATTTTAGTTTCTACACTGAGGGACACACATTATTGGCATCAGAGATGCTAATGTGTGTTTTGTAAATTAGAGATGTAATATGCCCGAGCTCATGCATTTATCAAACTAATGTTTACTGATTGCCTAGTGTGTGTGTGCTCTGTGCCAGGTTAGCACACAAACACGTGAAACACCAAGGTTTCCCTGGAAGACAGTACAATCCTACCAGTGGGATCAATGCAGACACCCAATTCACATATCTCAAAGTAGAGGTCAGTAGTAGAGTCAGAACAGGCACATTGTGACAGAGAAGGGGAATCACACTGTGAAGATAGGATGGTGAAGTTAATGGGGACTCAACCTAGCTCTGCATGAATTATATACACAGTGGCATCCTTGATAAGAGGAATATTAAAAAATAATGGAAATAGGCATTAATTGGAGAGCACCACAGAAAAATACATAACCTCTTTTGGCTCTGATGGAGTGCCTCCACTGGGGACCTTTAAATCCAATGTAATAATCTCATAGTAACAGCTGGGCCCGACCAAAAACTTCTATTGTGTCAATTCTAGAATTTCTTCCTACTTTCCCCTTTCTTCCTCATGACAGTGGTGATCCATGCATGCATGCTATATGCTGAAAGTGGAAGTAACGTTATGCAGACATGATCACAATAATGCAATGCAATACTATGTCACATTCATCCTGTAGACCAGAAACTGCAGCTTGGGAGATGGTGTGACTTGCCCAGTTTCATATAGCGTTTTAGAGTTATGTTAGCTATTGATTTTCTGAAGACCATGAAAATAAAGAAAAATGGCATAGGCAAAGACATTCTGAACAGATATCCAGTCACTCAGAAATAAGGCCACTAATCAACCAATGGGACCTCATGAAGTTAAAATCTTTTGTAAATGAAAAAACACAGTTAATCAAATAAAGGGGCAGCTTACATAACAGACCATCTTTATATCTGACAGAAGATTAATATCTAGGATATACAATAAACTCAAAAAAACTTAATAGTAAGAAATGAAACAACCTAATCTAAATGAGCTATAGAACTGAATAGAGAGATCTCAAAAGAAGAAATTAAAATGGTCCATTAGTATTTTAAAAGATGTTTAACATCCTTAGTCATCATGGAAATGCAAATTAAAACGCTTTTGAGATTCCATCTCAGTCTGGTCAGAATGGCTATCATCAAGACATCTAATGATAAAAAATGGTGTGTGGAGAAGGAGGAATCCTTTATCGTGGGTGGTAGGAATGTAAACTGCTACAGCCATTGTGGGCATAAGTATGGAGGTTTCTGAGGTAGCTGGCAATAAACCTGCCATATGACCTGGCTATGCCACTCCTGGGTATATTCCCCAAAGAATCTACATTTTATTACTGAGTTGCATATTAATCATTTTTTTTTTTTTGCTTCTCTATTCACCATAGCTAGGAAATGGAATCAATCTAGAATCCCCTAAACTGATGAATGGATAATGAAGATGTGGTATATTTATGCAATGGAGTTTTATTCAGCTGTAAAGGAGAATGAAATGATGAAATTTGTGGGAAAATGGATGGGATCTGGAAAATGGATTATATTAAGTGAGGGAACCCAGGCTGAGAATCAAACACCACATGTTCTTTCTCATGTGTAGATCCTAACTTCAATACTTTAGATTTGTGTGTGAGTTGGAGTAAGTCAGTGGTAGAGACCAGGAAGCTAGAAAGGAGCCATGACCTAATTAAGAGAGAGGAGGGCTTTAGGGGAAGGCAGAGTAGATAAGTAAGTAGAGGGGAGAAATACTGGGTGTGAAATGCTCTAAGTGGCCTTAGGGGAGGTTGATAAAACTTACTTCTTTATTAGATATTTAAAAATATATGAGTGAATTTAAAAAGATCATTTTTAGTAGGGGTATAAATGCCATGTCCAGAAGCCACAGGCTGTTATAGAAAAATCTCAGTGCCATCGTTAGGTTACCTCCCAGTGAGGTGTTGGCCAGCAAGTCCCCCTGAGATCCTTAGAACAATATGCCAAGACTCTTGGTTGCCCACCACAAGTAGATGGTAAGACCTTATTGCTGAAGACAGTGCTTAGTTTTCAGGACACTGGGAAATCAAGTTAGAACCTATCTGGAAGCTTTCCCTCTGCTGATTCATTGTCATAGTGCTGCAAAGTGACGTGTAGGGTGCTAAGAGAAAAAAATGTCATCGGCAGTATTAGCTAGCAGTGGATCTTGCTAGCTACACAACTGGCCATCCAGGCAAGATGCATGTACTCGGGCAACAGTGGCATTTCTCTTACAGGGGAAACTGACCGCTGTCTAATTGAGTTTGAGGCCCACTCCCTGTGAAGGGATTCATCCCTGATACTGAAAGCCTAGTCAGAAACTTCCAGCTGGGAGGATCATAGACGCTAGTGAGGAAGATAGTGCTGATGTTTGTCTACATGAATATATTATGCCCACCAAATTTCCGTATAAATACTTACATCTATACATAGATATGTATATATTAGTTCTGCTCTTACTTTTGGTTAGACAAGTCTCTGCTTTCAGATGGTGGTAAATGCTGGGGAGACTCAAATTTTCATCTAGGTGCTGAGAAGAAGTGGCAGTTAGGTGTTCAGCACTTAATGAGACATTGCTGTCCTATTCCCCAGTGGCCCATGGACTGTAGCAGAAGAGCTGGTAGAAAGAAATAAAAGATAGAGGACGGGGAGGAGTACTCTCCAGCAGGTTACCATGGATGTTGGAGGATGAAAAAATATATTGAAAGAAAAACATCATCAACATGGAAGAGGAAATAGTATGTGAAACTGGGGTTCAATGGAGGGAGGGGAGACAAAGGAGGGTAGTGGGAGGGGATTAGGTAAATTTTTAAGCAATGTTTAAAGGAGCAAATTAAAAAACAAACTGTAGTTGATCTAAACAGAATCAACATTATACTGCCCAATTGTCTGGTAAGTATTGTGGGTACACACGACGTGAAGGGGGATTAGAAACAGAGATGATGACATCACGGAGGATTTCTCTGCTGATTCTGTCTCTGACCATGTGACGGCATGACTTCCTCAAGCAGGTTTCCCCATGCAGTAACATGCTGTGACCCTGGCAATTCTGAGAGCGCATCCCAACAAATTAGTTAAGAGATTGTACAAGGGTCATCCTAAATGTCCCTAGATGCTAAATCTCGCTCTAATGGGCTCATGCTGGGCTGGGTAAATTCTCGCTACAACTAGGATACCATGTTTTTATTTTGAAGCATTTCTTAGAACAAAGACAATGCTGTTCTGGAAAAGTCAGAGAAGCATGCTAGTGGAGTGAGCACTGGAATCTACACTTTAATAATCCAAGTTCATTCTAAGTGTATACGTGTAGTAGTATGTCTGAGTGTTTGCGTGTGTTTGCATGTGCATGGGCAGGGAAGTACACATATGTACACATGCATGCGGAGGCCAGAAAATAATCTTGATATCATTCCTTAAGTGCTGTATACATTTTTGAGATGGGGTATTGTAGTCACTTCATGTTACTGGGACAAATATCCAACGAGACACAGTTTAAAGGACCAAGGGATTTATTTCAAACTTACAGATCCAGGGGAAGTTTTATTACTGGCAGAAGATGCTGGCTCCTTTCCATAGATCCCAGCAGACAGAAATCCACCAAATAGCCAGCCAACACTAAAAGAAGCAAACAAACACAGCCAAAGCTCAAACTGCTCACTCGACACCTTTGGGATATAATTCAGATCCTCCCCCCGCGGCCCGCCCCAGTGACATGACCCTCTAGCAGGAACCCACCTGTTAGGGGCTGAAGTGGCAAACTCAATTTTAATATAACATCTGTGTCAATAAGGCCATGCATTTACATTATTACTCTCAAACTACCACATAAGGTCTCTTGCTGGCCTGGAATTTGCCAAATAGGTAAATTTGTCAACCAGTGAACTCTAGAGGTTTGCCTGTCTCCACCTTTCCAGAATTAACTTTTTTTTTTTTTACATCTGGCTTTTATTTATTTATTTTTCCTTAATGTAGGATCTGGGGAGTTGGCCTCAAGTTCTCAGCTTGTAAGCTGATTACTGATTGAACTGCCTTCCCAGACCTACTTCATTCCTTTTTTTTTTTTTTGTGCAAGGAAAATCCCATGGTAATTTTTAGGTTGTGTAAGTAATAGATCGTTTATCATTTGCATTAAGAGGCTTCATGGATGACTCAAATTCATCCTGGTGTCATCACTAGCTTGCTCCATACTGCCACAGCCCACCAGCCTCATGCGTGTCTGTCTTCCAGCTTCCTTTACAAATGGCTCTGGGTTGGATGCATTATGACATTTGTGAGCCTTGAACTCACAGTCCCTTCCATAACAATATTAGGTTATATTTTACTGTATTGGTATAAATTGTGTACATTAAAATAATATGTTGAATAGGCACTTCATTTGATATAGAAGTTCATTTATCATCATAGTTAAAAATAAAAAAAGTTTCCTGAGCCCTGAGAAATACTGTGAGTCTTGGGCACTGTGCCTTCAGAGTCTAACAGGTGGGTAGAGTCAGCCTGAATCTGAATTGGGCAAGCCAGAAACTTGGAATTTATTCGTAGTAACTTTTATCCCTATATTCACATCTTTAAAAAAAAGCATGCTGAGTATATGATCTGGTGTGCGGGTGGTGGTGGTGGTGGGTGAGTTATGTGCACATGTATGTGATGATGTGGTTATATGCACATGTATGTGATGATGTGGTGGTGGGCGGGTGGTGGTGGTGGGTGAGTTATGTGCACATGTATGTGATGATGTGGTTATATACACATGTATGTGATGATGTGGTGGTGGGCGAGGTGGTGCTGGGTGAGGTTTGTGCACATGTATGTGACGGTGTGGTGCTTCTCTCACCTGCTATGGCTGAAGTAGAATGTAAGGTGTCCCTTCCATCACTCACCTGCCTGCTTTTCCTTGTTACAGTATCTATTAATGACTGAAGTGCTTGTAATTTGCAAGCCTCAGTGATTCTCCTGTCACCATGTCCCACAGGGCTGGGCTAACAGACTGTGGCCATACCTCGTTGTTTACCTGGGTTCTGGATATTAGAACTCAGGTAATCTCAGGTGCCCTCAGGCCATTGTGCTTGTACAGGAGATGCACTTAACTGCTGTGCCATCTCTCCAGCCCCTGTACTGACATCTTAATAACCATTTTTCATCAAATTTACTGCTTAATGTTCCCCCCAATATTCCAAATTTCCTTCACATATTGTTTTCCTGTGTCCACTTTCACATCCATATGCAGTCATACTATCCAGAATGGTCTTCCTTCCTCCAGTGTTATATTTCTCCAATCTATTACCATTAGTGCAGCCAAAATGCACTTTAGCAAAACAAATATGGTTTATAACCCTTCATGATCTTCCTTGTCTTCTTGGGTTAGTGAAAACCTGAGCTGATAGAAGTAGAGAACAAAGTAGTGATTACCAGAGGTGAGAAAGGGTAAGGAGAACAGATACTGAGATCCAGAACCAAATAGGAGAAATACATTCTGCCTTTTTGTACACACAGGGCTTGTAAATTGGATTGTGTGATTCACATAGCCAGGAGAAGGGATTCTGAATGTCCTGTATTGTTGGAGGTGAAAACAATTTAACTGTCCTGAACTGGTTTGTTATATAATATATAATTGTACCAAGACAAATACTGTGCCCAACAAGGATATAGACTTTTCTGAAATCAAAAGCAATATAAAGACAGTCTTGGCATCAACTGCTACTGTTTGGAAGAGCTAGCTCTGTCTGCTTCATTGGGCCAATCACATAGGACTGGCTGTCCCTTTGCCTTGGCTGCTCTGGGCTTCTTTCAAATCTTGAAAGCAGTTTTAACCTCTCTGCATCTCAGAGCCTTAGAGCGTATTTTTTACTTTGGAATGTTCTTTTTGCTCCCTTACTGCCTTGAAGCAAAGTCCAGCTAGAGGTGGATGTTTTTGACTCTCCTTATTGGAATCCTCGCACGTTGTGCATATGGACGCTATGCTGATGGTGATGTAGTCATGGGATTAGCTGGTTATCTAAGTAGGATGGAGTTGTGTTAATTCCTTATGTTCCTCATTCCCCTTTTTCAGAGAATCCTTCTTCGATCTACCTCAGACAAGTTACATAAAATAATATGATCCTTAGTAAATTGTATTGTTCTATATGGTATTTAAAAATCATATTTAAATACCTAATTGTACAAATAATGATTTGATAACCTTTTTACTCAGTAGAGAGTAAACATTATGTGCAATAATGTCTTCTCAATTTTGCCTGCCACACAATAATTCCCTGATATCCATCATCTGAATATTGAATAAGCAAATGAAGGAAAAAAAATATATATATATATACATACATACATATATTGCTATATTGATCCTCAAATGGTTCACATGTTAAAGTTTATAACAAAGTTATTGAGTCCTATCCAATGCCAGTCCCTCCGGTTGTCCCCTAAAATGGAAAGCATTCATAATCACCATGTTCATGCCACCTTTTTTCTCAGCAGTAGAACACATAGAAATTAGAGAAACAAAGATCACCCCGGTTGTGTTTGGTGTGTGAAATGGGTGAGCAAGGTGCTAAGCTAGCTAATTCATAAGAGAAGCAGTTTATATGCTAGAACAGCAAAGATTTTAATGTTCAACACATTTTTTTTCCTTTGCCTTGTTTTTGTCATAAGACACCACGAAAGTATTGATGAGCTGAGTATCCCAATGGCTCTCTGAGTTGTCATGCTGGAAAACCATGTTCATGCCTGATAACCCAGACACTTACTGCCTCAAAGCAAAGTCCAGCTAGAGGGTGATGTTTTTGACTCTCCTTATTGGAATCCTCACATGTTGTCAATGTGGACTCTATGCTGGTGGTGATGTAGTCATGGGGTTAGCTGGTTATCTAAGTAGGATGGAGTCTGGAAAGTATAAATTGTATATATATATATATATATATATACATATATACATATATACATATATACATATATACATATATACATATATATATGTATACACACACACACACACACAAGCACTAATAGACACATTTGGCAGGAAAGGCTACCACTCATCCACTTACTCTTCATTCCTGAAGCTATGTGTCTGTCCTTGGTTAGAATTTATAGACCAGAAAGCAGCTATCCAAGTTTAGAAAGCTAGACATCATTCCAAGAGTATGGTCCAGTTCAAAACTCTGAACAGGGAATGAATTAGTAATTAGTGCAGAGGGCCATTATTTTCAAATACTAGCTCTTGTGTAATAGTAACCCCACTCTATTTCATCAGCTGATTTCTGGCATGCAATCTGAAGTAACAGCTTCACTTAGTATTTGGAGCAATGAAGACTCAGTGAAATGATACAATCTATGTGACATGGCCAAATTTCTTAGTGCAGTGCAGAGATGGACTAGAGGTCAGTGATAAATTGCTCTCCTCATCCTAGTCAGCCTCTTCTCGTGTCGATGGTTTGCTCTCAACTCTTGCTTACTTGTGCATTCATGAAGCTCATTGCAATTTGTCCAGAGCAAGTCAGTTGCGATTTTTTTTGTGTGTGTGATGCACACTGCCTACCTCTTTCTCTTCGCTCTTGCCTCTGTGGAGAGAACATCACCACGGCTTGAGAACAAGAAAGGATATAAAAAAGTAACTCTGCTGAAACATAGAAAGCACACCTACCATGTGTCACAAGATGGACTGCCAAAAGGAATCAGGCACTGTCCTCAATTCACAGAGAAGGAAGGCTTTGTAGAGAAAAGATCGGTCCTGTTGGAGCTTAAACAAATTGGAAAGGCAACCACTAGTGATTTCTTTTGGGGGGGGGGTCAGGTGACCTTAGACAATTCAGGTTGCTGCTTAGAGTCTTGAGTATTTCTCTGGAGATAACAACTTATTGGCAGAGACACTGCGTGGATATTTTCCTTTCTATCCACAAATTTCTTGGGGGATGGGATTGTGCAACATTGCCTCTTCATATGTCTGCTTCTCATTCCCTTGACAAGAGGGAAGTGTTTCTAAAATGACTGCTTAGCAGGTGAGAAAGTTTATTGGACCAGGAAGGAATTGATGCTCATTAAAGTGTCTTACAGTGTACATTAGCATTTTTTTCCCCTGCGCAGGTGGTCTGAAACATGTAGTCTGCTAGGTGCTGCTACCATCCCCAAGATATGGATGTAAAATTCAGGTAGGAGTGCCTACTTATTATTGGAACCTAAGCCCTGGGCTGCAACTCAGATTCACTAAAGTGTGCTATATTGCAGCTGTCAGTAACAACTTTAGATATGGTACTTTAATAATACGGTGCTGGGCTCTTGTTTCCCCACCTGCAAAGCAGGGATAATAACAATACCTATCGTGACTGCTGCCGTGGGATAAGTGGAGTCCAACCAGGCAAAGGCTCAGCAGAATCCCTGACATAGGTGAGTGCTCAATAAATCTGTGGGTACTGAATCAACAGTCTTAGGAAGGACACTTGTTATGATCCTAATTTTAAGATGAGGACATTGAGCCCGAGAGGTTATGCTACAGGTAAGGGATACGAGAACCAGTATTTGAACTAAAGGCAGGTGACTCTAAATTCCACTGAGTAATGTTATTCCTCACTCTCTTTCTTGGGTGCTTGCAATGCATGTGGGCATGTTTGTATGCATGAGGGCGCATAAGTGTGCAGTTGTATGCACATGTGTGGAGGTCAGAAGTTGACACTGGGTGTCTGTCTTCCTTTACCATTTTCTACCCTATTTAGAGATGCTGCAACTGTCACCTAAAAAAGGCTGGCAGCTTTGGCTGGTGGTCGGCAAGCCAGCTTGCATCAGGGGTCCACTGCTCTGCCACCCAAGTGCCAAGACCACAGGTGGGTTAGCATAATCACCTACCATTTCCATATGTGCTGGGGTACAAAACCCCTGTTAAGCTTGTACAGCAAGAGGCTTACCAACTGAGCCATGCTCCCAGCCTCTATGTTATACATTTCTTATGAGTGAGATAGGGAGCAAAGAAAAAATATATATACTGTTAAAAGAGTTCCTGCCTCAATTTTCTGTTGTACACTGGAAAAGAGGGGGGAAAAAGTGGTGGTGGTGGTGGGGGGGACAGTAACCCAGGCATCTGCAGATCCATTTCTATAGTTGACTGAAATCATTTTAGAAAGCATACAAATAATTAAGTGTGTCTGAGATGAGAACTGAGCCGGAGGGACTGTAGAAGCAATCTCTGATTTATATAGTCGCTGGACGTTTTCCTCCAAACTCAATTTATATCAATAAAACAGGAACTTTGCTCTTATCTGAATGTGAGGAAGGAAGAAGTAGGCTTGGGAGCTTAAGAATTATATAAAAAAAAAATCACTAAGTCTCCATGGGAGGAAATCAAATCTCGCCTGCAGTACTGCAGATGAGCTATATCACTATTCATGAAGCAGATCCCAGTGTGAGGGTGAAAAGAGAAGAGAGAGGGAGGAAGGGCTTTCAGAAAATAAGCCACGGCATGTTCTTATGTAAACATTCTTCCCTTTCATCAAATTACACTAGAGACTGAAGAGATTTCAAATCTCGTGTTTGGGTTTTGAGTACCAGAATGCAGCATAGGTGCCAACGGATGACTTATGATCAGGCTCAGACAGACTCAGGACACACTGCAGCCTTCAGGTGGGCATCCTTTTCACTGCCTCTGCCGCCTCAGGGCTGTGCCCACTTCCCCTGTCTCTTGGCGGATCCTGTGATCATTTAGCCCAGCCAAATCAACACCGTGTTTGATATTTTTCTAAGAGCCAATTTCTGTACAGCTTGGTTAATCCTGACTTAAAATTTAAAAGTATAATGTGGGCCATATCAGGAGAGAAATGTTAATTCCTGCAGTGGTGCTTGGTTCTCATAGAACACGTGCCTCTTTGTAAATGATCTAGGCCTGTTAACTTGGGAATAGGGCCCACCTCTCTCAGCCTGTCATAACAGATAAGTGCCGATATATTACAGTATGGTGACAGTGAGAAAGAGATGATAGTGTGACCTGCACTGTGGGCTCTCGTCAGCACCCATAGGAGGCAGCTCTTCCAGGCTCTCATAGACAGGTGCTATGAAGAATTTGACACACATTAATGTTAAGCAGGTTCTGCCCAGCCATCCAGCCAGATGGAAAGGCAATTCAACGTGATTTCCGAGTTCCACCCTATAGATTTTACCAGCCTTCTTCCAGTATAAGTCATTACCCTCTTTCCTTTCTTTATTCCTGCATGGTATATTAATACAGTAGCTTGCAATACTTGTGAAACCCACAATCATGCCGTGAACATAAATAATTAAGTCATAAATGGCTATTGGTTTTTTTTTTATTAGTCCCGTGCATGAAAAAAAAAGAATCACTTAAAGCATATCTGTAATGCTGTGTTTAACAAGATTCAAGTTAGCAGGCATAGAAAAGCGCTGGGTAAGTTCTCAGGACTCTTCAGAAGAGAATCCCAAGATGGACGTACGACGTGTTCTGCAGTCATTCCCACATTCATGGTCCTGAAATTCATTTCCATCAGCATCGTAGAGATCAGCAAGGTGAATGATTTGAGTCACACGAACTAAACTCATGCATGACTAAGTTATAAATTGGTCACAGATTTGTGACTACTGAGAAATAGAATCATAAGGAAAACATATTTCTGTATTAATAGATTTTCCTGGTGGAAAATAAATATCAGAAGCTAAATTCATAATTTGCTTTGGGAACACACAGTAATGCAAGAAGAGAGGTGAAATTTCTTTAAAATTTCTATCATGGAATTATGGTAGCACACAATCTATGATAACAAGGATGCTTATAAGGATAAACAACAGGCTTACTTACTTAATTCAGACTGTGTAGTCTAATAAAGGACCAGAAATGTTTGTCAGTTGGTCAACTTGTCCTCTTTCCTGGACAGTCTTTGAAGCACTCATAGATCTCTGTTCTCCAGGTATCATTTTATCTGCATCACTGAGTCTATGTGTCCCCTTACATATACTAACTGTATTATTGCAAAAATATTGCTATATTCCCCTCTTGGGTCTCAATGCTTACTTTTCATCTGGGTCATAGGAGATGACCATGACGTATCAATGTATCAGTGAAGATTATATCTATATCTATATCATGTATATCTATATTTATATATATATATAATATAATATTATATATATAATATATAATATATATATATATCATCTATCTATATGTATATGAATGTGCAAATGCTTGTGCGCCATGCGCACATATGCAGAGACCAGAAGAAGATATTGGGTGTCCTCCCATATTGCTCTTCTGCCTTCTTTCTCTAACCGCGGAGCCCAAACAGTCCTCCTGTCTCCACCTCCCTTAGTGCAGGGATCACAGCATGTATGGTTATGTGGCTTTTCACATAGATGCTGGGGATAGAACTCAGGTCTTCATGCTTGCACAGCAAGCACTCTCATCTACTAAGCAACCTCCCCAGTCCCTGTGATACATTGTTTTATAAACTAAATAGGTTCTAGATACTGTTTGAAGCACAAATAGTATCTCATTTAGTCATTGCAACTTTAGTTGGCAGTTATGTTATCAATCCACTGTACGGGCATCGTAGCTGAGGCATAGAAAGTGAATTACTAGCTCACTCTCACACAGCTGGTACTAACAGAGGCAGGAAACCATAAACCATAATCCCTTCAGGCTATGGAACAGCAAAGTAAAATAGTGTCCCAAGATATTATCTACAGTTGTATAAGGATGGGGTTCAAAGATTTGGCTTGTATGTGGATGGTATTCTGAAACCTGTCCCATTCTTTATACAAATCATTCTGTGTGTTTTTTTTTTTAATTTTGAGTCACATGAAATAAAAAAGAAACAGCAACAGATGCCAGATAAAATCTTCCAGAGTTCTCATTCACAGCATTTGCTATTTTATGCAGCTTGTAGGATGGTGTTTTAATCAATTAGTACATTTTAATAAATGAATTCCTTTTTTTTCCTCCAAAGCTATGAATTTGCATTTTCATCTCTTTTTTAACCTACTAGGCTCTCTCATTTTTCTCCTCATTATTATGTCCCCAAGAGCCCCCCACTGGATGAGTCTGATGCAGCTGAAGGCCTGCAAAAATGAGCCGGTTTCCTTTCTTGTTGAAAGGGGCCAGAGAAATGTGACAGCAATTTCCTCCCTCAGGCGAAACTGCAGAACTTGGAGAAGCCTCTGGTTGTGGTTGTTTCTGGGCGTTCACTCCGGGTCCTGTCTGATTCACAGCCAGGCTGAGATTGAAACCCTGGCTGGCCTTCACTGGACCTTGGGCTCCATAGCGTACCACTAACAGCAGAATCAGCTGCAATCTTTGCTTGGGAACTCATGAAGGAGAAAACAGGATAGACTGGCATTTGGGGAATGACTTTCCTCCAGTCTGATCGTGCTTGTTAACTAAAGCTGCTCAAACTGTCACTGTGTGAAGTTCCAGAAAAATCCTAGTTGCCAAAGAGAGCAAAATGCTGCACTAGGATTGAAGGATGTATGTGCTTAGGTCTTGTCTGACTGGGGCAATCTTCCAAAAGGGTCATAGCTGAATGTATAGAGACATATAGGCACTCACTTTCATCCAAATTTCTCTGCCAAAGATGTGTAAATGTTTGGAGAGAGGTGCCAGTGAAGAGAGAGAACCCACATGTTCTGGAGTTGCACTGTGTTTCTTTGAAGTCGTCATGCCCCCAGCTACAGTATGAAGTATGGAGTTGAATTCCACACCTTCTGACTCCAACCTGGGTTCAGACACTCGTTGCATGCTCTGAAACAATGGACTTAAACATTTTGAAATTTTATACTTGAAATGCTAAAATCTGAGGGCATAAGATTCCCTATGTCAGAATCTCTATGGATGATATGTTATATGAAACATTTAGCATATGGAAAATATTTAATAATCATTTTCTTCAAGGTAGTGTCCCTGTCTACCCAGGTTGACCTGGAATTCACTATGTAACCCTCAGGGTGGCCTCAAACTCACTGGTGATCCTCCTACTTTTGCCTCCCAAGTGCTGGGATTAAAAACATCCACCACTATGCCCAGCTAATAATCAGTTGCTTTAAAAAAAAATGTTGCTATACTTCTAAGAGTAGCTTCTACTGAGAAAAAAGCATTCAAAGCTAAGATTTATAAATTAGAAAATATTTTGAGAGGCTGGGGAGATAGCTCAGCAGGTGTCTCTTTGCCTACGAAGTATGAAGATTTGAGTTTGTTCCCCAATATCCACATAAATGCTGGGCATATTGTCACATGTGTAAGATCTTAGTGCTGAAGAGGCAGAGACAGGTGAATCCTGGAGCTCACTGACCAGCTAGTCTAGCTAACTGGGGAGTTCCAGGCCAATGGGAGACTCTCTCTCAACGATAGTTGGATGGCATGTTCAAAAATAAAATCCCAAGTACACACACACCTACACAGACACTGGCATCCACACACTTGGGAACATGCACACACAGACACACACACACACACACACACACACACGGACTCCACAGACACATAGTCAAAAATATTTCACAAAAAGTGACCATAGTAGAAGAAGCAATATAAACTTTCATTCATGCATACAATTCATCCATGATACAATATTCTGAAACCATACAAAAATCACATTTTAATGGGTATTTAGTGGTATAATCAATCTTATATGAGAATGCTGTAGAAAAATTTAGTATATAAATTTTATGTAAAAATAATCATGCTTTTCTTTAGAAACATGAAAAAATTATAGTGATTATAAACATTTTGACATTTCTTAATTAAATGGCATATTTATTTACATATATGTTAATGTTTGTTTAGGAGTTGCTCCCTCCCCCAAAACAGTTGTGCTAAAGGCTTGATTGCCAGTGATAGACTTTTGGAAAGTGATGGTATCATGAGAAATCCTAACTTAATCATAGATAACTCACTGATGGACTCATAATATGATATTACTATCTAGTGTGGTAGAAACTCTTGGAAGCAGGGTTTATTTGAAGAAAGTATGTCACTAGGATGACATGTCCTTGGTAAGTCTGTGTCCTGCGGAACCTCCTCACTCTTTCTTTGCCTCCTGACCGCCATGAAGCACACAGCCTTCAGCAAATATTTCTAGCTGTCATGCTATCCTGTGTCCCTAGCCCCAAAGCAGTGTAGCCACTAAACCATAGACTGAGACCTCTGACACCGTGATGCATGATTAATCTTTTCTCTCTTTAAGACATGGTCTCAGTGTCAGTTTTTTTGCCACTGTCTCCACAGCTTGCAGTGTAATGCCTGATACATAAAGGATAGTTGAAAGTATTTTCCAATGAATAAATAGATGGTGAATTTCAAGTGACTTTTAATCGAAATTGTTATCTCAATGTTCATGCCTCTTTGTAATTTACTAGTTGACACTTAATTATCAGTAGGATACCATTAAAATAAAAGAAGTCACTTTATAACGTCTTCCATAACTATGAAAGAAGGATTGTGCTAGCTTCATATGTGTTTTTGGTTTGTTTTGCATTGTTTAGTTTTGGGGAGCAGTGTGTTGATCTGGTCCAGATTGACTTGAAACTCGGCATGGAACCTGGCCTGGCTTTGAACTCACAGTGATCCTCCTGTTTCAGCCTTTGGAGTGCTGTGATTACAGACTTGATCCATTGTGCCCAGTGTTTCATTTTGGGAGAATGTGATGAAGCCACATTATAGCTCCGTAGAGTCTGAGAAGTGATAAAGCCTGGATTCTATAGCAACATTGAGCAGGGGTGGTGAATGCATGATTAAGATGCTGCCTATATGTCTATATCACCATATGTTCTTTCTAGAGGCTGGCCTTTGAGGCTTGCTTCCTTCCTGGGTTTCTGTCAGCCTGTGCCCTGACCCTAGCAGCCACAGGCTGGGCTATGATGCCATAGGACCCCTGTCTGGTGTGGCTAGAAATCAACAGCGTCTGGCCTGGGAGAGAAAGAGTAAAGCACTCGTGATGACATTTCTTATGTTACTGTTAGATATGCATTTTCTCAGATGACATTTCTTATGTACCAGTTTTTCTTTTTACTCTTTGTTATGCATTTTCTCAGATGACATTTCTTATGTATCACTGCCTTACTGTGTGATATACATTTCCTCAATTGCACTTCATTATTGCTTGGAATCATGGCTAAAACCAGAGTTTCTCATCTGAAAATCTGTAAGCAAGAAAAGCCATGTTGTGGAATACTGCCCGCTTTTAAAGGTATTGATATGAAATTGGAGATAAGAAATATCCCTTGATATAAATGAAATTTTGCCTTTTTTCTCCAGCTTTATCAAACAGACCATGTCTTGATGTGGGATTTTCTATACAGGATCATGTTCCTAAGGTCCTTTAGGGTTAGAATATTCAGCTTCTATCTTGTTCCTCAGAGATTTGATTTTTTTCCCCAGACACCAAACTGTTTTGCTTTCAAAATGACACAGAAAATAAACATTTTTGTACTTTGAAAATGGAGCCTGAGAAAGACCACAGAGAACAGAGAGGACATGCATACCCACTTCTCCCTGATATTACGTAAGCGAAGCTTGAAACCTCTACCCAACTTACAACATATGACAGTTAAGCATGATCAAATGTGGAGCACAATTAAAACTACTTACAAGAATGGTCACTGCTCAGCTGCTGCTGCTATACGCCATGTTCATCAGCATCTCATATTGCAGTCATGTTATTCAGGGCTCAAGAATGGTACCCATTTTTCTCAAAGGAAATGTGTCTTGAAATTAGCCACACAGGTAGATGGGAACAGAGACGGTCTTAATGGTGCATTAAGTCTAAAATGGCTCGAGGTTATTTATCAGTGCACTTTAACAGTGCCGATTTCAGATTACACACTGTCTGGGCGGAAGTGCCATTTAGCTTTCAAATTGTCTTACAGAAAATGCAAAAATCAAAGCAGATTCACATATGATAATTTACCAGCACAGCCTTTCTACTGCCCATTTCTGATGTGCTCTCTCTTGCTGACAAACAAGGTCTCTGGGATGGAACCCGGTAGGGGTAACATCATCTTCATCATCCTTGATCATTGTCATTGTTACTTATTATTATGGGTGTTATGACTAGTATGCTGATTTAGCTCTAAAATTAGCACCTCTAAAAGGAGAATATGGACATGCCAGGAACCTGAAATGCCCATTTGAGGTGCCTCTCTTGCAGGCTGGTGCTCAAAGCCAGTTTAGTTTAACCACAAGGAAACATTTAGGACTTTAAGGTATCTGAAGGCGAAGCACACTTTGTGCTGGGCACTGTCGATGCAGAAAACAGCTCTTCTCTCAAATGAACTAATAAATAGTTTAACCTGGAGTCGAATATGAATGGTTATGGCATGAACAAGGAAAGCAAGAAATTTTTTTTGAAGGGGGGGGGGAAGCGGTTCAAGGTAGGGTCTCACTCTAGCTCAAGCTGACCTGGAATTCTCTATGTATTCTCAGGGTGGCCTTGAACTCTCAGTGATCCTCCTACCTCTGCCTCCCAAGTGCTGAGGTTAAAGGCATGCGCCACCACTCGGGCTAAGAAATATTTTATATGTCTTATTTAAGAGGAAAGCCAAAGCATGAAGGTCCCTGTAGCAGCACGAGGGGACATGAGCTAATGGCCCAGTAACACTCTGAACTGGAAGCTCCTGAATTGTTTTAGAACAAGTCTGTACTTGGCACCCATGGAAGTTAGGTACAGCACTCTGATGAATATGACAG
This sequence comes from Dipus sagitta, assembly GCA_036346955.1. NCBI lineage: Eukaryota > Metazoa > Chordata > Mammalia > Rodentia > Dipodidae > Dipus > Dipus sagitta. The sequence continues at coordinate 14,582,867 of CM070790.1, forward strand.
GTTAGCCTAATATGCTCTGACTTGGGAAACATGTTTCTGTATTTCTGGCTGAAGTGGGTCTTTAGAAGGTTCCAAGGGCATTCTTTGACGGGAACATACGCAAGCACGAAGGACCTAGTTAGCAGTCAATGTGATTGCAGCTGCTTGTTCAGTCTGCAACCTTTACCATCAGGGTCATGCATCTGGAAAGACCCATTTCTGAAGGACTGGCCGTTGTTTCTTGTGAGAGTTTCAAAGGAAGAAAGAGGAAGAGATCAGAGCACTGAAATCCAACAGCCATCTTTGTGAGTCAGAGATTTATGGATATCACTTTTCCTACCAGAATTGCCTTCTAGCCTTTCCAGTGCCAGTTGCTGTCGTATGTGTTCTTTGGGGCCTGTCTTCCTAACTACCTACCTACAGAACAGGGCTATTCCCTAATCTCTATCACCTTCTGATGACATTCCTAGTCAGTATAAGCTAGTGGTCTGTATATTCCTAAGGATTTAACTGATCGTCACAAGGATGTAAGGTCACATATGGAGATGGGCAATGAGTGACTATTTAGGTAGCTAAGATGGTCTAAGATAATTTGGTTCTGGACCTGGAACATTCCAACTCTCTACATTCATTGATGTTCTAGTTAGTCATCTGGCCTTGAAAAATGTTTACTGTAGGTGTGGGACTTTCTGGGATCTCATAGCAGATAGAGTCTTGGATGTTTTATCCAGCTTAGTAATCAACTACAAGCATGCTATATGAATCCTGATTTTCTCTTTTTATAGGCAGATGAATTCTGTGGTTAAAACCACAGACTTTGGATTCAGAGTGAATTTTATCCATTTTGTTATTTATTTGAGAGAGAGAAAGAGGCAGAGTGACAGAGAGAGAGAGAGAGAGAGAGAGAGAGAGAGAGAGAGAGGATATGAGTCTGCCAAGATCTGCTGCCACTATAAAGGTACTTCAGACATGTGGGCCACTTTGTGAGTCTGGCTTAACACGGGTATTAGGGAATCAAATTTGAGCTATCAGGCTTTGCAGGGAAGTGTCCTTAACTGCAAAGCTATCTCTCTAGCCCTCAGATTAAATTTAGTTTGTGTTTTGCTTGACTGTTCACATAAGCTTTCCAGTGGTCTCTTTTCTTACCAGCCAAATGTAGATAATGATAGTGTTGTTGAAAGGCACAAAAGAGACAAAGCATGCAGAAGTATTTATCAGCCTTCTTGGTACAATTTCAGAGTCAATGTTTAATAAATTTTTTTTTACTAAACCAAGTATGGGAAAGTAATCATCAGCTTTGGCAATGGTGTGTTGATGAAAACAAAAACAGCTCTCACCTCAAAGGGAGTAAGAGGTAGTTTATTCTGGGGCCAAATATAAGGGATCATCACCCAGAACAGGTTTAGTTCACCCCAAAATCCATGTTCTAGCCTCTTAACAATTTCAGGAAGGTTTTATAGTTACAGAACAAAGGAAAGTCATAAATATTGGTGGAAACATCAGGTAGGTAGGGTTGTAACAGAGTAGGGGAATGTCTGATATAGGTCTCAGATGCTGTCTTGTGACATTTTTAGCTTTCAGCTTAGGGGAAGCTACATTACGAAAGGATGTACTTAATAGCCACTGGTCAGGCACAAAGGTGGATGATAAATACCCATTAAAGGGGCTTAGATATTACAAGATAATTTGGCTATGGACTGGAAACACGCCAAACCTCCCAACAATCATTGGAATTCTAACCGGTCAGCCTTGTAGGATGACGAGGTTTGATGCAGGAGTGTCTGCTGTCTGACAGCTTCAGATGACTGCTATACACTTTTGGTGTGAGCATAATGTATGGATATCATAAATAGGATTCAATTTTCAGCCAGATAAATTCACATATAATCTCTTAATATTTCAGGCTGAGAACCCTAAAAATATACAGTCAATCAAATAACCACAAATCAGAAGTATAATAGATTATTGTCCATTAGTTCTATTAAAATTTCTTCTGTGAGAAAAGTGGAATGGGTATTCTTTGACAGTGTGTCTACTACATGCATTGGACAGGCAGCCCTTGCTCAGGGCTTACAGGTTGTTAATAAGCCGTGTGTCTCTGGATAATTATTGAGCCTTGATTGGGCCTGGCTTCCTCACTGGAAAAGGTACTTGCTTCACAAGAATGGTGGTTACAGGCAAATGAGTCAAGTAACTGAATTCTGAGCCCTGGTACAATTCTGGGCTCCTTAAAGTTGTAGAGAAATATACTTGGATTATGTCCAGGCTATTAGGGAGTTAGATATGGGAGAAAATGTGTGAGAAATAGCCTTATGGCAAATGGAATGAAAAATCAGAGTATGAAAATGTGATAAGAAAAATTTCAGAACGAAGCTGTGCCCCCAGTCTGGGATCTTTTTAGGTTAGTTCTAAGTTTTACCCAATTGTCTTCCTTAGCGATAACAATAACAAAAAAAAATAATCTTTGGGTTTAATAATATATATTGTTTTATTTTCTTTTTCTTTTAATTTTTTTAAATCTAACAGTTATCTTATTTGAAGACTTTTGACTCTTTCAGCATTTCTAAATAAGCAAGTCTGAGACATTTCTTTACCTACAAATGTTGCCTCTACAGCATCCAAACATGGATGGTTCTAAAGAGCCAAGGGTCCAAAGCCATAAGAAAAAGTTGATGGTGTATATGGAAAATTCTCAAGGACAGGGTTCTGGAATTCAGAGCTTTATGCATAACTTGAGTCTTTAGCGGAAATAACTAGTGAGTGGCTAGAACTCAAGCTCTCAGCATGGAATCCTGGAGTTCAGGGATGAAATGTCTATCTCAGGAACTATTTGTAACATATCTACTGAAATTCATGTGCATCTTAAACCATGACAGCACGTAACACACACCATCACAGTGTTGTTTCCCACACAGGCCTGCAAGTTAAGATACATAACCAGTATATACCCAGAAACACAGACCTGGTCCTGAGGCTGCTTGGTGAGAGATACACGGAGTCTACTCTCCCTTGTTTCCTGTGAATAATCTTACAAGCTACCCAGGTTTTCAGAGATTGATTGTATTTTCACTCAATAGACAGGGTTGTTTTTTTTTAAAGATTTTTTTTTGTTTATTTATTTATTAGAGACAGGGAAATGGGTGGAAGGGAAAGAGAGAGAGAGAGAAAAAAAGAGAGAGAGAATGGGCACACCAGGGCCTATAGCCACTGCAAACAAACTCCAAATGCATATGCTACCTTGTGCATCTGGCTTTATGTGGGTCCTGGGGAACTGAACCTGGGTCTTTAAGCTTTTCAGGCAAATGCCTTAACTGGTGAAGCATCTCTCCAGCCCTGAATATGTTATTCTTTAAACAAAACAATTAGTGGAGTGGGTGTCTTCTTGAAAGCTTTTGTTGATTTTGTGCTAATTTTGTCAGTTGCTTTAGCTCATGTGTATGTGTGGGTATGGGGATCCGGGAAAGGTCAAAGCTTTGGCACTGTGGGCATCTCGGTGACAATAAAGCCATATGTGGCCTGGCTCTCAGGAACAAGAGACTGCGCAGCATGGGGCTATTGACAATCTTGGAGAAACAAAGGCTTGTGATTCAGATATCCTGAGAACCTTAACTTTATTGGTCAATTAGACAGAGCATACCATGCCTAGACTTAAACATTGTATCAGGGTGCACTTGCGAGAGTGTTTTGTAGTAAGGGTAGAATCAGTAAAGTGCAGGAAGTAAAGTGACTACCACCAATGAGAATGGGCACCTTGCAATCTATTTTGGTCCTGGGTAGAACCAAATGGCAATAGAAGGGAAAACTCATTTTGCAAACTTCTGTGTCCAACATCAACAATCCCAAGGGGGCGGGGGGAGGGCAGGGAACACATACAGGTCCTGTTCTCACACTACAGCTATGCATTCGGATGACAGGAGAAATGGGCCTGCAGGAGCCAAGCATCAGGATGGAATTTAGATACATGTGACAGACGCAGGAAAAAAGGAAACTCCACGGTGATGAGGAGTCACAAATGGGAGAACATTTCCGAGGCTGTCAGTCATTTCTTTAGAACGCAGAGACGATGCCAAGATGGAGAACGCACATGCTCGAGAGGAATTCTTCACCTGTACAGCAACATGACAGCATCCTGCACATCACAGCTGAAGTTATCCAAAAAGTGTTCTATTTTACAGTATCAAGTCTTCCAAAGCTACTTGCTTTTTTTTTTTTAAAAAAAGAAGAGTTAGTGGTATTAATATTACTCACATGAGGATTCCCATAACCAACCTCTATCATCAGCTAGCACATTGTCTAAACTCTCCAGAGACTTAGAGCAGCCAAAGATGTGGAAAGGTGGAAGATAGTTCTGAGTTCTTGTGCCAGTCATGGTTGCCCAGGGAAACAGAATCAAGAGGACACAGTCATCCCTCCGTATCCATGAGAGATGCTGAGGCAGGTACCCATTTATGACAAAGTCCAAGGATGCTAACATCCCATATATAAGATGCCATAGCACTTTGCTAGACCCACTCCCATCCACCTATTTATGTGATAACATCTCTAGATTATTCATAATACCAATGCATTGTGAACAGTATAGAAGTAGTTCTTACATCATTTTGTTTAAAGAATAAATACAGGAAATAGACTACACATGTTGAGAGTAGTCACCACCATAGATGTAACTACATTTTGGCTCTGATGTTGGTTGTATCCATGGATATGGAACCCACAAAGACAGAAATGATGAGTGTGGAGAAGTAATTGAAAATATATTCCTATCCATATATCTATTATTATATGTATATGTATATATATGTGTGTATGTATATATATATATATATATGTGTGTGTGTGTGTGTGTGTGTGTGTGTGTGTGTATGTATTCTGCCTTCTACATATCTAGGATGAAAAAGAAAAGTGTTAGAGAAATGGGGAGATTCATTAGACTTATTGCAGAAACAGGCTCACATGATTAAGAATTTCAGAACTTCCAAGGTATATACTGAAGACCCGAGTTCAGACCCAGAAATTGAGCTGATGGAGTAACACAAAGTCCAAGAGCAAGTGAAGGTGAAATGAGACGTGTACCTCTACCAGTGAAGCAGGAAAAAGGGTAAAATTCTATATCCCTCTGGCTTTTGTCATATACAAACCCTCCATGGATCCCATGACGCTCACAGCAGAGGGCTAATCTGCTTTCATTGAGTCTATTGACACAAATGCTAAACTCATTTGTAAATACATTCTTGGAAACCCAGAAAAAAAAAAGTTTAATATGGGTGTCTAGTGGCTGGCTGAGAAGCCGCATAAAATTAATTCCCGTGGCTATAACTGCTGCTTCAGAAGGTGAGGCAGGGGTGAGCCTCAATGACTGGAGCTCAGGCTATTCAGAATGATAAAATGGCAAGGCCTACTATGATCCCTTTGGGTGGCACTTACTTCCTTTTCGCAGCTGAGGTAGGGTGTGAAGCAGGCCTACTCATACTTGGATTCTCTGTGTGCATAGTGCATTTGATGGAGCTACTAATAAACACAGGCTGGTGGCTCTGAACCAAGCTGCCCTTCAGAATTGCTGCTGGCCACGTCCTGCAGATGCAATTGTAAGCAGATAACAAATAAATAAGATTCGCTGCTCTACGTTATTACAGCTTCAAGGCGAGGCAGCTGTAGAAAGTCTGAAACAACAATTCAGTGTTTCCTAACTCAGACGGTCTGTAGCTCCATTTCCCGACCTATAAAATAGAAATGATAATTCATAGCTCATTTGAAACCTCATCACACACATTATTTACGTTCTGCTATGGGAACAAAAGGATTTCGAAGTAATATTGGCTGGAATATCCAGACAGACTATAAGCTGGAGGCTGAGCTGAGCACTGAAATGGCCTAGAGTTTGGCAAAGGCTACGGTATGACAAAGACAGTCTGAGCAGAACGCAAGCAGTTGATATATTGGTACAGTGACATATACTGTGTTTGGAAAAATGAGCAGATCATTTGGTGGATTTCAACACTATTTTTTGTCTTTTTTTTAAAGTCACAAACTAAGTCATTTTTTAATATTAATTAATTAACTTGACTGTGTGAGAGAGAGAAAGAGGCAGACAGAGAAAGACAGAATGGGAGCACCAGGGCCTCCAGCCACTGCAAGCAAACTCCAGGTGCATGTGCCACCTTGTGCATCTGGCTTTTGTGGGGCCTGGGGAGTCAAACCGAGGTCCTTTAGCTTTGTAGGGAAATGCCTTAACCACTAAGCAATCCCCTCAGCCTATTTTTTATCTTTTTAATATTAGAAAAAAATGGTAGCATCTGCTTCTAGCATTATGGTAAAAATCGATACCTTGAGAAACTCCCATTGAAAATATTTTTTAAAAAATGTTGGGCTAAAAATGAAGTGCTGGGCAGGCAAGAAAATTGAAACAGAGGACAAAAGCTGTGTCAAAGTGGGACCCTAGAGCAGGAAGCAACTCTAACACATGCATTATTCATTAAATTCTAGTGACCTCCTATTTACTTTCTATGACCTGATGACCCCTGATGATGAGTGAATATAAACAAGCAAAAAGGAAGAAACTTCTCTTATACAAATGTGTCCAGTAAGGCAGTCCACATATGTTATTAAACGAAATTAGAAAGAAATCAACACCCTGCCCATCCTCAGAAACATCAGGAAGCGACAAGTTAGATGTTGTGATTGAAGATGAGCAACACAGTAGTTACATATTCTCAGCAATTTCTTTTTTTTCCACCTGGCAACCTCATGGGAAAAGGGGGCACAAAGAATGTGGGAGCAGAAGGATGGGGCAGGAAGACTGCAAATTGCTGTCATCTAGATATGATATGGCTGTTATACGCATGAATGCACAGCCATTGTGGTTTCCAGCACTCAAGTGAACCTGCGAATACATCACCTTCAATGGGGAAAGGTGACACGAATCCCCAGACCTCCCAGAGCAGCTCATGTCAGTGAATGGCTGCGGGAGAGGGGAGTCAGGTGCAGTCAGTGGTGCAGCCACTGGCAAGTTGCCTGTTCCACAGTATATATCCTGCCCATGGTCATATAAACAATCCTAACTTAACTCGATGGGAGACAAAAATAAAAGGCACGGATGTAAGAAGCGGATGAATGGGGAAGCCAATGGGTGTAAATGTGAGAGTGGTTAAAGAGGGTAGTTGGGAGAACAAGAGCAAATTGTGTTCTATGCATGCATGAGAATGTCAAAAATGAATAATAAATAAAAATTTAAAAGTCAGGAATAGGCACACTTAGACACTAATAAACTCACCATATTTAAATTAAAGAAAAAGTATGTGCTTGATCTAGGTCTGTGGTGGTTGACAAACTGGAGAATAATTTTACATATGGGAATAGATTCGCTGTAAGGCAGCACTCATGAAGGGTGGTGGTTAGACACATATTTAGATACCCTCCCCCCCACAGGGGTAATTACAACTCAAGCTAAAGATGCAGGTTTCAAGATTCTGAGTAATGTCCCCAGGAGCTCTGGGATCTCCAGCCTTGTCCAACACCCTAGAGAGTTACCACAATCATAGCTTCAAAGAAAAGCTGAAGATTGAAAACCACAGAGAAAACAAAACAAAACAAAAGAGTAGAATCACATCCTGAGGACTTCAGAAATAGGTATAGATGTGTTTACACACAAATATTCTTGGTGTATTTAAAAACTTAAATAGAAAGTAAAATCTATGACTAAGAAAACTAGCATGGATCGAGGGGTACCCTCAGTGTAATGGGGACAGGGAGAAGGAACATAAGAGTGTAACTCGAAGGGAGTATGTGTTCATTCAATAAGGTTCTCAATTAAAAAGCAAAGAACTATGCAAAATTACATTTTTAAAGTAACACACACAACTCCAAGAAAGAAACATTTAAATAGTAAGATAATAATTTAAAATAGCAGAATACCATAACTAGTAATTATAAAACTGGAAAAAAGTTATTAGGAAATAATTTGGAGGGCAACACAGGGAAGCACACTATTGAATGAAGCACTATTATTCTGAAATTTCAAAGAAAACAAATAATTATAGCTATGTTCAAGTTATAAAAAAGTTCAAGCCATTTCAAGTTATAAAATATTAAACTCTATATATTAAAATTAAAATTACCTAAATTACTTTTTTCCAGGAAACAATTTATTAATTTAACTTGTATTAACTCCTAATGTGCTAACTTTTAATTGAGCAACAACTGTGGAAAACAGAGCAATATAACCTTATGGAGAAAAAAAAATCACTGTATAATAAGTAGTTTTGGTAGATGTCACATTCCAACAGGTACTATTACTTACAAGTAAATGTATGACAGCCTTGGGGAGGTGTATTACTATGTCATTGTTAGGTCAAAAGTCCTGACTAGATGCCACTTAAGGATGGAAAGAATGCTTAGGTCAAATTAGCTTTACACATGCTAGAACATATTATATCAAGGAGCTATATCCCCAAACCTAAATTTCTATATTTAAATGAAATAGCGCTACTATGGGATAGATTATAACAACAAAAGGTATTTATTGCAATTCCTGGAGCAACACTAAGACAATAACTCAAATGACTCAAAGTAGACCATAAAGTAACAAAGAAATATAAATGTACACTGGGCTTCTGGGTAAAATGACAGATTGATTAGGAGTTGCCTCTGTGTATGTCGGGATAGCCATCTCTACTTCCTTGAGGAGAGGTAGGACTTGGTGAGCTCTTCTCCCCCAGTACCTGTCACTATAGTTAACTGTCTTGGGAAAGGGAAGGTCATGAGATCTCCCACACACACACTCATAGGGGACATGCATTGGCATGATCTTGTGCAGTGCTCTTTTGGGTAATGAAAATCACTGACAGTTCAAGTGAGCAGAGGCTGTGCTATGGCTGGAAGGCAGTATTCTACTACAGACAACTAAAGCGGGATAGGGTGGAAAGCTGGGTTTATAAAAGTAAGAATCCTACACGTGTAGTAGAAGAGTCAAAAAGAAAGTGGTACCATGGAAAAGTTCTATTTAATATAAAACAAGGTAGGAAGAGGAATGAATAAGTCTTTAGGCTCTAAAGTATAATGTAAGAAGACATATGTGAACAAAACAAGTAACAGAGGAGACAGCATGAATCTTAATCTTTAAAACTTAGAAAGATTATAAACAGATACTTTTGGCTTTATTCTAACAAATTAGGCAACTTAGTTGAAATAGAAAAAAATTCTTAGGAGCAGATATTCCAAAAATGATTCAAGAGAGGTGAAATGTAATATTTAAGGATAGCATGCAAATAATTCGAATTAGAATTGCAAATCTTTCCACAAACGAAATTCCATGCCAAGAAATCTTCACTGGAAAATTCTATCGAGTAGGGAATAAATGATAGCTATTTTCCATATATTCTGGTAGAAAATATCAAAGTTGAATAAAGGCAAATAGAATATTCTTCACGAACACAGATACAAATAGCCTTAAAAAAAAGTTAGTGAACCGAGTCGAACCATGTATGAATAAGGTTCTTCCAAAACAGATGAAATATATCCTATGAGCGATGGGATCTGACCTGGGATGGAAAGTGGATTTCATTAAATATTAATTAGGGCTTGGTGAGATAGCTCAACAGTTAAAGGTGTTTGCCTACAAAAACTAATGACCTGGGTTTGATTCCCCAGTACCCACATAAAGCTGGATGCACAAAATGGCACATGCATCTGGAGTTTGTTTACAGCAGCTGGAGGCCCTGGTGTGCCCAGTCTCTCTCTATCTCTGTCTTCTCTCTTCTATGTCTCTGCTTGCAAGTAAGTAAGTAAATATTCAAATATCAAGATAATTCACAACATTAATAATTAAAGCATACAATTATCTCAATGAATTAAAACTTGATGGTAGAATCAGAGCTAGTACTATACGCTTCAACAAATGATAACTGTATAGCACTTCACGCTTTTAAAGGTGAACAGTAAGAAAGTGTGCCAAGCATGATGGAAGAATATATGTGTTTTCCCTAACGTTGGGAAAGAAGCCAAGGTGTTTTCTCTCTCTCTTGTTATCTGCATTTCACACCATATTGGAGTTTCTCACCTGCAAAACGCACTGAAGAAATGGAATCCCGATTGGAAAGAAAGAACTGTCATTTAACAAGGTCCTAGAAATGGAACGTCCTCATGAATCCTCTGTTTGCCTACTAGAGCTAACAGGTGAATTCAGCAAGGTCACAGGGTCAAAATACAAAATTCAGTCATGTTTACATGTATAATTAACAGCCAAGGAGGAAATTATGCAAACAGTTCCCAATATGATAGTGTCAAAATAATATCACTGAAAATGTCATCATTTTAAAACATAAATCCCTCACGAGCTTTTCTTGCAAACCTTATTAAGCAAATCCTAAAATATGTGTGGTCTGGCAAAGGATCCAGACTAGCCAAGCAGCTTTCAAAGAGATAAACCAAGTCCAGTGAATTCAGTTTTTGTCTATAAAATGTATAAAAAGCTATAGCCATACAGACAATGTGGTCTGGTATAAAAGCAGACATATGCTCAATGAAACACAATTAGTACAGAAATAAGCCCCAGGATTTACTGTCTACTGACTATTTTAAAGATGCCTAGAAATTTCAAAGGGTACAGGACATTATCTTCAAGAACTGGAAAATTTCTTCAGAGAAAGCAGACATTTATCTCACAACATAAACATAAAATTAACTCAAAATATATCTTTGGCCAGAATATGTTATCTAAAGCTAAAATTTCTACAAGAAAGCACTGGAGAAAATCTTATTAAACTTAATGAAGCAAAGATTTCTTAGATATGACACACAAAGTTTGATCACAAGCATTTTTTTTATTTTTTTATTGTTAAGAATGAGAGAGAAACACACAGAAAGTAAAAGAGAAAGAAAGAGAGAGAGAGAGAGAGAGAGAGAGAGAGAGAGAGAAAGAGAGTGGCATGCCTAGGCCTTTCAGCTACTGTGAACAAACGCCAGACTCTTGTGCCCCCTCCCTTGTGGGCATGCATGGCATTGCATGCTTGCATCGCTTGCATCTGGCTATAAGTGGAATCTGGGGGTATTGAACAGGAGATCTTAGACTTCACAGGTAAGTGCCTCAACCACTAAGCCATCTCTCCAGCCCAGCAAGTTATTTTTAAGTTGGGTATCAATTATAAAATTTTATAGTTTAAAATACACCATAAAAAATGAACAAACACAGAGGCTGGGAAAAATAATCTTTAAATCATATTTCTGGCACAGGACTTGTATCTCACGTGAATGTAGCTGACCCATAAGCAAATGGTTCCTTCCACCCACCACTTGATAAGAGACCAGTTCATAAGGCCAAGCCCTGCCTCCACCCATTAGTCGGTGAAAGACCAATGCTTGTGTTCCTGGTTCTGCCACCAGTTCTAGTGAGTTCAGTGTTGTTTTGACAAGTCTTGTCTCTGCCCACCAGCTGTACTGTGAGCTCAGCACCAACCCTGGGTTCCAGCTCCACCCGTCAGCACCTCTACAGCTGAATTTCTCCAAGGGGCAGCTGTGAGAATCTTCTCCTGGACTATAGAAAAGCAAAACCAAGAGCAGAGTATAGACCAGAGTAGGGTCTGCTTTTTTTTTTTAATTGTCTTTTCCTGTCTTTAATTTGGCTGTTAGCGACTGGTTGTTGCTGGGTTAGTTTCTATGTGTTAGGTATGTTTGCATGCTTTCACTAGATTTCATTTTTGTTTGCCTATTATGTTTTGTGGCATATGTTTTTGTATGTTTTTCTTTGATTTGAATAGTTTCATTCCTCTTCCTACTTGGTTACCTCTCATAACTAATTTCAGTTTTGTAGATTAATTGTGTATACACTATGTTTTAACCTACAGCTCACCCACATGTACCTCAATGTCTGCCCCTTATTTTTCTATACCTACAAAAAACTTCTCCTCTACATTCCTTCATTTAAAATAGTCTCACTACCACTTTTAATTATAACTTCGATTTTATATTATACCCTCTCTTTCCTTCCTTCCTTGTATATTCCAATAATGAAATTGTTGAGAAAGAAATTAAGAAAAATAGTTCATGCATAGTCGCTCCCAAATAATAAAGTATCTAGGAACAAACCTAACCAAAGGAGAGGAAGACTTCTACAAAAAATTCAAGACACTGAAATCTTCTACTCTCCTGAATTAATAATGTGAAGTCAGTATGTTAGAAAAAGTAATCTATAGATTCAATCCAATTTCCATTAAAATTCCAATGAAATTCTTCTCAGAAATAGAACAACATAATACAGCAATTCATACAGAAACAATAAAAGACAATACTAGACAATCCTAAGCAGAAAAAAAAATATTGCTGGAGGTATCATGATACCTAGCCTAAATTATACTACAGAGCCACATTGACAAAGATGGCATCATGCTGGCACAAAAACAGACTTATGGAACAAAGAAAAGGACCAAGGCTGCAGACATAAACCTACATAGGTTTGACCACTTAATTTTTCAACAAAGAAATAAAACACATGCACTGGAAAAACAGCCAGCCTATTCAACAAATGATATTGGCAAGAGGGGATATTCACCTGCCGAAGACTGAAATTAGATCCACATCTCATCCTGCACAAAAATCAATTCAAAATGGATCAAAGACTTTTAACTGAAAACCAGAACTGATGAAAATGCTAGAGAAAACAGTACAGGGAATACACTTCAAGTTACAGGTATAGGCAAGAACTTTCTGAATTGAACTCCAATAGCACAGAAAATAGTCCTCAGAATCCACAGATGGGATGATTGAAATTAAAATGTTTCTTCACAACAAAGAAAACCATCAGCAGGTTGACTAGAAGACCTAAAGAATATGAAAAAAAAGTCTTTGGCAGCTATTTCTCAAACAGGGTAATATCTAGATTATATACAGAGCTGCCAAAATTGTCTCTTCCAAAACCCCTCCAAATAGTCAATGAGGTGATGAAATGAACAAAGAGTTCTCAAAAGAAGAAATACAATCACCAATAAACACTGTTTAAAATGTTCAACATCCTGGGCCATCAGTTAAATGCGAAATAAAACTGCTTTGAGATTTCATCTGATGATCTGTCATCAAAGAAACAAATGACAGCAAATGCTGATGAGGATGTGACGAAAGTGGAACTCTTATGAACAGTCAGTGGTGGTGTGAACTGGTGCAACCTTCATGGAATTCAGTGGGGAGTTTTATCAAACAGTTAAAAGCTGACCTACCTACCGTAGGATCCAGCTGTACCACTCTTGGCATATACTGAAAGTACGAATATCCTATGCCAGAGATTCTTGCCTAGCCATATTCATTGCTGTTCTATTCACAATGGCTAGGAAGTGAACCAACTGGGATGTTCATCAACTGAACTCGGACAATGAAAATGTGGTATATATACACAATGGAAATTTATTCAGCTATAAAGAAAATGAAGCTACTAATTTTGCAGGAGAATCCGCATAACTGGAAAATATACAAAGTAAGGAGACCCCGGCCCCAAAAGACGATAATGGAATGTTCTCTCTCATATGTGGATGCTAAACTTTAATGTATATGTAGATAAATAATGGGATGTGAGAGTGGGTACAGGCTATTGAGATAGGAGACCAAGAGAAAACATCAACAAAGGTGCCGAGAAAATAGTAGGAGGGGCAGAAAGAATCCATGTGCCATGAAAGTAGAAAATAAATTTATAGTGGGAGTGGAACAAAGGGTGGGAAGGAGGTGGATCAGGAGAAGAAGGAAATTTTGTTTGGAAAACACCATGCTGAAACCCAATTCTTTGTATGGTAATAAAATCTTACAAAAGAAGTCCCCCCATAACAAAACATTTGAATATACATATCTCCAAGAAAGATATTAAAATGAATAATGAGGGTTGGTGAGATGGGTCAGTGGTTAACTGTGCTTGCTTGCAAAGCCAGACATCCAGAGTTCAATTCCCCAGGACCTACATAAAGCCAGACACATGCAGAAAACAGTGCATCTGTCTGGAGTTACTCTGCAGAGGCAGGAAGTCCTGGTGCACCCATACTCACTCACTCTCAAATAAATGAAATATTTTAAAAAATGAATAATGAACACATGGAGATATGCTTATCATCATAGTCATTAATGGAAAGACAATCCATCTACTTCACAATTAGCTTGACCGACTAAGGAATAATGGTGGAGGTATGGAGAAAATAGATTCCTTAACACATTGTTCGTAGTGATATCTTACAGAGTTCCAGACACATGACAGCCTGCTAAATAATTCTCAATACATTAGATAGCTTAATGTATAGTTAGAAAAACAAATTAGGCAGTTTGGGAAGTTAAATGCAGAGTTATTTACCACATATCCCAACCACTCCATTCTTAGACATATACCTGTGATAAATGAGAATGTGTTTCTATGAGAAAGATCTGTATGTGGATGCATATAGCTGCATTATTCAAATAAGCAAAAATTAGAAACATCTTAAAAATCTATCCACTTGATGAACAAAATGTGGTATGTTTATACAGGGAATATTAACCAGCACCAAAACAACAACAACAACAACAAAACACAAGTTATGATCCAAGTTACAGGATGGATAAACCTTGAGAACATTGTGCTAAGTGGGGAAAAAAAGCATAAACAAAGATTACATAGCTATTATGATTAATGTTTACTGTCACCTTCACTGGCTTGAGAAAGACCTAGATTAGTAAAGCACATCTCCGGGTGTATCTGTGAGAGTGTTTTGAGAGACAACTAGCCATGAATGATCTGACCTAATGCCCTGTTTAATCCACTAGTGGCTTAAAGATTTGAATCAATCACAGGGAGAAGGTGGTAGGAATGCACTTTGCTTCCCGTGGCACAGTTCCATTCTGCTTCCTGTTCACCACAGTGTTCTTTGGTCCAAGTTTCTCTTTCTTACCCTGAAGGATGGAAACCACTGGAAATCTGAGCAAAACAAGTCCTTCCTCTGTTTAAGTGGTTTATGTCCTTCTGGCATAGCAATGAGAAAGACTGCTGGCATCATATTCCATAGTTCCATTTACTTGCAAGTCTAGGAGGGGCAGAGTTTTAGAGTCCATAAGCAGATACCAGTGGTTGTCCCAGGATGGGGTGGAAAAGGAAATTAACTGCTGACAGACAGGAGGGAGTTTCAGGAGATGATAGAAATGTTCTAACACTGAATTGCAATAGTACATGTACAACTCTGATTTCCACCCAAGTCACTGAATTACAGACCTAAAATGAGTGATGTTTTTGCTACCCAGGTTATAACTCAATAAAAATCTGAGAAATTGAACATGATATGTAGCCACAAATCAAAGATCAATGGAGGATATTTTTCAAAGCTAATCAAAAGACAGATTTAAAATGAGAACAAAATATATTATCTGTCAAGACTATAACAATAACATGAAAGTTATGAAATGTATATTGTAAATTTGCTAAAAATGTGAAAGTAGAGCTGGGGAATATGGCTCAGTGGTCAAAAGTGCTTGTTATATAAGTGTGATGTCCTGAGTTAAGACCCTAAAGCTCATGTAAAGTTGGGCATGGTAGCATGTGTCTTTAATCCCAGCATACACATGGTGATAGGAGAGGTGAAGACAGGAGAAACCTAAGACACACAGCGGCAAGCCAACCTGGCATATGTATACAGTGGTGAACAGGAGATCCTGCTTCAACCAAGGTAGAAGGTAAGAACCCACGCTGAGGCTGTCCTCCGACACCACACATGTTCCAAGGCTTATGTTCGCTATGACACATATGTGCCTACACTCACACACAGGAACCCACATACATACATGCACACCTTACATACATGTATGAAAGATCAAAAACAAGAAATATAAAAATAAGTTAAAAACTTGATGACACCATGAGTTTCTTTGAAATAATTCTCTCAGCAATGTTAAGACTTGGAGAACATTATTGTCAGGATTAATCTGATACATAAAATAGCACTTTGCAGAAAGGATACAGAGAATAACTTTGTTAAACATGAGAAATTCACCAAGCTTACTATATTTTTAGGTTGTAAAAGCAGTCTCATAAATTGTAAAGTTCTTCATTTAGTGCACAGTTAACACAAATACGAATTGTAAAAATGTGACACTTGAATCTACTCACAGATATCAAATAATCATTTGGATGCTCAGTGCTTCTAAGAATCAGTTACGTAAGAGACAGAAAGTTGATTTACACATTTGGCATGACTTTCTCAAGAAGCACCACTAAGATAACAATAAAGTGACTTTCAATTATTTTATTTAATGAACAAACCCATAAGTAGATAAGTAGAAAGGACACATGAGGAATGGGAGAATAGATGAAGAAGTGCTAA
This sequence comes from Dipus sagitta, assembly GCA_036346955.1. NCBI lineage: Eukaryota > Metazoa > Chordata > Mammalia > Rodentia > Dipodidae > Dipus > Dipus sagitta. The sequence continues at coordinate 14,599,156 of CM070790.1, forward strand.
CTGACAATTTGTTACAGGCTAAATCAAGACTCTTTCCCTGTAATGAGTAGATGTTCCTAGGAGAGTATCAACCACTCATTTTACTAATTATAACTAGCCATAAGATCCAAAATACCCACAGTTAATTTATGCCCATGGTAGATATGAGGTGACAAAAAAGCCTAACAAAATTAAATTCACACATTACCAAGCTACCTAGCTACACTGGAATTCTGTTTTTAACATTCACAGAGGTTCTTCCAGAGGAAGACGCTTCCATGGACACAGGTGAGTGTGGCCGTGGTGGAATTTTTAATTGAAATTTAAAATCCAACTGTGGCCTGTGGTAAGTGGCATTGTAAGGTGTTCTCCACCCTAAGAGTCTGCAAGACTCCATTAGCTCTTCTTGAGGAGACTCCATGGATGCTGTCAACTGGAAGCAGGTCACGAGGCCTAACTAGGATGCAGGAATGCTACTGGGTGAGGGCAGGGAGTAGAACCAAAATGAAAACCAACTTGTACTCGGATCTCACAAAGAGGACATGACACATATACTCTGCAGTCAGCAGCTCCCAATCTGGTTCCGATATCCCTACTGCCTTGTATTTGTACCTTTCAGTGGTGCCCTTCCTTGAGTTTGGGTTGAGCATATGGGCTTGATTGTGATGAACAGAATGTGCAGAGTATAATGAAATAACCCTTCAGAGATTACGCATATGTGGTGGTATGAATGTGAGATGCCACCTGTGGCCTCATGGGTTTCAAATGCTTGGTCCCACGATGATGGAGATTTGGGAGGTGAAGCCTTGCTGCAGAGGGTATGTCACTGAGGGGCTGATCTAGAGGTGTATCAGCCCAGCTCCAAGCCCAGAACAGAGACTCTGTTCCTAGTGCCCAGATACTTAAGGAGAGCCTCTACCTGCCATGCTTTCCCTGCCACGGTGGAGCTTCCTCCATCATGATAAGGCTTCCCTTCGATACTGTGAACTGAAATAAGCCCTTTTCTCTAGCAGACTTCTTTTTTTTTGAAGGGGGGGGCTCTGGTGTTTTGTCCCAGTAATGAGAATGCAACTGAAACAGCACATAAGTCCACAGAACCCGATATGGTGGCACCTGCCTGTGATCCCAGCAGTTGAGAGATAGAGGCAGGAAGATCAGACGTTTAAAGTCAATCAAAACCCAGAACCACTTCTAGTAACCATCTTGTCCTTCTCCTTGACCCGATTAAAAGAAGTCAAAACAGTCATGCCGTGATCTTGGGCGCTCTAGGTCAAGAAGGCCACTGCTCTCTTGCAGTTTACTCCCCACGGTACCTGTTATTTCTAGTTGCTGGGAGTAAATGCCAAACCAGGAACAACATATGGATGGATAAAGGCTTAGTTTGATTTACTGCTGGAGAAGGGAGACTCCATCATGGCTGAAGAGCGAAGCTGCCAAAATCCTGGTAAAGAGGATGTAAAGGGGGAATAGCATATAAATGGCCTTGCCCCCACTGAAACTCTTCCTCTAGCAGGGCTTTACCTCCCAAAGTTTCCACGGCATTCTCAAACATTGCCACCAGCTGTAGATTAAGTGTTTGAATACATGGCCTTGTGCAATCCATTTTATATTCAAGCCTTCATACCCTCTATTTGTATTTTGATTTACTCTTTAATTAAGTTTTCTGTTGCCCTTCTCTCTCTCTCTCTCTCTCTCTCTCTGTGTGTGTGTGTGTGTGTGTGTGTGTTTCTTTTAATAAGAACATAGAAACAGACATACAGAGACCGCTGGCAATACAGTCAGAGAACAAGAGAAATCAGAGGTGTGAACTGAAATGGCAGAACAGCTGTACTTTGGCTCACCGTCCCAAAACCAGATTCAGAGAACTACTTAGTGTGTAGGACCTATCCATGTCACCAAGTAAGTCTGCTTAAACTGTATCAAGTTACCAGAACTATATTGTCCTGGTTTCTTACCTTTTTTAACTTTAATTTTTTATTGAATGTTTTCATACATGTATATAATTTATTTTGGTCATAATCCCTTCCCATTACCTTCTCCTATCTCTCTCGATCCCCCTTACAATGAATCCCTTTTTCTTACCAACTAATCTCTCTTCTTTGATGTTTTTTTTTTTTCTTGTGTATTCATATGATCCACTGAGGGTGGCCAGCATAGTCGTGTGCGGGGGAACACTTGACAGAGCACTTATCAGCAGCTATACAACTGCAGAAAATTATTTCCCACTCCCTCAGCAACCGTTAATTACCAATAACACCTCAGGAAGGTTTGGGGGAGAGAGGGGCTCATGCCCTCCTTCATTATCAAATGCTGATGGGCTCCAAGTTACGCAGTTCTTGTACAGTAATAGCAGTTAAGTGAGGTCATTGTTGCAACGCCGCACCATGTCCAGAAGACAGCATTGCACACCGATCACTCTTCCCCGTCCTGTGCCTCTTACGTCTTTTTACATGCTGTTCTGCAATGCTCCCAGAGCGTTCGGCGGGGGTGATACAGGTGTCTCATTTAATGCCGAGCACTCCACAGTCACCTGTTGTCATCACTTTGATGGGCGGTGAGTGTCCTCAGTAGCTTGACCCTGGCTTGCTCTTGCTGCACCTACAACTACTCAACAACAATAAAGAGGAGGCTCTGGGCCCATAACTGGCCATTTTTATCCCCCAGCCATACTTTGTGCCACATAACGACATACACAATTCTGACTTTTGCTTTTTACTTATTTATTTGGTGCTGAGGATCAAACAGGATCGTTCACATGCCAAGTTATTAACTTTGCCTGTCTCCGAAAGCACCAAGTAATTACCACTGGACCCTGTGTTCACAGTATTACGATTCCTTGAAAGACTTCAAATAAATCCCTTTTTATCACAGTATGGTTACTGGTTTTATTTCAGGTTAGGTGACAATGAAAGCAATGATGTTTGACTTCTCATCAGAAAAGAAAGAGAAGAAGGCTGTAAGACAATAGGATAATATATTTAAAAGCAATGGGGAGCTGGAGACATTGCTTGCCTGCAAAGCCTAAGGACCTTGGTTCAATTCCACAGTCTCCATGTAAAGACAGGTGCATAAGGTGGTACATGCATCTAGTGTCCATTCTTTTGTCTGCCTCTCTCTGTCTCACTCTCTCTCTCTCTCTCAAATAAATAAATTAAAAATTAAAAAAGCAATAGATAAAAATGAGGAATCAATTGGAATTCTATATTGGAAAGTCTTCAAAAAGTACGATCGAATATGAGATAAAGGATAGAAAACCACAAGACCAGTCTAGGAGGCCCAGTAATCTAACATCCGACTCTAAAAAGAAGTTCCTGAGAGAATTAAATGGAGGAGTATAGGGGATCATCAATAAAATAAATGGAAGAAATTCTGCATAAATAAAGTTGATATATTTTAGTAGTGAACATGTTCATTGCTCATCTCATAGACTGACTAAAATCAGACTTATACAAAATTATCTCATCTATTTTCTGGGCATTTTTTAGCCATGGGAACAGAAAATGTTCAAGGAGCTAGGTAGATAGCCATTGGTTTGTAGCAAGCTTAGGACACGAAGGGTTAGTAGTGAGTATGGTCTTAGTCACACCCTTGAAAGCTAGAAAACAATGTAGTAATTCTCTCATAAATTTTTCTAATCCATCATTCCCTTCACATACAAAGTATTCATTGTGAGATTAAGACATTTCCCTAACTGAATTCTTTCTGTTGGGGAGTGGAGGGGCATGGCACACTTGTGGAGGTCAGAGGATGACTTCAGTTTAAGTCCTCTCTTTTCATCTTGAAACGGAGTCTTTCCTTGTTCATATCGTCCACTGGTGTGTTTGCCAGGGTAGCTTAACCTTGAGCTTCTGAGTGGTTTGGCTCTCCTATCTCTGCCTCCCTTCTTTCGCTAGGCATGCTGGGGTTTCAGGCACTACAGCACCCGGCTTTGTGAGGGATCTGAGGTGCTGAGCTCAAGTACTCGTGTTTGTGAGGCAAGTGATTTATCCATTGAGTCATCATCCTTATGACTTAATTCTTATTTATTTTTAAATTTCCCTTCATACATTATCTTTCTCTAACCACACCCCCACCCATGAAGTGATGAAGTGAATCCAAAAGAGGGGAAAAGACTCCAATGGACTCTGTTGTCCTAACAGGATGCTATTCCACAGGTAGAAACCCTATCTTCTTTCATGCCCATGAACTGACTGATTATGGGCAGCTCTAGCTGGCTTCAGCACGGAACCTTTCATCAGAAGACCAACATAAGACAAAGGGTTTGGGCTTTCAGCCCCATGTTGTAAGGTCTGGGGAGGAAAGAAGAGTTGAAGAGTTGAAGATTGACCAATAATCAATGATTTCATCAATTTTTTCCTTGTGTCATAGAGCCTCCATAACAATCCAAGAGGACAGAGCTCAGGGAGATTTCATACTGCTGGACACATGCAGATCCCTAAAGGATGCTTTTCCCAGTGAGGGCATAGAAAGCCAAAACTTATTCCTCATAGCCTGCCTAGTACTTCGATTCTTCAGTCTCCTTCACTGAAAAAAAAAAATAATAGTAAATGTGGTTCACTAAGTTCTATGTTCTGCAATTAACTGAACCCAGGGTATACCCAGGAAAGATTGTCATCGAAGTACAGATGGCAACTGGGGCTTGTGATGGGTATCTGAAATGGCAGGGGGGTTTGGGGATTGGGCCCTCAACCTGTAGAATCTGACACTATCTAAAGGTGGCCAGTGTCAAAGTTCCTTTGGATTGAAGGGCCTCAGAATCACAGTTTGCTCAGTGTGCAGTGAACCTTGCCAGTGCCCCATGTGTCCTATGAGAAGCATGTTGGGAAAAGTTGCAGAAACCTCTTTTGCCTTTTCTACTCAATGCAAAGTGATCAGTGGTGACTCGCATTGACATGGATGCAAGGAAGTAGGCAGGACTGATGACCTAACAAAAAGTACAGTACACTGAGAAACATTTTTAGATTTGTGGTAAAAAAGATTTTTCATATTACTTGCAATTTCATTAGAAATTGGACCTAAATCGCTTCACAATCTTTAACAATCATTTTCAGAAACACTTGAGGGAAAGGATTCTTAGCACGTTAGAAGACTAAGAGGAAGTTTTGAGTCTTCATGCTGTCCCAGCTCCTTCTCGTAGTTCATTTCCCTTGGTCCGCAGGTGTGGAAGGAAATGGAGTTTAATTTATGCATGCACGTTTGACTTTGAGGCAGCGCTGCAAATTGTCCCTAGGGAATTGTTACTTAACTTTAGAAAACTACATTCTGTGTTTGTTTAAGAGACCCAAGTGCATTTTGAGAGAAAAATCAATTTTAAACTGTGTTTTCTTAGTTAGATGAAACTTGAATTCTGTAATCAGTGGCTCAACCCTACAGAATGGTGAGGCCTGGGGCTGTTGGTGTTACCCTTAGTAGTCACCTGCTTCTTGGGTACCTAAGTGACCTGTTAGCGATGTTAGCCTGCAAGTCCAACTTACATGTATAGTAAGTAACCAAATGAGGCAGCAGAGGGACATGGCTGGCTGTCACCGTCCTTAAAATACCCAACAGCTCTCCTGCCATATTGGTAGCTTAGTGGCAAATTATAAATAGATTTGACAGTGAGTGCCATTTCTTGTCAAACCATTGGCAATTAAGAGTTCTGTGTGCTGGGGAGTGGAGCATTCCATGGAGAAAGGAGGCTCCGGCAACCTTCCATGCTTCACACACTGAACAGTATTTAGATATGTCAGCCTGGGAGCAGAGGCCTAGGACTCTCATATGAGAGGCTTTCTTCTTCACTAGTCAAGTCATCTCGGGAAAGACACTTGACTATTTCTAGACCCTATTTCCTCATTTACAGAAAAATGACATCATCGATTGCTATAAAGATTAAATGCATTTGAAGCCATACTTAGCACAGTTTAATAAACATACTTATCTCCCTTTTAAGTTTGATGTATATATTTTTAAATACATTTCTACATAAAATACCACAGCTTTACTAGTCATTTGGCTATTTATTTTTAAGGCTGCCACAGAAAAATAGGGGGGATGAGTCATAGTGTTTTTAAATTTCAGAAATGTTTCTTGAGAATTAAATATAAGAGCAGTATTAGTCCTGGAGACAAAGGAATATGAATCCATACAAATCGTTATGTTAATGAATGTTGAGTTGATGTTTCTAGATTTGTAACATAAGCAGAGGGGTGAGGGGGGGGGCTCAGAATTAGCAGCACACATTCCAACATTGCTAACAATTTATAAAATGTGGTCAAATTCACAAACAACTTTGTATCTTTAAATGGAGATCTCCAGTCCCTATGCCTACTTAGCTCCCTCTGTAGGACCACAGAACTGGATATCCCAGCCCTGCGCATGAGCAAGCAGAACACAAGAACACACCTTCAACCTTCTGAGGTGGGAGGAGTGGGAATCTGGCTGGAGCTCATCCTTGAAGAGTGGAAGAACTTAGCGAAGAGTTGTGGAAGAGAATTGGAGAGAACATAGAAACTGCAGATCCATTTGTGTTTCTGCTCCTTTAATATCCTGCAATGTGATTCTGGAAAAATCCTAAGTGACCCTAGGTTTTTGTTTTCTCTTTTGCAAAGTGGAGCCCTTGATGACCATCTTTCAGTTTTAACACGTGGAATATACTAGCACATCTAATCATGTGCAACATGGCTGGGACCTAGTTGGTGTACCCAGAGTGGAGAAACACATGAGGCGCTACAGCATAAGACCTTTCATTTTAATGTTTCAAAAATGTGCATTTCATATTTGATATCATCATTCTTTGGGACAAGCTTTTTGTGCTGAAATTTCATTATTTATGTAAATTCGAGTTATGTGCATCTACTTCCCAACATGATTAGTACTTTGCCAAGTCACTAATTACTGAATTAGCAAACACAGCTGGTTGAAATCAAATCACTGATAGACATTAAGGTGAGAAACAGCAATCCTGAGCCACATTGATTTGAACATCAGGCAAGCATACCATGCTTAACCTTCAAGCTCAAATCCCACTGTAAGAAAATCCACCAGTGATGCTAATTGGGGGGAGGAGGCAAATCAAATAACCCATTTGCTCAGTGAAAAAAAAAAAAATAGATCAGCATTACTGGTCAGTGACCCTGTTCGAATGAATTGTGTAACACAGTTTCTAGTCTACGAAGCCAAAATCTCAAGGTCTTTAAGAGGTGAATGGATACTCTTTAAAAAAAAAAAAAAGAAAGAAATCAGATTGGGCAGGGAACCATCCACTATTGAACTGCACTGATCACCAGGCCCTGTCCCCATCTGTGGGAGGACTCCTGAGAGTCTCATCCCTAGAGATGCTAGCATAGTGCTGGGACTTGTCATTTTATGACTTTGACACTTCTTTTCTTTCCAGACAGAGGCGAAAGGTGAGCAGGAAATTAATTCTTAAATGACCAGAGATCAGATTTTCTTCTTAATGTTCTACCTGAGGACTCTGATCTTTCTCTCATTTAACCTCGGTTTTAAGATGAGTTTCCATTTCAAAAGCCCAAGGGGTTAGAAACAGTCACAGTCCACTGGATTTCTTAGTAGGATGCCGAGAAAGTAGAACAAGGAATAATGGCAGTGCCACCCCAAGAGCGTATGAGTGTGCCTGGTCATGGGAAGTGACCAGGGGAATTTAAGGATTACCACTAGCAGTCGGACACTGCTGAAGAAATTAATTGGTTAAAGTTATACTCCAGAATTTCTGCTATGAGACAGACCCCCTGAAACATCGTGACGCAGTGTGTCTGGAGTTTAAAAAGAGTGTGATAGTTAATATTTGTGTCAACCTTACTAGAATATGGGATGTCCATACATTTGATCACGTGTTATTCTACACGTTTTGTGGTGATGTTTCTAGGTGAGATTAACATTCTTATATATAGTGTACCGAGGAAGACAGGTTTGATTCATTTAGGCAGTTTAGGGTCTGAATGAAACAAAGTCTGACCTTGTGTGTTAGAGGGAGTTCCTTCTCCCTGACTACTAGAGCCAGGATGCTCGTCTTGTTGCTTTAATTCTCAAGTTGAGACTGACACCACTGGATTTCTGATTAGTATTTATACCATCAGAGCTCCAGATTCTCAGCCCTTAGCATTTGGCTGCAAACTGCATCATGATCTGGGGATCCAGCTTGCTGACTGCACATCAGGGAACTTGATTGTTGCCATATTTAGACGGAAGAATTCCTTATAATAAATCTGTTTCTTTGGAGAACACTCATACAGTATGACTTCCAGAATCTTTCAGAGTTACTTACCTAAGAGTCAATCAGAGAACAATACTAAAACCACTTCTGCCATGCCACCCTTTCATCAACCACATAACAGGTTACATATACACTCTCCTGTAATTTCCACGACCACAATATTATTACCACTTAACATATGGAGAAAAAGGAAATCCAAAAGATTAATTGACTTCTCAGAACTTTCATGCTAAGGTTTCAATTTTTATTGTGAACATAACTTGAGCTACGTAGTGAGTTCCAGACCAGGCTGGGCTAGAGAATAAGAGTTAGTCATGATTTTTTAAAATTTATTTTGTCTAGAGTATTTAATTACCTAAATAACACTGTCATCATAAACCTGTTTATAGAGGAAGAGCAAGAATCTTAGGAGCCATTCACCTCACCTGGGTCACATGGCCCTTTTGCTGGCCATATTATACCAGTGATCTCTGGGCCATTGCTTTGTGCTATCAACATTGTGGCACACAGCTTCAGGTTCGCTGAGATGAACTTCCAGACCAGGCACAGTTATGGAGGAAGGGATATTTATTGAAGCTGACAGATCCAGGGGAAGTTCCAGAATGGCAGAAGAAGCTAGCCTGCCTTCATAGGACCAAGCAGAGAGAGAGAAGCACAAGCCTAAAGCCAAAAGTCACAGCACGCTTCAGGAACTCCTACTAGGCACACTTTGCATATCTTTAGATTGAAATCTGAAAACCACCACCACACCTAAAGATCCACCCAGTGACACTGCCTCCAGCCAGGTGGCTAAAGAAGCAAACTACAAACAATAAAGAACTGAATATACTGGGGGCCATCTATTCAAACTACCACAAACATGCAATGAAAAGGTCAAATTTAGTTACTGACTAGTCTTCTACCATTGGATTTTGAGCCCCTGTATCCCTGATTAATAAACAAGTCCAGTGCAGATGAAGAGAACAAAGATGATGGAGAAAAATCTACTACCCAGTGAGCCAGGAGTCAGGTCCTTCCAGTACAATTTATATCTTTAAACTTGGAAAACAGATTTTTGTTTGATTTGGCTGTTTTATGACTAGTTATTAGAACCTAGAACCAAAACAAAACTTAAAGATAATAAGAAAAAAGGGAAGACTTTGGAGTATGCATGTGTGTACATACACATATGGACAAATGCATGTGCATAGTTTCTTAAATATTCAGGTGTGTAAGAGAGGCATAGCTTTTATAAACTCTAAGGCCCTAGTGGCTACTAGAGGTAGTCAATGTGTTGAGAACACAGAATCAGAAGGACAGAATCTGCTCCCAGATCCCAGAATGACCACTGTGGGGAAGACTGACAGCCCATCACTGCTGAGAAGCGTCTTAATTTCTCTGTTGTGTATGTGCAGATTACTGTGGAAATGATTGAAGCTAATTTGGAAGCATAGAAAAGCATGTGTCAACTGGACCTTGAGAGATGAGGAAGGCTCCAAGTAAAAAGTAGGGTGAAGAGTATGTGGAAATAAAAAATTAATAATAATATAAAAAAGATGCTTAGAGAGGAAAGGAGTGAGACTGAAATCTATTTATAAAATACAAGGACTTGGGGTTCCACCCTGAAACTTTATCAAAAGTGCAAATAATCCCCATCTTACAATTATTTGACTTAAAAAAAATTTTCAACTATATGATGGTGAGAAAGTGGAAAACATTTGTCAGAAATCATACTTAAAGTTGTGCCTTTTCATATTTTTCCAGGCTGGCAATATGTAGCATAATACAATGGCAGCATAGAATGGTCTCAGTGATCTACAGCTGCCTGTCAGCCAGGCATCACAGGGGGATAAAGTCATGTGCCGCAGTACTGAATTGCTAAGCTAGGACATTTGGTAAGGTAAGTGAATCAAATACATTTCAGATTTATGACATCTTCCACTCACAATGGGCTCACTGAAATTCAACCCCATTGTATGGTGAGGATCTTCTGCAATCTCTTCTCCAGTATTCCACCCAAGTCCTGGCACGCCCACATCTTATTTTCACACTACAGTGGAGGAGAGGCTATCTGTTAGGGGTGATGCAGAAAAGAGCCCGTAGACTCATCTAAGAGCCCCGATTTACTGCCCTTTGCTTTATGTCTACCTGGCACAACTCAAGTCTGCTTTGTGACAGGGTTGGAGGGGGGAGAAAAAAAAGTTACAGCACCAATTTTCCAGGGCTGAAGCAAATCAAATCCTTGTGACATCCATAACTTAAAGCGGCTATGTACTTTTATTCTCTCTATATTTTAAACAGCGAAACTTGATGGTCTTACATTGCAGTTACAGTTAGCAATGCCTAGGACAGTTAGTCTTAACATAACCATCTAGCCATGGCAATGACGGAATTTCAGGGTTGGAATAGAACCCGTACTTGAGGATTTAAATTTGTTCTTCAGAACATCTGACAACGGTTTGTGTTTGGGGTAAAACACCGGGGATCCTCTTTATGTAAGTAAACTTGTTCTTTTACAGAGGAGCTCCAACTGTTAGCAGGCTCTTTCTCATATTGAACTTAGATAATTTAAAGTATAGTTTCCTGAATTGTAAGTGTTCACTTGGTAGTATCCAGGTAACATTATACTTGGTTTTATTCCCCTCTCCCCTGCCCCCCCACATGTCTCAACTCCCCTCCCCTTTAGCCTTGTTGACTTGTGACTTCTGAGGGTTGAATATAAAATGGCTCTGACAACAGTATGTGTTTGAACACTTGGTCTCCAGCAGGTGGAGCTGTTTTGGTTGGTCGTGGAATGTTTAGAAGATGGAGCCTTTTTAGAGAAAGTGGGTTACTAGGTAAAGGTCTTGAAGTTTATAACCTATGACACCCCCTGTCCCATCTCTGCTCCCTGTTCCACCAAGATGTGAAGAAGTGAGAAGTCTGAGCTGCACACTGCCACTGCCAGTGTGGAACTGCCTTCTGTCATGCATTCCCCGCCACGTTGTACTTACGTCCTCTCAGTCCATGAGTGACACCAACCCTTTCCCACTTAAGTTGATTCTTGTCATATATTTGGTCACTGTATTGCTATTTTCCTCCCACAAAGTGCTTTTCAACCCCCATCTCAGTGTGTGGTGAACCAATCTACACACAATAGTCATCTCCCTGGCACCTAGACCTACACATCGGACAGTAATATTGATAGGTATTCCTTCACTTTGAATGCACATAAAACATAACAGGGTCGTTTCTAAAATGCTCATGCTCGTTTGGGTTGGACAGTCTGCAGTTCTGTTTATTTTTATTTATTTGAGAGCGACAGACAGAGAAAGAGGCAGAGAGAGAGAGAGAGAGAGAGAGAGAATGGTCGTGTCAGGGCCTCCAGCCACTACAAACGAACTCCAGATGCGTGTGCCCCCTTGTGCACCTGGCTAACATGGGTCCTGGGGAATCGAGCCTCGACCTGGGTTCTAAGGCTTCACAGGCAAGCGCTTAACCGCTAAGCCATCTCTCCAGCCCGACAGTCTGCATTTCTAACAAGTTTCCAGGTCAGGCAGTTGCCTCAGGTACAGATCATACTTTGAATAGCAGGGTCCAAGACATATCCTTGTCTTTTAGTCATACATAGATGTGACCAGCTTAGTGAAAGAAGCATAGATTGTGGATGAATCAGAACATTTAGAGCTTCAATCATGGCTCTAATCCATAATAGTAATATGCCCAAAAGACCAGCCATTTAACCTTCACACACTCATCTCCACCTCTTGAATGAAGGTTGCCCATCTCATGAGGACCTTAAATCATACAAAGTAGGTCAAATGCACAGATCAGCACCTGCCATGCTGTGAAGACTCAAATGACTTTCTTGTCCTTGTTCAAACCTAGAACCTAATAAAAATAAACCAGTGACCATCAGGTATCAAAATTTATTCGGGGGAAGAGACTTATTCTGTATGAGAAAGAAAGACCTCAGGCAACCTGTTGAAAAGATGAACTAAGTTTAGGCAACAATCTTCGATTCGGGACAAGTTAGGCTGCACAGAAAAGAGGTGATTTTCCTCTGAGATGAGGCCTAGTGACCCCATATTTGGAGCAACTCTGTGTGTGTTCTAAGAGCTGAGGGTAGTCCTATTGAATCTGTGGGTCTGTGATCATTTTGCTGGTCAGGAAGAGTACTCAGGGTCTCACATAATAATTAGTCTGTGTTGCAGTCAGGTTCTCATTGCTGGTAGAAATCACCCAACCAAAAGCAGCTTGTAGGGAAAATGAGGTTTATTTTGGCTTACAGGCTTGAGGGAGAAGCTCCATGATGGCAGGGAAAATGATGGCATAAGCAGAGAGCAGACATCACCCCTGGCCAACATCAGGTGGATGATAGCAACAGGAGAGTGTGCCAAACACTGGAAAGGGGAAACTGACTATAACACCCGTAAGCCCGCCCCCAACAAAACATTGCCTCCAGGAGGCATTAACTCCCCAAATCTCCATCAGCTGGGAACTTAGTACACAGAGCATCTAAGTTTATGGGGGACACCTGAATCAAACCACCACACTCTGTGATTCACATGGTGACTTGCATGCTCTTGTGTGTGAACTGTGAGGAGGGGAGATTCAGAGAGAAGAAACTGAAACCTGGTCTTCATATTCAATGTAGGCTACAGTTTATCCGCACTGATTTAACTGGACAGGCGATTGATTTCAAGATGGGATATAGCTCTCAAGAGATAACACAGGAATCACAGACAAACCAGCCTTAGAGGCTAGGAAAAAGTTTTCAGGAAGGAATATGGCAGTTAGTATTTTATTTTAAAATGTTCTCATGTCAAAGGATCATCATTTTTCTTTATGTCCCTTGTAAAGCATTTCCTAATGAGGACATACTACAGTTTATTCAGTGTTGTTCCATCAGAGAAAACTCAATATTTTCTAATTATAAGAAATTTTGTCATGAACAAGTTTTGCATTTCTCCGTATGGATCTTTGCAATAGGGAACATAATAGATTTAAACTACACTGAGGATTTTGTTTTTTCAATGCTGGGAATCAAACCCAGAGTCTTGTGCATGCTAGGCAAGCATTCTACCACTGAGCCTCATTCTCAGGTTTAATTTGTTCTTAATAAACAAGACAACCTGTATCACATAAACAGTATTCCAGGGTACTTATTTTCACCCTGCTGCCTCTGTGTATCAACAACCCCTTAAACTATTGATCAATCTGATAAATAAATATTCTTCTTTTTGAATTAGTTTTGGTATCTTTTTTTTTTTAAAATTTTTATCTATTTATTTGAAAGTGACAGAGAGAGAGAGAGAGAGAGAGAATGGGCACGCCAGGGCCTCCAGCCACTGTAAACGAACTCCAGACGCTGTGCGCCCCCTTGTGCATCTGGCTAACATGGGTCCTGGGGACTCGAGCCTTGAACCGGGGTCCTTAGGCTTCACAGGCAAGCGCTTAACCTGCTAAGCCATCTCTCCAGCCCATAGTTTTGGTATCTTTTATCAGTTAAAATTTATCAAGATTATTTTTGGTCTACTTTAAAGATTTATATTTAAAGATTTATATTTATATTAAAGATTTTCTTTCCTGTCATTCATTCATTGAAATGTGAGTGAGTATTGGTTATATCAATAAAAATTTTCTTATAGTTTTAACAAATGAGGAAATTTAATAATTGTTAATCCATTTTAACTTTAATAATGTTATTTTTAAACTTTTTTTCATGATTCCCTGAATGTAATATTTTAACTGTATTGATTCTTTTATATCCTATTGAGCTAAAAAAAATTAGTTTCCTCATTTGTCTTGTGATGGTGTGAGTGTACAGTGATCCCTGTAGCGTCATGTGTTTGTGATTAAGCCTCTTTGGTGAGGTGAAGCCTTGTGGGGCCAGGTTTGTCACTAGGGGTGGGACTGTGGATCTTATAATCCTGCTCCCTTGCCAGTGCTTGCTAACTCATTCCTGGTTTTAGAACATTTTTATTGATACCTCCCATAATAAAAGACAATAAACCATGATAATTACCTCCCCTTCATTTTCCCTCTCATAAATCCACTGTCTATCATATCCCCTTCCTCGTCACGACTAGTCTCTCTTTTATTTTTGATGTCATCATCTTTTCCTCCTATTATGAAGACCTTATGTAGGTAGTGCCAGACACTATGAAGGCATGGATATCCAGGACATTTTGTGTCTGAAAGACTGCATTGTAAGCAGTCCCATTCTTCCTTTGCCTCTTATATTCTTTCTGCCACCACTTCCACAATGGACCCCTGAGCCTTGGGAGGTGTGATAGAGATGTCTCAGTGCCGAATACTCCTCTGTCACTTCTTCTCAACACTATGGTGACTTTTGAGTCATCCCAGTGGTCACTGCCATCTGAAAGGAGAAGCTTCACTAACCAAAAGTGAGGGTGGCATTAGTACATGGGTATAAACATTAAGAACAGTGCATATAGGGCAGTTCGTGTGGCCATAATACATGCAGTGCTGCTTCCTCTCAGCTGATGTGACCAGTTGTGACACCCAGCTACCTGTTCTTGACATGCTATCTGCACTATGATGACACTTCCCCTTAAACTGTAAGCTAAAACAAACTCTTTTCTTCCATAAGCTGCTTCTAATTGGGTGTTCCATTCCAGCATGGAGAAGGTAACTACTATGTGCCTTAATGCACACACACACACACACACACACACACACACAGCATATGTGTCAATATCCTTTTGATTGCATAATTACTTTATCAATTAAAGGTCTTTTAGTTTGTAATTGATTTTTAATTAATTAATTTTTTAAGATGAATTTTGAAAACTTTCAGGACAATGGGTATTTTCGCTGACAGTTTTTCATCTATTATCAGTTTAGTTAATTATTTAATTATTTTTGGTACTTTGTTCAGAAAACTACCATGTGCTATGTCAACTTCAAGGTTTTGTGGTCTTTGACTAAAATATCATTATGTGGTACATGATGATATCTATTCTGTTTTAATGGACAACCTTGACTGACACAATGGTCCCATAGAGAGATTTGGAATGTGCATTAGTGGCCCAAACTTATGGAATGTGACATAATTATTTCTTTCTCCCCTTTTAAAGTAAAATAAAATTGAAAACTCTGAGATTTTTTTTCCTGAAGTATCACAAAAATGTTTGAGGAGCAGAAAATAAATTCAACCACCTACAACAGAATTACATTGCAAAAATCAGCTGCCTCTGATTTCCCAGATGTTGACAAACAAAACACCTTTGAAAACTTTATCTAACAGAGATTTTTAAAATGCAGAACTCAAACTTTTATACACACACACACACACCTCCAATCCTAGAAGGAAGACGTTACAAATCGTTTTTCTTTTCAGCATTGTTTCAAAGCTGGTGAGTTCCTTTTAAGAGCTCTCCTTTCTAGTGTTTCTGAGCCTCTGGGACTCCTACCCATCCACATTTGATAAGTGCTGGGATACAGAGGTCAGATTGCAAAGATCTTTGCAACTAGACTGAGGTGGGGAAATGCTAACTGACCTCAAATAAAGACAGGGCTGATGCAGCCAAACTGCATGGGCAGATGGGCATATGTGAGAGAGTGGAGAATGGATTTTCCACAGTGCTGTTAAGCCATGAAAATCATTCACTTGGCAGGAGAAGTGGTGGAGCACTACCTTTCACAGAATGGATAATCTCTATGGAAGCTCATAACTTAATGCATACTATGGTAGAGGGTAGATTGAAGTGTGTGTGTGTGTGTGTGTGTGTGTGTGTGTATCTAAGTTGTAGAATAGGGCACAGCTCACTATCTCCACAAATATGAGGAAGTAAACTATCTTGTGGCTCTCAAAGAGGTAAAATAAGCTTGTTTTTAAAGATGCTTGTCACACTGATTTTTCTATGAGGCCAGTATTTCCAGTATATTCTTCAGTGTCTGGCTCATTTATTTCAAAGGAAAGTCTATTGAGTCACTTAACTAGAAAAAGAAAGTGAAGGTGACTTAATAGTGACCCCCAGTTTTTGACAGCTTGTCAAACAGAGAAGCATGGCCAGCTACTATCTATCATTACATTAACTACACCTGATTTCTTTCTCATATAAGAAAGAAAGAAAAATATTGTGCAAATTCAAGAGATTTTTTGCATGGATGCAGAGGCAATTCTATTTTATAGTTGTTCCAGTGCCAAGAGTCCTGATGGCATTTATATTGCCATTTTTATAATATCTTGCTAAATATTAGTCTCTTGGGATACTTTATGAAAAAAAGATGCCATAAATGAAAGACATACCCACCTGTCATATCTTTCTTTAGTATATTTATTGAGTACATTACACATCAATAAGCAAAAGGTCATGTGCAAATCTCCCATGGAAAGAACCCAGTTAATTTTGTTTAACTAAATATTTCTCAAATTTATTATATCTTGGACCTCATTTGTATATCTACCACTTATTTCTATACTATGATAAACACTCTTTATTATTCTCCCTCCATGTTTCATCCAGGGTGGAGAAAAAAGTCAGACTTACACCAGGTGTCAATCTATGGATGTGGTGGCTTGAATGTGAATGTATGTCCCCATAGCCTCAGGTATATTTTAAAATTATATATTTTTTAATTTATTTGAAAGCAGAGAGAGATACAGAGAAGACAGGAAGACAGAGAGAATGAGAATGGGCATATCAGGGCCTCCAGCCACTGCGAAGCAAACTCCAGATGCATGTGCCACCTTGTGCATCTGGCTTACATGAGTACTGGGGAATTGAACTGGATCCCTAGGCTTCAGTAGGCAGGTACCTTGAGCACTAAGCCATCTCTCCAGTCCACCTCAGGTATTATTAATCAAGGTTAAACTTCCTGCTTAAGTCTCCAGCAGTCTGCTGGAGGGAGAGAGCACATCAGTGAGAATGGATCTAATTCCAACCCAAAGGTATGGAAAGAGCAATTTGAGCTCAGGTGGCTCCTGCTTGTTGGCAGTTAGTGGTTGCTTGGATCTGTGAAAGGGAGCCAGCTTCTTCTGCCATTAATGGAACTTCCTCTTAATGTATTATCGTGGAACAAATCACTTTCTGTCATAACTGTATCTAGTTAGATGCTCATCCCAGCAACATGGTGCTAACGACAACAGAAATTGGTACCAGGAGTGGGGTGAGAAAAAACCCTGTCTTAGTATCAAAGTTTCAGAATTAAAGCTGAATTTTCTTTTTGTCCCTCTGAAAAAATTATAAGTTTTCAGGTCTGGAGAACTGGACATTACCAACCAGAATTATGGAAGTTGAAGAAAGAAACAGAGAAGAAATTATTGATTTATAATTGAATATCTTCATTTAAGTTGAAACACTTGTTTAAAACCCAGATGCGGTGCTATGAATGAGATGCTCTCCATAGTCACATTTGGTTTGAATATTTGTTTCACAGTTGGTGGAAGGTTGGAAGGAGGAGCCTTCCTGGAGCAGATATGTTGCTGGGAGAGGGATTAAGGGTGCTACAGCCAGCTCTCCCT
The DNA here is from genome assembly GCA_036346955.1 of Dipus sagitta. Taxonomy (NCBI): domain Eukaryota; kingdom Metazoa; phylum Chordata; class Mammalia; order Rodentia; family Dipodidae; genus Dipus; species Dipus sagitta. Next base: position 14,616,798 of record CM070790.1, read on the forward strand.
TGCCAGCAACTCATTCTTCCTGCTTTTAGCCAGCTGCCATGGCAAGACATGATGCCCAACCTCTGCTCTACCATCCCTCTGCCATGAGGACATTTCCCCTCAAGATTGCAAGCCAAAGTAAACTATTTCCTCCTATCAGACGTTTTGTTCAGGTAGTTTGTCCCAGGAACCTAGTAACCCAAAAAGACTTCAACACCAGGACATCTTTTCTTATACATTACTGACTGAATTATGAAGATGAATAAGTTTATGCATATGTAATCAAACTGCAGCTACAGGAGGCAGGAAGGACTTTTTGTGGAGGACATTCACATGGCAGGTCAGAACTGTAGACACAGTGGATGGACCACTTGAATGATTTGGATAGAACTGTGTACTCATGTGGTGCTTATTATATTGTTTATTTTGTAGTAATTAAAGAGAGAAAAAACATATAGTGAATAATGAAAATTCTGTTCGTATCTTGTTCCCTCAAGCAATGTTAATATGCTGCTTTTTTCCTTCAAATTTTTAAAATATTTTTTAAATTTTTATTTATTTGTTTGAGAGTGACAGACAGAGAGAGAAAGAGGCAGATAGAGAGAGACAGCAAATGGGCACATCAGGGCTTCCAGCCACTGCAAACAAACTCCAGACGCATGCGCCCCCTTGTGTGTGCATCTGGCTAATGTGGGTCCTGGGGAATTGAGCCTTGAACCAGGGGTCCTTAGGTTTCACAGGCAAGCACTTAAAGGCTAAGCCATATCTCCAGCCCCATTTTCCTTCAAACTATATATATATATATATATATATATATATATATATTAATATAAAATATACATAACATATATATCCATATCAGTCATATATATTTTAAAGAAATATCATAGGTAATGCCAAAGCTTTCCTTATTTCATTATTGCCACAAACCCATGTTTCTCTTCTTCCTGTTGTTACCTAGTATAATAAAGATTCATGACATGTCTGTCCTTTCATTTGCAAGAATGTCTCTAGAGTACTTGCCACAATTAGAATTGCAGAGTTATAAAAATATAGTCAAGTTTTCAACTTTACCATATTCTGCTCAAATATTCACCAGATTTTATTTATTTATTTTTTTGCCAATCTATATTTCCCCAACTGGAAGAGAGCCTTCATTTTTTTTTTTTTTTTTTTTTTTGCTTCCAGTTGAAAGCCTCCTACGTGGGAAATGCCAATGTTCCTCCCATTACCTCAGCAGCTGCTGCTGTCGGAACTGCTTTCCACAGCAGCATCCTTCTGCAGCCATTGCTACACTCAGGCTTGCAGAAGAAAGATGGGAGCCCCTGGAGCCACATGCCCATAGAGAATGAAGCTCAGGTCACTTTGGACGTCAGTGTCACTCAGCCTACCTTTTCTCCTCAACTGGAAAGGGCACTGCATGCTCCTTGCCCTTGGATACTTGCACCTGGGGATCCCAGCCACAGGCACATGCCCTGCCACTGATTTGGTTTTTGATTTTTCTTACCTTGCCAACTCATGGCTGTCTCTGTACCTTCCTCCACACCAGACAACAACCGTGAAAGGAGATGCCCAAGACTTAACTCCCTTTTGTTGTTGTCTTCCTTTACAATTTCTCTCTAGATTTGTGGCCATATTTGCACATCCTATTTAAAAATTAGAAATGAGTTCCTTTGCAGTGCATTAACCTATTCTTAGCTACAGCATCTACACCTCCCCCGAGCAACTCAAGTATCTCCTTCAAGCCTTTCTCCTGTATAATGGAATCTCCTTCATCTATGTGAGGATTCTTTCCTCTTACTCATACAGGCTTGCCTTCCAGTCTCCCACAGGACCGCCACATTCTCTGGCAAGGACACCTATGCTTTCCCAGTCACTTCCATCCTCACAGCCAGCGCCTCGGCACACTTGACTTGTCAGCCTTCTTTGGACTTTGATGTAACCAACTGGGAATACGACTCTGACTTCGGTGTTCCATCATGATCTGGGATGAGCTCTCTTCCCTTTGGCCAAGTCCACTTGCAGTGTGGAGGAGGAGACAGTCACCAGCCTGCCCGCAGAGATGGCCAGCAGCTGTGCTCCACCGTTCAACCTTTCCTTTGGCCTAGGAGCCACACCTTCTCTTACCTTTGGGGTCCTTGACAGGAAACAGTCAGGAGCCAGTCTCCCTGGTATCATTACCTACTGGCCTACTCGCCACTGCTTCCCGGGCATCACCTCTTCCATGGTCATCAACTCTGCAGAATCAGCATCCATCCGAGTCACCCTTCAAGGCTAAAGAAATTTATATGAACACCTTCCCCCTCTCTAGGTTTCCACCTTCCTGCCTTTCTGAGAATCTTCTTCCTTTTCTCATTCCTTTCTCTGAGAACGTGCTATCTAGCATCAGCATTGCTGCAGCTATAGTATCTACCCGCTGTGTGTGACCCCCTGCCACCGCCCCCCAGCTGCAAATTTAAACCTTTCTATTGACTCAGGAGCCACCTCTTAATGCACAGCTGAGCTCCCTGGTGGGTCACAGCTGGAAGCTACCAGATATGACAGCTCATTCCATTTCAGAAACCAGGCAACCCTCCCACAAGCTCCAGGCAGCATCTCTCGCAGCCCAGCTACCCACTGGCAGCTCCGTGGGTTTGCCCTTGCAGTAGTTCACCTTTGGCATTCCTGTCAGCGGCTTTGAGCTAGCATTTTATGGCATCCCAGGTGTTTTTTCCATCAGTCCATCTTCCACTACACTATGATGTGGAAAACCAGGACAGCGGGGCTCACTTGCAGCAATGTTCCTGCAGGCCCATTTCCATGTTAGATTCATAGCTTCTAAACACAGTGGCGGATTTGGGAGCAGTTTGATTTTCCTTATATCTGGGGTGCTTCAGTTGATGGAGGGATGAGTGGGACACCAGGGACCATTGTCATGTGGGGAGAGGGTTAACCCGAGTGCTCAGGTCTCATCCTGTTGCAGTTGGAGAGGCCAGCTCAATGGAAAAGCAAGACCGTCCTGGGATGGAGTGTTTTTTTTTTGTTGTTGTTGTTTGTTTGTTTTGTTTTTTTTTGAGGTAGGGTTTCACTGTAGTCCAGGCTGACCTGGAATTTGCTATGTATTCTCAGGGTGGACTCGAACTCACGGCAATCCTCCTATCTCTGTCTCCCGAGTGCTGGGATTACAGGAGTGCGCCACCACGCCCGGCTGGGATGTAGTTTTTTAACCTATTATAGTCAGAATGCTATCAGAAGGACAGCTGTTAATTGGAGGATAGCACTATCAGGAAGAAAGTGGTGCCAGAAGATGTTCTGTTCCTCCTTTTTATCATCAGACTGCCTGAGACCCTTCTGGGCAAAACACATGTATAGTCAGAAGGGCCAGCGGCCAGCACTACACGCTACAGCAGTGTGTGAAGATGCTTCTCTTTCCTGTCTTCTCAGAGCACCTGGGGACTCTTGGTAGCTTCAGCCTGTTGCAGTCAGAGGGTCTGGTACCATACTTGTGTTTGGAGCCAATATTGCTCTTGCCTACACACAGACAGCTTGGGGCCAAGCTGCTTACAAATAGTTTACAGCACACAGTAGAAAGGATTAGACTTGTGCTTGGTGATACTTCTGATCTCACCTTCATTGAAAGCCCACATGTGTGGAGCACCTGTTGAGTCCAACAGTACTAATCTTGCATTGGGAAAACCCTGTCCTGCTCTCTGTCTGTGTATCTGATGCCCACCTGGCCAGAACACATCTTTTGCAGCTGGAAGAGCCAGCATTGCAGCTGGACTTAAAAATACATAATTCTCACCTGTGTTCAGAGCACTTGGAGCTCATCTGTTTGGAGCGTAGGTCACTATGAGCAGCCATCACTATGCCTGTGCTTGGAGTGGTTAATGTTCTTACCAAAGTTTAGAGAACTTTGGAAAGTTTATAGCCTGGGAACATCTATAGAAGTCAGAGAACACAATGTTACAGAGATATTTCTAGGGTCACCTTTAGTCACACCCAGCCAGTGAATGTCCTTTGTCACTTGAGAGGCCAGTGCCACTGAAAAAATCTGCAAATAAGAACACTTTTTTTTTTTTTTTTTTACTACCTTTAGCTAGAGTGACTGTAGACAGAAAACCTTTAGCTTTGTGTTTACCTGGTTCTTGTCACTTCCTTGTGGCTTCATTGGAGACAGTTGTTGACCACTAACTGAGTCATGTTCTTCCAGTGCAAGATTCAGAATGTAGGCAATTGAGGAACAGGTTCCTCGAGAAACAAAAGGTCAGCACAGTTTCCCATGGGTGGACTTTGTTCTTCTTGGTAGAGCCTTAATGGCTCCTAGTTCAGTCAAGTGGACTTCACCTAGTCTCTGGCTTGTGATGCTAAGCAAAAGGCCCAATAGCTCAGTGTGTGTGTGTGTGTGTTTGTGTGTGTGTGTGTGTGAGAGAGAGAGAGGAGAGAGAGAGAGAGAGAGAGAGAGAGTGAGAGAGAGAGAGAGGATATGGGACAGAAAAGGCAGCCAGAAGTCAGCATGCTGGGTGTGGGAAGTTTCCCTGTGGAGAGCGGTAGAGTGATCTGTTCAATGAAGCCATCTCTGGCTTTCCTAGTTAGATTGCTAGACCCAAGCTCCAGACCAAGTTAGCACTTGTTTGTAACTGGCATTAACACTGCTGTTTACAGCTGCCCATATATCATTTGCCTCCATGGTATGGTATCATATCTTTATTCCCCCCAATATAAATCATAAAGCCAGTTCTTGTTAATTCATCCTTTGCTCACATGGCCTTTGTGTTTCAATTCAACTGTGGAGGAAGTATTATGTAGGAACAGTAACGTGTGAAGCACACTCATGTGTGTGAAGTTTTCTGTGAGCAAGATGTAGAGGTGACCACATTTTATCACTGCACATGCTGGCTTTCACAGCGTCTGTGTGCTGAGTGTGAAAATGACAATAAAGGAGGGGTAGGAGAGAGAGGGAAGGAGGGGGACCTCTCTGAGGTATCTGGAGGGTGACTAGCTCTAACCTCTCTCCAGTGGGATTTTATGTTGCAATTAGACCTCACTGGAGATGAGCCCATTTCTGATGGGAGTTAAGAAATCCAAACCTTAAAATTTTAGTCTCTGTAAATATATAAATATAATTTTGTGCCCTTCTATTTGGCTTAAACTTTAGGCAGGTGACTAGACGTTCCTACTTCAACCATAGCACTTGGGCTTCGGCTCTGGAGCCTAAAGACAGAAGAAGAAAGTGCTCACACCTGAAGACCAGGATGCCGTGTTTTCCTAATCATTACACTGCACAAAACAACAGAAAAAAAAAAAAAAATCAGAATAAAGGCTATCTGGAAAAGTCACTGTCTGGCTCCAGTTTAAATCACCAAACTATGAAGTTGTGACAGTTACCACTTCACTTGGATCCAGCTCACTCTACAGTTCTGCTGTCACCACTAGATTTACGTGGTGGTTTAAAGGAAATGTCCCCCACAGGCCCATGCATTTTGAATACGTGTTCCTCAGCTGGTGGCAGTTTGGGAAGGTGGTGGTGGAGCCTTGCTGGAGGAGGTGTGTCACTGAGGATAGACCTTGAGATGTTTTAGTCCAACCCATTGAGTGTTCAGGGTAACTCATTCAGACTACTTCCTACCTCTGTGGTGACAAGATGTGACTCTCTGGCTGACTGCTTGTCCATGCTTTCCTAACCATGAGGACACTTTTCCTCAAAACCGTAACCTAGATGAGGTGGGAGAGATGGCTCAGCAATAAAGATACTTGCCTGCAGAGCCTAATGACCCAGGTTCGATTCCCCAGTACCTATGTAAAGTCAGATGCACAAAGTGGTGCATGCATCTAGAGTTTGTTTGCAGCAGTTAGAGGCCCTGGCACACCTATTTTTTTTCTCTCTCTCTCTCTTTTCCTACAAATAAATGAGTAAAATATTTTTTTAAAAAACTGTAAAGTGAAATAAACCCTTTCCTTCCATCAGCTGCTTTTTTGTTGTTGTTGTTGTTGTTGTTGTTCCAGCAACAAGAAGGTAACTGCTACAATTTAGTTGTTGAAATGTAATCTCTCACACACCTCACAACCTAGAAGAACCATCTTAAAATGAAGAATGAAAATAGCCAAGCATCCCCTGTCCTGGGGGCATTTATAATATAGTGTGGGCAACAGTGACTAAACCAAAAATTGCAACAGATGGGGTAACTGCAAGTGTGATAGAATCAAATAAAAGGTCATAAAAGTTTGGGGAGATAAGACTAAGCTTGGAGAATGAGATCTTTTAATTTAGAGAGGTGAGGGGAGAATGCACTACAAACTCCCTGTCACCCTTAATGTAGTTCTAGGAGGAATTTATTTCAGAAAAAAGTATCACACAAAACTCCAAGACATCATCCAATATTATCTTCCTTCACTACAAGGCATAAAAGACCTGAGTTTGTGAAGAAGGGAGTGCTTGCTGCTCAGACACAGGGATTGGAGTCCAGATCTCACATAAACGATGGGTCCTCGTGAGGCAGATGCAGGACATCCTCAAGTTAAGCTGGCTAGCTAGAACTAGCTTTATCAACAAGCTCTGAGTTCAAGGGAGAGACCGAGACTGTGTCTCAGGAAATAACATGGAAAAGGACTGAGGAAGACACTTGACATCAACTTCTGCCCTCCAGGTGCACACGTACACCCATACATACATACTCACACATGCATGAATACTCACATGCACATGCACACATGCCACATACACATGCAAAAATATCCTTGCTACACAGCGAAATGTAAAATATAAAAGTAATAAATCCAGCTGTCTCTTAATACTGCTTATAACACTCAACTGTGTGATCCTCATGAGATAGTGAATGTCTCTGTAAATGGAACTTACATTGGTGCCAAACTTATTCTGTTGTGAGAAATTCTGTATTATGCATAAGGCACTTAAAACACTGCTTGTTACCTGGGTGGTAAAATATAGAGATTTTCTATTTATTTCATGTGAATTATTCATAGAATTGCTAACCTAGGATTTACTAATATATGATCTCTTCAGAAGCATATGATAGAACTGTAAACCTGAGCTCTTCGTAGAGATGAAATCAGCCAGAGTGAGGAGGAAAATCAAGGAGTTGATCTATATCACTTTCCTTTCTATAATTACCAACTCCATTTGACTCTTCAGGGAGCAGAATAATTCTGATTGTTAAGAGGTGGCAGGGAGCTAAATATTATACTTAGAGAAGCATATGTGCTATGGGGAGACTCATATCCAGCTGAGATTGTACAGAATATCAAGGGGTGTCTGTCCCCCTCTCCCTTTGTGACAGAAATGGCACCTATTTCAGTATCCTGGGGGCTAAAGGAAGGAGTACCCACATTGTGGACACTGCAACGGGAATGGATTTATCCTGTCTCCTCTAGGACAAGCTTGTTAACATAGTGACATGGTTTTCACTGAAAGGTCAAGCCTGGATGGACAGATTTGACAGAAGAGAGTGACTTGCCATTAAAGGCCAACAGTACAAATGTCTGTCACGTCCCAGTAGTTGCTCACAGCCATCTGTGCTGCTATAACATGTGTCTTTGCGTAGACATTTCTGAGCTGAGCTATAGCCTGGGCTCAGGAGGAGGACCCCCTGGGTCAGAAAATGGGAGAGGTTAAGGAGAGGTAGCTGTTTTTATTCAGTAAGTGGACACGTGTTGTTCCAGTTTTGTCTTCTCCCTTGTGATCACTGACAAAATGAAAGAATGCAAAACTAAGGCTGAATGTAAGGTGGGATCACCTGACCAGTGTCTTCTAGGAGTTTCCTTCCACTGTGAAGATTTATTAGACAGAGTTATTCCTACCACTTGCCACCATAGCAGAGTGGAAAGGCCACAGTATAAAAAGGGGGAAACAGGTTAGAGGGGCGTGCTGCCGAAACTACTTCACAGAACCAATTCAACTAGCCAGGCTGCTCCACTTCTAAGGTTGTTTCTACTTAGCACCTGAGGATGGACTGGCCAAGTACCACCTTTAGACTTGTCTTGCGTGGTAACTGACATGGCTGGCCAATCAGAGCTTGCCAGCTCCTACGAACAATGGAAGTACCAATGAACCTTGCACAAAATAATTTACATAGATCTTCCAGAAATAACCCAAATTCACCCCAGAGTGTACTTTTGCATCTCCAGTTGTCATCCTATGTACATTTAACGTACAAGTCACTCTGTAAGACATTCACCAATCTCTTATTTTGTTTGTTTGGCTTTTTGAGACTAGGTGTCATCATATACCTCAGGGTGCTCTGGAGCTCTTAGACGTAGTCCAATCTGTCCTCACGCACACAATTCCCCTTGAATGTTCTAACTACAGGTGGATGAGACGATTTCCAGCCTCATATGTTTATGTATCTGTTTTTTTGTTTGTTTGTTTATGTACTACGTTAGCAAGCTAATTCTCTATATGCACACATGCCACAGTGCACATGGGGACATCAGACTATAACCCTGGGGTGCCTGTGCCCCCCCTTCTTTGAGGTAGGGTCTCTTGCCACTGCTAACGAACTGCCCTACTACAGGGGGTCGTCAGATTAGCTGTCTTCTGAGTTCCGGATCGTCTCAGCTCCACCTTCCATTGTCCTAGGTGCCCTGGGATCACAGATGTGTGCTCCACATTGAATCTGGCTGTATAGGGGTACTGGGGAATTAAAGGCTGGGCCCACAGCCTTTGCAAACAAGTGCCTTTGACTGCTGTGCTATCTTCCCAGCTGCCCATCTCTATGTTTTGTTTGATTTTGACTATACCTTTCCCTTTGCAACAATAGGGAGGCACTGCTGAAGACGCTTCTCTGTTGAGCCATTGTGTCCCATCCACTTCGCCAGGGCTAGCGGAGTGAAATCGTTTGTTCACCTGTAAAGAGAGCCTTCCAGTGAACCATGCTGTTCCTTGTCCAAGTTCTCTGCTGTCCCTTACACATTGTAGGTTTGGGGCAAGGGAGACAATACTCTAAGTCAGAATGAGTCACAGCAGCAAGCTGTCAGGATGGTACACCACTAAAGCAGAAGACAGAAGGAAAGGGTCACATAGGGCAAAGGATAGGATTGGAAGCAACTTGGTCACAGGAAGACAGAAAAATTCCTAGGGATAATCCTGTCAGCTCAGGTGAACCACAGGGTTATGAAATTCTACATTGTCAAGTCTTATGGCCATCACTTGGAACAGGGGTGCTCACAGTAGTATCACCATCATCTCCAAACTTCACAGAAGTGTATTAGAAGGTCTGAACACTAAAGATACCAAAGTACATGTTTTGCTTCCAATGTGCATAAGTTTTTGAAGCACTAGCTTAGGATATTCATACCAGACTATAGACATCACGTCTTTGAGCATGACCTGAAGGTCTCTTCATCATTAGGGCATTCAAGAAAGCAAGCTCCAGCCTCAGAGGTCGAGCAGAGCAGAAACCAAGACGGAATTAGTTGAGCTGCTTATTCTCATCTCAAGGAACATTAACAACGGAAGAAGAAATTATCCGTAACCCTCTTGAATGCATCTGATAGACCTTCAGGTCACTCCACGCTGACAACTACATAGGCTTCTGAAAGACACTGTTAATTCTAGATTAACTAAGTCTCCTTATTTCTGAGACGGGGCATAAAGAGGGACAGCAAAGACCAGGAAGAAAGCCCTGAGCTTGAAGTTGTGCCTTGGGTGTTACTGTAGTTTCTTAACTTATTACAAGAATAAACTTACTCAAGGTCAAGATTAGCTTCCTCAAGCCTCAGGTTTTTTTTTTTTTTTTTTATCATAAATTGCCTGAGACATAATGGACCTTTAACAAAGAGCCCTCTTCCGTTCCTTTCATAATGTTGCTATATTCTATCCACAAAAATGGTCCCTGGAGCAGCAATGTAAAAAGCACACCTTGACCTCATTCTTTTCTGATAAGTAGTTGAGCCAGGGGACTTGGGACAATGGCATAATATTTCTCTTAATAAAGTACTAAATATAGTCCAATACAGTCTAAAGAGGACTACATTATTGTGGCACATGCACATGCATTCAATTTCTTTGAAGTGGGCTCAAGGATATAATATTAAGCAGAAATAGACCCCAAGGAGCTATAGTCAAGAAATTGGTAAACACTTAGCAAATAATTATACAGCAACAATTATAAATGGGGATAAATATAACTTAAGTATCCTTTATCCAAAATGCTTGAGACAAGAGTGATTGGCATTTTGGATTTTTTTTAAAAAGATTTTTTTTGAATATTGCTTGGATGTATTGAGAGATCCTGGGACTGTGAACTGAAGGAACTTGTATTTCAAAAGGTTAGATACCAAGAGTCTGCTTAGATGATATTCTAGAATAGGTAGAAAACAATGTATTCTGACACACATTTTTAAGAATGACATTATTGATGAAAAAAAAAAGAAACACACACACAGTTCTCACCCCAAAGAGAATGAGAGATTATTCTGGAACTAAATATAAGTCCTTATGGCCCAAGAACATAGATTCAGGTTTCCCCAAATACGGTGTTCCTCCAAGGTAACAGTTTTAAGTTTTATAGTCAGGAACAAAGAACATCTTAAAATAAGGTACTTTTAAAATACATTGGTGGAAGGGCTGGAGAGCTTACTCAGTGGTAAAACATGCTTGCTTACAAAGCGTGATGGCCAGCGTTTGATTCCACAGTACCCTTGTCAAGCCGGATGCACAAGGTGGCATATGCCCCTGCTGCTCCCTCACAGTGGCAGGAGGCCCTGGAGTACCCATTCCCCCTCTTATTTCCTCTATCTCTCTCTGTTCAAATAAATAAAATATTTAAAAGTTCATTGGTGGAAACATCAGGCAGGCAAGTTAAAACAAAATGGAGTCTCTGATAAAGGCCTCAGATGCTATCCCATGTCATTCTTAGCCTTTGGGCTGGTAGAAGCTAAGGAGTTTGCTTATACACGCTCAAAGGATTTCACTAAGAGTCATAAGGATATTAGGTCAAACACAGAGGTGGGCAATAAATGGCTATCAAGGAAACTGAAGATAGCCCAGAGTTATTTGGCTCACAACCTATAGCATTCAAATGCTCCATAAGAATATTTTTTTTTAAAAATTGGCATTTACACACATGCATCTTACATTTTGAGAACATGCACCCCACATAACTTTCTTTATTTCCCCCCAGTGGGATTGTACCCCTTCTTCTGCTCACTACAACAACTGTGGCTATACCATGGATCCATTGACTGCAATCATTGACTGTCATTAGCTCCTCGGGCATGGGGGTGTGCTCAGTTCAGAAAAGTAATATTAACACGGTGAAACTACATAAATTAAAAATGAAAAAGTAATAAGAAATAAGTATAAGCAAGTAAATATAGAGCTGAGTAATAATTTGGGGGAGCAGGGGCATGATCTTTCTGTGTAGTCCAGGTTGGCCTGAAATTCATTTTGCAGACCAGGCTGCTCTCCGTCTTGTGCGTGATCCTCCTGCCGCTGCCTCCCAAGTGCTCGGGTTACAGGTGTGCCCACCACAGCTGCTGGATGTTGAGCGCATACTAAGCACTTACATGGAGTTTTGACAATTATATCTCTTAAGGAATTTTCAAATTTTATTATTCACCTAAAGCATCCATTTAATATTTTCAGAGCAAAGGTGACTGAAATCAAAGCAAGATAACCACTACTAAAGGGTGTGGCAGTTACCTTCTTGTTGCCTGGCTGAGAGAAAACACACAAGCAGAAGCAGTTTGAGGGAGGCTTATTTCAGCTTCTAATCTCTAGGGCAGGTTTCATCATTGTGGGAACAGGTGGCATATCAGGCAGCCGGGATGTCAATCTTGTCACATTATCTGGGCGGAAGTGGTCTGAGTGAGCTAGCTCTGAACAGCCAGTGGGCTCTGCTAGTAAACCTCAAGATTCCCGGCAGTCAGTCACATTCCTCCAAAGGCTCCGCAACTTCCCCAAATGGCCATCACGGGAGGACTAAGTACTCAAAACACAAGCTTAGGAAAGACATGTCATTCAAACCACCACAAGGGGGAGCAAGTATGTATTTCCATGAAACCAAAGGGGAAAAAAAAAAATAGATAACGGCTCAAAGAGGGCTCAGAGTCGAGCTCTAAGGGGCAGTACCATTTGAATGCCATTCAGAAAAGTATAGCCTTCCCAAGGAACTGGGGGAGCTGCACGAAGAATGAGAGCATCAAATTCCCACGTGCAAAAGTTTAAAATGATAAGATTACAGTGTCCTGAATTACGTGAAATGTCCACAGTGTGGGTTTCCAAGTGAGCTATACCGACAGAATGTCCAAGGCGATGGGGTTGGGAGTTGGATGAGAACTATAGAATCCCTGGCTATGATGGTTAAAGGAATGGCCCATAGGCGCAGGTGTTTTTGATTAAGAAATGAGCTTGCCACTTGGATCTCCAGCAGCTCTGCTGAAGGAGGTGCCACTTGGGGATCTTGAAGTCCAGCCCTAAGGTGTATTTGAGGATGGATCTCAAGTCCAGCTCTATTAGTTGTGTTCAGAGCATTTTGAGCTCTGACGGTTCATATGTATATATATATATATATATATATATATATATATATATATATATATATATATATGGTGGTTCTGGCTGTTGGTGATGTGTCTCTGCTATTTATCTATAGAAATGAGCCAGCTTCTTCCACCATTGATGGTGTTCTCCTGGAATTTTTGAGCCTGAAACAAATCCATTCCTCCCATAAGCTGTGTCTGGTTGGATGTTTGTCTTAGTGACACAAAGCTGACTGCAGCAACAGCCTTTCCCAGTAAGTTATTCATCTAATTTACAGCCATTCTTATAGGCTATTTTTAGTTCTGGTCATTTGGAGTCTAGGGAAGAGGCAATAAGTTTATGAAAGACATATATTGCTTTTTCCTAATTTTGAGGTTTACCAGGCACATAGATCCATAAAGTTACTGCCTAGTTTCCTTGTATTTGACAAAAAAAAATTAAGAAACAGAAATTGATGAATTTTATAGTTTGGTCAAATAAGGGGTTTGTGGGATAGTCCCAGTTACTCTTTTACATTTTATAGAAAAACACGTGACAAAGGCTGAAACTTGCAAATTTGCCCATGAGAAACTATGAGATAAATTAATTAGTCATTTCCTTGGGAGAAGCAGACATGGACTCCAGGTTAATTTCACTCTCCATTACAGAAACACTTTCTCATTTAAGTCAAAGCCAAGGAAAATGTTTTTTTTTTATAATTTTTATTGTCATTTTTATTTATTTATTTGAGAGTGACAGACAGAGAAAGAAAAAAGGCAGATAGAGAGAGAGGGAGAGAGAATGGGCACGCCAGGGGCTCCAGCCACTGCAAACGAACTCCAGGCGCGTGCGCCCCCTTGTGCATCTGGCTAATGTGGGTCCTGGGGAGTTGAGCCTCGAACCAGGGTCGTTAGGCTACACAGGCAAGTGCTTAACTGCTAAGCCATCTCTCCAGCCCGGAAAATGGGGTTTTAAGATCCTTTTTTAAAAAAAAAAAAACAAGATTTATTTCCAAGCACAGAAACAGAGAATGGGTACACAAGGTCCTCTTGCCACTGAAGATGAACTCCAGATGCATGCCCACTTTGTGCATCTGGTTATTACGTGGGTTCTGGGGAATCAAACCCAGGCCATCAGATTTTGCAAGTAAACACCTCTATCCACTAAGCAATTTCCCCAGCCCAAATCCCTTGTTTTGAAAGACAAAGATTTTAGGTGTTTGTGGGATATCAACTCCTCACTCACACTAGACCTGGCAGACCTCTGGGACCTAGTGGATTTCTTATCTAGAATCCATTGCTTTGATAGTAGAGATGGAAAATGTTTTGTGCCTTTTCTTGGAGGTCATCTTTAAACTCCAGACTGCTACACACCTGTCAGACATGAATTTTCCAAAGTGACAGTCTGACAACGGAAGGGGGAAAGGTGTCATGTTTTCTCATCAGAATAGGTTCTCTCCTGCCAGGGTTTCAGCAGAGGTCCATGGCTACAGTCCTGCACATAAGAACTGTAGTCATATGACAGCTGCTAAATCAAAATAATGGAGGAGCTGGATCAAAACCTCAACTTCTTGTCCTTTTTTTCTGAACATAGCTGACCAGACCATTATGGAGGGATATGGAGGACAGATGACATGTTAGACAGCTTTCTGATGCTGTGACAAAATTCCTGAGATGATCAGATTAAAGACAGAGAGATTTATTTTGGTTCATTTTCACAAGTTTCATTCGATGATTGTTTTTACCTGTCATTTGGGCTTACACTAAGCAGAACATCATAGGACAGGTCATGTGGTAGAGAAAAGCTACTTGTCTCGTGGTGACTAGAAAGTAAATTCAGAGGAGGAAGAGTCAACCTCCCAATATTCTCTCCAAGGACACACTCCCACTGACCTTACTTTCTTCCACAGATCCCACCTCCTAAAGGTCCCACCAGCTGGGGAACAAGCCTTTAACACATGGAGGGGAGGAGAAGAAAAGTCCAAACTGTAACAGATAGACACTTTGCCACTCATTTATATTTTCTGAAAATGCTTTTCCCCTTGTTATTCTATAAATAATGCTAAAGAAACGATGCCTATCAAAATGTTGCATTTTGCAGAAGGAGAGGCCATTTCGTTTAGTGGTTTTTTTTTCAAAGTATTTATTTATGTTAAATCTCATTTTCATATCAAATTTTATCTAAAACTTGACTACTAAACATTAATAACTATGTGGAGATGCCCTAACTGTTGGCAGGGGAGTTCCCTTCTGCAACTGCCTAGCCCGTTAACCAGTCCAACCCTACCTGGAACACTGTCACAAATAAAATAAAATGATGTAAAATAAAAAGACATGACTCAATCAAGTGTCTGCACCTATAAATATCTTAAGTAGAATTTCAAAGCATACTCTTACTCATTGGCATTTGAAAGCCAACTGTGAAGCTGAAAACTCTTTAAGATATGTACTACCAAAAACCATGAACCAGAAATAAGCTGAGTTCTCATTGCTTGTAACTGTAATCCTGCTTGGATGACACTTTCTGGACCATATTGCCTATTGGTCATATTACAGAGTTATATATATTGTTATGTGTGCTCTCCTCTGTCCCCTTCCACTGAGGGCCCTCCTCAGTGGGGTTATCCATATTCACTGTTGGATCATGAGTGCACCAGTCAGTCTTTGTGTGGAAGGCAATGTCTAAGGATACTCCTTCCCACCCTGTGGCTCTTACAGTCTTTCCAACCCCCTCTTCCTCAATGTTCCCGGAGCCTTAGCCGGAATGTTATACGTCTCCTTTACTGTTGACCTCTCTGCATCCTCAGTATTTTTTATTTATTTTTTGATGACTTTTGAATCTCCTCACTTTTGACCTCCATTTCCCTAGCAGAGATTCTCAGGCTAGCATTGTGCACAGCACTCATGGTCAATCAGTGACGTCCTCTGTAATGTCTCTGTGGCCCTGGCAGATGTGACAGAGATGCCTCATCCAGGGCTATGGAGTTGGTTTTCTTGTTTTGCCATCTTGGGTGGCCCTGGTATTTACCTCCATCTATAAACAAACAAGTAAACAGAAATAGATTCGAGAGCAGCATAGATCAAAGGGGCATAGTTGTTTAGTCGTTTTTTTTTTTTTTTTTTTTTTTTTTTTTTTTTTTTTTTGTTTTTTCCAAGGTAGGGTTTCACTCTAGCTCAGGCTGACCTGGAATTCACTATGTAGTCTCAGGGTGGCCTCGAACTCATGGCGATCCTCCTACTTCTGCCTCCCCAGTGCTGGGATTAAAGGCATGCCCCACCATGTCCAGCCCATAGTCATTTTTTAATAAGCATACCTTTTCATCTTAGCCAAAGCACAATGAGAGCTTCTCTCTAGAGCCTATGACCTTCCTAGCCACTGGATTCTGACTTGGTTTTCAGTAGCAGGTCTGAATTCCTTCTCACTGAGCAGGCCTCATATCCAATCAGTGAGCAGTGATCATTAAGTGGAATTACAGTGCGTGGTATTTGACATGAAAGACTGAATATGCAAGTGGAAACTAAACAGCAGAGGACATGACAGAGCGTGACCTGTTCAGCAATCACCCCCAAGTCTCTAGGTTTGCTCAATGACATCTAGCATCTCTATTTTTTGTCTCCACTTCCAACTGAAAACTAACCAAAGAATTCAAATATTCATTTTTTATTAATGTGCAAGCAGACAGGAGGGACAGAGAGAGAGAGAGAGAGAGAGAGAGAGAGAGACAGAGAATATGAGTGCACTTTATTTCTTCTTTTTAAAGCTTGTCACTGGCCAGTAAGAGGGGAGGGTCAGGGAGAATTTTCCAGATGGAGTAGCTGAAATTCACATTGTCCTTCAAAATATAAGTTAACAGTGGTGTGAATCTTCTGTTCCAGTGCTTTCTTCCTTTCTAAGCACAAAAAATAACCAATTGGGAAAAAGCTGTCAGGTGGAACTGAGCTTCTTGGCTTCAGCCTGCTCAGTGTGGCCTGGATGGTATTTACTGAGGGGTTTTGCAAGTATTACAAACACTGGCAAGATTTCTTTCAGTCCATTGGGCAAAAGACATATGCCTGTCTCATCCCTTCTGGAGATGGGCAGAGGTTGGGAAGAGGAGAGCCTGTACACAGGGGCTCAAAGTGTCTAGAAATCAGCTCACTGGAGTTCTGTGATTAAGTTAATAAGATGCGTAACATATGGTGGCTTGAACGTGCTCATACCCTTGGTCCCCTGAGAGTAGTGATAGGATGCTGGCACTGACCCTCAGGTGGAGAAGGTCCCAAAGCCTGGACGGCTTGTTTGCCTCTTTCTGTGCCATTGAGGGAGAGGCTCAGTGCCTACTCAAGCTGCCTGACCTCAAAGCTCACTATAATTTGGAAAGCAAATGATTCATTTGTCCGGTTAAGTAGCACCAAGTCTTTGTGACTCAATTGTGAACACATTTAGAATGCAAATCGCACAGGGAAAGCCCTTCATTTTAGGACATGCAGTAAACTCTGAAGGCCAATTTCCGTGCCTGGGTGCCCTTTGAATGGAAGTAAATAGAGTAAAAAAAAAAAAAATGGGCAAAGTTGGCTTTGCATGGGTGGACGATTTGCTAACCTGGGCTCTCTCTAACCCTCACCACCGCACACTGCAGGATACATGGCGTAAGTGAACTGGCCAGGAAGGGTTGTGGTGAGGGAGGGGGGGTTTTGGCTGAACAGCGACCAAGTTGGATGCATGTTTTCTACTTAAGACCTACTTAATCACTTTTTTTTTTAATAAAAAGCTTGTCACAAAACACAGCTGACCACAAACATTGGGTGATGCCCAGTGAGGCCAGCCTACCTTACAGTAATAGCTCTCCAAAAGGCACATTGGTATCTCTTATGGAAGAGGAAGTTCGATATAAGTCCATGTAACTTTTCAAGGGTCCTCAGTTTTTTCACCTGTTTCTGAGTCTTGGTCTGTGTTATAAGAAAAAAAAAAAAAGAAAAAAAAAAGGTTTCCTCCCTTTTTCTGGCTTTGTTTTTGGTCAAAATAATAACCAAGAAGATAGCACGCTGCAGTGATCATTTTTCGGTCTGCTTATGCTAATTTATCCGCTGGTCAAAGACCATAGATCAGATGATTGCCATGAGTTTGAGGCTGTCCTGGAGCTACAGAGTGAGTCTCAGGTCAGCCTGGTCTAGAGTGAGACCCTAACTCAACAGCAACAAAAACAGGTCTGGAGAGACGGCCTAGCAGTTAAGGTGCTTGCCTGCGAAGCCTAAGAACCCATGTTTGACTCTTCAGATCCCATGTTAGCCAGACACACAAAGGTGAGACAAGCACAAGGTCGAACATGCCCACTAGGTGGCACAAGCATCTGGAGTTTGATTGTAGTGGCTGAGGCCCTGGTGTGCCAATTCTCTCTCTGTCTGTCTGTCTCTCTCTTGTTCTCTAAAAAGAAAAAAAAAGACCATTGATATGCCCATCTGATGTTAGCCCCCCTGACAGATGGGTCTTAGGAGGATAGAAATGACGAAATTCGTGACCAAGGCAGATGAATGGGCAAGAATAACTTGGAAGCTGAATGAAGTTCTGCAGTGAGGAATGAAGGCTGCAGCAGGCGAGCAAAGGAGATAATGCTATGTGATCACAGCGTGCTTGTTCCTAGACCCTGTGAGTCAGATATGTGTGAAACCTATTCCCTGCACACCCTATGAAGATGGACAACACCCAAGGGCTCCTATGGGAGAACCCAGGTCTTATGTGCAGTGAATTACTTCTACCTGGACAGGTTCAAACTTTGGAATTATGCATCTCACTATCGGTAACAGAATAGGAGGGCTTGGCAATTTCCTGTGACACATTAGAAAATAAGCTTTACTAGTGAAATCACCATTTAATGGCTATGTTTGACAATTTGGCTAGAATAAACCATACCCTATGTATGCCCTTGTGTAATTGGTGAGGCAGAATGCGAACTTGGTGAACTGGGTGCTTGACACTTACATCAGTCCTCTGGAACTACGATACTATTTACTCTTTTTTTAATTTTAAAAATATTTCATATATATGTATTTATTTGACAGAGACACAGAGAGAAAAAAAATGGGCATGACAGGGCCTCAAGTCACTTCAAGTGAACTCCAGATGCATGTGCCACCTTGTGCATCTGGCTTACATGGAATCAAACCTGGGTCCTTTGGCTTTTCAGGCAAGTGCCTTAACTACTAAGCAATCCCTCCAGCCCATCCATTTACTCTTGAGTCCCATTACTTAACACAAGGCCTTGTCCCTGGGCCCTATAAGAATAATGCTTTAGATCACTTCTAATATGTCTGTTGCTTTTGCCTCGTGGTAAATCTCTCATGCAAAGTCTTTCCTCAAGGTTGTGTGTTTGATAGAATCATGGCTTCAACAAGCTCATGAGGACGGGTTGTCAGACTGCCATTCACTTGGTTAGCTAATAATTGTCCCTGTGGGTGGCAGGGTTTGTTCTGATAGGAGCTTTCCTTCTGGAATGTCCAGTAGCACTCATGGATGGGAGACACCTATGGTTTTCACTACTTTCTTATTTGGAAGATGACGCCCGCATTTATCAAAGGTTCTGAATATAAACAGCCATGGTGACTTGGTCGCTCTTGACAGACATCTTCCTGGAGGAAGTGATGCCTGTGCTGGGCTTTGGAGCCTCTGGAGTTGCGCTCTAGGATTTATAGACCTGAAAATGAGTGCTCATCTCCCCAAATCTGCCAAGCGGTTCTTCACAAAGAACGCCAACTTGAAAAGGAAGTGCATGTCCTTGGAATCTCAGCTCCCCCACTCCTTCACTTTTGACCCCAATGAAAGCTTGGGATGTCTCAGAGGCTGATTCCACTTTTGTAATACAAGAAAATTTTCACTTAAGTGATCGATCAAGTGCCTGTGCAATTCTTTGATGCTTCATTGTGGAACACAGATGGGTTAAAGAAACATGCCCTTTAGAAAAAAAAATAGAAAAGCCTATGATGTAGGTGAAAAATAATCAAAGAACAAAGAATGGAGAAGAGATATTTTTCTGACTCATCCATGTCTTTGGTGAATAGTCATTTATTGAACACCGGGTCTCTTAGACATTGAAGGAGTTCTAATCAATAAGATACATGTGAAACTAGACTCTATAGTATGTCAATATGATCCCCTATCTACTTCATTGTTCTTATCTAAAAAAGGGGTCTAAACATCAAGAACTATGAGTTGAATTTGAAAGGCACATGTGATATTTATAAACAATACATTTTCTGGTATATAATGGGGACTTAAGAAATGGAAGTTGTTATAATTATTACAACTATTGACAAAGTGATACATTGATAGTGTATTTGGGCAGTGGTGCTCTTGCAGGGTGAGGGAGACAAAAGGCATGTGAGGGAAGGGTCACCACAATCCTGGTATATGAAGGCTGTTTCTTTCTTTTCTTTTCTTTCTTTCTTTCTTTCTTTCTTTCTTTCTTTCTTTCTTTTTTTCCTTCCTTCCTTCCTTCCTTCCTTCCTTCCTTCCTTCCTTCCTTCCTTCCTTCCTCTCTCTCTCTCTCTTTCTCTCTTTCTTTCTTTTTAAGGTGAGGTTTCACTCTAGCCCAGGCTGATCTGGAATTCACTATGAAGTCTCAAGCTGGCTTTGAATTCACAGAAATTCTGCTACCTTGGCCTGCCAAGTGTTGGGATTAAAAGCATGTGCCAAGATTCCCCATAGAGAGGCAGAGAGAATGGGTGTGCCAGGGCCTCTAGCCCCTGCAAACAAACTCCAGACCCTTGTGCCACCTTGTGCATCTGGCTGTATATGGGTATTGGGGAATTGAACTAGGGTTGTTAGGATTTGCAGGCCAACACCTTAAGCTGCGAGCCACCTCTCCAACCCATGAAGACTTTTTCTAAGGAGAAAAGAGGTGTATCACTTTGATAATGGAACATATATACATATATATATATATGTTTGAATATGAATAACAAAGACTACTTGGGGAATGTGTGTGGTTTGGACACATGGATTGAGAAGCAAGAGTAGCAGGAGATGGGCTGGAGAGATGTCTTAGCAGTTAAGGTGTTTGCTTGGGAAGCCTATGAGATCACGTTCGAATCTCCAGGTCCCTCATAGCCACACACTCAGTGACACAAGTGCACAAGGTTGCACATGTGCACAAGGGGGCACAGACATCTGGAGTTTATTCACAGTGGCTGAAGGCCCTGACACACCCATTCTCTCTCTCTCAAAATAAACATGTAAATAAACAAATAAACAAACAAATAAAAAGAGTATCAGGAGATGAGTCTCTACAAGGTCAGGACCACGAAGCAGTAAAGGAGGAAAGTCAGTTCTCCTGGGACAAGCCACTTACCATGCACATTATAGGTTGAACACCTTTAATACAAAACCCAAAAGGCTTCAAAATCTTAAATAGGTGGGGTCAAAACCTTGACTATTCCCGTGTCAGTAACTTTCTCATTGCTGGGATAAAATACCTGACCAGAAGCAACTCTAGGAAGTAAAGGAGTTTTTGTTTGTTTGTTTGTTTGTTTGGTTGGTTGGTTGGTGGGTTTTCTTTTTTTTTTTTTTTTTTTTTGGCCTATGTTTTCAAGAAGTTGACTGTGGTGGTGAGAGCCTGGTAGGAGCAGGAAGTTGGTTCACATCAGCAAGGAGGAAGTAGAAAGAGGGAACACCAAGCCCAGCCCATAATGACAGCCTCCTCCAGCAAGGTTCTACTTCCTAAAGATTCCATAACCTTCCCAAACAGTGTGGTCAGCTGGAAACACATGAATCCATCCATGGGAGACATTCAAACCACTATAGTTCTATACCATGAAACATGTTTCATGCACAAAATTACTAAAACTATACAAAAATTTCTTCATGATATGTGTATGCGGTATCATATTACATGCAAGGGGGTTGTGTTTAGACATGGGTATCATTTATTTGTAAGATAGCCCTTTTTTAGTAGACTTGTACATCATTTGCAAATACATATGCAAATATTCCAGCCTCTACAGATATCTGATATCTGAAACACTTCTGATCCCAAGAACATTGGACAAGAGATACCTAACCTTTAAGAAATTGTTTTAATTTTTAGAGCAACCCTGAAAATTAGGAATTGATATCCCATCTTATAGACATGAAAGCCAAGCCACACTAAAATTTCATATTTTCTTTCAGCTAACGCAATCTGAGAGCCCACGTGAAGGACTAGCAGAAATGAATGCAGTCACCAGGAAAGATGGCTTCCCCAGAGACCTGGAGAAAACAAGGCCACCGAACCGTCCTGCAGGTCTTTTCAAATAGTGTGGTCAGGAGCCACGTGGCCGAGGAAGTGACCGGGGACAGCTGTCAGCAGGAAGGCTCTGCTTGGCTGCCTCCAGCTGGCCCAGAGTCTCTTGGGGAGACCTGTCATCCAGGGGCTGCTGGCTTGCTCCACACCCTCTTCTCGTTTGATTGACACCCTACTCCTGTGCACACAGGTCCCCCGGGATGACCGTAACAACCACAGAGGAGTATTCAGGCTGAGCAGAGGCACCGCTGCGGAACAAGAGCCACCTTGATGTGGAACAGTTGTTTGGGCAACAGTGCGCTCAGAGCTGCAGAACGGTTTGCAGGCACCACCCAGAGGGGAGGGATTATGCAGAAGGAACACTGGGACCGAAACCCACAGCTCCAGAATGCAAACACCAACTCCTTGCGGGTGGCGCTGAAATGCACCAGGGAGGACCATGTAGGTTCTGAAGATGTGGAAGCTGACGCTTCTCAGGGCCCGCAGTCTGTGACTGACGGACCAGCCGATGCTGGGAGAAAATGGTTTTTAAAATTTGCTTAATTAATTCCATTTTGACATTCACTTGCATGTATAAAATCTCTTTTGATCTCATTGCCCAATTATCCTTCCTTACCCCTCCCTTCCCATTAACACCCTTCTTCTTCTCCATTAAAATCCCTATCTTGCTGTCATTGTTTTTTTTTTTAAACCCATTGGGTTAAAATAAGGATGCTTGGATGACCATGAGTGGAAATTTACTGTGGAATGGGCAACCTAAGGGTGCCTAAACTACCGATGTGCCTGAAACCCCCTTTCAAGCAATCACTGGCTGCAATTAGCTAGTCTGAGAGGTCTGGGGGGGTCTCGTGTAACCTGCATTGATAGCTAAGGATCGAGAGGCTCAATCTTTTGCTGGAAACCACAGCTGCTGTGAGATTATGAGTGTCATGGTTGTGTCACATCCACAGGGCAGAATTCCACAGAGTCAAGTAGGCCACAAACTACAAGGGCTATGGCCATGACACTTGGCTGCCCTCCAAATCTAGATAAGTCCTTATTGTTGAAAACACCACACATTTCATCTTTAGGAAATAGAGATACTAAGCTGGAAGTGAGCTGGAAGCTTCTTGTCTACAGGCTAGATTTCTATGCACCAGAAGATTCTTCACAAGCTGCTACAAGAGTAAAGGAAAGAACATTAGAATTGCCTCTCTCTCCTGCCCATACCTGCAAGTTGTGGCACCTTTCAGGGAAAAAATGAATTGGTTCTCTCTGTGGAAGACAGAGTTGTGAAAGTGAATGAGCATGACTCATAAACAGCCTCAGGATCAGTCTAGTCTTTCTTTTTTAAATCGTTTTTTATTGACAACTTATATATTTACAGACAATAAACCATGATAATTCCCTCCCCTTCCCTCCCCCACTTTCCCCTTCACAACTCCACTCTCCATCATATCCCCTCCCTCTCTCCATTAGTCTCTCTTTTATTTTGATGTCATCGTCTTTTTCTCCTCTTAGGGGGGTCTTGTGAAGGTATTGCTAAGCACTATGAGGTCATGGATATCAAGGCCAATTTCTGTCTGGAAAGTTGCATTGTAAGGAGTGGTGCCCTTCCTTTGGCTCTTACATTCTTTCCGCCACCTCTTCTGAAACGGACCCTGAGCTTTGGAGGGTGTGATAGATACGTTTCTGTGCCGGACACTCCTCTGTCACCACTTCTCAGCACTATGTTACCTTTTGGGTCATCCCAGTGGTCACTGCCATCTGAAAATAGTCTTTCTAATGGAGGAAACCAGAAAACTGGAAAGTGATTGACTTGCTTAATTCAGAAATGTTAATGTCAGTTATTGTGCCCCCAAATGTGGAATAAGGAAGGGGTCAGTCTTATATGGATGTCCCCTTTGTCATCAGAATCATGTTCCTTCTCTCTGAAAGGATTATCAGAGGCTCATAAGAAATAATTACCAAAGTTCGTCATGTGAAAAGGGCCACTGTGCCCCAGGTTCCTACTGGCCACAGATGAGGCCCGTGTTTAGGGGAAATAGGTGGGAGGCCAAGAGAACCTGATCAGGTATTTCCAGGATGTCCACCTAACAGCTCCTCAGCTACATGGAAATATCTTCTAACATGGTACACATATATTCAGACTACCATGGTACACACACTCACATGGTACGCATGTATGCTCACACTACCGTGGTACACAGGCTCACATGGTACACATGATCACACTGCCGTGATACACATGCCTACATGGTATGCATGCTCACACTACCGTGGTACACACGCTTACATGGTACACATGCATGCTCACGCTATGACATATGTCCTCTGACCTGACAAGCCTACAAATTCTCTTTGATATTGTGGAAATTTGAATATGCTAGTTTCAATGCATTACCCCACAGATTCAGTCATTTTTTTGTTGTTTTGTTTTATTTATTTATTTGAGAGTGACAGACAGAGAGAGAAAGAGGCAGATAGAGAGAGGGAGAGAGAATGGGCATGCCAGGGCCTCCAGCCACTGCAAACGAACTCCAGACGCATGCGCCCCCTTGTGCATCTGGCTAACGTGGGTCATGGGAATTTGAGCCTCGAACCGGGGTCCTTAGGCTTCACAGGCAAGTGCTTAACCGCTAAGCCATCTCTCCAGCCCAGATTCAGTCATTTTTTATTAAACTTTCTACTTGGTCCAGTAGCAGGAATATCCCTGCTACAAGGGGGCGTGCCACTGGGCGGGGGGGTCCTGAGGTCTAACCCAGAGGTGCAGAGAGAGCAGTTTGAGCTCTGGTGATTCATTCTTTCTTGTGGTGCAGGCTGTTGGTGGTGTCTGTGCTTGGGTCTATGATTGGGAGCCAGTGTCTTTAACCATTGATGGTGTTGTCCTGGAGTCTTTAAGCCTGAAATAAATCCCTGTCTCCTGTAAGCTGTTTGGATGTTTGTCACTGCAGTGAGAGGCTGAGCAACAGATATCTGATATCTTCACATTCCAAATTGATAACTTTGATGAATGAAACTTTGGAAATGTGAGACTGTGTAGCAGGACGGATTCTGGAAAGGGCCATCCTCTTTGGAAAAGGATATAGAAGATTGCTAATGGGAAAAAACTTTCCTCCCTTTATTTTTGTAAATCATCTCATTTCGCTATTGCTTGGCCGCCTTGGATTTATGATCTATGACTTAGCCTAATACAGGCATAATATTTTCATAAATTATAAATTTTGGAATTCAATGACACCAAGCATCCTGGTCACGGAGAAGCATGGTTGAAGTCTAGTAGTTTAGCCAGTTAGAGTTCAAGGTGAAGTTTCACCCAACCTTATCTTATTTTTAATAAGAAATTCAGGAAGATAAAGTTACTAACATCCCAAGTTCAAATGTAAAAGCCCATGTTGGGTGGTTAACTTTGCTATCTTGTTGAGTATCCGTCAGTTGGTGAGTGCAATGGCAGAAGCAGCAACCTTGGTGGGGGAACATTGACGTTACTGGGAACACACTGTCAGTTCGCCTAGTAAAATTACCTGCTTGCATTTCTCATGTTTAAAGCAACCTCATGAAGCATCTTCCAGATTGTAAAAATGACCTGAAGCTCCAAGACATCAGTGCACCGGTGCAAAGTTACACAGCTGTGTCACGGGCCATAATGAAGGCCACCTCTGTTTTACCCAAAGTCAGTAGCATTTCCATGTCATCACTTTGGGGAAGTGGATGCCACCTGCCAGAGTCCAGGGAAGAGCACGAGTGTGCCCGAGCAGGACACTGGACACATCTGTCACCTTCAATCAGATCGGACGGATGCAATATAGGACTGACTGTGCCAAGAGACCCGCAGACTCTCTTTGAATCTCTCATATCTAGAATCTGTGACTTTGATAAATGAGGTGATCCCACTGTGAGACTGTGTGACAGGGCAGGAGGTTCAATCTTTCTCACCTATGATTAAATGGGAAGTTGAGAACACTGACAGTCCCCAACTGATGACGGTTTGGCTTATGACTTCTCAATTTCATAAGGGTGCAAAAGCGCACACATATAACCACTCTGGATTTCACTTCCAAAAGAGCATTCAATAAATTACATCATTATATGTGATATTCAGCACCTTATTATGATACAATTAGCTTTGTGTTGGCAAATTCAAGTTAACATAAGTATTCTGAGCACACATTGTTTCCTTTGAAGGATTTGTTATTGACAGACAGTAATTGCATATGATTATGGGGCATAGAGTCATGTTTTGATGCATTTATCTATTGTGTCATGAACAACTCATGACATTGTGCTTATCTATTGCTTTACAGCATTTAATATCTGTTTATGAAACGAACAGTCAAAATCCTCTTCAGATATTTTGAATTCTATAATACAGTATGGCTAACTAGAACCAGCTTTGGTGTACTGGATTGCATCACATATTCTTCTCATCTGACTGTGAGTTTGTTCCCACAAATCTCTCTCTGAATCTCTCTGCACTGTCTTGCCTCTCTCTGGACGTCACTGCTTTGTTTGACAAGTCTATAAGGTCAACTTTTTGACTTATCACTTAGAAGAAAGCATCTGGTCTTTCTGGGTGTGGATTATTCCAATTAATACAATACCTTTTAGTTATGTCCATGTTGCAAATAGTACTCTATAGTGTATGAAGACCATGTGTTTTCTTATCCACTTATTCATCCATGGACATCTGTGACAGCAATGGGCATCTGGGTTTCACATGTTACTGCTGTGAATACTGCTACAGTCAATATGGAGTGATGGCATTTCTTTGAGTTCACATCTTTTAAACTCTTTATCTTATTTTTTAAAATTTTATTTATTTGAGAGGGAAAGAGAGAGAGAGAGAGAGAGAGAGAGAGAGAGAGGAGGATGTGCCAGGCACTTTAGCCACTGTAAATTAACTCCAGATGCATGTGCCTCTTGTGCATCTGGCTTATATGGCTTATATGGGGTCCTTGGGAATGAAACCTAGGTCCTTTGGCTTCAAAAACAAATGCTTTAACCACTAAGCCATTTCTCCAGGCCACATTTTATTTTGTTTTGTTTTGTTTTTGTTTTTTGAGGTAGGGTCTCACTCTAGCCCAGGCTGACCTGGAATCTACTATGTAGTCTCAGGGTGGCCTTGAACTCATGGCGATCGTCCTACCTCTGCCTCCCAAGTGCTGGGATTAGTGGCATGTGCCACCACACCCGGCTCCAGCCACATCTTTTAAATATGCACTCAGTTGCTGATTGCTGAGTCACATGGTAGGTAATTTTAAATTGTGAAGAGCCTCAATGGTGTCCTGTATAGTGGCAATTCCATTTTACATTCTTACCAAAGGAACATGGGAGTTTTCCTTTCTGTATAGCCACACGGACATTTGTCATTTCCTTTTGACTATAGCCATTCTAACTTGCCTTAGAGAGCATCCATGTGGTTTTGACTTGCATTTCCCCTCTGTTGGTGATGTTCATGTGCTTTTACGTAGTTTGCATATCTGTTTTTGAGACATGTCTATTGAGATCATTTTTCTAACCTCCTCACCTTCCTTTTTTCATCCCAGAGATGAGAGCCAAACCCAGGGGCTTGAATTTTCTAAGTAAGTGCTCTGAAGCTGAGCTACACCCTCAGTGGTGTGGACAAATTTAAATTAAATCATTTGTATCTTTAGCTATGGAAAAGTATGAGTTTTTCATGTAATTCAAATCTTCACCCATTGCCAAATAGAGTTTCGAAATGCTGTCTCCCATTGTGCAGGTTATTTTTCCTCACTCTGTAGTTTATTTCCCTTGGCACACAATGGTTTTTTTAGCTTGAAGTAAGTCCATTTTGTTTTTCTTATTTCATTCACTGTGTTTCTACATTCTTGTTTAAAAGAAAAAGCCTTTGCTCAGACTAGAGTGTCATTTTCTCCTCGTAACTTTATAGTTTCAGGCATCAAATGTGTAGCCCTTGTTAAGTTGGCTTTGTTCTGCAGTGAGAGCTATGGCTTCATTTCATTCCACAAGTAGGTATTCAGCTTTCTCAGCAGTACCTCCTAAGGCCCTTGTTTATATGAGCTTTCTTGACCCCTTGGTTGAAAATCAGTTGACCAGAAGGAACTGGTTTGATTTCTGGCTTCTCTGTTATACTTCACTGAAATATGTATGTGTTTTCTGCTAGTGCCACATTGTTTTGCATACCATAGTTTTATAATATATACCTATAGATTAGTGCTTTTTGGTCAAAATTGGTTTGGCTATGTGAGATGTTTTGCGGTTGCATGTGAGCTGGAGCATCATTTCTTTGTCACTTAAATCTATAGACCATTTTGGATAATATGCATATATTGACACTATGAGTGTTCTTCTTACCTTTATAGTTTTCAGAGAAGGTACGGGGAATATAAAAAATGTTCCTTATCTTTGTATTATAAGTTTGTATCATGCAGCTGTATTGAATTCATTATTTTTTAAAAGTCTTGTTTTGAATTTTAGGATTTGTTACCCAGAGGGTCATGCCATCCTCTGAATAGGAACAGTTTTACTTGGTGCGGTGCAATTCAGATGCCCTGAGAGCACAGCAGGCTGCCTAAGGTACGCTGTCTATAAGTGGACCTTTGACTTACAGTGAGTTTATTAGGATGCAACCTCATCACAGGTCCAAAGGCATTTATAATATGTTTCTATGCGTTATTTCAGAGTTAATCCAATGCAGGTTTAGAAAGTCAGAAGTACATTATGCTGTTCTCCAAGCAGAAGAAGAAACCTTAGATGATTTCTGCTCTCAGTTTTCTCTGGTTGCCCTGTATGTGAAGTTATTCCTACTCAGAGGAAACAATGCATTTGGAACCCCATTTCATGAGTAGGAGAACATAATTCCTATCACTCTACAGCTAAATGTCAGTCTTTTTTTTTTTGGCAAACTAAGGCATTTTCTATAGCATATCATTTTTATTGATAATTTCAATATGTAAACTCATTGTAATTTGGTCATAATCCCTGCCCATTGTCCTTTTTAAAATTTATTTATTTAAGAGAGAAAGAGATAGAGAATGAGGCAGATAGAAGGAGAGAGAATGAGCAGGCCAGGGCCTCTAGCCACTGAAAACAAACTCCAGATGCATTCACCACCATGTACATGTGACTTGTATGGGAACTGGGGAATTGAACCTGGGTCCTCAGTCTTCACAGGCAGGCACATTAACCTTTCAGCCAGTGCCCTCCCCATTACCCTTTTTGTTGTCTCTGCCCCACCACACTGTAGTAAATATCCTCTTCCTGCTAAGTAATCATTCTTCTACTTTGATTTTTTTTCTCTTGTATCTTATTTCATCATCTATGTCAAAATGTTGATAAGCTAAATATTGTGCAGTTCTTATGGAGGTAGCGACCTCCACTACAGGGTCCTGAATGAACCAGTCACTTCATGTCCAGGAGATAGTATCCCAAAGTACTTCTGCCCATCTTCTGGCACTTATATCCTCTGTGGGTCTCTAGTTGGTTACACACTACCATTGAAACAAGAATTTTCCAGGAGTCCCTTCTTTTCTTCTTGTCTTGGATGGTACTAGCTTAAGAGAGAAAAATTAATCAACCTTGCACACTGTGGTGACACAGCATCTTCTGCGGATGAATTAGTTAGAAGTATAGATGGTCTTTCAATTGACAGATATATTTATCATGGTACGTAAGTCATGGACTCATAGTCCTCTGAAGTGGATGACAGTATTAGTATACTACCTTTAGGGGAGAAAAGCTGTTATCTTCCTTTCTGTAACAGGCTTAGTTCAGACCAGTGAGAGAAGACTTAGAAGAACTGGTTGGTCACAGGACAAAACTTAAAAAGTTTTTTTTCAATAATAATATCTTTAGTATGTAAGAATTAATTTAAAAATATTAGGGAGTAACCATTGTATAGGGTTCAATATACCAAAGTTATATATGAGTATGGTGACTTTTGGATTGACTTATTCAAAAGATGTATAGTGCCTTCTAAACAGGTCATGGTTTCCAATCTCAAAATAAAATTAGACAAAATCTAAGTAGCAATTTTCCATCCTATTCCTAATTGAGAATTCAATAATTAGCACTTCATCTCTTCTCCTAAGTGTAGATGGAATGGCACAATCTGTTATGGCTCTGCACTTGGGCAGGGACCACTGTTCCAGGAAGTTTTGCATAAGAAGTGAATCCATATGCGCATTTGTGAGAAAAAGACCTGAACAATCAATTTAAAGGGGGAAAGATGTATTTTGCTGTACAAGTGCAGAGGCAACAGTCCATAGTCATGTGGCTCTATTGTTTTTCAGAAATATTTCACTTTTATTTATTTATTTATTAGAGAGAGAGAAAGAATGGGTGTGCCAGGGCCTCCAGGAACTGCAAGCAAACAACAGATGCATGCCACCTTGTGCACCTGGTTTAAGTGGGTCCTGGAGACAGAATCGGGGTCCGTTGGCTTTGCAGGTAGGTGCCTTAACCGATAAGCCATCTCTCCAGCCCTGTATTGCTTTTTGGGCTGTGGTGAGGCAGAGAGCACTGTGGTAGAGCAAAACTGCTCATCTCAGAGTCCAGGAAGCAGAGAAAAAGAAGGAATGATGGGGAAAGGGTGCATTATGCTCTCCAAGCTCACCTGCCAGTAGCATCACCTGCTGAGGACACAACTGTCAACACATGAGTCTGGAATATTCCAGACATGAGCTATAACAAGGTGTTATCTGTCAATAGTGTAGCTCTAACATTTTATAATTCTCTCTCTCTCTCTCTGTGTGTGTGTCTGTATGTGTGTGTGTGCACATGTGCATGCACACATTTTGGTGCATGCTTGCATGCAGGTGCATATGCACAGGTGTGAGCGTGTAGGTAGAAACCACAGGACAACTTCAAGTGCTGTTTCTTTTAGATACCACCCCCCCTTTTTAAAAAAAAGTTTTATTTATTTATTTGGAAGCAGAGAGAGAGAGAGAGACAGAGAGAAAGAGACAGAAAGAGAGAACGGGCACTGAACACGCCAGGGCCTCTAGAAAACGAAGTCCAGATGCATGTACCACTTTGTACATCTGGCTTTATGTGGGTCCTGGAGAATCAAACTGCACTTGTTAGGCTTTGCATGCAAGTGTCCTAACCACTGAGCCATCTCTCCAGCCCACCAACCCACCTTTTTTGAGACAGTTTCTCCTTGTTCTTGAGATCACCATTTATGTTAGCTGCCCAATGGGCCACAGGCATCCTTCTCTCTTCATTTCCCCAGTGCTGGGATTATAGGTGTATTACATCAAGCTTGAGATAGTATTTAGGACCTCGTGTTGGCAAGGTGCACCTTTTTACCAAATGAGCTATCTCCTAAGCTCTTGATTCTTTGTCTTAGTACATTGCAGGCCCAAGGAAAATCGTGAGAGAGACTGATCGATATGCTGCATTTTGTTGTATTTAAAAAATATTTTATTTATTTATTTATGAAAGAGAGAGAAAAAAATAGGTGCACCAGAGCCTCTAGGAACAGATACATGCACCATCTTGTGCATTTGGCTTATGTGGCAGGGTCCCTAGGCTTCACAGATGAGCACCTTAATGGCTAAGCCATGACAACAGCTCATGTATATAGTTTTTCATTTTTGATGGTTCTTTAAAAGTATTAGCCTGTTTATGTCTCACAGCAAACTTAAAACAACAAATCGTGTTCTTGTGTTTATTGGCTGCCAGCAACTGTATAACAAGCAAAGCTGGGCTCGGTGATTTCACATGATAAGCATTTGTTATTGCTTTTGCTCATTAGTCTATTATTCAGATGCATGCATCTGTTCTCAGAAGGACTCCCATGTTTACAGTCATCAGTGAGTTGACTGGTTTCAATCTAGTAAGGTTTGGGGATTGCTGTGCTTAAGAATTTGAGAAAAATTAGCTTTCTGTGTTCGAAAGACTGATGTTGGCTTTTTGTTGTTGTTGTTGTTTTGTTT
Organism: Dipus sagitta; assembly: GCA_036346955.1. Taxonomy (NCBI): domain Eukaryota; kingdom Metazoa; phylum Chordata; class Mammalia; order Rodentia; family Dipodidae; genus Dipus; species Dipus sagitta. Next base: position 14,648,389 of record CM070790.1, read on the forward strand.
TGTTGAGGTAGGGTCTCACTCTGGTCCAGGCTGACCTGGAATTATCTGTGTAGTCTCAGTGTGGCCTCGAACTCATGCCAATTGTGCTAGGATTAAAGGCATGTGCCACCATGCCCAGCTGATCTGGGCTTAAAAAAAAATCACTGTCAGATTATCAGAAAGAGAAGCACACACTATGCCTCTGGAAACCCAGGCTGATCTTTACCTCCCTTTAATGAACAACACAAGTGATAAGGCAACTCATATTTGATGACTGGCCACAGACTTCTTCGTTGTTCTCCTAGAAACCACATGCTCCATAGTTCTTCCAAACAAAGCATATAACATCTCCATTAATCCAGAAATCATTTCCTGTCATTTACTTTCCTTACCACAACCCTCCTATCTGAGACTCCATAAAGTGTCCACTTATTCCTCTTTGGTTGAAATCAACATTTTTAAAGCTTTATTTTATTTTATTTTATTTTGATAAAACAAGAGAGAGAGAGAGAGAAACAGAGAGAGAGGAGAAAATTGGCACACCAGGGCGTTGGCCACTGAAATAGAACTCCAGATGCTTGCACCACCAAATAGGCATGTGCGACCTTGTGCATGCATGGCCTGTATGCATCTGGCTAACATGAGGTCTAGAGAGTCAAACATGCGTCCTTAAGCTTCACAGGCAAGTGCCTTAACTACTAAGCCATGTCTCTAGCCCAGAACTCAATGTTTTTGTTACCCATACAATTCCTTGTATATAATTTATTGATTTCCTTTTTAATTTTCCTTTAGTTTCAGTTACTGTTTTTCATGGTGCGCCCAGTGCTGATCTTGGCATTGTGTGAGTGGTAATTGTCCAACAGATTGAATGAGGCAGGGTGTTTGGTGTAGAAATTTAATGTCTACTTTAAAGTGTCTAAATAATAATTACTAATAATCCCACCAACAACATAATGACAGTGAACTTAGTGTGCTCTAGTTCCAGTCCCATTAAATTTATCCACATTGTTATTTGTGGAAATGTAATTAAAGATCCTGTACCTATTAATGCATTTTTCTTCCTTCCTTCCTTTCATATTTCTTATATTGTACTTTCCAACTCATTTCCAAGCTTTCTTTCCCCCTGCTTGGTAGCTTTGGGTTCTTGATTTATATGCATGGTACTTGTGGTAGTTTGAATAGATGGCCCCCAGTATATTCAGTATTTTATTACAGTATGTAATTTGGATCTGCAGCCACCTGGCTGGAGGAAGTGTCACTATGCAGTCCAGCCCTGAGGTGTGGAAGTGGATTTGAGATTCCAATCTAAAGATAATGCAAAGTGTCTAGTTCTGCATGGAGTTCATGAAGTGTGCTGTGTGGCTTTGGCCTTTTGGCTTGTGCTTCTCTCTCTCTGCTTGGTTCTATGAAGGCAGGCCAGTTTCTTTCTGCCATTCTGGAACTTCCCCTGGATCTGTAAGCTTCAATAAATATCCCTTCCTCCATAACTGTGCCTGGTCTAGAAGTTCATCTCAGCAAACCTGAAGCTGTCTACTACACTACTTGTTTACTTCTCTCTATCTTTCCTTTCTTATTACTTTATCCAGTAATAGTTTTATTCAAACTTATTCATATTTATCCAAGAACACTTTTATATCTTTTTGTGAGCTCTAAAGTTTTAAATTATGCTAGTCAGCTTCATATTGTAAAATGTCTAGTACAAGGTTTACTTTCTTCTTGGTGCTCAAACTTAATTATCATAGTATATTTTAGCCAATATACACAAACAGGCCTTTTTATTTTTCTTATTGTTGCAGTACTCTGTATTAACCCTAGACCTCATCATCATGGTAGACCAGCACTCTACCACTGAGCTGTATCCTCAATCTTTTAACAAATATTTTATTTATTTATTTGCAAGCCGAGAGGAGAGACAGAAAGACAGACAGACAGACAGACAGACACACACACACACACACACACACACACACACACACATGCATGCATGCACCAACTGTGTGCATTTGGCTTTCCGGGTTACTAGGGAATCAAAGCCAGGTCATCATTAGGCTTTGCAGGCAAGTGCCTTAACTGCTGAGCCATCTCTCCAGCCCACCAGTGTTTTTCTTAATTTTCCATTTTGAGACAGGACCTCATTAAATCGCCTAAGCTGGCCTTGAACTTATTTTGTAGAACACACAGGCCTCAAGCTTGTGGTCCCCTTGCCATAGCCATCTAAGCAGCTGGGAATGTTGGTCTTTGCAACCAGACCTGGCTATATTTTATTGTTTGTAATTTTTTTTATGAAAGAGAGAGAGGAGGGGAGTAGGGAATTGGCATGCAGGGCCTCCAGTTAATGCAATTGAACTCCGGATGTGTGAGCCACCTTGTGTGAGCGTGTGCGACCTTGCATTCTTGATTCACCCTGTGTGCCTGGCTTACCTGTGACCTGGAGAGTCTAACATGGGTCCCTATATAATTTTTAATATTTTATTTTCATTTATTTATTTGACAGAGAGAAAGGGGAGAAGAGAGAGAGAGAGAATGGGTGTGCCAGGGCTTCCAGCCACTGCAAATGAACTCCAGATACATGCACCACCTAGTGCATCTGGCTAACATGGGTCCTGGGGAATCGATCCTGGGTCCTTTGGCTTTGCAGGCAAACACCTTAACTGTTAATCCATACCTTCAGCCCCTTAGGTCTATATTTTATATATTTAAGTTTTGTCTGTAGCTTTGTGCCTTACTTTGAGACAAAAGAATTGAGTTTGAATATTTTCAATACTCTAAAATTTAGTGATCATTTATTTAAATTCATTAGACCTGCCAAATATATATACAATCTTTATTTGGGAACAGGATGCGTTTGCAGCTCCCCAGTCTCACTTATTAGTTAAAAGAGTATCACAGAGTGGTTTAGAGCTAAAGAGCTGGAGACAGGCTGTCTGTATTCCATATTGGGCTCAACCAATCATGAACTGTGTAACATCACTCCAGCTACTAAAACTTGCTTAAATTGACTCCCTCATCTCTAAATGAGATTATAAAAATGCAACATAACAACTTTCTAGAAGTTCTTATGAGCAGCAAATAAGGTAATAAATACAACACTTTCCTTAATGAAAGCAGTGTTGACAAATGGTAAAGACTATAGATATTAGCTGTTATTGTCGCTTTGTATTCATTTAGGTCATTTATTCCAGTTAATATTTTCTCTTTTTCCATGTTAAAGATTAGGATATATTCAGGTCATTTGTGGTGACTACAACTGTGTCAAATCTACCCTGTGTTTCTAAGAATATTGTCAACATTTTCATTAACATGTGTCTGTAATTACCTCACTCATTCATTTATTCCCTCTCTCAATCATTCATTCAGTGATGCATGAAAACTATTAACTTTCTCATTTAATGCTTTTGTTTTTAATTCAACAATATTGCATTAGGCAGGGCTGTTTTTCTTTCACTTGCAATTGCCTGATGTATATTTGTCCATCTGTTTTTGTTCAGCTTGGTTTTCTCTGTGATGGGGATGAACCCCTGAGGCCTCTTGAATGATAGGCTAATGCCCTACCCTTGAATTATATCCAAACCCTTTGTCTAGCTTCTCTGCTTCATTCCGTCTTATTATGTATGTTATCAACATAATAGAATTAGCTTAGGCTCCTTTAGTAATATGAGGCATGCAATTCTTTTATAATTATAATTGCTGGTATTTTATTATCTTATCATACACTGTCTGTTTTTAGGCTTCCTTAATATACTTTCCCAGGCTATCTATTGCAAACAAGTTTTTAATATATTTTTCTTTGGTAATTCAAATATTACACATATTAATTATATTAAGCATTATAGATACTTATACTTTAAAAAGTAAACATTTGAAATTAAATTTCTCACGTGACTTTTAGAAAGAATAGTAGGTTGGAGAGATGGCTCAGCATTTAAGGAGCTTGCTTCCAAAGTTTGCAGCCTAGGTTCAATTCCCCAGTACCCACAAAAGAGCTATATGCACAAGGTGACACATGCATCTGGAGTTCCTTTTCAGCGGCAAGAGGCCCTGATGTGTCCATTCTCTCCCTCTTTCTCTCTCTGCTTAAAAATATATAAATAAAAGTATTTAAACAAAGAAAGAATAGTATGGTTTTATAATTTTATTTAATGTGCATTATCTTACAGTGAAATTGTATCACTGACTAACACTCCATGAAAAGACAATTGAAATGAAAAGATATTAAATGATCACTTAATAAGAGACAGCAAGCTCACACAATGATCACTGGAGCTATAATACCCAAGTGCACGGTTCAGAATAGAACACTCTGTGACATCTAATGTATAAGGACTCTATCCTATTCACAAGCATCAGCCTAAAATAGCAAATGAGATTTTGTAGCTGCTTAACACTGACTACATTTTAAATAAGGTGTTATTTCAACTCTGTATATCATTTTTACAGCAAAAATTCTATATTGTGCACTTTACCACATATATTCAATATAGAATTATTATACATTTTTAATGTTAGTTTTGCTCATTTTATTACTTGCAGTCATCCATTTGATATTGTAACCCCTCAATGAATATTTTGATTACATTAACAGACAGCTACAAAAATATCTCATGGAATCAAGTTTTTCCCTCTGTGGATGGCTAAAGAGAAAATATATTTGAGTAAAACTTCCACAAGACAAAAGTGAGACATAATCTCACTCAAGTAAGAACGGCTACTTTAAAGAAAATTTCTGGAAAGAATGTAGAGAAAAGATAACCATTGAACATAAACAAAGGGAATATAAATTAGTATAATCATTATGGAAAACAATACGGCTTCTCTTCAAAATCTAACACTAACACTATAACTAGCATATGCTGTAATAAAGCAAGAAGGAAATAAGCTAGTGTACCTTAGTGACATTAGCACCTTCATGTTTATTATAGTATTAGTCCCAAGAGCCAAAAAATCAAAACAATGTCATTGTCTATCAACTGATGAATGGATAAAGAAAAATTGATCATATATATATGTGTGTGTGTGTGTGTGTGTGTTTGTAATCTGATCACTGGAGATTATTCTATTAAGTGGGATAAGTCAGGCACTGACAAAAAAAAAAAATACCACATGTGGAAAATAACAATGTTTATCTCATAGAAGTTGAGAGTTGAATGGTGATTTGTAGGGGCTGGGGAGAGTGATAGAATGGGAAACTTTGAACAATTGGAATTAAGCCACAGATGATAGGAATAAAAAGGTCTGGGGTTTGGGGCTGGGAAGATACCTTAGTGTTTAAAGACACTTGCTTTTAAAGCTGTTGGCCCAGGTTCAATTCCCAAGTACCCACTTAAAGCCAGAAGTACAAAGTGGTACATGCACCTGGAGTATGTTTGCAGTGGCAAGAGGTCCTGGCATGCCCCCCCCCACTCTGTCTCTCAAACTGAAATATATAAGTAATAGAATTTTTTTTTTAAGTTCGGGTCATTACACATTAGATGGCAAGTATAAATATAATGTACTGTATAGTTCAAAAATATGAAAGGATATTTTGATGCTTTAATGAAAAAAGTTTCCCCATTGCCTCATGTGTTTGGATTAAGCCTCAAAATCAATTCTTAACTGATAGAGTCATTAGGAGTTGGAGCCTTGTTGGGGGAGGTGTGACACTAGGGGAGTACCTGGGGTTCTTACAGCCCATTTCTGCTTGCCACATTTAGCTCACTCTTGCTGCTTCCTCCCTGCTGATCAAAGCCTGTGATACCTGGCTGTCTGCTCCTGCTAATATGATACCCATCTTGTTGAAACTTACCCTTGAAACTGTAAGCTGAAATTAGCCCTTTCCTTCCATAAAACACTTCTGGTCTATTGTTTTGTCCCAGGAAAGAGAAGGTAACTGCTATAGATATATAGATATTGAATGGTTTTACCACAAAAGTGACAAAACATTTAAGGGGCATGTTGACATGTAGTTAAGCATTAGACAATATGTTCCTGTATTAAATATCACATCTTACCCCAATAATATTATGTTAATCATGGGGAATTATGTGGTTAGGAGTTAAGGGTGGTCCCAGGAAACCTTAAAGTTTTTTATTTATCAAATGGAAATCACATTTTCTTCTGAAAACTATTTCTTTTTATATTTTATTTATTTATTTGAGAAAGAGAGCGAAGAGAAAGGCAGATAAAGAAACAAGAATGGGCAGGCAAAGGCTTCCTGCCACTGCAAACAAACTCCCATTGCATGAGCTGCCTTGTGCATCTGGATTTACATGGGTACTGGGAAATCGACCTTGAGTCCTTTGGCTTTGCTGGCAAGTACCTTCACTGCTAAGCCATCTCTCCAGCCCAAATTGGCAGGGGTCAGTTATTTTATTATTTATTTATTTATTGTGTGGTTTCTTTGAGATAGGGTCTTGCTGTAGTCCAGGCTGACCTGAAATTTACTCTGTGGTCTCTGGGTGGACTCCATCTCACAGTGATTCTTCTTCCTCAGCCTCCCAAGTGCTGGGATTAAAAGTATGTGCCACCATGACTTGCCCTTAACAACTATTTCTGTTAACTAGTATATACCGAATTAAAAATAATTTTCTCTACTTCCACCATTTTTTTTTTAATTAAGTAGAATCTTCGAATGGACACATCATGTGTTGGTACCATCATTTCCTTCCTCCCTGTCCCCATTCCACTTGAGGGCCTCCCTCAGTGGGATTGCTGGTGTTCACCGTGAGGTTGTGGGTTATGAGCTGAGAGAGCAGCCGTCAGTCATTGTGGGTGGGGGGGAGTGGGTGGGCAATGCCTCTGGATAGTCCTTCCCAACCTGTGTCTTTTAAAATCTTTCTGCCCCCTCTTCAACAAAATTCTTTCAGACTTGATGGGTGTGTTTTAAGTCTATTTTAATGTTGACTTCTCAGCAGCTCTACCATTTTTTTTTTAAATCAAAATGCCAAGTTGCTCATACTGAGAAGACATTGAAATTAGCCAATAATAAATCTCTGGCTAACGTAATCAGTAGCCTGATGCAAGACATGTGCTAAGATCTTGCATGGCTTTGAAACCAACAGAGGTTTTGTCTGGGGCATGCACTGTTCCCTCTGACCTCCGGGAAACCATATCATTGGTGAATGTCCCCTCCCCCCCCCTCCCCCATATATAGGTGGGTATAAGCACATTTCTGTTACTTTGTCAGGCAAATGCTTGAGCAGTTTGACACTGCAGAAACTTGAGGAAAACACGTGATAGATTGCTACAGCAACTTCACTTGCCAGGCAGAGTCACCAAAGTTCATCCTCACAGGGATCGAGAGAGAGAGAGAGATAGAGAGAGAGAAGGTGTCTCAGCATCTGGAAAGATGCATTTCTAATGTGAGTTCATGTCTCAAGGAAATCCATCAAGTTCAAAACTATGCAGATAGCATTTTATGAAGCTAGCTGAAACCCTCTGCCAGGAAAATCAGCAGGAAGACAGAATTAAGAAAGCCGCACTTGCCACAAGACAGAACTCACATACTCACAAGAAAATGTGCAAAGGATGACAGGAAATTTGAAGATTAAAGATTTTCTTTTTTACTGCAAGTCAGAAATATGGCTCCAGATTTTATTGGGCCATAAGCAAGATTTGTTTGCATTTTTTAATGCATTAGGCAGTCTCATGAAGAATCGCTCCATGTTATCACATGTCCCAAAGTCACATTTTCTGCCTGTATCAGCCATCTTACTGTATAAACTTGACATGCTTAACTGTCCACAGAGCACACTCATGACAAGTGGGCTAATTAGATATTTGTTGGCTCTTACCACAAAGTTATTACATTAAATCATGAATTCAGATGGGAGTCTGCTTTTCCAAATCAGCAGGAATGACTAGCCAGTGTGATTCTCCAAAAGCACTTAGCCCCAAATTGTATGTCACATAAAACTGATTCCAGAAACACTTTCAAAATTTTATTCACTGCATGATTAGTATTCTGTTTTTTTTTTCTTTTTTGTAAAAGCAATTTAGACTAAAAGATTATTGAGTCCAAGGAAAGTAATAAGTTAACGTGGAAATAAGAAACTTTTTATGGCTAAACTATTTCTCTGAATTTTTGTAGGAATATCTTTGGTGTTTAGGAAAGTGAAGGCAGAAAGACAATTTGAGATAATTTTATTCCATTCCCTATAAAGATCTAGTAAATTGGTTCCCTACTGGTTTTCATTTATGGAAAAGCTTACTTTATTTATCCATTGTTATCATTGTTCAATGAAACTTTAATCAGGATGATTTAAAAAAAGACTCAAGTTAGAGAGAGAGAAAAAAAGAGGAAAAGATTGAACTAATTGATAAGAATTAGAATATAATTTTAGAGGGGATATGTGAGATGAAAGAGTAATGCCACATTTAAAAGCAAGGCCAGAAAGCAATAATGGATGTATTGATTAGCGGACATAATTTTTTTTTTTTAGGGTTTATGCCAGTTTTGCCTAATTAATACTGTAGAGGGGCATTTCTCTTGGACCATGGGAACCACACATGAAAAAAACCACCTCTGGGCTGGAGAGATGGCTTAGCTGTTAAGCACTTGCCTGTGAAGCCTAAGGAACCCAGTTCGAGGACTGATTCCCCAGGCCCCACGTTAGCAAGATGCTTCTGGAGTTTGTTTGCAGTGGCTGGAGGCCCTGGTGCACCCATTCTCTCTCTCTCCCTCTCTCTCTCCCTCTTTCTCTCTCTGTCGCTCTCAAATAAGTAAATAAAAATGAAAAACAACAACAAAACCCCCCCAGGGATGATGTCTTTAACATGTAGAGGTTGTGGGATGATGCTTCACAACCAAACCACTGAGATATGAAACTCTAAGTGACCCAGAATGAATGGCTTCTGGATTTTCTCATCTAACACTGCTTCTGTCTGCCGGATGGTAACGTTCTCCTTTGCATATCTCCATTGTTTCTGCTATATGGAATTGTGGTGCTTTGTGGAGTCAAATATACGGAAGGAAATTTGTCAAAAAACACTTAGGGAGATGGTCTAATTCTGACTGGACAGAATGACAGTACTTATTCAGCATGTCTTTCTGTAGTTATTATTAGCCCATAAGCAGTGGAGTAAGGGACCACATGTACTTACCTTTTATACATAGAAACTGCCTGGGATGTTGTTCCAAAGGGGAAAACACTCAGTATGTGGTTGTAAAAGCTTCCCACTCTGGCTGGGTGTGGTGACTCACGCCTTTAATCCCAGCACTAGGAAGGCAGAGCTAGGAAGATCTCCATGAGTTTGAAGCCATCCTGAGACTACATAGCGAACTTTAGGTCTGCCTGGACTCTAGTGCAACCCTACCTCAGCCCCCACCCCACAAAATAAAAACTTTTTCACTTATTGTCAAATAAAACTTCAGTTCAAATGATAGCAAATGTTATTGAATATTGTGGTGGTTTCAGTGTGAAATGTTCCCCATAGCCTAGTGTGTTTGGAATAATTTCTTTTTTGCTGGTGGTAATTTGGGAAAGTTGTAGAGTCAGATGCACAAAAGGCCACATGCATCTAAAGTTTGTTTATAACAGCAGGAAGCTCTGGCATACCATTTCTGTCTCTGTCTCTGTCTTTGTCTCTCTCAGCTTTCTCTCTCAAAATAAATAAATAAATAAATAAATAAATAAATAAATATTTTAAAAATGGATAAGTAGGGGCTGGAGAGATGACTTAGCAGCTGAGATGTTTGCAAGCAAAGCCAAAGAACCCAGGTTCAATTCCCCAGTACTCATGTTAAGCCAGATGCACAAGATGGCACATGCATCTGGAGTTCATCTGCAATGGCTAGAGGGACTGGCATGCCCATTCTCTCTAGTTCTCTCTCTCACACACACACACACTCTCTCTCTCTTTCTTTCTCTCTCTTTTCCTCTGTTTCTCTTGCAAATAAATAGACAAAAATATGTAAAAACTGGAGAAGTCACCTTTGAAGCATATAAAATCCAGTTAGTAGCCAGACATAGAAATACTCTCGCAATCCCAGCTCTGGAGTAGCTGAGGCAGATTGTGAGTTTGATGTGATTCTGACCTACACGGGAAGACTCTATTCCAAAATTCCACAAGTGGCTGAACTAGTTGCCTGAGACAGCACTTCCGTCGCATGTGCTTGACCCTAAATTTGATCCCAAGCATTGCAAAATAAAAATCTAGTCAGTATACGTTAACTCCAGATTCTGTATATCATCCCAATATTCTGGTTTACAGCATGGCTTGGCAACTTTGTGGTATATTTTAGCCTCCCTTTCTGTCAATTTTAGTGAGAGATTTAGAAGACATATTCATTTGGTTAGTCTATTGCTACTTTTATCTAGAACTTTTTATTTATATATTTGTTTATTTAATTTCTTTTAGAGAGAGAGAGAGAGAGAGAGAGAGAAAGAGAGAGAGAATTGGTGTGCCAGGGCCTCAGCCACTAAAATCGAACTCCAGATGATTGCACCACCTAGTGGGCATGTGCGACCTTGCACTTGACTCACTTTTGTGCATCTGGCTTATGTGGGACCTGGAGAGAGATTGAACATGGGTCCTCAGGCTTTGTAGGCAAGTACTTTAACCACTAAGCCATCTCTCCAGCCCATTCTTTTAATTTATTTTTATTTTTTCTAGAGAAAGAGAGAAGAACATTTCTTTGCTTCTTATTCTATTCTTACTCAATTCTTCTTTCCATAATGAACATAAAAAAAAAAGATGATGGGCGGTATAGCAGTTGCGGTATCATTGCTGGAACAAAACACCCAGACAGAAATAGCTTCTGGAGGAATTGGTTTATCTAATTGAAAGGTTTGAGGGGAAATTTCATTGTAACAGGGAAAGCATGGCCAAGTAGGCAGTCAAGGAATTGCATCTTGTTAAGGTAGCAGGGAAGGAGCACCAAGAGTGAGCTAGCTGGCAAACACCCAGTAGGGCCGCACTAATCCACCTCAAGGTGCACCTCAGTGACAAGCCGCCTCAAGCAAAGCTTTACTTCCTGAAGGCCCTACTCTTTTCCCAAACTGCTGCCAGCTGGCAACCAAGAATTCAAAGCAAATGAGGCCACGGGAGAGGGGCATGTCTCATTCAAACCACCACAGGAGAAGCAGGAGCTATAGATTTTTGGAATATGTCCTTTCCTTCTGCTCTGACACACAATCCACAATGGCTCAGGATTTGAGAATCCGTATTGCTAATTATGTCAAGAAGATAAAAGCCATAGCAAATGTGTAGAAGAAATAATAAAAGCTCAAAATTCTTTATAGTCTATGTACAGTTTGATAGTTGCACACCCCCCCTACCAGTTTGAATTCTTGCTCTTAGATTATATTTTATTTTGTCCTCTGAGATAACATGATCTCCTCTAATCTATATGTTGTATTTGGGCACAATATCTTTTCAAAAATATTTTTATTTATTTGAGAAAGAGATAGAAGGAGAGAGAGCGAGAGAGAGGAGGGAGAGAATGAGCACACCAGGGCCTCCAGCCATTGCAAAGAAATTCAGATGCATGTGTCACCTTGTACATCTTGCTTTATGTGGGTTCTGGGAAATTGAACCGAGGTCCTTTGGTGTTACAGGCAAGCACCTTAACTACTAAGCAATCTCTCCAGCCCTGGGCACAATATCTTTGATTTAAATAAATTATAATTGTTCTTTAAGATCAATTGTGCAGGCTGCTTGCAATGCATTTGCATGAACACTGATTTCTGTCTGAATATGTGTAAGTTTATAAAATACTAAAATTAATACATACATCCTGTGTGTTTTAATTCGTTTTTGAAAATCCTAAAGTGTTTTTACATTTTAAAGTGCTTTTCTTTGTAATTATATGTTAATATACTTCAATGTGAAATTTGTTCCAGTACCCTCCTATTTACCCTTTTCTTCCTGTTGCTATGTCAGTAAATCATTTTCTTTATGCCCTGGTTGATTACCAAGCATTTGGGGTATGAGCAAGATGGAATTTGATAAAGCAACTAGAATAGAAAATTCTCACAGTAGGACCTGCTGACTTGATTGCCTCGTTGTCATGGTAACGCTCATTGGTCAGTATAGCTAGCTAATGAGATGTGTTCATTCAATTAGGGTTAAAATATTCTCTTACCACAGTGTGTGAAATTTACAAAAGCGTTTTTCTAAAAATAGGTCACACTCTCCAACCACTCAAAAGATATACTATATGTGTTGTATAGAGTGCACGCTCAAAGGAAAGTGAGCAAATCCACCTCTGGGTTCTTCCATTTCGTTTGTCTTTGAAAATGCTGAATACAGGGACTCTGAAATTGCGTAGCAGTTAGACCATTTGCCTGTGAAGCCTAAGAACTCAGGTTCAATTCCCCAGGACCCATGTAAGCCAGATGCACAAGGGGGCACATGTGTCTGCAGTTCCTGTGCAGTGGCTAGAGGTCCTGGCCTGCCCAGTCTCTCAATCTGTCTCTTTCTCTCTCATAAATAAATAAATAAAATATTTAAAAGAGGAAGAGCTGAATACTAAAATATATGGCAAGGGGAAAGCATGTTTATACGTTTAGAAACATACTGTTCTGATTAAATATGATATGTGAAATAGGTTGAGACTTTTATTTATACAGTGCCTAGAGGGCCTTCAGTTACCATTAGCAGAAAGCCTGGCTCTTAAGAGAACTGTATGATTTGATGTTGTTTAAATGTGTACCAACGTGAAGATTAACACCTCCACATACAAAGGCACTAGTCAACTATTGACCAATGTCCAAAGGGAATAGGTTTTACCAGTAACTGAGTTTTCACTCTCAATTTTCTGTCTATCCCAGGATCTTTAAGTGACAAATAAAAACCACCTGTATAAGGAGGGGTGGTGTAAAGCTCAGCAATGGGGAGCATGTTTTCACCTATTCTAAACATGAGACTTATTTCTAGCCCTCATTCCCTCCTCTCTTACCAGATCATGTGTACCTCAGACTGAAATGAAAACTGGAGGCCATCCGGCACGTGCTCATATCCCTCCATCTACAAACACCTGCACCCATTGTACCTTCTTTGTGTTCAGTTCCATATGTTGTTTTTTTTTTTTCGCCTGGGTCTTCCTTCTCCCTCCACTCCTGCTGTCCCTTTCCTAGCAAAGATGCCTATACAAGCACCTCATATCTTAAAAGAGCACAATATAGGGCTGGAGAGATAGCTTAGCAGTTAAGCGCTTGCCTGTGAAGTCTAAGGACCCCTGTTCGAGGCTCGCTCGATTCCCCAGGACCCATGTTAGCTAGATGCACAAGGGGGCATACGTGTCTGGAATTTGTTTGCAGTGGCTGGAGGCCCTGGAATGCCCATTCCCTCTGTCTCTCTCTCTCTCTCTCTCTGTCTCTCTCTCTCTCTCTCTCTCTGCCTCTTTCTCTGTCTGTCGCTCTCAAATAAATATATAAAAATGAACAAAAAAATAATAAAATATGCCCTTGCTTTTAAGCTTTTTTTTTTTTTTTTTTTTTTTTAAGAAAGGGTGGCTCTTATCTCCAGAACCAAGTTTTTATTAAGAAGAAATCAGTTAGCCCCCTTGGTGGCGCACACCTTTAATCCCAGCACTTGGGATGCAGAGGTAGGAGGATCGCCGTGAGTTCAAGGCCACCCTGAGAATACAAAGTGAATTCCAGGTCAGCCTGGGCTAGAGTGAGACCCTACCTCAACCCCCCCTCAAAAAAAAATCATTTATTTTCTTACTTCTATTTTACTTTCTGACTCATGGACACCTGTTTACTGCTTTCATCACTGTGTAATCTGTGCTGAAAGTGCTTTCACTGAAATCAGCAACCGCCTTTATTGAAGCATTTGTTAAGCACCAGATATTGGACTATGATTTGGTGATTCACTACTGAATAAGAGATGTCCTGGTCCTCAAGCCGTTAATAAATCCTAGCTCCAACGAAGCATTCAATGTTGACATTCTTCCTGACGCGTTCCAGCTTTTCTTTCTTTCCCAACTCTGTCATTCTCCTCAGTGACCCGCACTTTCCAAACCAAGTCCTTGCTCTTCTCACCTTTGCCCTCTGAGGCTGCCTTAGTGTCACCTGTCCACTGACCTTTGCTTTGCAGATTCTGCTGATTCTCCTGGCCAGGAAGTTTTTTTCCTCCAATGAAGGATATGTGGGATGGTTCCTCTCGGGGGTTATGATGAATAAAGTTCCTGTAAACCTTAGCACAGACATTCAGGTGTGGACATATAATTTCTTTTCCTGAGATAAATGTTCAAAATGCAATTGCTAGCCAGGCATAGTGGCACATGCACATTCCTTTAATCAATCCCAGCACTCAGAAAGTGAAGGTAGGAAGGTCACTGTGAGTTTGAGGCCAGTCTGGGGCTACAGAGTGAGTTCCAGGTCAGCCTGGGTTACAGTGAGACCCTGCCTCGACACCCCTCCCCACCTCAAAAAGAGAAGGCAATTGCTGGGTTATAGGGTGGTTGTAAGTTTAGTGTTTGGAGAAACTGTCAATGTGCTTTTTAATATTACTTCTTTGCCAATGCCCTCCTTAAATCTTATCTATTAGGTGTCATTAGATTCCTCAATTTTATAATGTATTTTTTGTACACTTATTATTTCACCACCATGAATCCTTTTGTTAGATTTATTGTTGCTTAGGAAAATGCTTAATAAATGTAGGAATGGTTTATTGTGGCTCATGTTTTCAGAGGGTTCAGTCTATTTTGGTTGGGGGAGTGTGGAAGAGTAGAGTTGCTCACATCATGGTCGACTGAAAAGAGAGAGGGGAGAGAGAATATGCTAGAAGCCTTCCTCATTTTCCTCTTTCATTCTAGCTGGCCTCTAATGATTGGATGATATCACCCAAATGCAGAAGGGGCTTGTGCCCTTAGGAACTGTGTCACATATCAATCATCTTGAGGAATGCCCCACAGACCTACACAGAGTTGTGTTTTATCAACCCTTAGGCATCTTCCAATCTAACCAAGATGAAAATCAAAATTAACCATCATAACCACATTCTAATAGGTTAATTTTTTAGTTTATTTAATTTGTTTTGAGATGTAGTAATCCTTTTTATTATAAAAAATAATATGTAGACAAATATTCAGATTATTCTAGTGAAAATGTACCCAGTACTAGTTTTCTCCAATAATATCTTTGTGAACTATGGTGCAACATTACAAGCAGAATAATTACATTGTTAGAATACTTCTAGCACCACAAGTTGCAATCATGTCATATCCCCTTATATCCTGCACCAAAGCCCTTCGGGACCCCTAGGAAACACTTACATATCTGGTCCCCATATCTAAATATTATTTTAAGAATGTTATAGAAGTAGAATCATACTTTATGTAATTTCACTGAATTACTTTCCTGGCTTTGTGCTTTTTTTTTTTTTCTACTAACCATTATTGTAACCTGGAAATTCATCCACATTGTTTATTTCTGCATCGGCAAGACATGTGGATTCTCCCTATCCTGGGGCTATTAGAAATAATTTTTTTGTAAATATTAACACACAGGTTAGGGCATAAGTGTATCTTTTTACTATTCTAGAATGAATGTTCAAGAATGTAATGGCTGTGTCATATGGTAGCAGTATGTTTAGGCTTTAAGAAACTGCCAACATGTTTTTCACAATGGCTGTACTGTTTAACACTCGAGAACACGGTGTGAGAGAACCAGTTTCTCCACATCTCCACTAGCATTTGGTGTAATGTATGCCATTCTTACAGATTTGTAGTGATAAGTCATTGTGGTTATAATTCATATTACCCTCATGGTTAATGATGGTATCCTTCCTGCACTATCTGTTGCCTTTATGTTCCTGATAAATTAGTTATTTGTAATTTTGGTCATTTTTAATTTGTTTTTTTTCTTTATTATTTTTTTTGTTTCCAGCTCTGTATAAATCATAGGTATTATATTTTCTTGCATTTTCTGTCTATAGCTCTCTCCTCCAGTCTGGGAGATCTACTCTTAATAGATTATTTTTCAGTTCAAAAAAATAATTTTCACAGGACACACTGTGCCAAATTTTCCTCTTATCAGTTTTAATATCATGACTATGGATTAATTTTGCTTCATACTAGCCCCTGAAGATTGTCTCTTGTTTTTCTAAATAATATTTAAATTTTGTTGTGAGCATAAGATTTAGGCTTGTGGTTATCAAAATGACCAAACATTATTGTTACTATTATTTATTTATTTGAGAGAGATTCAGAAATAAGCAGGGAAAGAGAGAGAGAGACAGTGAGAGAGAATGAGCACTCCAGGGCCTCCAGCCACTGCAAACAAACTCCAGATGCTTGTGCCCACTTGTGCATCTGCTTACGTGGGTCCCATGGAGTTGAACCTGGGTCCTGTAGCTTTGCAGGCAAGTGCCTTAACCGCTAAGCTTCACATACCTGTAAAAAAAAGTTATCACATTTAGATGATTCCTCCATTCTTTTTCATTAATCTGTCTTTGCTGATACACATGTTATCTTGATTATTATGGTCATATAATAAGTCTCAGAATTAAATACTCTGGATATTCCCACTTTATTCTCCATTCTCAAATTATCTTCTAAATCAAGTGAAAGAATTTAATCTGTATCTAGTTTTGTTGAGAAGATATTTTTCTTGGAAAATTATGAATGGGTGTTGAATTAGTTCAAATAACCTTTCTGCATGGATTAAAATGTTCACATGACCTGACTCTTTCATTGATGGATATGCTGGTTCCTACTGTTTGATTCTCAGATATTGAGTCTACATTATGTCAATAGGATGAAGTCCACTTGGTCATATTTTATGTATGAATATATGTGCATGTATAACATGTAATTATATGTTATTTTTTGTCTTTTCTAAGTGTACATGAATTTGGTATTAAGGTACAAATAGCTTAACAAAATGAATTAAAGTGTGGTATTTTATGCTGTTTTATGAAAAAAAATGGAGATTTGATGTTTTTTTTTTCTTTAAGCACTTTATAGAATTCTCTGGTATAAATTATCTGTTATTGAAGATTTTTTTAGGGAAGTTTTAAAATTAGCAGTTTAATCTTCATGCAGTTATAGGTTTACTCAAATTGAATATTTATCCTTGGATAGGTTGGGCTAGAGTGTGTGTGTGCTGTGAGTTTTTTTTTTTTATTTGTGCCCACAAAAGACAGAGAGGATAATAATGGGGTGTCAGGGGCCATGAATCTACACATATGTTCCACTGTGAGTGTCTCACTTTACATGAGCACTGAGGAATTTACTCTGAATTCTCAGGGTGGCCTTGAACTCAGGTGATCCTCCTACCTCTGCTGAAATTAAAGGCATGTACCACCATGCCCCATGTCACCTCAGAGAACTTTTTATTTTAATCACACTGAAGTAACTCTGTCTCCATAGGTCTGGAGTGTCAAATAGCTCACACTGGCAAGCTCTCAAAGATCAGCTAATCTGAGCTTCATTTCCTTCCATGGAGGTGACAATGCCTACCTTATCTTAAATTTGGTGTTTCCAAAAGAACCCATCCCAAA
The DNA here is from genome assembly GCA_036346955.1 of Dipus sagitta. NCBI lineage: Eukaryota > Metazoa > Chordata > Mammalia > Rodentia > Dipodidae > Dipus > Dipus sagitta. The sequence continues at coordinate 14,665,795 of CM070790.1, forward strand.
TGTTAAAAAATGTGAGTGTGCACTATGCTCTGAAGGGTGGTCCCATTACTCTGTCCTTGTTGATTATCCACATACCTAGTTCACCTCCTATCAATGATACCTACTAAAAAGCTTTTCCTTAAAATATGTTACGTTTGGATGAAATTTACCTAGTAGAGGTTTTCAGAATCATTGTACTCAAAAAACGTTTTGTCAGAACGTATTTTAATTTTAGTGAACGGGGCTCCCTATTTTTATTTTGACATAGTACTTTTGTTGTTGTTGTTTTTGTCTGATGTTTTGTTTAACCCTGAAATCCTTGTTGATCATTTTAAGGAAAATTTGAGGTAGACTTTATTCATCTATGAGTTGATAGTTTTTTTTAATAAAAAAGGATTTGAGAGTGATATTAAAAACACATGACAGCCAGCCACTCAGACATAAATATGAGGCTCATATTTTAAATCATATTTATATCAAGCTGTCGATTGAAAGCCATCTGCATGAGGCAAAAAATAGTGTAATGATGGCTACAGAATGCCACCAGCAAACACAGAATTAATCTCCTGTTAATCACATGGAAATCTGCTCATGCGAGTGATTCTTTAGCTCCATCTTTACTGCCAAGACTTTCTTGTTTTTGTGGCCAAGACTAGAGAAAGCCTTCAGAAACCTAAGAACCCTCTCTAATATAGGCAAGTCTTGTAGACTTGTTTCATTAAAGGATGGCCATTATCATGAGCAGAACTGAAATATAAATACATTGCTTGCTACAATACTTTCCTGAATATATAAAAATATTAATTGCATGAGCTGTAATTTAAAAAGTTCTCACATTTGACATAAAAATATTTGGTTTTGTCTCCAATTTAAAAAACCAAAACTGATAGCCAGATATAGTGGCACATGACTATATTCCAAGTACTAAGCTGAAGCAGGAGAATTGCCATGAGTTTGAAGCCAATCTGGGCTACATAGTGAGCTGAGACCCTGTCTTAAAAATATATAAACAAATAACAAAGTGATAGAATTTTGGACATTTACTATTTTATTTTATTTTTTTTCAAGGTAGGGTCTTTCTCTAACTGAGGCTGACCTGGAATTCAGTATGTAGTTTCAGGGTGGCCTGGAACTCACAGTAATCATCCTACCTGTGCCTCCTGAATGCTGGGATTAAATGTGTGCACCACCATGCCCTACTAGATATTTTTGATGTTATCTTTTATTTTATATATTTTGTAATAGCAATATATGGTTTTTAATATAAAAGATCATGTTGAGTGTTTAAAAGCAACTATTCAGTAATACCTTGGAGTCTGAAAGGGAAAACCTTCCATTGGCAAAGGGGATTCTCTTGAGAACTCAGTGTCTCAGTTAGGTGAACATCCAATTTAAGTTTCCCAGGTTTATGACTTAGTAAATCGGATCTTACATCTCTTCTGCTTCATGTTAAGTAAACAGAACTAAATGAGGTATTCTCCCTTTCTGCCCCTTACCTCTCATTCCAAAAATCCTTTGTAATTTAATAAGACACACATGGGCTCAATGGATGATCGTGCCTTTATACAATTGGGAAAGTGACTATGCTTCATTTTTTTAGAACAATGGCACTTGACTTAATTAACAATACAAATTATCAGAAATAATCTAAGTAGTTCATACATGTCTTGTTCCTAATGAGTAAAATAACTTCTCTTATTCTTCCCTCTTCACTTTCCACAATTCCTTAGTAACTGCTTCTACTCAGACGCCTTCAATTTATAACTGGGGGAAATTTTAAGACCATCCTAGTCAATATCCATTAACTTATATTTATGGAATCATGTTAACTTCTTTAATAATGTCATTACATTTCTTCAAGTATATAATGAAGCAATTGTGTGTATGCCTAGTTTGCATCAGAGGAACTTTTGAGGGCTAAGTCATTTGCATAAGTTCATCTACCTGGAATAGCCTCCACTAGTGATTTCTATTGTGGTTTACCTGGCTAACTAAAGCTTATATCCTCATAATTAATACATAGTCTAGGGACATGAAGACTGCTGTGGACTACACTGGCCAACATAAATGGAGAGAATTATAAAGAATTATAAGGCTAAAGGTGTAAGGACTGAGGCATGAACAAATGTTTGAAGATTTGAAGGCTCTTTGATAACAAATGAGTCTTTCTAATTATCTATTGACACTAGATGAAGGCTATATGAAATACTGAATTTTTGAATTTAAGCAATGAATATGTCACAGTAATTTTCACAAAGAAGACAGAGGGACTTTGGCAAATAAGATGAGTTTGCTTTTGAACAAGATGAATCCAGGTGTGATGTTCATGTAAAAATAAAGATTAAGGGGAATAAAGGTGATACAGTTTCTCCAGTCATTGATACAGAGTAATTTGTTCATATTTACTCAAAGCAGCATGCAATTTCTTAACTAGTTTGATAAAAGCTACAATAATGTTGGGGAGTCCTCCTTAAACATTTAACTTTATACAGTGAAGACTTACTTTGAAAAGTAACCATGCTTATTCACAACTAATAGTTAAAATCCATTTCTCCAAATCATAACCAATTGCCTCCTTTACCCAAAGAGTGTGAAGATGACAAATCTGTTTTTCAGTTTCTATCACAAAATTCTTTCATGAATATTGAGCACCTTTATGATAAGATTTATCATACTTAGTGTATAACAAACAAGATTTTTCAAACACACACATACACTAGCACAACACATAGTATAGTATATGTGACAGAATTTACTACTAGGTTTTCATGCTTAAGTTCATGACTTAGTGGTGGAAATGGTGAAGAACATTGACTTATATAGAATGGATTATGTGAGGTAGAAAAGATAGGACCAAAGCAAGGAAAGAGAAGAAAAATAAAACTTGTGAAGGTAAAAATTTGTCCTCTTCCATCCCCTAGACCAAGATGGATATCACCATTTGGCAGGCCCCTCCTCTCAGTGGAACCTTCTCATTTGTACGGTCAGCGTGTTTCTCAATATCAAGGGAGATGAATTTTTTTTGAAGGATGACTCATTAGCATCAAAACAATCTTCATTTTATATATCTCTTTGGGAGAAAAATTGGCATGACGATCTGTCCTAATGGTTCAGATATTTAGACAAACTGAAATCTGACTCAAAATTGGGTTTAGAAACATGAAAAACAATTGTGCAAACTGCAGCATGGACTCAGAAACTATTGTCTAATTTCTGAGATATTTGGTTATTGTTTCCATTTTCAGTACATAGGATAAACCATAGAAATCAAAATATAACATTTAAATAAATTGTTGTGGGTGGAGAGGTGGATTAGCAGACAAAGGTACTTTCTTGCAATGCCTGCCTGCCCTGCCTGCATTTAATTCTCCAATAACCACACAGAGCCAGATACACAAAATGATGCATGCATCTGGAGTTCATCTGCAGTAGTAAGAGGCCCTAGCACACCTATTCTCTCTCTCATTCTTTCTCTCCCTCTCTCTGTTTCCTTCTCCTCCCCTTTCCTCTTCTATCTCTCCTCTCTCTCTCTCTCTCTCTCTCTCTCTCTATATATATATATATATATATATATATATATATATATATATATATACATACACACACATATATATTTGTATCTCAAAAATAAAATTTTTTAAGAAATATAATCTTTGGATATCTATATCTATCTATCTATCTATCTATCTATCTATCTATCTATCTATCTTTATATGCTGGAGTGTTGTCTCAGTCAGTAACATGTTTGGAGCACAAGCATGAGAACCTGAGTTTGGATCTATAACCCTCATGTAAAAGCTAGGCATGTGGCACATGCTTATAACTGTAGTCCTGGGGAGCTAGAGGCAGGAGGACCCTGGGGGCTTGCTGGTTAGCTAATCCAACAGAAATGGTGAGTTTCGGGTCCAATGAAAGACCCCATCTCAAAGTCTGGTGGAGAGTGATTGAAGAAGCCACTTGACATCTACCTCAGGTCTCCATATATACTCTCACAGATGTGCACGTCTACCTGCACACACACATGTTCCAATACACATATGAACATACACATATATATGTATGCAAAAATATGCATATAGTATGCACGAAGGTGGTGGCAGTTACCTTCTCGTTGCTTGGATAAATTACTTGACCAGAAACAGTTTACAGGTGGAAAGGATTCACTTCAGGCTTACAGTTTCAAGGGGGAAGCTTCATCATGGTGGAGAAAAGCTTAGCAGAGCTCTCATCTTCATATATTGGTGGGAGAGGGAGAGAGAGAGAAAGAGAGAGAGAGAAGCAAGTATAAGGTAGCTCTCAACATCCAGCAGGCTGGACTCATCAACCCCAATGTCTGTCTCCAGTGACACACCTCCTCCAGCAAGGTTCTACCACACAGAGTCTTCATCAGCAAGGGACTAAGTTGGCAGATCAATCACCACCATTGAGGTTATGGGGGCCATTTTATGTTCTAAATACCACATCTCTCTATTTCTCCTCAGAGCAGAAGTCATGGCATGTTTTGCAATGGACTTGAGTGAAGTTGGCCTGACCATGATTCAACAAGCATCATTGGTTAGATTTCTCCTTTCATATTCTCACAGAAGAATTTTTCATGCTGTAGGTATTGCAGTTTTTTTTTTCTTTCTCTTGTCATGGAATACTCAATGATGTCAGAAATTCAACTATGTACACACAGGTAAATACCATTTCTTAGACAAAGGTAACTTTTTCTATAGTTGTTAAATTCCATTATATTCCATTGCCAAAGAACCATTAAGAACTTGGTATGGCTGTATAAAAACAACTAATTTTTTAAAGAATAAACATGTTAAAGGGAGTAAACATACTCTGTCCCTGCAGAAGTTGATGAGCTGAAAAGCAGTATTATGGGTGATTTTTTTTTCCTCTTAGCTTTCCAGGCTTATGATTCTTTTATTTCCTTTTTTATAATACTTGGATAAAGTATAGATTTGGCACATTCTTCCATTATCTGAGAAAGATAAATTATTCATGCTCAGTGTGTGAACTTATTTTGTAGCAAATGGTGTGTTAGAGGATTTGTCCAAATTACAGATATTTTGAGTATATGAATATACATAATCATAGATGAGAACATATTTTGCTGTATTTTCGAATAAGTAAACCTCCCCCTTTTTAAAGACATTATACTAAGCATCATTTAACCTTTAAAAATTTCAAATAATGCTTGATTTTTAGTGAAGTCATGATTCCGTGAGTAAAAGTGCCTGGATGTGTCAGACAAGGAGCAAAGATGCTGGAACCCTTTCACAGCTTTCTGTGAAAACCTGAAAAGGTGAAAACTGAGCTCTGGGATTGCAGGTGGGAGAGGGCATAATTCCAGTTATGTATCTGTACTTATTTCCCAGTGGGCTGTAGCAAAGTACCACTACTTACATGGTTTCAATGACAAATATATTCCTTGTCAGTGCTCATAGTGAGAATTCTAAAGACAAGCGGTAGCAAGGTGGGTCCTTGCTGAAAGTTCTGAGAAGAATCTGGGGCCTGGGAGATGGCTTAACCGTTAAGGTGTTTGCCTGCAAAGCCGAAAGATCCCTGTTTGACTCTCCAGGACCCACATAAACCAGATGCATAAGGTGGTGCACACATCTGGAACTTGTTTGCAGTGGCTGGAGACCCTGGTGAGCCCATTCTCTCTCTGTCTATCTGCCTCTTTCTCTCTCTCTCTCTCTCTCTCTCTCTCTCTTTCAAATAAATAAAATAAAAATAAAAAAGTTTTAAGAAAGAATCTGTTCATTGCGTACCTCCTAGCTTCTGATGCAGCTGTCAATGTTTTGTGTCCTTTATCTATAATAAACAGTTTCTTTCTGTTCTATCTCTGTCTTCACATGTCATTCTCCTTACAGTCTCACATGACCATCTTACTTCCAAGTCTCTCTCCTCTTCCTAGAATAACAATCACATGGGTTAAAAGACCACCCAATTCCAACATGTATTCAATTACATCTGCCCATTTGTCTTCAAATAGGGTCAGTTTTGTAAGTTAATGTGGGGGGGATTAGAATTTCAATATATATATTTATTTTTCTAAAAGAAAATATCCTTGTCCAAAAATTTATATGCACTGCAAAGAAGCAATTATAGTATAAAAGAGAATCTTCCCTTGCGTTTCTAGGACATCAGAAAATCTATAGCAAAAAAAAAAAAAAATGCTGGGCTGGAGAGATGGCTTAGCGGTTAAGCGCTTGCCTGTGAAGCCTAAGGAACCTGGTTCGAGGCTCGATTCCCCAGGACCCACATTAGCCAGATGCACAAGGGGGCGCACGCATCTGGAGTTCGTTTGCACTGGCTAGAGGCCCTGGCGCACCCATTCTCTCTCTCTCAGCCTCTTTCTCTCTGTTGCTCTCAAATAAATAAATAAATAAATAAATAAAATAAACAAAAAAAATAAAAAATGTTTTTATGAATCTTATTCTGAAAGCAGAAGCATCTCACTGCTGATCTTGGTTGGAAATAAGCATCACTGTAGTGGCTTTGAGGATGCCTCATTGGTTAGATTATTACTCTTCCTAAAAATGAGAGATGAGGGGGGATTGTCTATTTAGACATCTTGGCTAAAATAAATGAGCTAAGTGGAGAACATAGAAACTTTGAAAAATAACTATTATGAAAAGAACCATATAATTTGCTCTATTTCTTTGATGAAGATTATATTTCTGTTTATGATTTAAAATTTTTCATTTTGACCCTTCTTTTCTCATCTACTTTTTATTGGTCTCTTATGGATTAATTAGTTAATTTATTTATTTATATTTTTGTGGTGGGGTCTCACTCTAGCCCAAGATGACCTGGAACTCACTCTGTAGCCTCAGAATGGCCTCAAGTTCATGGTGATCCTCTTACCTCAGCATTCCAAGTGCTGGAATTCAAGGTGTGTGCCGCCATGCTCAGGCTCTCTGATGGATATTTTTATTTTTATTATCATTATTGTTTTTTTGGTTTTCACTTTTTGAGGTAGGGTCTCACTCTAGCTCAGGCTGACCTGGAATTCACTATGTAGTCCCAGGTTGGCCTTGAACACATGGCGATCCTCCTACCTCTGCCTCCCAAGTGCTGGGATTAAAGGTGTGCGTCATCATGCCCAGCCTGATGGTTATTTTTAATTCGTACCTTCGTTTTTGTATGAGAGAGAGAGAAAGAGAGAGAGTGCACCAGGACATCCAGCCACTGCAGTTGAACTCTAGACGTGTATGCCACCTTGTATGCAGGTGTGACCTTGTGTACTTGCATTGCCTTGTGTGTCTGGCTTATGTGGGATCTGGAGAGTCAAACATGGGTCCTTAGGCTTTGCAGACAATCACCTCAACCACTTAGCTATCTCTTCTGCCCAAATCTTACCTTCTTATCTTTTTGTTTTTGCTTCTGTCCCCTTAGAGCTGCCTAGGTTGTAGAGTAAAGATTGCTACAAAAACATTTAAATGGATATATATATATATATATATATATATATATATATATATTTATACACACACACATATATATATGTATATGTATATGATGTTTTGTTTTTATTAATCATTATAAAATTAAAATTAAAAGGTAGAAATTGTCTCTTGTGGGATGAGTTAACAGCCTTGGTCTGAATGGTGCGCTTTGGGGATGGCCAGGCCATTTTCGTCTATATCCTAGCAGGCATTTCATTTTCATAATAATAGTTCTGCTGCATTCAGGAACAGTTCTCTTCTACTTCTTGTGCTTAGTTCTCTGGCATCCAGAAGTATTTTAAGCACATAAAAATGAAATGCTTAATTTGAAGCTTTTGCTGTTCCATCCATCTGCACTATTTTGCCATATTTATTGATACTGTCATTCCCACCACTCAGTATGCCACCACTGCCTGCCACTTCTCTGGCTTACTTGTCTTTGGATTTCATGTGAATGTGTTTAGAGAGGCGCTCAAGAATCCTAGGATAGGAGCTGGAGACATTGTTTAGTGGCACATTTGAAATTTGATTGCAGTGGCTAGAGGCTTGGTGCAACAATTCTCTCTCTAGGGCTCTCATAAAAAAAGAATCCCAGGATAGAACATCACCGTAAAAACTCTCAGAACACAAACTTGCAGCACAGAGACAACCATCACATTTTATGTTCAAGGGTATCTTGCATTGCTGAGAATGGGGAAAAGAGAGAAGAGAGAAAAAAACATCTGTCTAGAACAACTTGGAACCCTCAGAAGGCAACATGTGGAGTTCCTTAGTGCTAATTCATGTCTCTTAGTTTCTAGTTGTAAGTTAATAATTTCATATTCCTTGTTTACAGAATTGTTATAAGAAAAGTAGGGAAGGATTGCCTCAGGGATCTCTACTCACTTGCATTTTCCTCTTTTATATGTATTTTTTTCCATGAGTAAAGATACTTTTCTTCTCTGGAAATATAGAGTAAAAAATAGTATGCTTGGTAGGAGGATAAAGTTCCTCTGGAGAAATAATAAATTCAACTAAATGTACTTCAAAATAGTACTCCCAAGAAAATACTTAAATCAAGCTTGTTCTATATTAATTTTATGGGCAATAGACTTAAAAAGAAAGGTAAATCTAGTGAAATACCAGATTTTCATTGAGAAGGAAAAGAGAATTACAGAGTTATAGGAATAAAGTGTTTCACTGGGATAAACTGCTTTATTAGAGAAAGCAGCTGTGGGACCACACTTTAAAGTATTCTGACAAAATGCAAAATGCCAAGGAGATTGTTATGCCATAAGGATGTGTAGATATTATGATGATAGGAAGAAATATTCCAGAATCTGAAAAATATAGTTTGATTTATACCTGATTCACACTCAAAAATAATTCAACAATTTCAAATATAAATGCCATTCTGATGTCACTCTACTGAAGGGATATAGGCATGTTTATTTGCATTATCAACATCATAACCCCAGATTTGTTGGGAAATTATGGGGAAATTTATTCCTTGTCACATTGGAACAATCAAAATGCCATGTGAAAGAACCCCAGAATTTGATGCCTATGTTTTTATCCATTGTAATTTGCCATGGCATCATAAGAGACAATGAACCTTGGTGCACATAATGCTTTCTGACATTCACATATTGCTACATTTTTTTAATTTTCTTTTTTTTCTCTTTCTTTTTTTTTTCTCCTTTATTAGTTAGTTTTGTATTCAGCAAATACAATCAGTTTGGTACCATTATTAGGCTCATCCGTGACCTACCCCCTCCCCTTGGCCCCTCCTTGTTGAGGTATACGGGTCATGCATTGTGGAGTTAGCCCACAGTTACGGGTAAGCTAAATGTCTCTGCATATCATGACCCAACGTGTGGCTCTGACATTCTTTCCGCCCTCTCTTCAGCAAAATTTCCCTGAGCCACGTTGGGTTCATTTTTGGTCTGCTTCAGTGATGAGGTGTTGGGGGCCTCTGAGGCTCTGGCTCTCTGATTTGGTAGGAGTTGATTTTTCTCTGTGCTGATCTCCTTCCCCCTTCTGCTGGTATCTGGTTCATCAGGAAAACAGCCCCCTTGCTTGTTTCTCCAATTTTTCTTAGTTTCAGCCGGGGCCCTTTTGAGGTATGATGGGGTGGCTCTCTCCTTAGGATCTACATCTATCTGAAAAAGAGAAGAAGATTCTCCAACGGAGAGTAAGTTAGCACCAGGACAAATGAGATAACCCCTTTTTTTTTTTAATAGAGAATTTAATAGGTGTAGGCCCTCTTGTAGCCCACAATTGATGGTAGCTTGATATTGGAGAGTGGGCTTATGTTTGGATATGGTTCTGACTTGTTTCCCAGCTCCAGGTATGGGTCCCATACCAGTGAGGGGATCAGTTAGCCAAATTGAGAGCAGTTGGTTCCCCACCATGGCTGTGTGCCACCACTGCACTTGTGTGGGCATCACAACAAGTTATTTGCTGCTAAGTAGGTTAGACCATGCGTTGCTTCAACAGATATTGGTCATTTTCCCCCAGTCACCCATGCAGCACCTTATGGCACTAGACGTGCTGACTGTCTGGGGACTGACTCTCTTCCAAATTCCAGCCATGCCATTCTAATTTGCATGTCAATCACATAAGGTGTCTTCAGCAGTAGAGTCTTACCACTAGCCTTTGATGGGTCATCAAGTACTCTGACAGAAATCTGTCTATCTTTTAGGAAACCTTAATCTTCTACATCTTCCCTCCCTCACTTCCCCTCTCCCTCTCTCTCTCTCTCTTATCTCTAACTCTTGTATATTAGTTATCTTTTTCCTCATTTTCTTAGTGGGCACTGATCTGTAACTCCCAGAACCAGCATGGGGCTATCATCCACAATGAGCTTTTGATCAGAGAGACCTACAAGGTTTCCTAAATTTTCTAAATTAAGTATTTATTGCTTTTCTTATATTTTTTGATGATGATATCTTCATTTTGTTTGAAATTGCATAGAAATTTACATGATCTATGACAAGGAATAAAGTAGAAAACTATGTACATTTACATAAGCCTAATTATAACATTACCAAAAATGAAGATATTATAACTAATAGAATTTTGGAAATCTCTTTCAAAACAAGATATCTGAAGATATGTTTATATGAGTCATATTTAAGATCAAAAGTGATAAAATTATCTAATGTATTTTTCTATTTCAATTACCTGATAAAAAATCTAAAAGCTAAAAATTTATATTAGTGTACCATTTCTGTTTATTTCTAAACAATTAATTTTCCATTTCTTGTAAAATTTTGTTTCTCTGTATCTATATGAATTATTCATGTCCACATACATTCATTTTTATAGAAAGTTTTTATTTAAAAAGTGTGTCAAAATTCTCACTGTAGCCACAGTTTAACCATCCTAACTCCACATCATTTTCAGGTTGCAAGAACTGTTTTTAAAATTCTGTAGTCATTGAGCCCCTTGGAGCTTAGGCAATGCATTTTGTCATATCATTAAAACAAAATCCTAGTAGCTATGTGAGGCAAATAGCTATCTCTTTTCACAAATTAAGTAAATTATTTGTCAAGGCTCACTTCAGAACTGATAACAATTAAATATTAAAACTTATCTTCTAAATCTTAAACCTATCCTTTAAAAGCAAGACTCCCGCTGGTGAAATTGCTGGCATTTATTTGTTGTCTTTTATTTCTTACCATGGAAGGCACTGTAAGCCTTAGGTAAGAGGATGAAAGCCAGTTCTCAGGAAAGAGCACAATGAAGGGCCAACTGATGTGAAAAAGGGAAGCCATACTTAGATCTTGTAGGAAGATAGACAATCACCACAGCCCATGCTTTGGTAAAGAATAGGAAAATAATATCATCCAAACAAAATACTAGAGGAATCCAACCACGATCAGAAGTACAGACATGCAAGAGGTTACCCTGCTGGTCAGAAAGTGAAGATGAAGATGAACTTTACCAGCCATTTGCTGCAGTTCAAGATCACCAAGCAGACATGTTTTGATCACACTATGGCCCTTATGTTGCCCCAGACCAAAACTCTCCTATCTTACTTGAAAACTGATGGATGTGTGATCTTTATCAGAGCCTGACTTCTCGTTTTCTTACAAGAAGTGAATTGAGCATGCCAGTGAATGAAAGGGTAAAATAATAAATATTAGAGAAGTCATGTCTTAAGACATCTCAAAAATAGTCCTTTCTATAGTAAAGATAAAGTAACTTCATCAAGTGGCCTTTTACTGTCAATGACAGTGGAGGAGTCAATAAAAAAAAAAAAAAATCTCTGTTCTTCAGCCTTCTAGGTCAGGAGAAATTTGAATTGGCCAAGCTCCTTGAACCATGTATCCCCCTTTGTCTTCTGGAGTTAACAATAATACTTAGGCCAATAATGTGTTCTTTTGCATATTAAATTAATCATAAAAATAAATTACCATCATTTCCTCTTTCTCAGGTTTTGTGCTAAATCCTAAGGGTATATGTACTGGTTTGAGGCTTGATTCCCCAGGACCCATGTTAGCCAGATGCACAAGTAGGCGCACGCATCTGGAGTTCATTTGCAGTGGCTGGAGGCCCTGGCGAGCCCATTCTCTCTCTCTTTCTCTCTCTGCCTCTTTCTCTGTCTATTGCTCTCAAATAAATAAATTTAAAAATAAACAAAATAAAATTTAATAATGTATATATTTGTAGAGAAATGAAAGTGTATAGGAAAGAGCTCAGTTTTTGAATGAGGTATCTTCTATCAGTCATTCGTACATGTCTGCTTTAATACATTTTTAATTTTCTGTACATTAAGCTAACAATGACTGTACATTACTATTTTATGTGCCTTGCATAGTTTATATACATTTATTTACATATAACATAGCATACACTTTCAAGTCTCTTGAAAAAAAGGTGGTAATCAAATAGACCACCGTAATCAAGAGCTCACAAGTAGACATGCACAAGTATAAGTTATTCCTTTGTTCAGGATGAAAGAACAGTGGGATAAATACAGATCTTTTACCAAATGATGCTGGATCAACTGGGTACCCACATGTTGAAAAAGAAGAATTGTATCATCACAGTCCCTACTCTTTTCACAAAATTGAAGAAAATGGATTGCAGGCCTAAATATAAAATGCAAAATTGTGAAATTACTAGAAGATAATCAATAAAAGGCAATCAGAAGAATTAGACCTTAATAATGACATTTTAGGTACAATCTCAAAGGTTATAATTCAGGAAGAAGGCAAGTCAGGCTTTGGCAAAATTAAAATTTAGGGGGATGATATCAGACAAACGAGAGAGTAAGAGAGAGCGTAAGGACAGTGGCTCTTTCTCAAACAACTAGTTAACAAGCACATCTCCTAAGTTTACAAACCAGTACCTGGATAAGAACTTCAGATACCAATCAGAAGATATAATACCAGGTCATTGTAAAAACAAAGAGGAATTTCAAAGGAAAGGTAGAAAGTTTTGTGTTTATTTGCCGTGATTCTCTGTATTACTCCCATGGGTGATCTAGTGTAGCACAAAGGGAAGAAAACCCTCGTCACATAGCACATCCCTTAGGCTGAAAATAAAGAAGTGCCTCGTGCATACAAGATTCTGGCTTGTCTTAGCTGGTTTGAAGTACAATGGATGACTTGCAGTGCGGAAGTGTGGCAAAAAGTCACTACATGACAGGGCTACAGTTAAGTAAGATGAGGCTACTAAGCAAGACATCAGAAGCTACTTGAGGAGTCTTAGACCCCAGTGGGTGACAATGCTGTACATAAACAAAAAGTCGTGTCATGTGAAACACTGGAGAATATGGTTGAATCAAATACATGAAATGAATTTCTAGAGACCAAGAAAATTAAAGAAAACCTATTAGCTGCCTGAAAAGTTTTAAACAGTTGTTAAAAAATATCTAGTGAGCTAAAAAGGAGACCAAGGTAGCTCTGGACTTCAGCTGTTTCCTTATGGCTGGGACTGAATTCCAGACCAGAAGCACTGCACAGAAGGAGAAGGATCTGCTCCAGCCCAGAGTCTTGAGCAGATGATTCATCAGGGTGGCGAAAGCACGGCAAGAGGAGACAGACACATCTCCACAGCAGCAGAGAGGATGTGGAGAGAATGAGCTAGCTGTGCCTCAACACCCCAAAATTGTCCCTGGTGACATACTTCCTCCAACAAGTCTCTGTCTCCCAAAGGTTCTACCAATTAGGCACCAAGCACAAGCCCCCGTAACAAACGTGTGCAGCTACAGTGGAAACTCTGCATTAAATCCACCACAATAACTAAACAAAAACTTTTAAAAAAATAAACAATAACAAAATGAGTACCTCGGGGCTGGGGAGATGGCTTAGCGGTTAAGCACTTGCCTGTGAAGCCTAAGGACCCTGGTTTGAGGCTCGATTCCCCAGGACCCACCCACGTTAGCCAGATGCACAAGGGGGCACAATCATCTGGAGTTTGTTTGCAGTGGCTAGAGGCCCTGGTGTGCCCATTGTCTCTCTCTATGTATCTGCCTTTCTCTGTGTGTCTGTTGCTTTCAAATAAATAAATAAAAATAAACAAAAATAAATTTTAAAATTAAAAATTTAAAAAATGAGTACCTCGATGAAGAGATGTGGAGCATAAAAACATGGGAAATAAGATAAATGATCTGAAAAAAAAATGCATATAATCCTAGTAATAGGGATTTAACAAAACACTTGATCAGGCCAAAGAAAAAACAAGCAAGTTTAAAGACAGCTAATTTGAAACCATTGCATTAAAGAAGCAAAGAGGGTCAAATAAAGAATAAAGAAAAGCAAAAGGAACCTAAAAGAATTTGCAGACACTCAACAGGCTCAACACAAGTATCAGGGGAGGCTCAGAATGAGAGTAGAGTGAGAAAGAACATCTATGAAGAACTAATGGCCCCAAACTTACCAAATTTGAACGAAAAATAATAGACACAAAAGCGTAAAGGGCTCAAAGAGCTCCAAGTAGAATAAATTGAAATTGAACTACAAAAGGCACATTATAATTAAACTGTCTAAAGTCAAAGAGAGAATTTTGAAAGCAACAGAAGACAGTAACTGACCACCAACAGGGAACTTCTGCGAGGTAGCAGACTTCTCAGCAGAGGCTCCACAAAGGAGTGGAACTACATTCTCACGGTATCTAAATGCTGCATGCAGGATGAAGCAAAAATATTTTCTAGTTGAACAAAAGCTTAGTGAGTACAATATGATGATTCTCCTTTAAAAGAAATACTAATTGGACTCATACATATTGAAATGAAAAGACTTTAGTAGACTAGTAGACAGCACAGTGACATTTGTAAACAAACATGAGGTTCACCCATCAAACTAAACACAAAACCAAATATATTTGTTACTGCAATTCTGGTGTAAACTTTGAGTGACCAAAACATTTTAAAGCTACAATTTTACAGCAGTGGTATATGATATATTAATATATAGTTTGTTAAACTTTAAAAAATATTTATTTATTTAAGAGAGAGAGAAGAATGAGCACACCAGGGTCTCTAGCCACTGCAAACAAACTCCAGATGCATATGCCACCATGTGCATTTGGCTTATATGGGTACTGGGGAATTGAACCTGGATCCTTTGTCTTCACAGGCAGGTCCTTTAACTGCTAAGCCATATCTCCAGCCCAATTTTTAACCTTTATATTATAACCTTCATTCATATAGATGATATATCCTAACCTAATAAGATGTAATTGTTTTTACATTAATAGTATAACATGGAGGGTTGGTAGTGTAAGGAAGAAGAGTTTTGTGTACAATTGAAGTTATTATCAGTTTAAATCAAACTCTATGATCTTAAGAAATTGAATTTAATTGCAATAGTAACCATAAGGAAAATTTCTATTGAATATACACAGGAGGAAATGAGAATAGAAGTAAAGCATATTGCTACAAAAAAATCAATTAAACACAGAAGAGGTAAGTAAGCCTAGAAAAGAGGACCTAAAAAACTAACTAAAAAGATCAAAGACAATAGCCCACAAAATGGTCATAGAATATTGCTCTCTGTGAGTAATTCCTTAATATACATTGATTAAATTCTCTAATCAAAAGATAAAGATCGGCCGAGCGTGGTGGCGCACGCCTTTAATCCCAGCACTTGGGAGGCAGAGGTAGGAGGATTGCTGTGAGTTCGAGGCCACCCTGAGACTCCATAGTGAATTCCAGGTCAGCCTGAGCTAGAGTGAGACTCTACCGTCGAAAAAACAAAAAAACAAACAAACAAAAAAAAGATAAAGATTGACTGAGTGGGTAAAACAACCTTATCTAGGACTGGGGAAATGGCTTAGCAGTTAAGATGCTTGTCTATGAAGCCTAAGGACCCCAGTTCGATTTGCCAGGACCCATGCAAGCCAGATACACAAGGGGGCACATGCATCTGGAGTTCGTTTGCAGTGATTGGAGGCCCTGGCACACCCATTCTCTCCTTCTCTCTCTCTCTTTTGCTCTCTCTCTTTCAAATAAATAAATAAATATTTTTTAAAGAAACTATATCTAATTATACACTATCTTTGAGTAAATTTTAAGGCTAGAGGGCCTAAACTAAAAGTACAAGGTGAGAAAAAGATATTTTGTACAAATGGTGAGCCACAGAGAAAGAAGAGTAACGTCTATAGAACTCAGGCAAAATAAATAAATATAAATAAATAAATAAATAATACATAAAGCTTTAAACAACAGCATTTTGTAATAGCTCAAAAAGAATAAACTACTTAGGAATAAGCCTAAGGACATAAATAAACATATGCTCAAAACCACAAACCTTTAATAAAGGATATTTGACAAGTAGATAGACATTCAGATTTCTAGGACAAAAAGACTGAATACTAAATTTGAAACAATCTCCGGTAATATGCGTTTTGACATAATCTCTAGAAAAATCACAATGATTTTTTTTTCAATAATAGAAAAAGCCATCCTAAAATTCATGTGGAATCTCAAGAAACATTGAATAACAATAACGATTTTGAAAAAGAATCTTGGGAGAACTCATGCATCCAGATATCATGGCATATTGCAAATTTACATTAACCAAAACAGTGTGGTGCTGGCATAAAGACAGAGAAATAAATGAATAAAAGAGTCTAGAGAGAGAAAAAAAAAAAACAAATTCCTTAGTGTTCTTCAGTGAGAGGGTGAAGAATAAATATTTATTGGAGAAAGTATAATCTCTTGAAGAAATGCTGCCGAGGCAGCAGGACAGCCACATGCAACACACGCTATTATCTCCTGGGAGACTCACAATTTACTCACAATGAGTTAAACATGTATATGTAGAACCTAAAATTACACAGCTTCTAACAGAAACCACAGTGGCAAGAGTCCATAACTCCATGATTTACAATTCTTTCTTGGATATGATGCAAAGGCACAGAAATGCAAGGGAAACTACAATTAGTTAAAACTTTTATGCCTCAAAGGACAAAATGACATTAATGAAAACACAGTCTGTTAAAGAATTTAAGAGGTTAAAATACTGCCTGCAACTTAATGATAATGAAAATTTAAATAATGCTATTTTAGAAAAGGAAAATGGACTTGGCTACAGTTGTCTTCAAATACGATTAACAAATGTCCAATAATCACATGTAATTTGCAAGATCTTACTGTTCATCTAAAATGCAAATCGGAACCAAAATTAGACAACCACACCCAGGGGCATTGCTACTAGTAACAAAAACCGAAATCTAGAAGAAAAGCTAAGAAGCAAATACACACAGAAAATAGCACAGTTGAGTGGGACGTGTAGATTTCCTGTCCCCTCCTCCCTGCATGTACTCGCAACATTCTCCACTAGTAACACATCCAACCAGAAGGGTCCACTGGGCCCAGTATGATGGTATATTGATATGTCATTCTTACCCAAGTCTATAGCTTTTATGAGAGATCATTCTTAGTACTGTATGGTATAAGGGTTTTGATAATGTAAAAATAATTATGCATTTATCATTAGCATGCTAGAAAGGATAGCTTTATTTCTCTAAAAAAAAAAATCATTGTTTTTCCTTGCCTCATTCTTTCCACACACCTGGAAAGTATTGATTTATTTATCATTTCCATAGGTTTTTCCTTTTTCCTGTAATGTCATATATATGGAACCATATTATATATAGCCCAATAAATTATTCTCTTTCTCCCAGTAATATTGATTTAAGGCTTTTCACTGTCACGTCATGGCTTAATAGCTCATTGTTAGCAAGGTAATGGAGAAATTAGAACCCTTGTGACTATGGGTTGGGCTTATAAAACAGTTCAGCTATTATTTAATACTACATAGAAGTTCCCCTAAAATTACATCAAGAAAGGCTATTTGAGCAACATAATGTCACTTCAAATAATTATCCAAAATAACTGTTTAACTATTCAAAATAGGCTGCATATGGAGACCCAAGTGTCCATTGACAGATGGATAAATGGAAGTGTGTATATACATACAATACAATATTGTGCAGCCTTAGAAATTAATAAAATTTGGTCATATACTATAACACGGACAAAGGTCCACGACATTAGAGAAGCCCAACACTACTAAATCAATTCTGTTTTAAAACATTGTATAATACCTTTATGAAATATTGCAAAATGTATTTAGAAATCATAGAACCCAACAGTGCTAACAACACGCTGTATCCTGTAGTTCTGTGGTTGATAAAGGCAAGGGGAGTTCCTAAGTCAATGGAAGGGATTTGGGTGCTTTGTGTGTGTAGAAGAATGGGTGAGGTCCAGAAACAGCTTGAGATGGTACAGCTTGGCACTGACCTCATTTTCTGTATGTGCTGGTGAGAAATTTGCCTTCTATGGTCATGTCTTAGATTTTGGAAGCCTGATTTACTGAGGCTCAGATGCTGTGATTGGCTAACATTCAGATGATTCAAGAATACACTGCCCTGTTGATTGGCAGCAGATTTTTTTTAATACACTAAGGTAGGTTATAGCTCAATGCAAGCAGAGACAGCTTTAATTCAAATTTAATTCAATTAACAAGTCACCCTATTGTGTTGATTTGTTGTCTCTTAGCTCAGGGGTCTCAATGCTTATATGCATGACCAGTCGGAACGGCAACATACTGCAGGAAGATGTTGCAAGAGAGGCTCTTTTATCCTAGGGTTTAACATCTATTCATTTGTACCTTTTGAAATTAGTGAGACAGAGATATATGAAGTCTGTCATACTGTCAAAATTTAAATGAACCCCAAGAATCTGATCCACCAAACCCAGCAGGCATTTTACCAAACATTTCAAATTTGTTGTTAGCCCCCATCTAGTGTTGCTCTGTATAGTGAGGGTCACACGAAAGCCACCCCAAGGATGTCACACCTGCCATAGAGAAGCAGCTCATATTGGAATAATATGAAAATAGTATCTGGATCATGACAAAATTAAAATCTAAAAGTAGAGTAGATAGCTTAGAGGTTAAGGCACTTGCCGGCAAAGCCAAAGGACTCAGGTTCTGTTCCTCAGGACCTACATAAAGTGTATGTGTCTAGAGTTCCTTTGCAGTGGCTAGAGGTCCTGGTGCACCCATTCTCTCTCTCTTATATGCCCCTCTTTCTCTTAAATAAATAAATGAATAAATAAAATGTGTTTTTTTAATAAAACATATTTTATAAAGAGTAGTCTACTCTTATCCAGAAAAGTTAAATGCCCAAACTCGAAATATGATCTCCAGAATTCTTTCTAAACAACCTCCTACCTAGAGGACGTCTTTGTGAAAACTACAACCCTTTATCAGCTCCCGCCTGGATATGTCTTTTCCTGAATCAACAATAGCTGTTATTGAACTTTCAATGTCACAATGCCTGCTATTGCACATGGATACTGGAGAAAACTCCCAAGCCCTTATGTTTGTGTCACAAGCTACCCACTGAGATAATTCTCCACATCCCCATTTTGTTAAGCATAGTCTTGCTAACCTTAGCGTGCATTTCAGGCTGCTATAGAACTCCATGGCCTTCAATTTGTGATCCTCCTGCCTCAGTTTCCAAGAATAAGTCATATCCAGCTCATAATGAACACCCTCCCTTTTAAATATAAGGTTTCACTGTAAATGTATCCCAGGCTGGCCTTGAACTTGCCGTTGTCTTGCATGCTCCTGAAGAGTGTAAAGATTAGTACCAACATATGTCCCTCCATCCCTCCCTTCATCTCTCCCTTCCTTTCTTCCTGCCTTCCCTTCTTTGACATTAAGCCCATGCCCTTGTAGATGCTAGGCAAGCACTATGACACATAGCTATATACCAGTCCTATGGTCCATTTTGAACTATCATTTCTTAAATTTCTAGGTCTGTATACAGGAATTTTTTTCACAGGGACATTTGGTGTTTTCAGAACTATTTTTGAACATATTGTCCTATCTCCCTGCAATGGATTTTTCACCTGTATAAAAACAAAAACAAAAACAAACAAACAAACAAAAACACCAGGCTGGAGAGATGTGGAGAGATGGCTTAGCAGTTAAGGTGCATGCCTGCAAAGCCTAAGAACTCAGGTTTGATTCTCCAGGTCCCATGTAAGCCAGATGCACATGGTGGCACATGCATCTGGAGTTTCTTTGCAGTGGCTAGAGGCCCTGGTGTGTCTATTCTTGCTCTCTCTCTCCCCGCCCCACAACTCATCTGTGTCTAATAAATAAATAAATAAAAATAAATCTATAAAAAATTACCTACCTATATCTTGAAAGTCTGTTTCTGGGTTCTCAGTTATTTTTCTTGATCGCTGTTAACCTACTCTCCAGCATCAGGCTGCCTTGATCACCATGCATTATATTTTATTTGAGAAATGTGAATCATCTAAATCTACTACTGCTTTGCAGAATTATAGCTACCTCCTATATTCACATAAGTTTTTAGGTCAGTTTGCCATTGGAATTCTGGTTAATATTACTATTAACATATATAATAAAATTGAAGAAGAATTGGGCTGTTGAGATTGCTCAGTGGTTAAGGCCTCTTGATTGCAAGGTCTAAGGCCCAGGTTTGGTTCTCCCCAGACCAGCGTAAAGCCAAAGACACAGAGTATTTTCTGAAAATTTATTAGCTAATAATTTCATTTCTGTCAAGGACATAAGCCATTGAGGAAGTGCGTTTCTTCCTGGGTGAGTTGAGTAACATGCATCCATTAGAGTTTGTCTACTTCATAGAAGTTAACTGATACATAGGAACTGTGAAGCTTTTGGCTACTCCCCTGTTCTTTTAAACAAGTCCTTCTTCATTGATGGTGCTGGTGAAACATAGTTTTTCTATTTCCATGGTTAGGCTGACTAGAGGAGTGCTGCATCATTGCTGTCTTAATTTTCTGTTAGAATTTCTCCCCTTATTCATTGGTTTGTAAAAATGACCTTTAATTTTTTTCTAGTTTGAAATTTTCCATCTCACTATCAATTGTGGATTTCTAGGTTAATTCCCTTGTGGATTGAGGGTGTATTCTTATGACTTACACTTTTTTCAGTTAGTTAAAAGTTGGTTTATAGCCTGGAATGTTTGAGGAGAATATGTACTATGTTTATATGTTCGATGAATTTCAATAATTTCAAATTGATAGTGTTGTCCAGGAACTGTATATTGTTATTGATTTTCTGCCTTTATCTTTATATATCAATTATATACATATATCTGTTGTGATGGTTCCTTTTTCATATCTAATTTTATTAATTTTTGTCTCTTCTCTCTTTTTTTTTTTTTTTTTGGTCAGCTTTGCTAAGGGTTTATCAATCTTGTTTATCCTTTCAAAGAACCAACTCTTTGATTCATTTATTCTTTGGATTGATCTTTTGGTTTCTATTTCATAAATTTCTGTCCTAATCTTTATTATTTCTTCCCATGTACTGATTTTAGTTTTGCCTTGTTCTTCTTTTCCCAAGGCCATAAGGTGAAGTATTAAGTTGTTTACTTGCGACATTTCTAATTTCTTAATATAGGCAATTAAAGCTATAAATTTCCCTTTTAGTACTGCCTTCATTGTGTTCCAAAGGTTTTGGTATGTTGTGTTTTCATTATCGTTTGATTCTATGAATATGACATAAAGCCAGATCCACAGGAGAAATAGCATCTTTCAGCCTCAAGTGATCAGGAAAGGAATTTTCATTAACATAGTCAAGATAGGTAACTGGGCTCTGCAACAGATGAGAGGACAATGCTGATTGGACACCCAAGGAAATGCTGTATAGAAATCCAAAAAATTCTCGAACCATGTAAGAAAGCACTAGAAACTTGAGGTATATCTATACTCTATGTATTATTTTAGTGGATATAACTCACTCAGTTAAATGACATATATATATATATATGTATATTAAAGTCATATATATATGACTTTAATGCACACACACACACACACACACACATATATATGAATATATATATATATATATATATATATATATATGCTGAAATTGAGCTATTTAAATAAATGAATGACCTTACTTATGTGGGTACCAGTAATGAATTAGAGACAGGCAGACTGAGCTATAGTAATAAATAATCAGTCTATTTCTATGGCTTAGAAGTACAAATTTCATGTTCATAATATGTACTATTGAAATTTGCTTGAGAGTGTTGATCCAAAATCCCATCTTTGAGCTCTTTTGTGCCCAGAGTGGCAACATGGTCACCTTATGGAACATTTTTCGCAGTGGAGGAAAAGGGAAAAACAAAAAAGCTTGGCACAGGCATTGGCTTTTTTGTTAAGTGATGAAGAGAGAAGGATCGATCATTGTTTCCTCTTTGAGTTGAGGAAGCTAGCGTTTAATTGGACAGTGAAGATCACTCTACAAACAAAGAAAAAGGAAATGTATACCACTGCATGCATTATCTTATTAATTTATTCATTCTGTCACACAGCTGGAATAAATTTTAGGAAAATTATTGTATCTATTTATGTAAGTTTAGATTTTTTTCCATGAAGTAATCATTTTTTGTAAATGTGCATTAAAATGTTAAGTAATGTGAAATATTTTTGAATGGTAAATGCATATGTATACAATGTTTGTATTATATATACATATTTACAAATATATTATATATATGTATATATGTAGGTATATACATATATATACATATATATATACATATATATATATATACATATATATACATATATATATGACTTCCTTTCATATGCTTACATATGTAGAGACTAAATGAAATTTGGGAACCCTTTCATTGTCTTTTTCCTTTCTGGTATCTATCTATTGTCTTAGTAATGAATTTATTAGCCCAGTCCAGAAGATGGGAGTATTTCCAATGAACCTTCATTACTCTGTGCACTATGCTCAATGCTCTTGTCCAAACCTGGAAGCTATGACAACATGAAATCACTTTGTAAAGCCCATGGCCTCTCAACACGGGTGCCCAATTAATTCTGTCTGATTTTGATGATGTTTCAGTGTCTTCATATTCCTGATATTAGATTATGTTCAGAATTCATAATGACTCTGTGCGTTGCTGGGGCACGGAACCTGGGCAGTGGGCTTTACAAGCATCTTTTAAGCATTGAGCCATCTCTCCAGCCACTCTTTCAGATTTGTGTCTTGCCCTTTCCATGGTAGAAGACACCTCACAATGCCAGTGAGCTGCTCCTTTTGCTGTTTCTGTCATTTATCTCATTCCAGACATTACTTCTCTAAATCCCTTTTAAGTTTCCTTGCCATCTCTCATTATTTGTTGTTCATGTTTTTCATTTTAGAAAATTTCGGCTATATTTCCCATGAGATGTCTTTAAGTCTTATAGAGTATCACACTATTTTCTAAAATGCATTTTGTATTCTTGAAATAGAAAACTTGAATATCTGAACCTTAAGAACAAAGTAAGTAAATTCACTAAGTCACCTTTTCATTTTTAATGACAGCTTACACAAACACTGAATGGGTATTCACATAATAGATAGATGATAGATAAAAATGAAGATATAGTTGATATAGATATGCATAAGTGTTTATGAATGTATATGTAAAATATGCATTGAATTTGAGTGAATGATGCACAAGCCCCACACTTAGCATTTACCAAGGGATATAGCATAATGTAGTGCATGATCTGAATAAATAAGAGAAGATTTCTTTGTATGTATGCAGCTGAGGATTAGGCTGATGAGCACAGTTCCTTGTAGATTTCCCAGTTCATGCAGATTCATCATTTATTCATCTTTGACAGAAATGGAGTATTTCACTTCTTTACCAAGTGATTTAGCTAATATAGCATATATATGAATTGTGTGGAAACTACAGCTCCCAAAATAATATAGTCCATAGTCTTTGCCAAAAGCCTAATCAGTCCATGGACAGTGGGGTCAATGTATTTAAGGCCTTACTGTGTTTTACAATTTCCTGTCTGTAAGACTAGAAAGTTCTTTATGCTTTTCACTTCAATGTGGGAGTACTCATTTGTGGAAGATGAAAGATTGTTTTAAAGTCATCAGAGAGCACGGCATTCAAAAATGAGGAAACAACCCAGGGACGCAGGGTGTCCCTCTACCATAAACACCTGTGTATTGAATATCTTGTCCCCAGCTGATGGCAGTTTGGGTGGTGGGGGCCTTGCCTGGATGAGGTGTGTTGTTGGGCGTGGGCTTTGGGGTGTTTTAGCCAGCTCTCCTTTGCCAGAGCTTGGCTCATTCTTATGTTGCTATTTTCTACCTGCTGTGGCAAGGTGATGTCCAACCTCTGCTCATGCTATTCTTTCTTTTGCCGTCACTTAGCTTCATCTCGAGACCATAAGCCAAAATAAAACTGTTCTTCCCACCTACTTCTTCTGGTTGGGTGCTTTATGTCAAAAACAAGAGCAACTACAACAGTTAGTTAAGCCAGAGTACTGGCTATGTCCTTTACAGTTTTAATGGTGAAGGTATGACTATGTATTATCTTTATACTTAGAGAATAGATTAATGGGTACATTTACTATAAATAAATCAAGTAACAGCCACTTGCACGTGTCCAGACCTACCGTGTATGAGTTCTGGGTACATTTACTAAAAATGAATCACATAATAGCCACATGTAAGTGTCCACACTGACCATTGTGTGAATTCTGGCAAACAATGAGAAGTTTTTACTCCAACTAAAACAAACAAACAATATTTTTCTTTGAAGAATTTTAACTAACAAAATGAAGTAGAGAAAAGGAAAGTAGGGGAATATAAATATTTTGAGAGACTTTAGGGATTAACTTCAGCAAGACTTGAAACAACATAATTTATTTCTTTCCTTAGAAAGGTAGAAAGTTAAAAAAAAATAAATAAAATATGGCATGTGACAGTCATCTCCTATGACCCACTGATTTTCCAATCAATTAAAATGAGAACAACTTATTTGATTGCATCATTATTGTCTCACTAGAAAGTAGCAAGTTCCTTTCACTTGTTTCTTATGATAATGTATTCTTGCTTCTCATATTGGAGTATTAATTATTAAAAATTAAATGTTTGTTCTGGAGAGATGGCTCAGCAGTTAAGGTACTTGCTTACAAAGCCTAATAATCTGAGTTTGATTCCCCAACACCCACATAAAACCAGATGCACAAGATGGCTCATGCATCTGGAGTTCTTTGCAGGAGCTGGAGGCCCTGGCATGTCCATTCTCTCTATTTCCCATCTCTCTCTCTCTCTTTCTCTCTTTCTCTCTCTCTTCTTGCAAGTAAATAAATAAGGTATTAAAGATAATTTGAAAGGTTAATGTTTCATATATTTTATGTAAGATAATTTGAGGGGACACATGGGAGTCACATCTTTGCACTGACTAAAGTGAAAGTAGACAACTGTTTTCTGCTTAGGAATGAAAAGGATTATTTTATTGGCTCAGACTAATCACAGGAAGATGTCTAAGAAGTTTGGAAATGCATTTCTAGCCTAAGAAGCTGTATCCCAGGAACAGAAAGATATGAACACACACACACACACACACACACACACACAGTTAGTGTGTTTTTTATATACATAACTCCAACATTAGCTACAGTGATATATGTCTGCCACTATCTATGTAATTCTTACAAAGTTGACCATATCTTAGTTTTTTGTTTTTTTTTTTTGAAGTAGTATTTCACTCTGGCTCAGGCTGACCTGGAATTCACTATGGGTGGCCTTGAACTCTCGGCGATCCGCTACCTCTGCCTCCTGAGTGCTGGGATTAAAGGCGTGCGCCACCACGCTCGGCTTCATATCTTATTTTTATAGGTGCATTTAGCTATACTTCAACTATGGTTTACCTAAATAAGCAGTTTTATTATTTTCTAAACAGTTGTGCATCATCAAATTTAATTTTGATATGGTTTGATCCCCCCAAAAGTAAACCTCATGTCTGCTAGCAATCGGTCCCCATGCCTCTGATGTCCCCAGCTCTAGAAAACCACCCATCCGCCTTCTGTATTTATGCACTTCTGTGTTCTGCACATCTCCTAGGAGCTAAGTCCTGTTTACTTTTGTCTTCTTTCATTCACCTGTTAGGATAATCCATTTTATGTGTAGGTTTAATCTTCATTCTGGACACATGCTTTCTTTTCTCTAGCATAGTCTCTCTGAGTGGGAAGTAACTTGTGGTAGTTCGCGTCAGATGGTACGCATAAAGTCACATGCTTTGAGTGTTTGGTCCCAAGCTGATGGCAGTGTGGGAGGTGAAGCCATGCTGGGATTGCTGTATTGCTACCGGTGAGCTTTCTAGTGCTATAGCCCAGCTGCGCCTTTGCCAGAGCTCAGCTTACTCCCTGGCTGTTTCCTGTCAGTTGTAGTGGTAAGAGGTGATGGGCTGCCTTGACTCGATCATCTTTTCCCTCCCGTGATGCAGCTTCCCCTCTAGTTTATATGCCAAAATAGAGCCTTTCCTTCTGTCCGCTGCTTTTGGGTAGGTGTTTTGTCCAGCAGCAAGGTAACTATAGCATATTTTCAGTATAAGGTGGACAGAAGTGACAAGTGCCTGAGGCTGGGACCATGACGTAGTTGTTGAAGGTAATTGATTGCAAACCCTCCCAGCCTGTGTTCAATTCCCAAGCCACCCACGTAAACCAGACGCAAAAGGTTCTGGTGAATATGCACATGTGCAAATAAGTAAATGAAAAAGTTATTCAAAAACTGAGTAGTGCAGACGTATTGTTTATTTATCATTTATCTTAAGAGAAAATATTCATTGTAGTCAGCATTATGAGTATTTTCATAGATGGCTTTTATCTGGGTCTGAAAGCTCTCGCTTTTCCTAGTTTATTGAGTGTGCTGACCATGAAAAGGTGTTGAGACTTTGTGAAATGATTCTCCAGTGCCCGGAGAAATTAACAGGTGAGTCTTGCCTTTTACTATGATAAAAAGTTTTATTATGTATATTGGTTTATTAAGATTAAGTCAACCTTGCATTTCTAAGACAAAGTCCAGGTAACCGAGGTTTATAATCCAATTCACGTATCACAGTGCTGCTGTCTTTTGTCAAGGACGTTTGCTTCCTTATCCATGTTTGGCTGCCACAGATTCAACCAGCTGTGTGTTGAAAATACTTTTAAAGCTGCTATGCTGTTGCTGGTGACATATGCTATGTAGATATTTATGGTTGAAACCAGATTTTCTTTTTTTGCCTTTTCTCACTAAATAACATAATCTATCCGCTACGTTCATGTGATTTACATTGAATCAGGTATTATAAGTAGTCTGGTGATGAAGCGTAGGAGAACAGATACATGGGTCATCTGCAAATGTTTCATCATTTTACATAATGTACTCGAGCATTCATGGGATTTCAGATACAAGTCCCCATCTGTTCAACCCCGTTACCTATGACTACCACTGTTTCATTATTGATCTGTGCACAATTGAATGCTTTCTTGAAAATAAGCGCATTCCATGTATAAATTAAAATAAATGTATTTTTCTTCCTGTGTTTAGATTATTTCATTTGGCATATTGCTCTCCAAGTTCATACATGTTTGGTAGATGACAGAATTAATTTTTTTTGTATGGATGAATAACAACATTATGCACATAGCTTACTTTGTTATCTGTTCACCTGTTGGTCGAACAAACATTGATCTTGCTTGCATATCTTGAGTATTATGAATAACGCTCTTGTGAGCATGTGAGTGTGTATATACATACATATATATATATATATATATATATATATATATATATACACATATATATATATATGTATATCTTTTACAAGTTGCTGATATAATATGTTTCAGGGAAAGGATTGTACATTATACAGTAGTTCTATTTTAATTTCTTTAAGAATCTCCATATTATTTCCATAGCAGCTGTATCAATCAACAATCAAATCGATATTTTAAAATTTATTTTCTTAAAACATAAACTCAGTAGCAGACAAATAAATTGAAAATAGGCAACAGATGTGGGTAGACACTTATCTAAGCAAAGTTTGGATATGGGCTATGTACATGAAAAGTGTTAATACTTTGGGAGGGAAAATGTATGACTCTGGTTTTACAGCAATATGTTAGAGTGGAATTTCAGAGAACCACATCCTTCTAGTATGATTTGTGTACAATTTCACACTATAAAATCTTCATAATAGGGGATGAAGAGATGGCTAAGTGAGTAAGGCACTTGCCTGCAGAGCCTAAGGTCCAAGGTTCGATTCCTCAGTACTCACATGAAACCAGATTTACAAAGTAGCACAAGCATATGGAATTCGTTTGCCACAGCTAGAGTCCCTGGTGTACCCACTGTCTCTGTCATCTTTCTCTAGTCTCCATCTTTCTCTGATTCCAAATAAATGGAATATTTTAAAAATCGACATTATAAGAAAGGTCTTAATGTTTTGGCTTTGCCTTTTAATATCATAGGATAAAATCACATTTTTTGAGAAAGCAGTTCACAAATATTTATAAATTCATAGAGGCATGGAGCAGACACTGAAAACATAATAGAAATAGTTCTTTCATCTGTATCATTCTCTCATTCTGTTTCTTCCCACCGACAATTCCAGAAATAATCAACACTCATCTCTATACTTATACACATATGTTTTACTAAATGTCATTTAGGTGGAATTATGTATAACATTGTCTTTTCAACTTGTTTTATTTCCCTTTCTATGGTATACTTGTTACATTTAAGGCTCTTGCATGTTCTAAAAATGGACCAATTGTTCTTTTTTTAATGAATTATTTCACTCCATAGATGTGCTATAATTGGTTGATCTTACGAACTAGTGGACCTTTATGCTGTTTCTAGCCCTAGCTGATTGTGAATGAAGCCAAGCTGAACTGTTGAATACAACATTTTGTGGAAACATGCATACACACATTTTTCTCCTTGGTGAATACCTGGAAGTGGGATTGTATAGTTAATAAATATTTACCTTTGTGTGTGTGGTCTTGGATATCAAACTCTTTCATTGGGCTATGCATCTCCATCCTATAAGTGTGCTTTCAACTTTGTTTCAGCTCAATAAGTAAGAGATGACAGTTTTAGGTTATGATGATGTAATATAACAATGTGCTTTTCCCACTTGATTGTCTGATCCTAGCTGTTGACTGGGAATAAAATCAACTTAGTTAAGAATAAAGACAATTACATATACTAGGAGCTAATTTGGATTGTAATTTTGAAAAATATAAACTCAAGCAGTCTTATGTATGGGCTGTAAGTATTTACAACATAGCATTTGGTTTTATACCTTTATACTATAAAGGGTTGAAAATTACATTACTTATTGTTGTGGAATTATGACACATACTAGCAAAAGTGAAGTCGTTTTATAAGAAAGGGACTGGTATGGCCGTGGTCTATGTATAGTCTCAAGGTAATGGTCCTTGTAATGACGGTGATAGTGTTTTAGGAAATTGTGTTTAGCCCATCCTGTGTTGGGTCACATGAGACAAGAAGCTCTGTAGTGTAAATGAAAGGCTTACTGTGGCTCTTCTGAGACCAGACTTCCCAATGCCTTCTAATTTTGCCAGTGTCCTGAGTGAATGGTGCCTCATGGATCACTTCCCTAATGCAGCTCTTTGGGGGTAGGGGGGAATCTCACCGGAATGGCTCACATCGTTTAGAAGATGGAGTTTTTAATGCTTATGACATCATTTTTTGAATATTTTGAATTTTACTCAGAAACAAGAATAATCTTAATAGCATTTTTTAAAAAGTAATTTTTCATCCGGGCGTGGTGGTGCACATCTTTAATCCCAGCACTTGGGAGGCAGAGGTAGGAGGATTACCATGCGTTCAAGGCCACCTTGAGACTACAGAGTGAACTCCAAGTCAGCCTGGACTAGAGCGAGACCCTACCTCTAAAAAACATAAAACCAACAACAACAACAAAATTTTACAATCTTGACCTTTAGTTTTCAGAGGTTTGAAACTATGTATTATCACAACCAATGAGCGGGAAAGCTGGCACAATAAAAACACAGGTTCCTACATTACCGTTAAGAAAGCTGATACTAAACTGAAAGCACAGGCATGTCACTTTTATGTCAATAAACATGAGTAAAGAAAATCTGGCATTAAACACAATGGAGTTTTATTCAGCAATAAAGAATAAAATTATGATATTTCCAGAAAAGCTGATATTAAGTATGCTAGACCCAGAAGAGACAAATATTGCATTTTTCTCTCGGTTGTAGAATCTATGTAAAAAAATATAAGCGTGGGCTGGAGAAGTGGCTTAGTGTTTAAGGTGCTTGCCTGTGAAGCCTAAGGACCCAGGTTCAAATCCCCAGTACCTTCATAAACCAGATGCACAAGGTGGAATATGAATCTTGAGTTCATTTGCAGTGTCTAGAGGCCCTGTCACACCTATTATCTCTCTTGCTTTCTCTCTCTTTCTCTTTCTTTCTCTTGCTCTCTCTGTCAAATAAATAAATATAAATATAAATATAAATATTTTTAAAAATATATAAGTATGAAGATGAGTATTTGGGAATAGGAAGTGAACAATATGAGGTGAAGGGGTGGCAAGGGAGGGTAATGGGATAAATATGATCAATGTACTTATACACAGGTATGAAAACATCATAGCTAAACCTACTTTTTGTGTAATAAATATATGCTAAGGAAAAGGAAAAATATTGGTAATGATTATAGCAAAAGAAACCAAAAATGGAAAATGTCACTTTCAGCATTTAAATCTCCCTGTTAAGAAGAAAAGGCATTAGCTAACTTAGAAGAAAATTACTGTGGTAGTTTGATTCAGGTGTCCCCCATAAATTTAGAGGTTCTTAATGCTAGGTTCCCAGCTGATGGAGATTTGGGAATTAACATCATCAGTTATTAAGCAGTATATTGTTGGGGGCGGCTTATGGGCATTATAGCCAGTTTCCCCATGCCACTGTTTGGCACACTCTCGTGTTGCTATTTTTCCACCTTATGTTGGTCAGGGGGTGATGTCCACCCTATGCTCGTGCCGTTTTCCCCTGCCATTATGGAGCTTCCCCTCGAGTCTGTAAGCCAAAATAAACTTTTTTTTTCCCCCCCACGAGCTGCTCTTGGTTGGATATTTTCTGGCAGCAATGCAAACCTGACTGCAACAATGGCTAATAAGCCATGATAGAATTCTTAGAATAATTTCTTATCTATTAGTTAACTAACAGGGGCCTGTTTTGGACTCTAAAGCACCAAGTGGATACAAACAAGTAGATAGTAGGAGGTGACATTGTTTATGGAATCATCATTCTAACTAAGGGAATGAAATGGAAAGGAATATGGATTCAGTCAATATTTACCAAAATGTGTAGTTAGGAGCAGTTAGCAATAGTGCTATATCGTATTTTGAGTTTTAGGAACATTGTATTTTATAAGAATGATTTAGGTTGTTAGTCATCAACAGATATTTGAGACACTGTTTTGGAAACAAACATAGAAAGCTTTAGAAAGAGGGTATCCAGCAGCCAAATAACACTTGTGCACACACATTTAAGGTGAGTTAAAATGTGTTTTCAAATATACATTGTCAATTAAATTGAAAGATAATGTTGCTTTGGTTTTATCGACAATGTAAACCCTATAATTTGACAATGACAGTGTGTCTTTCGGTTATTCCTGAAATGTTTTCCTTCTCTGTGATGTGCATGATTATAAAATGTCATGGCAACAAATTAAAATGTTTTCTTGAAGTAATTTTAATCGTTTAAAACTTAACAATAGACACTGACTTTTATAAACAGATTCTTCAGTACTAACTGAAGAATTTTAGCAATTTTTTCTCTCATAATAACTTCAGTAATGTAAATAACTAACAATTCTATTTTTTTCCATTTCCAAACTAACTTGTTTCTAATAACTTAATCTCATATAAACACTGAATTATGAAAAACCATATTCAATTGATTATAAAAATACCCAGGATTAATATTAGGAAAAATTCAATATATTTCCTTTTAATCTGCTCAAATATTGAACAAAATTTTAATAAATTATCTAAGGCAAAAACTTAAAGAAGACGTTATTATCTGGTAGGGCAATTTTCACATGGTGTGGGCAGCTATTCAAGATATAACCATAATATTTTCATTACTAATAATTAGAGTCAAGCCTTAGACTAGGAGCAAGGATATAAAAACCCAAGTACGGGGGGCTGGAGAGATTGCTTAGTGGTTAAGGTGTTTACCTACAAAGGCAAAGGACCCAGGTTCAATTCCCACATAGTCCAGATGTATAAATTGGCATATGCATCTGGAGTGTGTTTGCAGTGGCTAGAGGCCCTGGCACACACATTCTCTCTCTCTCTCTCTCTCTCTCTATATATATATATATATATACATATATATATATATATATATATATATATATATATATATATCTTTCTCTCAAATAAAGAAACATAAATTTAAAAAACCCAAGTATGCTAAAAGATTATGTATGCATAAATATTTTTACTTATTTTTCTTTCCTTTTCCATTTTCCATATATAATCTCTCATTTTAGCACTAATTAAGATGAAAAGGGAAATTTACATATCCCTTTTGTAGCCCATGTCACTGGTTATTCTGTATTTCAATGAAAAATAATAACTACATTAAAAGAATAAGAAACTGTATTTGTGTGTGTGTGTGTGTGTGTGTAGCATGTGGTCTGCTGTGTGTGTTTATGTTTGTGTAATGAAATATGTATATCTATGTGGAGTATGCAGATGTACGTGACAACGAGGTGCCCCATATGTCTATCAGTGGTGGGGTGTGTCTGCCTGCAGTGTGCCCAGCACAGAATGTAGTGTGCTCTGCTCCATCACTCTTCCCCCTGGTCTTAGTTAAGGCAGTATTTTACTGACCCAGAGATTGCTGTTTTTTTTTTTATTTTTGTGGGTTTTTTTTCCCCTGAAATGTGGTGATTTTCAGGTCTCTGTTCCCCTGTGGGACTGGGACTACAGGTGAGTATAGCTATGCTCAGTCGTTTCGTGTAGATCCTGGGGATGGAGCTCAAACAGTCTCTCAGGCCTCCTCAGACCCTCTTACTTGCACAAGAAGTGATCTTAAGTATATTGAGGCATCTCTCCAGCCCCAAAGTACATGAAAATGGATCAGAATATGGCTTCATATTATCCTGAATAGCATGTTCTGTTATCAAAGAAGTCCACTTCACCTTTCATAGCCAAAGTACAAAAAGTGTCATAAATCATTACACTTAACAAACAGATAATCCCATAAGTTTACCTAATAGTCACAAGAACAGTAGGTCTGATGCAGAGGATGACCATAAATGGCCATGAAAGGACCTAAGACAGTCCAAGACCTGCAACATGCCACCTCTCCACTATCACAATGCTCTAGCCAGGCAAGGTCCACCTGCAGGGTCTTCCACGCAGACCTTGCTTCTCCAGAGAATTTCAGCCTCACAAGTGCCATTATTGGTATGCATGGAGTGGGTGTTTTTGTCCTCATCCCTGTATCGTAACATTGCAGCTCCACTTTTTAAAAGATATTTTTATTTATCTATTTACTTATTTAAGAGAGGGAAAGAGGGAGAGAGAGAGAGAGAGAGAGAGATTATTCTGTCAAACTTAGGCACCATCAAGTCTCTACACACGAACTGCCCACATTTCATAAGTGACATTTTCAGTTGTTTTTGAGAGGTTTATAAGAAGACACATGGCTGTCCTAATAGGAACACTTCCATTCATGAACAACAGTTCACAGGAGATAGGTCTCATGCGTGTTCAGAGGCACCAAGTGCAGGTGACAGGGTTGGTGCACTGAGCCCGAAGTTGTGCTTCCTGTTTAAGAGAAGTTCATCAGTCATCTGCTCTAGGTGACTAGAAAATGGAAACGGAAGGTTAACCAGTAATGAAACATGCCACACGGGCCAGACAACACAAAGACCCAAGAGTTGCTGTAAGGAGCAGTGGAAGCCATTTAAGAGAAGCACAACCTAGTCTCAAGAAGCTAGCACGGAATGTTGTCCGACTTCTACCTACAGGAATTGAGACCTTCAACACAGGTTACAGTTAGGTTCTAAAAACAAAGTGCAGAACTAGCTGAGATTGGGAGAAAGTGAAACATAAATGTTATAGAGTTGAAAAGGTTTCTAGTGACATCATCAGAAGAGCTGTTTGTCTAAATTCAAGATTGTTCACTCAAAGAACTCTGTGGCTAGAGGTGGAAAATTTGTTTCTCATATATTTTTTTAACTGAGACAGGGTCTCAAGCAGCCCAGGTATCAGACATAGGCAAGACCCTGGGTTAGAAACCTAAGCTCTCCGTCACAAAGGCCCCAGGCGAGGGAGAGGTCTCAGCAGCCTGAACTGCCATACCATCTCAGGGACCTGACCAGCCATTCTTGGGGGTCGCAGTGAGCCTGGATCCCCCTCCACAAAATCTCAGACCCCGAGATCAGCAGGAAGTAAGGCCACTCCCTCTCCAAGCATGGGGAACCTGGACATTCAGATAAGACTTAGGCTTTGCCCATCACGCTGTGGTCCTTGGCCAGTTGTCAAGGAAACTCCTTATATGGTAACAGCCAGCACCTTTACACAGCCCCTCCCCCTGCCGTTGCCTATGTGCTGGAATGAATGTCCACATGTGCTAATTAGGCATCAGCAAGCAACCTTGTACATCCAATCCCCTTAGGAGCCTCTCCCCACCCTCAACTGCTTATAAACCCATTTCCCTGACAATAAACTGAGAGCTGTTCACTGAAACTGTCTCCCTAGAGTGATGCCTTATGTGCGAGCACACGAGCACACACACACACACACACACACACATACACACACACACACAACCTTGGTCTCCACGGTTGCCTGGGACGCCTTGGGGGACCTCGGCCAGCCGGAGGACCCAGGAACCCACACCCAGGCCTAGCTATAAAGTCACTATGAATTTATAACCCTCCTGCTTCCATCTGTGGAATACCAGGATTATGGACCCCTGGTTTGTGGGTGCTGGGGTGGAACACAGGGCCTTCGGCACGCTAGTCAAGCACTCTCCCAACTGAACTCTCTCCTCAGCCCCTGGTTTCTAGTTTTGTAGCTTTTAGTACACTGGACATTTGCATCTTGATGGAGGACAGTAGGGGAGTTACAGTTGTCTCCCAGCTTTAAGTATAATGGTCTTTTTTTTTTTTTTTTTTGAGGTAGGGTCTCACTCTAGCCCAGGCTGGCCTGGAATTCACTATGGAGTCTCAGGGTGGCCTCGAACTCACGGCGATCCTCCTACCTCTGCCTCCCGAGTGCTGGGATTAAAGGCGTGTACCACCATGCCCGGCTAGTATAATGGTCTTTTAATGTTTTGTTTTTATTCTCAAAGCTAATTAAGTATCGAAGCCAGTGACGGTTGATGGTACTTACATGAACATGCACCTGCTTGTTGACGTGACCAAATCTTGCTCATTAAAAAAACAGGTGAAGGAAGAGATTTGTCGTAAGTAAACCCCAACTGGAATCTACCCTGTATTAATATTAACAACAGTAGATAATAACTATGTTTTTTTTCCACTGTGAGATCACAGACACGGTAGAATGGGCTCTTGCAGGGTTGTTAAAATCAAGTGGTCCTTGGTAGGGGAACTGTCATTCTGACTCACCATGACATCCTGCTGACAAGCTGAGGGCTGTCACAACGACTGATTAGTGATTGGCAGTGAGAGGGCAGTATTTGAAAAATACAGACTCATTGTTTCCAAGAGCTCTACACAAGTAAATGTCCCTTGTTGATGTCATCAGTGGCCCAACTAAGAAATACTGAGTGGGTTAAGAAAAGTTCAGCCACCAAAACATAAGTTCCTGAAATGCTCTTTGGGATGTGATTATAACAGAAGAATATGTCTCAGACAACAAGGTAAAAATTACTGGATCTAGAAAGAAAACTATCATACATCTTGGGTTGTAGGGGTCCGGGAATGAGTAAAGGATGGCCTCTATTGGACACATAGTGGATTAGTGGATATATAATTTGTATTGTCATCTGTTTAATTTAGTTATGAGACAAAGATTATCCTATTTCATATACAAGAAGACTGAAGTCACAATGAGGACCAACTCGCCCAAGTTCACAGAACCAACAAGTAGCACTCTATGAGCATGGAAAGGCAAGATGGACTCCGGGACGTTGCCCCATCCTTTTCCATCAAGAGCAGCCCCACTCAACTCCTAGGATGTCTGCCTCAGTATCATGGAAAGAATTGAATGAGGCCCCAAATCTGAAGATATGTTGGATTACATTTTCATGGCTATGGGAGCCAGCTTTGGAGTTGCATTGTTCTTCCAATCGGGGATTCTGTCAGAGCTACGTCCCCATCAGGGCATCTCTCGTGACCACGAAATTATTCTTTATGCTTCCGTTTCCATGACAAACCAATGTCTTTTTATTTTCCTTTTCTGTTAGTTCACTCTTGTAGATCTATACAGAACACCAGCACAATGGTGCCGTTTCAATGCTGATACTATAAACAGGTACTGGAGAATTAGAAACGATTAGCCCCACAGCCATCTGAAAACTGTCATGCTGCATAGCAAGAACACATTCCGAAAGCCGGAAACTTTGGAGCGGCCCATTAATGTAATTGGCTTTTGCGCAACAAATGGACTATGTTCCTCGGGGCTTTGCAGGGAAATGAAATAAATTGAATATAAACTAGATTACCGTTCCTTAAAGTACTTTTAAGTACTTTATGTAGTTTAGTACTGCAGAGATATCTGCCAGCATGATGGTCTCCCCCATGTCTCATTCATTTGTTGTTTTTCTTATTAGAGTCTAGTAAACATATCATTAAAGAACACCAGAGCCCTGTTGGCTTTCTTCATTATTACAGATTTGGTTGTATACTGAATACAATATTGCATTTGCTTCTTCAACTGATGAATTCAAGATATTAGCTTGTATTAATGGGACATTTAAAATGACTCTTTATTCTTGAAGTCTTCAGGTAACCTAATATAATTGCATCAGATGCATCATGAATATATTTCCATATGTATTACCTCCATGTCACAAACCTTTAATGTTTGTACAGTCTGATGACTGTATAGCACCATTTCATTTAAACATCTTAATGAGTTAAAAATCCTTGCCTCTAATTTAGAAATACATGAAGAATGTTGTATTATAGCCTGGCGTGGTGGAACATGCCTTTAATCCCAGCACTCGAGAGGCAGAGGTAGGAGGATCACTGTGAGTTCGAGGCCACCCTGAGACTGCAGAGTGAATTCCAGGTCAGCCTGAGCAAGAGTGAGACCCTGCCTTGGGAGAAAAAAATGTATTTTTAATGTCAGTTAGAGTACTCTATGAAGTCAAACCTATGTTGGCTGAAATGAAAAGCTAGTAGGAAACAACAAAACCTGACATTTGCTTGTATTATTAATAAGCATTTACTTTCTGAATATTGAAATCTGGAAGATACCACGGCTAAGGCAGCATTGAAAGTGTGCTCAGAAATTTCACAAGATGGTGGCTGATTTTGCAATCTCATACCATGTATCAAGAGTTGTGACGGTACAGTAAATGTGGAGCTGCCATGTGAGAAAGGTATTCTAGTGGTGTGGAAAGGTGAGTTTTATTATTTATTTATTTATTTATATTTTTACTTTCACAATATTTTACAAAGGCTCATGAACCTCAGTGCAGAAGTCTTGTCTTGGCCAAGTTCATAATGCTGTCATGGACCTAGGTGTATACTGCAGTCTGTCAATTCCAAAGCTGCTCTGTGACTCTGTGATTTAATAGGTCCTCTCAACTCCATCTTCCTTGTCTTTCCTTCTTCCTTTGCTTCTTTTTTTTTTTTTTTTTTTTTTTTTTTTTTTGTCAGTGTCTTACACCAAGGATGACCTCCATCCCAGGCTCTTCCAGCCTCTTCGTCTTCAGTGCTAGGATTACAGGCACTTGTTTTCCTCCCCAACTTCTTTGATTCCATGATATCAAGGAAAGTTTTTAGAAGCTACAATATTCATTATAGGTGATAATATGTGTAAAAAACAGTCACCATGATATAAACAAATGGGAGTGGAAACTGGCTTAGGAAGTAACTTTGCATCATATCTCAAAATTTCAAAACAAGAATTTTGGTTTTATTTACTCAGATAGGCCCTGCCTCAATATTGGCCATGAACATCAGTAGCAAAGGTTGCTTAAAAAAAAAGTTCATGGGATGAGTAACATGCGATTATTAAGATGAATAAGTGAATGGATCTGTATCTCCTACATGATTGAGTTTAGTGTAGTTTTTTTTTTTGCATTTTTATTTTTTTTTAATTTATTTACTTGAGAGAGAGGTAGGGGAGAGAGAAAGAGAAAGGAGATGCCAGGGACTCCAGCCATTGCAAATGAACTCCAGAGGCATGTATCACCTTGTGCATCTGGCTTATGTGGGTATTGAGGACTTGAACCTGGGTCCTTAGCCTTTTCAGGCAAGTGCCTTAGCTGCTAAACCTTCACCCTAGCCCCTACACTTATTTTTAAAAGGTGTGGAGTTTTGGAAATATTTCTCCAAAATTAATAATGCACAAATTCTATCTCCCTTACACACACACAAAAAAAAAAATGGTGCTTATCTCTTGGAAAATGAGCATGGAAGATGTGCCTAAAGTTATTTTACTGTGTGTCTTCGTCTTCTATTATTATGAAAATACTTTGTTAATAAGTTTAGAATAATTTTGATAAGGAAATTAACACAGCACATTGGGGCAAATAATTGAAAACATAATTATCTTGTAGCTGTTAAATTTAGTTCATCCTCTGGGAAGTATCTTCGTATACCATAAAATGTAGCAGCTTTGCCTTAATGCACATCCATTGGTCTGCATTCCTCCCCATAGTTCACATGCAAAGCCTCAGTTCTTATGGACTTTTCTCTGAATTTCCATCCGCTTCTTTGATGTTAAAGGAAAGATGGTTGACATGATTCTAGGTATCTTAACCGGAAACAATGTTAACTTTGAAGTCCAGTGAATACGTTCATACAGACTTCCTTAATTTTGCTTGTCAAATTGCACAATTTAGTTGCTTTGGAGCACTTTACTATACATGTGATAAAACTTTGCCCTGTCTACGTATTGTAACTATTATGTCACAACAGTAAGCAGTAAGCGACTAAATGGACTAGATGCACTCTGAGCTAACCCCACAGAAAATCTCCTCCACGAGAGAATGTGAAGACAATGACTATTCCATTCACCTCACTTGTACTAATCACAACCTCCAAGCATGAATGCAGGCAGGTTAATCCATCCATTGATCTTGGAATATTTATGCAATGCGTTCTCAGCTTTTGCTGTTAGGTGATTGTGATGGCTCATATTGATTGTCGGTAGGACCTAGAACCACCATGGGGAGTTAGTCCATCACTTAGGTTAGCTTTTGTTCAGGGCTGTGAGGGATTATCTTGATTTAAGTTAAGTGAGGTGGGAGGAGTCACCTCACCTGTGGGTGGCACCATTCCATGGGCGGGGAGTCTAGATTCTAGAGGAGATCGCTGGCTGAGCACCGCCGTTCCTCACTCTGCTTGCTGAATGTGGCTACAAGGCGACCAGCTGCTTCAGGCTCCTACTGCCACACCTTCTTTGCAATGTTGGACAGTAACCTGGAATTGCAAACTAAAACAAGCCCTTCCTCCTTTAAGCTAATTTTTGTCAGGGATTTTGTCCCAAGAGAAGGAGACTAATTCTGTGATATGTCTATGTGTTCAAACCTAGCAGCTGACTTATAAGCCGAGCATCTTTACCTTGTTGCTCAATTAAGTCTTAATATCATGTGTGATCATTTTGTACTTTCAGTTTCTTTGCTGTCTTTGGAAGCGGGTGATTCTCCTGTGTATTCATTCTGCATTTAGAACCCATGCTTAAACCAGTCTTGTCCTGCTCACTATGAAGTATTTAGGATCAGGTAATTTCAATCTTGTAATTTCCAGAATCCTAAACAAGATTTCTATATTGTGTGAGATTTATAGGGGGAAAAAAATCACACTTGAAACTTAACTATACCATTTTAAGGTCCTTTTATGAACATTGGAATTATTCTACTCTTTCTTTCAGCAACTTGTGACATAAAGACTTGTGTCTTTCCTATCCTTTTCCTTTGAAGACAAGTTATTGACACCTCAGATATTAAATTTCTAGACACTGAACACATCCATGCCTCAGAGAAACTCTATTCTAAACCTATTATTTTTCTAGCTTTTCATTCCATCCAACTGTTGCTTAGCCCACAGCTCTTTATTTGTTGTGAGGGACCTTATGTGGCAAGTTAGAATGGAAAGCTATTAAGAATTCAAGTACATTATGGAGTTATCTTCCTTGACTCTCTTTATTAACTTCTCTGCAATCAGAGCCACGATGTTCTTTCACAAAGAAAACATCCTTGAGTTATTCTTGTCTATCAACTTTTTCTTGTATTTCCCAGAATTCAGAAGGTACAGAAGCAAACAGGACAAACAGAATGGGAATGGATGGCATTTGCGGAGGGCAAAACAAGGGCACTACCAACAACAAAAGGGTTTGAAGCTACACTTTTCAAAGGAAACTGGGCAGGAAAGCACTTATGTACTGTGGCTCTAGGAAGGATGTTGGGAAGGGTAGACTGGGACAGAGGTAGATGAGAGAGAACAAACGTCACTGTGAAGCTGATGACATATTCTATATTCCTTCACACTAAGATGCCTGAGGACCTTGTATAGAAAACTCTCCTCTTATTACTCCCATTAAAATATCCAGAAAGATTTACTAAGAGTAGGAAAAAAAAGAAGAAGCAAATTTAACAGACAATAAATACCAGGAACCAGCCTGGTTCAAGATCTAACACGGGAAGAGTGAAGCTAAGATCTCATGATCCACGCTGGGTCACTGTGTGTGTTGATGTAGCACAGCGAGCAGAGCTGACCACAGATGGACTTTCCAACTCACATTTATTCTAGAATTAATGAGCCAAGCTACTAATCCTCAAGTCTAGATGTCACTGTCTTTGGGGAAAGGATCAAAGGCCACAGAGTGTCATCTGTAAAGTAATGTTATCCGAAGCTGCCTGAGCCCTAATCGCCACCCTCGAGTTATATGAGAGCAGAGGGCTGAGCCTTATCCATGAGATGGAGCTCTGCAGTTCTCACCCCTTACTGACTGCTTTTTCCTCTGCAGTGATGTTCACATTTTCCACAATTAGTAAGGTTAAAAATTAAACTGAGGAATCCTACTGAGTTTGCTACATTGTAATGTGTTGGGTCTGCACTCTGTACAATTGATAAACGTGCAGAATCGAAAACCCATGCATGTTAGTGCTCACAGCGTGGCATGGAGCATGTGCTATGGCCATAATGAAGCATTGATTCAGATATCCAAGGTCTACACTTCTGTATTAATGGTACAAATTGTGAATGCTGTGGGAAAGCATTTGGATGTAGGAAGAGGATTTAGCTATTTTCAAAATCTGTCCATTTGAAATCAAAGCTTTGACCCAGTGAGGTCTTCCATTGTGGGTACATGAAAAAATCTACTTGATCCAATTTTTTTTTGTCTATAAAATAAAGACAATACTTTTTTCTTATGGGTTATGTTCATTAAAAATGCACTTATGGGCCAGAGTGATGGCTCAGTGGTTGAGGCGCTTGCCTGTGAAGCCTAAGGAGCCAGGTTCGAATCTCCAGATCCCACATAAGCCAGATGCACAAAAAAGTGAGGCAAATGCAATATTTCACATTCCCACTAGGTGGCACAGGCATCTAGGGTTCGATTGCAGTGGATGAGACCCTGGCATACCAATTCTCTCTCTCTCCCTCATTTCTCTCTCGCTCTCTGTAAAATAAAATAAATGCACTTATTTTCCCTGGCTCTTCGAGAGTGAAGTACTGAACAGTATTCTGGCTTTTTGAGCTGATTCCAAGTTACAATGTAAACAAAAAAAAAAAAATGGTGGATTTTATTTTTTTTCCTTTCATTTCCACATTATTTCTGGTCAATCATTTTTATGCTGGTGTCAAATCTACAGCAGAGAGGAGACAGAGACAGGACATGGCTCCACCCTCCATAGTTACAGGATAGTCTTCAGCCTTTCGGAGACCTCAGCTAAGGGCAGGCCCAAGATTCATAGTTTAGATCCAAAAGAATTTCATGAGAAGCCAATATGAAACAGAGTTGAAGATTTTATCAGAGGCATGTATACAAAGGAGGGACACAAAAAGAAAATGAAAGGACACCCGAAAGCGTAGGTGTGGGCTCCTCTAAGAGCCACATTCAGGTGCCTTGGTGATGAGAACGTATATGAATGTAAAAGCCCTTTGGAATTCTATTTCGTAATGGTCCCTGGGGACTTCTGTTACTTCCTCTCTTCTCTCAGATAATTGGGGTCATAGAGAGGCTCCTGGGGGTGCCACGATCCAATGAGAGAAAAGCAGGAACAGCTAGGGATGTACGGTATAGCTTTTATTGTAAATAAGGTTTTCAGT
The DNA here is from genome assembly GCA_036346955.1 of Dipus sagitta. NCBI lineage: Eukaryota > Metazoa > Chordata > Mammalia > Rodentia > Dipodidae > Dipus > Dipus sagitta. The sequence goes on from CM070790.1 coordinate 14,707,994, forward strand.
GAGATCCTGCAATTGTGTATCGCTATAGCTGACAGAAGAAGAAATACCTTAAGCAATTGCTAAGTGTGCTGAATTTCTTGCACCTCCGTTGATATGAGGCTTCCACCAGACTCCTAGGTGACGGTCTTTTTCTCCTTCATAAGGTCTCCATGGTTTCCTGTATCTTTCTATTTTGTCTCAAAATTAATAATCCATTAATTGACAAAGACAAAATAGAGAAATGCCAATATTCCAACAAATGCACATATCCCTTGAGGTCCTTAATCTGTTATTTCTTTGATTTCAAGCATGTCTTCATTGTCTTTTTTCCAATGAAAATATTAATATGTTATTACTCGAATTATGAAGGTCAAAGCCTAAATCTTAACAACAAACCAGGTTTAGCCACCCATCCACAATAAGCCAATTAAACAAACAAATAATAGTGAAAACGAGAAAAAAAGATTTCTTCATTGTGTCCACATTGGAAAGATGAGCAAAGACATCCTGTGACCCCTTCTTTGTCTGTTACTTTCTCCTTGCTGGGAAAAAAAAAAAATACACAAGCAGAAGCAGTTTAAGGAAGGAAAGGGATTATTTTCAGCTTCCCGTTTCAAGGGAAAGTCTATTATAGTGGGAACAGAAATCTGGAGTCACATCTTCCCATCAACAAGGAGGAAATGGACATAGCAAGCCGGAGTGGCGACAGAATGGGGGGGGGTGGGATATGGTATCTTAAGGCCCCCCCTCAGTGACCCAGTCCAGCAAGGCTCCATAACATTCCCAAGCAGTGCCACCAACTGGAAATTAAGCAGTCAAATCTACGAGTCTCAGAGCAGAGGAGGTATAGCTTAATGGTAGGACATTTTGACAGCAAAGTCATGGGTCTGTGGAAACACTTCGTAGTCAATCCTCCCCCATCCCATATTAGTCAGGGTTCTCTCGAGGAACAGCCCGATAGAGTGAATATGTATCATAAAAGGGCTTCATTGCATTAGCTTACAGGAAATGAGCCAGCTTGAGTGTTGAGGATCTTGATGGCTGCTTAGGACACAAGGCTGGAGGACTCTTGGAGAGCTGCTGGTCTTCATCCCATGCTGGAAGGCTGATGACACTTGATTCCAGTGTACATGCATGATAGCTAAAACCAGGTATAAACCAAGCACAAGTAGCATGTACTACCAGGCAAAAGACTATGCCTCTCCGAACTTCTTTATATGTAGGCCACTGCTGGAAACGTTAACCACGCTGGAGGAAGGACTTTTTCCCTCAATTAATTCTTTCTGGAAACAATCTCATATACCTGCCCAAGAGACACATCTCTTACTTGATTGCTAGTCTCATCAAGATGATAACATAACATAACCATTATTCCTCACAAGTCCATCTTTGGGGTCCTGACATGAGGTTTGGATTCAAATAGAAGGCAAGCAGCATGCATAGGTAAGCAATCCCAGCCAAAGTGTGATTTCTCACACCCTAATGACTTAAATCCAGTCTGTCCTCCAAGGTCGTCAGATTATTATTTTATTTTTTTGAGACAAGTTTCTCCTATGGTTGAGGCTATAGCCTTTTTCTTTTCTCAGCATAAGCCTTGTAAGGAAAATTCTGATTTTCTGGGGTCCATTGTTTCAATAGGATGAGAGCCAAAGAGAAGCTGCAAACCTCTTACAGAATATCTTCCTTCCTGCCAGGATGGTTTTGGTTTTGTTTTTGGTTTTGTTTTTGTTTTGTTTTTCGAGGTAGGGTCTTATTCTGGCTCAGGCTGACCTGGAATTCACTCTGTAGTCTCAGGGTGGCCTTGAACTCACAGCATCCTCCTACCTCTGCCTTCCCAGTGCTGGGATTAAAGGCATGTGCCACCACGCCCGGATCCCTGCCAGGATTTTATAATGCCATGAAATTTACCATTTTAAAGAATGGAATTCTGCAGTATATAACATACACATAACGTTATGAAATCAACACAGCTATCTCACTCTAGGGCACTTTCATCAACCTAGAAGTGATTCCTGTACTCGTTAGCAGTCAGTCAACCTTGAGTGGTCAATTAGAGATGAAAGAGACATTTATTCATACCTCTGGAGCCACTAAGTCTGTCATTGGCTGAAAGATTCTCTGTGCTTGCTAAGGCATGCCTTGACATTCCGCCTAACAGCTGGGTAACTTTCCCCTCACCTTCGCTTAACTGCTTGTGCAAGGCCATCAAGGTTAATAAAACTGAGGGGTTTTCAAGTCCACTGCAGAGCTTCAGCAGGAAGGATGTGAGCAGGTCAAGTTAAAGTACACAAGAGAGATATACACAGCTCAATGTTCTTATAGGTTCATGTGTTCTTCTTGAATAAATAAATGTTCCCCTACACAGCTGCAAGACTTTAATGTGTAGACTTCTAAATAAGTTGATCCCAAGTTTTTTTCTTCAGTCTTTGGAATATATTACTCATTAATATTGTAACTAAGATCACAAGACAGAAAGACAGGGTCAGACACACATGACGGCAAATAACTCCAGGACCAGCCACTAGGCGAGACTGTCAGTTGAACTACCCAGGACTGTCTCACAATTACAAAAATACACTCCAGCACACGAAGGAAATAAATGTCAACAACCTGTGAGAAAGTCTTTCCCTTGGTCATAAAACACCCAAGACCAAAACAGTGACACTCTTGAGCTAGACTTTTCTCTGACCCACTCTTGCTCTGTGGGATGTATTGTATTCTTTGACCCTGGCATTCATAAAATTTTTATAATTTCACCTATTACTCTTTGTCTTGTCCAATTCATTTTTCAAGACACGAAGAATCTAGATATCACAGAATCCCCTCAGACATCCACTAGTAGTAATCCCTTGCTGTAGGAGAAGGGGCTAGCTCCCTGGCCAACATGGGAGATATTTTTCAAGAGAAAAATCCGTGTACTCCATGAAGGCAAGCAGATGAGAATGGAGACAATGGACATGACCAAAAGCTCACTCCACCCAAGTGAAGTATTAAACTCTTTCATAGCTAATCAAGCAGATATACTGGCCTTTATTCATGCAAGACCACCAGAGAGGAAATGGGATCATAATCTCTCCAGTTTTACTAAATTAAATAATTAATAATTTTTCCTCCTCCTCCTTTTTTTTTTTTTTTTGGTTTTTCAAGGTAGAGCCTCCCTCCAACCCAAGCTTATTTAGAATTCACTATGTAATAGCATTGTAGCCTCAAACTCAAAGACATCCACCTACCTCTGCCTCCCAAGTGCTGAGAATAAAGGTGTTTGCCACCATGCCCAGTGCATTTTTTTTAAATATAGAGAAAATAAGGCAGCAGTTTACATGGACCTGAGTGGCTGGTAAAAACTTGGGTAAGCTAGCTAGATAAAGGAAGCTCAGCCCAAGTGGTATAGCTCTCCTCGTGTCCCTAAGGACTCCTCAGTCTACTAGTGAGATACTTGTACAGCCAAGTTTATTGCAGCTTTATTCAGAATAGCTAAGAATTGGAATCAGCCTACATGCCCATGAACAGATGAGTGAATAATGAAAATGTGGTGCCTATACACAGTGGAATTGTATTCAGCAGTACAGAAAAAATGAAATTATGACAATTTCAGGAAATTAGGTGGACCTAGAAATAATTATATTAAATGAAGTAACAGTAACCCAAACTCTGAAAGACCAAAACACATATTCTCTCTCATGGGTGGATCCTAGCTGGGAATATCTAAAAGTATTTGTACATGGGGGAAAATGTGAATAAAACCTGTAAAGATGGAATGGTCACTAAGACCGAGTATTTTCTGTAGAGTCGATTTGGCTGACATGAATTGACTTAGTTTGTGTTGTCTTGAAATAGGCTTGTTTCTCCACCAATTTTGAAAGATAACTCTGATTTCTTGGTTAATACTTATGTACTTTCAGAGCTGAAATTTATTATTCCATAATTTCCTGACTTTAAAAAATGCTGAAGAAAGGTCTACATTTATTCTTATATTCTTGTCTTTGAAAATCTCCATGTTGTCAAATATCATTAAGTAGACATATTTGAAAACAAAGAAACAAAAACTTAAGATTTTTCACACTTTGGATATCTTTTTTCTTTTATAAATATGCAAAGTTAAAGTCAAACACATTACATCTATAATTTATTTGATGTATAGATAGGAGCCTAAATAAATATTAATTAGCCATACAACATTTAGAAAGCTAACACTGGTTACCCACTAAGTTTAGACATGAACTAAAATTCTAGAAAGTTTTATAATTTGAAGCATGAATTTATATGTTTATAAGTGTTTATATTTATATTTGAAACATAGTATCAGAATTCATAAGGTTAAAGATAGAACTTAATTTTGTACTCATTTTTTTACCCCAAAACATAATTTAAAAAAGAAAAACAGATTATCTAAAAGACAGTGCTTGCTTAATGTGAATTCTGATTTCCTGGATAATTTTATTTTAGAGCAATTTAAGGATTATCTTCAAAATATCAATGTGTTACCAAAGGTTTATCCAGTTCCAAGAGGGTTATCAAGAATAAATCTCCTGAGAAAATACTTATATGTTATTAGGTTGATGGTAAGCTAAGTGTTGCTTATGTTTTCTGATTCTTTATTAAAAATAAATGGACTTAGAGTATTGATCTATTCTTAGAACAGTTTACAAAATAGAATGTGTGTAAGAGACAAAATTTTCATATTTTGTTTCCTGTTAAATTGTCAGGCTTTTAAAAAATCAAGGCTCATTTAAATTTCTATTTAGAGTGAGATTTTTTAAAAAAATATTTTCTTATTTATTTATTTGCAAAAGGAAGTGGGGGAGAATGGGTATGACAGGGCCTCTAGCCACTGCAAATGATCTCTAGATGGAAGTGTCACCGGGCGCATCTGGCTTACATGTGTCCCGGGGAACTGAACCTGGATTCTTTGGCTTTGCAGGCAAGTGCCTTAACTGGTAAGCCATTTATCCTGCCCTGGGGTAAGATATTTTTAATAGTAACTTTATAGCTCTGGTTTAATTGAACTATCACATGTGAGTGGCTTACTTGTACACAGGTAATAAATCAATAGAGGGTCATTAATACAATTTTCAAAATGTAAAAGAGCTGTGAATTTTAAAGCTACTAAATATTGTTTCAATTGTCAAAATTTCTGCATAATCCTGAATTTGCCAAACAATTTTTAACTATAATGAAAGTACGCGAAAAGGTCTAAATTGTAGATTCCTTAACAATAATGAATATAGTTAATTCTTTAACGTTTTCAAAATGTGTTAAATAAACCTATTTTATTGCTTGTATTTGGATTCATGTGCTTATTAACAAAACTGATTGATTTTGCTTTACCAAACCCCCGAGACTGGCTAGGTCTTAGAATATGTAAGGTAAGTACTCTAACGTGGAGCTCTACTGTGACTTCCTGTGTTTGCTGCCTAAAATTACAAGTGTGTTACTAAAAACAAATGCAGTTTATCATCATAAACTTCCAGAGTTTACAAGTGTGCATGCAGTGCTTTAAACAGAGTGAAAATAATGGTGCTTGGAAGGCTACACTCTTTTTGGAAGTTTTAGGGTGAGCATCTTAATCCCTTGCGTTTTCCTTACTGTCAAGGCTGTCCACATTTGTTGATTCTGGTTTCTCTTTTTCCATCTTCAGAATGAGCCACCATGCATTGTAGCCTCATACTGAGCCACTCTGACCTCTGTCTCTCTACCAATCTCTGTCCTAGAATGTCACCATCCTAGACTTTCATGTCTTAAGAACACGTGTAATTACACAGGCCTACTAGGCAATCCAACACGCTCTGATTTTAGTTTGCTTGCAATTGTAAAGTCTTTTGTCATGTAAGGTAACCTATTTAGTTTCTAGTGACTTGAACCATCAACATTTGGGGGTAATATTATTCTATATGTATTTCCACATGGCAGTAGATATTTCATGAATTGTATTCTCAAGAATATGTTCTCTCCCCCATTTTCCTGTTGGTTTTTGAAAGTCTCATTGATTTTAGGAGCTTTTTATTCATAGGTCCTTATCGTTATTCAAATTGAGTTAGTTACTAAGATACTTTAGATGGTGTGTGAGTTCAACTTTAGCAAGCCCAGTGCGCTGACAGCGATGTGGGGTGGAGAGTGGAAACAGGAGAATTTCTCAGCAGCTCTAGGGCCAGCCATCCTGACAAGCTCAGTAATGAACAAGAATGAGGATGAGAGAAGCTGTCTCAGATGAGGCAGAAGGTGAGGACCAATACCTGAAAGTTGCTCTCTGACCTGCACCAGTTTGCTATGGCACATGCACACCCACACTCACTGTGGTGGTTTGAATAGAATAGATGGCCCCCAACATATTCAGTTCTTTATTGTTTGTAGTTTGCATCTTTAGCCACCTGGCTGGAGGCAGTGTCACTGGGTGAATCTTAAAGTGTGGTGGTGGGTTTCAGATTTCAATCTAAAGATATGCAAAGTGTGCCTAGCTGGAGTTCCTGAAGTGTGCTGTGCTGTGTGGCTTTTGCCTTGTGCTTCTCTCTCTGCTTGGACCTATGAAGGCAGGCCAGCTTCTTCTGCCATTTATGGAACTTCCCCTGGATCTGTAAGCTTCAATAAATATCCCTTCCTCCATAACCAGGCCTGGTCTGGAAGTTCATTACAGTGAACCTGAAGCTGTCTGCCCAGTAATAAACAAGAATGAGGATGAGAGAAGCTGCTTCAAATGAGGCAGAAGGTGAGGACCAATACCTGAAAGTTGCCCTCTGACCTGCACCTGTTTGATCTGGCACACCCACACCCACACTCACCTACATGAACATGCACATACACACACCAAAAATAAAGTCACAACACATTTAGAGTAATGACAATTTTTCAATGACATTGATATCAGCTGTCCATTTTTATAACCACCTGTTTTCCATATTAAATTATGAGACAGTATAATTCCAATTGATATTCCTAATTCATATACATATACATATATATATATATATATATATATATATATATTCTGATTAAGGAAAATGTATTATTCAGAGAAATGGCTTCTGGAGTAAAATGACATTTAGCTATCTGATGATAGATGTTCATTCATCTTTAATATTTATGCAGCATCATAGAAAGATAAAAATGAAACAGTCCCTGAATGGAAGAACCAAATTCTTGCCTAAATCTGTGGAAAATATTGATTCTACAAATTATGAGCCTGAGATTGCAATCAATGCCTTGCACAAACTTATGCAGCACAAAATGTCACCTGGAAAAATATGACACAATGACTTTATCCTTCCTTTCTGTCTCCACAAGTGGTTTCATCCCCAGAATTGGAGGACTTATGCAAGACAAGAGAGCATCCATCCTTTCCTGCCTGAGTGGGAGACATGGAGGCTTTCACAGTCTCACCCACCACTCATCTTCAATTGATATGAAACACTGAATGCACAGCTAGTGACATGAACTGAGACATGGAGTGTTTGAAGAGAGCAATTTGGCAAGGAGGAGAGAATGAAACACACAGACAGACATCAGCTTGGGATCTATTGATCTTTGAGGTACTTGTGTGAACTCCAAAGGTGAAAAGATTTGTATAATTGTTTCTGAATTACAGGAAAGAGCGCATATAAATTTCCCAGTTTCTGAAACATATTTATACTTATATCTGCCCATTACATTCTCAATTATGTTTATTGCTCTATTAAATCCCTCTTAACAAGGTTATCATTGACTCCTCATTGATTAAAATCCAATGACAGCTTTTCAATTTACATCTAAATTATACTTTTTTAATATTATTGTTTTATTATTATTAATTACTAGTATTGATTTTTTTTATAAAGTTATCCTCTTAGACCCTCCTTTCCCCCACCCCAATTTTGACAATGGGTCTTCCTGTGTGGAGATATTGGAGATATTGGTTTTTAACTTTGGGGACCAGGAAGCCGCAGTCAGTCTCTACACAGTGGTGGTAGGGGGTCATGGTGCCCCAGGCTATTCCAACCCACCCTGACACTCTTGCGATTTTTCCTTCCCCTCTTCCACAACATTCCCTGAGCCTTGGTAGGCAATATAGGGATCTTGTTTAGTGTTACTTTCTCTGTAGCCTCCGGATCTTTGTCTTAATGAGGTTTGAGTGACCAGCGTGTCTGTTGCTGTTTCCCTAGACCTGGTTTTCAGGCTGGCCGTGAGAGCAGTATCTGTGCCACCACCTCCTCTGTAATGACTTCCCAGCCCAGGCTGAAGAGTTGCACGTGTCCCATCTCGTGGTAGACAGTGGCTCTCTATTCTTGATGTATTGATGAATCCTTGTTCTTACCATATTCTCCTCAATCTGTAAAACAGAACAGAATCCCCAACTGAAAGTGGGAAGAGTTTGAATGAGAGGGGATAAACCTAGCTATTAGAAAGACTTATTGATGTGTATGTCCACTCTTCTTAAAGAGCAGGGAGGTTCTCTCTGGAGCCTATTGATTTTCCTGTCCTAGGGAATCTGGCTTGGTTCTCAGAGCCAGATATGAATTCTCCCTCACCTTTTATTTGCATTGAGATTTCCCTTCTCCTCAAACCACTCCTGTACCTTTGACAAATTTTAATTTTGTTTGTATTTAACTGCACTCTGTGTTAATAGCATTATATATGTATATATTCATAAGTGTGTGTTTTAGATTTTTATTTTTATTTATTTATTAGACAGAGAAACAGGGAGAGAGAGAGAGAGAGAGAGAGAGAGAGAGAGAGAGAATAGGCATGCCAGGGCTTCCAGCCACTGCAAATGAACTCCAGATGCATGTGCCCCCTTGTGCATCCAGCTAGCGTGGGTCCTGGGGAATTGAACCAGGGTCTTTTGGCTTTGCAGGCAAATGCCTTAACCACTAAGCCATCCCTCCAGCCCAAGTGTGTATTTTATGTACACACGCAGTCAGCTCTCCTTAACCAAGTGTGGATTGAAATATTTGAAAAAAATGCATATGCGTTGAATATGAACACACACACACTCATATATATATATATATATATATATATATATATACACACACACACACACACACACACACACACATATATATATATATTTTGTTTTTCTCATTATTTCTTAAGAAATATAGCAACTGGGGCTGCAGAGATGGCTTAGGAGTTAAGGTACTTGCCTGCAAAGCCAAAGGACCAGGGTAAGCCAGATGACAAGGGGCGCTTGCACCTGGAGTTCATTTGTAGTGGCTGGAGGCCCTGGCAAGCCCATTCTCTCTCTCCCTGCCTATTTCTGTATTTCTCTCTCTCTAATAAATAAAAATAAAATATTTAAAAAATAATAAAAAAGAAAAATAGCAACTGTTTACATAGCACTTATATTAGGTTTATACTAGGGATTATAACTAATCTGTACCTGCTTTAAATTTTTTAGTATATAGGAGGATGCATTTAAGTTATATTCATGTATTGTGAAAATTTATATACAGGATTTGAGGACCCACAGATTTTGATGCCCGTCTGGGGTACCTGGAAAAATTTCTGGATAGATACGTAATGATGTTATATATGACCTTCTGGTATAGATGCTCTTCGTGTAAGCAAAACTTAGAATTTTCTGACCTTCTTACCACATTTTCTTCTCTGTCTACTCTGGGTCATTTTTCACAGTAATTTTATTCATCTTCATGGCTCTACCTATGTTTTATAATCTGATAATCCCCGGATTCTTATCTCAAGACTTCTTTTAAATTAATAGGCATTTCGTCAGTGCCTATGACATTTCCTTAAGTGTTCATATCCCGTCAGAAGCAAAAGCACTTTGGTTTATCCCCTGATATCGATTTCGTTACGAGCACAATGCACCGGCTTTTCATCTTTCAAGCCCAAGTAATAGGACGCAGGAAAAGTTTCCTGCCGCTTTTATTCCCACTAGATAATGTTCCCAGCAATGTGATGGAGGAGATACCATGAGCATGTTTCCTTTTCAAATGTGTGGCAAACTCTATAAACCCTAACAACATTTTAAATGCATGGTTCCATTCTTGATAAAAAGAAAAAACCTGTGATGGAAAGCAAGGATATGGAAAACAGGAGCTGTGTAGAAACAGGTGGGTGGAAGTGGCTGCAGGGCTCTGGGGACTGCTGGCTTGTCTCCACAGCAACAGTGCTGTTGTCACCCCCCAGGGCTCCTCACCAAGCAGTGTTGGAACTGTGTGCCACTAAGGTATTACTAGGAAGTTACGTAGAGAGTAGCTTGCTTGAGATGGATGCCATAATTGCTTGATAGTTAAAGTGGACAGGACACAGAGGAAAGAGACACCACGACGTGCACAGTGCTGAGTCCCCTTCTCTCTTCCAGGTCGGCACTTGCTATGCTAAACCCACCGCTCTGGATCACTCTCTGTCCGCCAGACACCATTCTAAAGAACCACTGTGCCTGTGCATTTATAGTGGTGTTCTGAGAAAGGCTCTGTTGGTACTTACAGTTCCCCGTGGTGAATCGGAGGTACAAAATGGAGATGTCATGGCCCAGGGCTGTGTACATAAGCAAAAAAAAAAAAAAAAAGCCAGGTTCAAACTGAGGCACTATAACTTCATTTTCTTTTTCACTACTACACAACACTTTAAACATTCAAGAGTTGATAGAACAACAAACATCTCAGTACCTATTACTCACAGTCAACTGTATCTGCCATGGTTACGTTTGTTTCTCTTGTTGACTTCAAGGCTATGCTTCTCTGCGTTGTGTTGTTTTGCATTTCAATGAGGTGTTTGTGTATTCCTGCGGAGTACTTTGAGAATACAGTTCCAGCGTGCTGATATTTCACCTTTAAATGTTGAGACATTCAGCCACATATTAATCATATTAGTTCCAAATGAGGAATTAATAATAGCCAGTCCCATATATCAATTTTCCCAAATGCTTTCAAAACCGTCTTTTCATAGAATGTTTTGAATTGAGATTCAATCAAGGCTTACACATTACATTAGGGCTGTGTGTCTCTATAAGGCCTTCTAAAAAAAGAACAATTTCCACACCTTACCCCTGGTCTCACGATATTGACATTTGGAATCTTCTGGGCAACTTTTCTTGTTGAATTTTCCATATTTTGGATTTGTCTCATCTTCTCCAGGTATTGTGTAAATGGTTCTTTGATAAATGTTAGTTTTTATCTATTTTGTTATTTTTTTTTCCTTTTCTCCAGTAGTTTTTAAAGGACACATTATTTTTTTTTAAAAAAAGATGTTACTTCTCTATCTTTAAATAGAATGGGTAATATCTTATATCTAAGCCTGCTTTTTGTAGCTGTCAGTTACTGATAACTGGGACTGATTTTTTTTTTTTTTGAGGTAGGGTCTCACTGTAGCCCAGGCTAATCTGGAATTCACTCTGTATTCCCAGGGTGGCCTTAAACTCACAGTGATCCTCCTACCTCTGCCTCCTGAGAGCTGGGATCAAAGGCATCCATCACCACACCCAGCTTGGGACTGATTTTTCCTGAACTTTAAGAGAACAATTTAGGTCATTGGCCAATAACCACACCAGGAGCAGATACTTCTGCTGATGTGGGTAGATATGGTGACTTATCGTCTGAGTGGTTTTTTTTTTTTTTTTCTCTTAAGTGACACTTGGTTAAATGTTGGTGAATCTGACTATATGGGCAAGCATCTATGCATTTGAGCCCATTCATACAAAACTTATCAATTCATAATGACCTTATATTGTAAATGTTGCGACAACATTTCAGAAATGAGAGATATTCAAATCTATTATTTAGAAGGAATTTAGCTTATAGCTTCTAAAGTCCTATAACTTGAAATGGTGAAAATAAAGCTTTTGCATGGGCTATTAGTGGCTGAATAGAGAAGAGCTTTGAGGATGACCCTAAGGACATGTTGCTACCCAGTGGAAAGGGTTACTATGGAAATCACTCATTGAACCCAAGGGGGATGAATGTCAGTGCATGTGTGAAATATTTCCGGGTGCTACCTGATCCGCCATACATAAACAAATCTCTATGTAATTCTTTTTTAATTAATTTGGTCTTTCAAGGTAGGGTCTCACTCTAGCTCAGGCTGACCTGGAATTCACTATGTAGTCTCAGGGTAGCCTTGAACTCATGGTGATCCTCCTACCTCTGTCTCCCGAGTGCTGGGATTAAAGACATGTACCACCATGCCCGGAATGATAGCATTATTTCTTTTCCTTCAAAGATAGTTATTGTCTCTGGTTTTATCTGTACAAAGTGTTGAGATATTGAGTCTTCCAGGCTCAAGTGGGGTGATAGTGGAGTGTGGTTGGGCCACAGAAGTTAAGTTGAGATAGTACCTTAAAGTGAATAAGAGGTTGCTGTTTACATCTGACTAGAAGTCATTGTTATATAAGTGATTCCATAGTGTTTCCTCTAATAAAGATTCTACACAAGAGAGCATTTAAAGTGTGAACAACTTCATGGGTCATTTAGATGAAATCCACATTTTTATTACTGAGAAGTGCTGAATGGGTGCTTTCTACTTAATTCTTCTTAGATAGCCCCAGATGCATGGGAGGCAGGGGGAAAAGCAACTCTGTGGGCCGTCTTCTCCAGGCTCCATTTATACCGCCGTACTGAAGGCATTGTGGCACCCGAGAAACAAATGGTAATTAGGAATCGAGGCAGATGATTTGATTTTGTTATTAAGCCTGATGTAATTAGAGACATAATTTGATTCACTCTAATATGGCTATTAAGTAAGAAGTCATCAACAAAATTCAGGATGTTAGTATGGAAGGATGGAGAAAATGATGAAAATTATATCCTCTTTCAAATTTTACTGCTGAGTGTCCTTTTCCAACGCTAAGCGTTATTTTTCTCACTGATAATATCATGAGAATGCCTATACTAGCATCATTTTACACTCTTCTCAATATGGTATTTCACTAAGTACTGACCTTGACAATAATCTCACCAAGTGAGGTGGGGAAGCTGATCCCATACCCAGTTTATACTTGAAGAAGCTGACATACAATACTGATAGAAGATTCAACCACCATCACCCAATGTGAAATCGTATACCAGTAATTAAAACTACATGTCATGGGCTGGAGAGATGGCTTAGCAGTTAAGGTACTTGCCTTCAAAGCCCAAGGACTCAGGTTTGATTACCCAGGACCAACATGAGCCAGATGTGCAAGGTGACACATGTGTCTTGATTTTGTTTGCAGTGGCTGGTTGCCCTGGCATGCCCATTTTCTCTCTCTTTTCCTCTTTTCCATGCTCTCCCTCTCTGCCTCTTTCTTGCTCTCTACTATAAATAAATAAAAATAAAACTGCATGGCTATTGTTTGGGTCTACATTATGGCACTTCTAGAAGCCAACATATATAGAATTATATACAGAAAATATAGAATTACCATGGAAAGAAGGTTCCATGAGACCCTACACCTTCTAGGGAGGCTAGTGGCACCTATTGCTTGCTGGGGAAAGCAGAATCAGTTTCTTCCAGACTGTAGTCACTGGTAAATTACCCATTTCATCCTAAATAACCTTCCACCCATAATCATATAAAGAACCCTAAGTCAATGGGTTAAAAGAAAGGAATGAGGGGTAGAGGGCTAGCTAACTGTTTAAAGTGCTTGCCTGCAAAGTCTAAGGACCCATGTACAATTCTCCAGTACCCAAGTAAGCCAGAGGCACATGGTGGTGCATGTGTCTGGAGTTCATTTGCAGTAGCTAGAGGCCCTTGTGTGCCTATTCTCTTTCTCTCTCTCTTTCTCATTCTCTTATTATTGGCTTCTTTTTCTTTCTCTCATATAAATAAACTATTTTTTAAGTAGTGAAAGTAGGGTAAGGCACAATGAGGAAGAAGAAGAGTGGTAGTGGGAGGTGAGATGAAAGACAGTAATTTGGGGGAATAAGATCAAAATGCATCATATGTAGGTATGAAATTGTCAAAAATGGGAAAAAATTAAAGCACTTTTAAAAAGAGATACTATTGGGTAACCCAATAGAGTATATTTTCTCATGTGTCACTGTGTGAGTTAATATTCTATGTATGTTTATACATTGGTGTAATGTGTCTCATTAGAGTGTCCCAGAGACTCTTTTTCTCTCTCCTCATTGTTGCAGTCAGCTCCTTGTTGCTGGAACAAACATCCGTCACTACGCAGTTTATGGAAGAAGGGGTTTATTTCAGCTTACATATCCAGAGGACGTTCCATCAACGGTGGAAGAAGCTTGCTCCCTTTCATAGATCCCAACAGAGGGAAAAAAAAACCAAACACCAAAACCAAGCAAATACACAAAACTGCCAGAACTCCAACTGTTCCTTTGATATTTTTGAGCTCAAATATATCCTCAATATCACCTTCTCCAGCAGACCTCTGGAGATTTAGGCAGGAAGCTTAACCTTAATTAAAAATACCGAGGCTAGGCTGGAGAGATATCTTAGCAGTTAAGGCGCTTGCTTGCAAAGCCAAAGGACCCACATTCAATTCCCCAGGACCCATGAAAACCAGATGCACAAAGGTAGGTAATGCATCTGGACTTTGTATGCAGCAAAAGGGGCAATGGCATGCCTATTCTCAATCTCTCACTCCAATATCTAAATGCATAAAAATATTTTTAAAAATACCTGAAGCTTTGGGGGACATTCATTCACATTCAAACCACAGCACTCATCTTTGTTTTATACATTCCCACTCATCCACACAATTACACAAACAAATGATCTCTTTTGTTTCATCAGGTCCTGAGGACCCACAACTTTCTCATCTAAATCTTCCATATTCTACGATAGTTATCATCATCCTACTCATCCAATTTGTCATGAAATTCAACACGAAAGCTGGCTCGAAGATTCAAAAAGTCAATACTGTGGGATTAGAAGAAAGGTGTGGAAATCGTTCTGTTTCAAAAGGTATTCAGGGCCACTTGGGACTCAGTGACTTGCATCTTTTATAAGCATGGAAAAAATTTTTATTTTATTTTAATGTTTTTATTTGTGTGTGTGTACAAATTTTGTTTGTGCAGGTCCATGTGTATGCTTGTGGGTATGCATGTGTGTACCTGAAAGCAAAGCCCAGAAGACAGCCTCAGATATAGTTTCTCAGATACTGCTCTTTTTTTTTTTTTTTTTTTTTGAGATAGGCTTTCCCGCTGATCTGGAACTCATCAAGCTTCTTTTTTTTTTAACATGTAGAAAAACTTAAATCAAGTGATTTTTATAACTGAGAAATACTGTAGCAGAAATGGCACAACGGTGAATATGCAAATCTCCTTAATCTTTCAAATTTGGTAGTTTGTGTGGGTTATCTATGTTCTTGTGTCATTTATGATGTTTCTTTCCCCCAATTATGTCCTTTACAGATTCTTTAACCTTTCCATGTGGACACTCTCTTAGACCAGGCCATAGAGATGTAATCAGTTGAACAGTTTTAGGCAGAAAAGCTCAAGAATTTAAGCAGGATTATCAATTTACCATTTACCGTTTACCATTTATCAATTACTGGATGACCCTGTGTAAGACATAATCACTCCAATGGGTACTTCAGTGTGTTGGAAGTTTTCTGCTTTCTTCTAATACTGAGTGAGATTTGAGGTTCAGTTTTGTATTGTCACAAATAACATGAGAGAATCAGTCTCATTATCAGAGAATTTCAGTGGATCATTTGCAATAAGACATTTTTGGTTTCCGATGGACTTTAGTTTCAGGGCAGCTGTAGGTTGAAAGGAAAATGGGCAGAAAGTCGAGTTTTCTTGTATGCTTTCTTTCTTTCAAGCTCCTTTTCCTACGTCACTGCAATTTCCCCTTCTATTACACCTTGTCCATGACATTGGTTACACTTTATGAACAGAGAGAGAGAGAGAGAATGGGCGCGCCAGAGCTTCCAGCCTCTGTAAATGAACTCCAGATGCATGCGCCCCCTTGTGCATCTGGCTAATGTTGGTCCTGGGGGATTGAGCCTCGAACCGGGGTCCTTAGGCTTCACAGGCAAGTGCTTAACCACTAAGCCATCTCTCCAGCCCGCTACATCATTATTAACTGAAGCAAACGCTTTACATTAGGTGTGAATTTTTGTGGTGTACAACTATAATTTATATAATATCATGTATTCACTAATGACAGTATCATATAGAATATTTTCTTTGCCCTACATTCACCACTATTCAATTATCACTCTCCCTTGCCCTTGCTGGGCTCTTGGCAACCACAAGTTTTCTCAGTTATCTATAGTTTTGCCTTTTCCAGAATGTCATATACTTGTGATGGTACCAAACATATGCACAGAGAGGCCTGGAATTTGTCCAGATGTGCTAGGCAAAGAGAATTGACATTCCAGAGCAATGCTTCTCTCCTCTACCTTGCTGCCTTCCCTAATTATGGTGCATCTTACCTAAGAAAAACATCTCCAGGTACCCAGGCAGTGAAGGTTACCTCATAAAGAAATTGTGATTCTCAGTATAAATAGCATCACTCTTATGACCTTGGCTGTCTCATCTGCTGTATTGCTGTAGATATTAAATTATATTTCATTATCTGTATGTCTGAAATAATATTAGCTTTGAGAGGGAGTATGAGAAGTTGCTATGAAAGAAACTTGTGTATTAAATTGGTATGTCAAATCTCTAAGTGTATTTTGTGCATATGGCATTTAATAAATGATATTCCGTGATTAAACAGACTCCAAATATCCCTTGAACATATATATGTAAACTTCTCAGAACACTCTTTATGTTGTCTTTGGATACTTTGTTTTCATAATGAGTAGCTTTCGGGATGTGCTGACCTCTTCTCAAGTTTCATAACAAGGCTCTGTCCCTGTTCCAAAGAGCTACGGGAGGTAATCCAAAACTCGGCTCCCTCGGCAATTGCTAGTGGACAAAAAGCTTGGTGTTGATAGAACTAGCATCATCCTGTCAATTGCTTCAAAAAATTCGCATGCTTTAGTGTAGTGTACATAAAAAACGGTGACAGCTGGCTGAATTGTGGATTTGTTATGCCAATTTTATGAGGCCATGCAAACCTATGCATGCTTACCAGGGCTGCCACAAACCCAGCAACCCCAATATTCCTGCAGATGAGGAGTAACGTGGATATTAAACAGAGCAACTTGGTTATGAAATTCTTTATTTATGATCATATTCAGGAAGCCATGAAGCTTTCTCACTTGCTATCATAATTTAATTCACGGCCACACTTGTGAGCACACATATAAATCAGTGTGCATCTTTACAAGATAAATCTCACACCAAAACCCAGAACAAACTAGTGCAATCCAGTTTTATAGAATCTATGTGACCTGACTGCAAAGAACATTTTTGATTAATCAGAATTATAATTTTAATAAAGAAACAGCAGGTGGGCTAACCACAAAATTAAAACTCCCAACAGTCTCAGAGTAATAAAGTCATAAATATAAAAGTGCTCAAAATACCTCATTTGCATCTTTGAATAATGTCCCTGTTTAACACGGATAGGACACAGGCTTGACCAGCAGAGGGCAGGTTCCTGCATATGCTTTCATTTCCTGGTAGACTTCTGTCACACTATCTTCTTTCAGTCTTTACTGTGTAATGGAGCAGGGCCTGTGTGGTAATTAATTGCCATCTGCAATGTGTTTCTACCAGTGACTTTTACATCCAATTGTTCAAAACTGCAATATTACCTCAGCTGCAGTTTGACACAGCCTAGGGAACACAATTGTGTCATTGGTTTCCTAATCAAATTTGGTCAATTTAAGGACTTTTTTTTTTTTTTTCTTTTTACAGAAACTATGCAGTTTTAATTCCCTGTTAGCAGTTAAAATGTTATGGCTTTGTGAACAAGGCAGATCAAGGTTTGAAACCAATATCTTCTGGCTGATGGCTACATGACCCTATGTCTTTTGTTGTTGTTGTTGTTGTTGTTTGTTTTTTTGTTTTTGTTTTGGTTTTGGTTTGGTTTGGTTTTGGAGGTAGCATCTTGCTCTAGTTCAGGCTGACCTGGAATTCACTATGTACTCACAGGGTGGCCTCAAACTCCCAGTGATCCTCCTACATCTGCCTCCCAAGTGCTGGGATTAAAGGCGTGTGCCACCATGCCTGGCTCTAGGCTGGCTTTTAAAATTACTCTGGTTACTTTAGCTTGACTATTTCTGTATAATAATAAAAAAGAAGCACAAGTAACCAACATTTTTTTTTTTTTTTTTTTTTTTTTTTTTTTTGGTTTTTCGAGGTAGGGTCTCACTCTAGTTCAGGCTGACCTTGGAATTCACTATGTCGTCTCAGGGTGGCCTTGAACTCATGGCAATCCTCTTACCTCTGCCTCCCAAGTGCTGGGATTAAAGGCGTACGCCACCACGCCCGGCTAACATGTGTTTTTTACATACTAAATATGTCCATATCAAATAAAAATAAAAAATAAATCAGAGATGACAATACCATGCCCCAAGGCTCTGCTGAGGTTTAATGATCTTAACTGGTAATGAAATATGTATGTGAAGATTTTCAGTCTAGCCACATCAGTTACATATGTATGTACTGAGAACGTGGACATCTGATACATTTGTCTCAGGAATTGTTGAGTACAGGGACTATGAGCTATGCTAACTCCCAATATGCAAGAAACTGAATTGAGTCCCATCTGTTGTTCTGTAATGGTTGTAAACATGGCAAAAGAATGATAGCAAGCACATTTTATAGTTCACGACATGCTTTTGACTGCACTATTTTGTTTATTCCACAACTATCTAGCTAGGCAGAGCAGAGTTTAGGATTCTCCTTCTGCTAGGAGGAAACTGGGCATCAGAAGGCAAAACAAAAACAGCCGGTGAGTAGATGATCATTGTAGAGTTGGACCATATTTCAATCTGATACCCAGGTCAGGATGTTTTCACCAAATTCACTGGTACCTCTGAGGAGTCAGGACACTTCTCTTTCTCGGTTTCAACCTCCATGCCCATAACTAAGAAAATTAGTCCTAAGTAGAATAGCCTTCTCATTGTCAGCTCTGACATTCCAAAAGGTCTTCGGTTGATGTTCACAAAAGGGATGGTCCTAAGCAAGAGACAACTGTCACCATAGTTGTGGTCGTTACATCATTCTGAGAGAATAGGGCTTGCTGGCTTAGAAATACTAAACAAGCTTCCTGAGGAAAGAGGGGAAGACAAACATGATAAGGTGATCACCATTGGTCCTTCCACCTCACTGCTACCCACACGTCACAAGTGAGGCTAGTCATCATGAGCAAGACTAGTCAGATTGGTAGTGATGATTACTATGATGATGTTAGAAATAATATCAATGAAGATGATAATAATTAATATGTAGATAGTGTGTTCTAGAACTGTCCTTATGTTCCCAAGATATAAATTCAGTCATTTTTGGTTTCCTTGGGTTATTATATAGCTGAAGAAATTATTGAGGATCTTGCCTTCATGACTTCTATTACATTCTCTGTCCAGGCTTACCATTATTTATTTCCTAGCTAATGTCATAGGCTTTCATTTATTCCTTTTACCAGCATATACATCCACCGAGCTTCTGGACAGACATTTTAAAATATTTATTTGTTTAAAGAGAAAGGGGGAGAATGGGCATTCCAGGGTCTCTACCTACTGCACATGAACTCCCCACACAGGAGACACCATGTGCATATGGCTTATGTGGGTACTTGGGAATTGAACCTTGATCTTTACCCTTCAAAGGCAAACATCTTAACTGCTAAGCCATTTCTCCAGCCCTGGGCAGATGTTTTAAACCACATAATTTAATCATTTCACTCTCATGTTTCAATCCTTCATGAGATTTCTATTGCATTTAGAGTGGAACATAAACTCCTTCCTATAAGAGGCACTTCTAACCACAACATACAATACATCCTTGTAATTTCATGCAGTTTCACAATCTTTACTTCTTTAGTCATGATGTGGCAATCATATTCAAATTCTCTTTGAAATTTGGATGCACCCAGCACTTTCCTAGCCCAGTGTCTTCTTCGGGGGGGGGGGGGTTCTGTATGCAGAATGATTTTCCTGTTCCTTTTCTTTGTGCTATTTGAATGCATGTCTTGTAATTTCTGCCATTTTTTTCCAAGAAGATTTTCCTTGTTGCCAAGAGGACCGATAGGCCACAATTCTTTGGCTCAGTGTCTTGTTCTTTTATCTTCTTAATATAATTGGTGATTATCCAAATGTATGTATTCATATTATTGTGGTGTGTGTGTGTGTGTGCGTGTGTTGTGTGTGTGTGTGATATGAGAGAAGGTCTCATGTTTGGTTACTGTCAGATACTTAAAGTTTTGCATGTTTTTTTCAGGGAGTACAAATAAGTTAAATATTAATGCCATGAACTCAACTTTATAATCTTTATGACACACCCTTATTTTCCCCTCAAATACTTACTTGGAATGTAGCAAAATCTTCAATAAACTATTGCTTAAGTTGAAAAAATAGAAGGGGAAGGAACTCATGAGGTCACAACAAAAGCAAACAACAGACAAAAACTTCATAAGGATAATAAAAGAATAAGAAAGAAATAAATGGATAACCTCTGACCTTCTCTTCTATTTTTATCTTTGAGACAGGGTATCATTCCATAGATAAGGTTGGTCTACATCTCCCTTGGAGGCCAGGGCAGCCTTGAACATGCACAGATCTTCCTGCTTCTGTCTCCTCTGTATGGAAATGATAGGATAAGCCACCATGCTAGGTTTCCAATGTGGTGGTTTGAATAGAATAGATGGCCCCCAATATATTCAGTTGTTTGTTTGTAGTTTGCATCTGCAGCCACCTGGCTGGAGTAGGTGGTGGTGGGTTTCAGATTTCAATCTAAAGATATGCAAAGTGTGCCTAGCTGGAGTTCCTGAAGTGTGCAGTGGCTTTTTGGCTTGTGCTTCTCTCTCTTGCTTCGGTCTGTGAAGGCAGGCCAGTTTCTTCTGCCATTTTATGGAACTTCCCCTGAATCTGTAAGTTTCAATAAATCCCTTCCTCCATAACTGTGTCTGGTCTGGAAGTTCATCTCAGCGGACCTGAAGCTGTCTGCTACACCATCCTTAGTACAGAAATATCGTCGTTCTAATTTTGTTTTTAAAATGACATTAGTTTACTGAATGCTAGAATTTCAGGTGTTCCGGGTCTCATTAGTACACTGTTGCACTTGCACATACACTGTTGCACCCACACAGGGGTCTTATTAATAAAGAAATTATACAAGATAAAATTTACTGGAGGAAGGGAGCAAGTAACCATTCAAGAATTAGGAAGGTATTCAGGGATGAAATTGAGAAGCTACTGGGGATGACGATTAATTGGAAGGGCCATATGATATAAGTCATAAAATCACAACTATATAGATGAGGTGAACAGTGGATAGTTAACCCCATCCCAGAATAAAAGAGGTAGTAGTTATCGCCCTTAGCCTATGGCTTTGAAACCTGAAAGAATTATACATTACACTTAAGGATAATAAAGTCACAAAGTTTCAAAAGAGATGTGTTTTAGAGACTTTATGTGAACTCATAGATATTAGTGGAATGGCACATAAAAGGGAAAGAGGCCACTAGGGATGTGCCATTTGAGGTTTCGTGCACTGCTCTGGAGCAAGGCCTTACTTGTGTTAGACCACACACTTGTGGTCTAAGTAGCAACACACATTTGATCCAGCACATACTGGTGTCCTACCTTCTGCCCCAAATGGCATTTACTAGACTTGTTCTTCTAAGGGCCTTGTTATTGTTTATTCTCCCATCTATCAACATGTAGTTATTGAATGTCTGCTACAAACATGGCGGGTGTAGGAGAAAAACAAGGGGGGTGAGAAAGCACAATTCCAGCTCCTATAATACATTTAAGAGAAAAAAATAAATAAATCTGACATGTGATCACAGTCCTATGTGAGGCATGTGACAAAAGAGACATGCAGAAATTGTGGGGAGGGCCTGGAGAGATGGTTTAGCCGTTAAGGCGTTTGCCTGCAAAGCCAAAGGATTGCGGTTTGATTCTCCAGAACCCAGGTAAGCCAGATGCTCACGGGGGCTCATGAATCTGGAGTTCATTTGCAGTGGCTGGAGGCCCTGGTGTGCCCTTTCTCATTCTCAATTTCTCTCTCTCTCTCTCAAATAAATAAATAAAATATATTTTACAAAAAAAATGTGGGGAAATTGAAGATGGAACATGTGATAGATAAAGTGACATTTGAGTTCAATCTTAACAGAAATGTTCACAGGGGACTTGGGAAGTGGAAAGCAAACATCTGGAGAAAATAAATGAGATTTGTCAGAACATTGCATGGTTAAGAGAATGGAATTCATTTATAGGGGATATGCCAATGTAAAGAGACATAAAACCTATAAGTTGGAACTATTATGGAGTAATATAGTAAATCCCAAGCCACCACTGAGAGAAAGGGTTTACTGAGTTTTTTTTTTTTTTTTTTTGAAAGAACAATTAGCTGACAAATTCTGCAATACAAAACAATGGAGGTAGGTCTCTCCCTCTGGAGTGTGTGTGTGTGTGTGTGTGTGTGTGTGTGTGTGTGCAGGGCGGAATATTGAGATTGTGGAAGGAGATGGCTTATCTCTAGGAATGTTACATTGTTTTTGTTCCTTTAGGCAGAGATGTACAAAAAGTAATTTGATACAACCTCTTGGAGACTAAGACCAAGGTTTTGGCTGAAGATAATGACTTTGGATGTCACTACAGGTTCCATTGTGTGGCCCAGTGAATCAGGTGTCCTCTGTAATCTTATGTGTTCTACCAGGCTAGTATTAGTTTAGGTGGAGCCTTGCTGGAGGAAGTGGGTTGCTGGGGGTAGACCTTGAAATTTATTAGCCCCTAGCTTGCTCGTGTTAGTTGGCTTATGCTCCTGCTACCATTGTCCACGTGACGCTGGCAAGGAGAAGATATCTATCCTCTGCTCTACCATCTTTCCCTTGCTATCATGAATCCTCCCTTGAAGAGTATAAGCCAAAATAAATCCTTTCCTCCCATGAACTGTTTTTGTTTGGGTGCTTTATCCCAGGAAGAGAAGGTGACATGGGTAAGAACATGTTTTATTTTGTTTTCATTTCGTTTTGTTTCGTTGCTACACAAGCATGAGGGACTGACTTGATCTCCAGCACATATGTAAAAAACAGTGTGTAGAACCATGAACAGCTGTAACCACAGTACTGGTGGGACTGGATGGGAGGCAAAGACAAATTGATAGCTGAGGTTTGCTGGTTAGCTAGTCTGTTCATAAAACAGAAGCATCCAGGTTCAGTGAGAAAGCTTGTCACAAGAAAAGAAAATAAGGCAGAGAGCAATGAAAAGAGAACATCCAGCTCCATGTCTGGTCTCCCCACACATGTACATGGGTTACATGCATCTGTACATGCACATGACCACACTACATGCATGAGCATGCATGTGCACGCGCACACACACACACACACACACACACACACACACACACCATGGGTGTCAAAATCATGCCATGGATGGGGAAGTGACAAAAGAACAGAGAGCAGTCAAGGTGCTATTATTTCATTAGAATTTATATAATTGTATAACTTGCTATTGCAGTCAGGTTCAAATTGCTGGTAGAAATCACCCAACCAAGAGCAGCTTGTGTGAAAAAGAGGTTTATTTTGGCTTACAGGCTTGAGAGGAAGCTTCACGGTGGCAGGGGAAAACAATGGCCTGAGCAGAAGGTGGACATCACCCCCTGGCCAACATAAGGTGGACAATAGCAACAGGAGAGTATGCCAAACATAGGCAAGAGGAAACTGGCTATAATCACCCATAAGCCTGCCCCCAACAATATACTGTCTCCAGGAGGTATTAATTCCCAAATCTCCATCAGCTGGGAACTTAGCATTCATAACACCAAAGTTTATGGGGGAACACCTGAATCAAACCACCACACTTGCTTAGAAGAAAGTTTTCAAATTCTGCTACAATGGCCTCCATGTAGCAAATCAGGGACTATAAGCACCATATTCAACAAACGACCACTTACCACTGGCCAAGCACCAAAAAAAGGCACAGGGAATATTTATAGAACCAAAGGACAATATCATAACAATTTAGTGCATTATCTTAATTGGCTCAATTTTTCCATTTTTTGGGCATGACTTCATCCATATAAATCAGAATAAGGGTTTTGGTTGGCTGTGTAAAAGAGATTTAACAGCCCAAGAAGGGTTAACAAAGCAGAAACCATGAATACAAAGTAGACTGACCATTTCAAATATGCTGTCTTCCAAAAGCAGGGGCAGGGAAATACGCCAGTAGGTAAACAATAGATTAATTACCCTCAGGATACTTCTTTAAAATAAGAATTAAAATAGAGGGAGCTTGATTATCAAGCCAGTTGACACTAACCTACTTAGAAAAAGAGACTGTTACCTCTCTACCCTGGTTTCTTGGGTGAGGTGACATCTTAGTTTAGGTGAATGTGACACTTTAGCACTGGTGATTCCATTTCCATAGTTAGTCTCTTCTACGGGGTCCCAGTGCAGGAGCTCACTCTAAAGCAATGGCCTGTTATGATTTTAACAAGACAAAAGTTATACTAATTGTTTCTTATGAAAAATTAACCCTTGCAAAGCCTCCAAAGTACGTTGTCTTCTTATTGCTGTGTACTAAACTGGAGGAGACACGAGTTTCCAGTTTCAGGATCATCGTTGAAGAGGATAATCCCACAAGTGTGAGTTTTCTTTGGAAAAGCTGAGGGAACATGGACCAGGGTTTGCATGTAATAATGGGCGGGGCATGCTGGGGATCAGAGAAGACTGAGACTGTTGAAAGGACAGGTCTCTCTTCTTTCCAGCAACCTTGAAGTATGTATCAATATCTGTCCTGACAGCCTGGCTTGTGAAATCCATGGAAGCTGTGTGGTATAGCAGCAGCTAATATGCTGTGAAAGTAGTTGCTTCCTTGGATCCACTCCACAGTGTCTGGTACTTGGGACGTATTCTTTCTTAGGACCACCAATGGATGCGATAGTGAGATATTGACTCTCTTCCCTCTTCTGTCTGTGGGTTCATGAGAAATGGAGATACAGCAGTCAAGTAAATCAACAGGTGAAGGGTGGCAGGTAGTCAAACCGAGCACAGACAGAAAAGACTGCTGTGCAGGAATCAAGGGTCAAGGGTCAAAGGACACTTCCTTCATGATCCTCACTGTGCTCCAATTCTTCTACTGGCCTCTGAGAATTAATATCTTAGTCTCCTTACCAAAGCATATTGAGAAGTATCAGTGCCCCACCCCCCCTCCCCTGCCACTTGGCATTGGTGACACCATCTTAAAATTTTCTGAAAAGAAGCTCTAGTGAAGATAAGCTGGAACACTGAGAAACTTCTTGAATGTAAAAGGAAGGAGTTATCTGCTCCACAGGAAACGGGAAACACATGCCATCAGAACACACCCACAATGCCCTTCAACTTTGGAAAGTTTGAGTATAGGACAGAAGTAATGACCAGGGACTTAACCAAATACTTCAGATTTCAATTACTTGAAAAATAATTAAAATTGATTTCTTCATAAATATTTTATTGGGCTGTGACTTTAGTCAAATTTCTTAGTTCCTCAACCATTTTCTAAATTAAAGGTGTGGCGATGACAGAGTCCTGGGCTTATTTGTTCAATAAATTTCAAAGCCCTCACATGTCCTTAATTTCTTATTAGCTCCATTAAAGTGAAACTATAAAAACGCAGTGCCAGCTGACTGTTAAGGGACTGAAATTCTAAAGTGCAGGCCCAGTGTAGGAAATGAAATACTCAGCTTAACACTTGGAGAACATAGGCAGACAATCCTGTCTGTCTCAATGACACAAGCGTGAGTATATCTAGCACTGCTGTCTAACTTATTGTATTAAACATCATTTTAAAAAGTATCACCCAGGCACAGAGGCGTCTGAACCCAGACTGACCTTAGAACTCTAGCTGTGATCTTGGTGACAACACCCTCTTTGGTCTCCTTTCTAGTCTTTATTTATTTATTTATTTTTATTTTTCGAGGTAGGGTCTCGCTCTAGCCCAGGCTGACCTGGAATTCACTATGGAGTCTCAGGGTGGTCTCGAACTCTCGGAGATCCTCCTGCCTCTGCCTCCCGAGTGCTGGGATTAAAGGTGTGCGCCACCACGCCCGGCTTCCTTTCTAGTCTTTAAAACGAGTTGATAAGATTCCTTCCTCAATTCTAATATTCCGTAAATCCAAGGTTGACAACAAAGAGTGTCAACCTAGGCTCAGGCCGATCCTACCCAGTTGCCACAAAGGATGTTGGGCCCTAAGGAGTCTACTCTCCTAGTCCTGGATGCAGAGACACCTGCCTCTTGGTTTGGCTCTCAGAAGCTACAATCTGGGAACATTTCCTTATTCAAGTAATCAGATACTCTTCTACCAACCGGGTCTCAGTTACATGCTCCCTGACACAAAGCAGGGCTAAAGATCTTCATGAGATACACAGAGCTTCTTGGTGGTGCTGGGTATCATGCTGTTTAAGTTCCTCCATAACATTTGGGTAGGGATCAAGTCAGGAAGCCTCGAAATTCAATTGTTAGTGCCTCCCCTGGCTCTCTGGGTGCTGAATAAATATTACCCTCCCTGTGACACAGGCTTGTTGAGATAACCCTAATCCTTCTCGAGTACAGAGCGCTCCCAAGCAGGGGCGTGTGTGAGCTCCGCTGCACACCATTTCACACACCTGTTTTTGTCTCCATGAAGTTTTAATTACTTTTCCTCCAGCATGGACTGATGAGACACTCTTCCTCCCCCTCCACTGTCACAGCCGCATTCTATTGTGACTAGTCCAGATGCCAATGCCAGGGTAAGTAACATCTGTAACTTTTAAACTCCCTGAGCCTAGTTTTTTTTTTTTTTTGTAAGTACTTTTAAACCATGCTTGGTAATGTTGTCTCTTGGTCTCTAACAAGAAACTGGCACGGCCAATAATGATCACTAGACGAATTGAAAGGGGGATGGGTTGTAGGCCAAAACTTGACCTGAATGGTCCTCAAGCACTCAGACAGCGTCTAAGATAAGCTAGTTGCTTAAATAGTTCAGTTTTAGCCTCACAACGTCTGAGTTAAGGATTATTACCACTGTTCTACAGATAGCTGAGGGAGGTCAAGTCATTTAACAACGTTCCCATATCTACAAGAAGAAGAGTCTAGCCCTGCTACGGAGGAAATCAAGCTGTAGGGAAATGTGGAGCAACAAGACGGATGGTTTGGAGGTCACGTTGCTCTGGTACCAAGAGGTAGGCAGCAGCCAAACCTCGTGTGTCTGGAAGCAGGCTCATGGCGAAATGAGCAGAGAGTGAGTCTGAATGAACACTAGGTATAGTAGTCAAGGCTGATATAGAAAGCAAGTCCAGCCTCAGGCTTTGTAGAAAAGTAACACAAGGGCAAAGGGTCTTCCCAAAGAAGCCTGAAATTAGAGTTTCTTTTACTATACCAGAATGAGTAAACCAGGCTCTCCAAGGCTAGCACACCCAGGTTGCATCCTCACTAATCATTGTAAACTGTCTCTTGCCCAGTATTTAGCTAAACAGCAAGACAGTAAGCAAAGGGCCTCTCTTCTCAATTCTCCTTAATGGAAGACTTTCCCCAGCCTATGAAAATTTCCCTCTTCCCACCTGCCCTATTCTAAGACCCAAATGAATTGTCACTAAGCCTCACAGTTTCTTCCCACTGACCATCCAGAACATATTCATCTATGCTAATGATGGGACAGGTCTATAATGCCTGATAGATTCTCAGGTTCTTAAAGGTTGGGTCAAGAAATCGCATGTAGCCAGAGTTTACAACTCTTCTTTCCCCTCTTCTCTATCTCCTGCACAGAGATAATGTTCAGATAATATGTGTGAATCAAGGGAATTGACTCCCATGGCTGTGTTTGGCTTTTCTTTTATTTCCTTGGCTACGAACCACTGGTTATTCAATGAGTCCTTATTTACTGAGCACCAGTCTGCAGACAGTTCAGGTCACCCGAAGCACTTGCTGTTATGCTAAGAGGCTGGGGTTATGGTGTAAGGAAACAAGATGATCAAACTTGTTTTTCAGAAAGACGCTGCCTGCTGCTGAGGTAGGTGGCTGGAAGGCGGTGAGCCAGGCTGAAGGAGAAAGAGAAGGGAGTTGGCAGCATTCCAGGCATGAGCTGATAATAGCTTCAATTGATCTTTTCAATGGGAAGGGAAGGACTCATGGAATAATAGATCTGCAGGCTCTCATGGTCCCTTTACAGCCCAGGTTTCATCGTCTATAATCATTTACAGCTAATACTTAGCAACTGACCATTCTTTCATTTCTACTCCATGGAGATTGACTTTTTTCTCCTTGTAGATCTGCCAAGCATAATAGAGAAAATATTCTTGTTAATAAAAGAGAAAGAATACACATTACCTTTATATAACAGACCTTTAGTGCATTGCACAGAAGAAATGAGTTTGAGAATGCCCTGGCCTCAGAGCACCCCACGAAAATCTTGTGAACCTATTTTCCCAGTGTTGCCTGTGACGTGAACATGAACAAGTATCTATTTACCCCAGATGAGGCACCGATGACAGGCCAACACAACAGTTCTACCCAAGTCTAACTTGACTGACCGATGAGTTTATTTGATTACTTACAAGAGCCTAAGGGAGGGGTTACTTAGAGGAGTGTGGGTGACCACCCCGAAAGTGTTACGTTACAGCAAAATCTCATCCCATCGTGGATAATACCCTCATTGATATTATATTACAGAGTGCTGCTTTCCAATGACCTTCCACTTTATAAACTTTTAGTATCTCCGAAGATCACTTCAAACTGGGGGAAGGAGAGAGAAATGGCTGGAATCCTAAGCTAAGTTCCCTGTCCCTCCCATTCCATCTATTAGGAAGTGTCGATACATTTCACTTTATTGTCAGTAGCTACTATTGTTCTGCATATTTGGTTGCCATGGCTACTAGGCCAAGGTTTATCTCTGTTCCAAGATGGCAATGGGATGATTATGTTATGCCTGGGGGAAAAGCCATGCTAGGCCACTTTATTCTTTTCATTCAACTCTCACATTCTTTCTGTCTCCCTCTTGTGTGATTTTCTGACGTTTCCTTATCCTTGGTTGGGCTATGTTCATGGTCCTTTTATTTGCATAGGGCCACCCTGCCACACCAACAGTCACTAATATTCAGAGGTCTAACCAGGTAACATGCTCCCCAGCAGTCACAGCTGTCTGCTATAAGAGGTTTATTCCAAAACTCAAAACGCATAACCACAGGGACACTGCTGAAAGTTTAGATGGTGGGCTCTACATTGCTACCTTGATGACTTGCTTTGGCCAGCATGCCAACCCATCCCGGCAACATGTTTCCCAAGTATCCCTAGGAATAGGGTTAGGGTTACTACATAAGATTTAGAACGTAGCCCGACATGGTGGTGCACGCCTTTAATCCCAGCACTCAGGAGGCAGAGGTAGGAGGAACCCAGCCTGAGATAACAGAGTGAATTGAATTCCAGCCCAACCTGGGCTAGAGCAAGACCCTATCTCAAAAACTTTACAAACCAAAAAGAAGGAGGAGGAGGACAAGGAGACATTTAGAATATAGATGTGCCAGAAAAAAAAAAAAATTTAAATGCTTGTTAAATCCATTGTATTCTCGCACTTTCTCTCTCTCTCCCATACTATTTCCATGATTTGCCCATGCTGTAGCATGGATCCAGACATCACTCATCATTCAATTCATGGCTGAATAATATTCCAATGTGTGCATACGATAGTTTGTCTTCCCGTTTGTCAGCTAATGGAGCTTTTCTTCTTGCCTCTTGACTATGGTTGAAATTTAAATGTAGCTTTCAGTGGAGCTGGCTTTAATTCTTCTGCCACTGATGTGGCTTTTTAAAATTTCTCCCCAGCAGTGTGCAAAGGCTCCTGCTTCTTTTACCCTCGCCGATGCTTCTTATTTTTTTTCCATCTTGTTTTATCCTAGCTAGTCTAGCGCATGTAAAATATTTCACTGTGGCTCAGATTTGCATTTCCTAAGTGACTATCGATGTTTAGCATTTCTTATAATTATTGCCTATTTGCTTATCTTCTTTGGATAAATGTCTATGCATTGTGTGTCCAATAATGTAGACTTATAAATGATTTTTTTTCTGCCTTTCTGTTCTAAATCCTACAGGAATAAAATAGTTGTGTTACAAGCAAAGCATACACCCACAATATTTTTATTTTACATTTGTCCTTGTATTTTCTTTAATGGAGCTATTTCTTCACACAGCTTGAGTCATTTTCTACTTCCAATGTCCTTTTGTTTTCATCTGAAGGAATTCCTTTAGGATTTTTATGGGGTAGAATGGGCAGTAATGCAGTATTTAGAATATTCAAAGTGTTAAGAGGGAAAATTGTCAATCACTAACTCTGTACTGTGCAAAACTATCTCCTTAAAATGGAGAAATGAAGGTATTCTTTTTAAAAACAGATGAAGGAGTTCATTATTGCCCAACCTATCCTGGTTTCTTTTCTACTGAA
The DNA here is from genome assembly GCA_036346955.1 of Dipus sagitta. Taxonomy (NCBI): domain Eukaryota; kingdom Metazoa; phylum Chordata; class Mammalia; order Rodentia; family Dipodidae; genus Dipus; species Dipus sagitta. Next base: position 14,738,365 of record CM070790.1, read on the forward strand.
AGTAGATCATTTATATACCATCATAAAATAAACTGAAATAAAATTGTGAAGCAATTTGGTTATAATATGGTTTGATCATCCTTTCCAAAACATGTTAGGATTTAGTAGTCATTGTGCTATCTAGAGGTAGCATTTTTTTTAAGTGGTGAATAGCTAATGAAGGTTGCATTATGGATGAACTAATGCCATTGTTGTAAGATTGGGTTAGTTAGCACAAGAGTGGCTTTTTTTTTTTTTTTGTAAAAGAGAGATGTGCGTGTATGTGTGTGTTTGTGTGTGTGTTGTTTTCCTGTTCTTGCCTGGTGTCTCTCGTGAATATGCTGTTTGTCCATGTGATATCCTTCATCTTATTTTAAAGCAGCAAGAAGGCTCTCAGGAGATGCAAACCCTAGTTCTTAGACTTCTCAGGTCCATGAGCTGAATCAATGTCTATTGTTTATAGCTCACCAAGTCTATGGTATTTTGTGGTAGCAGGGAAAAAAAAAGCATTATGTTTTCCTGCTTTGGGGATATTTTCAGATATCATTTTAAAAATTTTGTTTATTATTGAGAGAGAGAAAAAGAGAGAGGGAGAGGGAGAGAATGGACATATGAGAGACTCCTGCCACTGCAAATGCTCTCTAGATGCAATGCACCATCTTGTGCACCTGGCTTTGTGTGGGTACTGGGGAGTTGAACCCAAGGTGGACAGACTTGCAAGCAATATGTACAATGTAAAAAGGACATGTGAAAACCAGTATATGGACTCAGTGGTTGAAGGAGCTTCTTCCACCCAAAAATTTCACTTCTTGATTTTCGTTATTTTGTAAATATATGCTGTCTTTTCCTTATGTGTTATATATATAATGCATTACCTATGTCTATATGTTTTCCTAATTAGTAGCTAAAAGAGGGATGTTGAAATCTTCAAAGGTGATGGCAGAGTTATCTATTTTTGCTTCATGTAATTTTAAAATATGATTTTATCTTCTACTTGATTTAACCATATATTACTAAATGTGCCTCTTTATTTCTACCAATTAACTTTAAAAAAAATTCAAGGTAGGGTCTCACTGTAGCCCAGGCTGACTTGGGATTCATTATGTACTTTCAGGGTGGCCTTGGACTCATGACAATCCTCCTACCTCTGCCTCCTTAGTGCTGGGATTAAAGGAGTGCACCACCACAGCCGGCTCAATTAATTTTTGTATGCAAACAGTTTACATGATATTAATGCAGCCATTCCCAACCCTCAGGCTTTCTATTGGTACGGTGCATCCTTCTCATCATTTACTCTCCGTTTGTTTATACACTGGAGATGCTGGGCAGTTTGTATACTGTGTAGTGATACATTTGACAATCTTTGCACTTGATGTGACTTGCTATAAAGTAATTATAGCATAATTGGTTCTACTTGTACTGTTTGAGTCTCTTCTCTTTGTCTCCTAGTCTCTCTATATCTTTTGGGTTATTTGAAACTGTTTAAAATTCAACTTTTAATTATTTGTTGTCATGTTTGTAACTGTTATACATTATTTTCCTAGCAGTTAACATGGGTGCTAATGAACATCAGATTTTCATATTTTATTTCGACCTAATGTCAAACTTTTGAACCATGTTGGAGATACCTGGAAACTATGTGTAACCACTTGTCCTTTCTCAACTACAGTAATTTGGACAATAATTACCATATATTACAGCTATGTGTATATGTGTGTGTACATGTGTGTACACATACACATTGTTATACATTTGGGTAACATCTGCATATATATATGCATATATATACATATGTATATATACGTATACATACAACCAATGAAATATTATGCATAATTAAGAAGAGTAGTTTCGGGCTAGAGAGATGGCTTAGCAGTTAAGGTGTTTGCCTGCAAAGCCAAAGGATCCCAGTTCGACTCTCCAGGAGCCACATAAGCCAGATGTGCAAGTGGGAGCATGCGTCTAGAGTTCGTTTGCAGTGGCTGGAGGCCTTGGCATGCCCGTACTCTCTCTCTCTCTCTTTCTCAAATAAGTAAATAAAAGTAAAACATATTAATAAAAAAGAGTAGTTTCATATTTATTTATATTGTTTTACAGTCTGAACTTCTTCAGTTTGCAAATTTGTGGCTTTCATTAGATTAGTAAACCTTACCATTTTTTTAGGCTCCACATTCTCCTCCTTTTCATGGAGTCTAATTATCCATCTATTATAGATTTGGATGTTGTCTCACAGTTATATGAGACTCTATGTACTCAATATTCTACATTCTAATTTCTTTCAAATTAGATCATTTCTAGCCATCAACTTTTAACTTCTCTTACTATTTCCTCAATTGTCATCATTTTAATGTTTCCTCAGCACAATTCAGCTTCTTTTTCTTATTTTCAGATATTGGAATTTTCAACTCCAAACTGTTCAGGTGTTTCTTTTCTACCATATCCATTTCTCCAGTTAAGTCCACTACCTAATACATTGTGAAAACATTTTTCTCTTGCAGCTTTAAAGGTCTTTGTAAGTATTTGCTTTAAAATCTTTACTAATCCCAATTATTACGTCATCATTAGATTCTGTTATATTGCTTATTATTTTCATTGATGATAGGCCAAATATTTTAACATTTTGAGTACTCTGAGACTGTGGTCTGGGCATGTTGATTGACATGAAAGAATAATTCAATTCTGTCATTCTCCTTCAAAGACAGATCATGCTTTGTTGTTGTTTGGTCTTTGCTGATTCTTTCCAGCTGCAGTTACATGAACTAGAAAGCATTTGTCTCCTCTGGTGGGCCTCTGAGAGCATGTTCAATTCTCTTCTTTGTACTTTCAGCCAAATATCTGGGAAGGGTTTACCACAGGGTTCTAGATTCCTCAGCTTTTACACTGTGTTGTTTAAGATTTATTTTTCCAGGAGTGTTGTGTGCTTCAGACGCTGGTGTTTCAGTGGGCAACACTGCACATGGACTCTCAGGGTTTTAATACTCTGCAGAGCATTCACCGTGACCTACTTTCTGGCTAGGATCTAGAGAAAACCAAATTATAGAATCTTATCTGACTTCACTCCTTTCTGCGAAGTGTCAGCTACACTCCAATATCTGCAGACACTGCTCATAATCTGTTCTTTGTGGGTAGATATGCCTTTTTCAGAATTTTTTTTATCACCTGGGAGAGACACGATATGATAGGAGATTTCTGTCTTTTTCAGATATGTAGGAAAGTTCTGGGTCATGCAGAAAATATGATATCAAACCAATTTTTGGTGTTAAAATAATATAGCTCAAATGTCTTCTCTGACATGAGAGTCAACATACATATATGTGGATATAAATATGTGCATATATATTTCCCCTATTTATGATGATGGTTCCACTTCATTAAAGTCATATTAATAATATTTTGTAATATTTTGTATATTTCACTTTGTTTCATATATTTTAACAGAATCAAATTTTTTTTTTTTTTTTTTTGGTTTTTCGAGGTAGGGTCTTGCTCTAGCCCCAGGCTGACCTGGAATTCACTATGGAGTCTCAGGGTGACCTCGAACTCACTGCGATCCTCCTACCTCTGCATCCCGAGTGCTGGGATTAAAGGCGTGTGCCACCACGCCCGGCCAGAATCAAATTTTTATCATAAAATGTGCTGTAAGTTAGTCTTGAATGTTTGAAAATAAAGTATATTCTGCCTTTTTAATTTTAGAGAAAAACTTCTTGGAAGACAAACTTCATATTTGTTGTAATATGTTATTTTTTTCTGTATAATGATGTTCAAAGACATATAAATAACTGTTCCCTAGTTTCCAATATGCTTAAATAGTGAAAATTATATATTATTTGCTTTATGAATACTATTTTGTATGGAAGTATATTAGTCAGGTTCCTCTAGAGGAACAGAACAAATAGAATACATATTGTAAAAGGGATTTATTAGATTGGCCTATACAGCCAAGGCTGACCAGTTCAACTATGACTTTGTGTGGTCTGGAGAGGCTGGGAACCCAGTAGCTGCTCGGTCCACAAGGCTGGGTGGATCAGCAGTGCCTGTCTGGCACTGAAGGCCTAGAGGATTCCTGGGGAGCCACGGAACTTCCATCCACATTGAAGGCTGAGGAAGCTGGCTCTGATGTCACGAAGGACTGAACAAAGAGATGCTCTCACCAGCAAGCAGCAAAAGCAGACAGACAAGCTAAAGGGTCACTTTTTCCTGAAACTTTTGTGTATATCTGTAATACATATCATATGCACCGACACCCCCCCCCACACACACACACACACTCATCTACCTGCTCTGTGGTAAAGTGTTCCCTCTCAGTTAATCTTTTCTGGAAATGTCTTCACAGAACTGCCCAAGATGTATCCTTCTTACTTGATTCCTGAACCAATCAAACTGATAATATAAATTATATATATTTATTATATATTATAATATATATAATATATTGTATATGTATAACATATTGTATATATAATATATTTATTATGTATTATATAAAAATAAATATACTATATATGTATAAATTAATCATCACATGTAATTTTATATATTAGCTTGAACTCTCAATTCTTTAGGCTATAGCTACAAAAATAATTTTTCTTTACTTACCTTCCCTTTTAATTTCTTTCCATTACAATTTTTAGTTAACATAATTACCTTTCTTTTTATCAATTGCATAGCTGCGTGCATTCATACATGTGGGTATGCATGTTTGAATGTGCATGGGTGTGCATGCCACAGCATGCATATGGAAGTCAGAAGACAAAAGAGTATTTCTCCTCTCCCTCCCCCATCTTGTTTTGTTTTATTTTCCAAGGTAGGGTCTCACTCTAGCTCAAGCTGCTCTGGAATTCACTATGTAGTCTCAGGGTGGCCTCAAACTCTAGGTGATCCTCCTAACTCTGCCTCCCAAGTGCTGGGATTAAAGGCGTGTGCCACCATGCCCAGTTTCCTTCCCCCATCTTTGAGTGCATATTATTCTAGCTATTTCTCCCATTGCCATAGGCACATTGGGATCACAACTACATGTGCCATTTTGCATTTTCATAGGCATTGAGCAGGACCAAACCTGGGTTAGCAAGCATCTTTAACCAATGAGCCATTTCCCCAACCCCTCATTATATTTTTTTAACTTTTTTTTTTCATTTTAAAGGTGCTTATACTTGGACAATAGTTATTCATATTTAAATGACTGGTTTTAAGTCCTGCACATCATTCTACGAAAATGAATGTACTTGTTTATTAACCCTGTTACATCTTTTATCTCTTTATCTGTGATATATCTGTTAGTCTGTTATCTGTTTCTTTCATACTTATTCTAGGAGACAATCACATGAAAAAGAAAGTTATTTAAGACACTGCACATCATGAATAGAGATCAGATATCATTAGGAGGGTTATAATAAATTAACAAGCCCTCTTGTCACGTTAACTACAATGATAAGGTGCCCAGGCCACAATGCAGGAAAGGACACCAGGTAGATATGGGAGAATTGTTATAGTGAGGATATTGTATTTAGTCTGAGGAAATCATGGCTGGACATCACTGAATATGACCTGGAAATAAGAAGGCGTAGGACTAGAGTGATGGCTTAGCAGTTAAGGTGTTTCCTGGGAAGCCTAAGGACCCAGGCTACATTCCCCACTTCCCACGTAAGCCTGATGCACAGAGTGACACATGCATCTGGAGTTCAGTTGAAGTGACTAGAGGCCCTGGTGTGCCCATTCTCTCTCTCTCTCTCTCTTAAATACATAAATAAATAAAGTATTTTTAAAAAGAAGGACTCTATTCTGTGTATTCAGCAAAGTTCTGATCATCACAGTTTCATATAAAACCAGCTTCGACTGGGCAAAGAATTAGGAGAAAAGAAAATAGAGGGAGCTATATACATTATATCAAGGTGGCAAAGAGCCATGCCAGACTGGCTATACTAGAGAAACTAAGAATTCATAGCATATGGGATATGGTTCTCATAAGGGTCTTATATCAGCAGGGGAGATTAATTATCTATAAAATAAACTCGTTCTAGTCTCCACTAATAAATCTTAAAAGCAAGAGTCAAAACATTTAAATTATCTTCTAGTACAACTGTGCCCCCCAAAAGCTCATGAATAATTCTACAGGTGTAAAAATGTGCAGTGCCCCATGATTTAAAATCAAATATTTCATACTCTATAAAATTTAGTACATATAAAATGGTACAGGGATGCCTGCTCTCAGACCTCTTATTCAATATGTTTTATTCAATATGTTTGTGGAGATTCTCAACATTGTAATAAGAAAAAAATAAAGGCCCTAGAGACTAGAGTAGAAGCAACAAATATCTTTATATAGCATGTCTGTTCATGTAGAAAATGTGAGAGAATAGGTTTTTATTGGTCAGAGTTCTTTAAAGGGACAGAACTGATAGAATAAATTCGTATTAGAAGATTTATTGAATAAATGAATAATTCCTTAATGAAAAGGGCTAGATAGATGGCTTAACGGTTAAGGTATGTGCCTGTGAACCCAAAGGATCCAGGTTTGATTCCCCAGGGCCCACGTAAGCCAGATGCACAAGGGACACATGAGTCTGGAGTTCATTTGCAGTGGCTAGAGGCCCTGGCGTGCCCATTCTCTCTCTGTCGGTCTCTCTTCTCTCTATCTCTCTCTCTGCTTGTAAATAAATAAATAAATTTTTTAAAAAGCAAAGATTTATTGGATTCATTTACAACAGTCTAACAATAGCTGCCTGCAGTCTCCAGAGCAAGGAACCCAGTAGCTGTTCAGTCCATGCAGCAGGATGCCTCAGCAGACCCAATCCAGCACTGAAGTGATGTTGGAGCCGCTGGACATCCATAGAAAAAAATTAATTTGTCTACAGAAATTATATATTTCATAGCAGTTACCTTCTCATTGCTAAGACAAAGCACTCAAACAGAAGCAGTTTATTGGAGGACATGGTTCATTTTAGGCTTACAATTTTGTGAAAAACTTTCCTCATGGTGGAGAAAGCATAGCAGAGCAGACAGCCTGTTTACATCTTCATACATTATCCATTCACATCTTCATAATTACCTACAAGGCAAGAACAGTGAGAACGACTCTGCTCTGAACATCCAGTGGGCCACACCAATAAACTTTAAGGCACCCCAGTGACATACAACCTTTAACAAGGCTCTAACTCTGAAAGGCCCTGCTAGCTGGGAACCAAATATGAAGTTTAATCACAAATACTTCAGGCTATGGAGGGTATTTGACATCCAAACTGCCACATATTTTTACAGCATTTTATCAAACTAGGTAAAGGACATTACTACAAAATATTCAATTATAAAACCTTTGCAGCAAAATAGGCATAAATCTGTGAGATAATAAATAGCAAAAAAAGTTTTTTTTTTTACCCCATTCGACATGAAAATCAACAGACTTAAGAATTGATAAATTGTACACCGTCAAAATTAAAAGCTTTTGCCTCATGAGTAAAATAAAATGACAAACAGTAAATTAGAAAATGCTTTTGCAACCTGCATATTATCGCAAAGTTTAGTAGATCAGAACACAAAAATAAAAAAGTTGGACAATTAAATCAGAAAATGGGCAAAACACAGAGTCATGCACCTCAATAAAGAAGGCATATACCTATGACCTCAACACATAATGATGCTTGCTGCACATCCTTAGGCATCAGGGCCAATGTTAACTTACACAACAGTGATATGTCTCTACGGACCTAATCATAATAGTTCCAAAAATGCTGAGGATGTACAGAGAAATCTGATCATTCCTATGATGCTGACAGAAATATATAATAATACAGTAATCTGGGAAAATATTTTGAACTTTTAAAATAAAATTAAAATGCTATTAATATTTGATCTGGTAATTAAACTTGTGGGCACTGATCTCTGAAAAAAAGACTAAAGTACACACAAAAAAACCTATAACAGCAATGGTTAGATGGCTTAGCAGTTAAGGCACTTGACTGCAAATCCTAAGGACCCAGGTTTGATTCCCCAGTACCCATGTAACCCAGATACACGAGGTGGTATATGTGTCTAGAATTCATTTGCAATGGCTAGAGGCCCTGATATACCTGTTTCTTTCTTTCTTTCCTTCTTTCTTTCTTTCTTTCTTTCTTTCTTTCTTTCTTTCTTTCTTTCTTTCTCTCTGTCTCTCTCTCTCTCTCTCTTTCTCTTTCTCTCTCTCATCTACCTCTGTCTCTTTCTTTCTCTCTCTCAAATCAATAAAATATTTCTTTAAAAACTTATAGCAAATATTAATGGTGGATTACTCATAGTATAAAAAATGGAAATTGTCCAGATGTTCCTCAAAAGGTTAATCTCCTGCACTTGCATTCCATGCAAAACTACTCAGCAACAAAAAGGAATTAACTGTTGCTACATATAACTTGGATGAATCTTCAGGGTGTTGTGCCGAGTGAAAGATGGCTGTGCACAAAGGCTAAATATCACATGTTTCATTTCCGTGACATTTAGGAGTTAGCAATTTTTTAATGGAGCACAAATTACAGGTGGTGAGAAGTTACACAGCTTTCATGATAGAGACACAATGTACATATGTGAAGAAACAATATAGAATCAAAACTATATGTACATACTCACACTGATGTGTACTTCATTGTGGAGCAAGTTGATCTAGCTAAGGTCAACTCAGCATTGGTGATAAGTCTTCTCATTACGAGTTCAAGCATTCTAGCATTAGGTGTCTGCCATTCACTGATTTGCCATCCCTTCCCAAAAATGAAAAGTAATTATGAGATAAGGTCCAGTGTTGAATTCTGTGCATTCTGCAAGGATAGCTGAAGTATGAACAATGTGTCAAACTGATTTAGGATTTTTTGTTTTATTTCACCGGAGGCCAACTTACATTCAGAATTTCTATTGGCACTAATGGTACTATGAAGCATAATGTTCTGGCTCTGACAGAAACCTTGCATTCATGATGTTCTTTGTCACATTCTGTGTTATACCCATCAAGGGATCACAGCATCGAGACCAAAAGTACACTGGGTGAGATTCAAAGCAGAAGTAACGGCAATTTAAAAACGACCACTCATGCTTGCATAGGAAGTGCACTTAGCCACTGAATCATCTCCAGCCTAAGTAGTTTTGAAGAAATAATGACATAAACGCACTAAACTGTCAGTTGCATTATGTTCACATTACAAGTATTCATCATATTCCCTTTTAATGTAAAACATTTCCACATTTAAAAAAGTCATATGTATGTATGTATATAGATATATGTATGCATATAGACATGTTTAAAAATATCACATATGTGTGTATGAATATATAGACATGTTTAAGACTGTATTTGTTTTCCCCATTATTCTCTTGGTTCAGTAAAAATGCAGCTCCAGTGATTTCTTCACTAAAGTTTTTAAGTAATGGCATTTTCAGAGTTTCTGTACCTTCTGAAAATACCATCTGTTTCCTTTATGTGTGAATGACTATGTGCATTTTCTGAGTCCAGCCCTTTCTTCCTAGAGAGTAAGTACGTGTCCAACTGTCTTCTGGAATTGAAGGTGGCTTTTTTTTTTTTTTTTTTTTTTTTTAGCAATGTGATCTTTATACTCAAGGGAGAATTTAATGAGGCATTTATTCCACAATCTGCATCATGTTTCTCAGGACAGAATATTATTCAGTTTTTTGAAAAGTGTCTTTCAAGATAGACAGTGTCTATGCTATGCTTTCACAGTTTTAGATTAGTTTTAATTTATGCATTTTTGTATCTCCCTGGCCTTTTGTCTTCTAAATATTCTCTTAAGAACATTTTATTTTGCTGGCCTCTTTTACTCTTGTCCTTCATAATTCTTCTAGCAAAGTCGGAAGCATATGTTCTCCACTTATTAACAATTTTGCCCACATCATATTCTTGATATTTTTCCCTAAATTCATGTATCTTTGCCCATATTCATTAGATATTATTGATTCATCGCACCTTTTGAAATGCTGGCTGACAGCTTCCTATACTGGTATCATCACCAGTATTTTTAAAAAATTATTTTGTTTGTGTATTTATTATTTATTTATTTGAGGTGGGGGAGGGAGAGAGAATGGGCATCCCAGGGCCTCTAGCCACTGCAATTATCCCCAGATGCATGCACCACTTTGTTCATCTGCCTTACGTGAGTCCTGGGGAATTGAACCTGGGTCCTTATGCTTCTCAGGCAAATGCCTTAACCACTAAGCAATCTCTCTAGCCCCCTCATCATCAGAACTTTTATAGCAAGCATTTTGGGTAAGGATTTTGACTTCTTGTTGGCTTCTCGGTTCATCTTTCATACCATATTGCTCCTTGTTGATGAGATATTTCTGAAAGAAATACTTTTTTCTGTAACTGTTGATTGCAGAAAGTTTACTGAATGGTGGGTGAACAAGAACACTCCCTAAGCATCAAGAAGCCCCGTGTGGTTCCTTTAGCCTTTTGTGTCTCATCAATAAAATGAAGCAGGGAGAGGTTGAAGAGTCTCATATTGTTTCTGATTTGTCAATTTCTTTGGGCATTAGTCCTATAACAGTCAAAATTTTGGCAGAAACTGATTATTTCTTACTAATCTTACTGATTTTATGTAATTTACATTAGATAGTGAAAAAAAGGATAGGTTTATGTGTTCAACTTCAACATAAAAGTTCACAAAATTCATTTAAAAACCTTGGAAAAATTAACCTGTACTCTTAAACATATGATGCCCATATATCACAAGTTTGCAGTATAAGAGTCTCCACTTTAAAAGTGTGTGGTGTTCTGGGATTTCTGAGTCTCCCCCAACAGAAGGAAGAGAATGGCCTGGTGACCTATAGATAAATGCAAATGCAACATCAGATAAATATATGCTTAAAGTTCAAATAATTCCTCCACATGGTGGAGAATTATTTCCCAATAGATGAGGAGCAAGATAGGTGAGAAGGTACTGCCCCAGTTTCATCTTACATAGAAAGAAAAATCAGATGGGTTACTGCCATTTAAACACTGCCTGGCATCACTGGAAAAAAGAATTAAAAAATTAAAATTGGTACTTAAGACCTCATAAAATGATCCACTACTTTAAAAATCATCTGTAGAATTCTCTTTGCAAGCTTTTTTTTTTTTTAATTGGATGAGATCCATGGCCATTTCAGAAATCAGTTTGCCAGAACAAATAGCTGACTGTATCACACTAGACATTCCACATGGGATGCTCAGCCTCTGTGTGCGTTTAGGTGTCCATAGGCTGATCCAGTGAGATAGGCCCTGTGGGGCACTATGATAGACTCCACTGTGCTGATTGATAGGGAGCAGTAGACAAAGAAATTTTAAGAATGGTGTCTAGATATCTTTTGGTGAAATAAAAATATAGAAGCAATAGCAGGTCTGAGAATACAAGAAAGAAATGAGTGTAGCTTTCAACAAGGTAAGTTTCAGTGTCTGAGGGTTATCAAGGGGCTGTCCAGCAGACAGTTGGATGTATGATATGGTGCTCAAGAGGGAGGTACGAGTTAGAAAAAGGGATTTAGGTGTCATCAACTTCATGTCAAGGGTCTGTCAAGTAGAAACTCAAGTGAAGGCCCCAAGATTCATTCCATATCCAATAGACCAAATAAGATACAAGAGAATTCTTTGTACACACAGAGCATTACTCCTTGAGGAATGGCATTCTAACAGTGGGAAAGCTGAGTATTTTAAAACCCATTGCAGTCCCCTTGTGAGGTGTAGCTTTTGATAAGTGATAGTACTGTCTGTGCCTATGCTATAAAAATCTGTATTTATCCTACTGAAGTTGCATTGGAGATAATAAAAAGAAAACTGCGCAGTATTTTACCTTAATGAAAGCAGCTAGGACATTTCATTCTATTCTCTGTAATTATTGATATAACCTTTAAGGAAAGGGTATTATGAAAATAAGTGGGAAGGGGAAACAACTATGTATAATGTGTGTTTTCTTTCATTAAAATAAAAACTACAAAAATTTTTTTTTTCTATTTTAACCATTTTAACACATACCTTTAGTGGCACTGGTTATATTTGCAATGCTTAACAGTAAGCATCACCATCATGGGAAATTACTGCTAAACGGCTAGAGGGCTTTCATTTAGCACAAGAAAAAGTTCTTTTCCAATATTGAGCTGTGTTTGAGGTCTTGAAAAGTGCTAGGTAAGGTAGAAAGACATGGGCTTCAAAGTGAATACTTTTAGTCAAGCGTGGTGGTGCACACCCTTAATTCCAGCACTCAGAGGGAGGAGAATCTCTGTGAGCTCAAGGCCAGCCAGAGACTACATAGTGAATTCCAGGTCAGCCTGGGCTAGAGAGAGACCCTACCTCAAAAAAAAAAAAAAAAAAAGTGGATACTTTTGAAATATAACCCTGCATTTTCAAGGTTACTCTCTCTGATGTTTAATCTTGATTGGAGCCAATCAGTTATTAAGATCAATAAAGCTTACCTCTGGGTGAGTTTCTGCGGGTGTTTCCAGAAAGGACTAACTGAGGGGGAAGAAAATGCCTCGAGGAAGAAGTGTCCAGATTTTGGGGGGGGAGGCGGGGGTAGAATGAGAAAGTCAACTAGATGGGCATTGTCCCTGCTTAGTGTCCACCTTGAGGTGAGGGTGTCTGACACATACTCCTGCCTCCACACTGGTCTTCACCACAGGCCCACAGCCAATGGAGGCAAAGACTGTGGACCTGAAATTACGAGTCTAAAACATTTTGATTTACTTATATCAGGCATTTTTTTTCACAGCATTACAAAGTCTGACTCATTAAGTAACCAATGCTTATGTAAGGCATCTCTCAAGCTTTACAGGCTCCTAAGGGCGGTGCTGACATCACAATCGTAGGATGGCTGTGAGGACAAAAATAAGATCACATACACAGGTGTGTCTTGTCAGAATACAGACATTTGAATACATGTCAATTTACCTTAACTACTTGCAGCCTGAAGAGGGTTATCATGTGTTGGATGTCAACAGTCCAGTGTCTGTCTGTCTATCTGTTGACAGTGATGTCTTGAACGTTGGGTAGATCACGAGAAAAATAAAAACAGTTGAATGACAATCAGCTGTCTAAGGGATGACAACCATTTACTAGTGATCTAGTGGAGAGAAACAAGTGCATTTGTGAATATCATGTAAGAGATCTTGAAATGTTGCAAAGGATCTTGGAGGAGGTGTCTAATACATAAGATACACATAAACACATAAATGACATGATGAGAGTGTACTTCAGAAGTCAGAAGAGTTGGATATCTTGCTGAGGAATTGAGAGAAAGGCAACAGTGATGGAGGCAGAAAGGGAGGGAAGAAAGAAAAAGAGAGAGAGCGAGGGAAAGATTTAGATTGAGCCACACTCTAAGTCACTTATTTATTTACTTTTTAATAAAATTGCAGTACCATATTTCTACAAAGACCGGTGTAACAAGGTGGGGCTGGGTAATCAGATGAATGGCTGGCTCTTCATCTTATGATCATAGAACTTTTGAAGAGGAAAAGTGGTGAAGAGTTTCGCTTGCTTGTTGTGACTATAGCACAGGGAAAGTTGAGTCACTTGGGACACTGCTTAGCTTGAGCAATAAACACAGCCATCCCCTAACCCATACACTTAGCAACCTATTGGCAGTCTGGACCCAGCTCCACAAACACCCCACTCCCTACAATGAACTCTGGCCCTGCTTCCCTTAGCAGCCATTATTGGTGACCTGTTTCCATTCTAATATGTTCTCAGATGCACTGTGAGGACAGCAACAGGACAGCCAACCTGGTTTTGGATATATGTGCCACAAGTCAAATTGTGTCCTCTAAGGGAACTTTTAGGGAGACACTCCTATTTGTCACCATATGCCTATGTAGAACCTGGTGTACATATAATTAAATTCAGATGTGGGCTGGAGGAATTGCTTAGTGGTTACAGCATTTGCCTGCAAAACCAAATGACCCAGGTTCAACTCCCCAGGACCCACGTAAGCCAGATGCACAAGGTGGCACGTGTATCTGGAGTTTGTTTACAGTGGCTGGAGACCCTGGCATGCCCATTCTCATTCTCTCTCTCTCTCTCTCTCTCTCTGCCTTTCTCTCTCTCATAAATAAATAAAAAATATTCAAAATCAGATGCATCATGGGAGGAACATGTGCAGTAGAGAAAAAGGTTAACTAAAAACTGTTAATCAGTGAAAGAACCATCCTAATGACACCGTTAGCGACTGGTCCATACACCCCTAGAAATTTTCTAGAGGGAAGCCCAGTCCACTTCCCAGGGCCCCTGAGCACTCTCCACCTCAGTGGGCCACTGCTGCTTTGTTCTTAACAGAGTTTCCTGTTGCTTTCCTGCTGCGTGGGCTTTGTTTCGGTTCTTTGAGTGAGACACTGAAGACCTGGAAAAACCCTGATATCAAAAGAGCACTGGTGACAACCATGAATCTGAAGGAGATACAGGGAGAAGGAAGGCTACCTACTAAGCATAGCAGTGCTTAGATGCAAGCCCGCCACCGATTGTTTGGAGCTGAGAGAAAGAGCTTTACGTGAGGTCAGAAAGTCAACTTTTCCATTCCTTGCAAGTTCACACATTAATTCATTCACTTACATGGTACTCAAAAATACTTCCAAACTTTCCAACAATTATTGCATTTTTAGAGAAAAAAAGAGAAACACAACATTTTATTTATTTTTACTTTATATTATTATTATTATTATTTTGGTTTTTTGAGGTAGGGTCTCACTCTAGCCCAGGCTAACCTGGAATTCACTTTGGAGTCTCAGGGTGACCTCGAACTCACGGTGATCCTCCTACCTCTGCCTCTCGAGTGCTGGGATTAAGGCATGCACCACCACGCCTGACTAAAGACAACATTTTAATATGAGATGAAGGACTGACATAAATGTAGAAAATTCCAGAAACTGAACCTGTGCCTAGATGAACCTGATGCACAGTCTGAAGATGTGCCCAAAGCATTCCCAGCGTCCCAATTCCACAGAAGTGGAGTCTAGCTTTAAAAGGAGGCTCAACTTCTGTTTTCAGTTTTCAGTTCTTTCAAACTTAAATGCTATTCCCTAAAACACAATGCCATGCATGGTAAATAGTTCCAGGGCTTTCTCTATGAATATCTCATTAATCCCCCAATGTGGCAGGAGATAAAATGACCAATGGTTCTCTAAGCATGCAATGAATCTTCCCATGATGCCTCCAGGGCTCTTGTTTAGAAACACTGTCTTAATAGGATTAAAGTGAAGTTGCATTCAACTGTGCAAGTTAAGTCCATCGAAGAGTACTAGAGACAAGTTAAAGGGTATATAAAAATCTAAAATAGTAAACACTGATGTTCTCTGGCATGTCACTCAAGAGACAGTGCATGAGATAGTGGCATCTTTGTAAGTCTGTGGTCTGTCTTCCAAGTACTCATCCTCCTAGTGTGACTGTCTCCTACTGCTAAAAATATCTCCTCAGTTAAAGACTCGGTGGAGCCTTTATTTGGGATGTTCTCCAGCACACACAAGTCAGAGTCACTGTCACATCCCCTAGGAACTGTCTTTGTCATCAAAATTTTCACTTGGAAATGTTGGCCTCCTTCCCAATTATGATGGCTATGTAATGAGAACATTTCTCTGCTTCTCTGAAAACTCCCTCTTACCCCTTTGATGACCCAAATTTCCTAACCCCTCTCCGTGGTTGTTTAGTATAGCCAGAATCCCACAAGACTTTTCTAGGGGTTTCTGCCATGTCTACCTCTGCCAGTGACAGCAGCGAGGTACAGTACCATCCTCTTGCTTGCTATCGGATTTTTTCTCATATATGCCTGATTGATACTATGGCAATACTAGTGGTATAATAACACTACATGTATACATTTTTGCTGTCCATATCTTGGAGAAAGATGAAGTTTATAACACAACTAGCTTTTCCATAAAAGTGCATTCTTTTTCTGGTATCTTCTTCTCTTTCTCACAAACAGGGAATAATTGAAAAGCCCACCCCCTTCCTCCTTTTAGAGGTAGGGTCTCACTCTAGTCCAGGCTTTCGTGGAATCCACTACGTAGTCTCAGGCTGGCCTTGAACTCACAGTGATCCTCCCACCTCTGCCTCCCAAGTGCTGGGATTAAACATGCATGCCACCAAGGCTGTTTATAAAGACCTATTTTTTTTCAATTTTTATTTATTTATTTGAGAGTGACAGAGAGAGAGAGAGAGAGAGAGAGAGAGAGAGAGAGAGATAGGCAGAGAGAAAATGGGTGTGCCAGGCTCCAGCCACTGCAAACGAACTCCAGATGCATGTGTCACCTTGTGCATCTGTCCTCCGTGGGTCCTGGGGAATAGAGCCTCAAACTGAGGTCCTTAGGCTTCACCGGCAAGAGCTTAACTGCTAAGCCGTCTCTCCAGCCCAGACTTTTTGTTTTTTAATCAAAACAAATTCTTGTTTAATCACTGGGTCCCCTTTCTCAGAGTGACAGAAAACCCTGTAAATCACCATGGAAAATGTTTTTATTTATTTATTTATTTTGGTTTTTTGAGGTAGGGTCTCACTCTAGCTGAGGCTGATCTGGAATTCACTACGTAGTCTCAGGGTGGTCTCGAACTCACGACAATCCACCTACCTCTGCCTCCCGAGTGCTGGGATTAAAGGTGTGCGCCCCCACGCCCAGTTTGAAAAGGTTTTAATTTTGAACAAAGTAGAATAGAAAGGTTTTGACCTCTGATGGATAAAAGCCCTAGCCCCAAGGAGACCTGTGGTCAGTAGATACTACACTGGAAAATCACTGGAGTGAAGAAAAAAAAAATCCCAAGAGTGAAGAGGCCTACAATTTCTTTATGTGGTTTGCCATATTCATTTGAACCTGTCACTAAATTAGGGAGTGTGCTCGTTTGAATGTATGGGCCCCATAGACTCAGATCGGCTACTTGAGTCTCCAGTGGGCAGATCCCTACTCAGGAAGAGGTACGTCAATGCGGGCAGATCTCTCAGCCATACCAATGGTGCCTTGCTCCAGAAGGGCCACTAGGGAAATGTTTTCACAGTTCCAGCTGTGCAGACACACAACCGTGGTGTAAGGGGAAGTCAGGCTACATCACAAGCTGGCAATGCATCTTATCATCAGCCACATTGTGTTGGTTTTGGAGGCATACAGTATATACTAGAGTTAATGGAGTCATAGACGCTTGCACCAAGGTTCCTGGAAGTCAGTGAAGAAAGATGGTGTATAACAGCATCAGGTTCCTGTAAGAGAACCCCTGAGAGGCCAATATGCAAAACAGTGAAGATAAAACCAGAATTGGAATGGAGACTCTAGGATGTTGGGAGATGCCAGGAAATGAGAAATATCTGCTTAGAAAAGCCAGGTACTCACTTAGTGGAGGTGGCCTAAAGGGAGAAGACACTTGCGTCGTGTAGGAGAGGGCTGTCGGGGCAGGCTACCCAAACCCAATTGAGCTCAGACAATACCACTCTAAACTCCAAATGGGGGGCCATGCAGCTACAGGTTCAGAGCTCTCCCTGCAAGAATTTAAGGTTCCTGCCTTGTTTTTGGTCCAAACTTTCCATGCTATCCTCCTTCCCTTTTCAAATGAGAATGTTTACTCTGTGCCACTTGTATACTGTATATTGTATATTGAAAGTGTATACCTTGTTTTCAATTTTACAGAAGCTCAGAACTAGGAGATTGCCTTGAATCTCAAAAAAGAATTTCGATGTTTGCAAGTATTAGAACCCTTAACACTCGGGAATTTTATTTATTTATTTATTTAATTTCTTATTTTAATAAAAGTTCATATCTTCTATCCCCTCTCCCTCATCCCCATTCACTAAGGGCCCTCCTCAAATAACAATGCTTATCCTCTCTAATCCAAGATGCTCTCACTCATGGCTAGAGAATTCGCTTTATTTTGCAGATAGGAGAGAATACTGGAGAGATCCAAGATCCTCAACATGCGAAGAAACGATAGCTGACTGCTAACCACAAAGAGTGTCATCTCTACCATGCCTTCAGGGGCTCAGGAGACACTGCAGAGGAAGTGGCGATTTTAACAAGACTGGCAACTTTTGAGGTTAGATTGAATGCACTTTGCGTTACGTTATGACCATGAGAACTAAGGCAGCATGGAAACAAGGTTACGTTTTGAATGGGAAGTAGTTCTCATAGGCACTCATCTTTGGATGCTTGGTCCCCAGTGAGTGGCGTTGTTTTGGGGGGCTCTTACAAACTTCAGAAGGTGGGCCCTAATTGGGAGAAGCTGGTTTCTGGGATTAAGCCTTGAGGGAGTGAGCTCAGTATTGCTTGTAGGCAGAGCTCTCTTCCTGTCAGTGTGAAGTGACCAGCAGCAGGCACCGAGTCCACTCCAGCTACAAGCTTCTACCACCAGGAACCCGTCCGTGCGTTCAGCACCACAAGACACTGCACCTTTTCAAACTGCGAGCTAAAATAAATCCTCTCTCTCTGTCTCAGGCTGTTTTTGTCAGGTATTCTGTCACAGTGATGAGAGAAGCCACTAATACAGGGTTGTGATTTACATGTGAAATATGTTTAAACGCTTGGTTCCCAACTGGTGGTGCTGTTTGGGAATATAGTGGAACTTTTAGAAGATGAGTCTGAGCTAGCGGAAGTGAGGCATTCGTTGTGGGCAGGCCTTGAGATTTTATAGCCAAACCCTACTTTTTGCTTTCATGCTCTTTCTTTCTTACTATGGATGCAACGTGACCAGGCGGCTTCCTATTCCTGCTGCCATGACTTATCCACCATGATGCACCTTCTGAAATAAACACCTTCTTTCCTTAAACTTCTTCTTGTCAGGTGTTTAGTCACAGCAACAAGTAAAGTCACTAATATGTGCAACAGCTAGACATAATGCATCTATATCAACCATGTGCATGTTACATACAAAGTGGTGATTCTGTAGATAGCTGTCACCGGACATGTCCACCGTAAGTAAGAGCAACTCATATCACATGCAAAGTCCTGCCTGATGCCATGGTCATGCAGATTGAAACGTGCCATGAATCCCCTATCCTAGAACTTGTAGAAAGCATACCATAGAACTGTTGAGGTGGTATCCGGGAAAGAGCACATAAGCTCTGTCTGGATTGTGATCAATTTAACAAAATCCAGGGTAGCTTTGCTCCAGTCACATAATGAGCAGATGTGAAGGATGAGAATTATGCTGGGGAAATTGATTCTAACACCTGGGAATTTGTCACAGCGACAGGACAATCGTTACCCCCAGAGGGTCTGCTTTTCTGTAGTCAGTAACAGATACGAAGCTTGCTAGCAGAGACAGGAGGAGAATCCTGAGAGCTTAGGGAACATGCTGCCTTCTAGTTTCACCAGCACCTAACACTTACATAGGCAGAGTGCACGGTCTGCGCCAGGCGTTGTCATGCATTATTTCTATTAAATTTCATAGCAATCTTTTGAGGTCAGAACCACAGTAACATATTTTATTGATGAGGAACGGATGCACAGCACACCCAAGAAACTTGCTTGATGCCCCGTAGCTAGCACACAGAGGGCTAGAATTCACAGTTAAGCAGTGGGACCACAAATTTTAAGGGAATCTCCTCCTGTGCAATTCTGTCTCAGGGTAAGTTAGCCTAGGCTACTAGCCTTTCCTTTAATGTGCCAGGTGTTCATGAATTAGGCATGCGGGAGCTGGGATGTAGCTCTGCATCTTTGGCTTTATATCAGAAGCAATCACAGCTCACCTGCTGGCTTCCCAGTGGGACCAGCATTACGCAGGTGTGCTGGGTCCTGAATACTTAACAGTGGTTAGAAAACACCATTTTGGTTTTCTACATACATTTGAGAACCCTTTAGTTTGTATACCTTAAAATTATTTTCGATATAAAAATAACAGTCATCATTAAATTTTTCTGTATAGATATCTAGAATGTAAACATGAGTTATTATCAACCTTGTGCCTCTAACTAAAATATTGTTAACACCTTGTTATATATCTTCTGATGATTTTTATGTTCACATACATGTAAGTTTTAAGTTTTATAAAATGTACATCACACACCTACTTTTGTTTAATTTATTTTTTGGTTGCGAAAAGAACATAGAAACAGAAACTCAGTTTTAACTACTTCAGTTAAACAGGGAAATTACTGGTTAACATATTCGAAGGAGGGTGGGTGGCTGAGCTATATAAGAGGAGAAAAATGCAGCTGAGCCTCCATATCTCCTGAAACCCAAGAATGGAACATTTTTCTCTAGTCCCACAGTCTCAGAGAGTGTCAGAGACATTGATCATTGAAAAGTGAGTTATCTCTATTGAATAGGAAATGTGACTACCAGAAATTCCAGATAGAATTCCAGACAGAGAGAAAGAGAGAGAGAGAGAGAGAGAGAGAGAGAGAAAGAGAGAGAGAGAGAGAGAGAGATTCTTCACAATTGTACTTTAGAAACCCAAAGCATGACTCAGATGCTTGCAATTTGGGTTACATGTTCATCTGGGCATCATTTAACTGTGAGTAAGGGGATGTGTACACTACATCTAGCATATTTTTGTTCCAATATCTAGTCCAAGAATATTCAATAGTGGCTAAGAGACAGGATCTCTGCAAATATCCTAGCTTTTACTCAACATTTACAAATGTACTTTGCTCAGAGGTTTCTTGCTAGCACTCACATATTTATTTGTCATTCTCACATTATTAAATAATCTTTACAAGAGAAACTATTCATTATTTGGAATTTTATATTTGATTATTATATCAATTATCTCATAAGCTTATTCCTCACTTCTGGACTCTGTCCCCTAGGTAATATTATGAGAAAATCTTAATTAAATTGTTAATTTATCTGACTTTTTTCATGTATTTGGTGGAATAAATTGCATCAGATGGGAACAATGCATGAATGCAGCAAGGGGACTAGCTGGGAAGAAGGGTTTCAGTAGGAGTGGAAGAGGGATAAGAAAGGTTAATGGGAGTGAATATAATCAAAGTACTAATATACATGCATGAAATTAATAAGAATAAAATATTCTTTTACAGAGTGAGCTATATAGCTTTTCTTCTTTCTCATTACTTCAAAATATATTCTATTAATTTGTCCAAGCTCTGACTTGTCTAAGAGCATTAACATGTACAGAGAACTCTACTTCCTGTGGAAATGTCATATTTCATTTCTGTGATATGTAATTGTAAGATGATAGTATTTCTTCTTAGCAATTAAATTTGGAACCAAAGATATTTACAAACCGTGCTGTTGTCACTTGCCAATGAAGACAAAGAACATGGTGTAGATGTCACACAGTGATTGTGACAATCAATGTGATTGAATTAAGCAACACCTGGGGAATTATTGAGAGGAACCATTGGGTATTTCTATGAGGGCTTTTCTCTAACTAATTAACTGAGTGACAGGGGAAACAGTACTGATTGTGGGAAGCACGAACTCCTGGGCTGGGGATGACAAATTTATTCAATAAAAAAGGGGAAAGGAGAATGACAATTAAGCATAGCAGTTTTCTCTCTCAATCTCTCTCTCTCTCTCCTTTTAAATTAAGTAGAAATTGATCCTTCTTAATAGGCTTGCTGGTATTCACGTTGGTGTGATAGGTTATAAATTGTGAGAGCACCCTTGACCCTTACAATCTTTTCATCTCCTCTTTGGCAAAGTTACCTGAGCTGTGGTGGGTACATTTTAAGTTTACTTTGGTGTTGAGTTCACAGCGGCTTCTGGATCTCTGCTGCAGTGTGTTCTGATTATCTGCAGTATTTGTCTCCCTCACCCTGGTGCAGGTTGTCAGGCTCACGGTGGAAGCAGCACTCCTGCTCATCTCGCCAATTCCTCTGTGGTTTCACCTGGGCCCTAGCTTCTGTGTGAGGGGTGGTTTATCTCCCCACCAGGGAGCCTACTATCCATTTTGGTTTTCCTTGATTCTTGCTGCTTTCTGGAAAAGGAAAACAGATTCTCCAGCGAAGAGGTTAAAGGGGATAAGCCAGAGGTAAAAGGCTAGACCCTATCACTGAGGACACCACATGCTGCCAATGAAGAACATTAAGAGAACAAGCTGAATCTAGAAGAAAGCCAGTTCCCAGATGGTTAGGCTATATAGTGCTAAAACGCGCTACATGAGCTGCTGGGGGGGAAAGGCCAACATGGTTGTGAGCAAATAGGGTGTTACACTACTATATGAAAGCAACTAGCCTGACAAAATGTGCAAACCTGTGCAATGGTGGCACACAGCCTAAGCGGGGAACTAATTGGCTAAGAGATGCAGCCACATGAAAGGAGCTCATATCTGGAACTGGCAACTAAGTCAGAATCCTATGGAGACCAAGATTATGGACTCCAATGGGCAGTTCCTGCAAGTCTTTGGCCAAAAGTGAAGCTATACCCATCAGAATCTCCCCCCACACCTTTCTCTCTCTTTCTCTCTCTGTCTCTTTGAACTTGGTGCCACAGCAGCAAGCTGCTCCTGCCGCCATGCCCACATTGAAAACAATGGGGCTACATCCTCTATACCATAAGCCAAAATAAACCATTCCTCCCAGAGGTTCCTTCCCAGCAGGACATCCACTATATATATACACATATATATATATATATCTCCTTCAAGGACCTCACGAGCTATTTGAAGAGACTAGGATGGAAGCAAATTAACAGTGATGCCTCAGCAACCGCCTGTGCATGACTCTGTGGGAGCACAGAAGAGCTCATGATGGCTTGAGGGGAGCTTTCAGTGTATTGCTTTAGAATTTAGCTCTAATCCCAGAATGTATTTCTTTAAAATCTTTCGATAGGGCTCTTAAGGAAATAGCTAAGGATCTTTAAAGATCTGGCCAACTCACCTGAATTCTTCGACTCTGGTGTCTGCTGGCTACTTGTGTCAAGCGTCCTCCGTTACAAACACGGCTCGTCACTGCAGCACCCAGGACTGCCGTCGCCTCGCGTGGCCACTTCATGCTTTTAACCCTTCGCTCACTGGCTCTGTCTCTATTCCTCTCCGTCTACCCCACACTGGCAGCACCTCACCTCAGAGAACGTCTTTAGCGCATCTTAATAAGACAACTCACCGTGTTGTAGTAACGTTTGTTGTGACTAGAAAACTTACACAAAGTCTCCCTCCGTTGTCAGCTTACCTGTTCCTTCCTGAGCACACAGCGCCTTTTTCACTGACCAAAGCATAGCCATCACTAATCATGGTGCTTAAGACATAGTAGGATCTTGATGCCTGCTTAATTTTTTAAATCACAGGTTAATGATCTTGGTGGCAGCAAGTCGGTATGTTTAAGAAAGACAGATAAAAGTGGGGCACCTGTGGGCAGGTTTCATGCTATGAGTGGGAAAAATTAAAACATCCTCTGTTCTAGAGAGTGAATGTAACTTCACACACCATGAATAGAGAGTGGAAGCAAGGCCAGGAGAAGACAGAGTTGGGAAAGTTTATCTTAAAGATTCTTCAATGACACACCAGAGAACTCAAAATTTATTCTGGTGGCAGCTGGTAATGGCTGAAGGACCTCAAACAGAGGTAATGTTAAATCATTTGGTCTCATGTAATAATATCATTATCAAAATGCAAAGAATACCGAGAAATGAAAATTCTGACCAGCAGAAATGGACTCTGATGTAGATGCAGATATATGGATGCTGTATAAATATTAAGAAATGGTAAGGGTATTTTCTGACTTAAATAACCTATAGGCTAATCATGCTAAGATACAGAATTGAAATTGAGACTTCTCAAACTATAATATGCATCTTTCTCTGGTGTTTGGAAAACAATCATCTTTATAGCTTTAATTTACATGAGAAAGCTGGGCCATGGGGCATTATGATTAAATATGCTTTATTTAATCATATTTATTTTTATTATAATATATTGATATATTATAAAATATATAATATTTTAATAATATAAAAATAAATCAAATTTATTTTTTATTAAATATGCTGACTTCTGCCAGGCGTGGTGGCGCATGCCTTTAATCCCAGCACTCGGGAGACAGAGGTAGGAGAATTGCTGTGAGTTCGAGGCCATCCTTAGAATACAGAATGAATTCCAGGTCAGCCTGGGCTAGAGTGAGACTCTACCTTGAAAAACAAAACAAACAAAAAAAAAAATGCTGACTTCTGAAGACAAGCTGACTTGTATAGGTCTACTTCCCAGAGAAGCTAGTGGAGAATATTTTCTAAAACAGCCATCAAAAGCCTCTGGAAATAGTTTCAAGGACAAAGAGCAAATGATGAAACATAAATTTTAAAAAAATCTATGAGAATTCAGTAAAAACGTATAATTTCTGCAGTAGCTTAACTCTCACTTTAGGAAGGTGGAAAGCATTCCAAATTTCTACTCTGGGCAAAAAAGAAATGAAGAAATGGCAGAGGTGGAGGGGGTATATCATGGGCTGGGCAGTCATTTCTTTTCTTGTCAAATTGATGGATCTTGGGTCTCCCCAATATTCTCTGCCATTTGTAATAAAATAAAGCAGATTCTCCAACCAACGGTGAGAGAAGCTGTGATTAAGGGGGATAGGCATATAATTTTGAGAGTCATAGAAATACAGAGTCTACAGAGAACTCGATGCTAAAAACAAATAGCTCATAGTCCCATCAAGGCTCAAAGCCTGGAAGAGCCTCAGGGAGGATAGAAATCTCCTGAGGCACTGCCCCCACCCAGCTGAGACTGACAGAGACCCAAAGTACCCCCATGGTGAACACCAAGGACCCTACTGAGGCGGCCCCTCAGGGAAATAGAGACTGGGGGTGAAGGGGTGCATAGTTATAACCTATGGACCAAAAAAAAAAAAACATTAGAGTTATTGGTTGGACAGAGGAAGGGGTTCACTGAGAGAAGTATGGGGGTGTGAGGGCAAGAGAGATGGGAGGGAACCATGATCAAAATATATTTTGTACATATGTAAAATTTGTCCATCAAAAACTTAAAATATCTCCACTGTAGAGACCTGAAATAACAGCACCATTCTCTCTCTCTCTCCTTCGTTTTCTCTCTGCCTCCCCTCCCCAGTCTCTTAATCAGACCCTTCTCAGGAGGAGCTGGAAGTCACCATGCTCCCAGCTGTTTGCTGCAGAGGTTAATTAATTCTTTAGTGGCTGTGGCTGAGAAACAGGAGGTGTGTTCTTCCTCCATGCCACCACCTGCGGGCGTGGCAGCTCAGTGCTGGTGTGCCATGCTAACTTAGTAAGGCCCTGACCTCTTGCTACTGCAGGCTAGGTGAGCATTTCATGGCAGTGCAGGAAAAGCTACGAAGGCCTCAGGCTGCTTCCCTCACAGCGGCTGCCCAAACATTCAGTTTCCCCGGGGGAAAGAATGTCAGAAGGAAAACCTGTCATGTGTTCCCCACTCCTCCAGCCTCAGAGAACCCCCCTCAGAGAGCGTGCCTGGTCAGAGAGAACCAAACCTTAAAACAGCTGCCAGCTTCATTCGCTGGAATGGGTTTGGTTTTCGATGGAGTACAGGGGAAGTGCTATTGAGTACTTAACACCTTTTACGATGAAACAGTAATAACTGCAGCAAATTAGGAATAGAAAGGAATTCTAAAGTTAGCTGGTGATGAGGGAACGTGTCTGTACACAACGAAAAATACCCCTGTAAACTTTAAACACATGGATTACCTTGGATGTGAATTCTATCTCAGTAAAACTTTTTTTTTTTTTTCATGTGAGAAAGTCACTATCGATTATCCCCAGAACTGGCAGATTCATTCCTGTTATGATCTTAAAAGGAGTTTTTGTTTTTACTTAGTTCAAATTACCTGTTTAGTCTATGCTGCGCATCATAAAGTTACTGGGTATCTACTTGTCCAGTCTTTGTAGCTATGGAAGACGGTTTCCAGAGATCTGAGAAACTGACCAAAGTTAGCGTGTTTCCTCCTTTAAACGCATCCCTCTGGCATAGTAAGATTGTTGTCTCTTTTATTGTTTTGATATTATTGTTCTGCCTTTTATTTATATTCTTTCTTATTCTTATTTTCCTTCATTTTTGTTTTCTTCCTTTTTCCATGTTTTCTTTTTCTTCTAGTTAGTGCTTTCATTTTCTTTTGTGTTTTGTCGGGCATTGTTTTTTGAGTTCAGTGTAGAAATAACTCTGTCAGCTGCACTTGGAAATTATTTTCTTTTTCCAGCTGCTCACTGCCTTTTCTTAATCATGTTTTGGAAGCTGCTGACTGTAAGTCTACAGTAAGTCCAGCATGCCTCGGGGCCCCACAGCCATCTCTACTAAGGAAGGTATACATATTAACAACTCTCAGCTCTTGTGACCCGCACTAAGGATATCTCACTCAAGATGAATTGGCCCGACACACCCTGCCTGGTAAAGAAGGAGCCATGGCTGTCAGTCTTGGGAAGGTATCTGTGAAGTGAGCGTCATGAAGGCTTTGGGCATCCCAATATAATTGCTTTATTTTATTGGGTAGCTTATACTAGTGGAAGGATATGTTTGGTTCCCAAACTAGGACCATCTGGGCAGTACTGCCACTTAGCTAGTAAAGAATAAGGCAGGGGTAAAATTATTAACAGGCCAAGGGGCTGTATGATATATGACTATGAAGGCCACAAGCT
Source organism: Dipus sagitta (assembly GCA_036346955.1). Taxonomy (NCBI): domain Eukaryota; kingdom Metazoa; phylum Chordata; class Mammalia; order Rodentia; family Dipodidae; genus Dipus; species Dipus sagitta. The sequence goes on from CM070790.1 coordinate 14,764,825, forward strand.
CCATGGGGTCTGTGGTGAGTTACCATAAGGTATCTGGCATAAATGTTTGCCAGTGACAGTAACATAAATTGATACTAAGGTAAAATTTGCCATCTAAACGGTTTGTATTGCCTACCTAGCCCACTATATTCAGATGAAAGTAAAGCTTTGCTAAGTGCCAAAGTGGTCTTAATTACTCAGAAACAACATTTTACTAGTCATTTAGGTATCCCTTAATCCGATTAAAAACCTACATTTAGCCAGTATAACCCGTCTCAATTGGTGTTTAGCACTTCCATAGCCTTCAAAATCACTATCTCCAAAATACCCAGTAGAGTTTAAGCTTTAAAGCACTTGCGGCCTCCCCTAAGGTGACAAGAAGTCTGGAGTGGGCAACTGCAGGGGGATTAGAGGAGGGCGTGAGCCCAGCCAGAAGAAGGTATGCAGCGGGGACATTCGCAAACAGCAGTCACAAAGTAAGGCAGCACAGAGAAGAGCTGAGCTGAGCTGAGCTTAACTCTGTATGTCTAGCCACAGGGTGCTTATATAGGTGTTTACATAGGGAGTGTCCATGCAGGCGTACTCCATACAATGATCTCATTTGCATAAGGGGTGCTGAGTCGTTGCTATATAACATGCTTCAGCCATTCTGCATGCTTGGCCAGAAGTCAAGCCTATTAAAGGTATATGCCCCTACACCAGGGCAGGAGCCAAATGACACTAGCTGCCTGGCTGGGCATTTGCTGTTGCTGAGTGAAACTGCAGAGGCTGGGCAGGCGTGTTTACCTGGGACTCTTCTCCATTTCTCTGACTTCTTGGCTCTCTTCCTCTGTCTCTGTGTGGGAGAGAAGAGAATTCGAAGAAATAAAGCCCATATAAGTAAAAACACACTCATATATCCTCAGGCCTTGATTTTAGCTCATCAGGTCTGCTAGGCTTTCTGCAAGCTGACTCGAATGGAACTCTTGAGAATTGACTGCATATTGAATAATAGATGCATTGATGATACATCTTCTGTTTTAAGGGGTCAGATAGAGATTTAAATGTCTGCAGGTCAGATGGATCAAACTTGAATCACTTAGCATTAAGGATGAGGTGAGAAGACAGGAAAGTATGGAGCTATGGCTGCAAAGACCATAAGTTTCTTTCTCTGGATAAGTGAATGGCAATAAAGCATTCTCTCACTCTTGAGCATCAATGTATCTGTGTAAACACGACAATGTGCCAAGGCAAACATATAACCAAATGTAATAATGCAGCAGGAGTAAAGACCCTGGATTCCATAGTTCTAGGGTGGCTTAAATATTTCATCTTCTGAGAAGCAACAATGAGAAGGGAAAGGTGAAGGCGTTGGGTTTAGTTGACATTCAATTTGCTTTCCCTGTCATTTCCATGAGTTACCTTTTGGTGTGGATTCTCAGACCCGCTCTCTTTGTAACACCACAATCTTGAGCAATGGAAAGGAAAAGGTGCCTTCATTTAGGAAAAGCAAATATTTCAGCAACAAATATTCTGGATTTACACATCACTCTACCTTGTTGAAAGCTAACAGACCTGTGTGGCCGGCCTATGAATTATACTGTATATAAGTATATATTGTTATCTGCTCGTTCCTTCCTCCACTTTCCCTGGGACCCCCCAAACTATCACCTCTCTAACATGCTTTCTGTAAACCACCTTCTTTCAACTCTTTCACTCACTTAATAAATACCCATCCTAATCCATGAAACACAATATTTTTAAATTGCTTGTGGTTAGCAAATGCATAAGCAGATACATCATGCTAAGTGCTCCTTTTAGGGTATTTGCTGGTAGCTGGTAGAGCTGAGAAAATGCTATTAATGATAGATGAAATTAGTTTCTGAAGTTTTAGGGGAAAAGCCTTGGCTCCAGGTGTCCCAACAGGTTATATTTGGCCCCTCATCCCAAAACGTTAATTAAGGAGGTGTGTAATTATTAAAGCAGAGAGTTAATAAATATGGTCACATTGAGAAGAAGAATGGATAAAGAGTCTAGTGAACTTCAGTTCTCTTTGGGTAAAGATGTGAGCTTTAGGAATAAAAGGAGAAAAAACTGGGGTGGAAAAAGACATGTGTACAACTAAGCTGTCTTGGTGAGGGGCACGCTGACTGATCATTATGTCAGCTCTGATCTTCCAAGGTGGTTTAAAGAAGTCCTTATTCATGATGATCCCCCTAAGATAATTAGTTCTGCTCCAGGGCCCAGCCTGGCCATCATGAACAATTGCTCTCCTTTGAGGGTGGTCTATTATGTGAGGCTCCTGTAACTCCATCAGCCCTGTTATTCTTAGAACCCAAAATGAATGCCGGAGAGAGTAACTCAACAAAGGTATGACACAAAAACAGACCCAGAGAGGGAGGAAATTCAGTGAGTTATGCCTGTGACTAGTGCCTTCCTTCTTCAATGTTTCTGGAGGAGTAGACATATGAGCTATGAATTCAAGTGTTAATACATCCTAAGAAGAGAAAGACTGGGAAAAAAATAAATAAATAAAATCACGAAGTGTGGGACATTCTCTGGGTTAGTTCATGACATAGAGAATGTGGCAGGATTCATAAAAGGTGATATAGGGTGACAAACTGAGCTCCAATTCTGAATAGTCCTGATGAGCTGAAGATGTTGGTCTTTACTGTTGAGGCGAATTATGGGTAATATTGATCCATGCGTATTCCAAGTGATCACTCTAGCTGGAAAGAGAGAAAACTTTGTATTGAAAACCTGTTTCTAAGTGATCTCACAATATATAAACGAAAAAAGTGATTTTAATTTTAACATGGAAATCTTATATACCTCAACCATCAAGGCCATTACTTCTAAAATGAGGACTCATTTTTAGCGACATTATTATTAAGTTATAGTTTCCCCACAACCTAATAGACTAGAAGATAACTTTCAATGAAAAAGGGAGGAGAGCCTGGCATGGTGGTGCACTCCTTTAATCCCAGTACTCGGGAGGCAATTGTAGGAGAGTCACTGTGAGTTTGAGGCCACCCTGAGAGTACATAATGAATTCCAGGTCAACCAGGGCTAGAGTGAGATGATACCTTAAAAAAAAAAAAAAAAAGAGGAAACATTAGGCAATAAGGAAGCTCTGAGTGTCTGCCATACTGACAAAGCTACAAGGCATGAAAGGCTGAGCTCAAACCAAAACTCAGAGAGATTGAGGAACTCTGTTTACAGGACTTATAATTTAGAATTTCAGCCAAACACCAGTCATTTCTCTGCTGAATGTCTACTTTTTTCCACCCCTCTTGGAAATCTGTACTTGATATTATTAGGGCCCTGTCCTAAATCTCTAGTCCCAGGTAACTGAACCAATGAGAGATACCTTACTTAAAGACAATCAAGAAAATCAAGCCATTCAAATAGCCTAGCAAACTTATGACCACCCAAACCATCACCTATGAGCAAGTATCTCTGAAAACACTATGTAGATTGTTAGAAATGAAAATTCTAGGTTCTGTACAAAACTTTCTGAAGCAAGCCCAGGAGTGATTCACATTCATGCTGTTTTGTAACTGTAACTCTAGACCAGATAGTCTGACTCTCTTGAGAACTGAAACAAGAAACTTTGAAAGCTATAAATTATGAATATACTTGAAGGAGACATATAAAAGATATCTATAGTCATGCTTGTGTCTAATTATTGTACAGAACATTTTTAGCTCTTAAATTTATTTAAATATCTGTTTATTTATCAACTATCAATACATGTTATAAATAAATATACTTATATAAGTAATATACTTATATAGAAATTAACTCTAAGTGGGGCGTGGTGGTGCACACCTTTAATCCCAGCACTTGGGAGGTAGAGGTAGAAGGATCGCCATGAGTTCAAGGCCACCCTGAGACTACATAGTGAATTCCAGGTCAGCCTGGGCTACAGTTAGACCCTACCTCAAAAAAAAAAAAAACTTAAAAAAATTAACACTAAATATCACATGCTATATACTGCTAGTCAGTCTCACATCAATGTAACTGAACCACAAATTTCTCAACAATTATCTCAGCTTAATGAAAGCAGACAAAATTGTCACCTGCCTAAGAGCCAAGAAACAGAAAAAAATGGGGTTACATTTAACCAGGTTATTTAAGAATTTTTAAGAATGCTTAAATTTAATAAGTGAAGAAAAAGGGAGACTAGGAAAAAGTTTTGAAATGTTTTGTGCTTAATCTTATTTTTTGGGGTGGGGGAGGTGATCAGTGTTTAATTACTTTCTGGTATTTTCCTACCAAATGGGCAAATGGGCAAATGGGTACTTTACAGGTTGGAGAGGTTGAAGACAATGATATTGGGCTACCCTTGCCATCTAGCTCCCTGCTTCAAGGCCCCCCTGGAAAGCAGTTCCCAGGAAGGCCATGGCACAATGTGCATAGATATTATATGGCTTTCCT